>CP141153.1:11380000-12742500 GCA_035233585.1 Antiaris toxicaria | reverse complement strand
ATATATGAGAGTGAACAACATGAGAGGGAGACATTTATTTCTTTTTTTTTTTTTTTTAATAGGTGTGAGATGTCCTTTTTAAATCATTACATTAGTTTACCATTTTCATGAATCTATTGTCCTTCATTTTCTGTCTTATTAATTGTCTCTTAATAGTTTTATATTAAATTAATTAAATTTAAAAATTTAGTTATATAAGAAAATACTAAATATTAAAATTTTTTAAACAAATTAATGAGATACTAAAACACTATTAATGGGTCAATCATCAAGATAAGATAATAAAATAGCAGATCTGAACTCTTGATAAATATTATAACAATGTTTATTCTCTTGAAAGGGACATTTCCTCTGTGTTATAAATATTATAATAACAATGTTTTATTAGGTTAGTAGTAATGCAATAAGTTGTATTGTGTTATTTTGATTTGTTATTTGTTATTTGTTATTTGTTTTTTTTTTCTTTGAAAGTTTTAGGGTAGATAATAAGAATTAAAAATTTTACAAAAATAGTTACATAAATTACAAAATATTTTAGTTTTTTAAAGTTTTTTAAAAACAATAAAATAACATTCAATACTTAATATACCTACTGTTATAAGATTTAAAAATCTTTTGTTAATTTTAATGCAAAAAATTAAAATTGTCAAAACTCAAAATTTAGAAAATGTTTGGCTTATTTTACATACCAAATTTCCAACCGCGTCACCACCATCCTCAATATTCTACTATTTGTATCTCATATATGGTGATTTCAAAGTGAAAACACAATTAAATATTTACCTTTACCCCAGAAATTTAAATATGTATTGTCTTAACCCGCAATCCACCCCATTTCGATCCAACATGACAAACTGTCTAGATCTACATTTATAAATCAGGAGTCCGATCCAAGTTGCATAGGGTCATTCGTATAGGACATATAACCCCACCCGTCCTCGGCCTATAAGGCAGTAGGATCGGGCTGATGGCCCATATTTCACCTCTCCTGAACAGCACCAACACTTGCAAGTTGCACCAATCTATTTCCTCTATTCGTGTAAAGGACATTTGTCTCTTATGCTTCTTAATAAACGAAAGGGAAACAAAATGTCGTTTTCTTTCACCTTAAACCACATGTCATTTCTTATTCATGTCATTTTGTTTAATCTACCAACTACACTTCTGTTACTGCATCCAGTATTGACCCAAAAAAAAAAAAAAAAATCTCCTTTGCTACATTTCAACGTGAATAAAATGCGATTAACAATAAAGTGACACAAATAGTAATCACGAGACTGTTTAGAACAATAATTAGATAGTGAATTTTACCTATTCACTCTTCTCTCTTAAAATTGTTATAAATTCAAATTTCAAAACCTCATAATATTTTTTATTTCAAATTGAAATGAAATGATTTTTATACTTAAATTCTCATATCGATGAGAAGATCGAAAAAAGATTCATCATAACTTTTACATTATTACTACATTGAATCTTGTTTTATTCCCTATCTCCCCTTTTATTTTCAATTCATACTTAAAGGAAACATATATTTCAATTATAACTACAAAATCCAACTCCAACCATTATTTTAAACGGCCCTGATTTCTTCCACTAGTGATGGCCAATTAGCCTTGTGCTACTTATATCCCTAATAAAAGCATTGAGGTTTTTGTCGGATGATCCCCCTTCTGCAGTGGCTTGGTGACACTCATCTTTAAGCTCTCTAGCTCTCTTCCTCATCTCTTTCCCCTCATTGCTTTCATGGTCCATAAACCTCTTCACAAGCTCGGTGATTTCCTCTCTTTTCATCGTATTCTCATTTCCCACCTCTCTCTCAACTGTCCACCCAATCTTCCAATCTTCAACGATTTGCCTGCTATTGGGAAATTGGTCTAAAAACAAAGGGAAAGTAAGCATTGGAACTCCTCCAAAAACAGCTTCCAAAATGGAATTCCATCCACAATGAGTCCAAAATCCCCCTATAGAAGAATGGCATAACACCTTCAACTGATCACACCACGGCACTACCAACCCCATATCACCACAAATCTCCTTTAGTCGCGAAGCTTCCGCTCTAGCCACCCACAAGAATCTAATACCACTACTGCACAGCCCGTAAGCAATTTCATCCATTTGGGCACTTGAGATCGAAAGAAAACTTCCCAGCGAGCTGTACAACACAGATCCTGATGTTTGGGAGTTCAGCCACTGTAAATAGTCATGTTCATCTTTACTAGTAGAGTTTGAAGAGTTGTGTTGATCCAGTTCTAAGTAAGGTATGGCAGGCCAATGGGGTAGACAGGAAAAGGGAATTTTGTGCGTAGTGTGTCCATTGCTTCAGGCTCAAGCTCATATACTGAGGTCAATAGAAGATATTGAGCATTTGAGGCCTGAGAAATGCATTTCAAGGCAAGTTTGAGTGTTCTTTCCTCAGTTTTGTGAATGACTGTTTGAAGGTCTGCTACATGTGTCGATGAAAGTCCTGCTGTGTGCTTCAATTGCTTGACTTCCTCTATAACATAAACACAAGCATAAAAAAAATAATTAATTAAATAAAAAATCTTGAGTTTCTAATTTTGTTCCAGTGTCATTAAATACATACAAATATCAAATATTATGTCTTCAAATGTTAAAAACTTTGCATCAATTGTACGCATCTCACAAGTTGTAGTTGACTGTAAATATTCTGAAATATTATTTTGAAGTTCATACCTACCATAAGGTAAACTTTTAAACTGATTTTGACAACCATTATACTTTTCATAATCTGATAATAGTTTCGGCTTGGTTTAGGGCTTAAAATTCATGTTTTACCAATAGAAATCTTTTCAAACTCTTCAAATTCAAAGCCTTGGTAATTGCCATTCCTCTACATTTTGGTATGCCTACCTAGGGATGTAAATGGATCATGTTAAATGGGCACCCACTCCTAATGGGACGGGTTTGACCTGCAATAAATGGATAAACAATGCAGGGCGGGTTGACCTGCTTCAGTTGTGGGTCATTTATGGGGCGGGATGGGTCGACCCTAAAAAAAAAAAGAGACACGAGGAACGAAGAAAGTAAAAAATGAAAAATTACTGTTACTTTCTAAGTTCGTTTCGATCTATCCTAATTTTCTAAACAAAGTAAACACATGATTCACTTTCCTGAAAGTTTTCTCAGTAACCAAACAGAAAAGACCTAACAAATGAAAGTGAGTAAAATATCAAATATAATCACCTGCCTAGACTCCGCTTGCAGGTCAACGACAGCCGACTACCGATCCTCCATTACTCCCGTCCTCCCTCTCTTACAGTAAGCGAATACCCATCGGCCTCGGCCTCCACAACATCCACTCTCTCCTTAGGCAAATCGACGGCGAAACTCAAGGACGTAATCAATGCGAAACTCAACATCCACTCTCTCCCCAGCCTCATTTTTTTTTTTTTTTTTAAATTATAAGCGGGGTTGGGGCAGGGCGGGTATTAATTAACTTGTACGGGTTTGACCCGCCCTGACAGGTTTGCCCTACCCATTTAATAGCTACGTTAAAAACTAACTAAACTCACCGATCATAATCAAATCTCTTTCCTAGAAAGTCACTTTAAAAAATTACAATAATAGCATAATTGTTATAAAATTAAAGCATATAAAAAAAGATCTTAAATGGAATGTCAGAAAGGATAAGATAGTTTTAAAATTTATCAAACGTATCTCTATGTTAACTTTTGTTATGAAGAATCAAAATTGGTAGATAGTCAAATTTGGATACCCACTTGACATCACAGCTGACAACAATAGTAGCTACCACCATATAAATGAACAGTAATCGTATAAACAGTATTATATGTTACTGTAGTAAATAGTAATTGAAAATTTTCTCTATAAATATATACTCAGCTGTGTAATTGTAGTGAATAACATAGGAATACATTTAATAAATCTCAAAACTCTCTAATTTTCTCTCTTTCTATTTTCTTAAGATCTTTCGTATATTCGTTAGTCTTATAACACATTATCAGCACAAGCGCTCTAGAGAAAGCACGAACGCTTTAGGAAAAGGCATGAACACTCCATTTCTATGATTCTAGCTCAAGGAAAGTAACATAATCTTGCTCATTTATCTTTTGTTATTCTTATATATATGTGTGTGTAGTGGCTCTGCAGCCTATTTATTATTTCACTAATTGTAATTAATAGTTATTGCTTAAAATGGAAGGCTCAGCCATTTATTTGCTGTCTTACTAATATTAACATTATTATTATTCAATATGGTTGACCAAAATGCTATCTTGCTATTTTTTTGTTACAAAAATTACTAACATTTTCATTTGGTTGACTGAGCTACCTATTTATTGTTTTACTAATGTTAACACTAACATAATTAACATCTTGTTGCTTAATATGGTCAGCTGAGCCACAAATTTTGTTATTGTTTTCGTATGCATATTACATCCTTCGAAAGGTTTATTAAATAGACTGATGTGTACATATCCATATATGTATATCTATTTTACTATCATCATTTATTCCTCTACATCATTGAAGAATACAATCACACAAAAGTCAAAAACAAAAAAAATCCCTCCCCTCCAATTTTTATACTTAAACCTCCAAAATTTTTTGTTTTTAAAAATAATAAAAGAGTTATATCTAAAAAAAAAATTTAACTATTTAAAATTTTTTTTACTTTTATAAAAATAAAATTTCAAATAACATTTTATTTTTTATACCTAAAAGTTTTTTATTTTTTAAAAATAAATCACCTACCTAAATAAATTACTATATTCAAAGAAAAAATTAATCGGGACATTTTTATTATATTTTTACAAGCAAAAAGATAAAGAAAAAGGGAACTATTGGTATTACGGAGACGTGGCACTTACCCACCGAAAGATCATTTGGCAGATTCTTGTTGTCTTCTGCGAAGAGATTAAAATAATGCAACATGGCGAAAAACGACGCCGGCATGGTCCAAAACAAAGCCACCGGAATATTCATCCGCTTTCCGACGTTGGCTCCCCAGCGCAGCTCCACGTCAGCCACGACGGCGGTTATCGGCGGAGTCTGGAGCCGATCGAGGAGCCGCTCAACAGGAGCTTCCATCTCAGTCATGACGGCTTCATAGAAGGCCGGGAAGTCGGCGGCTTTTAACCGCTCCGGAGGGGCGGCGTCGGACACCGCGGCGAAGCGGATGTTGTCTGGCTTGGCGTCGGAGCCGATGTAGCCGAGCCACTCTTCGGTGACGACGACGGTGATGAGGATGTCCGGTTTTCTTGAAGTCAGAAACTTGCAGAGGTTCATCATGGGGTTGACGTGGCCTCGGCCGGGGAAAGGAATCGCCACCACGTGGCAGACGCCGGATGTTGAGTCGTCGCCGGCCGGGTCCATGTTTGTGAAGGATTTTTTATCGAAATTTGGGTTTGAAAAGTTTGGAAATGGAAGTATTTAGGAAGTAGGAACAGGGAAAGAGCCAGCGGGCTTTTTTTTTTAGGTATATTAGTCGTGTTCAGAGTCACCAACCACTCCACCTTCTCATATTAAAATGTATGAATCTACTAGATTTTTTGAGCACGTTAGACATACTTGAAAATTTATTTAAATAAGGGTAAAATTAAAAAAAAAACATATATAAAAATTTTAAAAAATAACATATAACTTGAAAAAAAAAAAGAGAGAGAGAGAGAGACAGAACAAAAAGACTAAAATGTGACAAATTGATCAATACAAAAAGGGATTAAAATAAAAAATTAAAAAAAAATGGGCTAAAAGGAAAAAAAGAAAATTAAAGGATGAAAAAAATTACAAAATAGATAGAAAGGAGGGGGAAAAAAAGAAAACTATAAGATCAAAAAAATAACATAAAAGGACAAAAATGAAAAAAATTAAATAAAAAAAAAAGAACTCTTCCTTAAGAAAGCTAATTAACAACCGGGATTTTCAGGAGTTCTAGTACTGCATGTTATTTCTTTTTTCTTTTTTTGGTACTACATGTTTGATGTATTGGTCTCCCTAATAGCTACTACGTTTAGTCATGTTCTTGATGAATGCGCCAAGACTAACTTCAGATGATCCCCCTTTCTCAATTGCTCTTCTACACATCAATTTAACTTCTCTCGCTCTTGTCCTAATTTCTTTCGCTTCGCCATTTTCAGGATCCATAAACTTTCGCACCACATCCGAAATCTCTTCCCTTGTCACCACCCTTCTCCTTTCCTTCACTTCTTTCATGACCCTCCATCCGACCTTCCAGTCTTCCACAATTTGCTTCCCATTGGGAACTTGATCAAGGAATGTGGGGAAGTACAACATTGTGACCCCGGCAAAGACGCTTTCTAGGGTAGAATTCCACCCGCAGTGAGTCCAAAACCCGCCAATTGAATCGTGACACAACACCCTCAATTGGTCACACCAAGGTACCACCAACCCTGTGTCACAACCAATATGCCTTAGCCTTAAACCGTCTCCCGGAGCCACCCACAAGAATCTAACACCAGAATTTTTCACTCCGGCAATAATTTCTTCCATTTGGGTGTCGGAAACAGAGAGGAAACTTCCTAGTGAAATGTATAAAACTGAATCTGCAGGCTGTGAATCCAACCATTGGAAATAGTTGACTACTCCAGTTTGAGTTGTTGGAACATCGTCTTTGATATCATTGTATGGTATGGCGGGGCCAATTGAGCAGACGGGGATGGGAAACTTTGCGTTTAAAGCATCAATACCCAGGGATTCGAGCTCGTAAACGGTGTTGATCAAGAGAAATTGAGCCTTTTCCGATTGTAAAACGCATTTTAAGACAAGCTCCAGCACACGTTGATTGTTTTCTTGGAAAATTGTAGGAAGCTCTTTTACACGAGTTGGTGAAGTTCCTGGGACGAAACTCACACAATCTTCGCCATGATCTATCACAAATATAGAAAAGAAACATCCACTTTACTTGCTTATAGGGATCTATATTCGGGACTAAATGTCTTTAGTCAACTCCACATTGCAAAATAATGTTTATAAGCTTTGTATTTCTGGTTTGCAAGCAATGCAGTGCTTTGGGATTAGAATTTTCTAGAAAAATTCGTCCCCCCCTCATCACTCCAACCTAGAGTACCAAAACGGAAAATAATCCTCTCAAGTAAAAATTCATGTCAACTAAAGTATGTGAAAAATCCAAATATTTTCAATCTGTCTCCATGCCCTAATTCTAACCGGATGTTAACATGGGATGAACTTTTCAAAAAACAATAATTCAATCATATGTAATTATAGAACATATAAAAGAAAGTTTGGAACTATAATTACCAAGTATACAAGAAATGGCAAAACAGGACGGAGGTCTTCATAATCTCCCAAACACAAATATGTAAGGTTCTTTCTTTTTACCATTATTGTTAATAAAATTACTCTTACCTTGGAAACATCGAGCTTGAATGAGATCAAAGTAATGAAACATAGAAAACACCAAAGCCGACATGGTCCAAACCGAGGTAACGAGGATGTTCCTGCGGATAGCGGCAGGGATGGCCCAAAGAAGCTCAGCATCCGTCATGACAAGACTCACAGGTGGTTGAATATGGCCCAACGGCTGCTCAAAGGGGGCTTCCATCTTAGTCAAAACAGCCTGGTAGAAGCCAGGAAAGTCGTTACCTCGTACCAGCTCAGATGGAAGAACATTTGGTATGGTTCTGAAGCGTATTTGGTCGGGTTTGGATCGCCTTCAACGAAGGCAAGCCACTCTTCCGTGACAACAAAACTTACAAGAAGATTATGATCTGTTTTTGTTGCTAATAGTAATTTGCTTAGGTTCATCATGGGGTTCACATGGCCCCTCCCGGGATAAGGCACGGCTAGGACATGGCGAATTGATCTGGTTTTTTGTTGTAGGAGTTCAGAAAGATCCATTTTTTGCTTCAATTACTCTGATTTTTTTTTTTTTTTTTGTTGGGGTTGGGGGGTGTTAATTTTTGACTATGCTTCAAAGGAATGATGTATACAAGGACAACACAACTAGGAAAATGTAGCTCTCTCTTTTTTTTTTTTTTTTCCTTTTCGTTTCCTTGATAATAAGTAATCATGAATTTATCGCTTCTTTTTTATTTGGACACTTTACCTGTATTCGAAGATTTTTATTTTTTCATCATTTCAGATATAATTTAATAATAATATCATATTTAATTTTATATAAAAATATATATTTTAAATCCCTTACTTTAAGTTAAAAAAAAAAAAAAGAGAACGAATTTTATCCTTATTTGAGTGAAAAGTTGGCTGTGTTTTATAGGGATTTCAATTTATTTTTTATTTAGTAGAAGGCTTTCTTTAATGTTAACTCTAGTCCGGCACTTCTATTCTTGCCAAGTCTTGATTAATTTCTTTTATCCTAACTCAATAAAAAGTAATTATCTTGTTAAGTCGCTCTCTGTGTTAAGTAACTTATCAGTATGTCAACAACACCCAAAGAGCTAAAAGAAACCAAATTGTTCAATTTTTTTTTAACCAATTGTTTACTAAATTTATGACAAATGATTTTAAACCACAATTGTTAACACCTAATTGGTAAGACAAGATACACCAAACTAACATAAATGTAAGTTATAAATTGTGTTCTAACAAATTAATTATTGCTACATATTCGGAATTTAGAATTTGACAAATATTAGGCATTCAACAATACAGCAACACAGATGAACACGGAAGGCAAATTTTACGCCTTTCCTATTTAACGATTAAGTAGAATGGTCAAAATCTAGAAAAGTGTGAACGTTGAGAGCCATTATTTTTAAAGCAAAAGAGACCCAAAACACTAATAAAACTACAGGCACACGAGCTTAAATTTATTCACTTTCAATTGGCATATCCTTTTGAAATATCGCTGATAAAAGCATCGAGGTTAGTGTCAGATGACCCTCCCTTGGCGATTGCTTTGTGACAGGCTTCTTGGAGTTCTTTTACTCTTTTTCTCATTGCTTTCCCCTCAGTATTGTTCTCTTGGTCCATAAATCTCATCACAAGCTCAGAGATTTCATCTCTTGTCACCAAACTCTCATCACTCCCCAAAAATTTTTTCTTCACCCTATAGCCAATCTTCCAGTCGTCCACAATTCTCTTGCTGTTCGGAATCTGGTCCCAAAATATGGGAAAAGTCAGAATGGGGACTCCACTGAAAATGGCTTCCATAGTTGAATTCCACCCGCAATGTGTCAAAAACCCACCTATAGAAGCATGGCACAACACTCTCAATTGGTCACACCAAGGCACAACAAATCCAACATCTCCACAATTACCATATTCCTTGACGATCTTTGAGGCATCTCCACGAGCCACCCACAAGTACCTCGTGCCACTAATTTTAAGCCCGGCCGCAATTTCATCCAACTGGACACGTGAAACTGAAAGGAAACTCCCTAGTGAGATGTACAAGACAGACCCCTTGGGTTGAGAGTCAAGCCACTTGAGATACTCGGGACCATTGTCATTATCAATGTGACTGGAACTTTCAAGCAGGAAGTGGGGTATGCTAGGTCCAATGGGGTAGACAGGGAAAGGAAATTTGGCTTTCAAAGCATCGAAGACTTGAGGTTCAAGCTCGTACACTGAAGTTGACAAAAAATACTGAGCTTTTGACACCCTGGAAGCACATTCCAAGGCTAGACTTAGAGTTTTTCGACCATCTCCATCGTAAAACGTCGGAAGATCTGCCACGCGGATCATAGAAACTCCGGGGATATAATCTACAACTTCGTCTCCTCGCTCTTTGATCACATTTAGGCATGGATTATAGATTTATTCAAAGAAAAATGAAACTTCAATGTTAAAACGATAAAAAGCACAAGATGATACGATGAACGACAAAACATACATACTCAAAGTAAAGGATTTCTACTTTTGGCTCAACTAGTACATTGTATTAGCATAAGTTATTATTTATTATGCAATTACTTTTGTTTGACATTTGAAATTTATGTGTATTTATCTTTAATTTTAGAATATCTCTTGTAGATTGATTAGCTTTGCGTATCAGATTTTGTAATTGTGATTTAAAGCTCCTTATAAATGAATCTTTTTTTTTTTTCCTAGTCTATGAACCAACCATGTTAAACTTTTATAATTTATTCACTTACATAAAACTAGGTGTTATACCCAAGTGCAAGCCTTATATGGGTCTAAGTCTCTAAGATTACGTACGTAAATATATAGATAATTACCGTTTCTTTTTTTTTTTTTTTTTTGGCCAGCTAGAAATCAGTGATTTTTCTTACTGTACTGGTTTTAAACTCCATAATTGAACAGTTTGATCTAACCACCCTTGTAATGTTATTAAAAACATTATTCTAATGTTAGTGGAAACTGGAATGTAAATACAAAGAAACACAAGCCATTTTTTTTTCCACCCCGAGAAAACACAAACCATTTTGGTAAATATAGACGAGTAATGTGACAAAAGTTATATCTTATATGTATGTTTATACTCTTCAAAACTAAACAAAAATTCTTTAGCTTTTCCTATATCTTTGAATAATAAATCTCGCAAATTGCCCAAAAAAAAAAAAGAAAAAGGAAGGAAAGAAATAGTCCTCACCGGTGAGGTCGAGTGGGAAATGACCATTTTGTTCGAGAAGCTCAAAATGACTAAAAACCGAAAACACAGTAGCCGACATCGGCCAAAGCGAGGCCACCGGAATATTCCTCCGATTCCCGACACGTGTCATCCATAACAAGTAGCTGTCGGCTACGACGGCGCTCACCGGCGGCTCGAGCCGATCGAGGAGATCCTCGAAGGGAGCTTCGAGCTTGGTATTGACCGCTTTGACGAAGCCGGGGAAGTCGTTGGCGCGACCGTGCTCGGAGGGGATGACGTTGGGGAGTGTGCCGAATCGTATGTTGTCCGGCTTAGGCTCCGAGCCCATCAAACCGAGCCACTCCTCGGTGACGACGAAGGTGACGAGGATGTCGGGCTTGCGCAATAGCAGCTGCTTGCAGATGTTCATCAGGGGGTTGACGTGGCCTCTGCCGGGATAAGGCACGGCCACCACGTGGCACACGGTAGTTGGTGGTTCCGCTTTTTTGGTAACCATTGTCGGCAGAGATCTCAAGTCTCAACAACTGGGAAGGGCACAAATATGCGGAATGGCCTCGTGAACTCCTAATAGCCGATTTCTATTAAGGTGCCCATTTTTCTCTCTTTTTGTATTTAGTGGTGCCGTTTCCTAGAAAATTAAGTTTACTTTCGGTATTGTTTTTAAAATGTTTTCTATTTTTAAAAAAATTAAAAATGAGAATATTTTGAAAATTGTGTTAAGTTCATTTTCGAAACTATGTTTGGTTATATTTTTTAAATATATATTTTAAAAAACATAAAAATGAAATTTTATTTAGTTATATTTTTTCAAAACCTATTTCATTTTCAAAAAACCCAAAAAACATAATATTTTTTGGAAATGAAAACAAAAAGTGAAAACAACTTTTTTTCGTTTTCAAAAAACTCAAAAAAAAAAAAACATAGTTGAAAACGGTGTTTTCGAAATGGTTTTGAAAACGTTAAATAAACAAACGCTATTTTGAAACCGTTTTCGTTTTCTGTGTTTTTGAAAATGGAAAATCATTCTCAAAAACAAAAACAAACGCCACCTAAGACTCTGTCTGCTCCATGAATTGCGTTTGTAGTAGAATAAAATTTTTAATTGTAAGTTGAGAAATTTAATTATAAATTTTAATAATTTTTTTAAAAAAATAAAATTAAATATAAAATTTTGTGTTTAGATCAATCATTCAAATAAGATTTTATATTAGCTAGAGTTAAATTGAATTTTAAAATAATAAGTTTAGTTAAAAATGAATTATTTAAAATTAAAAATGTAAAAGGTTTGGTTTTTGTCTATTTTAGGAGGTTCATTTTTTAAAATTTTTTATTTTTGAACTAAAATGTTCCTTTAAAAAAAAAGAGTATTTTAAATTTTTGCGTATAAATATCAAAAAATTTTCACTTTTAAATATAAAAAAAAATTTTAGAAATGAAAATTTTTTATCTATTTAAATAACTTTTAATTTTTGAACCAAAAATTTTATTTTAAAAATGAAAAATTTTTCCACTTCAAAATGAGCACCTTATTTAAATAAAGGTTTAAAATGTGTTCGGAAAAAATAAAGTAATGCATGTATTTTTTTTTTTGAAATTATATATAATTTAAAAAATATCTTATTTTGACTAAAAATAATAAAATAATTTACTTTTAAAGTTTTTAAAAGTTAAGGATTAAAGAGATGAATAATAAAACGGAATTTATATTTGAAAAAAAAAAAGACAAAATATAATTGGAGTTAAATAGTTAGAGGTAGCCAACAGAGTGCTGCCTTAGCGTGTCTACTTTTGACACTGTCATTCAAATTTAAAAAAAAAAAAATTAGTTATATTGTACGTTTAAATGAAACGTGTCCTTGAATTATTTTTGTTAAAAAGCAACATATGACTAGTGTAGTACAAAAATGAATGTGATATAAATTTCTAAAAATTAAAAATATTGGCTTGCATTTAGAATAAATATTTGGATTAGAATTTTGATATTGGAATTCCTTGATTTTTTAAGAATTAATTATATTTTTTTGTTAACTTTTTAAAATAAGACAAGATCTGGTTAAAATTTTTAGTTTTGACTTCGGATTTTTTTTGAAGTGTTGTAAAATGATTGAAATATTTAAATGTAATTATATGTTTTATTGTTAACCAAACACATATTATATTGAAGTTAATTAATAATTATTGGAAATAGTGATTCAAATCGATCCTTATTAGGGCTTGTTCGATAAATAAATTTAAAATATAGCATAAAATTACCGGTTAATTATACAGCTATACTTTGTAGTCTTAATTGTTTCTTTTTTTGTTTTTTTGAAAATGCAAATATATCTATTGAATTAAAACAAATTGTTTTAATTTCATTGTCGCACATAGTTTGATTCCTTTAAAAAAAAAAAAGGAGAAAAGACAAATAGATACCTAATTAGACCAAATTTAATTTAAAATATATAAATTTTTTCTCGAGAAAGTTTTGGAAAATATTATAACTATTTGTAAAATAATAAAACCAAGATCATTTTTTTTATTACATTAGATGTTTTGTCTTGGGGATTTTTGAAACATATGAAATGAAATTTTTTTTATAAACTATTTAAGGATATTTTTGTTATGTCACTCAATTTTGACTATTTATAAAATGTGCAAAAGATGAAATTGAAACAAGATTTTCAAATTAGGTGATACCTTTAAAAAAACAAAGGGTAATTAGCCTTTTTTAGTATTTTTTTTCTCGTAAAACATCCATTTTAATTTAAATATTTAGTTTAAATTTATGAATTATTCAACTGTAATTTTACCTGAATTGACAAAAAAAAAATCAATTATTAAACAAAATCCTTAAAGAAGAGTGTTTCTGTATTGTTTGACTATTATGCCAAAAAAAAATGAAAAAAAAGCTAAAAATACTACTAATGTTAAATATGATTATTAATAGAAAAGTAAGTCTTATTATTAATAAAAGATAAGCCTTACTAAGGTGGGTCTCATTGTGAGATCCATCTTTTATTAATTAGTGATGTTTAATATTATTAACGTCCTTTAGTATTACTTTTAAGGATAGTAGTATTTCTTGTGGATATCCATCCTAAAAAAGCATGGTAGTATTTGCAGGGATGAAAGACAATATTCAGAAATGAAAACAAGATAAAATTTGATCCTCAAATATTAATAGGAAAGAACAGAAAAAGCACTCCTCACCCTACTCGTCTCGATATATATATATATGATATATATATTTCTAAAATTATAAATAATCATATTTAAATATTTATTAAAAAAACATACATTTAATAAAATGTAAAAAATATTATTAATATGCAACTGTTATATATATATATAATATATTATTATTCTTTTTAATTAAAGAATGACTAATTTTTTTAATGTATAATTATAATAAACAAGAATGAAAAAAGTCTTTATAAGGAAGAATCCTCTTACTTGTCTTCATCCTTACTTAAATTTTATTTAGGATGAGGATAAAAAAGTACTTTCTCACCTGTTTCATTGTCATCTTGAATGCATTAACGTTTGAAGTTGACGGTGATGGATATAAGATAGGCAATGTATAACACCTAAAATTTTTTGGACCAACCGAGTTTGAAGTTAGAGTCACTTCACATCCAATTTTTGAGACCACTCTTCGTTTCGATTTCGCAATTATAACAAAACTTATTTGGCCAAAGTGCAACTTGTCCTGAACATTTGATTTCCTCGTCTGAAAATGAAACTAATCGTAACTCATTAATATGTATGATCTAATAAGAAATTAAAAGAAAAAAAATTTTTTTAGAAAGCTACTGGCATAAATCAAAATTATGTCTCTGTCAGTTATTCATAACCAAATACTAATTCAAAGATACAAATTCATTCAAACATAAATAACCTAAAAAAAAAAAAAAAAACCTTTTAGTTTAACCGTCACGACCTAGTGAAATATCCTTGATAAAAGCATCAAGATTTGTATCAGATGAACCATATGTGGCAATTGCCCGGTGACAGACCTTTTGAAGTTCCTTCACTCTCTCTCTAATAAATTTTCCTTCTCTATCCTCTAGATCCATAAATCTCTTCACAAGCTCAGCAATTTCATCTTTTGTCACCAATTTCCCAACTCCTATTCCTTTATTTACCTTGCACCCAATTTTCCAGTCCTCCACAATTATCTTACTATTAGAAACTTGGTCCCAAACTATAGGAAAAGTCAGGATCGGAACCCCACCAAAAACGGCCTCCAAAGTGGAATTCCACCCACAATGTGTCCAAAACCCACCTATAGAAGCATGGCACAACACTCTCAATTGGTCACACCAAGGCACCACAAACCCAAAATCTCCGCAATTACCATATTCTTTGACGATTTTTGAGGCATCCCCACGTGCCACCCACAAGTATCTCATGCCGCTATTTTTTACCCCGGCTACAATTTCATCCAATTGAGCACTTGAAACCGAATGAATACTCCCAAATGAGACGTACAAAACAGATTCTTTGGGTTGAGAATCTAGCCACTTGAGATAGTTGGGTACATCATTATTGTGACTAGCAGACAAGGTTTCAAGTTGGAAGTGACGAATGCTTGGTCCAATTGTGTATACAGGGAAGGGAAATTTGGCCTTCAACATATCAATGACTTGGGATTCAAGCTCATACACTGAAGTGAACAGAAGGTACTGGGCTTTGGACACCACGGAAGCAGATCCCAACACTTTTTGCATGACTTTTTCATTAGAATTATCTGCCTGTAAAAGTCCTCCTGGGAGATCTGCCAGGCGAGTTGTGGAAATTCCAGGTATATAATCTACAACTTCGTGTCCTCTCTCTATGATATTAGTCCACCCGGTGTAGACAAAAACAAAAGCAAACATGTCAAATATTGTTAGATTAGACAGAGAGGAAATGGGAGCAGTTTGATTTTTCCACTAGCTAGACTAAGGAATCAATTAAATTAGAAAGGGACGGTTCTATGGATAGGTACTAGTAGGCATTACTGTATGTTTTGATTTATGAGTATTTACGTTAAAAGTTTATAACCTGTGAAGCAAAACTACTCCCATTCATTAATAAATCATTGAATACTTAATAAAACTACTAAAACATCAACACTTATTGATATGATAAAAATTCAATTCGAGTGTTAAGTTTTAACTTTTTTGTGATACTAAACTTGTAGAATGCCAAGAGTTATTTTCTTTTTTCTCATTTTTGTACCCAGTTTTGAGGTTATTAAAAAAATCGTAATTTTTACATTAGACCGTATCGTATTTATACACTTTAGATTCTAAATTCATGTTAAATCCTTATATTTTTTAGTCAAAGGTTGATTTTGACTATGTAAAATGCTTCTTTCACATTATTGGAATTTTAATCTTTTTTTCTTTTAACCATTCTCTTTTCTTATTGTAATTAGGTATTAAGAGTAAGAATTGAATATATACAGGTTCAAAATTTGGACGTGCAAATGTACTACAGCAAAAAATATATGTTTTAATAGGAATGACATACAATAAAAACTTTATTTTTACCTCATAATAGATTAGGTATTGTTGTTAACTATATTGAATTAACTTTTTAACAATCAAATATACGAATATTCACGTTAAAAATTTACAGAATATGACACAAAAATATTCTATTCATTTATCAGACAATTAAAAAGTTAACGATTAATTTTATATTTACTCTTTGGATTATTGACCCATTTTCATTTTATCGAAATTGGAAATCGTTCATTATGCCCTCTTATCTACATAAAACCATTCAAAATGTTTCCTCCGTATGAATCCGTCTTTTGCTTGAACAGAATTGCTTCTGTGACACCTCATTAAAGATTAAATAACTGTTTTAAAATATAAAACTTAATTATAAATATTAAAAATTAATTAAAAAAATTAAAAAAATTAAAAAATTGTTCTCTCTATGTCTTTCTCTTCTTTTGTCTACCCATTTATGGTGATCCACTTCCACTCTCTAATCTAGTTGCGAAAAAGGAAAAAAAGAAACCCCAAAAAATTACCTAGAATTCCACTCTACATTTTGTTTTTCCCATTTCACCTCAAAGTTTTGAAGTTTAGGCTTTTCAAGTAAAGAAATCACCAAAATAAAAAAAATACAAAAACCATTTTCTTAGATAATTTAAAAAATAAAAACTACTATTTATTTAAAAATTAATTTAATAACTAAAACAATAATTATCATCTCCTAAGTCCCCTTTGATAAACACTCAAAAAAAAAAAAAAACCTTTCAAAACTAAATTTAGCAGTAAATTCAACGTTGTAACGTAAGCTCACACGTTATCGTAAAACTGCTTTGCTATGAATAACACAGCTTGTTTGAGTCCAAGGTCAACAGAACAACAGAAAAAGAAAATAGAAAAGAAAAGAAAAGAAAAGAAAAGAAAAGATTGCGCAAATGCAGGTACCTCTACGAAATAAGTATATTACTAATAAGTACATTACCGTGTACTGCCTAGTAATGCTCAAATATTTGACCCAAAAAAAAAAAACTAATAATATACATATCACTTTAAGAATTTTGAGGTTCATTTTTAAAAGAGAAAAAATTATATAAAAAAAGTGTATATTTTAAATTTATTAATTATTCTTTATTAAAAAAAAAACAGATTCTCTTTTTATTAAAAAAAAAAAGGGAGAATCCCTTATAAATTTTTTTTTTATTTTTTTATAATAAACATTTTTTAATATTATTTTTTTATTTCAAACAAATTTTTATTTTTAAAATTTTTTTTATAAATTCAAATACCATTTTATCTTAAAAAATGAAACTCTTTTATTTTAAATAAGAAAATTTGCCATTGCAATGATAGCTTTCTTATAGCTTCGCGGTGCACCTATTTTCACTAACTTGCATTATTTTTCTAAGAGAATCAATTTTCATCTTTCAACGAAGAATAGACAAGATCAAATACCGAATTAATCCATAAATAAGGGTGCGTACCAGAGAGATCGATAGGGAAATGGCCATTTTGTTTGAGTAGCTCAAAATGATAGAGCACCGAGAACACAGAAGCCGACATGGTCCAAAGCGAAGCGACCGGAATGTTCTTCCGGTTCGCGACGTCGAAGGCCCAAAGGAGGGTGCTATCCGCTACGATGGCGCTCACCGGAATCTCAATGCGGTCGAGGAGCTCCTCAAAGGGAGCTTCCATCTTCGTCCAGACAGCTTTCAAGAAGGCAACGATGTCCTTTGCGCGATCGTGCTCGGAGGGTAGGACGTTGGGGATCGTGGTGAAGCGGAGGTTGTCTTGCGCCGTCGGATCCGGTCCGATAAGGCCAAGCCACTCTTCCGTGACGACGAAGGTGATGAGGATGCTGTCTGGCTTCCGGGAGGCAATCAGCTTGCAGATGTTGATCATCGGATTGACGTGGCCTCTGCCGGGGTAGGGCACCGCCACCACGTGGCAGCAGCCGGTCGCCGGTGGCTCCATTTTTTTTTCCGGGCAAAATGTTCTTAGGGATGGGATATCTCCCAAGTCTTAAAAGACTAGATATGGACAACCGACATGATTGCTTTCTGATAAAGTATATTACGGCGGTGAAATTTCGCATTTGGTGGTTGCGATTTTAATAAAGATTTAAAATGAAATTTTAAGTGGAGGCAGTAAAAATCTTAAAATATTACTTATATTAGATTTCTAGTAAGATTTTTTAAATATAATTAAATGATTAAAATTTATTTATTATAATATATCTTATAAAATTATAGATTAATAAATTAAAAAAATGCTCACGCTTCTCCGTCCATTACCAATCGGAGGTAGGGACGCTGAAGGGTTGTAGGGTTTGTGAGGGGGTGGGGGAGCTCTGGTTCGTGGCGGTTAGGCAAACGTGGAAGGGGGATTTTTAAAATTTTTTTAATTATAATACTATAAAATATAATAAAATGTATTATAATTATTATTATAAATAAATTTTAATCATTTAATTATATTTAAATAATTTAAAAAAAATTTATCATAGTATTTTAAAATTTTTACCATAGTTACTTTCGAATTTTTAATATTAAAATTGATCAATTTTTTCAAAAATTAATTATAATATCTATTAATTAAAAAAATGAATTTAAAAAATATAGTTAGAATTTTGTAACCAAACAAACTAGAGTATTAGCTTGTGGTTGTAACATGGACCTGAAAAATTACCTTTCACATCATGCGTTTTGATGGTGATGGATAAAAGAAAGTAAGGTGTAACACGTCCAAAATTTGTGGGGACCATTGTTGATTCACAATTATAACAAAACTTGCTCGGTCACAATGCAATTTGTCATGAATACGTGTCTTTTGCCTTCGAAAAGTAGAAAAGAAAAGGTTACAGCTCATTAATATGTAAGGCTTAAAGAGAAATTAAAAGGATAAAAGGGTAGAATATTTTGATTTAGCTGCTATCATATATAAAATTTATATTTATACTAGTTCCTTGATGATCAAGTATTAAAAAGATGCAAATTCAAGCAAACATAAATCAACAAAAACAGTAATGGAACCGTTAAGTTTTATTAGTAGGGGTCAATAGTTAAAACAAAAATTTAACAAGGTTATAAGTTCAAATTTTTTTATTTAGTGAGGGCTATGTGTGTGTGTGTATATATATATACACACTTTTTGTTCTGGATGAAAAAATAAATGAGTTGAATGGGGAGTTAATCTCCCTACTTGGCTTCTGTGGTTTTGGGGCTAATAAAAAAAATTTTAGTTTAACGACTATGGCCCTGTAAAATATCCTTTGATAAAAGCACTAAGGTTAATGTCAAATGAACCACCTGATAATTGTTTGGTGACAGACCTCTTGAAGTTCTTTCCCTCTTTCTCTCATCAATTTCCCTTCTCTAATTTCTGGGTCCATAAATCTCTTCACAAACTCAGTAATTTCATCTCTTGTCACCAAATTGTCAACCCCTATCCTCTTGTTTACCTTATACCCAATTTTCCAATCCTCAACGATCTGCTTAGTGTTTGAAAATTGGTCCCAAACCATAGGAAAAGTCAGGACTAAAACCCCACCGAAAACAGCATCCAAAGTGAAATTCCACCCACAATGTGTCCAAAACCCACCTACAGAAGCATGACACAACACTCTCAATTGGTCACACCAAGGCACCACAAACCCAACATCTCCACAACTACAATCATTGATTATCTTTGAGGCATCCTCACGCGCCACCCACAAAAACCTCATGCCACTATTTTTTACTCCAGCCACAATTTCATCCAGTTGGGCATTTGAAACCGGAAGCAAACTCCCAAATGAGATGTGCACGATAGAGTCTTTGGGTTGAGAATCAAGCCACCTGAGAGAGTCAGGCACATTGTTTTTGTGACTAGCAGAAGAAGTTTCAAGTTGGAAAATAGGGATGCTAGGCCCAATGGTGTGTACAATAAATGGAAATTTGGCCTTCAAAACATCAATAACTTGGGATTCAAGCTCGTGCACTGAAGTGGACAGTAGGTAGTGGGCGTCGGACACCCTAGAAGCCATTTCCAAATACTTTTTTTAAGACTTTTTCACCAACTAAATTGTTTGTTTGCAAAAGCCCTCTTAGGAGATCTGCCAGGCGAGTTGTGAAAATAATTGGGATGTAATCCACGGTTTCGTGTCCTCTCTCCATGGTATTTAATCCGTGCAATCGGGGTAAATGTTGGGTAAGTTGGGTACTTTTTATGATTTTTTAACTCATTCAATTTTTATTGGATGAATTAAATTTTTTTTTTATCCATCTAATCAATCTAATGTAAAAAAATCAACTTACCCAATTAAAATTGGATTGGATTGTGTTTTTTATTAAAAAATAATAATAAATGATACTAAAAATTTAACAACAAATGAAATTTATAGGAGAAAAAAATAATTAAATTCATAATAATTTTCAAATAAATTCTACCACGGATTCAGTACAAAATTTTTTTTAATATAATTTCATTAATAGTTAAATATAAAATAAATATAAGTAATAAGAATCACTAAAAAATATAAGGATACTAAAGTAATTAATGGTACTTTTCACAAAATTATAAAAAATTTCATCCATATTGAATATCAAATAATACATTTTATTTATTAAATAATTTAAAAAACATTAAGAGGTGAATATCATTTAACAAAAAAGAAAAAAATATGTAGGTGAAAACTGCGTAGGTTAAGTGGGTTTTTAGAATTTTTTTAAAGTTAAAAATTTTTTTTATTCACTCAATCAATTAAATATAACAAATCGACCTACCTAATTAAGATTAAATTGGATAAATTAGATAAGTTTATCAAATAGATGTGTTTTTTTGTTTACTCCGACCGTGCAACCACGTACAAAAAGCAAATATGTCAAATAAAATTACTGGAACATATATTGGATAGAAAAAAAGGAGCAATTGGATTTTAGTAGCTAAATGAAGGAAGAGAGACAATAAATTTAGAAAGAGACCGTCGTATTGAAAGATTCTGGTACAAAATTGTTTTAGTTTTTATATGTGAGTTTGTCAAAAACTTACGGTACACGAATCAAAACTACCCCGTAAATTAAATTATTGAAAAAATTGATTTGACTTTTGATAACATTACTTTTATCACTCGGATAAAAGTTTTAGAAGATTTAGAAGATGTCTGATACGTGTATAGAATGTAATTTATGTTTTGGTAAAAAAATATTTGTATTATATTTAAATATAATGTATATTTATATAAAAAATATTAAAATAATAAATATATGATGTGATAGATAAAGATACAGAGAAAAAAAGAGAGAAATAAAATATATGATATGATTAGTAAAAGTAATAAAATAAAATAATAAATATTGATTGTATTAGATTTAAAATGTGTGATGTGATTAGTATTTGAATATAATATTTTTATATTTAAATTAAAATTATATTATATTTAAATACAATATGAATATAATATGATAAATAAATAAAACATAACTCTTACAAGTTTTTTTTTCTTTTTATAATTATAAATTTATGCCTTGTTGGAAATACCATTATAAAATAAATCATTACAATCAATTGTTTAATTTAAAAAAAATTAAACAATTTCAACCTGTATATTTCAACTCTAATGATCAACCACAAGCAAGTTTGCTAATTTTCAACGTTGTGATGCAAGCTCAAAAGGTTCGTAAGAGGTGCTAAAATTTTCAACATTTACTCATGAATAGCCACGCGAGGTCATGTCCAACTTCTTTTGAGCTTAAAGGCAAAGCGTGGCAGACAAAAGTTCAAAAGTGAAAAAAGGAACAATGTATTCCCCCTAAATTCCAAATGCAATTAGCCAATTACATCAAAACGGAACAGAGTTAAAATTTAAACAGCGTAACTCGTAGCAATGCTCAAATATTGACAAAACAATAATATCACACATTTTTTGTTTAGGAGAGTTGATGACCCAAGAAAATAAAGTTATCATAGCTGTTTTGAGTTTAAAAATATATTTTGTCCAATGAGTTTTTAGTAAATTATTAGTTTAATAAAGTATTTTGTGTAAAGTTTTATTTTAGAGTGTTGAAATTAAATTTTTCAAGTAAGTTTTTGACGTTTTGAAGTATTTTATAGAGTTAAAATGTTAAAAGACTGTTTGGAAAGAAAAGTTATGGTTTGGATAGGATGAAAATGTAAGATTTGAGCAAAATGATAAGGATGATTGATTTCAGGTAATACTGCAGCATTGTTGGAGCAACTGGGCAGAATTGAGCAACTGGACAGAATTTATTGAGCTAGTTTGACTAAAAACACACAGTTGGTTGCAAATTTAATTGTTAACTTAGGCAGAAAATAACAAGCATATGAGCTATCTTACTCTAAGGACACCAAACAAAATCTTAACCTTTGGATTTGTGCACACTTGTACATTCCTTCTTAACCTTAGCATATAAAAGTAAACTTTAGCCTTTTAGAAAAAAGCAGCAAGAAAAGCAACATACGAAAAACCAAAAAAGGGAAAGAAAAAGACTACCAGAAATAGTTCAAACCCGAGGAGCAAAGGCAGCAAAAAGTGATTGGACGCAGGTTTGAGTAATTTCTAGAAGGAGAAGCTAGAAATCGGCCGCCAATCACCATAGCTTTATGTATTTTGTCTATTTCTCCTACAGATTTTCGGTTGTATTCTTACTCTCTCTCTCTGAACAATGTTTCTTTTTTCTTTGTTTTTTAAATAATTAGCCATGAACTAAATTTATTTCAAACTGAGATGATAGAATACCTAACCTGTGATTCAAGGCTTGTATGCTTCGTATGCTATTTCAATGTTATTCAGCTTGTTCAACATTGTTTTTCTTATTAATTTGTGTTCATTGATTGGCCATATTGAGCATAATACTGTGATTCTAATTTGTTGGAAAACTGATTAGAGTTAGACTTGTGTTGAATAGTGTGAGTTTGGTTGGTTTTGTGAATTAAACTAGCTAATTTTGTAAGTTAAGCAAGAATGTATGGTTGATTCACATAACCCAAGTGGAACCTGAGCTTATTATGATCTCATATTTTATTTTTGTATAAAAATATGTTGAAAATAAAGTAAAGAGATAGTAGCATAAGTAGATCAAAAGACTCTTGTGAATTTTTGAATTCTGGGTTAACTAAACAATATTACTGTAGCATTACTATAGCATACGCAGCTCAGGTTGCAGGGGAGGAGAAATTGAATCTCAGTCATTTCATTTCTGATTGTTCTTTAATCTGGTCCTTTAATTATCCTTTAATTTCTGCCTATTATGTCATATTATTTTAATGAGTTCAATTTTATTTGATTTTTTTATCAATTTTATTTTGTAATTACTAGTTGAGCTTTTACTAAGATTCTTAGTAATAGCTTTTTCTGTGAGATGATACTCAACTCGATCACTTTATTACTTGATTGCGATATGTGTATTTGCGTAGCTATATTTTGTAAGCAACAAGAGTCATGTATATTAGAATATCTAACATGTGTTTAATTTACAAATTTAATTTAATCTAATTTGAAAGTTAAGTTAAATTAGACATTCCATTCGAATTTAGTTTAACTTGATTTGTATAAAAAATTATGAAAATAAAGATAACTTGTATTAGAAGTTATGCTAAAATAGTGAAAATAGAGATAAAAAATAATAAAAGTGAATCTTACTAAGCTAAACTAAGCCAAAATCAATTTGGACAACTTTACTTAAATTGTAAGTTAGATTAAATTAGATGAATTAACCAAACGACCTTTTAGATGGAAATATATAGAATGTGAACATTCAGATTATCATTTGAATAAACGTTTGGATGTTAAAATTTAAAAAAAAAATTATGATAGGAACATTTAGATTTATGTTAAATAGTTGGTGAGGTGTTCGAATTACGCGAGTTAAAAGGTATAAAAACTTGAAATATGTTCATAAAAAAAAAGCAATATAGAATTTGTTTCGTTTTTATCAAATTTCTATGTAATTTAAATAAAATCATATCATTTGGACTTGTATATGTAACGTTATGATCTTCTAGAGTTTGAGTTATAAAGTTGCAATATAAAATATGAATAGTAAAACTAAGTTTAACTCTTTAGAAGAAAAACAAAAACAAAAAAATTGAGTTTAGAGTCGGTTGTGATGGCAGTGATGAAATGTCGTGGATGGAAAGAGCCTCAAAACCCAGAATGCAAAATCACAAACCTATTCACCATAAAGTTTGGGCAACAAAGCTGAGAGGCAATTTGTTGAGGGGGGGGGGCGGGGGGAATTTGATAGGGGTGTTGTCAAGGAATGGCCATAGATGACTACGTGGTTCAAGGAGGAAATTGAAGAACAAAATCAAAATCACTAAACCTAACCATAATATCTATCAAAGACAAGCATTGGACAATCGATTTCAACCCGAATAATACTCCGATGCCATTGGTTAACAAACACAAAGACAAGATGCCTAGGTTCAAGGAGGCATAAAACTAACATATCAAATCACAAAATACCAAACACAATAAACAACAAACCCGTGGGTTGAACGATCCTAAAAAAAAAAAAAAATTTGTAACCTCACAAACCCATTGAGCATAGAGTTCGGCTAATAAGGGGAGGGTCGATTTGAGGGGCCAAAAATGTTTGCGTCGTGTGTTGTGATGGCAATGGCAACCAATGACGAGATAGGGGGCGGTTAGGATGTGGAACGAGTGTGAGGGACTGAGCATGATTGCTTGATGAAGAGGCCCAAACTTTGTTGTCGTGGGTTATGAGGGAATAGAAACCAAAAAGAGGTCGGTGGTCTCAACGAAGGACTATAAGGGAATAGGTAGGGGTGGTTGATGAAGAGCACAAAAATTTGCTGTCGTTGGATGTGATGGAATGGGCAAGTAGAAAGGAGATGGGGATAGGTTGGAATATAAAAGCTTTTTAAGGGAATAGGCAGGAGAGCTTAATGAAGAGCCAAATTGTTGCTGTCGTGGGTTGCGAGGAAAGGGGTAGCTAAAGAGGAGATAGGGTCTATGGACTTGAGGAAAAGTTGCAGTGTAAAATGGAGAGGGAATCATCTTGTGCAGATTGTCACAGATCCCCTGACATTCTCATGTGGATGCACTGTTTGAGATCTAGAGAGATAGAGAAGCCAAACTAATTTTGGCTCTTAAAAGCCAACCTTCAAAATGTCCCCCTAAACATCCCTTTATTTGGCCAAAGTGCAACTTGTCCTTAATATTTAATTTTCCCATTTGGAAATGAAACTAGTCGTAGCTCATTAATATGTATGATTTAAAGAGAAATTAAAAGGAAAAATTTTTTTTTAGAAAACTACTAACATATACCAAATTTATGTCTATATCAGTTCTTTCATAACCAAATACTAATTCAAAGATGCAAATTCATTCAAACAAAAATAACCAAAGAAAAAACAAAAAAAAAATTGGCTTAACTGCTATGGCCTAGTGAAATATCCTTAATAAAAGCATCAAGATTTGTACCAGACGAACTGTAACAACTGGGAAAATTCACATTTTTTCAGAAAATAATTACACAATGAATTTAAGCGTTAAAACGTGAAATTAAGTGATTTAATATTGTTTAGAATTAAATAAAATGTTCTAACAATATTAAAGGATGAAAAATGAGTAATAGTGATATTATGTGTGTGCACGTGTGTGCCACTCACAGTATCAAGAAGTAGGTCAAGATGATATTATCTTGACATAAAACTAATAAATTTGGGTTCAGCACACCCAAATTAGTAAGGATAGCCTATCAGCACGCTCAAATTTGATAATTGAGCACAAGGGTAATTTTGGACTGAAAATTCACAGTATCAGAAATTAGTCAAAATGACCTCAGATGAAAATAAAACTGATATATTTGGATTCAGGACGCCCAAATTAGTCAGGAAAGCCCATGTTGAAATTTTGGGTGAAAAAGTATATAAAGAGCGGGGAAAAAGTGGAATTTCCTCATTTGCCCATGTGTATTCTCTCTCTTCATTTCTCTTTCTCTCTCTACCCGAATTGTGTACAGTAACCAACTTTCACATACGGCCTCCGTTCACGACACCGCCGGTGTCATCGGAAAGCTCTCGCCGAGCTGAGTCCGATGGTGGGCCGACGCGACGGAGCAGCAGCCGGAGCAAGCCGCACGCACCGCCTGAAGGTCGCCGGAGCCGAAATCTTCCAGGCGAGATTTCTCCACCGTCCGGCTACCATTTGCCACGAAATCGGTCCCAAAAGATTCGTGGTGAAGAGTACTACAAAACTCATGTGATGGATCGCCTCAACACCGGCGGAATCGTGCCGCCCGAGCTTCGAAAAATCCGGCGAAACGCCGCCGTGAAGCAGCCGTGAAACCCGTCGTTTCCGGCGATGTTGAGCTGCACCACCTATACAGAAATGGTCGCCGTGAAGAGGGGAGCAAAAGCCCTCAATCAATTTCGGGGAAAAAGTCCGGCACGGCGGAGCTCCACCGTCGCCGCCGTGACCGAGTTTTCAGGGGTCGATTTCCGGCCATAGGAGCTTCAAATGGTGAAATTGAAGCCACCAATGGATTCCTCTCGTCAAGATCTTCAAGATGGACTACCCACTTGCCACCGTCGCCGCCGGTCAACGCCGGTCAATGGCGATCGTTGACCAATTTTGGAAGTTTGGCCCGTTAGCCTATTTTCGACGTTCCGGATGCATCCGCGGAGTCGGAATTGCAAGACGAGACCTCAAATATGAAGAACGAGGAATTAGGGTTTATGCTGTCGAGACCGGACTGCAATTCGGTATAAATCCCGACCTTTTTATGTTCCGCAATTTAATTGTTTGGGACTGTTATATGATTTTATGATTATTGGTATGAAAAATGTGGAAAAGAATGTATGTAAAAAGAAGAAAATGACTGTAATGGAGATAAAGAAAAATATGTGATGATGTAACGATTTTACGTAAACAATATGAGTTTTACGTAAAATCTAGGCCTCTGGTATAGTATGTGATAAAATTAGATTAGGATAGATGGTTTTCAGGCGTTTCCTAAACGCTGGAACCTCAAAAATTAAGCGAAAATGCTGCCGAAATTTCTAAAAATGGCACCAGGGGTAATATGGGAAACGAGGGGTAAAAATATGATTGGGAAGGGAACTCGAGCCCCCTCGAGGAATAAGGGCAAGGAAAAAGGAATGGGTAAGGTACGATCAGTAAACCGACCATTCGAAACCCTAGAACGCAAGAAAAATATGAAACCGATTCTTAGGTCGGAATAGTACTTCCCGAGGGCCGGGAATGTGAAAATTGGTAAAATGATAAGAATTGATCCGTAAAAGGCCTGATATGATTTAAAAAGTTAATTAAATGATTTTGGGTTTAGAAAATCCAGCCTAAGTATGAAAATGAAAATGTTATGATTAAACGACCCATTAGGGGCAAAATGGTCATTTTGCCCAAAGATTCTCAAATTATGGGAAAAGAGCCCCAATGACCCTGGAATAAGTTAATGGAGTTTGTAAAAGCCAAAATTGAGGTTTAAGTTATGAAAAAATCACTCAAGGGTAAAATTGTAATTTTGTCAAAAGTTAAGGGTAAAATTGTAATTTTACAAAAGTTGGAGAAAAATTCGAAAAGGGCTATTAAGGTTTAAAAAAAAAAAAGCTGTCCTAAGGCTATAATTGAGGGTTATAAGATCAGAATCAAGCTTGTTAATAAAATAAAGGCTATAAATGAAAATGTGATCAACAGACAAAATTTGTCTATAGGAACCCGATCCAGAAGCGACGAAGGATATCGATGGATCCCAAGGAAAGGATAAGCACGCTATGAGTAAGTTCAGACATTTACCCGTCTGCAACTATGAACAAGCTTATCGTATTTATATGTTTTATATGTAAATGTCATGATGTGATTTATGATGATGTTATAGTAATACTATAGCAATACTATGATAATGTTAAAAGTTATGTTTTAATAAATAATTTATAAAAATATATATATATAAATATATGTATATATTGAATTATGAAGGAAAGGTATTATAAAAGTTTTATGAGAGTAATGATGTGATAAAGAGGGATAGAAGAATGGAAAGAATAAAAACAAGAATGTTATGATAGGATGCATAAGAAAGAGATGAGATAGGAAAGGAAAGAATAGATGTTTTATGAAAAGTTTTATGAAAGTTAGGTTATGATTGATAGAGCAACGATAATCGGTGATGAAAGAAATTAAGAAAACTGCATGTTTTATGATAACGAAAGGATATGTGTTTTATGAAAAACGATACGAAAGCTGAGACTTAGACAAGAAAGAGAAACAATGGTAGGTTATGATGAAAGGTATGATGAAAGGATTAGAATATAACGATAAGATGTGATTGAAAGAATAGAACGATAGGCTATGATCGATAGGCTATGATTAATAGAAATGTGATGATAAGATACGTTAGATATAATGATGCAAATGACAAGATAAACAGAGAAATAACTAAACACACTTTTGTTTGCTATGATGTGATATGATGTGATGTTATATAAGTAATGTGTGCTATATGTGCTATGCTAAAGTGTGATTAACATAATTCACACAAATAAAGTAAAGAATTAAGAAAAGAAAAACAACGGAAGAACAAATGTTCCATGGAATGTTTTATGAAAAATGAGAAATAAAAGATGATGAATATCATGAAAAATATGTACAATGAAAAAAATCAATATAAGAAAAATAAAAGTCTACAAGATAATAAGACTGAAAACTTAAGTTGTTGGCGTACCAGTCTCCCTACAAGGTCGAGACTTCCGGTCTATATCCTCCACGTAGATGTGGCGCTACCCCGAAGGTGCGGTAGATTATAGGATGGACCAACCCCGAAGGTGCGGTTTTTATGTGACGGTGAGGTAGGTTGGTAGGTCGCTCCCCCTCCTCCTACTGTCCGCGCGCAACTAGGTACGTCCAACAACGGGCCCAACCAAAGGAAAGTGGAAAGAAAACAAACGAAAGAAGAGTGAAAAGAAAAGAAAAGAAAAGAAAAGAATGGAAAAGAGCGTGAAAAGAAAAGAAAAGAAAAGAGCGTGAAAAGAAAAGAAAGGAAAACAGAGAGAAAAGAAAAGTAAAGAACGATATAAAAAAAAAAAACAAACGATATGAAACATAATAGAATTATATATGTGATGTGATGTGAATGACACGTTTTTACGTGATGTTATGCTAGTGTGTATGTTACTAGCTTTTAAGATAGGAAATGTTAAGAGATGATGATAAAGCGATAGAAAAGTTATAAAGGTTTAGAACAAAAAGTTAAGAAATGATAGAAATGAAAAAGCAAAGAAATGAAGAGATTAGATTAGAATGATAAGAGTTGATCGATTGAATGATAAGAACGATGAACGAAGAGATAAACGAGCATGATGAAGCTCATATTCTATGTTATGTTTTGAGGATATGTATAAACGATGTGTATGATGTGTATATATGTCATGTCATATATTCTAGTAATACTATATATTACTAGTATTTATAAGTTAATGAATGTATGTTTGAACTTACTGAGCATCTAACTCATTAGTTGTTTATATGTTGCAGGTAAGCAACCTGTTAGTTTAAAGTAGTATGATGGATAACGGACGGATCTGCACGTGCCAAGGGACTGGGCGAGAGTATGGTACTACCATGAGTCTTTCGCTGAGCGTTCAAAAAGGAAGATGAAAGAAAGAAAGTTATGAAATATGTGTTATAAAAGTATGATAGAGATAGGTATAATATGTAAGTTTAAAAAAAAAATTGCTATAGAAATTGCTTCCGCTTTAAGATGAGAATATTAAGAATGGAAGGTTAAGTATGTTAAGTAAGAGGATGACGACCCACGAGGTTGCCAGCCATCGCGGTCGGCGTCAGAGCTCGGCTGGTTGGTATGGTAACGTACGTGGGGGGCGTCATACGAACCGTCTTTCGCAATTGCCCGGTGACAGGTCTTTTGAAGTTCCTTCACTCTTTCTCTAATCAATTTTCCTTCTTTATCCTCTAGATCCATAAATCTCTTCACAAGCTCAACAATTTCATCTCTTGTCACCAAATTCCCAACTCCTATTCCTTTATTTACCTTGTATCCAATTTTCCAATCCTCCACAATTAGCTTGCTATTAGAAACTTGGTCCCAAATTATAGGAAAAGTCAGGATCGGAACCCCACCAAAAACGGCCTCCAAAGTGGAATTCCACCCACAATGTGTCCAAAACCCACCTACAGAAGCATGGCACAACACTCTCAATTGGTCACACCAAGGCACAACAAACCCAAAATCTCCGCAATTACCGTACTCTTTGACGATTTTTGAGGCATCCCCACATGCCACCCACAAGTATCTCATATCGCTATTTTTTACCCCGGCTACAATTTCCTCCAATTGAGCACTTGAAACCGAAAGAAAACTCCCAAATGAGATGTACAAAACAGACTTTTTGGGTTGAGAATCGAGCCACTTGAGATAATCGGGCACATTATTATTTTGACTAGTAGACGAAGTTTCAAATTGGAAGTGACGAATGCTTGGTCCAATTGTGTATACAGGGAAGGGAAATTTGGCCTTCAACATATCAATGGCCTGGGATTCAAGCTCATACACTGAAGTGAATTGAAGGTACCGGGCCTTGGACACCCCGGAAGTAGATCCCAACACTTTTTGCATGACTTTTTCATTAGAATTATCTGCCTGTAAAAGTCCTCCTGGGAGATCTGCCAGGCGAGTTGTGGAAATTCCAGGTATATAATCTACAACTTCTTGTCCTCTCTCTATGATATTAGTCCACACAGTGTAGACAAAAACAAAAGCAAACATGTCAAATATTATTAGATTAGATCGAAACGAAATGGGAGCAGTCTGATTTTTCTACTAGCTAGACAAAGGAAACAATTAAATTAGAAAGGGACGGTTCTATGGACAGGTACTGGTAGGTATTACTGTTTGTTTTGATTTATGAGTATTTACGATAAAAGTTTATAACATGTAAAGCAAGACTGCTCCAACTCATAAATAAACCATTAAAACCTTAATAAAACTATTAAAACGACATCACCACTTATCCATAAGACAAAAGTTCAATTCGTGTGTCTAAGTTTTAACTTTTTGTAGTACTGAATTCGTTAATTGCCAAGATTTAAGTTTTTTTTTCTCCTTTTCATAGCCGGTTTTGAGGTTATTAAAGAAATCATAATTTTTATATTAAACTGTATCATATTTGAATCTTTATATTTTAAATTCATGTTAAATCCTTATATTTTTTAGTCAAAGGTTGATTTTGACTATGTAAAATGCTTTTTTCATGGTACGGGAATTTTTATCTTTTTTTCTTTTAATCATTTTTCTTTTCTTATTATAATTAGGTATTAAGGGTTCGTTTGGTGAACGCATTGCATTTGCATTGCGTTTGAATGCAATGCATTGAATGTAATTTGTATTTGGAGGAAAAGTATTAACATTACATTTGAATGCAATGTGTGTTTGGGGGAAAAGTATTTGAATTGTATTTTAATAATAAATATGTGATGTGATGGATTAAAGTAGAAAGAAAAAAAGGACGGAGAGAGAATATATGATGTAATTAATAAAAATAATAGAAAAAGTGAAATAATAAATAATGATTGTGTTAGATTTAAAATGTGATGTGATTGGTATTTGAATGAAATGTTTTTGTATTTGGGAGAAAATTGCATTGTATTTAAATGCAATACTAAAAAAAAGCTTGTCCCAAACGTGGTATAAGAGTAAGAGTTGAATATATACAGATTCAAAATTTGCACGTATAAATGTACTCAGTTAAAAATATATGTTTCAATAGGAATAAAATATGATAAAAATTTTATTTTTATCCCATAATAAATAAATATTAATGTTAACTATATTGAATTAATATTTTAACAGTCAAATATACGAGTATTCACATTAAAAATTTATTGATTCTATTTATTTATCAAACATTTAACAAGTTAATAAATAATTTTATTTTTACTCCCTCAACTATTCATTCATTTTCATTTTGTCTTTCGGAATTAAAAAATCGTTCGTTCTGTCTCTTATCTATATTAAACCATTCAAAATGTCTCTTCTATTTAAGTTTGTTTTTTGCTTTAACAAAATTATCTACATGACACTCCATTAAAAATTAAATAAATGTTTTAAAATATAAATCTTAATTATAAAAAATAAATATTAAACATTAATTAGAAAACAAATTAAAAAATTTTCCCCTCTCTCTCTCTGTTTCTCTTCTTTTGTCTACCAATTTATGGTAATCCACTTCTGCTCTCTAATCTAGTTGCAAAAAAAGGAAAAAAAGAAACCCCAAAAAATTACCTAGAATTCCCGTCCACATTTTCATTTCATTTCACCTCAAAGTTTTGAAGTTTACATTTTTTCAAGTAAAGAAATCACCAAAAAAAAAAAAACCACCGTTTTCTTTGATAATCACACTCACATTAGAGAGGCAATTGGTCAATCTACGCAAGCACTCCTCATTGTCGGGAAAGGCGAAGCCCAATAGAGCGATCGGAGAGGCGAAGAAGGAGTTGGGAGAGAAAATTTCAAGCCTTACTTAGAAAATTTGGGGCAAATCAGCAAAAGGATTTACCCTGGGAATTAGGTCCTTTTGAATGGTTGAAGGAGAATGAACGAGATTGTTAAGGCTTGAGGCAAGCTCGTGGGAAGGCTTAGGGCACTTGAAGGGCATCCACGACGGTTGTTGTTGATGTGGTTGTCCTCTATTGGAGGATTTGATAAGGGAATCCCAGTTAAAAAAGAGAGAGATGATTTGGGAGAGAGAACAATTATTTAATTTGTTTCTTAATTAATTTTTTATAATCAAGGTTTATATTTTAAAACATTTATTTAATTCACGTAAGTAATTTTGTTAAAGTAGACGGAATGGATATTTTAAATAGTTTTATGTAAATCAACTACAAAACGGACAATTTCACAATTTTGACGAATAAAGTGAAAAATAGATTTATAATTCATATATAAAAACTTTTTTTTTTTTTACGTATAACTCTGAATGATAAAATGAAAATAATTTTATAACCTAAAAAAAGATAAAAAATATTCCTCTTTAATAAACTCTTAAAAACCATTCAAAACTAAGGGGAAATTTGGAGGAGGTTTTGGAGATATTTTTTATGAGTTCAAAAAAAATTGTTTTACAAAAATATATTTAGGAGAAAAAATATAAAATTTTAAATTTTTTTTACAAAAAATATTAATATAAATATTATTTTATTTCTTTTGAAATTTTATATAATTTAAAAAAAAATATCTTATTTGGATTTATTTCTTTCACGAAGGCAACGATGTCCTTTGCGCGATCGTGCTCGGAGGGTACGACGTTCGGGATCGTGGCGAAACGGAGGTTGTTGAGCGCCGTCGGATCTGGTCCGATCAGGCTGAGCCACTCTTCCGTGACGACGAAGGTGATGAGGATGTTGTCTGGCCTCCGGGAGGCAATCAGCTTGCAGATGTTGATCATCGGATTGACGTGGCCTCTACCGGGGTAGGGCATCGCCACCACGTGGCAGCAGCCTGTCGCTGGTAGCTCCATTTTTTTTTTTTGCTGGGAAAATGTTCTTGCGGATGGAATATCTCCTAAATCTTTGAAGACTAGACAAGGACAACCCACTTAATTGCTCAATGAAAAAGAAGATAGTAGTGGTCAAACTTGGAGTTTTAAGCTTGCCAATATAAAGACTTGAAATAAAATTTTAAGCCGGAATATTTGGTATTTAAGATAGATATTTATTTTTAAATTGTTTGAATATAATTAAATTATTAAAATTTATTTATTATAATATATTATATTTTATAGAATTATAACTTAATAAATTAAAAAAATTTAAGAAATAAATATTAAGAAATAATTTAAACTTCTTCATCCATCACTTCACTGGTTGAGAGGGAGGTGGTGGTTGGACAAATAGGTGAGGGGGGACTTTTGAAAATTTTTTTATTAATTTTTCAAAATTTTTTTAATTTCTTATTTTATAATATTATATATTATGATATATTATAATTATTATAAATAAGTAAATTTTAATTATTTAATTATATATAAATGGGTTAAAAATAATATTTACAATTGATATTATTTTGAGATTTCTACTATAGTCATTCTTGAAATTTTAATATTAGAATTGATCGATTTTTCAAAAATTAATTATAATATATATTAATTTAAAAAACAAAAATGAATTTAAAAATACAGTTTGAACTTTGTAACAAAACAAACTGGAGTATTAGCTTGTGCTTGTAACATGGACTTGAAATATTACCTTCCACATCATGGGTTTTAATGGTGATAGTTAAAAGAAAGTAAGGTGTAACAACTCTAAAATTTGCGGGGACCATTGTTGATTCACAATGATAACAAAACTTGTTCGGTCACAGCGCATTTTGTCACGAATATGTGTTTTTTGCTTTCGAAATGTGGAGAAGAAGAGGTTACAGCTCATTAATATGTAAGATCCAAAGAGAAATAAAAGGGAAAAAAGGGTAGAATATTTTGATAAAGCCGCTAGCATATACGAAATTTATGTCTATACAAGTTCCTTAATGATCAAGTATTAACATGTTTGGTAAACAAATTTTGGTGTTACGAAAACCAATTTTATATCAAATGTAAAGTTTTACATTCAAATACAATCATTTTCAATAGTGTTACGAAAACAATTATTATTCAAAAGTTTATTAAAACAATCACATCAATTTTTCAGCTCTAACTATTTATCTTTACTTTTACCAATCACATCAACTTTTTAACTCTAAAATACTTTTCATCCAAACACACATTTTATTCAAATATAAAACAAATACTTTTTAATCAAATATAACACTCAAAAAAATTGTATTTAAATGTAATTAAAACGCATGTGTTTACTAAATACCTCCTAAAAAGATACAAATTCACGCAAATATAAATCACCAAAAATAGTAACGGAACCATTAAGTTTTACTAGTAAGGGCCAACAGTTAAAACAAAAATTTAACAAGGTTACAAGTTCAAATTTTTTTATTTAGTGAGGGCTATGTGTATATATATATATATTTGTTTTTTGGGTTCTAATTGAAAAAAAATAAATAAATAAATTGAGTTGAGTTGAGTTGTGGGGGGGGGGGGGGGTGTGGTGTGTGGTGGTGGGTGTTGTTGTGGTGTTAATCTCCCCATTTCAGCTTGTATGGCTTTCGTGGCTGACCAAAAAACTTTTAGCTTAATGGCTATGGCCTTGTAAAATATCCTTGATAAAAGCACCGAGGTTAGTGTCAGATGAACCACCTTTGGCATTTGATTGGTGACAGACCTCTTGAAGTTCCTTCACTCTTTCTCTCATCAATTTCACTTCTCTAATTTCTGGGTCCATAAATCTCTTCACAAGCTCAGTAATTTCATCTCTTGTCACTAAATTGTCAACCCCTATCCCTTTTTTTACCGTGTACCCAATTTTCCAATCCTCCACAATCTGCTTAGCGTTTGAAAATTGGTCCCAAATTATGGGAAAAGCCAGGATTGGAACCCCACCAAAAACGGCCTCCAAAGTGGAATTCCACCCACAATGTGTCCAAAACCCACCTACAGAAGCATGGCACAATACTCTCAATTGGTCACACCAAGGCACCACAAACCCAACATCTCCACAATTACAATCATTGATTACCGTTGAGGCATCCTCACGCGCCACCCACAAGTACCTCGTGCCACTATTTTTTACTCCGGCCACAATTTCATCCAGTTGGGCATTTGAAACCGAAAGAAAACTCCCAAATGAGATGTACAAGACAGATTCTTTGGGTTGAGAATCCAGCCACTCGAGATAGTCAGGCACATTGTTACTGTGACTAGCAGAAGAAGTTTCAAGTGGGCAAAAAGGAATGCTAGGTCCAATGGTGTATACAGGGATTTGAAATTTGGCCTTCAAAACGTCAATAACTTGGGATTCAAGCTCGTACACTGAAGTGGACAAAAGGAACTGGGCTTTGGACACCCCAGAGGCAATTTCCAATACTTTTTGCAACACTTTCTCACCAGCTAAATTTTCTGTTTGCAAAAGCCCTCTTGGAAGATCTGCCAGGCGAGTTGTGGAAATTCCTGGGATGTAATCTACAATTTCGTGTCCTTTCTCTATGGCACATACAAAAAGCAAACATGTCAAATTAAATTACTGTAACGTATATTGGACAGAAAATAAAAAATAAAAAAACAGTTCGATTCTAGTAGCTAAATGAAGGGAGGGAGACAGTAAAAGATACAGGTATATACTAACTGTTTTAGTTTTTATACGCGAGTTTGTATGTCAAAAACTTATAATACACTAATCAAAACTATTCCGTAAATTAGATTATTGAAAAAGTTGATTTGATTTTTGATAATATTATTTTATCACTGAGATACAAGTTTAACTCTTACAAGTTTTTTTTCTCTTTTTTAAATGTAAATTTATGCCTTACTTGAAATACCATTAAGAAATAAATTATCACAATCAATTGGTTAATTTTTAAAACAACTTCAACCTGTACATTTCAACCCAAATGATAAACCACAAGCAAGCTTACTAATTTTCAACGTTGTGATGCGAGCTCACAAGTTATCAAAGAGGTGCCAAAATTTTCAATCAAAAAACAAAACGTGTACATTCACTCATGATTAGCCACGCGAGGTCCACGTGCAACTTTTTTTTGAGCTTAAATGCAATAAGCCAGTTACATTCAAACGGAACAGAGCTAAAATTTATCACGTATTACAGCGTAACACGTAGCAATGCTTGAATATTCACAAAACAACAATATCACGCAGTAGGAGAGTCATGTGCATTGGTCAATATAACGTGCTTTGATTCACGATCCAATTTAATTTAATTTAAAAACTAAATTAGTTCAAATATTCTATCTTAATTTAATTTATATTAAAAATTATAAAAATAAAGATAATTTATATTGAAAGTTATGCTAAAATGATGAAAATAAAGATAAAAAACAGTAAAAATAAATTTTATCAAACTAAACCAAATTAAAACTAATTTAGAGAACTTAGTTTAACTTGCAAATTAGATTAAGCTAGATTTGTAAACCAAATGATCTTTTAGATGGAAATATATAGAATGAAAATATTCATATTATCATTTGAATAGATATTTAAATATTGAAATTTAGAAAATAATATTATGATGGAAACATTTGGATTTATATTTGAATAGTTGGTGAGGCGTTTGAATTACTCAAATTAAAAGGTATAAAAAGTTGAAATATGTTTATTAAAAAATATCAATATTGAGTTTATTTCATTATTTTTTTGAAATTCTATGCAATTTTAAAAATTTATATCATTTGGACTTGTATGTATAAAGTTATGATCTTTTAAAGTTTGATTTATAAAATTGTAATAAAAATTGTGAATAGTAAAATTAAGTTTAACATTTTAGGGGAAAAAAAATTCAAATTGAACCTTGTAGATGGAGTATTTGAGATTAAAAATATATATATATATTTCATAAGATCATGTAGATAGAATAGTTTTCATTTACAAAAATAGTTAAAATGAACGCAGGCTAATTGACGTAGCAGCAGAGTCACCTATAATTAAGTGAGAATGAACTTTTTTTTTTTTTCAATTTTAACTTTTAAAATTTTAAATTTTCTCTCTTTTTTTTTTTTTTTTTTGCTTGAATTTACATTTTCTCATTTTACTCGTCTTATTTTTTTTTTTCACTATACCAAACAAACCTAAAATTTTATTTTCTCCTCTAAAATCTGTATTCAAACTTCTGTACTTTCCCTTTTCTACTCTATCAAACATAGACTTAGTTTACATCTATATGGGAAAAAAAAAAAGATTGGAAATTTTTTTTTTGGGAGAATCAACATATGTTGATAATCTCATCTCAACTTCCAATGGGGTATAAACAAGATTAAGCCCTTTGGATTTTATGTATAAAAATTGTTGGAAAAATGGCTTATTTAAGCCATGTTAAAGTCCTAATTTGAGGCCCGATTTTGAATGAGGTCCAATTAGAGTTTGGACTAGGTCTCAATAGATTTGCGTTCTCTGTTGCGAGAAAATCAAAATCAGTTATTCACATGCTCAAAATGGTAATCGGGTGAATAAAAAATTAATACTCCAAATATGTCACTTGAATGGTAGCTTGGAAAGGAAATTGCAAAAAAATCCCACATTGGCTAGGAGTGAAGCCATGGTGGTGTACATAAGAGATTGCATTTCAAAGTCTAGGTAAGCATGTATACCTAAGAGGCTCTTTCACGCGCAAGGGGTGCAAATCCCGAACTTGGTGGACTGGGGGCCCATTGTGTTCGCTTGCGACCTGCGGATATGAATGTCGGACCAAAAAAGCCCATCTCATGAAGGCTTTGTTTTACAATTTTTTTTTATTTTTATTTTTTGGCCCAAGAAAAGCCTAAGACCATCCATTTTCTCCTCATGCAAGAAGGAAGTTTGAGTTTGATGCAAATGGCTAAAATATCTTCTGCTTTATATGATTATCAATCAAATAAAAAGTTATTCTATATAACAATCCTTACATCTCCTACTACAGGTGGGGTGACAGCTAGTTTTGGTATGTTGGGAGATATCATTATTGCCGAACCCAATGCTTACATTGCATTTGCGGGTAAAAGAGTAATTGAACAAACATTGAATAAGACAGTAAAACTAAATTTTGCTTAGATAAGGACTTCATTGGCTTGGTTAAGGAGTTTAATAGAGACCACTGTGAATATATATAATGTGAGAATTTTTTTCTTAAGAATGCAAAAGGACTTCGATTTCTACCATGGAAAATCTGAACCTAGACTTGGAAATAGCCAAGTGCAATGTAAAGAATGAAACTCATGAATTTGAGGGTTAAATTTTGGTTTAATAGGTGATTAATCTCATTAATTTATGCATGTAACACCCAATTTTGTGAGCCTATATAAAGGTCATTCTTCACATGAACAAACACACAAAGCACTAGTTTTCTTCCTTTTGTTTTCGTGGTTTTTTCTTTGCAGCTTTATAGTTGGTTTTGGTGATAGAGGAAAGGTGTAAGTTCGAGTTTGGTGTGACGGTTTTGATAGTGGTACGTACTTCTATCGTTGTCGTTGTATCCTGAAAAATGGACGTCCTAAAGTACTTTTGGAGGAGATGAATCTGTTTCAAAGAGAACGTGCTTCACGTATCTCGACATTATCTTTTTGATTCCGTTTAAGTTCGGTAGAAGGTTGAATTCGTGTTATAACATTTCGTTTGTTGTAACAAGTTGAAAAGTTATATTATTCTTCTTTGTATTTTCCATATTTTGCCTAACAAAAACTAAGTTTAAATAATAAATTCAAATTTTTATAATTAAAAACATTATATAAACCTTTTTAAATAGCACTCAAAACACAATATCAAAACGATAATCTATACATACTGTTAATATCTCAAAAATTTTCGTACGTACCTGAGAGTTTGACAGGGAAATGGCCATTTTGTTTGAGAAGCTCAAAATGATAGAGCACCGAGAACACAGAAGCGGACATGGTCCAAAGATAAGCAATCGGGATGTTCCTCCGGTTCGCGACGTCGAAGGCCCAAAGGAGGCCGCCATCAGCTACGATGGCGCTCACCGGAAGCTCGAGGTCGTCGAGGAGGTCCACAAAGGGAGCTTCCATCTTCGTCCAAACAGCTTCAAAGAAGGCAGGTAAGTCCTTTACGCGGTCGTGCTCGGATGGTAAGATGTTGGGGATCGTGGCGAATCGGAAGTTGTCGGGCTCTGTCGTTGGATCCGGTCCGATCAGGCCGAGCCACTCTTCCGTGACGACGAAGGTGATGAGGATGTCGTCTCTCTTCCGGGAAGCAATCTGCTTGCAGATGTTGATCATCGGGTTGACGTGGCCTCTGCCGGGGTAGGGCACCGCCACCACGTGGCAGCGGCCCGTGGCTGCCGGTGGCTCCATTTCTCGGGGGAAAAAAATTATCACGGTTGGGAGATCTGCGTGCTCTCATCAGACTATACATAGGGTTTATGAAAAAATTTAAAAAATAATAATAAAGAAAAAAAAAAGACTGTACAGGGACAACGTGCTTGGCCGACTAGTGTTAGCTGAAAGTGGGTAGATGGTATGCATTCGGAGTGCGGAAAATTATTTTTATTAAAAACCTAATTTCTTGATTTAATATTTGTTTTTATTTGTACATTTATACACACACCTCACAATATTGTAATTTATAACTTCATTGTTTAGCTCGTTGTTTCATTATTCTACTCTTGTGTGGGCCTCTGATCACCTACTCCGTGCCTGTCTATGGGGTGAGACAGAATACCAAACTTTACATTAAACTTGCATATTTATTAGGTGTATTCCAAAGACCAATCTGTAGTATTAGGTAGAGACACATTTGACAACCAAATTTTCCAAATTACAATGTTTGACCCGATTCACGTGGTGATCATGTTAGAGTTTTTCTTCACCCTCCTGTAGGAGTCTCTACTTTTGCACCAAAAAGAAGAAAGTAATATATGCAAATAAAACTGAAAAATGAAAAAACAAATCTTGAGAGGTTGCTAACATATACAATATTATACATGCATAATAAAAAAAATTTTAATGCATAAACATTTATTGTCGTCTTTTACATATTTGTCCTTTACATTTATTTACATATATCTTTTTCCATATTATTTTTTTTACATGTTTATATACATATTGCAGCATAAAAGAAAGAAATTTTCCTTTGACGACCATCTACTAATCAGGGTTTATTGCATTTTGATACAAGATCATGTAGAAAGGCCTCAATATGTGCATCAGAAGAACCACATTTCCCAATCGCTCGCCGGCGAACATCCCTCACTTCAGTAGCTCTCCTCCTCATATCCCTTAGCTCGTCTCGCTCCTCACCCATGAACCTCCTCACAACCTCCTTAATCTCCTCTCTCCCCACCAAAATTTCCTCATCTCCCAACCCTCTCTTCACCTTCAACCCCATCTTCCTATCCTCAACCACCATCTTACTGTTGGTCACCTGGTCCCAATAGATTGGAAAAGTCAGCATCGGCACCCCGGTGAAAGCCGCATCAGAGGCGGTGTTCCACCCGCAGTGCGACCAAAACCCGCCTCCCTAAGGATGACACAATACCCCAGCTGGTCCCATCACAGGACCACCATCCCCTTCTCGCCACAATCCTCTCTCGAACGGCAGTAGTCCTCCAGTCCCACCCAGAAGTACCGAACCCCGCTGTCCCGCAGCCCCGCGGCGATCTCCTCCATCTACGCTTTCGACGTCGAGAAGAGGCTTCCCTGCGACACGTACAGGACGGAGCCACTTGACTGCTTATCAAGTCACTCTAAGCGGGAAGTGGTATTGATATTGCTAGAGCTGTAAATATCCGAGTCAAGTTTGAAGTATGGGATCTTGAGGCCAATGTGGTAGACGGGGAAGGGGCTTAGTTTTGCGGTCATGGCGTCAATTATTTGTTGTTCAAGTTCGTAGACAGAAGATAAGAGAAGATACTGGGCATTGGTCTGGGTTGTGGAAATGGATTCAAGGGGCCTTGTTTAGTATCTGATTGCCTTTAACGTAGGGGCAAGTTGGAGGGAGTCCTGGGACGTAGTCCGCCACCTCGTCTCCCATGGCTGTGAAATGCGTGCATATGGAAAGGTCAACTATATAATATAGATGGAGAAATTGGTGCCATTATACAAGAGTAGAGAGATGAATATGTCTTTTGCAACCTCCCATGAGGCTGAAAAACGACAGCAAATATTAAAACGACGCGTTTTGTAACAACGATTACACTATTCTAAAACAACATGAATCTCAGACTTGACGATTGACAACCACCTCAGGAGGAGCGAATAAAGATTTTGAAATGAAGAAATGTATACCATTAGAAATAATAATAAAATAAACAAATAAATAAATAAAGATTATATGTGAAACGACAAAATTGGTTATAAATAGCATTTTACGAAATTAAAATAAAGAGTAAGATTTATATTAATAATTTTTTGAGGATAAATTTTTAAAATTTTATGTTTTTTTACTCAAAACAGTTTTTTTTTTCTTTTCCAAACACATTTTCTAAAATTAATTTTTTCCAAACAAAAAAAATCTCCAAAACTTAGTCCCGCTTTAATGATTTTTACGTTTTGGTATGTTTTAAGCGGTATATAAAGAGGAGGGAAATTAGTCAAAATTAAAATTGAATAAAAATAAATAACATAAAAGTTTTAGACCTTTAATAAATAGCATATTTTTGATAAATCACGATTTACCATAATTAAAATTCCAAAAATACCCCTTATGTGTAAATCTTGATAAATTTATTTGGAAATCATTTTTTACTCGGCAAATCATTTATTTACGTGTGTAAATCATTTATTTACCAATTCTCCACCCAAAATTTTCTCAGGAAACAAACAGAACGAGAAGCATAGCCCCCAACAAAAGTTAGCAGAAGAAAAAGACAAATTAGCAATACAAAAGTAAAAACAGATCAAAGCAGTAAACGGTAAAAGCAGATGCTCATGGCATAATCACGGCTGCTGTGATCCATTTCTTCCTTTTTAATGTTTTTTCTCTTTAGGTTTTTTCTTTAGTTTTTCTCTCTAGATAGTAGATTTCTAAGGCTTCTTTAAAATTTTATTGGTAAATCATTTATTTACGTGTGTAAATAATTGATTTACCAATTCTCCACCCAGAATTTTCTCAGGAAACAAGCAGATAGTTTTAAAATTTTATTAGTAAATCATTTATTTACGTGTGTAAATCATTGTTTTACCAATTCTCCACCTAAAATTTTCTCAGGAAACAAGCAGATGGTTCCTCAGAAAGACAAAAACGAGAAGCCTAGCACCCAACAAAAGTTAGTAGAAGAAAAAGACAAATTAGTAGTACAAAAATAAAAACAGATCAAAGTAGTAAACAGCAAAAGTTAATGTTCATGGCATGATCAGGGCTACTGTGATCCATTTCCTCTATTTTAGTGCTTTCTCTCTCTAGGTTTTTTCTTTGGTTTCTCTCTCTAGATAGTAGATTTCTGATACTTCTTTAAAATTTTACTGGTAAATCATTTATTTACGTATGTATATCATTGATTTACCAATTCTTCACCTATAATTTCTCAGGAAACAAGCAAATAGCTTCAAAATTTTACTAGTAAATCATTTATTTACATGTGTAAATCATTGATTTACCAATTCTCCACCAAAAAATTTCTCTGGGAACAAGTAGATGGTTCCTCAGAAAGACAAAAATGAGAAGCCTAACCCCCAACAAAAGTTAGCAGAAGAAAAAGACAAGTTATCCGCATAAAAGTAAAAGCAGATTAAAGCAGTGAAAGCAATAAACAGTAAAAATAAATGTTCAAGATAGGATTATGGCATGATCTTTGGTTTTTCTCGCTAGATGGTAGATTTTTGAGGTTTCTTTGATCTTATTGTACTGTGGGAGAAGCTATATGAGATCTATTTGTACTTGAATCTTTGATAGTTAACAATAACATAGAGAGAAATGGAAAGAAAGATAAATAAAATTTATAAAGAAGTATGTGTATAATTATAAAATTATATGACTCTTAAATCAAAATTGCTATTTATTTTCTAAATTAAGTAAATATGCTATTTACATTTATTAACTAAAAAAATTGGCTTATTTATTACAATTTCTACGGTATATAAAGTTACACTTTCACCTCTATCGACCATTTTCTCATAAAACTAGCAAATAAAAAACGATAAATGTGAATTAATGTTTAATATACATATTATATAATCTCAAAAGGGTTGATGAAAAAAGGCAATTCAAATTGTTGATTATTTTAAAGCCAACAGATCAACGATGATCAGACAAGCCAATAGGCTAACAATACAGTAAGCATTGATTTGGTAACGTTTTAATTTAATTTAGTTTGAAAGATAAACTAATGAGATTTGTTTACAGTTTTACATTCGTATTGCATTTAAACACAATACAATTTTAATTTAAATGTAAAAGTTTTGTATTTAAATATAATATTTTTCAATGGTATCTTAAATATATTTATTATTTCAGAATATTTTAAAAATAACTTTTTTTATTCACATCATATTCACTCTCTATCTAACTTTTCCAATCTACTTTTACTAATTATTTAAACTTTTCAACTTTAAAATATAATTCAAATGCTTTTTCATCCAAAATACACATCGTATTTAAATATAAAGAAAATACTTTTCATTCAAATACAAAATGCAATCAATGCGTTACATTCAAACATAATACGAACGTAATACGTTTCCTAAACATCCCATAAATTGATTATTTTGTTTCAGTTACTAAACACCCTATAAATTGGTTATTTAGTTTCAGTTTAGTTTAACTTGAACTCATATTAAAAATTATACTTAAATAGTAAAAATAAAAATAAAATGTTATTAAAATAGATTATAAAAAACTAAGCTAATGTTTGGTATACACTTTTAAACTGCATTACATTTTAATGCAATGCAATTTTCTCCTAAATACAAAAGTATTTCATTCAAATACCAATCATATCACATTTGAAATCTAATACAATCACTATTTATTACTTCACTGTTCTATTACTTTTATTAATTACATCATATATTCTCTTTCTCTCTCTTTTTTTCCTCTCTACTTTTACCCATTACATCACATATTTATTATTAAAATATAATTCAAATACTTTTTATCCAAACACACATTACATTCAAATGCAATGCTAAAACTGTTTCTTCAAACACAAATTGCATTCAATATATTGTATTTAAACGCAATATAAATATAATACGTTTACCAAGTGGGACATAAATTAAATTAAAAGCAAATTATCAATTTAATTTAACTTTAAAGTTAAATCAAATTAAAAACGTTTAAGTTGATTAAAATAATAGTAATGATAACAGTAGTAATAATAGTAATAAACAAATAATGCACGTGGAAAAACTCATGTGCTCACTAACACTTGAGGTCAACCGGGAAGTGCTGGTTTTGAACGAGGAGGTCAAAGTGACCAAGTACACCGTCGCTGACGACGTCCAAAGTGAGGCCACCGGAATCTTCCTCCGAATCCCGACGTCCGCCAACCACACCATGTAAGTGTTGGCTACGATGGCGTACGGTGACGTGTCGGGCTGGTCGAGGAATTTCTTCAGCGGAGCCCTCATGTTCCTGAGAACAGCCTTGTAAAAGGCCGGCTGGTCGGCACCGCGGCCAATCTAGGAAGGGAAAACGTTCGGAATCTTCGCGAATCGCACGTTGTCGGGCTTAGGATCGGAGCCGATGAAGCCGAACCACTTCTCGATGACGAGCAAGTTGTGTTTTCTTCTCGGGGCCAGAAACATGAAGAGGCACATCATGGGGTTGATGTGGCCCCGCCCGTGGCACGGCACCGCCACCACGTCACAGGACACCGTTGAGCCTTTCTTTCGGTGGTCCATTTCTCTGGTGTCGTTTGGTGAGGAGAAGAAAGAGAGACGTGCCTGTGTATTGTTATGGAAAGGAGATCAAACGTGAGTCACGTTCTGCCATTGAGCATGTTTCTCTGGTCTGGCACGTAGTACAAGCACAACTATTACTGAATTGGACCAAAACACCCTCGTCGGTTTTTCGTTTTTCTAACTTGGAGGGACGTCCACCGCTTCTTACCAAACTAGTGTGGTCACGTACTCAGCCACAAAAAAAAAAAAAAAAACCCTACTAGTGTAGTCACGTGCTTATGCACTCTGATACTCATAATGTGATAATTAATTATGTAGATTTTAATAGATTGATTATATTTTTCTTTAATATTTATGTAAGAAGGAAAATTTTTAATATAAAAGATAAAATCTATGATATTCATGGAAGTCATTATTTTGTAATTGGTAAAATTTGCGCCGCAAAATTATTGAGGAAATTATTTAATTAAGTAAGATAAATTAATAATATTTTCATTATAATGACCACTTTAACAAAATAAGATATTGAAGGATTTTATAACAAAAACATTTAAGTAGGAAAATAATTGGAAAAACAGCTTTTATAGGCACAAATTACACAAAAATTATCTCAGACATTTTAATATATGATTTAAAGGAAAAAAATGTTAATGCAAAAATAAAGGAAAGTGAGAAAGTGAAAAAGAGTACAAAGCAAATAGGAAAAAGGAAAAAAAAAGGCACAAGTTTAAAAGGAAAAAAAATTAAGAATATGAATTTAGGGGAAAAAAAGGAAAGGAAAAGAATTAAATAAAAAAGAAGCATAAAAACAAGAAAATGAGAAAGAGTAAGGGGGAAAAATACAAAGAGCAAAAGTTCTAGAAGTGTGACGGATGAATACAACACCGTTTTGTCTAATAGGTTTAGATCCGTTTGAATCATACGATAAATTTGAAATTTTTTAGGATTTTTGTTCATCCAGATTAAATGTATCAATCCAAATATAGAATTCGTATTATGTATTCAAAATTAATGTGTTTGACTAGATTTGTTAAATGTAATATTTAAATAGTGTAAATTAAGGTCCAAAAATGAGTGTATTACGAATTTTCAAATATTGAGGCGGCGTTTGGTATTGTTTTTGAGATGTTTTCTGTTTTCAAAAAAATTGAAAATGAGAATATTTTGAAAACTGTGTTAAAATCATTTCTGAAACTGTGTTTGGTTATGTTTTCTGAGTGTATATTTTGAAAAATATAAAAATGAAACTTTATTTGGTTATATTTTCTCAAAACCCATTTCATTTTCAAAAAATCCAAAAAACACAATATTTTTTGGAAATGAAAACAAAAGGTGAAAACAACTTTTTTTCGTTATCAAAAAACCCAAAAAAACAACATAATTGAAAACGGTATTTTCGAAACGGTTTTGAAAACGTTAAATAAACAAACGCTATTTTGAAACCGTTTTCATTTTCTGTGTTTTTGAAAATGGAAAATCATTCTCAAGAACAAAAACAAACGCCCGAGATTTTGGATTTTGAATCTGAGTTAAGTTGAATTAGTGTGAATAGTGAAACCATTTTACTGTGCATGCATGTTTTACTATCAACCAAACACATTTACATGTAAGTGTAAAAAATTCAAATTGAGATGGCAATCTAAATATGGCGTGCTCTTGCAAAATAATATACAAAATATAAAGCAACAAGGAATTAAAACCAAAAGAAGTAATTACAATAAAAGTCTATTTTTAGGACATTGTATTAAAATATGTATGTTTTCTAATGATATTGCATAAATATCTATTTTTAAATAAATAAATGTATGTAGTACCTATTTTGTCCTTTTATCATAATTAACATTATTACCCTTTCATTCATATTTCTTTTTTTTCCTTTTTTTTATTTTTAACATTGATGATGATTTTTTTTGTTGATAAGTGAATTATTTTTAATAAACCCAAATACATTTTAACCGTAATCTGTATTTTTTTTTTTTTTTGTATTTAGTTATTGTAAAGAACACAAAAATACCACATTAAATCCATAATTTTCAAGACTAACACATTTTAATACATAATAAAACCAAAGAACTCGAAATTGCTATAAAAAACCATAAAGATCATAACTTAGTGCCATACCATTAATAAAGAAATAAAACTTATGACAATTTAGACATGAATTTTCCTTATTATAAAAGTCATGTTTTCCTTTTACATAAGATCTGATTATCAACACCATGAAACCAATCTTTACCTATTTATTTAAATGTTTTTTTTAATTTCCATTCTTTGTTTCATTTTTTTATAATTTTTTTATGTTAATTTTCAATTCTTTATAAAAAATAAAGTTGTCTTTAAAAATACTACTTTAGACATTCATGTAAATAAAAGAAAAAATAGACATTTTTTAAGTCAACACATTCAATTTAGATATCTATGTAAATAATAATAATAAAACAAAAAAAAAAAGAAATAAACCGTTTTGGATCTCCGGTGTAAATAGGTTGTCCAAAATCGACTCTTCTAGTATAGTTAAGATTAGTAAGAAAATTATTAAAAATGTAAGAGTTAGAAATTGAAAAAATAAGCGGAACAAAAGAACAACGATTCAAGAACATCGTCTTCAATGACCTTTTTTGAACAGGGTAAGAAAAACCTTCTCTTTTAGTATAGCCACGATATATATAGTTTTATAATTAATAGTTTAAACTTATAAATTGAAAAAAAAAATTCTCGTAAAGATCAGTTTAATGAAATAATGTTTATGAGAATTGCATTACAAACATTTAAGTAAGAACTTATTTTATAAAAAAAATTTGATTGAGGAAAAAAATTTAAAATAAAAAGGATTTTCAATACGTTTTTGAAAAAAGAAAAAAAGAAATAAAAAAGTAAAAAATAATACTAAAAAGATTTCAGAAACGACAATCCGGTTTGTAAAAGAGAAAACATTTAAGGGGAAAAATAAAAGAGAGCCAACCCGCCCATACAGTAAACAAAAACGACAATCTTAAGCATTAAGAAAAAAACAACAATGCAAAGAAGGCGTTTTGGACGACCTTCATATGAAGGGTGCAACGAAATCACCTCTTTTTGTGCAATTAGGAAGTTAGGATACTTTGTTATTATTATTATTATTTATTATTTCATGTATAATGTTATGATATGGTAATAAGACATATTTTTAACAAGTACTTATTCTGGCAAAAATTTATTTCAAGGTATTGATTTGTGGCATTCAGGTGGGACAAAACTAGATGGCATTTAAAATTTTTATGGCGGTTTGGATTTGTACCTTTATGTACTGATTTTTTTATACCTGATGTAGAAGGAGGCTCGATAAACAAAAGGGACAATTCAGGGGACCACTGAACATGAACAATAATATTGCCATAGAAATGCCACGCTATAGCTTTATAATGGGACACAACAGCAGCAATAATTCAAGAAATGGACCTTCAATTCCATATAAAAAGTGTTCAGATAAAACAAATTAAATAAATAACTATATTACCATGAAATATAAGAGAGGGTTTCGAATATTTTGATGTTTTCTTTTGCTCCAGCTAATCTCTTTCAGGTGTTTGTCGTAGTTAGTTGCTAGAGATATTTTCCATCCGAGAGCATAAATATATGCAAACAAAAGTCCACGACCGAAGAATTTGAGATATTTTGGGAGATATTTATCTCATTATACCCTTTTCTTCTCACGAAACTCTCTTCACAAATCAAGCATATTAAAAGTAGTTTGAATCCCTCGTCCTCATTATAATAAATGACACTTTCTTTTTTTTTTTTTGAATTTATGGATAAAGGATTTAACTCTACATCTTATAGTAGAATTAAGTATGGAATTATTTAAACCTCTCACATCTAAATATATGCACAATTATTTCAGAAAATAGAAAGTCAAGTTCATTTTTTTTTAATTAGGTGTTTTGTTTTAGGGATTTTATATTTATTCAATGTATGAAATATATTTTCTAAAGTATTTCAGGGTATTTATGTTATTTCACTCAAGTTTTACCATTCACAATATGTGCAAGGAATTAAATTAAAATAAGTTTTCTAAATTCAGATGATATCTATATTAAAGTTTCTAAAAATAAAGGGATAAATTAATAAATAATTAAAAATAGGGGGTATAACTATATAATTAATTAAACTTCTTATAGTGCTTTTTCCACATAAAAGTTTAAAGTTTCAAGTAAGATTTATTGTTCAAGTTTAGAATTAATTGTGGTACCGTAATTCTACCTGAATTGAAAAAAAAAATTCACCTATTAAACAAAATCCTTAAAGATAAATTTTTCATTTCCTTTCCAATCTTCCTTTTGTTTTTTTCTTTAGAAGCGAAGAACTTTTCATAGAGAATAATACTAGGGATACTAATATTAATTGCAAATTTTTTGAGTACCAAATGTTATATTTTTATTAGTAAATATAATCAAATAATGTAACAATACTTTAAATACTTATTAATAAGAAAACAATAACTCATATGCTATACAAGTTAATATTAAAAAATTAAGATTATAGTTAGTATCCCGAACATTTTTCTTTCATACACTGATCGCCTATTATGCACTAATGTGAAAGATGCTTCGCTTCAAAAGTATGCTTTCCTTCTTTATGTTTGTTTTGTTTTGTTTTCTAAAGAGAGATATCCACAAGTGTATTGATGGAGAGAGCTATAGGAGGGGTCAATCTCTAAAATTTTTGGGATCATTGTTCATTTTTGCAATTATGACAAAACTAATTCGGCCAAAATGCAACTTGTCTTGATTATGTGATTTCGACATCTATAAAGAAAGTTGTTGTAGCTTTAATATATGTAACATCCGAAGAGAAATTAAAGGGAAAATAGAATACTCTGAGAAAGCTATTAGCATATGCAAAATCTATGTCTCCACTTAGTTCCTACATAATCAAATACTAAAAAGATGCAGATTCAATCAAACGTATATCACCCTTAAAAAATGAAAAATTAAAAACTTTTAAGCTTAACAGCTATGGGCTAGTGAAATGTCCTCGATAAAAGTATCAACATTATTGTAAGATGAACTGTCTTTGGCAATTGCCTGGTAAAAGGCCTTTTGAAGGTCCTTCACTCTTTATCTCATCAATTTCCCTTTACTATTCTTTGGATCCATAAACCCCTTTACAAGCTTCGAGATTTCATCTCTAGTCACCAAGTTCTCAAACCCCATTACTTTCTTTACCTTGTAACCAATTTTCCAATCTTCCACAATCTACTTACCGTTTGAAATTTGGTCCCAACTTATAGGAAAGGTCAAGATCGGAACCCCACCAAAAATGGCCTCCAAAGTGAAATTCCACCCGCAATGTGTCAAAAAGCCACCTACAGAAGGATGACACAACACTCTCAATTGGTCACACCAAGGCACCACAAACCCAACACCTCCACAATCACCATATTCTTTGACGATCTTCGGGACATCCTCACGTGCCACCCACAAGTAGCTCGTGCCGCTATTTTTTACCCCGGCCACAATTTCATCCAATTGGGCACTTGAAACTGAAAGAAAGCACCCAAATAAAATGTACAAGACAGACCCTTTGGGTTGAGAATCTAACCACTTGAGATAGTCGGGCACAATATTGTTATTGTGACTAGTAGAAGAAGTTTCAAGTTGGAAGCAAGGAATGCTGGGTCCAACAGTGTAGACAGGGAAGGGAAATTTGGCCTTCAAAACATCGACGACTTTAGATTCAAGCTCATACACTGAGGTGCATAGAAGGTATTGGGCTTTTGACACCGCAAAAGCACGTTCCAACAATTTTTGTCGGATTTTTTTTCATTAAAATTATTATTTGTGCCTATAAGTCCTCATGGAGATCTGCCAGGCGAGTGGTGAAAAGTCCAGGGATATAATCGACAACTTCGTGTCCTTTCTCTATGATATTAATACGGCCAATGTAGACATAAATGAAAAGCAAACATGTTAAATGTAATTATACCCGACAGAAAATAAAAATGAGAAATTTAATTCAACTAGCTAAGCAAAGGGCAACAGTTAAATTACATAGGGATGGCTCTTCGAATAGGTGCTATAAGTATTGCTTTCTTGATTGTTATATTAACTTTTTGATGCTCTAATATGTGAGTTGTTATGCAAAAAATTTACGGCAAGCGATGTAAAACTGCTTTGAATCATGGATAAAATAGTTGAATGTTAATATAACCACAAGGACAACAATATGTACCCATTGGAATATAGAACAAAATTCCAATTCTTACAGTAAGTTTTTCCCCCCTTTTTTTTTTAAGGTGACCGTATTGATTGCTAAAAGTTACGTTTTATTTTTTTTATTTTTATTTTTTATATTATATTTTAATATTATCAAAAAAATCATAACAATTAAAGTTATGTTTTTATTTTATTTTATTTTTGTACCTTGTATTTTAATATCATCAAAAAAATCATAACTTTTTATTTTATATGGTATAATATTTACACCGTCATATTTTAATTTCATGTTCGATCCTTACTATTTTTTGTCCAATAAATGGTCGATTTTGATTATGGAAAAGACTTGATGTCTTTCATCTTTTTAAAATTTTCTATCTTTTTTTTTTTTTCCTTAATTAATCTTACTCTTTTTTTTTTTTTAGTAATTAGGTTTTTTATGGTCAAATATCATTGTTCACTGAGCAAAGATAAAAATCGTGTATAATTCGAACTCTGAAAATATGTAAGCATTTGTTTGGACGAATTATTATATTAGAAGTAGTATTAAAAATACTAATTCTAATATAAATTATTTAAATACTAACTTATATGTTATATTTTTAATAGTAAATATATTTAATTAATATAGTATTATTTTAAATATTTATCAATATAAAATAATTTACATAAAATATAATGATGTGTTTGGTATCAGTTTTGTATTTATATTGTGTTTAAACGTAATATAATTTACATCCAAACGTAACCAAACACAAAAATTTTGAGTTCAAATATAATAATTTTCAATAGTGTTATGAAAACAAATTTTTTTTTTACAATAATTATTTATTAGGTTTTCAATTTTTTTCATTCATATCATACTCTTTTTCTCTCTAACTTTTTTTATCTACTTTTACTAATTACATTGATTTTTTAATTTTAAAATACAATTTAAATATTTTTCATCCAAACACATATTTTATTCTTCTCATTCAAATATAAAATGCATTCTCAAAATTATATTTAAATGTAATGGAAATATAATACATTTACTTAATATTTAAAAACGTAATGTTTTAGCATTTGTCTTGCATTAAATGTTCGTTCTTACCGGAGGGTTTGACAGGGTAATGGCCATTTTGTTTGAGCAGCTCAAAATGATAGTGCACGGAGAACACAGAAGCTGACATGGTCCAAAGCGAAGCGATAGGGATGTTCCTACGGTTAGCGACGTCGAAGGGCCAAATGAGGCAGCTATCCGCTATGATGGCGCTCACGGCCGGAACCTCAACGCGGTCGAGTAGCTCCTCAAAGGGAGCTTCCATCTTCGTCCAGACAGCTTCATAGAAGCCAGGTATGTCCTTTGCGCGATCTTGCTCGGATGGTACGACGTTGGGGATCGTGGAGTATCGGAGGTTGTCGGGCTCTGTTGTCGGATCCTGTCCGATCAGGCCGAGCCACTCTTCCGTGACGACGAAGGTAATGAGGATGTTGTGTGGCTACCGGGAAGTAATCTGCTTGCAGATGTTGATCATCGGGTTGACGTGGCCTCTGCCGGGGTAGGGCACCGCCACAACGTGGCAGCATTCGGTCGCCGGTGGCTCCTTTTTTTTTTTTTTTTGGGGAGAAAAATGACTCAGGAGTGGAACTTGGAAGATCTCCCAGATCTCAAGAGACTGTATAGACAACTTGCTTGCTTGACTAGTGTTATTAAAAAGTAGAGATTTATAGTGCTGAAAAAGTTTTAAACTTCCTCCTTATGAGAAATCTTAAATGCAGCCTCTTCTACACTCTCCTCTCCGCTCTTTATCATTATAGCTTGACAAATGACAATTGTGCTTTTTAACTTTTCAAACAAATCAAATTACGAAGGTAAAATGAAAAGGCAGTGTTTGGCATTATATTACGAAAACGCCATCGTCTCTATAACCTGTTGACCTAAACTGTACACTTCTGCAAAAACCAAGGTACCAACCCTGATCAAATAGAGCATTATTGCTCGATACCACCCCTAAAAAAAAAAAAAACAAAAACAAAAACAAAACAAAACAAACTCAAAAATGAAAATATTTAAATATGTGAAAATATGGAAAGAACTAAGATGTCGAAATGTAGAATGATCGAGAGAAATTTAGGTGGGATGACAAAGGAAGTAGATGAAGAACGGAAAAAGGGTTTTTGGTCACAATGTAGGGGGAGCATACAGTGGCTTTGACAAGAGAAAAATGAAAACAATATTTATATATTTTTACACATATCATTTAGACCTCATTTGTTGTAAGGTTTTAAGTCAAAAAAATTGAGTTTGAACTCAATACTATATTTGGTAAGTTATTTCATTTTAAACTTTTTAATTCATAATTTGTATAGTTTTTTGAGTTTAAAAATACTATTTATAAAGTAAAAAAAATGTATTAATGTTTGAAAAAAATAAAAAGAAACATAATTTTTAATATAAATTTAAACCTAATTTTTATCATCCAAACATTTTTAATTAAAATTAAAATTCTTGAATCTAAACTTAAATACCAAACACAAAGTTTATTTATAATTTTACTCATTTCAAACTTAATTTAAATTTTCTATTTCGAATTCCCAATCTATATTATGCCTTTTTCTTTAATTCCAACCTTTTCCTTCATTATTATTATTATTATTATTATTGTTACTTTTTTGAATTTACTGTCGTGGACGATTTGGGTCCAATGGCATCAACAGTGCCAGAGTCTTAAACAACCGAGTAAAGCTTTTTCTGGCACTTGGGAGTACTATAGTATTTTCAGGATAAAATTGGGAAAAAAAAAGTCTTCTATTTAAAGTTTTGGATCTTTTGGATCTTCTGTTTTGTTTGTTTATTATGTTACAGTCGTGTTATATTTAAATGTAATGTAATTTTCATCTAAATATAGAAGTATTTTATTCAAATATCAATTATATTATATTTAAATTTAATACAGATATTATTTATCAAATCACATCACATACTTTCTTTCTTCTTTTTTTTCTATTTTTATCAATCATTTCACATATAATATAATTTAAATACTTTTCATCTAACCAAATATTACATCTGAATGCAATATAAATCTTTTCATCTAAAAACAAATTGTATTCAATATATTACATTCAAATAAAATACAAATACAATGCGTTACCTAAATGTCTCCTTATCCTTTTAAAGACTATGGTCTCGTTTAGAAACCAAAATTATAATTGCTTTTTTTTTCTTTTTTTTTAAAATCAACTAACTAATTAACGACACATATAAGTGGGTTCTAAAAAATCAACTAAATAATTAACGACACATATAAATGGGAAACGTGTCAAATGATAACAGGGAGGGTGCCTGAGAGAGTGGGCAAGTGACTGCCCATAGCATTCCTCTTAACTTACATTTGGAAGGTTTGCAAAGTTGTTTTTACGGTTTTAACGGTGATACACACACACACACACACAAGACATGTAATGTGTAACGTATGAGGATTTTCCCCGCCTCAACTTCAAAAAAAAATAATAATAATAAAATAAATAAATAATGTGTAACAAGTTTAATCTTAATTGGGTCCACTGACCGATATAGGTAGGGGCGTGACTCCACTAAATGAAACAAAAACATCGTATTGGTCGGTTTTCAGTTTGTCACCTCCCACATGAATGGTGGGCAGTGGCCATGTCCAAGCTTTTACTTAAAGTGGGACTTCTCTTTTTCTTTGCTCTGATACTTAAAGCAGCTTTGTTATTTTCTTTACATTTTAGACTTAAAGCAGCAACAGTGGCGTTCGGCGGCGTGTCGAGCCGGTCGAGGAGATCCTCCAGTGGAGGCCTCATGTTCCTGAGAACGGCCTCGTATAAAGCCGGCTGGTCGGCGCCGCGGTCGATCTCGGAGGGGAAAACGTTCGAAACCTTCGCGAACCTTAAGTTGTCGGGCTTAGGATCGGAGCCGATGGAGCCGAACCACTCCTCGCAGAGGCACATCATGGGGTTAATGTGGGCTCGGCCGGGGAACGGAACCGCCACCACGTGGCGGGCCGTTCTTTCGACGGTCCACTTCTCCGGTGTCGTTTGGCGAGGAGAAGAAAGAGAGACGCACTTGTGTGTTTGTGTGTGTATTATTATGGGCAGGAGATCAAACGTGAGTCTGGCACGTAGTGTTGTGTGGTTGTGATAGAAAGAAAGCACAACTCTCTTTCAAGAGGACCAAAACACCCTTGTCGGTTTGTACAATTCTATAGCTGGCGTCACTGCTTATATAAATACTAATGTAGGAATGTGCATTGCAGGATGTACGTTGCTTGAGTTGTATTCTAAATTTTGATAATGTATAACACATCGAAATATTTTAATAAACTAGGGGGGCGTTTGGTAAACGTATTGTATTTTGATTGTATTTGAATGAAATTTATTTTTTAAATGTTGTATTTGGTTGAAAAGTATTTGTTTTGTATTTGAATGAAATGTGTGTTTGGATGAAAAGTATTTTAGAGTTGAAAAGTTGATGTGATTGGTAAAAGTAGAGATAAATAGTGAAGTTAAAAAGTTGATGTGATTGTTTTAAAAATATTTTGAATAGTAATTATTTTCGTAGTACTGTTGTAAAATTTGTGTTTGGTGTAAAATTGTATTGTATTTGAGTGAAGTTAAAATGAAATTTTTTACCAAATGTCCTCTAAGTTTAAAAGTTAAATTTTGATACTAATCATAATATATATATATATACACGGAAAAAGAAGGGGCAGAGAAGATGATCAAAATGCATTGAAAAGTTGTATTTTACAGGATGAAAATTAAACAATAACTATATGTCTACTCTTTTACATATGTAGTATATGTAGTTGAGAGTATACACATATATATATTTTTTTTTTACAGTATATACTATTTTCTTTTGACAAAACTCAAAAGTTGAAGTTCACCTATCATCAAATACGTTTTCTTTTAATAGTATAAACCAATATACAAATTATTTATCAAACAAAATTTTACACTACAATAATCAAATATATCACTTTATTAAAAAAAAAATCAAATATATCAATTCTAAAGTATAAAAGAGGAAAAGCATGGTCATACAAAAGCTTGAGTGTTTAATACCTACCTTGACAAACAAGCAAATAGTTCAGAGCAAATCAAGTCAATTCATCGATTCCTAACTTCTAATAAGAATCTTCCAATTCTTGCCAAATAAATTCGAAAAAATAAAAAATTTCTCAGATATTTTCTTTTTCTAAAATACAAGATTCCAAAATAATTTTGACCTCGTGGATCTTGCAACAAAAATAGGGATAAGGAAGTAAAATATTGAAAACAAACAAATTTCACTAATGACGAGACCAAAAAAAAAATCAACTCAAACTTAAGTCTAAAGTTGATAGTGAAAAAAATCTAAATTCAAAGAGACTCATTTAAAAAAAAAAAAAACCATACAAATGACAATAAGAAGCTAAATTATAATCGTTTAAACCAAAATAAAAACATTAACAAAAAAAATTCATAGCAAAAGGATCAGTGGGTAATTGGGGTTATAAAAAATCAAAATCAAATATTTGTATGGGTTTGGTTCGTGCCCCTGATGAGACCTTCCCTCAATGTGCTTGATCCCAAAAATCTAGAAAAAAGTCCAAGTTTAGAGCATCATCAGGCATAGGTCACATAATTCTTAATAAATTTCTCCCACAGTCCTACCCACCTTTCTTCTTTGTATAATTAAAGAGATTAGAGTTTTTGGTGAAAAAATTAAGATTAGAAGTTTAAAAATGCTAGCTATTAATGAAAAGAACAAAAAAAGGATTAGACAATCAAATAAAACTAAAGTAAAGTGAAATAAAATGAAATGAAAATGAACACCAAAGAAGTTTTTTTGAATAAAAAACAGTTTTTAGAGAAAGTAAAAAATATCTAAACAAAGCATGAAGGACAATAATGAGATAAAAATAATAAAATTTATCTTTTTCCTCTTCAATAAAGGGAAAAAAAGGAACTTCTTCTTTATTATAATTTTTTTAAAACCTTTGCTTTTGTTTGCACACCGTTGTTTATACAATTCTTCTTCATTACAATTTCTATTTGTTTTATTAGAAAAATTCACTTTGAATTGAGAAATCGAAATAAATTAGTGTTTATAATAAAAAAATAGAAATAATACTTGTAGGTATAATCTAATAATAATTTTGTATTTGACTCTACTATAATATATAGAGTTTGAAATATTCACTCTCAGATTAAAAAGAAAAAAAATAAAAAAGTGAATTTTGTTTCATATTAAAATGGGATGCTAAACACATTATTAGTTGAATTTTAAAAAAAATTAACAAAAAACAAAATTAAGTTCAAAATAGCAATCTTGTAATATGTATTAAACTTGTGGTCTTCTTTTATGCTCAAATCCAAAATACTTGCAACAATATACGTAGAAGGCAAAGTAGGGTGAACAAAAAACTCAATCACCCAACAAACCTATCAAATCTATCCAATCTGACCTTCATTGGATGAGTTAATTTACTACATTTTGTTGATTGGGTAGGTAAAAAAAATTTTCAACCTTAAAAAAATTCCAAAAATCCACCTAACCAACCCAATATTTACCTACATATATTTTTTCTTTTTTGCTAAATGATATTCACCTCTAAGTATTTTTTAAATTATTTGAATATATACAATGCATTATTTGATATTCAATATGGATATAATTTTTTATAATTTTATGAAAAATACCATTAATTACTTAAGTATCTTTATATTTTTGGTGATTCTTATAACTTATATTTATTTTATATTCGACTATTAATGAGATTATATTAAAAAAAAATTTTATGCAAAGTCTGTGATAAAATTTATTTGAAAATTGTCATGAGTTTAATTCTTTTTTTCTTCCCTAAATTTCATTTGTTGTTAAATTTTAGTATCATTTATTATTATTTTTTTAATAAAACACATAATCTACCGAAACCATATGATCTTAATTGGGTAAGTTAATTTTTTACATTAGATTAATTAGATGAGTAAAAAGTATTTTTAACTCACTCAAAATAGATTGAAAAATCATAAAAACCCACCCAATCTATTTAATGTTCACTTCTAAGGCCAAGCATAAAGCAACAACATTAGGGGGAAAAAAAAAAAAAGCCTAGCTAATTCAACACGTGGCTCATAGAGAAGGTTTATAAGTAGCAAGTGAGATATGCTGTTGAAAGAAAAGAAAAGGAGGGAGAGAGAGAACAAAACCCAATCACAACTTGCGTTTTTTACTACGAAAATGAATAGTGGATTTTTATTCACTCTTTTATATATATATATATAGGATGTAGATTATTTTTATCAACAATCTCTGACTTTAAACCTCAGTTTAAATTGATTTCCATTTATTTGAAATTCATTATTGTATCCTTTAATATACATAAAAAATAATTTAAAATATCTTTTTTATTAAATTAGAAATAAAATAGATATTTTGAATGATTTTTTATATAACAAAATATATTTTGAATGATTTCAAATAAATAAAGATAAATTTGAATCGAGATTTATAATTCTTAAATTATTTATTAAAATAGAGAATAAAATTTAAATTTATATTAAAATTATAAATAAATAATCATAAAAAAAATATTTTAAATGATTTTACGTATATTAAAAGATATAATAATTAATTTTAAATAAATAAAAACTAATTTAAATAGAGATGTATAATTCAAAAACTATTTATAAAAATAAACTTAGATAGCTATAAATATTTATATATATATAAATATCTTTTCTATATTTTCATGAATTTTGGTAAATTTTAGTTTATCGATAACAAAATTAATTGGTGCTGGGTAACATGATTAACTGTCTTTGATAATAATACCGATTTACTGGCCTGTAATTGTAATTAATGACGAACTTACATGGGGTCAGGCAGCACGTGCCACCCTCAAATTTTTGAATTTTAAATTAAACCCTCATACTTTTAAAAATATTTATAGTTTATCCTTACTCAACTTTTTTTAAAATATACCCCAAACATTAAATTATTCTTATGTTTCATAAACAACATTTAACTCTTTTTTTTCCCTCTAATTTCTTTATCAAATTTTCTTTCTATTTTTTTTCTAAAAAAATTTGCTTTTAAAAGATTAATTGATTTTAAGATTACTAACAGTTAATATTGGTATGTGTAAGTTTTTATTTATCAGTATAAAAATTCACCTTTAAAGAGAAAAATGAAGGTGTAAAATAAATAAAACAAAACTTATGGGACATTTGGTAAAAATATTGAGTTCCCATTACGTTTTAACGCAATACATTGAATGTATTTTGTATTTGGATAAAAAGTATTTGTTTTATATTTAAATACAATATGTATTTGAATTATATTTTAGAGTAAAAAAGTTGATGTGATTGGTAAAAGTAGATAGGAAAAGTAAGATAGAGATAATATTATTTAAATGAAAAAAAATTATTTAAAAAATATTCTAGAATAGTAAATGTATTTGAGGTACCGTTGAAAAGTATTGTATTTAAATAAAAAAAATTTTATATTTAGATGAAAATTACATTACATTTAAACGTAATACGAACGTAAATTGTAAATAAACACGCCATTAATTTTTAGTTAAAAAGTAACAAACAATTTTCAATGTATGATGAGCTAAAAGCCTTTATTTTGTATCACAAGAGTAATATTTGAGATTAAATTTAACAACAAATTATACAATGCTTTCAAGAAATAAAAAACAATACATAATAATTAAAGCATGTAAATAAACATAAGAAAAGCAACATTCTTTTAAAATAAAAATAGTAAACTCTTATATCTATAAAGTCATTGTTTTAATTTAAAAACTTTGACTTCATATGTGCCCCATTAAGATAAATTTCTGAATTTGTTACTGATTGTCATGTATCACAATTGATATCATAACGATGGATATCAACCAACTTCTTAAAAGATATATTGGTGTTTAATTTGAAGTATAATGTTATGATATGGTGTGACATATTTTCACAAATGTGACATATTTTCACAAATTTTTCTCCTAGTGGAAGTTAATCTAAAGAATGGATTTGTAGCATTCAAGTAAAATAAAACTAGAGGCATTCATAAGCTTTATATGTTTTCAGATTTATGTTACAACTTATTTGTGGTTTGGATTTGTACCATATTTATTGGTTGTTTTCATATTTTTATCTTTCGTTAAAATGAACAACATTTAGAAGCTGACAACCGAAAACCTGAGATTGTTGATGATCATTGTTAATTACTTCATTAAATTCTGATAAATTCCTGATCATGATAATCTAGCGTATCATCATTATACTATTTGTATATAAATCTTAAATTTTAAAATCTAAAACAAAGTTAAGAAAAGATATGTTTGTGGTATAAGTAAGTCCACATTTGATGTTTAGTTTCAAACTAAAAAATTTCAGCTTATTTTTGTCTTTCTTCAAAAAATTGAACAAAAATTTTAATTAATTTTTAAAAAATCAAATAATTTTAACTCAAATATTTCAACTTAGATGAGTAGAAAAGTGGAGTGATGACAGACAGTCTTATGGATTGCGCCATGTCCATGTCTCTTGACTGAACGATGACCACACCAGGCCCTATTACACAGCACACATTTGGGGTTTGGGTTCATACCAGTTGAAGGTTGAGATCCAATCTATATGAAAATGAGTCCGAAAAGTTGAAGACTGAAATCACCAAAGAGGTGCCCAACAACCGGTAATGTAGAGGCCCATATGTTGCCTACTACACGCATATAAATATATATTATATTTATATATATATATACATATGTATATAATATATATATATATATATGTAGACTGGTACAAATTCCGGATCAAATTGCAGACTGCAACAAATCATAGAAGTCATTTTCGTGTGCGCCCAATAAAAAGTTTCATTACATGCCCACATGGGATAGGCGTCCACTAGAAAGTCCTCAACTGTCCCATTCTTTTTCCTGGACCACTTGCATGCATGATAACTGTAAAAGAAAGCTGAATAGAGGAAAAAGCATTGTCGTATGGCATGACAAGAAAAGTGAGTTCACAAAATATCTACCACCAGCTGGGCACTCCAAAAACTTGACAAATTTACCAAATTCGGAACTCTGTCTTCTCAAATTAGTTACCTTTTCTTTTTCCCCTACAAAATAGGTAGGATAGATTTTATATACATGATATAGATAAATTTTTTTCGAAATTGAGTAATTTTGTCATTTGAATTTGAAAACTAATATCATTTTTCCGAACATCAAAAAATCAGTGAATTTTTTTCCTTCTGTCAATCAAATTGGATGAAAAACGGACGCGGCACTAAATTACAATTTGTGACTTGAGTCGAGCTTCTGGAATGAATTTGCCAAAATATACCCTAATGTTCGTAAAACTATATTTATACACTTTCTGCAATGCCAAGGTTGATGTATATACTTTTATAATGTCCCGTGATCTGAGTGTCACGTCCTCAAGCAATATAATAAAATGCCAACCAAACTTAGCACTTTTCTTTATATATTATAGTTGACAACATCTTTCCGATATGATTAAACAAAACACTATTGTACTAGTGTGATTGATATTCATGGATGCGTCAAATGCACACATGAACGTGTTGGCTCATCAGTCTATCACCAATACACTTTGTATAATATTTGATGTGAATTAAGACCTAACTCTGCATCAGTCTAGCACATGCAGCATTTAATGATTACCCCTTGCATCTGCGTCCTCAAAAAATTGGTTGACTAAAAGGAATGCAAAAATACAATTAAACTTGGAAGTGATGTGCTACCTCACACTTGATTCTTCCTCCCTCTGTATGTGTGTAGATATATGTTTATATAGGTTTGTATGTGTATGTATACATGTTCAGGAGCGAAATCAGTTGGCCCACTGAAATTTTCTGTTATTTTATTTCTACCTTAAAATTTTATAATTTGTATATTATGCTCCTATTAAAAAAATAAAATTTCTCATATAGTTCATATTTTATCCCCACTAAAAATTAAAATTAATTCTATAAAAAAAGATTTATGATTTTTTAAATTTACCACATTAAAATTAAAAATTATCATATAAATTTATTAAAATTAAAAATTTTCACGTAATCACTACTAAAATTTATTTATTTTTTCAAAAAACAAATTTTAGTGTAAGCCTGAAATTCCTGTGCTTGTTTACGTGGCAAAAGAATATTGGATTGACTCAGACAGTGAGGCGGGATACATCCCATTTGATAAAAATATGTGTGTGTATATATATATATATTTGCATATATATATTTATGCGCCCGCGCACACGCACGAAGCTGCATATATAATTTTTCCAACACTATCAGTTGAATATAGAAAACGACACTGTACAATAAAAAGAGGCCCACAAACGAAAGGGACAATTCTGAGGACCACTACAAGATAGACAAATAGGGTCTGTTTATTCCATGCATGATTTAGCAATTCGGTTGAAAGCTGACCGTTAGATTGCTCGTGACGATGAAAATTAAAAAAGAAAAAAAAGGCTTTTCTACATGATGTTACAAGTGTGAGCAAGTCCACCACTGAACATGAAAAATATTGCCATACAAATGCCATGCTGTAGCTCTATAATAGGAACAACAGCAGCAATAATTCAAGAAATGGACCTTCAATTCCATAACAATTGCTCAGAACCATGAAAGAAAAAGAAAAAAGTAAAAAAAAAGTATTAAATTTAGTCTGAAAAGTAAGAGATAGTTTCCAATCTTCTAGATATCTTCTTTTGGTCTAGCTAATCACTTTCCAGTGTCTGTCATAGTAAGCAGCTAGAGATATTTTCCATCAGAGAGCATATATGCAAAGAAAAGTCCACGGCCGAAAGAAAGCGAGATATTTTGAGGGATATTTTATCTCATTGTACGCTTTTGAAATAATAACAACAATACCTTCTCATGAAACTCTCTTCACAAAACGACCCTGCAAAAACCAAACCAAAAAATTTTAAAATTTAAATATATGTTAACATAGATAGAAATGAAATAATAACAATGAAGAGAGAAATACAGACAAAGGGAGAAATTATAACCTTGAGTCTTGGTCTTTTATCTGCATTGAGCTTGCGAACTTGATATCTTATCTTCTTCGAGAAGAGTCTAGTTTGGCGCTTCTCCTTGTACCTAAGCACACTAGCTTCCCTTCTTGTTTTCTCTTCCTCCATTACCGGAACCTCTCCCATCTAAAAATATTGAATTGCGCAATCAATTATTTTCTCCTATATATATGTAAGTGCATCAAGTTAACATGTAATCACTAAAATCACTAGCAAATTGAACAAAAAAAAATTTAATGCCCACGGACAAAAATAGGAAATTCAGGATATTAGACCCCATCTTCGAAATCTGAAAGATTTTTTCATTTAAAAGTAAATTTAATAAAGTGGGTGACCATAAGAACTAAAAACTAATTTATGCATGCATATTATGATACACATGACTAAACTAGTAAAAGGAGAATTTAAGAGAATGAAATACTAACATAACCATTTGTTGCCATTGAAAGAGAACATTCATCAGCCCAAAGCGAACCGCGATCGGACCACGCATCCAAAACCTCTTGGTAATTCAAGTTGAGATTCAGAGAAACCCTCTGATAATCATCGTCCCAAAACCCAATAACATGCTCTCTCTTAATCACATCTTTTTTACTAATATTGTTGTAGTAGCCTTCTTCTTCAAAGAAGCACTTGGTGATTTCCTTGTCAAACAGCTTCAGCTCTCTCTCTTCCTCTTCTTCCTCTTGATCTTCTCGGCTGCGAAATTCATCCCAATCCGCGAACTCCCAATTGAGCTGACCCGCATTCGTCTTTGAAAACTTTACTTCGTCTTCATTGACGCCCAAAATGCGCTCCAAATCGTCCATGATATCAACTTCCTCTCCAAGATTTTTGGAACTGTCGTTGAAGTGGGAAAAAGTACTGGTGTCTGGAACTTCTTGCTCTTCCTTCTTTGGAGATTTTATGAATGAATTCAGACCCATCTTGTCGCCGTCTTTTTCTCTCTCTTTTTTCTTTCTTTCTTTCTTTTGCGTACTGAGAAGGTACTATATTGTATATGCATGGAAGTATGAGAGAGATATAACAGATGAGTAGATATAATGGATATTTTCTTTTTCTTTTTCTTTTTTCTTTTTTTTTTTCCTTTTTTCTATTTTTAAAATATTTGCCTGGCAGGTGTGTAATTTTATCCTACGTGGCACCTTATCCTTTACCAATTGGTGGGTTCATGGGCTACCTTATTGTGAGTGGTTGAAAAAATCCAGCATGGAAAAAGGTAGTGGGTTCCAAAACAACCCCTTTCTTCCTTACCCTAATTAATTTGTGTCTTTTTTCAAGTTATCCTTCTGAGTCTTTCGACTAATACATAGAATTGAGATTTCTTCAATTTTGGCAACATGAACAACGTAATAAAAAGTGTTGAGAAGAGCCATGAACAGAGCTTTATGGGCTTCTCTTGACTTTGTGTTCTATTTAATAGACATATAATTAACCAGGAAAAAAAGGGGAGCATTTTTTATGTTTGTATATCTCTTAATTTTACGCCTTTTTTTTTTGTGAGATTTGCTTTGTGAATTGCATTCGTAATTTCTCTAATGTGACCTCATTGCAAACATCTTTTTCTGCTTTATTTATTTATTTATTTATTGGCTTAATTAAGTCAAAAAAAGGTAAAGAAAATTAACGAGTGATGAGGATGATAGGGGCCGTTTGGTGTTGTTTTTTAGAATGATTTTTCATTTTTAAAAACACAAAAAATGAAAATGATCCTAAAATAACGTTTATTTATTCAACGTTTTCAAACAATTTCAAAAACATTATTTTCAAAATCATTTCAAAAACACCGTTTTCAACTATGTTGTTTTCCATGTTGTTTTGAAAACGAAAAAAAGTTATTTTTAGTTTTTTGTTTTCATTTTCTCCCTCCTTCTCCTCTCTCTCTTTGCTTGTGTAGCGTCGGTGACGATGACCATGTCCGACGATAGCCTCCATCTCCGGTGAAGGATGACGACCATAGACTAGCGATGATGGTGATGACCCTCTCGCGACAACAACCATCTACTCGTGATGACGACCATCGATTTATGACTTAAATCCTGCCGTTATTGCCACTTAGGACTCAGACCATCAATGTCTTCTATCTTTGTCCCTCGTTGCAAAACGCACCACCAAAAGTTTTTTTTATTATAACTAATAATTTATTTTTGTTATTTTTTTAAAATTATAATATATAAATATGTTTTTATAAAATACTTAGTCATTTATGAAATGGGTTTTCAAAAAATATAACCAAACAAAGTTCATTTTTTTATATTTTTCAGAATATATACTCAAAAAATATAATCAAATATAATATTGAAAATGATCTCAATATAGTTTTCAAAATATTCTCATTTTCAGTTTTTTTGAAAATAAAAAACATTTCAAAAATAATACCAAATACTATAATAATTTTGGTTGATATCCTAATTACAAGTTGCTCGTTCTACATTATGAACCATAAAGTTAACAAATCCACTTAAAGGTAGGATCAAAATATCCTCATTTTAATTAATAACGATAAACGGTTATGGTTAAGCAGTACTAATTTGAGCATCTGTTCTTAATTTCTTTTACCCTTCCATTTGAGCACTAGTCATAAGGTACAGGGAGGGAACATCTAGCTTGGCGAGAGGCATATAAAACAGACCAAAGTAATAGGTGCCTATTTTCTTGATGTACACAGGTTTTCTTTTTAAATATTTTTTTTTTATGGCAGCCTGTGGCCTTTGTAATATTTTTTTTTTTTAGTGAAACGTTTGTTTATAGTTTGTATTTATATTGTATTTAAATATAATATAATTCTTAAGCTGGAGAGTGTTTTCAAGGTTGTTATTAAGATCCCATTGTTCAAAATCTTCCAATTTATGTAAATCTGTTTTCGCATTTTCCCCTTTTAAGTGGATTCCTAAATCCAAGAATGTAAGTGCTCGACACCTTTATTGTTTGGTTATAGCTTCAAAGAGCTCAGGTGTTTTTCATCTTCAGGAAGTAGCCCTGTTGTGGCTTCCACTATTTTTTTTTTTTTTTGAGTGATAGTTTGACTAAAACACTACTTTTTCAGAGCCAAAAAAAAAAAAAAAAAGTTACTTGAGACATTGTTTGAGTCGTGTATTTCTAGTCCAACCACAGATGACTTGTTGAAGTGTTATAGTGTGCAATTCAATAAATTCAAGGTTAATAAAAAAAGCCTGAAAAAAAAAAAGATAAATACAGGGAAAGGGAAAAAAAAAAAAAAAGCTTAAAGAAAGTTTTAACTTTTCTCTGAACAAACGCTTTTCCATTAAGGACGTGTAAATCCTTAAAAAAAAAAAAAAAATTGAACAAATTGTTAAAAAAAAAAAAAAGTTGTTTGGTTTACTTTTTGTCCTCGTCATTTTTAAGTTGGCGAAAATTTAATCTCCAGTCTAATTTATAAGTAAAATATCTTATTTTTGTAGGGAAAATATCTTCTTGAATTTGGATGAAACAACATAAAATCGACTGTGAGTTTAGCACATTTTGGTGTAGCCTGCTATTTATTACCATTAAGTTATGTATACAGTTATATTATATTATCTTTTTTCATGGGAGAATCAATGATATAGCATGATAATGTTTTAAAATAATAATAAGATTAAAACTAATATAACAAAATAACATAGTTAAATTAAAATAGCAATGTAAAAAATAAAAAATGTTCCTGAATGAAAAAAAAAAAATCATGCAACCAGTAGATCGTCTGTCAAAGCACAATTACCATCGCCTACGATAACCCAATGGAGTTCCAGTAGATTAGGCGATCGGAACCTAGGGCTTGTGTAGCACCAACGATGCTGTAAGAGTCGTGTTGTGTGAAGTTGATTCCTTTAGTTCCTTAACTAGCTTTGGTTTTTTTGGTTCTGAGGATTTAAATAGCAATCCTTGGAAAAATGGCCCTCCTTACTACATGTATAGCAAACATTTGTCCCAACTCTACATTCTCCTGGATTCTTCTTCTCACATTTTGAACAGATGGGATAATCGTTGCCACCATTATCACGATTTTGCTTTTTCTGAGGGTTATTCCTCTGGTTGCCCTGGTTGTTGTTCCCTTTTCTTTTGTTATTGCCAGAATTCTTGTTATTTTGGCAAGCATTACCCCTTTGCCCTTTTTGATGAAAATTCGAATTCTACTTGTTTTGGTCTTGCCTAGCCTGGGCTTTCTCTTCTTTCTTAGCCTTGAAGAACTTGGCTCTGTTTTCCTTGTCTCTAGGTACCCAATACTCCACTCTAACTGTTAATGCATTCAGCTACAGTCGCAAGTAGGTGGTCACCATTGCTTATATGCACTAAGAGTTCTGAACGAAACATTCTCATCATCTCCCTGACCTTTTCCTTATCTGTCGGTACTAATTCTGGACAGAGACGAGCCAACTGCTCAAACTTCTTAAAGGTTTCCATAATTATCACGGAACCTTGTTCTATGTTGTTAAAAATGTCTTCTTATAAGGCCAAAGATTCTTTATTGAAGAAAATTTCCCTGAATTCTCTGACAAAGTCATTCCAACTCATCTCATTAACGTTTCTTCTGATCGTAACCATTCTCCACCAATGACGTGTGTCCCTTTTAAGGGCATAAGAAGTGTATATGACTTTCTCCCTATCGTTTAATCTCGTGAAATCCAAAATTTCTTGCAGCTGATCATCAGCTGCAAAAGAGTTCATCGATCCTTCAAATTCGGCGGCTTTCATGTGCCAGAACTTCTCGTACAATTCATCTTCTCTGATCGGTTGCTGAGGCAGGGTTGTCATCAGTACATAATGTATTTCATATATTGATGTTGAAAAATATGTACCAAATCCTTCTCATATTTTGAGTCAAGAACTAGTTGAAGTCAATGCAGACTTGACTTATAAGGAAAAGAAGGAAAAGCGAGTTTAGATTTTAGATAAGGAAGAAAGAAAACTTGGAAACAAGGTGATGCCCCTTGTTAAGGTTTTCTAGTGAAATTAGAATGTTGAGGAAGCCACATGGGAATGTGAGGAAGATATGAGGAACCAGTATCCAGAATTATTTTAATTTTCGAGGACAAAAATTTTTAAGGGGGTAGATTGTAACGACCAAAAAAAAAAATAGGACCTAGTCTTTGTAAATTTAGAGAGACTTTAGAACTAAAATATGTTATGATATATTTTGATATGAAACAATATTAAAAATATATATATATACCAAATTTCACAATATTGATTTAGAAATCAATGTTAGTTTTAAAACGGTTAGTTTGATGAAATTTCAAACTTAACTCGTAAATTTAGACTGTATTAGAACTCAGTATAAAATTTAGACTGAAATTTTCGCAGTTACAGTGTTTTTTATGATCAAGCCCTACTAATTATTGGGGATAAAAATATTATAATAATAATGGTTTATATATATATATGAATATGTAAAGGAAAATGAATATGTATATAAACTATTAAAAAAAATGAAATGAAAAAAAAGGAGAGAATGAAAACGTTTATATATATAATAGTTTATATATATACCTATATATATATCATGTTGTATATATAAACTCTTATTATTAAAAAAAAAAGACAACAACAAGAATTGAAAAAAAAAAAAAGAGAAAAAACAATACAAAATGACACAAACAACAACAACCACAAGAATGATAACAATAACCAAAAAAAAAAACGACAACAACTACAAAAGTGACAGCAACAACAAAATGTTTAAAACTACGACAATAACAAGAACGACAACATGGAGGTTGTCTTCATGCGTCTCCTATTTCACTGAGTGTGGGTGGGTGAGTAAGTTGATAAGCCCTCTTAAATAAAGCTGAGTGTGGGTGGGCGGGTGAGTGAGTTCGTAAGCCCTCTTAAATGAAACAGATAGAACCTTTTCCCTTTTGCCTCTCTGAGTACGTCTGTGTTTATAAGTGTGTGGATTGGTAGAGTTTGAAATTTACTCACCAAGTACCCCTAAATTGAGGAAAGTCCCATGTCTCCATGTTGGAAGCAGATTTCTCTCTCTCTATCTCTGCCATTCCATGAATTTTTTTTCTTTTTTTGGCTTCACAGACCACTAGTTCAGTTTAGCAAAAAAAAAAATTGAAAAAAAGAAAGAGCTAGTGAACTAACAAGCAAGGCTGACCATACTTTGCAAATCAAACCCAACCATCACCTTACCACTCCTACACGATGGGCAAAAAGAGAAAATCTTAAATCAGCCAAGTGGAGTTTTGTATGTGAGTTCAATCACTCTTTCTCTCAACCTTTTCCTCTCTCTTTTGTTCCTTTTCTCTTTGGCAAACAAAACACTCCACTGAAAAACCATCTCTCCCTCTCTTGGATCTCACGTTGAAATAAGGTGTAAATCAACTTTGATTTAAGTTGTTTTTAAGTTTTAATTAGTTGATTGAATTAGTTTGTTAAGTTAAATTTTGATTAGTTATTAATATAATATCTACCATGATCATGGACATAATTATTCTACAATAAGTAATTAAGTCCATGAGTACCGTTTAATTACCAATTTGAATGGATTAAACGAAATAAAAAAATATTTGATTTTTATTCATACAATAAAAGGAACAACCAAAGATAAATTGGTTCACTCGATTTACTCTTGAGCAATATATATATATGCCTATATATATGTTGAGTAACATGTTATTACAAGTGTGTGCATGTGAGTAACACGCAGTATCAAGAAACTGGTTAAGATAACATTTTCTTGACATGAAACTAATATATTCAAAATTAATATGTTCAAATTAGTCAATTGACTACAAAAAGTGAGTTATATACGGAAAACATATAATATCAAGAAATTGGTCAAGATGACATTTTTTTGACACAAAACTGATATATTTATAATCAGTATGCTCAAATTAGTCAATTGAATACAAAAAATGAATTATGAATAGAAAATACGCAGTGTCTAGAAATTAGTCGAGATGACCTTTACTTAATATAAAACTGATATATTTAGAATCAGTATGTTCAAATTAGTCATTTGACCGCAAAAAGTGACTTCTGAGCAAGAAATATGCAGTATCTAGAAACCGGTTGAGACGACCTCAGATGAGCGTAAAACTAATATATTCATGATCAGCATGTTCAAATTAGCCAATATAGTGTATGTTAAAAATTCTACACAAAATAAGTGCATTATACCTGTGCGGTGATTATACAGTATAAGACACAACTGCAGGACCAAAAAGGATAGTAGATAGATACGAAAAAAGTCCATCTAAATAGTGAATGGCACATACAACCATTTTAGATGTAGTTATAACTAGAATCGGGTTAAGATATATCTATTCGGTATAGGTTAGAACACAACCGGATATGTACTAAACACCGTTACAAAGAACTAGACTATTAAAGAAGCTTATACAGATAAAATTTATACTACAAAAGCTTGTGTAAGAGGACAAGAGACAAGAATAATGGGCAATCCCTTGATTTAGGGAGGGTAGATTAGCTTTTGGTTAAAAAATTGGATTTTAGGAGACAAAGGGGTACATTGCATTAAGGTGGGCATTTAATGCAAATTTTTGGCCATTCCCTTGTAGCCACTAATCGGATCTTTCATGGGCAAGGTAGCTAGGATTTGTGTCCTATCAAGCTTGGTTTAATTAAGCTTGTAAACTCACTTAAAGTTAGCCTATAAATAGGCCATCAAGCCATTTAGAATCACTTTTTCTTTCTTACACTCTTAAAGCCACCAAAAAAACACAAGTCCCTCTTTTTCTCTTGCTTTTGGCCGAACCTATCCCTCCCCAAAGTCACACAAAAAATTTAGCCTCTCACTTGCTTGGATTGAAGCTCATTTCTCAAGCCACACTAAGGTAATGCACTAAACCCTTTCCTTAGTAATACCTCCTTTAGTTAAGTTTTGATCTCAAGAGATTTATGGTGTATTTATACTCATGGGTTGTAATAAGTTTTATTTTGAGTCTTATATGCCTTATCATATTGACCATGTAGTTATGAGGTTGTGTTTATGATTGTATGGCTTGTGATGTGTATGGATCTATAGGGTTTACACTAAAACCAAATCTGCCATTTTTTTTAGCCACGGTTTTCTCTATTTTTGAGCATGATAATGGTAAAATCTGAAAAAGTGTAAAACATATAAGTTTTAAAAAATTTGTCCTAGACATTTTTGTGGCTAATAAGCCTCTGCTAAAAATAACGTTAAGATAGGCTATTGGGCTAATTTCTGGCCAAAGGTCAAAACTAAAACGGTAAACCTGGAAACAATGGCAGTTTCGGGTTTTTGCAAAAATGAGCAAGTTTGGGTCCAAATCTGGTTTTGGACTTAACATGAAAAATGTAGACCACATCGAAAACTTAAAAATAGGTTATGTGGACATCAAAAATTCTACCGTTTTGGAATTAAAACAAAACGTTTTTATTTTGCCTTAAAAACTAGAAAATTTTATAAAGAGGTGCCAAGATAGCCGTGGGTTTTAGATGTTTAGGACCTGTTAAAGTCCAAACCAAGCTCTGGGCTAAACACAAAATTGTCTGTCTCATCAAGATCTTGAAGTCTCGTGCTTGCCAGTTTTGCAAATTATGTTTCTTCAACCAAATGGTAAACAGATTTTCAAAAGAGATTCAAAAATCATGTTTTTGACTTAACACCAACAATTTTCTTTTAAAATGGCATAAAGAGTTTAAATGAATACTCCACCTTCCAACAAAGTGTTAAGGGGATTATTTTTAAAATCATGAGGAAACATATTTCTCACAAATGAAGAAATTTCTTTTGAACTACTTTTAAAATCGACAAGATTTTTAAAGTGATACGTCGGTTAGTTATATAACCAATTAGCTAATCTTACCAAAAGAGAGAGATGTTAATTAATTTATTAAGGAAATAAATTAATTAATCATCATTAAAAGGAAATTAATTGAACTCTCAAAATGAGAGTTATTTAGTACCTAAAAGAATCGGTAATAAATGTTAACCATCATTTCAGTCACTAACGATATCAGTGATATAAAAACAAGTATTAATGAGATGCGTAATGATTACAGGTAGACACCTATATCACAACATGGGCACAATATAAATCTGTCTAATATGAAAATTTTACGTTCAAATACAATGTTTTTAAACAGTACTTCAAATACATTTATTATTCTAAAATATTTTGATTTTTTTTTTCTGTTTATATTATATTCTCTCTCTATCTCACTTTTTCTATTTATTTTTACTAATTACATCAACTTTTCAATTCTAAAATATAATTTAGATACTTTTTATCTAAATATATATTACATTCAATACTTTTTATTTAAATATAAAATATATTCAATGTATTATATTTAAATGCAACGTGAATACAATATGTTTAGTAATTATTGTTGTCAAAAGAGCTTCGTAGATGCGGACAAAAATATAATTTGCTGAAGGGCATTACAATCAATAAGAATTACGTCAGTCTAAACTCTATCAAATGTGCCAGAGAAAGCAATAAGTTTTTTATTTTTTATTTTTTATTTTTTTGAAAGTAAGAGAAAGCAACAAGTTGTTACGATCTCGATTGGGAAATTAAAGAGTTCGTTGAAGAAATCATGCCAACCAACAACATCAATATTTTACTTAAGAGTGCTCATGGTCTTTAGCCATTTTGTTACACATACGCGTGCGTGTGTGTGTGTCTTCAGGAATGTCGCTGTTTAGTGTTTAGGAAGGTCTTTTTAACATTAATTATGTAGAAGCGCACACGTTAATATAGATGACAACTTCAAGTTTGACCAAGTACTTGTAATCAAGAAATACTCTTCCAGGAAAAAAGATGAAGGTGTCTCCTGTAGAAGGTGCATTCATCCTCACATTTTGCCCCACGAGTGGAAAAGAATAGACAGGCTTTGCCTTCATTCATTTAATTACGGCCCCGTTTAATTAAATTAACTATCGATGTCGTCTCTGGGGTCGTCCCTGATCCCACCTCACGTGAATTCGGTAAAAGTTATTCGGCCGTATCTTATTGATCATATCATCAGTTTTCCAAAGCTAAGTAACAGTAGTATACACTATCTATATCTGATTATATATCTATATAAAATTAACAGCTACAGCTTTAAAATATACACATATGTATATATATCTTTTTCAATCTTGTTTAAATTAATTTGGCTCGTCCAAATACTGGGTTTGCACAGTGTTCATATCAGATTAATCCTGGATGTTGATTAATCCAGGTCGGTTTCATGAGATGCTGAATATAATATTCAGACAGAACTGCTGCACAAAATTAATTGATTAGACTAAACAAAGAAAGAAAGAAAGAATCTTTTTTTTTTTTTTCAACAGTCTAAACCCTAGGGCCTAAGGGCGTGTTTGTGCGCGTATTACAGATGTCTGTCCGTTACATTAATGCGCACACAGATATATATGTATATATTTATAAAATAGATTAGCTAGTTGACCGTCTGGGCTCCTTCATACATATATAGGTATGTGTATATATACATATATTGTAGTTCTGAACAGGAAAATTAGTTAAAACCATCTATGCTCAAAGTTGGTCAGACATGGGACTGATGAATTGAAGAGCGACTGATCAGAAACTATGCTAATGTTGGGAAATTATTAAAAAAAAAAACAGTTCCTATATTAGTCAAAAAGACCAGCTAATTAAAAGAAAATCTATTAAAATCATACCTAATTGACATTACGTTTATAACAAGGAAGAAAAATTAGCTTTCAAGTGCTAGTTTTTTTGCTCCGCCACCTCCCACATGCAGAGGTTGACCCGTAAATCCAGATATACCTTTTCTTGCTTACACACATCTTATCCTGACTTGATTTTTCATGCTTTTCTAAATTTTTCATTAATTTTTCATCCTTTTCATGCTAATTTATTTAAGGGTTAAGGCCACATGCCCCTCTCTCTCTCTCTTCCCATACGCATGTGCACAACATTCGAATGGGTAATTATGCATCACAACCCGTTTTAACGTCACTCGTTTTTTACCAATCACAAATTCTTTTTTTTTTTTTTTGAACTTTAACAATGTGGCAATATTAATGAAATTAATTTTCAATTTTTCATGTGTGCCTAACCAATGAAAAAATAATAATGAAATTAAGAGAAAAAAAAAAGTTGGAATGATCTGATAGTACTAGTCCATTAGAGATAATTAATTATAAGATAATGATCAAGTCCAAAGAGATTCTCTTTGGAGAGGGTCTTGCATTACAGTGCTAGAAGAAGAAGCTGCAAAAGTGATATACTGTGGAAGGCTATTATTGCTACTGAAGCTGCTAGTACTATTGGAGAAAGGAAGGGGTTTCTGATCGTCTTGGTCGATGTGGGACGTCGGTAAGGCGGGCTCTTGTTGCATCTGGATGCAAAGTATCTCTGCCTGGGCCACTGCAAGCTGCATTTGTAGCTGAGAAACTTGGTTCTGCAGGTAAGATATTGCCCCAACACATCCATAAACTGGGTCTCTTACTCTTGCATTTGCTTCATAAACCAAACTGCTAACAGCATCCCCTCTTTGATGAACCGGAAGCTCCTGCGAGATTAAACCGCCAAAAATTAGAAAGAACATTATAAGAATTGTATACATACATATATATATATATGAGCCTGTGATTATCACAAAGTTACAAAAATTGTTATTCTAAATATTATCATATTTACAGGTATAAATATTTATAAGTATAAATTAACGATAATTTTACGGTTTTTTAAATACTCTATTGTATAGAGTTCCAGTTTCTAACCCGCAAAAAATAATATTTAAAGTAGGAGTCATAGTTTCTCTTTTACCGGGATTTAAGTACTTAATATTTCCAGGTAAATTATACTAATAAAGAAGATTAATTAACAAACTCGAACGCAAATAAAAGAGAGAGAAAGATGAGAGCTGATTGAGACCTGCAACATTTTGCTGACATTGCTAGCACCAAAGACCTTGTGGACAATGGCGAACTTGTGAGGGTCGTCAGAGGGAAAGTAAGGGGCAAAGACGCAGTCCTTGGCACATCGGCGCCTCAGCAACTTGCAGGAAGCACATGGAGATGAACCCCCCATTTCACCTTACCAAAAAGATTGAGAGAAGAAATAATATTTCTCCTTTGAAGTACGTGAATTAGAAGAAGAAGAAGGGGAATGGGGAATATGTGTGAACGTATAAAGCTAGCTACCACAACAGAAGCTTGGTGTTGAAGAGAAAGACCAAAATGATATGCATATTTATATTAGTTGGCTTAGTGTTGCGGTTGGAATGCTTCCACATGACTCACCAATGGAATGGTTGCACATGCTTTCACTATTAAAATAATGATTTTCACATTAACTATAATTGTTTACATTAATGGACTTTTTTTTTTTGAACCATTATATTAATACACTATATTTAGAGACCAAATATTCCCCCAGTGTAGAAGCAACAATATTCATATATAGAAACGGTAACGCGAACGTATAATTACAATTCTAGACATATGATATAAATGATTTAAGAGCCTTAGTTAGGGGGTAGATGGTCACTTAATAAAAATAGTGAAATATTAGACCTTTATTATGAGTAAATAAACCGTCAGGTTGACCACCGCGGTTGCGCGTTCTAGGTTGGCAACCATGCAGTGTGTAGGTTCCACGTTCTGGTTTTGACCCTTTTATAAATGTGTACATAGTACATACATACATATATACATCCGTATACGCCAATATAATATATATATATGTCCATGTATGAGCTTATTAAAAAATATATATGTAATGAGAAGAGGGGCTAGGTCGTATGGGTATGTGCGCTGGTGCAAATATGAGAGGAAAAAGAGCGTGTTAATTAAACGATTTTTTTGAAAGAAATATTAAACTACTAGAAGAACGAGAAAGCTATTAATTGTGGAGAGAGTAATTGGGTTTAGGGTTTAGTAATGCAACGAAAGAAAATGAGGTGAAAAACCCTAACCGGGACCAAGGCCCCGAGAGAGACTGGCTCAAGTTCAACGTGAATGTTTGTTGGAGGACATTCACATTGAAACATACATTTTTTCTCTCTCTCTTCCCTCTCTCTCTCTATCTAGAGAGAGATAGAGAGAGAGAGAGAGAGAGAGAGAGAGAGAGAGAGAGAGAGAGAGAGAACAGCCTTCAATGGAAGCGCAAACACCAATATCTGCAGAATCGTTGCCTTGGTCAAGGTAAAGCTAATGCACCAGTTTCTACGTGTTTTAGAAGTGAGCTTTATAAGTACTTACAAAGTATAGATTTGACGGAGAATATCTAGAATATGCTGATTTCGATGCCTCAGAGTAACAGCTGTTACTGATTTACATGAACTACGCAAATACACTCGAGACAAACTAAGGTTTTTGTTTTTTTGGAACAACTTGCTATGTGGTCATTCAGCAGCTTAGTTAAATTTAAAATTTTGTGTGCCCATTAATTCCAAATCTCTAGCTCAGAGGATTTATTTGCCTTCCAATCACTACTTATTAATGATGAATACATTTTAAAACTAACTTTTTTACTAATTATTTTTATGGAAAAAACTAACAATTGGTAAACTGTGAATTTATAAATCTCTAGCTTAACTTTTTTTTTTTTTGGGATAAAAAAAAAATCTTTCAATTACACAGTAAAAGTAACTTTTGTTTTTTTAATGTGTGTGAGATATTGGTTCTTTTAATTGGAGCCCAACAATTGCCTTAGTTCATTCGCATTGTGGAGCCAATAAACGTATTTGGGGGACAATCCTACGAATTACCCTTATGTATACAACGGCAAACACAAGAGTGTAATTGTTGGACTTTCCTTTATCTGTCCAATTAGAATGCCCATGGTGTATGGTCAAATCTAAGGAAGAAAAGATTCGTCTGTCCAATTAGATTGCCCATGGTGTACTGTCAAATCTAACGAAGACAAGATTTAATTTGGAAGAAAATCTAGAAAGGGCAAGTATCATATGAAAATTATGAATAACAATGCAAATATCATAACAAATAAAGCAAATCAAGAAAATTTACTCTTTGCCAACTAAGGTATTCTTTCCTCTAGTATTGTGGGAAAAAAAAACGTTAAAATATCTTCATTTATTAAGTAGAGACTAACTTAACTATAATTCTACATTTAAACTCTATCAAAAGTGAAACTTCAAATCTCTACCCTCAATTAAAAAAAAAGAAAAAGTAGAGGCTTTAAATAGCATATTCAAGCACATAAAAAAGTTACGATCTATAACGTGATATTACCCAAAGGCGCTCTCTGTTTTCTAGTCTTCTATAGAGTTCTTGAGTTGTAGATTTTTAATTTGTTTGAGTTTTACTTTTCTAACAATCACACATATTGCGGTAATGAAAAAACATAATTACGATTGTGTTCAAGGAAAATTGTGACTTGACGTGTGAAGATCAAGTTCGTGGATATGGAGTATTGTAAGGCTATAATCTTGACAAATCCTAATTAAAGGGTTATAGATCATCGATCGGATTTTAATCCGATAAAATAACTTTCGCGAATGTACCCAATATTTCCCTGCATTAAGAAATTCAAACCTGTCAATCTTCTTGCAGAAAAAATGGAAATAGAAAAAATAAAATAACTCTTAAGAGTGAGGGGATATTTGGTAAAAACATTGTGTTTTAATTACATTTGAATACAGTTCTTTTTTAAGTGTTGTATTTGGTTAAAAAGTATTTGTTTTGTAGTTGAATAAAATGTGTATTTAGATAAAAAGTATTTTAAAGTTGAAAGTTGATGTGATTGGTAAAAGTAGAGATAAATAGTTAGGGTTGAAAAGTTGATGTGATTGTTTTAAAAAACTTTTGAATAGTAATTATTTTCGTAATACTGTTGAAAATGATTGTATTTGAATATAAAACTTTACATTTGGTGTAAAATTGATATTCGTAGTGCTAAAAAATATTTACCAAACTCGCTGTGAATATCAGTAACAAGATTTATATATAAGCAGGTATACTTACCATTGTTTTCAATAACCAATGAAGTTTTTATTATATTGACAAAATATGATTTAGACGGTACTATAGTCCAGTAGATTGAGTAATAAGAATTTTCTGTCAAAAGTTAATCGAAATAAAACAACTAAACTAATTATCGAACATAATTTTTGAATTAGAATGATCGTGAAAATTGAAAAAAATAAAAAACACGTTTTTTGCTCAGAAATTGAAAGGGAAAAAAAAAACACTAGATATTTTGGCAACTGATACGCCTATATATGCTCCTCGGCCAACCTCTCTCGTCTACCATTTGAAATCCATAAAAGCTCAGTTAACATTTTTTTTCCTTGCTGTAAACCACTTATTTTAAAACTTGATTGTGGGAACTTGATTGTGGGAGGGAGTTGCTAATGGATGTCAACTTTTAAGTTGATAAAAAATGTTACAAATACTAACTCTAATTTTAATTTTTAAATACTAAATGATATGTAAATTATTCTTTTAGTGATAAATATTTAAAATATTAAAATATCAATTAATTATATTAATTAATGAAATGTGCTTGCAATTTCGGATACTTTAAGTATCTTTATTCATTAAAAAATACCACTTATTTAAAAAAAAAAAAAAAGGTAAAAGAAACTATAACTTCTGTTATCTGCAAGTCCTTTTATTAATATTTAATCGCGGGCTCTTTCCAAATTAATTTTTCTTTCCTCTTTCTTACCAAGCCTACCCTTACAGTGTATCTTCCTTATACCCCAGTTAGCTTCTCTCGGTAGCACTACTAGTGTGTGTAAAGAAGTATTTTCCCAACATAACCAGCCATCCACAAGTCAATGCTTCATCAGAATGTAAAGCGCTTCTGAAGTTGGCATTTAGAAAAAAAAAAATGACATAAATAGAACCGTAGCTATATATGTAGCATAGGGCCACAAAAAAATCACAAGCTGAGGGATTTTGAACGGAGATTTTTCAGTATGTTACGTGTCTCTGCACAAAGGATAGATTCTAAACAAAGAGGAGAAAATTTTTTGATAAAAGAAAAAAAAAAGTGCTTAATTTAATGTACCTAGAGCAGTAGTCTTGTGTGGAATTTATTAAATTCTAAACCAACCCCTTATCATCACATCTCTTGCAATTATATTAAAATGAAAAACACCCCAAGGCCAAGAAGAAATTAATGTGGACCAGTTACTGAGATCCGACATGAGGCATAGGTTTAAGGATTAGAAAAAGAGAAAAACCCATTTCGAGAGTTGATTGGGACTAAAACAATCCGAGTTGTGACCCCGAGACCCATTTCCCTCTCTCTTTCATTTAATGCACTCCACATGATTCCAAGCTTCTAATATTTTGTTCCGAGGAAAACAACTTCCTTTCCCTAGTTGTCGTGGCCTATGTATAAATCTTCCTTTTTTATAATAATATATGTAAATATGCCCTTTGTATTACCAAGTGTAATTTTTTATGCGGGTTTCTTTTGTTCATTAAAACTCTCAAATTTTTTAATAAATATAAACAAGTCTATTTTTTTATGAGGGTTTTTTTTTTTTGGTTCATTAAAACCCTCATATTTGATAAATACTAATTAAAAAAGAAAAAGGGTAAGATGACTTTTACGTTGTTGAATATATTTGTAGTGCAATATCTCACAAAAACGCGTGTTTAGTTTCAGTTTTCAGTTTAAAGTTTCAAACCCCTAGGCTCTAGGAAGAAGAAAAACTTCAATGCCCTAGACGGGGGGATCAGAAGAACTTTTTTTATTTTTTTAATTCTAATTAAACTTTGTTTTTTACCTGTAATTTTTTTAATCAAGTTTAATAAAGTAGAGGAAAAACAGACATCTTTTCACCATGTTAAAGGGGAAAATAAAAACATGCTAGGTCCGATGCAAACATTAAATGCGCTTTGGTGATATGGAAGATTCGATTCTTGAGATGTGCATATGGCTTTCAAAATCAAAGACGGTGAAGATAGGATTTTAGAAGTTGTAATGTTTGACAACAGCAAACTTCTAGGGAGTTCAAAGAGGCTAGCTAGTACTGACCTCAAATTCAATTGCTTGAACAGAGAAATGTTGGAATTTGGATTTCCAATGCCAAACGGTCCTCATAATCAACCCATTGTGCAAAAGAAAAAAAAAAACCCTCTTTTGGGGATAAAATTAATTAAAATCTGTCTAGCGCCTTACCACACAAGGGACCATGCTAGTTTTTTTGCTGCACTAATAATATTGCTGTATTTTCACTTCAAAGATTCTTAGCTATCCCGAAAGATCATGATCCCAACATCAACTATTGTAAACTATCATAATAACTTACTTTAATTTGTTTGACGGGGGATAGAAAAAAAAAAATTTATAAGACGTGAGATATTTATAATACGTACAAAGACTATTTTAATGCATCAGAAAAGGTTATAATCAGTAATTGATATCGTTTATGCTTTAGAGGCCTTGTACGTATTATAAATATAATATGCAGGAAAAAATTTTGTCCTCTTACTTGAATGTGCTTTTTAACCTAAAAGGGGGAAAACAAGCGTAAAAACAGCCTTTATAATATGCATGAAAAAATTGTGTCCTTTTAGCTAGTATAATAATGAATTAGTGAATTGTTGTTTCAATATTTGGTTAATACCAAATAAGTACTCCTTAGTTCTTTAAAATATATATATATATAGAATTTTAATGTGATCTGTAAAATATACGTATAATAATATCTTTTCTATAAATATATAGAATTAGGGTTTGGCTATAATTTTACAATAACTTTTAAGAGGGGTATTTTTATAAAATTAGATAAATAATTGATATTAAATTAAAAAAAAGATCATAACATCAAATAAAAACGTAATGATTAAATTATAAAATGTAATATGAGATTAGTGGAATGTGAAATTATAGATTTGACTAATTATATATATATTAAACACTACTATTAATAAAAAGTAAATTTCATTTATAAGTCTTATATAATAAAATTTATTTTTTTATCAATGATGATATTCAACGTCACTCTGATATTTTTTAACCTTAAATTGAAAGCTCCCATTTTAACATATATTGTTTTCTAACTGTGACTCTGCTATACCTTATATCATTAGTTAATTTATTAGTACATCGACAGGACTTGTACGTTAAACCAGACAGTGAGCTATAAAACTTGGACATAATACTGTCAAGAGATCATCTTAGCATAGGTATAAATCTCACGAGTCATGACTTCATCGGAAATATACATTCATAATTAAGAAAGAAAATACCGTTTATTAATAATCAGGGCCAACTGCTAACATGGAACACAAAATTTAAACCAAGTCTTCTAATTATGCTAATATGTTCATTCTCATAATGTAGACTAGACTATCCCCGGCCATTTGCACAAGCCACCAAAAATTAAGCAAGCAAACTAACAAACAGAGGGCAGAGAATAATAATCTCTTCGAATGGAATCTTTCTTAATTATTTGAGCCCTAGACCGTGAACTGTAAAAGAAGAATTGCCTAGGACAAATATAGAGATTATTTCTGTAAACAATGGTTTTATTACTTCTGTTGATCGTAGGTCTACTACACTCAGTTTCACGCTGCTATTATTGTGTCTAAAAATTTAAGTCCGGTTCACTCATCATAACGGTTAAGCATTCATATGTCTTTATTGAGAGATTTGTTTTAGCACAAACCATTACGAGTCCATATTTGTTGACCTTGATTTCCTGTCTCACTAGTTGTTGTCTGTACTATTTTATCATATCATCTAAAGGGGTGTTTGGAGAGCTTGTTTTGAAGTCTCTAAAATATCTTTTTTAAACACATCTATCATTTTTTACTATTTACATCTTTAAAATGTTGTAATAAATTTTAAACTTTAAAAATTCATAACTTTGGGTATACAAGACCAAATAAGATATATATTTTTTAAATTACATAAATTTTAAAATGAACAAAATAATAACCATATTGATTTTTTTTTCTAAAAAAAAATTTAAAATTTTTTATTTTTTCACCCCAAACAATTTTTTCTTCCAAACATATGTTTCAAAACAACTCTTTTCCAACAAAAAAAAAAAAAAAAAAAAGTCTCCAAGCATCCCTTCCAAACACCCCCTAAATTTTATGAATTTGGTCAAATGATAAATAATATATGCCAAAAATATTTAAGAAATTAAATGAGTTGTTAAAACAATTGAGGAAGGACAATCAAGGCGGTGGAAAATGAAACACCCATTACGATCTAAGACCACCATAGACGGGCCCAGTATGAGATCTGCAATAACACTTATCAATTAAGACAATTAGGCTTTCCCATTTTGAACACTTTTATGCATACAGGGAAACATTCATGATAGACACGAAGTGCAAATTAGTGTTTGGTTTTGTTTCCAAAACTGATTTCACGATTCCCTAGGAAATCGATTTCAAAATCAGTGTGAAATTGTATTTGGTTTGTATTGTTTTTAAAAACAGATTTCAAAACGAATCCAAAATCGCCTTTGTTCCCAATGTAAAATTGAAAACGATTAAAAGTCGTTTTCTCTGATTTCATTTTTCCCATTTCTCCCATTTCTCTGATTTACTTATTATGGTTAATTAAGATTTAATTGATATAGTAATTACTTAAATATTATGGTTATTAATTTTTAATTTATTTTTCAATTAAAAAATTTTATTAATTTTTAATTTTTGGTGTTCATAATAAATTTTTTTTAAATCAAATATAAATATGGTTTTATAGAATACTTATAAAATGACTGGTTTTCAAAAATATAACCAAACACAGTTTCACTTTTTTGTTTCTCAAAACATACACTCAGAAAATAAAACCAAACACAATTTCAGAAACGTTCTCAGAATTGTTTTCAAAACGATCTCAAATTCAGAGAATTTGAAAACATAACAGATTTCAAAAACAATACCAAACGCTACCTAAATGTTTTAAGTGACTGTTTACTCCAGTTGACTTGATCCTTTCTCGATGAGGTATTCCATGCAAATTATTATTACAACACACCGAGGTTCTTTAAAGCTGTGGCTAAATGTGTTTACATCAAGTTAAATGGGGAATTGTAATCAAGTTTCTTATGAGTAAAGATAACTTTTAGGCTTATAATATCGGAAGGGGGCTAGCTACTGATAAATGCAACGAGCTTGTTTCTGAGATGGACATGTTCGAATGATTTACCACAGTGACTCAAGTCTGTGAATGTAAGTTGTACCTTTAACAGTTCTTACAGTCTGCGGGCATCGAATGTTCTGTTGGCTGTTGGCTCTGGTCCCTTAATCTTCTGTATTAGTGATCCCTTCCAGCAAAATGTCGCATCAAAAGCTAGCTGGATGAGGTGATATTATCAACTAATCAACCCATGCAATCTTATTTAGTCTGAAAAATGAAGCAGGATGTGTCCTCAATATTTGCTGGTTTTTGGCTCATCAGTCATGCCTAGCAAGCTTTGGCTTTCGTGCAAACATCTTAGGTTTCGCTTCTTTATTCCATTCCTAAACGAAGTGCTTGCTACAGACTGTGTCCTTTCACAAATAGATGAACTGTCCATACTTCTTAACTTCAGTTTACTCTTAGTGTACTTTGCTGCCTGAGCCTGAACTGATAATTAAAAAAGAAAAAAAAAAAAAAAAAACACACTTTGCCAGTGATTGTCAAGGAGGCCCAAACGCTGATAAATTTGTTTAACAGAGTATGTTTGCAAAGACAGATTTTAAAGAGGGAAAAGTTACAGGACAATGTGCACTAAAATAAGACACGAACTTCCGAATGTGTCTAAAAATGAATTGATAGGTAGTATTGTTAGCAATATGGAGCATACAATATGTGTTCCCATGTTCTATCCTGACGTAATTTTGCCATGCTCGTAGCTTAGACTAGATGTAGTATTGATCCACTCTGAAATTTCAGCAGGAGTGAATGTAATGTGCATGCACCCAATCTTATGTCATTAAGGACCCTTCAAAATGTATAGACACCTTTTGAAAATTGAGAAATCAATAATAAACATGAAACCACCAAGTTATACCAAGAAATTATCAAAAGTGTAAATGTTCTACAATAACAATTGTTGTGCCATTAAAGATTTCTATAAAAGCGTTTCAATGACATTACCCCGTCATTAGACAATAATTAGCATGAACCTACCAAACCCAAACTTAAAAATTGCCTACAAAAGTATATATTGTATCCTACCCAGTGATATCCCATTAAGACTGCTGCTGAATGTACGACTGAATGTATAGATACCTGGTGGCAATTGCACCATTGGCAAAACAAATAGCAAAAAACCCCTCCTCCTACAGGATTGTGAAATGCAACTAACTCTCTGCTATGAGTACAAAGATAGAGCATGACCCTATGTGGAAACCAGATGTTAGACTTTCCCCTTCATTCTCTAATGCAGCTTATTTGTCTTCTTGGACGAACAGTTTGTTTTCCTGAAGTTTTAAGTGCCATCCTATTTGAGTTGACAGGAAGGTGGAATGACTTAATATACTAGATGAAGCACAGCTGATAAGAAAAAGTAGGCATGTAAGAAGATTGCTGGATAACTAGTTAAGGGCAATGCGAGTGATCGTTGAGGCGGATGACTTGTCATCACATGTGCCTCTTATCTCAAACTGAACCTATAGAACTTGAGGGATAAATACTTCGTATGTTAATTTAGAAGAACAAACACAGGTAATGAGATATACCAGAATGTGAAGCAGCTGATGTTGTGGCACAATCATTGAGTCTCTTTATCTTTTCAAAGACTTCCAAATTTTCGTAGGACTCAACTGTTTTGGCCTCTGCTCCTGAATTCTTTTGAAAGCATAAAAGTGCATTTTCACATGCCTAAAAAGGAAGAAGAAAATAAATCTCAAGGATGAACTATAATACACTGAAAAGCACAAGATGGTGCGTAAAACATTCAAAATTTGAACTGGTTTGATATGATAGAAAACATGTCTAAATACAAAATCAACAGATCAATTATGCAACCTTCAATGCAAACTTAACAAATTAAGTTGAAAAATATAAGATGAATTACTGGATAACTAACTTTGAGATGCAAAGATGAACTTCATTAGCAATCCTTTTGACATGGAATTCTTGGCACATAGCTTTCCATCTAAGATTTGGTAAGTATACGATACAAAGTACTGTCGTACATAATCATTTGGCCACGGCAAAGAAATGACGATGCATTTTCCATTAGCACTACTTTTTAATTAAATTGTAAAACAGCTAACTTAAATTACATGCATTCGAATAAATATTTACATGCTAGACACACCTTTCTTGCTATGGAATGAAAGCCATAGTCCAGTGATTGCTCAGCAAAGTTCAACCATTCGGTATATGAAACTTCGAGCCATTGATGACTGGAGGACTTGAATTCCCTCAAAAGCAAGGCTTCGTATCTCATAGCCAAGCAACTCTAGAAACACAGAGAGCACTTTTAGAAACCTTTCCGTACCTAAACAAAATCAAAAACAGGGACAACCAAATCTATACTCTGTAGAGCAAAAAAAAAAAGAATCTATACCCTGCAGCTAAACATCTTCGTAAAATAATCTATGTTACGAATCTAAACAAGGCTAAAAATCATCCAAAAGCTAGGTCCGAGTGCCATGGAAATTCAGGCAAAAATTTTTCATTTTCTTCTCCTTTTCAACTCAGCATCGAAACGACTAAATCGAACGCAATAATTAGCTTATTAAAAAAAATCAAACGGATAGCGGACTTTGAAACTGACTATGGAATTAGAGACTTGTCAATTCTGATATTGCAAGGAAAGTTGAAGAGAGTGTACCTCAACATCGCCTAAAAGAGCGAAAGATCGGACAAAAAACTCAAGATCCAGAAGCTTCTTCGCGAGAGTTTTCTCCGCATTTTCTCGGATGATAGAGATGAATTCAGACCTAAAGAACTCCCGCAAGCTCGATCGGACCTCCGTTACGTCCTTGGAAGCCATTACTGTTTCGATGATTCGAAGTGTGGCAGCGTCGAACCTGCAAATTTCGAGAGATTTCAAAATATAATCAATAGGCGAGAGAGAGAGAGAGAGAGAGAGAGAGAGAGGACTGGAGAAGAGTGGACCTTCTGTTGAGGATGTGAGAGCGGAGCAGGGAGATTTGCTGAGCAACCGAGTTCGACATTTTTGGGGTGAGATTTGGCGGGTAATGTTCTTCGGCTTGTGGTTTGGCTTTTATAGGTTTAACAACATCTACTTAAATGGCCCCGCTGATTTTTTTTTTTTTTTTTCCGAGTCAAAATCAAAAATATAATATGTTAAAATAAAATCTAAAACAAAATCAAAAACAACTTTATTTAAGGGGTTTTTTTATTATTTTCCTTGAACTATACATCCATTCAAATTAATCTTTATTTATTCAAAATCAATCATTGTATTTTTATATATAAAAAATCATTTAAAATAATCTTTATGTATATATCTATTTATAATTTTAATAAAAATTTAAATTTCATGAAAAATTAATATATATATTATTTTCATAAGTTACTAGTGGTTGATTATAATATAAATTACTATTTTTTTATTCAATTACTAATTAATTAAATCTAAAAAATAACAAATAACCATTTGGTTAGATAAAAGAAATTGGACTATTTATTTGATTGAATGACTTAAAAAAAGCCACTTAGTTTAATTTTTCTTTTTTTTTTTTTTTTTTTTTTGCACTTGAAGTTCCCGAATTTTTTAACCTTTGACACTCAAACTTTCATTTTATTGGCGCCTTATTTCCCAGTTTATGAATTTAACCCCGTTTGAATCGTATGTCCGTATTTTAAAATGAATTTTTTTTGTTTTAAATAAGAAAGTCTTTTTATTTTAAGAATAAGATAGCATTTGAACGTGTAAAAAATTTTTCTTCTTGAAAACAAAAATTTGTTTGGAATTAGAAGAAGTATTGTTGAAAATAGTATATTGCGAGAAGATTTCAAAAAATAAAGAAAGCAAGAAGAAATTAAATTTGAAAATCATATAGTTTTACTTTTTTAAAATGCAAAGAAAGATGGAAAAAGTTCAGAGAAACGCCCCTCTACAAAAATTTTCTTGTTTTCGAAATTAGACGTGCCAGCCATACAAAGGGCCAATGCGATATGAACTCTCATTTTATTAGTGTTTTAGGTCCCAATTTAATAATAAGTGTGGATATAATGCAGATTGGCGATTTGAAATGGGAGCAAGTCTTTTTTTTTTTTTTTTTAAGACAGACTGAGAAAGCGTGAAACCATAAGGTAGCGTTTGGTATTATTTTTGAAATCTGTTATGTTTTCAAATTCTCTGAATTTGAGATCGTTTTGAAAATAATTCTGAGAACGTTTCTGAAATTGTGTTTGGTTTTATTTTCTGAGTGTATGTTTTGAGAAACAAAAAAGTGAAACTGTGTTTGGTTATATTTTTGAAAACCAGTCATTTTATAAGTATTCTATAAAAACATGTTTATGTTTGATTTAAAAAGAATTTATTATGAATACCAAAAATTAAAAATTAATAAAATTTTTTAATTGAAAAATGAATTAAAAATTAATAACCATAATATTTAAGTAATTACTATATCAATTAAATCTTAATTAACCATAATAATTAAATCAGAGAAATAGGAAAAATGAAATCAGAGAAAACGACTTTTAATCGTTTTCAATTTTACATTGGGAGTAAAGGCGATTTTGGATTCGTTTTGAAATCTGTTTTCAAAAACAATACAAACCAAACACAATTTCACACCGATTTTGAAATTGATTTCCTAAAAAATCGTGAAATCAGTTTTAGAAACAAAACCAAACACTCTCTAAATCGCCCAAGAATGGAAGGGGGGTTTTGTGGGCAATGTGCTGGTGGATTACAAGCAAGGCAAACGGGTTGGCCTATATTAGCTCATTGGGCTATTTAAAAAAACATAGAATGTCATGTTTGTGCACTATTTAAAAGATGTTGGGTAAGCATATTACGTTTGAATGAAATGTATAAAATACAATTTGTATTTGAATAAAAAATATTTGTATTATATTTGAATGCAATGTGTGTTTAGATGAAAAGTATTTGAATTGTATTGTGTATAATATAATTAATAGAAATAGAGAGAAAAAAGAGAAAGAGAAAAAAAGTATGTGATATAATTGATAAAAGTAGATATCATATTCCAAAATCCAAGATAGTGATGTAAAGGAAATATTAATATAAATAAATGAAATCTCAAATCCTTAGGTTTACTAAATTTACTTTCAAAACCATTTATCGTCTCTTTTAATTTTGTTTCCAATTATACTTGAGTAATTTAATTAAACATTATTGTTTGTATTTAAAAATCTCATGATAGGATTCCCATATCCTATGATGCATACTTTGATAAAATAAAATAAGTAAAAATAAAAGATAAATTTTAAAATTTACAATCCTGGAACATTAAAATCACATACATGTTTACAAAGCAAGGAAATAGTACTTTTGTTCCTAATCCTTAGTTCTCACATGGTGATTTCATAACTCCTGATTTTCTATTCACCTTTCTCTCTTGGAGATATACCAGTTTGAACACAATGAGCGAAAGATCCAATGGGATATTTATAAATCATTTTTCAAACCTTTTATTTTAATCATCACAGTGATAATATATCAATACAATATAGAAATTTAATCGTACAACTGTGATTATACAATTTATGTTTTTAAATACATCTAAGTCATGTACGGTTCATATGAACTCCCTCATTGTGCTGAAGTATAATGAGTTGTTTTTTATCGAGTAGTGTACTCTTTGCATATGTGTGCTGCCTCCCAATATATTTTTTTAACAATCAAATTCCATTTCCCAAATTTCCTTTGAAAATATGCACCACATAATAAAATATGTCTTATTCTTTTATCAAACATCTATAATCGGATTTTTTTTTCTTTAATTTCTGAAATCTTAATATTTTCAAAATCACATAATTTATAAAACTTTATAAACTCATTTTCTTTAAATCAATCTTTTTGGTCAGATCGTAAAGAAGGGGTAAGATATCCTATCTCTTGACAAATTATTTACTGATAATTTCTTATGCCTATTCTAAGGTAGTCCTTTTCTTCAATTCCAAGTCAATGAGTACTTAAAACATAATCACAATTAATTTAATTATCTGTTTAAAAATCACATAATCTTAATTACGGTAAATTCAATTAATTAGTATGTCGTTGATTTTAAATTTTAACACTCATAATTTTAAAATGATGTTTTATTTTTAATACTTATATATTTTTAAAAATTTGGGCATTACTTGTCTTAAATTATTGACTGTCCAAAAACTCCAATAATTGCTTCAAACCTAAAAAAAATATTTTCAATTTCCATAACAGTTTCAAATACTAAACTTCAAAATATGTATTTTCCTCCAAATTCCTCAAATATACATGCACAACAATTGTAATATATAAAATAATTGAGTATAAGAAGTTCCTAATTGAAATATGAAAAACCCCTTTGTATTAACACAACGCAGAGTCAAGAAACCCAAATCTCATATGGTGGAATCCTAAATAGCACCAACCATCTTCTATATATACACGTATATGTATTTATAAAGCATAGTAAAACTACATATATTTATATCTCCAACAAAAGAACTAGAACACTACTACCTTATCATTGAGCTCTTGAAGTGAAACGTGAAGAACTACTAGTAACTGAGGTACGAAGAGAAAGAGATAGTGGAGAATGTTGATGGTGCGAGAAATAAAAGTAGTAGATTGTGTCTATAAAACGAAGTGAACAAAAGACAGATATATAATGTCTAATTGGTATAATGTCTACAAAACTGTACATAATATTGGACATATAAATATATATAATTAATCTCTTATATTATGCAATAAGACAACATACTTAATAAAATAACATATACACACACACACACAAGACATAAAGAAAATCCAAAACCTACTACCAAAATAAAGTAAAATACATATATAATTTAAACTAGTAAATAACCTTATACCTGATTTTTTTTATTATTTATTTATTATTTATTATTATTTTTTTGGGATAAAAATATCTTTTTGTAAAAGTTTGGAGTAAAATTGTAAAATTTTATAATTTGTCAAAATATTCTCAAATTAATATTTAATACAGACAATACAAAAGTTTTAATACAAGTTAAATACTCACTCTAACCTCATAAACTAAAGACTATAAATTTAGATTAATTACTTTAGAACGTTATCTTCTCGTATACAAAAGACCATTGCATGCAACATTCTAATAATTTAATATCAAGTAGTCAATGAGCTACATATGTTTATATTTACTTTAATATGTAAATAAAATAAGGACATATAATAATAATGTAACAAATGACCTCTAATATATTATTAATCAATTCAAAAATAAATAAAATACATTCTAAATGTCTTTCTTTCTTAAGACATTCCAAACAGTAAAATCGGAGAGCGAAAGATCAATTGTCGGAAGTACCTAGCATGTCTCGAATTCCTTTGAGGTTCTTTAAAGGTGATCATCTAAGAAGCTCGACGAGCTCTACCACAAAGAAGATCTTGGTCTTGGTGGCCATGACCTTGTGGATTCTGAGGATGTTTATGTAGTGCTTACGGTGGTGCATGGCCTAGCCCAGGAACCAGCCCAATCGGTACTTGCCAAGGGTGGTGGAGGCTATGTCACTGGGGATCTCGGGAGAGAGAAAAAAACGATTACTTTTTAATTTATATTTAATTAAAGATCAATATTTATTTGTATAGCTGTGATTTATATTTTAAAATATTTATTTTATCTTTTAAGGTATCATGTTAGTATTTCTGTTAAATCTACAAACGTGACTAAGGTAAAATGGTTATTAAAAATAGTTTTATATAGATTAAAGGGTATAATAACCATTTTAAAAGTTTGAGTTGCAAAGTGAAAAATGATATATAGTCTAAGAGAAAAAAATAGAATTAATCCCAACAAAAAACATCATACGGGACTAATAAATGTCAAAGAAAAAAACTGGAGACTAAATTATTTAAATTCTTAAATTAGGGACTCATGATATAGAAAATATGGATATTTAGGGACACAATTGTCCAAATTCGTAAATTGAGGATCAAGACATCAAGAGAACGCGAGTTTGGGATTAGTAATCCAGATTCTTAAATTGGACTTTCAACGAACATTTCTAAAACCATCTACTTATGTCGTTTTTTAGTTTTATGTTGTTTAACGAAATTGTCATTTTTTAACGAAGTTGTCGTCTTCATGGTAGTTGTGCACTTGTAGTTCTAATTTGAGGACCGAGGTGGTGTTTGTGCAGTGCACCTAGCGCCGCTGGTTCACATTTGTCGTCGTTTCGTTTAATCTCGTGTTTGAATTTTGCGTCGTTTATCATTTGTTGTTGTTTTCTCATTTATTTTCGTTGTCGTAAGTGCCCCTAGCACCTGTGCTGGACTGCCTAGCATCCCTTAATCCCTCAAATACTTAACATCGTTTTCCTTTGATGTCGTTTTTGTGCTTCTTGTCATTTTCACATTCGTTGTTTTTCTTACTTACATAATGCCATATTCTCATTCCTCATTCTGCCTCGTTTTCATAAGGTGTGATTTTATTTTGTCGTTGGGCACCAATGTTCCACTTCACAGTCATTGCAATTTTTATTTCATGTCGTTCTAAATCTATCTCTTTCTTTCTTCTTCGTTGTCGTTTCTATATTTCCATTGTTTCAACTTTCAATCCTAATCCTTTCATATTCATTGTCGTTTTTCAATGATGACGTCCCTGTTCTAATGTCACGTACACTCGTCGTCGTATATTAACTTACGTTTCTGCTTGTTGTGGTTTGAATTTCACTTATATGTTGGTAGTATTTTGGTATTGGTTTAAAATGTTTTTTATTTTCATAAAAACAAAAAATAGAATATTTTAAAAATTATAATAAGATTATTTTTGAAATTGTATTTAGTTATGTTTTTTAAGTATATATTTTAATAAATATAAAATTGAAACTCTGTTTGGTTATATTTTTAAAAATTCATTTTATAAGTAGTAATTTATAAAAATATATTTATGTTTAATTTAAAAAAATGAAAAAAAATAAATTATTAGTTATAATTAAAAAAAACCCTTTGGTAGTGGGTTTTACAACGAAAGGCAGAGACGAAAGACATTAGTAGTCTGAACTCTAAGTGATGGTGATAGTGATGGTGAGATTTGAGTCGCAGGTTGATGGTTATTGTTCGAGTCAGTAGTTGTTGTTGTGAGAGGACCAGTGTCGTCGTCGTCGTCGTCAATCCGTGGTTGTCGCCCTTTATCAAAGATAGAAACCATCGTCGGACATGATTGTCGTCAATGACATTACACATGCACAGAGAGAGAGGAGAGGGAGGGAGAAAATAAAATCAAAAAAGTGAAAACAATTTTTTTCTATTTTTAAAATACTAAAAAAATAATATAATTGAAAATGATATTTTTAAAATAATTTTGAAAACATTTAATAAATAAATATTATTTTGAAATTTTTTTATTTTTTATATTTTTAAAAATAAAAAATTATTTTTAAAAATAAAACCAAATGTCGTAGTTGTAATGTTATCATTTTCTATAAGTTTTGCTCAATTAATCGGATGACTTGCCCAAATTGTGAAATTTTCTATTCTTCATTTTGAGAGGAAGTAAAGTCTATGAATAAGGGAGTGTTTGGAGAAGATACTTGGAAATATTATTTTTGGGTTAGAAAAAAGTTGTTTTGAAAAATATGTTTAGGAGAAAAAACTGTTTAGGGTGAAAAAATGAAAAATTTTAAAAAAAAATTTTGAAAAAAAATATCAATATAGATATCATTTTGTTTCTCTCGAAATTCTATGTAATTTATAAAAAATTATCTTATTTAAATTTGTATACACAAAGTTATAAATTTTTAAAATTTAAAGTTTACTGTAATATTTTAAAGATATAAATAATAAAAAATAGTGAAGTTAAAAAAAAAAAAAAAGAGGTTTTGGAAGGATGCAAAACCGGTTTCAATCAACCCCTGCTTCTCTTTAATGCCTAAAAAAAAAAAAACAAACAAAGTAATAGTCAAAATTCCCTTCGATAGAAAGAAAAGAAAAAAAGACTGTATAAAATGAATTGAATAAGAATTGACCTAGAAAAAGAGAGGAAGACCAATCGGGCCACCGGGGAGGCATGGCCGGACGACACCACCTGCCGCCGTCAAAAGCCGTATCTCTTCGCGAGCCTCCTTCAATGGCTGACCCACGCCTCCACCGCCACGCCCAGCCCTCTGCGGGCCTCGAGGACCGCATCGCCATCCAGCACCGCGAGATCCAAACCCTCCTCGTCGACAACCAGCGCCTCGCCGCCACGCACATCGCGCTCAAGCAGGAGCTGGCCGCCGCCCAGCAGGAGCTCCTCACTCTCGCTGCCGCAGCCAAGGCCGCCAAGGCGGAGAGGGACGCTCAGGTGCGGGATGTCTACGAGCGCTCTCTCAAGGCCGACGCCGAGGCCCGTCTGATCGACGCTGTGAGCAAAGAGCTCGATCAGGTGCGCGAGGACGTGCAGAAGCTCGACGCTTCGCGGAAGGAGCTGGCGGCGGAGCTCCTAGAGGTCGAGGAAGACGCCGCGAAAGCCCGCGAGGAGGCCAAGAATGTGCCGGAAATCAAGGCCGAGCTCGAGAAACTCCGCAGGGAGATTCAGAGAGGAAGGTAGTTTCAATTACTTCGATTAATTGGCTTCTTCTCTCTTTGCCTTTTTGTAATTCGGTCTTCGAACTTTGAAATTTGTATTGATTTTGTGCCATTTAGGAGTGGTGTTTGCTGAACCAAGAAAATTGCTTACAAGTTTGTTCTTGCAATTGTATATACATAATATATATATAATGACTAATGTTGTTCTCCATATCTACGAATATCTCTAGTTAGCAATTGCTAAGAATTTTCCTTGCTCTGTGTGAGTAGTGGTGGCATTGTCGGATTCTAGCGTTGTGTTGAAGTGAGAATTGAGAACCGATTTCGAGTGTAATTGCTTCTGTTTTATATGTATGGATAGGGCTGCAATCGAACTGGAGAAGAAAACGCGTCTCCATAACCTCGAGCACCGCGAGGCAATGGAGAAGAGTATGGTTTCCATGGCTCGTCAAATCGAAAAGCTACAAGCAGAACTAGCTAATGCAGAGAGTCGAGCAAGGGCTGGGGCTGCGGCTACTGCTGCTGCAAATCCAAGTCAGTTATCTTTAGATTTAACTTTTTTTATTGAGATATAATTATTTGAACAATCCAGCTATTAAGTATTATTATGTTTTTAATTCAACGATTTTGTTGTGTTCAGGTCATGGTTATGGTGCAATTCCCGGACAATCATTCTCTGATCCGTATAACATACATCGTCAGGTGTGTCCCCTAACAGTTGATCATTACTCTCCAATGTTAGATTCCCAGTGAAATAGTAAATTACCTGTTACATGTAAGGCAATACCTTTTAATCAACAATTGATTTTACTTCAAATCACTCTTTAACTATGTCTTCTGCTTTATAGGTTCATAATGGTGCTGAATCCATTGCTCAGTTTGGATCTGGTCCAGTACCGCCACATGGCTCCTGTGACATGCCGCAGACGAATATGTATAGATAACAGATTTCTGGAGCTGTTGAAACAGCCAGAACTCAACTGTAATTACTTGTCTTGCTGATATTACATTATCTGGTTTTGAGCTAGAAACTTGGCATCATTGATTTTTTTCAGCAATATTCTTGGACAATGGCTGAGATATGTGTAAAGTTGTTGTCTTTGTTGAATCTTTTTCTTTCCCCCATTTTTTATTTTTTATTTTTTATTTTGGTCCTATCCCTAAAGCCCCCGACTCTCTTCACCTATAATAAACCTTGACTGTCTTTTGTTTATTCAATTTTTGTTGATATCTTGGCAAGAAAGGAGACTAGTATTGGACAACGCAAGCCCAGTTATACCAAAGCCACTTTTCTCTTGGCAGACCCCAAATTGTACTCAAAGCTGCCTAGTGCCTTCCAAAAAAAGCGAACTCAAAACAAGTTTGCGTTGCTAAAAGGAAAGTATAGGCCTTTTGGCATTGTCCTTTAGTGGTGCCATAATTAGAAGCGTCGTGTAAAACTAATATTCTTCTTCGCACTCAAGAGCAAAAGATTTCCGATTTGATCATTTTGGAAAGTAATCATGTTTGGATGCATCCGCTTATGTAGCATTTACATGATTTTGCTTATTGTCAATGATAATAACTCACTGCTCATATAGCACTTTAAACATATGATAATCTATAACAACATTGAGATACTACGTTACACTGTGGTAAAAGTAGTAAAATAAAATTAGTTGTAGATCCTTCAACTTTATTTTCGAAGGAATAGAGATGGACAAAAAAGGGGACCAATTAGCATCTGAAGTTAATGATGCAGACAAAAAAAAGATATCACAATCTTAATTTTTATTGCAAAATAATGCAGCCAAAAGGAGGGTATAACTTCTCCGCTTGGCATCCGCGCATCAAGTACATGTTGTAGTAAATTAAAGGCTTTATTTATAGGAGCTTAGTAACTACTAGGCTGCCAAATTCTTAGCCACCATAAACATCACACAACTCAATATAGCTATCTTGCTTTTTTTTATTTATTTATTTCGGCATTCCAATACAATCACTTTCTCACTTATGACAAACATCGTAATTCATCAATAGATATTACTTTTTCCATCAACCCCACCATTGGTGCACAGCAACTCCCTCATCCTTCACCCTTCCATACAAAGCCAAGCATTCCCAATAAGCCCTCTTACTCCCACTCTTCTTCTTTCCAACTTTCCACCACTGATTACTGCACTCCAAAAACAACTCATCCACCAAATGGATTGTCCTCTTGTTTATCATCTCTTCAACCGCTTCTGCCTCTGCCTTCATCACGACATACTCTTCTTCGCTCACATTCTTTGTTAGCCAATCCGAGATATCATTCTGCGTTGATGCCAACCTCCTTGTACCTTCTTCAGGCTCCACATTGAGGTCAAAAATCTCGAATTCTTGCTTCATTTTTGGGTAGTTCGTGTGGAACCACTCGATTACATTCCTGCTTTGTTCAGGCAAGCCCACATTGACAAACACCCGCCGCCTAAAGCCTTCAAGAGAATCATCCCCCAACAACTGGGGAAGGAACTTGATTTTCCCCGAGTAGTTCTTCAAATCTCTGGAGAGGCACTGTTTTCTTGGCGGCTCAAGCAAAACTTCTTCTAAATCTTTTAAAACTTCAGCTTTACTGGCCTCAATAGCGGATTGGAGAAGGCGTCTCTTTGCAAAACTACTCCCAAAAGACACTTCATCAACTACACGAGTTGTGATCTTCCTCATGGCCACAATTGTGGACGAATAACGCCGAAGATACACAATCTTATAATTAGTCTTGTCCCGCAAGATACTTGCTTGTTCACCAATACCGCTCAATGGGAAAACCACAATCCCACCAGTTTTCACAACTCTATCCACAAACTCAACGTCCATAGCGAAATTGGACGCAAAGACAATGTCAAAGGACTCATCAAAAACTAATGAGCTTTGACCCTCAAGAGATGAATCCATAACCATGACAATTTGCTCAGCACCTAAGTTCTTAAGACCGTGAATTACACTCTTAGCGCCAGGCGAAACAATAAGAGCCTTCTCGCTCTTTCTAAAAAGCTGCTCCTCAGACAAATCATGGAGAAGCAAATCCAATTGCTCATGATGGAAAACACCAGACTTGGCATTGGCCTGAATGCCAATAGAGCCTCTTATAAAGGACCCAATGCAAGGGAAAGTAATGAAAACCAAAGCCAGAAACACTGACCGAGAGATTACGCGCAAAAGCTTCAAATCAGGAAGTTTGATCACCAAAAGGGTCTCCGATTCCAACCGCATTCTCATCCCGCCATGGGAATGCTTGATCTTGTTTTGATCCTTGCCTCTAGTAGGACCCACCAATTCCATAACCGCTAAATCTTTCTAAATTCTCCTCACTTCTTTCGCTCAGAATTTTCACAAACACCTTGGAGAAAACCGTGAGATCCAGAGGACCCAGATGCGAAATCTTGAACAGAAGACGGAAACAAAAAGAAAAAAAGAATGCAAGAATTGAGTTAGTCTTAGCGGGAACAAAACCTGGCAGCGGTGTGATTACCACCCACGAGAGCCACACGAGTGCTTCGGATTCTACACCAGAGGAACAACAATTGTAAAATTCTCTGAATCTCCATGGCTGTTTAACCCCTATCTCTCTTCTCAATTGTTTGTTTTCTCTCTCTGCTGACCCATATCAAAATGTGGCTGCATTTCAGATTCCGATTCTCATGACTTTGAACAAGATCATCTGAAACACAACCGGAGAAGAAACTGCTCGAATGGGCAGCGAGGAAAATAAGAGAGAGAGAGAGAAAAGGGGGGGCGGGGGGGGAGGGGCGGGGCGGGGCGGGATGGTGATGTTAGAAACTGGGGTTGTGAAATGAGAAAGTGAATGATTGGGAATGAGAAAAGGGACAGTTGTATATGCATATATATATATATATGTTAAGAAGGAAAATCTGGGGCGTTCCATGTAAATTGGACGGTGTGTCAAATTTGAGGAGTTAAAAATGCCATGTTAGAACAGTGTTGGTTTTTTACTTTTTTTGGGATCGGAGATTTAGTAAAAAAGTAGTCATTGATTTTCAGGTTATGATGTAAAAATAGTAGGATAAGGAGCTAAACATAGAGCACATGTTCCTATTTATTGCTTTGTCGCCGCTTATCAGCTCAGTTTTTCATGGTTTTCGTAGCCGCAGTATAATTTAGCCCGTACAAGCTTTTTTTTTAAGAAATGTAATGTAATTTTTTTTCAAATATAAAAATATTTCATTCAAATATCAATTACATCATATTTTAAATCCAACATAATCACTATTTTTTATTTTATTTTTTCTATTATTTTTATTAATTACATCATTATTCCCTCTCCTTCCTTTTTTTCTTTCTACTTTTATCCATCACATCACATATTTATTATTAAAATATAATTCAAATACTTTTCCCCCAAACACACATTGCATTCAAATGCAATGCTAATACTTTTCCTCCAAATACAAATTGCATTCAATACATTGCATTCAAACGCAATACAAATGCAATGCGTTTACCAAACGAACCCTTAGGTTTCGTTTTATAAATATATTATATTTGAATTATGATGGAACATCATATACTAATGATATATTTAATATTAATTTTATATTTATATTATGTTTAGATATAATATAATTTTTATTTAAACATAAAAATTTTATATTTAAATATAATATTTTTTAATGGTGTTATAAAAATAATTACTATTTATTTATTTTTTAAAAATAATTGATTATTAGGCTTTTAAATTTTTTATTCACATCATACTCTTTCTTTCTTTTATTTTTTTTTGTCTATTTTTATTAATCACATCAATTTTTTAACTCTAAAATATAATTTAAATATTTTTCATCTAAACATATATTTCATTCAAATACAAATCAAATACTTTTTATTCAAATACAAAATACATTCCTAAAATTATATTCAAACACAATGTGAACGCAATACGTTTATCAAACGCCCCATAAATATAATTTATATTTAGAGAAAAAATGTTTATATTATATTTAAACATAATATGTATTTGAATAAAAAGAATTTGAATTATATTTAAATAAAGAATATATGATGTGATAGGTAAAAGTTGAGAGAGAGAAAAAGAGTGAGAAAAAGAATATATGATATAATTAATAAAAATAATAAAAAAATTAAAATAATAAATATTGATTGTATTAGTTTTAAAATATGATATGATTGATATTTGAATATAATATTTTTATGATTGGATAAAAATTATATTACATTTAAATATAATACGAATATAATACTGAAAACAGTTAAGATATCTTAAATTTTCAAGTATTGTGATTTGGTCGTACAATGGCATAATATAATTTTAACATGTGTTTGGTGTGTTACTTATATTTTTTTAGTACATTTTTATCTTTTTTTTTAATGTCAATTTCAATTTTACTATTCACTATTATTATTATGATTTTATAATTCAAATTTGAAAAGTTAATAATTGTATTGATATAAATTCAAGTTAGATATTTTTATTTTAAATTTTTTAAAATTTCAAAATAAATAAAACAATCTTTATATTGAAATTTTTTTAAAAATATATTTTAAGTTTTTACAGTTTTTATCTCATCAATTATATAAATTAACTTAAATCAAAATTTTCAATTTAAATCCATACATCAAACGACTCCGTAGACCATTCAATAATTGATGACGTAGTAGTACCTTCGATGATATTAAATGTATGGCTATCATCTTGTGGCGTTGGAGTGAGACATTTGGGGTCGTCGGTTAAGAAATTGCGCACATGGTTTGGAGCCAATGGAAAAGGAAATGGCACCCATTTGGACACGGTTAGAAGACTTGATTTTTAGCATGTGAGGCATGTTTGTTGGTTTCTTACCTTTCACATGAATAAGGTGGAAATCGTACATTGCAATAGTTGGCCCTTGATCTCATTTATCCAATCCATCCCGTTTGTGGACTCTCAACTTTCTCACACTAGCTTACTTAGAGATTTCTGCTGTAAAAAACTATTTACTCTCCGTAATATTTATTTTGATATGATTTTAATTAAATGTAACGATGATGTATTATCAATATTAAGGATTGATTTGATAATAAATTCTAATCTATCAAATATGAACTGCTCAATATCTTTCTAATATTTAATTTTTACTATTCTTTACTAGTTTAATCTAACAAATTTTAATCTATCCCGCACATACGGATTCTAAATTCTACTATAGAATCACCTTTAGGAGACATCAACAACCGTAGTCAGCCTTCCTTTTGAGGAAAGTATTAAAAGTGAAAAAATGTATATAAAAATAAAAAAGTAGTTACCCAACAATGAAAAACTTGTGACTAAATAATAATCAAAGTGCTTTCACTCGAAAAACAAATTAAATGCACACAAATTAATAGAGCATACATGACAGACCAAAACGGCAAAATCCAAGATTAAAGTGAAGATGAAAAAAATCTCTTGGCGGAAAACCTCAGGACACCTGAACAAATAGTGACCCCCACAATTCTGCCAAAGTTTCTTCCATCCTCCCAATTGTTTAAATCAAATCCATTTTGGAAGTCACCTGCAATTTTTTTTTTAACCCTCATTATTACCTGAAACAGCAAAATTTATTAGCAAACGACAGAATATTTTACCGTGATAAAAATGTCATCATTAGGCCACAAAATTGGCATATATATCCAAATTACGTGTAACAGGAGTTCGGCCAGTGAGGTGTACCGCTTCAGCCGGTCGGTTCTGATAATTAAAGTTATGCCCTCAGCTCGGACATGTATCGTGGATTCAAACGATTGGTATTTCTCATAAAACAAGAGGAATCTTTAGTTCAAAATTCTTCAAATATTTCTTTTCCCATGAACTAGAGACAACTAGCCTTCAAAAACACATCATCTTGGAATTTTCTTTCCCCAATTATATTTTGAAATTATCTTTTTCATTTTTCCACTTTAATGAAGGGAAATTGCAATTTATTTAAATTTCAAACAATGCCAGCGAATACATGGGAAAACATCCCATCAAACGGAATGACAGTAACCTCGTGCTTTCTTTGAGGATTTACTATCCTATTTCAATGACATGTCTAATTAAAAAACATAAACAAAAAAAATTGAGATAGAATCCTCGTAATAGTACCTATAGAAGTGTAAGGTGGAGTTTGGGGGAGGTTTTAGAGATGTGGTTTTGGGGTTTGAAAAAAAGTTAGTTTTGGAGAATATGTTTGGGAGAAAAAACTGTTTAGGGTGAAAAATTAAAAATTTTAAAAATTTTTTTAGAAAAAAAATATCAATATGAATCTTGTTTTATTCCTCTCGAAATTCTATATAATTTAAAAAAAATCATCTTATTTAGACTTGTATACAAAAAGTTATGAATTTTTAAAATTTGGAGTTTACTGTAACGTTTTAAAGATATAAATAGTAAAAAATGAGAAAATTATGGAAAAAAGTAAAAATTTAGAGACTGGAAACAGCCCCAAATGAGCCCTAATAATAATGCCTATCGAACATATATTTTTTTAGTCATTTAGATATAATTTATCAATTAAAATTTACTTATTATAATATATTTTATCCCATAAAAGTAAAGGCTAACAAATTAAAAAAAATCAAAAATCAAAAAACAAAAAATAAAAAAGAAAACCTTTGGACGTGACCCAATCGAGATTTGCAGGGTTGTTGGATGGGTTCATGGGGGGTGGTTACCGAAAAGGGGATTGCTAGATTCGCAGAATTCACAAGGTCGCTGAAGGTTTTGTGGAGGGATGGGGAAATTTTTTTGGGTTGGCGTCGTCAGGAAGGGGGTTTTTGAGTGTTTTTCTTAATTAATTTTTTAGATTTTTTTAAAATTTCTTATTATATAATATTATATATTAACATACATTATAATTATTATAAACAAATAAATACAAATTATTTAACTACATATAAACAATTAAAAAAAAAACTTACCATAAATCCTATTTTAAAGTTCCCATAATATCCTTTTCCAACAAAAAAAATAAAATAATAAAAAAACCTTTACTAACATATTTCATTATTTTTTAAAAAATATTTTTCTCATTAAAAAAGAACCATTTTATTTTTAAACTTATTTTATTCAATATCCTTTCTGTAAAAAGGAAAAAAAAAAAAAAAAACCCCTTCTAAAATCTTCTTATAATTCATTATCCTCCGCATTGTTTCTTCCCATTACAAATAACTTTTTATTTTTAAAAAAAATATTTTTTACACATTTAAACACCACCTCATTCTTAAAACCAAAATACTTTCCCATTCCAATTTCAAATGAAAAAAATTCTTTTTCTCAAAAAGGTACGCGGGTCATGAGATTTCTTTTTTTTTTTTTTCTTTTCATTTTGGGCAAAGTTTTGCTGCTCTCCCCGCAGCTACATTTTCTCACCATCCGTAAGCAAACAGCGAACGAAAAGAGAGAGAGAGAGAGAGAGAGAGAGAGAGTAACAAGCTCTTGTGCTCTTTACCAGAACACAGATCATCATTGTTATAGCCAGTTCCGGTCAATTCACAAATCGCATACGAGAGCTAGTTGAACGATTTTTTTTTTTTTAATAATCCAAAGAAACAGTTCAAAGTAGCCAAAAAACAAAATGATAAAGAATAGCCCCATCAGCAGTACTATTACAATTTATCACTCGTCCAAAATTTTTTTCCCGAACTCAGAAAACCTAACAATATTGACAGTACAAAAAAAAAAAAATCCCTAAAAGGTAAAGGGCACAAAGGCCACTTCCACAAGGCCATGAAGCACCCAGCAAAGAGCAGCTAGCGTGATATGAGCAGTGTAGCGCCTCAAACATATGGCAGCAAAGTCGTCACAAAATTGACCATAACTTCCTAGTAGCTTTTCGACAAATTTCCAAACAAACAATTTCAAGTAAAATCTTTCAATTTCTTATTCTTAAACGCTGAGTAGCCTTCTACTATTTCCTTTGGTGCAGGTAAGGAAGAGAATGGAAATACTAGAGAAATGGCAACATTGATTCTCAATACACTTGCCATTCGCAATCCGTAGTTTGATATTTTTTTTCTGAATGTTAGCAACTTAACATTATCCTTAATTATGATGGACGATGATTTCAGGAAATTGCTTACAGCCAGCCAAGCTAGCTGATTATGAAAAGATCACCGGCCCATTGATGTAGCAGAAAAGCTGATTAATGCTATGCCTAATACGAAATGGAAATTCAAGACCAAAGCTTATGAACTAATTTCCTGTTGGGCATGAATGAATAAACATCATAATCCTAGTCATAAGTCTGAAATACCCATCTAAATGCTTGTGTTGCGTCCATGTTCTGATGCAAGCAAATCGTCATGGTATGAAAGAGCTGAATGATTATCAAGTCAAAAAATAGATGATAGTGAAAATGATATAATCAAAGAAAGAGCAGCACTCACCTGAAAATTATCAACCTACCTTAGCAGCAAGCAATTTGGAGGTTATCCACTTGCCTCTAGAAAAACATTCACACAATCAAATCAATCCCATGCCTAGCATTGAAACCCCTCCAAGTAGCGGTAGATAAAGAAAGAAGAGGAGTACAGAGGTAAGTGACCATCCTACCTCTTAATATCCAGTTTTCAAGAACCCTTCCAACGAAATATTATAAAAACCCTCAGATCACAATTTTCTCATTACATAAAAAGCTCGATGGGATAGTATCCTCAGTAAGGACGCGAACGATTTCCGCCATGCTGATGCCTATCTGGGCCGGAACCACCATCTCTGTAACTATCCCTGCGCCTGTCTCCGCCACCATATCCACCTCTACCACCGCTGCTGGCAAACAAACAATCGGTCAATAGACATTTAGAATTATCAAGTTGCACAAACAAGAACAAAAACAGAGAGAGAGAGAGAGGTCAACAAACAAGAACTCCACCAACAGTTCACACTTAACATTCAACCAAAAAAGGCTGTATATACGAAGGGGAAAAAAACCTATGTTTCACTTAGAAAATTTCTAAAAATCTCTTCTTTTCTAATAAGAGGAAGAGGAAATTGCCATTTCCATGATCACTTATAGTTCATCGATGCAGCACTTCTTATGAAATTAATACAACTTGCCCTGTAAATTAACAGTGCGTAACAAGACAACATATCTAAAGTCGAGCTTCCATATAGTAGAAAGCTTTCTAAGATCATTGGACTGAACTGCTGTAAGGTAGCAAAAATTAAGAAGATTATTAAAAAACAAAAAACAAAGGGACAATCAATTGCTAGACTCTGACATGTTATCCAAAAGAAATACAAGGCAAGGCAACAAGGACAACACCAGTAATGTGCTAATTATTTAAATTGACATCTGATCAAGTTCAAATATTAAAAGTTGGTACCCGTGGTCATATGCAGGCGGAGCCTTTGGTGCTGACTTCTCTGCCATCGCAACACTGATTTTATAACCCCTCAGGTCATAATCTGAAAGAGGATTAAATGTGAGCACATGAGGTGCCTAAGGAAAAAAAAACCAAGATACAGATGATACTAGGTGAATACTATTGTAAAAGCCGCCAGCAGAATGTGCTGCAGATGGATCTTCATAGGCCAAACATGCATCTCCTTTGTTGTTGCCCATCTCATCTGTGTATATTTTGATATTCCACGGCCATTGGTCCTTATAACCACGCTTTTGCTTGATCCTTCCGACCTAGGAAACATTGAAACCCAGTTGAAACTTCTCGATCTTACTTTTCAAATAATTAAACTAGTAGAATTCTTATTAAAGATGTCAAAAGTAACATTGCAGAAAACGCAATACATCAGCAAATATGGGAATTTTAACTATCCAAGTTTTGCTAATGTCATCTCAGGGTTAACAATATCATTAGCATATAATCACCTTATAGATGAAATGCAGCAAACTGGCACATACTTATTTTAGATGATAAGAGATATAGATCATGCCGTTGAAAAACAATCATCTAACTCATGCTCAAAAGGCTAATGCATTCAATTCAAAAGCAGAGATATAGATTTACCTGTCCAATGCCTCCAAAAAGCTCCCTCAGTTCTTCAATTGTAACATCTGGTGGCAAATTTGATATGTATATTCTAGAGTTGTCACATGAATCCCCACAACTATCATCACACTGCTTCACCTTAGCTGGGGGTTCTGCAGCAGCTGAGCCATAACCACCACGATTCCCAGAACCGTATCCACTATTGTAACCACCACCCCCACTGCTTCCACCGCCGCCGCCGCCGCCGCCGCCACCACCACCTCCTCCCCGGCCACCACTTCTCGCATCACCAACATTATCACTACCATAGCCACCTGCAGGACCAGTGGGATACGATGTAGGTCCACCACCAGTATAGCTCGTTGGAGGAGGGACTGCTTCTGCTCCATAGTTGGCATTCCCCCCATAATTGCTGTACGATGGCGGGTAATTACCACCGGCCCCGCCATATGATGGGGCCGCCACAGGCGGAGGAACCTGGCTGTACCCACTATCATCCCTGCCTTGGTTACCACCATAGGAACCACCTCTACTACCTACACTTCTACCATCATAATTACTACCTCTCCCTCCATCATAGTTACTTCCTTTACCCCCTTCATAGTGGCCACTTCTGCCCCCATCATAATTACCACCTCTACCTCCCCGGTTTCCACCATATCCTCCTCCGCCACTTCCACCTCTATTATAACTGCCGCCACCGCCACCACCACCACCACGATCACCAGCTCCAGCTGGAGCAGGAGCACCACACTTGTTACACTCGACTCTTCTAGCAAAGTTTAAATTCCCGCAACTACATCTCCCACAAACCAGTTTCAATAATATATACACAAGAAACAAAACAATATTTAACTCCTACAAGTAAAGATCTGAGCTTTTCAATGCCCGCATCCTAAGACGAGGGAAAGATCCAGTAAATGTAGACAACAGGAAAAAGCTTGGTAAAGAAAAAACATTTTAAAGTATGAGAATGAGAAAGAACTTGCCTAGGGTTAGGGCAAACCCAATCGCCATCTCTGCCGCTCCCACCGCGACCGCCTCGGCCACCGCCGCCTCTGCCTCCACGATCTCCTTGGTATCCACCTCCGCCACCTGCAATTATTTACAAATTAAGACAACAAAAAACAAAAACCGGACTTCAGATATGAAAAGGGACAAAGAAGACCAACATAAATACCTCGTCCACCACCGCCATAGCCGCCGCCTCCTCCTCGACCGCCATATCCTCCTCCTCCGCGACCGCCGCCGCCATAACTGCCATCGCCGCCCCTTCCACCGTAACCTCCTCCAGAACCGCCGTATCCGCCGCCACCGCCTCCGTAGCCGCCGCCACCTCCGTAGCCGCCTCCACCAGTTGCTCCGTATGGCGGATGAGCGCCGTCTCCGGCGTCTTGGCCATACATCCCTGCCATGATCTAGGGTTTTGTATGACTTGACTTTGGAAGAGAGAGATAGAGAGAGAGAGAGAGGTTAGGGTATAGGATGCTTTAGGAAGGGCGAATCCGTTTATATATGATAGAGCATTTTTAATTTGTTTTGGCCGACCCAATAAATTTATAAAATAAAATTAAAAAAAAAAAAAAGAAAGAAAGAAAAGAGAGCATGAATGGATGATAAAATTATTATGAAAACTTACAAAATTTTTCTATAGTTCAAATGAAAAATGCAATATTCATTGTAGAAAAAATATAAAATAAAATAAGATAAAAAGAAAGAAAGAAAAGAAAGCATGAATCAATGATAAAATTATTAGAAAACTTACCAAATTCTTTCTATAGTTCAAATGAAAAATAGGTAGCGTTGGATATTGGTTTTAAAATCTGTTATGTTTTCAAAAAAAACTGAAAATGAAATAGTTTTGATAACTATTCTAAGATTGTTTCTGAAACTGTATTTGGTTATAATTTTTTGAGTGTATATTTTCAAAAAACAATTCTGAAATTGTGTTTGGTTATATTTTTGAAAACCAGTCATTTTATAAGTAGTTTATGAAAATATATTTATGTTTAATTTTAAAAAAATTTATTATGAATACCAAAAATAAAAAATTAATAAAAATTTTAATTGAAAATTAATAATTATAATATTTAAATATTTACTATATCAATTAAAACACAATTAATCATTATATTTAGTTACAAATATATTACAAAATAATTCTTAATAGTAGAAGTAACATTTAACTAATAAATTACAAATTCTAACTATCATAACAATTAGGATACATATTGTTCTCATATTGCTTGTGTTATTTGATTCCTAAATTGGCTCATATGTTGTTGGTTTCTATTAGTGGAACCAATATCAGAAGTTGGTTCAGATTCATGGTAATTTATATGCTAGTGATTTTCTAGTCGCCTCTCAATATCTTCTACAGGCTCGTCGCTTCTTAATACATCATATGCTCCCACCAGAATCTGGAGGACGATTAGTGCGTCGTCGACACCACGAGGGCCAGCGATGAGGAGACACAGATGAAGCTGGAGGACGACTTCGATGCCTTCACCACCGCCAAGGCCAACGACTCGGCGGACCCTCTCGAAAAGGCTTGGATCCCATACAGGATCCACATCGTGAAGGACCACGACATGAAGGAGCAGCTCTGCTTGGAGATCGAGAGGCTCGACCTCAGCGCCGTCATCATGGGCAGCCGAGGCTTCAGCACCGTCGCCAGGCGGTCTTCCAAAGGCAGGCTTCGAGACCTTAGTCGGCGAGATTTGGAGAGGGGTAGTCAGGTTATGTGTATACGAAGTCGAGAAAGAATGGTGAAAATAAGTGAATAACGTTTTCAAGTTTTAGTTAAAAACGACCAGAAATGAACCCCGTGTTTTCGGGTTTTGTTTTCAAAACCAGACAAAAACAAACAAGATTTCAAATAGTTTTCAAAAACAATTCTCTAGGGAATCATGAAAACCATTTGTAAAACAAAAACAAACACGCACACAATATTCATTGTAAGGAAAAAAAAAGAGAGAAAAATATATGTGCAATTTTTTTTGAATGGGAATAAATGTGGAATTTGCATATCATTAGAAAAAAAAAAGTTCAATTTTACATGCTATAATGCAATATTTTTTGGTAAAAAACAAAAAGAGAAAGAAAAATGTAATGAGTAATTTTACACTCCCTAAAAAAATGTTTAATTTTACATGCTATTATTTACTCTAAAGAATTACAGTATAAGACTGATGATCATTGTGATTGTAGCAGCATCTTTTCATATATGTTTTTATTTAATATAAAACAGATTTTAAAGAAATGGGCAATTAAATGATTGTTTTATAATTTCTAAAAAATACATTGCAACTTTCATTATTTAAAAAAAAAAAAAAAAAAACCCCTTGAACTTGATTTTCCTTTGTCATGTTTATATGAATGAAAGAGCCAATAACCGTCGTTGATGGGTATGTTAAATTTTATTTTGGTGGGATTTTTTTAATGGTTTGTTCTCTTCAACACTTTTGTTTTTAAGTTGAAAAAGGAATAAGTTATCCACCGAATTGTGATCTTAAAATGCAATTAAAGATCATAAAAAAGTGGCCTATATAAAATGCAATTAAAGTGATATTAAGTGTCCGTATGAGCGATGAATTGAAATTTATGTGATACGAATTGTAATAAATTGAAATAATTAAATTGTGAGTAAAAATTGAGAAAAAAAAAATACAGTAGTAAGTTTGAGAGGTGTATTAGAATTCATCATTTTTAAGAACCATTAAAAGGTTAACATGACTACATTTTGCTAATGCAATTGGTTTAATTGGATATATTTAAATTTAATTTAATATTATAATATTAAAACGACAGAACATGTTTTCAATTACAAATTTGTCATGATAGTCATTTCAATCACTACATTACGTGGTATAATTGAGTTTATTTAGTTTGTTGATCTAACTTAATCTAACCTCCAAGTTAAACTCAGTTATCCACTTTTATTATTTCTTATTTTTATTTTCACCATTTCAACATAATATCTAATATAAATTTTATTATTTTCATAATTTCTAATACAAATCAAGTTAAACTAAATTGAAATAAAATATCTGATCTAACTCAACTTTCAAGCCAGATAAAATTAGATCGACAAATTAAAGGCATGCAAAATAAAAATCTAAAACCAACCCAGGGACAAATTTGGCTTGACAGTTTTAGTAACAAAAAACAAATTAAAAAAAATCACAGTAACCTTTGTTGTCGAAGTTTAGTTAAAAAAATATATATTACACTGATAATAAAAAATTTCATTCCAAATATACATCCAAGAACTCATTCCTAAAACTTCTTTTGCCATTTTGAAAATTAGCAAAAAAGATAGCCTTGAAAAAAATTAAATAAAATAATCCTCGGCTCGCCTCAAGGACATTATACAACACACATCTAAAAGCACGAATTTGAGGCTGGTCAGGGAGCTGCAAAAGCGCCTCTTCATCCATTTTTACAATGTCAATTATCCGCTTTTTAGGTTACTAAAATGGCTGCCACTAGCAAGGTCATAATCCGAACAAGAGAGGCCTTCTGTAGGGAAAGCGAATAAGAAGTCCGAAGTTCAACTGGAAACCTACATTTGTCCACAGACGGATCAACGGTCGTGATCAAACCTAAACCCCCAAAGTTGCAGCTGTCTGCACTTTGATCATGTTGTTGATAGTAGCTATTAAATGCATACGATACATTCCCAGGCCAACTAATGTTGGAACATGACCCCCCAGTAGACAATGCAGTGCAATCAGCAGCAGAACACGCATCAAGAGCACTTGCCGTAGCATTAGACAAGTCCTTGTTGTTGTTCAATACACACCACTTCAACGGGAGGTACTCAACATTCTGTGCATTTACAAGGTTTCTTGAGCCTTCGCCAAAATCAATTCGATACTTGGCTTGGCCATCGAAAGTGAAGAGGCCCCAGTGTCGCTCGAAACTTCCAGCAGCTATGCTTCTTTGATCCTCATCTAAGAGGCTAAGTATGTATGTCTCAGTTGGCGGATTCTTAGGTCTCAATGACGTCCCCAGTCTGCTATGAAGGTGCTCCATCAAGCCTTTTATAAATGTTTCTGCAATGGCCGAGGTTGCATTGGCCGCTCCATCTGTGGGCCAACCGATTTGCGCCACAACAATGTCAATTCTGGAGAATCCTATTGTTGACAACGCAGCAACCAGAGTATCATAGCTTAGGTCGAAGCTATTTTTGTATGTTCTATGGCTGTCATTGTGCGGTTTTGCAGTTTCCTTGAATAGAGCAAAGTCAAGAGAGATGTTTTTGCTTTGTTGGAGACTTAAAAAAGGGGAGATAGTGACAAAGAAAGGCGAGCCATGCTTTGTTAGGAATGTGAGCAGTTGAATTATGGTTCGATTAAGGTCAGCTCGGAAGTGCCCTTTTGAAGGAAGGCCAGACTCCGACAGGAAGGCATCAAAACTGCAAGGAACCACGACCTTCACCCTGCCCTCTAAGTTGGCTCTACGCAAAGCTGTTTGAATATTGGTGGCTGCTCCAATGACAAAAGGATGAAATTGGTCGCCATAACTCTGGAGAAATGGTTCGTCTCCTACAGCAACATACCTAAACAAAACAAACCAAGAACCGCATGAAAATCAAAGTCTGTTTTGCATCTTAGTTAATCAATAAAAACGAGTTTAAACCATTTACTATGGAAAAAAAAAAAAAAAAAAGTAACTCATCCTATGGAATCCTGCTAGAATCCATATACTCTAAAACCCTTTCTTCAGGTTGCTGTTTTATTTCTCTCCCTCTCTAACTACTCTAAGCTAGTTCCGATACGGTAATATGACTTACCCGAACCAAAACAAATAATCACAAAGAATAGAGAAAGAAGGAACGAAGAGTGGAAAAATTCTAGAGATTGAGCTGAATCTGAAATTCATTCAATGAATAACGAAACCGTACAATTGTGCCTTAAATTGGAAATCTTAAGTTGTAACTAACCATCTCACCATACCAAAACACACAGTGCACCTGGACAAACTGTAAAAGAAAAAGCCCAACTAACCATAACTAATTACAGCCAACACAATGACTGATAATACAAACTAATCATTTCCATTTAGAAAACCATACGTGATTCCCAAACCTCCAAATGGCAAAACAAGAAAACCTCATTTTGCGAGAAGGGAAGAGGGAGAAGAGCATACTCGATTCGAATGCCAGAGCGGGCAGTGGAGAGGTAACGGGTGACATTGTCGTGGACCCAGCTGTGGGCGGCTTTGAGGGAGGAGTTGAGGGCTCTGAGCAGGCCATTGGGGATGCCGACGGTGACGCCGATGTTGGAGCCGGAGAGAGCTTCCAAGACGAGTGGGTCGGCGTCGGCGAGCTTCACTTTGGAGAAGTTGTTGGATTTCAGAAGCTCCACCACCTTCGGCGGCGGCAGAGGGTGCGAGGCGGCGGTGCCCCAGTTCACGCCCACGCCTCCCGCCTTGTGCGAGGCCTGGAGGGCGTAAGTGGCCCAGAGGAGGAGGAGGAGGGCGGCTATGTGCCACCGATTTGGGGGCATTTGCGAGGCTTTGGACGAGTCTAGAGAGAGACAGAGAGAGACAGAGAACCAAGTTCAAGTTGGCATCCGACGGAGCAAAGATTTTTGGTGCCGTTGAAGAGCTTTTGTACAGTCTGTGGTGTTGTTTTTCCGTCGGAAGTTTTAAATTATAATGAAGGTTTCTCACTGACTTACAGCTAGAGCACACTGTTTTTTCTGCTGCCAGATTACATTTTGTGGGCTTAGCTAATCCTATTGGGCCTTAAGTCTAACTGATAGTTTTCTACCCAAATCCACCAAACGACGGGTGTTTATTAAATCCGCGAATCAACTTAAACAGCTCAATTTTAAAATATTTTTAATAAATAAGTATGAACAATGCTATAATTTTATATAAATTAAATCCCATGTAATCCATATTATGTTTTATAATTTAATAATTATGTCTATTTTATTTAGTATTATGATGTCTTTCATAATTTAATATTAATTATTAATCTAATTTTATAAAAATAACCATCATACTATTCCTGTGGAATTGTATTTGATAAAAATGTGTATAGAATTATAGATTTGAATAATAAATATATATAACTTGAAGTAATATAGTTTTTAATATGTTTATTCTAATTTTTCAAAAAAAAAACTATCTTATTGAGCTATTTTATGTTTTAATATGTTTATTTTAGTTTATAAAGTTTGCAGATTAAACCTATGAATTTAATCTATGTAATTTAATGTTTATCAATTGGATTGGAGATTCTGATAGCTTAAGAGTATATTGGGGGGGAAAAAAGAACATACATGTATATATATGGAGGGTGTCTTTCAGGTATAAAATGTGTTTGATTTGGGATTGAACCTTTCTCAAATCTAAATTAGGAGTTGGAAGAGCTCAAGACAATTTGAAATCTTTCACTCAATTTATTCTCTCTTTTTATTTTTACACAATAATTATAAATATGATAAATTAGACTTTTTTTTTATAAACTTTAACCCATCATAAAATACTCTATAATCTTCAATTTGTAATATCTGTTCTCTCTTAATTTTAACCATTCGCAAAATTTGTTCTGATGTTAGCCTTGTTGATGGAATTTGACATGTGGCATATTGTGATTGAATGGAGTTATATTATTGATGTATAATAACTAATTTACTCCTGAAAAATATTATTATCTATATCTATGTCTACCTCTATAATCTATATCTATAATCTATCATTCCTATGCCACTTGTCAATCTTTTAGCCATCTTCTTCCTTTTTGCTTTTGTCTTTAATTTTTTTAAAAATAGAAAATCTTTTTCTTACATATAGATTAAAATATGCTAGACTACTTGTCAATAAATTATTTCTGATACATTTTTTTTATATTTCAAATTTTCTTTTTAATTGTCTCAACTTTTAATTTTAAAATTTAAATTTAGTTTATATATTTTAACAATTTCTCCTTTTTTTTTTGCTAGTTCTCTACTAAACTTTTAGTACATCAAATTTCACATTTTACAAATTCTTGTATTTTCCCCTCCCTATAGTGTACTTTTATTTTTCCATTTTATTGCCTTCTTTTTTATCTTAAATAAATAAAAAAGTACCAAAATTAAGTATAAATAATAAATTGGAAAACACAAAATTTTAAAAATTGTTAATTTAGTTTACATAGGTAAGTTCAATCTTTTCAGAGTTGCATTCCTTTGTGCAAATAATGGTTACTAAATTTAGATACACAAGATTTATTCATATTTTATTTCTTATACGCATGCTTTTTTTTTTTTTTTGTTCAATGTGAAAAGAAGGAAAAACAATTTTTTTCCTTTTCTTTTTATATGCATGCTTTGCAAATGCAGCTGTTCTTAATTACTTTTAATTCTTTTGTTAAATATGAATATTGATAATATTCTTTTATATTCATGAATATTTTTCAATTGATATATCATAATTTCTTTTTTCAATATTAAGAGTACAAAATTTATTGATATTTGCAGGATGCTTATATTTAATTATAAATTGTGTTGTCTAGATTAATAGCCAATTTCCTTTGTGTTTCTTTGTTTATTCCTTTTTTACTTTCATATTATAATTAATTTGAATCATATATATTTTAATTATTCTTTTAGTTGCTTTCCTACTTTCTATTCCAATATTGTTTCGTTTTTATTTTTAGATTTCTATAAGTTACTGATCCATGTTATTTTACTATATTATGCATGTAGAGTTATTTTCAAGCAGATGATTTTTTACGAGCTTGTTGTCTGGATTTAAAATATAAAATGTAATTTCAATATTAAGTTATATTTGTGTAGTGTTTCGATTTTGTCACATAAATAATAATTTACAATCAACTTAATTTGAAAGGAGTTTCTAAAAAAATATGAAATATCTATAGAGAAATTTAAATGCAAATAAGTATCATATCATTGTTAATTATCATGTGTTATGTTGTATATATTATTCATTCATTGTTTTTTTTTTTCCTTTTCCTTTCCAAGGTTTTTTATTCCTTCATTTGTCTTTTTCATTTTTAGAATTTGTGATAAATTATTTATATTTATGTAAAATTGTTTGTCTTTTAATGATAGTTCATTATTTTTTAGCTTTTTTCCCCTCATGTATTGACTATTAATGAGAGGATTTACCCTAAATAAAAACAAAATATGCATAATTATCTACTTCATTTTTTTTATTTAATTGGACTACAAATAAACCCATCGATTATATCATTATTAAATATAATATTAATAATAAAATATAAATTTGTAGAATGAAAAATAAACATGTCCGTTAAACAAAATAAATTATAATGTCATTATTTTGTTATAATTTCTTTTTTTTTTTTATGAAATTGTTGAAACTTATTTTTTAAAATAAACTCAAAAATTGAAGTATAAATTAAAAAAAATGAGACAAATATCTCTAACTCAGTAACAATTGCGGGGCTAATTTCCAAACTAGCTCCTAAAAAAGAGAGTAAAGCTAACCGACAAACACATTAGGTGGCATTCATGGGCCACTGAGAATGTAAAAGGTTTTTGAATTGTAAAAGTTTTTTTTTTTTTTTTTTGAATTGGGTTCTGTGAGATTTTTTTTTTTTGGATTTACAAGGGAGGGTGGCTCGGAGGGGAGAAGAAGAAGCCTGTGGAAGGAGAATGGACCCCGGAAGGTGACTCTGATTTCGATACCGATGTAGGTGAAGTGGCCGTGAAAGGACTTGTCTGTAGGAGGTAGAACGTCGGTGACCTCATCGGTAGAAGAACTATTAGCTTGTTTTATGTCCGTTTGGAGTTTAGTTTCAAAGACATTCAAATTTATTTATTTTTAATATTTCACCATTTTTATTATTTATATCTCCAAAATACTACAGTAAATTTTAAATTTTAAAAATTCATATCTTTATATATATAAGTTCAAATGGGATATTTTTTTTAAATTATATAAAATTTTAAGAGAAACGAAACAATATCCATATTGATATTTTTTCTCCAAAAAAATTTTTAAAATTTTTTATTTTTTCACACCAAATAGGTTTTTCTCTCAAATACATTTTTCAAAACAATTTTTTTTCAACCAAAAAATAACGTCTCCTACATCCTCCCTAATCTCCCCCTTAATTTGTTTTCTTTTTTATTAGATCATCACTTTTTTCTGATTTATTGTTTTACCGAATAATACCCTTTTATTTTTGCCGTGTGTATGATCTATAGATATTCTGTCCACACATGGAGAAATTTACAAACGATCAGAAATTAAATGAGAACAAATGATACATATTGAAGTTCAAGGATATTTTGTGTAATTTGCCCTTATAAATATCAAAATTCTTACACTAACTCCTTCATCTAATTCCTTTCTAAACCGTTTGATAGATATGTTACTTTTACTTTTATTTTATCTTATATAAAGAAAATGAAAAATGTTTATGCATTTACTAATATGTTATCTTACTTTATTATAAAATTCAAATCCCATCACGTAAAATTAGAGAAAAATATATATTATCTCAAATGTTATTTCAATCTGTCATCATCATAAACCTCCAGTTTTTAAATAATTCAAAAATGTTTATAAAAGAAAATAAAAAATGGAAAATACTGTAATTATTATGTTAAAATGAAAGCACGTAGACTTCGTTAAACCATACGATGAAGGGATTTTTTTTTTTTTTTTTCCAAACGAAGCAAACGTTAGATCAGCGGATTAGACCCCGACTGCCCATTTAGGCTAACATTTTATTACAAAATCCAATAGTAATTAAGAAAAAAAAAAAGAGTACATTTTAATCGTATCAGGAAAAGATAAAAAAAAAATCTATACAAATAGAGAGATAGCAATAATATTGAAGCAGAATTTTAATTGCAAAATCTAGAAGAGATCAAACCAAACAAATCACCAAAGTCTGAATCGTCCCCGGAAGAAAAAATAAATCAAGAAATAATTCACAATAATGAGTGAATAAAAGAATAAATGACAATTTTCGGGTAAACATTTGATCATAAAATCTTGTCTAAAAAAGAAAAAACAAAAATGCATTGCAATTCCAGTGATCGAATGATCATAAAGGAATTAGCATATTTTTAGTTTAAAAGTCATTCTTTTATTTCCCTTTTCTGATAAGAAATTAAAATTGTTTTATAATTTCTTTATTTATTCTAGATAAGATCCATATTTTGTACACATATATGCATTAGATGCCCTAATTTTTACCATAAAGAGTAATTTGATCACATAAAGAAAACAAATAAATAATACATATGCATATGTATATCTATACTTCACTGAAATTTATATTTTTCTTAATTTCAAAAAATAATTAGTTTGCATCCTTACTAAAAAAGAAGGTTAACTCTGTCACAGACTCTTTGTTCATGATAATGGAATAGAATATAAAAGTTGGCTAAAGTTGAATTGAGTATAGATGCTAGACATACTTTATATATATCACATATATACAAAAACACGTAGAAGATGTTCACATCTGTTTCTTCAACCTCCCTACATATACGTAGCATCGTATCTTTAGGCGTCTTTCCCCTCTTGCAACCCTTCATGCCGATAATAATAACAACAATATGAAAATCCGCATCCATTAGTTTTATATGCATTTCGGACAATAATCAACAATCAAAACAATAACATCTGCATCTAAACCATTACAAGATTGCGGGGTACGATTTACTGGACCAACGCACGACACTCGATAATACTTGCCACAAGCTCTCCCATTGTTCCAAAGCTCCTTGCTCGCACCAGCAGCCAAAGGACCCGAGTCTTGGGCCCTAAAGCACGCAGAGGCTACGAGGAATAAATTAGATGATAATCATAACTTGATTACAAAGAAAGTTTAGACAATAATACAAGTAGATCAAGTCTGATACATATGCAATATAAATTATGTTAATTTGCACAATCATCGTGTATGATATACATATAATTATAAATGCTTATGAATATAAGGAGGGTGATAAAATGTAATGGTTCTTTTAATAGCATATGCAATTAGAGCAAGACACGTGATGATTCTTATTATAAGTAGCATCAAACCCTGCATCTTCTTTCCCATTTTCTCAATTTCCCCAAAAAGAACGATATTAAGTTCTTTTTCCATTTTTCCTTTTAGGTATTGTGTGGACAGTTATTTTTGCTCCTATTTATAATAGACGTTATCATCTCCACCCTCAGCATGGTGAAGCATTGGTAGGATTGGACGCCATTGTACAGGATATAATATCTAAAGTAAGGTCCTATGGCATGTCCACTCTAGTATATGCCTGTTTGTGTGTTATAAATTCAAACAAATATTGAATAAGTTGTGTGGCCTTGTTACCACCTTCTCTTTGTGCCCAAAAGGCACCAAACAAATATTGAATAACATATGTGGCTTTGTTACCACGTTCTCTTTGTGCCCAAAAGGCACCGTTAACCGTTGGATTTCGTGTTGACTAGCATGCTAAAAGAAACACAAAATCAAGAAAAATACTTAGGGGCACCACCAGTGTACTAAGCACTATCATTAATAAAATATGACTTTGTTTCATATTACGAGACTCACTTTCTATTAGTAGATGGTGTTTAATATTATCGATATCTTATAACAATACTATAAAATTAAACAAAGGGATTCGAGTGCTTGTGCAATATATAAATAGGAGTTATTTTCATTTAGATTTTTGAGTATGTTGTTCGTTCATGATGACTGGTGATTCCATGTTATTTAGCAAATTAACAATATTTCTTAAATGTAATTATCCTTCTAAAGAGCTCGTACTAGCTAGAGACGCTAATGAGAAATATATATATATATATTGTTATTGATTAAGTAGGTAAGAAAAAAAAGGGTCATATTCATATAACAATTGATTTGGTTTATTCAATTGTTAATTAAGCTAAAACAGGAGGAAGATGCATTATCAGCAACAGTGCTGACAAAAGATTTGCAAAATCTTGTATCTCGCAGAGGCTAATTAAGTCGATAAAAGACCTTAAACATATTTACACCGTTTAGGTTAGGAGCTATTTTGTCGGTCAACATAATTTAAAGGCTTAATATCAATAATTTGCGGCCAAAATTTTAGTTTTTCATTTTTTGGATTGCATCCTTGAACCAGGTGATTGAAGACCAATTTACTGGACTCCAATAACAACATTCTGCAGAGTTGGGATCCTGCGCATTCGGCGCATGTTTCCTTGTCACCGCCATTTCTATGCCTTGTTGCAAGTGTTCTCCTCCTCGTTTTGTCCCACCGCCGGCCCAGATTTCAAGTTTCGACAGTACAATGTGATCTTTCTGTTGTTGTCTACTGGCATTTGAACTTTCAAAGATGACTGATGCCTCTCTTGCTTTCATCCTGAAGCATGATAGTAAATCTGGCTTTCGCTGCTAATTTGTTTTGTTGAGTGTTTTACTATTTATTTTACCGCTTCGAAATGCTATTAGAGTAAGTTCTAAACATACTATTTGTATTATGGTTTGGGATTTGGTCAAAGAAGTGCACTTTTTTTTTTTTTTTTACCTTGCCAAAGATTGAGGGGGTGTAAGATTTGTGATATTGTTGATGTTTTACTAACACAAAGGCAAATAAACTCCGCCCACTTGCTTATGTTTTTGCTCATAAAGCTAGTTGTTTTCACTTGAAGATTATCTCACTGGCCTTACATTAAATAGCACTTTACGTTCTTTTATTTTTTATTTTTTATTTTTTTCCCCTTTGTACCGCTAAAGTTGCCTGATAAACTACTCCGATTTTAGATGACTTTCTCAGATATTAAAGCTGATGGTTGTTCATTTATGTTCAAGTAGGATCCAAACTGTTTAGACGTGTTTATTCATTAAATTAATGACTTGTCTATCTTGTCGGTTGGCTGAATTATACATTGAGTACTTTTGAAGTGCATTGCTCCACTTGATGCTGAAACGTTGTTCCCTGACTAAAAGGAGACTTTCTTTAGGATAAGCTCTTTTTCTGTCCGTAGTATTGCTTAGTGGTTTAAATTGAATGAGATTCTCGGAAATTTTGAATCCTTAAGCAGTTAATGAAATTTCAGATTATCAGAATTAGGCCTTTATTTAACTTGTGCTTTTTTCTAACTTGTTAGCTTGAAGACACTAATTTGATATATTTGACTTTGTTTCTTTGTTGGACATTAAAGATGATGAACAAAGTAGGATTAGTTTGAGAATGAGTTCCAATACATCTCTTATGAATTATTACAGTGTTTTTTGTTTTTTTTCTCAACTTTTATTCTCAGTTTTTATTAATCCAATCTATCTCATCCCATATTACATAATTCCAATCCATCTCCTATACTAGTCCTTAATAATTCATATGTCAGTGATAAAGTTAAAAACTACCAATCATTATTGCAACCAATCATAATATATATTAAAAAAAGCTGACCATTGTTAATTATGTGATCATCATGCATTGAGTTCATAGTATCGGATCTTGATTCTTCCAGCAACAAAATAAGCAATCATTCCAAAAGCATCCGCAGAAAGATTGATGGTTGATGTGCATTTCGGGCAGTAATCAACGATTTGAACAATTATTCCGTCCTTGGCTAAATTGCAGGAGTTCAAGGCACGATTTGTCGGACCAACGCACTACACTTTGTATAATTTGCCACCAGCTATCCCGTTATTCCGGAGCTCCTTGATTGCAGCAGCAACCCAAAGACCATGGTCTATCCCACCGTAGCGCCCAGAGGCTGTGTCGGGATTCCAAAATTAAAGGTGATTATAACGTGATTATGAGAATATTTAGACAGTTGATTATGTCTAATATCTAGATGCTATGATTAGTTAAGCAATGTGTACCCAACAGCAAAACACAGCAAGTAATCACAATCTAAAATGCTAATATGTTGAATAATTATACATGCCTACGAGTGCAAGGAGGGCCATAAAATGTAGTAGTTCCTTCGATAGCACATGCTTTTGTAATGAGACGGATGGTGGTTCCTACCATAAATAGTATTAAAGCCCACATCTTCACCATTTCGTAATTTCCTCCACAGAAATGCCAGTGGTTGTATTGTAGCCAACACGTATTTTTTGTATTGCCTAAACGGTTATTTTTCACTCCTTTTTAAGAATGAAAAACATTAAGTTAATATCTCGTCTCCAATTTTTTAGTGTAAGTTTTTTGTATTAATTGGGAACCTCTCCATGATTAGCCAGGATAATAAACTCATAGAATTGGGTGGCCATTGAGGTCCTATGGTTCGTCCTCTCTAGCTGAAGGGGTCCTGTACATGCGCTCGCATAATATATTCTAATTCATAAAATATTATAACTCTAAACTACATCGCCTTTTCTATTAGGCTGCTGAAAAGGAATTCAAGCGCCTTTTCTATTTAAATAACAGTTATTTATGTTGACAATGTCGTTCTTGCTAATTAGTGAAAAGTCGATTGTGGTTTTTCTTTCATGTAATTAAGAATATACTAAATTCTTTCTATAATTGATTAAACTGGGGGAAAAAAGTAAGTGACATAAATAAAATTAAGCATAACAAACACTTCCATGTTAAGTTGATAACAATCACTATTGCAAATTGTGTGTCGGCACACAAAGAAATGCCTGTCTTTATCCTAGTGAAATTCTTAAGCGTCAAAAGACCATTACTTTCTTTTTAAGTAGGAAATCCAGTCGAATACTTGTTCAAAAACAAACAATGTTCTGAAACCAACATAATAATAATAACAATAATAACAATAATAATAATAATAATGATAAAACTAAAATTTCACGTTTCACACCATCCATATTACATTTCAAATTTTAATACATTTAATTTTACAAAAATATCTCTTACACTTCCTACGTGAAGCTACAAAGATATCCATCCATATCCCAATTTCATTTATTTAATATCCCTTTAGTGTCATGGTGATAAGAAATATCGCTTCTAGTCTATTTCTTTCTATTCCTGTAGATGGAAGTTAAAAATTTTCATATAATAATCCAAAAATTGAAATAGAAAAAAAAAGGGATGTTTATGATGATTTTTCAATCTGTTATACCAGGTAGTCTAGTATGCTTATGTATGAAGATAATAAATTAGGTCATTGTGGTTGGACTTTATTATGGATTTCTAATCACGTTCTCCGTAAGACGCTCTTGTCTCTTCCTACTCCGAGCTGGTGTTATGGAAGAAGGAGAAGATGGAACTGAGAAAAAAGTACGAGGAACTACAAAGATATCCCACAATAGAAGTAGGTTTACTTGGCTTGGCTATTTTTATGCATGATTTACTTTAGTTTGGGTATTTTTATGCACGTAGTAACCAAAGTGTTTTGTGCAGATCAAGCCGAAAAAAGAAGGCAGATGCAGTATCAGCAAAGAGAACCGGTGCTGAAGTTAAACCAGATTATCTGACACAAATCAATTAGATCAGAGGATAAATGAAATAGCAGATAATTTAGAGAAGGCAATGCTAGAAACTTGAGAGTAAGAAACTCGAACAAGCACTAGTTTTGCAAAATTTTGTATCTCATAGAGAGGAAGTCAATAAAATGATGATCCCATACATACCTCGAAACAGAGAGAATCTCTAACAATATCCAAGAAATAAGACATTTACCAAAAACCAGGACAGTCAAAATTAAACCACCGCATGAAATCCTTACCGAAATAGGCTGAAAAAGGTCAATGCTAAAAATCATTAAACTAATTGAACTATAACATAAGAAAAATCTGTGGCTGCCATCGCGAAGATCAAGCAGTAGTAGCAGCTTGGGCAGCAAGTCTCTTCTTGGCCTCTTCAATGATAGACAACTTGATACCCTTACCCTTTGGAAGGGATACCCAAGGCTTTGTACCCTTACCGATGGTGAAGACATTACTGAGACGGGTAGCGAACTCATGGCCCTGCGCATCCTGCACATGGATGGTCTCAAAGCTACCCTTATGCTTTTCCCTGTTCTTAATGACTCCAACACGCCCTCTGTTCCTTCCACCAGTCACCATGACAACATTCCCGACATCAAACTTGATAAATTCAGTGATCTTGTTGGCTTCCAAGTCCAACTTGATGGTGTCATTAGCCTTGATGAGGGGATCCGGGTAGCGAATGGTTCGCCCATCATACGTGTTCAGGTAAGGGATTCCCTTCTGCCCAAACTGCACTGATCTAACCTTGCAGAGCTTGAACTGCACACAATATATGCAGTAACAGATCATCAAGTATCCTCATAAATCAATAATCAAAATGAAGACCCAAAAAAACATTGACAGCTTTCATTTTTCCAACAAGCAGGTACTTGTACAAACTCCAACAACTTAAAAAAAAAAGGTCAATTAGACGACTCATGTAGAATGATTAGAACATAAGTATCATCAACTTAAATTCTACGCAGATTTATTCTGGTCAAACAATACATGCAACAACTAGGTATTACGAATCTAAAGAGATTAATTATGTTCCAAATTAAATAAAGCTGTCACATAAAATTGTATAGTTATATCGGACCAACCTTAGCCTCATCATCCCTGATGGAGTGGAGACGGAACCGGCCCTTGGTGTCGTAAAGCAGACGGAAGTTCTCATTGGTTTTAGGGATCGACACAACATCTGGAAACACATTAAAAAAATACAAACTTGATTTCGCAAAAGTTTCCCATGCCGAGTTCATGAAACAGATCAAAAATTAAGAATCGACAAAATGAAAAAAGTGATTAGAACGGAAAATGGCATACCCATGAATCCGGCGGGGTAGGTCTTATCAGTCCTGACCTTGTTATCGACCAAAACATGTCGCTGCATCAGAATCGAAATGACCTCGCGATACGTCAGAGCGTACTTCAGCCTGTTCCTCAGAATCAAAATCAGAGGCAAGCACTCCCGAGACTTGTGTGGCCCAGATGACGGCTTCGGAGCCTAACAGAAACCCACCAAAAAAAAAATCAATTACTCCCCAAAAAAAAATTAAATCTAAAAAAAAAAAGAGCAGATTGTTTTCTATTTGGGACTTACGAAAGCGCCGCCGAGCTTGTCGAGCATCCAATGCTTGGGGGCATTGAGCCTCTTCAGATGTTTCTTCAGCCCTCTTGCCTGCGAGAAAATACGTACGAAAACGCACGATCAGCTATTATATACATATATATATATGCATATACACGGTGAGGAGCTTGGATTTGAGATTCTGCGAAGGAGAAAAGTACCATTGTAACAGTGAAGGAGGAAAAGGAAGCGAAGCCGAAACCCTAAGTCGGAAGAATGTGTTTCAGGTCAGACGACGAAGGAAGTGGTGCGGCGGGTACAGCAGCCTTTTATATGAGCATCTGAATTTGAGGGAAGGGTTTAGGGTTGGGATTTGGAGACTCCCCTTCCTCAGTAATTAGTTTAGTTATGGCCTGGGCCTGACTTGATCCAATTGGATTTGATCCACTTGGCCCGACACGGCACTTCCCTGCCTTAACGTTTTTGGCATTTATAGTATAAAACAAAAAAAAAATTTCTAAAAACAAACTTATTTATAAAAATATGAAATTGACCATATATAATTTAAAAAAATATATATATTTCGTTCTAAAAAAAATAGTCACATTAGTTTCAATTACCATTTTTTTATATTTAAAAATAGAAATTTAAAAATCCCTAAAAATATTTTCCATTCATATCAAGTATTTAAGTATTTTTATCAACAGATTTTATTGTTAGTTATTACTTTTTGTATTTACTATCAATATTATACTGACGAGGTCAGTATGTTATGAAATATTGAAACTAAATTTGGTGAATATGATTTTTTCTCCTCAATAACACGGTTAATGTGGTATTGATTCCAAAAACAATAAAACCATAAATTATGATACATGAAGTTCTTGCATAAAAAAATGTAATCATTGTCATATAGGCCACATGTTACTGATTAAGAGTGTGTAATATATTGACAATTTCCTTATAGTACAAAAATCATGTGATAAAACCTAATTATTTAAATGATAAAGTCATTATCATATGACCAAAATCAAGCAAATTCAAGAATAACTAATTCTAAATATACTATCACTTTCTTTTCTAAATAAAAAAGGAAAAAAACAAAAATAAAAAAAGTCCAATTTATCACAAATATAGCATTAATTTGCTTTAAGATAAAATTGGCAATTGCATTAACAGGAAGAGGTAAAGGGGGAAAAAATGTCAATCATCCCACAAAAATAATTAAAAGATAAATTTTTATTTAAATTTGAAGTTTGAAAAAAAGAGGGGGGGAGCAAAATCAGGAGAAAGAAGTCACAAAAAGTCAAATAATACTTAAAATAAGAAAGGGTAAATATGGAACAATAAAGGTATGATATTTAAATTTTGATCAAATTTACAAATAAATTTATAAGGGTCCGTTTAGATGGGGTGTTTGTTTTTGGAAAATGAAAAATTTTTAGATATGAAAAATAAAAAGTTGTTTAGAATTTTTTTTAAAAGTGAAAAGTTGTTTGGATGGATGAAAACTTTTTGTTTCTAGAGAGCTCTTTTTTCATTTTTGAAAAATGAAAAATGTTGGATGTTCAGATACGGAAATTTAGGAATGTTCATTTTTCTTGAAATGAAAAATTTTTCATTTTCCAAATTTAAACGTGTCAAACAGACGGAAGGTAAGTGTTTATATTTTAAAATGGGTGTTTAAAAGGGGACATTTTGTGTAAATACTTCTTTAATATATTATTTTACTAGAAAATTAGATTTGAGTAGTTCATTTTTGCCACATAATTTAATAAATGGTCAAAGTTTTTTTTTATTTAGTAAAATGACTATTTTTCATTTTTTTTAGGTTTATTCAATCAATGATTGAGTAAAAAAATCGCTAATTTTTATTATGATCAATCAGTCTGGCTATTTGAGAAAATTTATAAACTATTTTAAAAAATGATCTTATAACTAATTTTTAAAAATTTAAGTTATTTATTAAAAAATTTGTTTAAAAAAAGTTATTTAACTATAAATTCCTTTTTTTTTTACTTGATCCACTTAAGTATTATTTTTTGGCTTGTTAGACAATGATTAAAAGTAAACCATTTGATAACACTAAACGCTAAAATATATTCATTGGAAAAAAAAAAAATCATTGAATATGTGTTTTTTGTTGCTGTGATAGTTATGGTATAACGGTAATTTCATATGACAAATCATTCTATTTGTTTTTTGTTTTTTGTTTTTTGTTTGTTTTGGTTAAATTCCCTTACCTTCAAGTAATAAAGTAATAAACAATATCCTTTGTTTGTTTGATTGTTTTTAATGGTTAAACAGAATGAATGAAGCTTCGGTTTGGATATAGAATTGAAAATAAATTCAAATTTTTGTAACAAAAATATTGCACAAAACTTTTTAAATTATTTAAAAAATAGTTTTAAAATTGATCCAAATAGCTTTAAGTTAATAAAAGAATAACTAGAACTCTATTTGTTTCCATCATTCCAAACATTTCAAATATTTTCATTTTCTAACATTGAAATAGCAATTAAGAATCATTACAAAATATTATCAGTTACAATTTTTAAGTAAAATTTTAAATGATAAGGGGCTAATATTTTGTTATTTGTATTTTTTTTATAGTACTAAATGTTTTTATCTAAAATATTTTTATTATAGATTTCTTATTTCAAAATGTTCACTCTCATAAATAGAGGCTAAAATTTTCATAATTTTAAGGTGAATGATTTAAACTCTACTTCTTTAAATGGAGTCGGGCGTAATATTAATACTAAGTCATGGGTGTAATTATAAATTTTCAGTATTGTGAAAGACAATCATCAAATTATTATCACTGTTTGAATGGAAGGTTCATTTCCAGAAAGAATTTTTTTTATTTCATATAAAAATGTTTTTATATTTTTTAGAATAAGATAGTGTTTGGATATATTAAATTTTTGTTTTTAAAAATAAAAGGTTATTTAGAAGAAATAATGGTAGGACATGTTTATTACTAAAGAAATAGAACTCCATCTTATTCCAAAATAAAAAAATAATGAAAAACTTAAAACAAATTACTTAGGCGTCGTTTGGTAAATATATTGTGTTTATATTACATTTGAATGTAATGTATTAAATGTAATTTATATTTGAAAGAAAAATATTTATATTACATTTGAATATAATATGTATTTAGGTGAAAAGTATTTGAATTGTATTTTAATAATGAATTTGTGATGTGATTGATAAAAATAGCAGAAAAAAAAAGAAAGAAAGAAAATATGTGATGTGATTAATAAAAGTAATTGAAAAAGTGAAATAATAAATAATAATTATATTGAATTTAAAATATGATATAAGTAGAATTTTAATATAATATTTTTATATTTAAATAAAAATTATATTATATTTAAATATAATATAAATGTAACGTTGTAACCAGACGGGTTACTTTTCTTTTTCCTTATTTAGTTATTTATTTATTTATTTTCCCTTGCTTTTTCCATACGACTGAGAGTCATTGGTAGAGAAACTCAACTTCATTGGCGGCGAAAGCCCAGAACCCCTCTTTTTTTAACTGGAACCGATCTCCTCGACAGGCCGTGTGGTGTGACGCAAACAAAATACGCCGGCCGACAATCCTTCTTCTTCTTCTTCTTCTTCTTCTTCTTCTTCTTCTTCTTGAGGGTCTTGTTCATGTTTGATTCTATACTACTGCAATAATGTCTACCAATAACGAAAACGAATCTCCAAGCCCAAAGGAGGCAGAGAAGCCTGCGATTGAGCCTATAAGACTTCCTACCGTTGAGGAAATTCGCGGCCAAGACATTTGGAACAACTGCGCTGTTCGCAGCATCGTCAGTGGCGTCATGGGTATGCCCCCTAATAACCCTCCTTTTACTTTTCTTTTTTTCTTTTTCGTTCAATTTTCTATAATGGGTTTGATTTCATTGTTCTTTTCTTTTTTTTTTTTCTGTTTTTCCTTTATAATTTCTGGTTTTTAAAATTTGTTTAGCACGTTTGGAGTCCAACATTAACGAAAAAATGTAGCATTACGCTTTTATTACTGTATTATGGAAGACTGAAGTTGGAGTTCGAGTATTATATTTATTTTAATGGTTTTCTTTATTTTCCAAAAGAAGTAGCTATGAAATTCCTTAAAAAAAAAAAAAAAAAAAAGCAGCTATAAAACAGTAGGAGAAACAATTGAATGAACTGAAAATGAAATTCCTTAAAAAAAAAAAAAAAGCAGCTATAAAACAGTAGGAGAAACAATTGAATGAACTGAAAACGGACTAGGATTTCATGTGGTTTAGATTTATATTTGGCAGAATTGTTGGACTGGTCGTGGCAAAAAACCTTTGAAGTTGAGTTTTATCATACATAGGAGAATGAAGAATGCATTTAGCGACTAACTAGGAATATGTCTGTTTGTTGGACTTGTGCTACCATCAAATTTTTGAAGATCATATCGTCCTATTATTTTGATCTATTTAATGGTTTTAGATTGTGTGATATTTTTTTTGTAGGTGGTGGTCTTGGGTTGTTGATGGGTTTGTTTATAGGATCTCTAGACAATCCCATCACGCGAGATGAGATGAGTGGTAAGCAGCAATTCCTTTATACTGCAAAGCAAATGGGGCGCAGGAGTTGGAGTTCTGCAAAGGCGTTTGCAGTTATGGGATTGGTTTTCTCTGCTGCTGAGTGCGTCGTTGAAAAGGTAACATGGAGAATCTTAGTAAAGCGGAAGCCACTTATGTGGGATACTTGAGGTTTGATTTCTCCAATGTTGGAACTCACTCAACTCCAATTATGTATTTTTAGGCACGAGCCAAGCATGATACGACAAATACGGTTGTTGCTGGCTGTGTTACTGGAGGTGCAATATCAGCAAAAGGTAGCACTTCTCTCTTCAGTCATTAACTTGTGGTGCTTTACATAGAAGAATTCAACCAAACTATGTGATATGTTGTAGGTACTTCCAACTTGGTTTACACTTTTATGAATGATTGTTTGAGGAACTTTATACTAATTGCGACGTTATTCGAAAACGATTATATATTCTTTAACAAGCTCTTTGGCCTCTTCCCTATTCAAGCTTGAAGGGACCGTATTGTTTCAAAATGCCAACCTGGTCCAGTACCAACGATTACAAAGGTTGAATGTATGTCTACCAACATATGGTTTAAGTTGGTTTCTGAGGACCCTATTTTTGTTTTAAATGATCAATAGCAAATGAGGGTTTTTTCCTCACTCGTGTTAGTTAGGAATTGTTGTTATAAGATACTTCTTATGTATTTACATACTAGTTCCACCCTACACTAGGCGGGAAGAAATCCATTAAATTTACTCTTGGTAATTTTATAGCTTCATTGACGCTCCATTGTTGGGGCCAAGGCATACTTGTGAACGCCATCTTCATTCTTCAGTCACTTCCTTTGTTGTAAACAAAGAGCTATCAGTTTTTCTTTTCCTTTTGACACGTAGAAATCTAATACTAGGTAGAGATATAATGCAGAGTTGAAGTAGCATTTTTCTAAAAATTATAAAATATAAAAAATAAAAAGTCGGTGTTTGGTATTATTTCTATGACATTTTCTCATGCTTCCCAATGCTGGTGTTTTAAAATGTTTTAGAAATAGCGTTTGTTTTGGTTTTTGTCTGAAAACAAAAATAAAAAGCTAAACTGTTTTCGTATTTTGCTAAGGAAATGGGAAAATGCTTCGAAGCTTTTTTCCCTTTTCCTTTTTCATTTTTTAGGGCTTATATTCCCAACTCATTTTTTTCATTAACATACCTAAACACTAAACACTATGTTTCTTTTTTCGTATACTGAGACCAAGTCTTTCAGAGACACAACCAAATACAACTAAGAACGGTCTCATCACCGTTCCCTAAAAATTATCATCTCTATTTGGAACCCAAAACCTTATAATCTTTTAGGCCGTGTTTGTTTTTGTATTTGAGACCGTTTTCACGGTTTCCAAGAAAAGCGTTTTCGAAATCAATACGAAAACGTGTTTGTTGGCACTAGTCTTGAAAACACGTTTTGAAACCGATAACTTATATTATTTGTTTTCTTCGGTTAAGTTTGAAAACGACTTATACTCGTTTTCTCTGTTTTCTCTGGCGTTTTTCTGCATTCCCGTGAACAGAGAGCAACGACGCTTACCTCGCCTCCACCGGCAGCCTCCAACCCTCTCTCTCTTTCTCGTTCATCATCATGAAGCTTTCTCTCCTCCCCTAGGTTGGACTCCGCCTGTCTCTCCTTCCCTGCCCTCGTTCATCGGCGTCGCCAGAGCTCGATCGACCCTCATTCGGTGGTGGTTACGGTGTTTTAGAACTCTGCCGTCTCGGTCGCCTAACTGTCCTATTTTGGTCATCTGCTTCACGAGAGGTAACCTCCCATTCTCGGTTTGGACTGGGTCTGTGTTTTCGTTGTTCTTTGGACCGGTGATTGAAATTTGCCTTAGAATTTGGGGTTTTTCAAACAGGTGAGTTGTGAGCAAATCAGAGCAAATCGGGCCGGTTTATAATGTTATCTGATGATGCTGTTGTTTTCATCTCATGTATTATGTACATGTTGTTGACTCCGTTTGTGAATCCCTATTCTTGGCATTACTTTTGTTGTCGTTCTGGTTCTGGTGATTGAAGCTCGGTTCTTCCCTTTGCTCTAGAATGTAATGGCTGGTTCGGATTGCAGCTGGGAACGACGATCTGCCGTGTCGTGTATGTCGTTTTTCCACGGTGGTTATTTTCTGCGGTGTCGTTTTGTTGAATTGTTCAGAATGTGTATGTCGTTTTTCCACGCTGTTTTTTTTTCTGCCGTGTCGTTTAGTTGAATTGTTCAATGTCGTTTTTCCACGGTGGTTGTTTTCTGCCGTGTTGTATTGTTGTAAATGGTAGATGTTATTTACCGGCCAAAACAGAGTTTCATGTTGAATAAAACCATTTCATTTATGTTTTGGTATGTTTCATTTCATGTTGAATAAAACACAGGTTCTATTGTAAATGGTTTTTGAATTGCTGAGATGTATGGAATTTTTGATTCACATATAGAGTGAGGAGGAAACGGAGAATTTGATTCTTGAATTAGACAACATTCTGATTACTGTTAATTGTTACGTAATTGCTTTTTTTTTATCTCACAATGTTTTGTTTTCTATTTGCACTTTAACTTTGAAATTATGGGTGTTTGTTGGCCATTGAAATTGTAGTCGACAAATTGGTTAAATTTTAATTTAAGTAAATTTAGAGTTGAAACCTGTTTAGGTAAGCTTTTAAAGCCAAACTCAATTGGCCAATTTGTGCTTTACATAGAGTTTATTAACCTCTCTTTCTATATCTTTTTTGCACTCCACAATCTATATCAACTCAACATACAAAATTAGTGTGCAATGCGTCCTTACTTTGAAGAAAATGAATATAATTTATAAACAAAAGAACTTTTAGTCATGGATTTGTGGGAACAATATGTATCCTAATTGTTATGATAGTTATAATTTGTAATTTTTTAGTTAAATATTACTTCTACTATTAACAACTATTTTGTAATGTATTTGTAACTAAATATAATGGTTGATTATATTTTAATTGCTATATTAAATATTTAAATATTATGATTATTAATATTCAATTAATTTTTTAATTAAAATTTTTTTATTAATTTTTATTTTTTGGTATTCATAATAATGTTTTTAAAATTAAACATAAATATGTTTTTATACAGTACTTATGAGAAATGACTGGTTTTCAAAAACATCAACCAAACACAGTTTCAAATTTGATTTTTGAAAACATACACTCAGAAAATATAACCAAACACAGTTTCAGAAACGATCTCAAAACAGTTTTCAAAACGATTTCATTTTCAACTTTTTTGAAAACATAACAGGTTTCAAAAACAATACCAAACGCTACCTTAAACTCCAATTTATATCACATCTGATCAACACTTTCCCGTTTTGTTGTTGTAGGTGGACCAAAGGCAGCGTGTGCGGGCTGTGCGGGCTTCGCGGCATTCTCAGTTCTTATAGAGAAGTTCTTGGATAGACACGATTGAGTGAAATGCTATTCTTGCTCCGGTTTTGCGGACATTAGTAATCACAAACGCTAGAGAAATTATAGCTTCCCGGCTATTTATGCATATTTTTATTCATTCAAGCTTCAGTTAGTGTAGGGGCATCAAGAGAGTATACAAGTTTAATGGTTTTGTGCCATTCTTATATGCTGTTTTCACCAGGTTTTGTTGGTGAAGAATTGAGCGCCTAACACGTGATTCCTTTACATTAAAATAAAATAGTTAAAATTGGTTTCTTGTTTAAAGATTCGAAATGAATTGAGATATAAGCAATGGCGTAAAATTTCAATAGTATAAAATTTTAAAATATGTTCAGATAAAATAATAATATAAATTTTGTTTTATTTCTCCTGTATATTTAGATACAAGTATTATTTAAAGTATTGTTTAAATTTATGAGAGAAAAAGTAAGACAAGGATACGGAAGTTTGAAATTAACCAGGAAAATTTTCGACATTTCGGTCTCCAATGACCGTTCCATACAGTACCTCTCGCCGTTTTTGTGTTGTCGACGTTTTCTATATGGATCCTCTCTTATACTTTGCGTCGTTTCTCGAATAGTCGAATGTCGTTTTCTAATTGTGTGTCATTTTTTGTATAATGTCGTTTCTGTCGTTTCTTAGCCGTTTTGTTTTCTACTCTTCTTACTTTTCTATCCTTTTATATGTTTCTACAGTTTTAGTTATTGTTTTTGACCCAATTAACAAAAACAATGCAAAAGTGAAAAAATTCTTAAAAGTTAAAACTAACATTAGGGAAACATATTTTAAACATATTCAAATATGTTTTACCACCAAACACGTATTTTGATTTTAAAAAACTTCTGCCTCAACAGTGGTTTAAAATGCACTCACTGTATATTTGCATTTTAAACGTCTTCGGTCGAATATATTCTCTGCTCACTGTGAGAGAACGCACATGGCCGTTTGTGCTCCACCCTCTCTATAGTCTTCTGCCATAGCATAATGAATGGCAGATTGCCCTCTCCCCCGATTTTCTACCTACCACAATCTCCAGTCTCCGAAATTAAAAACTCCTTCGAAGACACGTCTTCCTCTGCATCGGCCGGCACAGGCCACTGTGCGGTCACCTTGTACCGATCGTCGACAGCGTTCTCCGTCTCCGTCAACGACCGAGGTTGCGAAACATTCGGCCGACCATTTTCGGCCGTTAGGTGCACAGATCTGGCTTTCAGGTCACTGCCGCCGGCCGACTTAGGTATGTATTGATTACGCTATTTTGTTATTTCGCACGCCGACTACTCTGTTGGCCGCACTATAATAGTGTATTTGGATGATAATTTGCATTTTTGGTGGGCAAACTGAGATGATGGAGGTCGCTATTTACATTTGATGTCACCGCTCGGTTTCCCCCTTCGTCCTCTCGACTCAGTTGTAATTTTTCCCCCTTCGTTCCCAGTTACTGTGTATGTGTCGCCATCCGAATGGAAGCTTGTTTCCGATCGTAGGCTTCAACGAAATAGCGATTGTGGTTCCACATTTTGCAGCTAAGTTCAGTTGCTAAGCTGAAACTTTTTGGAGCAAGAAGAAACCAAAACAAATTTTGGGGTTCTGTGTTCTGTTCAGAGTGGCCGTGATCTGAGACGACACCACGGTGAGTTGTCGTTTCCCTGTTGAAATGTGTCTGTCAATGTAAACGTTTTTTGGGCTGAGCTGTGAAATTTTTGGTTGAAATCTGACATGAATTTTTAGCATATTTACATGTTATTTGTCGCTGTGTTTCTATCAAAGTTCACTTCGTGCAGTCCTTAACTTTTCCCCAATCATGCAAACCAGTTTATGTGTGTCTGTCCCTATCTGAATGGAATGTTGTTTCCAATTGTAGGGTTCACTAATTAGCGCATTGTTGTTCTACATTTTGCAGATAAGGTCAATTGCTGCCCTGCAAACGTTTTGGAGCAAGCACAAACAGGACAAACTATGCCCCTGTTTTCTCTATAATCTCCGACTGCCTGTGATCTGAGAAACGGCCACAGTGAGTTGTTGTAAAATTTGTTCAACAGTATACAAATTTCAATTCGATTATCATTTGCCCTCCTTTCTGTAGTTGTCGTTTCCTTTTTACAATCCCGTTTTTGAAATTGTTGTCTTTTCTCAATAGCAAGCGTTTCCTATTCCTGTCTCAATATCTCGTTTTTAATTTGATTGAGGGTGTCACTCATTTTTTGCGCCTTTTCTATTCTACTTGTTGTCATCTGCTTGTCTCTTGTTTTGAGCTTCGGTACCATTAACTGTTTATGAAATTGGATTGTTGGAAACAGTTAATACAATAACTGTTTTTTGAATTCTATGTTGAGTATAGTATCGTTTATTTGATTTAGATAGGGGAGTTTATCGTATCGGCACTTGCTTGGTGCAATTTAAATTTTTTAGTAGTCTACTTGGTTGGTTGGATGTTTTGTTGTCTTTGTGGGTGTGGCAAAACTGTTGATAATTGTTGTGTAATTTGTTCCTACATTTTGTTATTCTCGTTTAACCTAGACGACAACTGACGAGACATACAGGCCTGTCCATTTAAACCGATGCTGCCAGTTTGTTCTTCCCCATTCGGCATCTCTTAGGTTTGCCTTAACGAAGCACGTCGTCAAGTAATTGTCTGGAGACAGGTTGTCGCTTGTCATAGTAACAAACAGCCTCCGAATCTCTCACCAAATTATTGGTAAGTTTTGCAATTATGTTTAAATATTGTGTTGCATATAGTTTAATTGTCTAATTATGAATACATGACATCGCATTGTTGATGGACCACACGTGTATGTAGCGAAATAGTGTGTGCACCCTAGTTCTGGCCTATATCGTCCCAAGGGTGACAGATAAAGTCATGCCTTGGTAAATACATGTTTTATTGCCTAAGTTGGCTTTAATCACAACTTGTCGTATACTAGTTCATTGTCAATCCCAACCTCAATACGCCTCCATGCCCCTACACCGAAACCACGGGAACACAATCAGATGCCCTTTCACATATTGGCAAATCATGTAGAATACGGCCATGTCGACGTTCTAGTCGAATTTTGAAACGACAAAAATCCGGCCGCGTTCACCGTTTTCATCGTCCAGGGAATTCGCTAGTGTTTGAATCATGTTATTCCCCTTCAGTTGATCAGATCGAAGCCGAGTCTTCAACCGGTTCAAACACGGTACTAATTTTCTGCTTCCATCTTTGTCTTTTTTTAATCTATTGATCTAAATTAACAATTTGAGATCGAGTACGCATGTAATATAACTTCTTTTGAATTGTATAGCATCATTTGGACTAAATTTTGTTATCAGCATAAATAGATGTGAAATTCATAGGAAACAAATATATAGTTCAACACAAATACCACAATTTATGTACATGTTGATGCTTTTTCTTTTACGTACTATTTAACTGAATTGACCAACCCAACAAAAATTTCTCTACATTGTTTATGTAGATGCCACGTAGAAGAGATGGATATAAGTGGACTGAGGAGAAAGAATTTGAACTACTTTCCCGTCTTCAAACATACAAGAATATGCATGGTGGCAGGTTTCCCACATCATCAGTTCTAACGGAATGAGGCACCGAATTCAATCCCCCATGCACGGCTGTGCAACTGAAGAGTAAAAAAGACCGTATGGCTAAAACATACAAATGTTGGAAGGCACTGAAGACGCATACTGGGCTTGGCTACAACCCAGAGACAAAGAGTATCAATTGCAGTAATGAAGTATGGCAGAGCTTCGTCGAGGTAAGGACGTTTTATATATATCGATCATATGCTCGCGGTTGCATGTTTGTTTTGCATTTAAATATTACTTTTATAAGTGAAGTAATATTGTCAAATAACTTATTGGTTGAAATTATTTGTAAGACATTACATTTATGGTAATGATGTACACTTTCATGCAGAAATATGGATCTGAGGCACGTGAGCTTCGGTATGACGGTCTTAAGTTCGAAGATTTATACTTTAGTATATTCGATGAGCACGTCGCATCAACCGAATACATGACAGGGAGTGGAACAACGTTTCACCTTGATGGCGACATATCACAGGACACTCGATTTGGTTATGATGAAGAGTCAGGGTTTGATACGGATGCACATCAACCAAGTAGTTTGAGAAATCAAGAACGGTATTCAATTCGCAAGCAAAAATTGCACAACGAGACTGTCATGGCACAGGCAATACAGGAGATATCGAACCATTTAAGTAAGCGTGCATCAAAGCGTTCAAGAACGGATTTTTGCGATGATGGAGGTTCGCAGGATGCAATTGCCTACTGTGAAAAGGCTATGTTGGCTCTCGGAGTTGGATTTGAGGATGTAGTGACAATGATGCATTTCTTCTACGATAATCGTGGTTGGATACCAACCTTCCTCGGATGTGCAGATGGTACGAAACTGGCGTTTGTTAACGATATTTTGCGTCGGCAAGCTCAATCAAAACCACCCAGTGACCCTCCCATCCCACCGCATTAGCCCGATGAGTAGATTGTTTACAGGACGGTATCCATGTTCAATATCTACTTGTAATTGCATTTGCATCATTAATAGGTCAAACATTTGAAATATGTTTTAGGTTCGCAAAACTAAAGAACTGTTTCTGGTTTAATTGAGTGATTTGAACTGTTTTTCATGATGCGTCTTTTACTATTATTGTTGATTATATTACATTTATGGTAATATAGGTTGAAGACATGTCTCATCCACGTGATTCCGTATCCATAAACGCATGTGCTGATAGTGGTAGTGAAACTGATACTGATGAGGAGGAGACTTTGGCTATTACAGCATGCCTACTTATTGCAAGTTATAAGATGAATACGAAGTATAAACAACCTTTACATGATTCGATGTTATCTGGATTGATGCGCGTTACTGAAATTTTGAATGGAAATCCAAACAAAATAAAGCAAAAGATTAGGATGGACAAGAGGACATTTAAGGCTTTATCTACGTTGTTGGAAAATCACGGACTGTTGCAACAAACATCCCATTTAAATGTGGATGAACAATTGTTTATATTTCTGTATATCATATGTCAAGGGACAACAAATGCTGAAGCTGCAGATCAGTGGAACCACTCGGGTGAGACAATATCTCGATGGTTTTTTGCTGTACTCATAGCTATATACAATCTAAAGGACGAGGTAGTAACTCCTCCAGATTATGAACGCGTGCAACCATTCATTAATCAAAACCAATACAAATATAGGCCATGGTTCGACGTAAGTAACACATACTTTTATTGTTGAAATTTGTTTATGATTTGGATTTTAATAAAATCATGATTAGTAAGTTTGTTGTTTCCAATGATACAGAATTGTGTAGGGGCCATTGATGGAACTCATGTGTTATGCGTTCCACCAGCTCGTAACGCGGAAGCCTGGCGAAACAGAAAAGGAACATTCTCACAAAATATCCTAGCAACTTGTTCATTTGACATGAAGTTCACATACATATGTGCAGGATGTGAGGGGTCGGTACATGACGCTCGTGTACTTGATCTGGCAATTGACCGTTATGGTTTTCCCATGCCACCAGCAGGTTAGACATATTATATATGGCCAACAATATTTGTAAAAGAGAATATACATGTTTTCATATAATGAATAATAGTTTTTTTATATGATATGTAGGAAAATTTTACTTAGGTGATGCTGGGTTCGCTAATAAGACAGGGTTTTTAACTCCTTATCGAGGTGACATGTATCATTTGCCTGAGTATAGGCGTCGTCTTCAAGGGTTGAGTTCACCGCGAGAAGTTTTCAACTATACGCATAGCTCGTTACGCACTTGCATCGAGAGGACATTTGGTGTATGGAAGGCAAGGTTTAAAATTTTAAAGAACATGACAAACTATCCAATTCGGAAGCAAGTTTTAATACCTGTCGCATGCGCAGTCATGCATAACTTCATCATCATGATTCGGGAGAGGGATAGACTTCTGCGACGATACGATGTTGATGGTGTACCAGTCAATGAAATTCATCAAACGACGTCGGATATGCAACATGAAGTTGAAGACGCCTTACCAGAGGGGCATGAAGTTCCAGACGACAACAATGATCAAAATCAAATGAATCATTTTAGACATTACTTGACAATGCAAATGTGGGACAAGTACCAGCAAAATCCATGGTATAGATAGTCGTGGTCCATGTATGGCAAACGGTAGTGAATAATACACAAATTTTTACACAAATTTTGTTCATCGTAAACAAACTAAAAATAATCATGGTTGATGTAAACATAATCAAAGAAGAAGAAAGCGGAAAACTAGAGTTTAGAATCCGAATTCCGTTGCCAATAGCCGTCTTATTCTTCACACATTGTTCTCTCTCCCTCTAGGTTTAGAGCCGTCAAAAGAATGAATAAATTTGCTGTATAATCTCCTATTTATTGGCGTGAGTGATTTGAAGTCGAACGAACCGATTTTTTCCCGTGTTGGCCTTCAGAATTTGATTTCACCGATTCCCAGTGCTAGGCGCTGGCTTAAGAGCGCCAAGCGCTTCACGATATTTGAACGACGCGCCTGGCGCTTCCTGATGAGCGCCGAGGCGCTGCACTCTCGGCCATTCTCCGTATTTTGTGATTTGTATGAGCGCCAGGCGCTTGATTTCAAGCGTCAGGCGCTTGTGCTCCTCCATGTTATATTTCAGTTTTTTTACATCGATTTTCATTTCCGACCTCGCCCGATTACTAATTTTCTTCGTTTTCACCATTTAGTAGCCATTTTAGCATCAGGAGTCACCATTACCTTTATTGTAACACAAGCTTTAAGCATGCAAAACAGTACAATGCTACTGAATGTAATTACAATGATTAAAAATTGGTGACTGAACATAATAATGTAGATAAAAGAGTACCTACATGTATGAATGTTTCTTTTAAACAAATTAATCTATTTATTTTACATAAATAAATTAATTTAGTTTTTTTTTCAATATTTTCACCAACAAATTTCACTATTCATGTTTTACTTTTTTATCAACTTTTATCAATCACATCAACACACTTTTTTCAAAATACAATTAAAATACTTTTTCATCCAAACACACATTTCATTCAAATACAAAACAAATACTTTTCAACCAAATACAACATTTAAAAAACAAATTTCATTCAAATACAATCAAAATGCAATGCGTTTACCAAACGCCCCCTAATTGCTTACTAAAACTAAATTAAGCGTGCGGATAATATAACTAGCAACATAAAATTAACAAATCTTCATACTAATTAACAAATGCATGAAAACATAAAAACACAAAATACGTATATAATACCAGTAATCATGTTAAACGGACTAATCTGTAATCAACTTATTTATTAATCATGATCAATCTCAACATAAAAATATCTAAAAAATAATAATAATTAAAGATCCCCTAAATCATTTATTTTGAATTATGTCATCATATCACGTATGAAATTGCTAGTCGCTATTTTGTTATCTTGTGTTACGTCGGTCTTTAGGTAATGTTTTTATCATTGATGTTCTCTTTGCATTGTTGCTATGTCTTGTATTCAGGTTGTTTTCTAAATATTGTTGTTTGATATTTGTCAATGTTCTCTTTCCGTCCTATTGTTATTTTCCACTTGTAGTTGTTTCTTTGTTTTGATATGTATTTTTGAATTTAACTCGTGTTGCTTTCATATCCCTTTAATAATATAATAATACGTTAACTAAAATTATATATTTAATTATTATAATTTATTATATCAATTAAAAAATCATACTAATTATATATGTATTATAATATTATTAGAGATAGAGATGAGAATACAAATAATGAAACGTATAAACTAAATCTTGCCTTTTTTGTTGTTATGTATTTGACATTTGACATACTTATTTCAAAGTTTAAAAGGCAAATAAATCAAAAAACAACCATGTTATCGGTTTAATATATGATTTTATAAAACATACGCATGTTGGAGTTGCACTACTATTTTAGTTAAAATTTTTAGTTTAATTTTGTTTTGCTATGTTTTTTTCCTCTAATTTTTGTCTTTCTTTTAATGGTGTTGTTAAACTAGTTTCCGTGTCTCATGTCGTTTTAAATGTGACGCCTTACTGTCACATTGTCGTCTCACTGTTGTCGTTTTTGATCTTCACGTATTTTTCTCCACGCAACCATGAACCATTTGCCGCCTTGGTGTTTTTTCATGCTTCATGTCGTTTTTCACGCGATGCTCACTAACGGAATAAGCACGTGGTCGGACTTGGACACCGCAATTTTTATTTTATTTTTTTTTATTATTTTTTTCTGGAAACTTGGAGATGGCAGTTGAAGGACAATCCATTCTCTTGAAGTTATAATAACCAAAATGCCATCGTCATGTCATCCTTGCTTTCAACCGCACCGCACAACCACCGTGAAGTTCAGTTCAAAGCCAAATCAAAGCAATGCTTTTCAAAATTGTCGTTTGGGATCTTGGTGGCGTTTGTTTTTGTGTCAGAGAATGATTTTTCATTTTCAAAAACATAAAAAATGAAAACAGTTTCAAAATAGTATTTGTTTATTCAATATTTTCAAAATCATTTCGAAAACATCGTTTTCAATTATGTTGTTTTTTTAGGTTTTTTGAAAACGAAAAAAAGTTATTTTCACCTTTTGTTTTCATTTTCTTCCTCCATCTCTTTTCTCTATCTTTCTCTTATGTCTGTACAGTATTAGTGATGATCATGTTCAACGATGGCATCCATCTCCGACGAAGGTTGATGACTATGGGGTAGTGACGATGGCCCCCTCGCAACGATGACTATCAACTTATGACCTAAATCTAGCCATCACCGCCACCTAAAACTCAGACCACCAATGTTTTTCACCCTTATCGCTCATTACAAAACCTATCACCAAAGTTTTTTTTTTTTTTTAGTTATGACTAATAATTTATTTTTTATTATTTTTTTAAAATTAAAAATAAATATGTTTTTGTAAGATACTTACTTATAAAATGAGTTTTCAAAATATATAACCAAACAAAATTTTATTTTTATATTCTTCAGAATATACACTCAGAAAACATAACTAAACACAATTTCAGAAATGATCTCAACACAGTTTTCAAAACATTCTCATTTTCAATTTTTTTGAAAACAAAAAACATTTCAAAACTAATACCAAACGCACATTTGTTTCGAGTTATGACGATGGCATTCTTGTTATTTAACTTGGAAGATTAAACTTTTTGTAACCGGAACATTCATGGGACGTTTGACACCACCACGAATGTGTATTGCGTTTAATTACAATGCAATTTTCACCTAAACGTAAAAGTTTTACGTTCAAATATAATACTTTTCAACAGTACTACGAAAATAATTACTATTTATTTGTTTTTTAAAAATAATTATTTATTATTTTTAATTTTTTTATTCATATCATACTCTTCCTCTCTCTAACTTTTTTTATCTATTTTTATCAATCACATTAACTTTTCAATTTTAAAATACAATTCGAATATTTTTTATCTAAACATACATTTCATTCAAATACAAATCAAATACTTTTTAACCAAACGTAACACTTAAAATATGAATTGCATTCAAACGTAATTTAAGGTTCCGTTTGATGAACACATTGCATTTACATTATATTTAAATGTAATGCATTGAATACAATTTGTATTTAGAGGAAATGTATTAGTATTGTATTTGAATGTAATATGTGTTTGGGTGAAAAGTATTTGAATTATATTTTAATAATAAATATGTGATGTGATGAATAAAAATAAAGAGAAAAAAAGAGAGAATATATGATGTAATTAATAAAAATAATATAAAAAATAAAATAATAAATAATAATTATATTAAATTTAAAATGTGATATGATTGATATTTAAATGAAATATTTTTGTATTTAAAGAAAAGATATATTACATTTAAATAAAACGAGAGAAAAAAAAAAAAAACCAAACAGGATATTAATGGGTTTGGTAACAAACCATCTGCGGTCTTAAACTTGACACGTGGCAGATGTTGGAGTTTGCAAACTGAGCGAGAATCTCACTAAAACGTCCGCCCCTGAGCACTTCTCAGTATCACCCCTCAGTCCTCAGTGGAAGATTAAAACTGACAACAAAGCATGTCGAAGCAGGGCGGCGAGCTAGTGTGTGTCACCGGCGCCAGCGGCGCCATCGGCTCCTGGGTCGTCCGCATCCTTCTCGACCGCGGCTACTCGATTAACGCCACCGTCAGAGATCTCAGTTACCTCCTTTCTTCTTCTTCTTCTTCTTCTTCCATTTTCGCCATGGCAAGAAGCTTAATATGATTCAATTTATTTATTTATTTTTTTGCAGAGGAAGACAGTGAAACGAAGCATCTAGAAGCCCTAGAAGGAGCGGAGTCACGTCTCCGTCTTTTCCAGATGGATCTCCTCGACTACGACTCCATCGTCGCCGCCGTCAGCGGCTGCTCCGGCGTCTTCCACCTGGCCTCTCCCTGCTCCGTCGACAAGGTCCACGAGCCCGAGGTGCGTCCCTCCCGCTTCAAATAATTTGCTCAGTTTCGAGTTTTTTTTTGGTCGTTTTCTGTTTTCATGCAAATTCTCTGGAAATTGTTCGGCAGAAGGAGATGTTGGACCCGGCGATTAAAGGAACGATTAATGTTCTGACGGCGGCGAAGGAGGCCGGGGTTAGGCGCGTGGTGGTCACGTCCTCCATCTCCTCCATGCACCCGAACCCTCGCTGGCCGGCCGACAAGGTCACGGATGAGGATTGCTGGACCGACCTTGACTACTGCAAGCAGAAGGAGGTGACTACTTCTTTTTTATTTTATTTATTTATTTATTTGCCTTAGTAAGAATATTTTGGCATTAGATTATTATCCTGTTTTGTTGCCTCAGAAGATGCAGATTCCAGTTCGCTTGATTTGTTTTGTGATTTTCATGGAAAATGGGTTTGTTATAATAGCTGTGGTATCCGATGTCGAAAACACTGGCGGAGAAGGCGGCCTGGGAGTTTGCTAAGGAGAAAGGCTTGGATGTGGTGGTGGTGAACCCTGGCACGGTAATGGGTCCTAACATTCCACCAAGGCTCAATGCTAGCATGGTCATGTTCTTAAGGCTTCTTCAGGGTAATTTTCTTTGCAAACTTGTCTTAATCCGGTTGCGGTTTGATCAGGGATGTAGTTAAGGTGGAAATGGATTAAGCGCCTCAATCTTAAATAACAAGAGCACGAATGTATTTTTATTTTTTAAATTTTTAAAAAAGGCAACCAAACACGCAAATTTTATGTCGGTTCATTCCTCATATGAGATTGAGAGCTATATCCACTTTCAGCTGTTGTATCCTAATTAGGCTTCACGCATCTCACGTCCAGCCTATCAGACTTGTTTCGTGTTAGATTAGGCTTCACAGTTCACACAATCAAAACTGACTGTGTGCCTTGTTTGTCTAAGCTTGCTAGTTGCTATAGTGACAAGGGTTTTCCATCTTTTTGCTAGCATAGCATGCATTTAAGCCCTTTCGGGGACTTGTATGGATAGGATTTCAATTCCTGTTATGCTTCAATTTCAATGTTCACCACCTTCTCTGTAACTTAACTGGGCAAAATGTGAAGAGATTCTGTTGGAGTGGAAGGTGTAACGATAAAAGGAGCTATTACTAGTTGAAAAGAACAAGTAATAAAGTGTGGTAACAGAATGTTGTTTAATATGTTGACTGCTTAGTAATGATCATGTTTCTGCTTTAATGTTGAAATCATGCCATTACTCAATTGGTCAATAGGAAGCCAACTTCAGCTTTGCAATTCATGATTTTGATATTGTAAATTTTAATCTCCTCCAAAGTAACGCATGCAGCAAACTTGTGTGAAATTTCTGATCTCCAGTTCTGATCTTGTACATTAACAGAGCTATGTTTATCAATTAAAATTGCATCTTTATGTTTCTCTTTCAGGTTGCACTGAAACATATGAGAACTTTTTCATTGGGCCCGTACATTTCAAAGACGTAGCATTAGCACATATTTTGGTGTATGAGAACAAGTCAGCAAGTGGAAGGCACTTGTGTGTTGAATGCCTATCACATTATGGTGATTTTGCGGCAAAGGTTGCTGAACTTTACCCCGAGTATAAAATTCCCAGGTAACCAGTTCTAAAGGCCTGCAAAATGGATTTACAACAGGAATCATGTTTAGTAGATTGAATTTCTGAACAAAGAACATGTGAAAATAAAACCAGTTGTGATTGGTTCGACTAATCTTTTTCCCAGGAAAAATTTCACTTTTGATGGATATTAGACAGGCAACAATTATCTTCTTGACAGAATTTAACGGATTGTAAATGTGGTTTTAGAGGCTAGCACTTCAATTAGCCTTAGCGTTTTACCGATTCTAATGCTGACAGCGGGGCTTCATGCTTTCAGAAGAATTTTAACCCCTTTTTGTTCAATCCTTTTGTAGTTTACCTAAGGATACCCAACCTGGGCTGTTGAGGGCAGATGGAGCATCAAAAAAGCTGATAGACTTGGGATTGCATTTCATTCCTGTGGAGCAGATTATCAAGGATGCTGTCGAGAGTCTAAAGAGCAAGGGATTAATTTCCTAAACCAGTGGTTGGTGTCCAGAACGATTGCGGTTCTATCTGCGTTGTAAAAGTGGCGAGGTCATGTAATCTAAATAAGAGTACTCTATGAACCGTCATCGTATCAAATACCTCCCATGCTCGTCGTCAATGAGTAATGGCAGTTTCCGAATTTTTATTGTTAGGAAGAGTTGATTTTCTGCAGCTTGTACTTATATGTAATCCCGACTTTTTGGTTTTTGAGTTTATTCTTCATTCAGCTTCTAGCAGAGCGGTTATGGCTTTTCACATTGAGTTTACAAAATCTAGTTTTGTAGTTTTTCTCATACAAGATGTGGTTAGGGTGGCAAAAATGCAGGATTATAACGTGCACTTTTTCTTTCTCTTTGTTATTTTTCATAGACGGAGACGGTTCTTCCCTCTCTTTGCTCAAAAAGACTGATGCCTCTTTCTTTTAGCAGGACAAGATTATTAAATTAAAAATTATTGTTTCATTTTAAGACAATACAGATGCCTCACCAATGCATTATTCTTGTAAAAGTTGCAACTTTGCTCTAGGCCTTCTTTTTAGATCATTCGGATTTTAAGCCCTCGTTTATCCTTTTCATAACTCTCTCTAATAATATTTATGATTAATTAATTAAAATTATTTATTCTTAAAAATTACGTTAGTTAAATACGTGTTATATTATTTTTTATTCTTCATAACACTTCAATAATATTTATGATTAATTAATTAAAATTATTTATTTTTAAAAATTATTTTAGTTACATACGTGTTATAAGAACATGAAATGAGACGTGCACAAGGAGATACACAAGTTAAATCCTTTTTTAGGCAGGATCTTGTTTCGGTGTGACATTCTCAATACACAATGATTCTAATCAACGAAAGAGTAAACAATGCCTTTTGTTTTTTTTTTTTTTTGCCGGGGGGGGGGGGGGGTGGTGGGGTGGGTGTGGAAACATTTTTTTGCTGGGGCTGACTGAAAAAGTCCATTCTTCAGTTTTCCACACCACACCTAACACAAAGAGTAATGTTAAGGAGTACTCATAATATTAAACCCCACATTTAATAAAATATGAGATCGATAATGAAATCTATTTTTATTAATGGTGATGTTTATGTTGACCCCTTAATATTTTTCAAACACAAATTATAAAATATCATGGAAAAAAGCTATTAAGGAGCACGTCTTCATCCCTCAAAAAAAAAAAAAATGCTAGAAAGGAACACGTATCTAATGTTGAATCTTTGAGACAAACAGGCCAAGTACATCCCATCTCCAAAACTAAAAACACGAAGCCAACATAATTAGGATAAGCAGTTAAATTGCCAGCATGGATTCTAAAGTTGCTTCCAGATTGTTATTATGCCTGTTATTTAACAGCCTCATATTCCCAACCACCTTATCTCGTTCTCTGCCTTCTACTCCTCCCATTCCAGTTACCGAAAAAGTCTCAGTCGAATTATACTACGAAACCCTTTGCCCTGATAGTGTAGATTTTATACTAAACCATCTGGTTAAGCTCTTCAAAACCGGACTCATCTCCGTTGTTGATCTCAAACTCGTCCCCTACGGCAACGCCAGGCTCCGATCTAACTCCACCATCGTTTGCCAGGTAATTTCAATTCATAAATAAAACCTAATAATAAAATATTATTTTATTATTTATTTTGTGTAAATATCTGATATATATATATAAATATGTGTGTGTGTGTGTGTACACACATATATCCTCTTCACCACAGCCGTAAAAGATATTTTTCTTCTGGGGTTTCTTCTTTAATGGCTTCTTCTAGAAGGGCAATTTCCCAATCTCTTTTTCTCTCTTGCCTCGTCTTGTTCTCGTCGTTTTGTTACTCTCCGACCTGGGCATCGGAGTCTCGGAAAGTGTCGTTGGAGCTGTACTACGAATCCCTTTGCCCTTACAGCGAAAACTTCATAGTGAATTACCTGGTCAAGCTCTTTGAAGACGACCTTATCTCCATCGTCGATCTCAACCTCATCCCTTGGGGTAACGCCAAGATCAGAGGCAACAATAATACTGTCGTTTGCCAGGTCCGGTTGTTTATCCCCCGCACACTTTCCGCACCATTTCGTGCCGTAGATCGTCGTTTTGAAATTAACCCCAAAAGAAAAAAAAAAAAATTCAGTTGCTGTTGGCTTCAGTTATTTATATTTATGTCTGTGGAGTTGTGGAGTAGATAGTTTGAATTTGGTAAGTAGCTGACTTTTTGTTTTTCTATGTTTGCAGCATGGTCCATATGAGTGCTTATTGAACACTGTGGAAGCCTGTGCAATCGATATCTGGCCGGAGCTGGTAAGATTGTTGTTGCTAAATATTATATTTCAACTTATGTGGTATGCGAGTTAGTGTTTTTTTTGTTAGATGCTTGAAAAATTATCGTGACAATAAAAAGCAAAGAGTTGTATTTCTAAAAAATAAAAATAAAAATAACGATGACAACTCATTACCATGTGAGTCAGACAACAACAAGAAAAAAGTAATTTTGCACTGTTCAGCTTGGGGCCACTCTTGGGTCTTCATTTGAATAGAGTTGTTTTGATTGGTTGAAGAAAAGTGCTGATTTTCTCGTCTGAGGTTCATTTTTGTGCAGAGCAAGCATTTTCCTTTTATTTATTGTATTGAGAATTTGGTGTATGAGCGCAAGTACCTTCAGTGGGAAAGTTGTTTTGAGAAATTGAACTTGGATCCAAAACCTGTGACTGATTGCTACACTGGCGATTATGGAAAAGAGGTTAGCTTTATGATATTTCTCATTTTATTGTTGCTAAGTATTACTGTGCAAAGTTCGTACAAATTTTATGAGTCTTTAGAACTCAGTGATTCTTAAACTGAAACTTTATTGATTATTCCTCAGGACATTATCCTGAGCATGACTGTGCTTAGTTAATTGTTTTCCCTATGGTCTGGCTGGCATTTTTCACAGCTTAATTGTGTAGAAAAAAATTGATTTCTTTATCTATTGACCACTCACTATGTTTTCCAATTCCTTTCTAGTTGCTATCTAATATTCTAAGTTCAATCGAGGCCTTTTTTTTCCCCCCCAGAATATATAAATTTGTTTATTATTTCTGTGCAGCTTGAATTGCAATATGCAGCTGAAACAGATGCCCTTCAACCTCCTCATAAATACGTACCATGGGTAGTCGTTGATGGACAGCCACTTTATGAGGTTTGCCTTTTGTTTTCCGCATTCTTTTTCATATTCCTAGTCTTGATTATCTTTTCCACCATGGCCATGAAGATGTTCAATCTCATGGATTTCTAGTTCCCTATTGATTCATAAGTTTAAGAGACTCATTATTGGGACCTTCGTGAGATGATAGTACTGCTGCTGTAGGACTATGAAAACTTTCTGAGCTACATCTGTGAGGCTTATAAAGGCACTGCAGCACAAATAGCTTGCACTAAGTTATCCCTCAATGCCACGAGAACGGAAAGAGCAAAGCCTAACAATCCCGTCTGCTACAAAGAGGAAGAGAAGATGCCAACATCATGGGCAAGAGTAAGATCAGCCATAACGTCATGGATCCGGCAGATGGACATGGCAGCTTTTGAATAGATGTTCGGCAGACGCCTAGTAAGCTGTCTCGTGAATACGCTGGTGTATCATCCGTGTAGCTTGTTTTTATTATTGTGATCTTTTGTTTAGATAATGTACTGAATCTGTGATTACGGTTGGTCAGTTTTCTCTTCTGTTCTTTTTCTCCTCAAACTATATCAAACAATTATAAGAATTATAATAATGCTTATGTTAAAGATGAGTGTTTTGCGTTTGTGTTGAATGATGAAAATTACGGCATGTTTGAAAACTGCGTCCCAGCTTCAGATCCAAGCAACATCACAGAAATGCTTTGGACTTTTGGAGGCACTAGAAGCGGAAAGATGAAATGAGAACGTATAGATGAACCAAAATGCTTCTCAAATGCAATCTTAGCAGAAGGGGTGAGAAAGATGTCTATCAATAATCCTAAAAGATGCAAATATGCTATTCAACAAAACAACAATGAATCTCTGAGTCTTCTTTTGTCAATGGTTTTGGCCCTTCACTTCTACTTTATCATGGAAGTGGAAGACTTGGTACTAAAATAAAATTTAGAGCTAGAAACCCACTGTCAACGCCATAACTTATTTACCCACCATGCAAGTTGATCTTTTCTTTCATTTATATTTTCTTTTTTTTTTTAAATGAATTTTCTCCTCCGTTCTGTTGAATCCTAAAGCCACAAAATTGCCTCGTCTGTTAAGCCGAGCTTGGCCATGCGAACTCGACGACACGTTCTGTTATTGATCTTCTTTGCATTTTGCATACACATATAACAGCCAAGATGCTAATTTTTCTTTCGGTGTCAAAAGATTTGCGTAGCCTTTCATCCACCAAGCTTGATGGAATAGTCGACGCTGCAATTAGATTGCTAGCATATAAGCAACTTTGTCGACATATAATGTCTCGACATGAGGAGAATCGCGTACAGATTTTTCCTAACTCGTCTGTTTTATTGTGTTCATTGATCAGGCCGCTCGGGAGATTTTCACAAACCTCTTTTGCTTACGACTGATGATGGTGAAATGAAGCTCTGACTCTGCTGCCTCTGAAATCTACTGCAGATGAAGACGAACACGGCAGCATTGGAGTAGCTTGTTGACATAATTTTGATCTTTAGCTAATAAGACAACAAACTGGCTTTGTTAATTCTGGGCCCATTTAAACTGATTCCGAGATTCCGAGCCCAAGGGCGGAGTAGCAGATTAGAGCCCTACTTGGGCCAAACTTGAGCCCAACTTTTACTTTCTCCAATTTTAGAAAATTTTAGTAAATAACAGTTAAAGAAATAATTAAAATAAATAGTATATTTTTAAATTATTTAATATAAATAATAGATTTACTAGATAAATATAAATTTGACTAAATAAATGATGTATTTATAAGATATAAATAATTCATTTACTTGATTAAAAATGTAACTATATCAATTGTTTAATACATAATTACATTATTTACTTGTAAATCTAACATAAACAAATTAATTACATGATATATTTACTATTTACTATAAATATTTTAAAAGCCTCTTATTTACTTCAGTTATTTTTTAAAAACTGTTATTTCCTTCATTTTTCCCATAACTTTTCTCTCACAAATGGTAGATCGGAACTAAAAAGTGAAGGGTCAATTGAATGATTTTACGATGTGGATAAATAGAGTGATTTTGAAATAATTTAACGTAAATTACAGTAAACAAAAAATTTACTAGTTCTATTTACTAAAAAGTAAATAAATCATTTACTAAATAAAATTTCTTATATATTGTTAATTTCCCTAAATATTTAACCTATTATTTATTTCAATTATTTATTTTTGAAAATGTTATTTACTTCTTTTTCCTCTTTTCTCTAAAATCTTTCAATCCCCAATATTAGGAATTCAGGCTTCGTTCACATTGGAAATTCGAATTTGGCACTTTAAATGACCAAAAAAAAAAAAAAAGTTCAAATCACATGAATTCCTACCTGTGAGCTAAACAAAGCACAACCCGGCTTTTTTTTTTTTGTGTTTTTTTTTTTCCCTTCTAAATAACATCAAAATTTTATTAAGCACTAAAAGCATCCAAAGGTTTTCGGGTCACCACATCGGGTGCCTCCCTAGCTAGTCCAAAATGGCCAGATTTAAGTGACACTCAAGGCCATTTAGCAACATATCCACAGCCACATTTTGAGTCCTAGGACGTAAAACAAAACCAACATTTCCACACAGGTCTAGCAAACTACAGGTATCAGAAAACAAATCTGAGAGCAGTCAATATGGAGTCTTCCTCCTGCTTTACAAAGCTGAAATGATGATCTCTGAATCATTCTTCATGTCCGTGTCCGTCCAACCTTTGCTATGAACAAGATGAAGAGCACTTTACTTAACATAAAAAAAAAAAAAAAAAAAAAGAAAAAGAAAAAGGTGAGGAGCCATTTATAATAAGAGAACTGTTTTTTCTTCCTTTCTTTTCCATTTATGGAGATTTTCTGAAGGGAACTAGACCCCCTAAATCGAAAGGCGAAATAAACAAAGACCCACCCCCCAACACACAATCCTCTTACGATAAAGTGACGTCCAAAGAGATTAAAAAAGCGTATCCAATTATGCAAAATGTCCAGAGATTGCTTTTGCTTGGACAGAGCACACGAGGCATTCCCATCCCACTGTCCACACCACCACCAAAAAAAAAAAAAAAAAAAAAGGTAGTAAATGATTAGGTCCTTCTTCTTCTTCTACTTCCCAAAGTAAACGAACGGTCAATTCTTTCTTTTTTATCCCACAAAGCGATATATATAAACATCAAGATCTTGTGGAGCCAAAAGGGATTTTGTTTACCACTTGGATTTGTATCTCACTCACCTCAGTCTGTCCTCTTGTTAACTAAGACAGCACCAAAAGTAGGGCCCACCCCACCCAAAATGCCCTAACTAATTGGTCTAACGCTGCGGCTCTAGTTCCACGTCGTAGTCACCTTCAACTTTTTTTTTTTACTACTCTCTCTCTCTCTCTCTCTCTAACTCTTCACTTTGGATTACAAGGATACGTACATTATTGCACAACTGAACCAAGTGAGCCGAAGCTTGTTTGCAAAGCGTGGCTCATCAATTGTTGAAGTTTGAAGACGGTGGAAAATGAATTTTGGTTTTTTGGGTGGGTGTCCGATACTCACTTGGAGAGAGAGAGAGTATTACATTTATCATGCACCGACTGTCGGGAAATCTATTCTTCAGATATGCTGTCGGCTGCTCAAACTACAGTTTGTCAAACTTCAGTTTGTCAAACTTATTGGGACCCACTTTTTTGTTTTTTTGTTTTTCATTTTTTTAATTTTTGAAACTACTGGCTCTCTGCTCCGCGTTCGCTTGGCGGGTGGGGGTCATTTATCACTCAACTCTCTCTCTCTCTCTCTCTCTCTCTGCATTTTTGCTTCTGAGTTCTTAACACTCACATCTGACGTTGGACCTTTTTTTTCTTTTTTGTTTCTTTGTGGTTTTTGGCTTTTATAACGTTGCTTCACTGCAAAGGCCATCCCACGATCAGTCTCTTTCCTAATTTCTACAATAAACAACCTAGTTGTGGAGGCTCTACGAATAATAATGATAAAAACAATAATAATTCAGAATAATGAAACTAGTGGAGCAACGGCAGCCTCTGCAATGCAAAAGTCTGCCTTGTGAGAAGAGTTTAAAAAAATATATATATGTTTACAAACATATATATATATATATTTACTCATTTACTAGGGGTTTTCAAAGAGTCTTATATTATCCGAGGGTTTAAAGAAAAAATTTTGTCGTTTTCTTTACCGTTTTGAGAGCAGTTTATAAGGTAAAAAAATAGTTTTGAATATGATGTAGAAAAATTATAGAGCTCTAATTCTATTAGCTCGCACTGAGAATTTATTCAATACATCAACCACATCACATCATCGTATTTATATATTACATATGCTAGGATTTTTGGTAAACGTATTATAGTTATATTAAATTTAAATATAATAAATTGAATACACTTTATATTTAGATGAAAAATATTTACTTTTATATTTAAATATAATATATATTTAGATAAAAAATATTTAAATTGTATTTTAGAATTAAAAAATTAATGTGATTAGTAAAAATAAATAAATAAAAAAGTGAGATAAAAAGAGAATATGATGTGAATATAAAAAAAAAATTTAAATATTTTTGAATAATAAATATATATGAAGTACAGTTAAAAAATATTGTATTTGAACGTAAAACTTTTACATTTAAATAAAATTACATTACGTTTAAACACAATATGAATGTAAAATTATAAATAAATATCTTATTATTTAATGAATAATTGATATTTATTTGAGTTGTCAATATCAATTATCTTAATTATTTAAATAAATTAATATTTATTAAAGAAGGAAATAATAATAAAAAATTTAAAATATAATTGATATTAATTATTTATTAGATGATGTATTACATAAATGACGTGACACATTGAATATTTTCTCATTCGCACTTAATATGATGACGTCGTGACACACTTAATAATTTGATAATTTCCCGTTCGCACTAGCATCATTTCAAGTAGACCTATGCACGTAACAAACGTGATATACACGAAAAAAAATGTATAAAAAATGAAAAATAAAAAGTAGGATTTCTCAAGGAAAAATAGAGAGAGAGATGAAGAAGAAGAAGAAACGTAGGAGTGATCGACAGCTGACAAAAAAAAGAGTGCTACCGGTTAACTTTATTTTGAAATAAAAAATAGGATGATATTTGGTAAACACGTTATATTTTGATCGTATTTAAATGAAATTTATTTTTTAAATATTGTATTTAGTTAAAAAGTATTTGTTTTATATTTGAATGAAATGTGTGTTTGCATGAAAAGTATTTTAGAATTAAAAAATTGATGTGATTGGTAAAAATAGAGATAAATAGTAGAGTTAAAAAATTGATATGATTGTTTTAAAAAACTCTTGAATAGTAATTATTTTCATAGCATTATTGAAAAGAATTATATTTGAATGTAAAATTTACGTTTGGTGTAAAATTACATTGCGTTTGAATATAATTAAAATGTAATTTTTTTGCTAAATGGCCTCTAAATTAAAATTACAATTTAGTTGCAGTCTACAGACTTTTTTAGAATAATAAAAAGTGTGTAACAAATAATAATAATAAACATTAAGTGTTTAATTGATGAGTGGTTTAAGAGAGACCGATAACAAAATAAGCTGGGATAGTATTGGATCGATGGTGATATTTCTTTTTTGGGAAAAATTTTAAATTTTCTCCATGAGTTTATGTACCAATTTTAATTATACCCTCAAAATCTTAAAAATATGTTACTGTTTTCTTTTGTAGTTTCAAAAAGTAAGTGAGTGTGTATGCATTTTATAATTTCTATTAAATTTTCTTCAAAACTTTGAAGAAAACAAGTTGCTTTAAAAAAGGAAAAATAGTCCTCTTATTTGCATCTAATTCATTAAAAATAGGATCTCCTTTGTTTCGAATTGAAAAAAGATATGATGCAAAAAATTTTTACCAATTTTGTGCAATAATTAGGGATATTCACAATGGAAGAAAACAATCACCATCCTCAACTTATCATGTGTCCATTAGTATACAGGCTTGGATGAGAAAATAAGGAAAAGGGTATTTTAATACTTTTACATATATGATTAGTAGTGAGAGTGTCACATCTAGAAATTCCAATTAGCACAATAATTGATAGCAGGTATAACCTTTTTGATAATTTCACATAAAAAATATTTTATTTGTTCCATCCAAAATTTAATTAATGGAATTGGATATTTCTATAATATTTTAAAAAAACTCAGGGTATGAGGATAAATAACACGTTTAGTTTACGAGAATCCTGGCAACACATACACAAATACAAAGAGAAAAGTTAGAAGACTTTTTGCGTTGTACAAATACGACTTATACCGCGATCCACATCCGAATCAGGTACTTGGATTAGGGGTTGGGCTTTAATCCTACTAATCAAATAAAGGGCTAGGTTGGAGACTTTTTTTTTATTTCGGAAAAAAATTGTTTTGAAAATTATATTTGGGAGAAAAATATGTTTCAGATGAAAATATAAAAAATTTTATAAATTTTTTTGAAAATAAAAATTAATATGAATATTATTTTATTCATCTTAAAATTCTATGTAATTAAAAAAAATCATCTTATTTGGATTTGCATACGTAAAGTTATTAACTTTTAAAATTTAGAGTTTATTGTAATATTTTGAAGATATAAATAATAAAAAATGGTGATATGTTGGAAAAAATGTATTTTGAAGAATGCAAAACTAATGCGCCAAATAGGGCCTAAAGTCAGTCTTCCAAAATTCTCTTCCTACTCATTATTAGTTTGTTTGTTAGTGAAGACCGATTGAATAAATCATTATTAACAATAGAAAAGTACTGCTGTATTTAAGTGAATCTTCATTAGCAAAGGTCATTATCAATATATCACGACCAAATATGATTAGAAATCTTGAGAAGGAAATAATATAAGAGCTGAAAGTGTGAATTTATAATAATTGAGTTTATGTCAAATCTCATCCTCACCAAATATACAAATATTTTCATGAATTATCTCCTGATTAACATTGAAAAATGTTTATATATAGACACTACTAATATTGAACATCATAATTAATAAAACACACGATTATCATCTAAATCTCAAATTATTGGATCCACTTTTTATTATTCTACTGTTTTGAGTATCACTGACATTATAATCAATGACTATAAGGAAAAGATTAAACAAAAATAATATAAGATGAAGAATGTTGTCAATATCTTCTTCTTAAAATACGTTAACGCGTGCTGCAAAACTAACAACCAAAAGATCATCTTTGGTCATTTTGGCTCGTTACATATATATATATATATGTTTGAGGAAACGTTACATATTGAGGTGTCGTTTGACATATAAATTTCATTTTAATTTCATTCAAATACAATACAATTTTACACCAAACACAAATTTTATAACAGTCCTACGAAAACAATTACTATTCAAAATATTTTTAAAACAATCACTCAACTTTTCAACTCCACTATTTATCTTTACTTTTACCAATCACATCAACTTTTTAACTCTAAAATACTTTTCATCTAAACACACATTTCATTCAAATACAAAACAAATACTTTTCAACAAAATACAATATTCAAAAAACAAATTTCATTCAAATACAATCAAAATACAATGTGTTTACCAAATGTCTCCCGACTATAATGAGCCATTTGACATATAATACGCGACAAAAAAAAATCACATTTTCAAATAAATATTTCAATTTTAATCTTTGATATTACAATGAATAAGGCTGATAGAAAAGGAGGTATAACAAGTATAATAATTTCAATCTTAATCATAAGCAGTTAAATGAACAACCATTGGACAAAATAAAAAAATAGTTCTTTTTTTAAGTAAAAATAAAAATAATTTTAATTTAGGTATTGTTTGCTTTCAATATTACATTTAAATATAATGTGATTTTTATCGAAAAACAAAAGTATTACATTTAAAAGTTAATCACATCATATTTTAAATCAGATGCAATCACTATTCATTATTTTATTATTTTTATTATTTTTATTAATCACATCACATATTCTATTTCTTTCTTCTTTTTTTTCTCTTTATTTTTAACCATCACATCACATATTTATTATTTAAATATAATTTAAATATTTTTTATTTAAATACATATTATATTAAATATAATATAAATATTTTTATTTTAAATATAAATTATATTCAATACATCGTTATTAGACGAGCGTTAGAATCTCTTTATTCTTCTAAACGTTTTATTTTTCTTTTTCTTTTTCGATAAACATTTTTATTTTGGGTAATTAATATTTACGTGTTTTCATTCAAAGAACGTCACTCTTTATATAATATTACAAACAAAAAATAAAAAATGGAAAGGCGTCACCGTTTAAGGATGAATCACAGGCTACTCTGAACCACGATAAGACAAAAACTAGGGCTCAGTAAGGAACAACACATTTCTGTAATATAATTGGGTAAAACATTGCCAGCTGGGACCTTTCAGAAGAGACAAATTTACCTTATTTCATGCTTTATTTATTTATTTGTATGTTTTTGCTTAATTTAATAAACTGCATCATTCTAACCAACAGTTCCAATATTGCCACAGTGTGTGTTACGATGTCGTATTTATTCTTATTTTTTTAGGGGATACTGCAGGTTTAAATGTTTAAGGGTAGGATTTGATTATAATTCTACCTTAACTTTTATAAAATATAATTCATGTCAATATAAAGAGTATTTTATAAAATTAGATAAATAATTAATATTAAATTAAAAATAAATCACAATATTAAATATAATATACCTAATGATTAAAATTATAGAATATTATATGAAATTATTAGAATGTAAAGTTGTAACTTTAATCTTCATAATATATATAATAATTAATTAATCGAATTGAACAATACTCTTATTTTCAGTGAGGCAGAGACGCCAAACAAAGAATTATCAGCACTTCTAGCATTAAATAAATAAAAAGGGCAGTACTTTTTTTTTCTTAATTATTTGTTTTCAAAAAGAAAAAAAAAAGTAAACGATGCAGTTGGTATGAGTATAAAGTTCTTAATATATTCTTATGAAAAAAAAAAATGGTTCTTAATATAAATTTGGTAGCCCAGGAAAAAAAATTATTTGATGCAATAATGAGTTTTAAGCTGACGCACTACAAGCAATAAAAAAATAATTGTACCAAACGCCAATTCTCTTCTAGAAGCTCCATAACGTCACCAATTATTGGCCTAACAGCACAGATTAAATTAATGAGATGCACTTCGAATTTTTGAAATTAACGATTTAATTTCTAAACTTTTTTTTCTTAATAATTACCGTCTGTTTTTAATATTATATTTAAATATAATATAATTTTTATCAAAATATAAAAATATTATATTTAAATATCTATAACATCATATTTTTAATTCAATATAATTATTATTTATTATTTTATATTTTCTCTTATTTTTATTAATCACATCACATATTCTCTTTTTCTCTCTTTTTTTTCTCTCTATTTTTATCCATCACATCACATATTTGTTATTTAACCCTCCGTTTGGTACACACATTGCATAATTTTCACCTAAATACAAAAGTATTTCATTCAAATACCAATCACATCATACTTTAAATTTAATACAATCACTATTCATTATTGTACTTTTTCTATTATTTTTACTAATCACACTACATATTCTCTTTCTCTCTTCCTTTTTTTTTTTTTACTTTTACTCATTACATCACATATTTATTATTAAAATGTAATTCAAATATTTTTCACTCAAACACACATTGCATTGTATTCAATGCAAATACTTTTTCTCCAAATACAAATTACATTTAATGCACTATATTTAACGCAATGCATGTATCAAATGAAGCCTAAATACAATTTAAATACTTTTCATATATATACATTACATTCAAATACAATGTTAATACTTTTCCTCCAAATGCAAATTAGATTCAAATACAATGTAAACACAATTCATTTACCGAACGGAGCCTAAACCTATAATTTTTTATAATTGAATCTTTTTACTCAAATTTTTAAACTTTAAATTAATTTTTTTTTCATATAATTTGTACATTATAGCCTAAAAAGAATGTTATTAATTATTTTTTGCTTATTTCTAAACATATTTCCTTTGAAATATTTAACTTAATTAAATTATACTCAAATTTAAATATAAACTTAATAAAGAAATTTGCATTCAAATTAAGTTAAAATGATTAACAATGTCCTTCTTAGATTATAATACGTAAATTTTACATTAAAAATTGTCTTAATTTTAATTGATTTAAATAAAAAAAATTAAATTGTTAAATTCAAAAAGTTTAGGGGTAATCATATAAATAAGCCTATGTTAATACATTTTAGTTTTCTTTTTCTTTTACATGTGTCAGGTTTTGATTTCGTCCCCTGTACTATTTGGTATTCCCTCTGTACCAATAATGATAAATATTTTTTAAATTTAGAGATTGATGATTCAAATTCAATATTTTAAGGTAAAGTCAGATATAATATTGTTATTAATCTATACTGTAACCACCCATTCATAATAAATATTAAAAGAAAATTCTATGATAAATTTGTAATTAAAAAAATTTTTCAAAACATAAATGCATGCGATAAGAGATTTTTTTTATTCCATTTTTAGCTAATAAAAGATTTTTGTTTTTGCTACTAAGATAAAATGTTATTTTTAAAACCAAACTCACCTGTGTTCCATAACTTTACGCTCATTGTCACTTTATCTTATGAAGTTTGAAATTTTCAACTTTGTCCTATAAATTTTAAGTTAGTCACGTTTATGATCTAATCATTTTTATTAGAATTTGGTTAAAAACAGAAAGTGACATAGAAAAATTAATTTCACTAAATCCCATTTGTTAAAATTTCAATTAAAACAAAAGGAAAAAATACTTCATGACTGTATTTAACTCCTCTTTTTATTTTTATTTTTTCTGTTTTTAACGAAAATTCTTAAAAAGAAAGTTTAAGTGAGATTTTAAAGTTTGAAGGATAAAGCATAAATTACTCTAAAATCAAGGAAGGATAGATAAAATTAATAATAATATTATTATTTTCTTATTACACTGGGGTTTGAACTAAAAAATATATCTAAATTCTGCTGGTTAGTTTGTTGATCGTGAAGTGTTTAGCACAAAATTGTCTTCTGGATTCACGGGAATGCAGATACTGTTTTTACTTAATTCTTCATTTGTATTATGTATTCTTAAACTTTTTAGTAAAATATTGTCACCTCTTCATCAATATGATGATATTGATGATGATGTCTGAATTTAACTACTTATGAAACGTACGAATAGGACTCCATTAGTAAGTGACGAATATATCGCTTTTCTTAAATTAATTTGTATATCCTAAATTTTTATCCCACAAATTCTTAATGTTATTAATCTAAAAGTTCAATTGTGAAGTTATTTAAAAGACACATGCCTCCTAAGTGTGAACTGAACATGCCAGCTAAAATGGCCAAAAATGTCAGCATATAACAGCTGAATCATGTTCTTAATCATCCCATGATTATTAATTTAGTTCATTATAAATTATAATATAGTTAATTAGTCCTACACTACTTATAAACCTAAATTAACAAAAACAAATTAATTAAAAAGTTCAATAGTTAATTAATTCATTGAAATCTTTAAAAATGTCGTCTTTAGAAAATATAAAATGTAATTAGCCTCCAGTGCTGATTACGAAGGACCTCGGTTAATTATTTTACAAAAACTCCTATTATTAATTAAACCAAGAGAAATTTTAAATTAAAAGTAATGTAAAGTCGAATAAGTTAATTAACAAAGACAATATTATTGCTCCCAAAACATCGAACATTTGTGCAGTAGCTCTTCCCCTCCTATATGAAGTCATGCCCTTTATGGCCGAAGTCCAGTCTATCCCCTTGAAATCTAACACATCATGGGTACCAGATACTCAATCAACTGAAAGACATGGATAATGTGTTTCTATATGGACACAGCCCTGTGACTGCTTTCACAGAAGTTGCAAAGAGAGTTAACCAAAAAAAAAAAAAAATGGTAACCCAGCATTTTAAAATAGAATGAGAGAGAGAGAGATAGAGAGTAGGGAGTAGTTACCCATATTACATAGGATATAATTAAAATAAATAACAATTTTTAAAAATGTCTGGAGTAAATACAATAACAGGAAAATTATCTTATTAAGTAAATTATCTAAATGGTTAGCTTTTATTATCCATTGGCCAACACATAAACTCCCCAATCTAAATTGACATGATACAAACATGATTGGAGAATAAGGAAGATAGGCTAAAAGTTTGGGGGAATAAAAAAATAGGCCAAAAGTTTTACTTTAGTAGCAAATAGCATATTTAAGTATAAATTTGAATTTATACCTATTTGAAATCCTGAAAATATCTTTTCTCAATTTATGGTAAATGTAAAATTTACACTTAATTTGCACTCAATTTACATTATAAATGTAATATTTACATTCAATTTATACTGTAAAATGCAATATTTACACTCCATCAATGACAGTCACCCCGACAGCTAATGGTCGTCGTCCATAGGCAGCAACCACCACATCACCACACCATCATCGTTGCTATTTGTTCTCTAGTGTGATCGAGTTCATATCTGTCACTGTTCACCAAATAAGTCATTTTCCCTTAATTTGTCTTCTCCACCTTCCTAAATGGACACCTTTGGTGACCTACTTGTTCCTTTATCACGAGCTCCGGTGGCTTAGGAAGCATCACTAAGATCAAATCCGTTGTGATCTTGTTAGAGATCACAACGTCTATGTCGCCGAATATAGATCGCAAGGAGATCTAGATCATCGGAGCTTGGTCGCCACCTCCTACAACAGATTTGAACTCTGATGACGAGGAGACGAGATTGCAATCTTTGATGATGCTGCTTCGATGATGGTGATGAGAAGAGAGCAGATCTGATCTCCGAGATCACGACTGGGCCTCCACGAGATCAATTGCCTTTGCAATTTGGAAAAAGACAAATGGAGCTGTAATCATTATCGAGGAAGGAGATGCGACTTTGATAGAGGAAGAAAAGGGAGAAGACGAGGAGGAGAGAGAGGACAACACTGATGATGGTAGCTTTTGACAAGGAAGATAGAGAAATATAGGATAGAGAGATAATAAGGAAAGAAAGAGAGTGTGTGTGGGGTGTGGCTGCTGAGAGAGAGGGTAAGAATAGAAAAACATTAAATTATAACATACATTATGCTATGTATTTTCAATGTTTTCAAAATATATTATTTACTTTCATTTGATCATTTAATTGGCTTATTATGTGTAATTTCCCAACTTTATTTTTTTTAGTGTCTAATTTGTATTATATTGGTCTAATGTCAAATTTTTGTATTATATCAATGTAATGGTCTTTAAATTTGAATCATTCACATATTTTTTCCTCTATTATTAAGTAAATGGTTAATTCTAACAAATAGAATATTTACCAAATAAATTTGTTATTTATCTTAAATATTATAAACCATCATAAAACTTTTATTTACTATAATCTTTGAAAAAAAAGAAAAGAGGATCATTGAATGCGGGAGATTTTTATATAGGACCTAAAAATTAATGTAATTTTGTTTTTCTAACATCATATATATTTTTATTAGAAATTATACGTTCAGCGTATTTTTTATATGATTTAATCAAATTCAGAAAGGAAAAAAAAAAAAAAAACCATAAATTATGTATGCGAGGTCTTACCCTATAAAGACCCCATTGAATGAAGCAAAGCGAGTGTAAGAAGTATAGCAATGGCAAAGCAGCAGGGCTAGTTGCACCAAGTAGGACCCTTTTGAAAATTGGTCTGTCAAAGTTTGAACCATCCCGAGGACCTTGCACATTGTTGTATGTACAAAACCATATAATTGCAATTCGTATATATATATGTGTGTGTGTGTGTGTGTGTGTGTGTGCGTGCGTAAAATGCATTTTTGCAATATGGTGAATATTAGGGCATTACCCCACATGTTACCGTATTATCCGTATACATAATTCTGCCTCTCAAATAAGGGCATGTGGGTGCCTTTCCTTCAAAACCAATTGAGAGAACTATATGTGTGTGTGTGTGTATATATATATATATGTATATAACTACTATTCTATGTGAAAAAAGGAAGCCCAAACACTGCCTGCCTCAGTGGTGATGGACAAGACTATTCAGTCAGGAGCTTGTAATAAGAAATAACCCCACAGACCAAGACCAAGCCAAGCCAAAGATTTATACAGCTAGGCCACCCCCCTATATATATATATATAATCTCTCTCTATCTCTTTCTCTCTCAATCTCTTTAATGAAGTATCACTTGGGCCTGAGGAGTAATACATGAATATTGCCAAAGCATGAAACGACAAAAGGTCAATATATAAGAAATGTGATGAAGAGAAGCTACTATGGCTTTTCACTTTCTTTGCAGATCAGATTTAATCTTGTGACATTACTCCTTATGCACTTAATTCTGCTCTCAGAATTCTCTGACCCACGTAGGTACTGAACCATATGTAAATGAGAGAAAAAAACGACACACAAATTGTATAATATTTTGTCCAGTAATTAATTAGCTGTTGAGTTTATTGGTCTCCGCACATGCAAAAGACTAGCAGATATCTTCAATTCCTCGTAGGTAGAAACCCCAAAAATACACGTTTTTAAGAGTGTAAAAACCATTTTGAAATTATCAAAATTTTGAAAAAAAAATTGTAAAATTGATAGAATCTTATGTAACTGATAAAAATAGTCTCGTATCAATAAGATTTTTTTTTTTAATTTAAAACTCTGCCGTAGATTCCTTCTTGGTTTTTTAAATGATATTCGAAATGGAGTGTATACGTTGAACAGAATAGGAGGTGATGCTTAGATCTTCAATAATCTAGAAAAGCTAATGGTTTATAATTGATTTCTGTTTGTTAACTTAAAAATCGGATTAGAAAGAAAAAGAAGATCATAAAAAGTGAGAAATAAAGTTTACTGATTGAGATTGCGATTCTACAAAAAGTCAAGAAAGTGAAAGAACCTGTAAAAATTAATGTATATTGTAGATCGAACATTATTGCTTAGAGGGGGGGTGGGGGGGTGTGTTGTGGGGGAATTTAAAAATAAAAAGAAGGAGAATCAAACAAGAAAACGATCCTCTAGAAACTATTTAAGCTCATCATGAATAGGACAAATTATTAAATGTGGTATATGATTTCCATTGGCTTCGAGTATAATTTGAAATTCAGGAAATGGGTTATGTTAGCAAGTGAACGGTGGGATTGTGTATGCCATAGTTTACAGCAGAATACTATATTCTATACGATATAATTATATATACAATAGAATGGAAGAAAGGGTTGGCTACTTGTCGTTTTCACACTGAGGTGGTGGTTACTCGTAATAAAATAAGTGCAGCAATCACAAGGGATTATTATTATGATTATTATTAATTGATGATGATTGTAGCAAATGTCTTTCTATATAGTTTTTGTTGTCAAATAAAGAAAGAAATGTTTTCATGTGGATCAAGGATAGAGAAATAGAAAGTACCTCACTTAATTTCAAATAATATGTACAAAAATTAAATCTTACAATTAGGCCCCTTTTATATAGATAATATGTTTCTAAATATTATATCTAGTTAAAATAAAAAACAAAAAAAATCAATAACCCAGGCATCGTTCTAAGGTTAAATGTAATGCCCTATCTCTATTAAAATTGAAAAAAATAGCGGGATGCAGAAAGTACATTTAAGGACCCAAATACTACAGAGAAAACAAAAATGAAAAAACTAGATCAATCAAATATCACAAATGAGCACAAGAATTAATTGAAAAATTGTTGTGATAAAAATGTTTGAATCCCAGGGCGCACGTGGCCAATTGCACATAGGATTAGCCAAAGCCAAATTATTAATTGTGTGTGTGTGTGTGTGTGTGTTTTTTTTAACCTACCGGGAAGATCTAGCTTGATCATGATGTGGCTTAATTAACAGAAACTGCAGTTTCCAAGCCCAAAAAAAAAAAAAACAAAAAAAAAAAAAAAGAGAAACTGCAGTTGTTCCTGTTGTCCTAAATATTTACCATTTAAAAAATACAAGGAGCTTTTGTCATCCACATCAAGTCTTGATGACCCAGTTGGTGACACAAATAAACTAAACATCCAACGGTTTCATGGGAGATATATATACATATATATATATATACATACATATTCATAAACAAGAGCCATGAGAAAAGGGGCAGCCTAAAGAAATATAATATAATCAAAAGAATATAAATGAAACTTTGTTCAAGTAGAATTGTCAAAGCGTACATTTTGATCTACGTGACTATGTGGCCCCAGGGTTTATCCCGCCGGATCGAGACAAGAAATATAAACGTACGCGAAAATGAACAGCAATGATGTGCTAGTTTTTACGTCGGAGTAAAAATAAAAATACTTCAATAAAAAAAAAAAATACCCCAAGTAAGCTCCTTGTTGATTTGAGGAAGAAGCTACAGCTAGACGGCAGGAGGAGAAGAAAGAAAGAAAGAAATATGTACAAGGGTTTAAAATTAAGTTTGGATTTGTGTTCTTGGCCAGCTAGTAATAAAATAGAAATGAAGAGAACGAGAAATCGAGCAAAATGCTAGCAGTCATGAGAACTAAGCTAGAGAAAGAGAGAGAGGAAGAGGAAGAGAGGAAAAACGGAAATTTCTAAAATTTTTTCGTTCGCTGGCGGATCGATCCATCCAATTATAAGCGAATCGCCTAAATATACATAATCTCATAAATAATCACAATTAAAATAGATATATATTCAAAAAGGCGGAAGAAGAGGAAGAAGAAGAAGAAAGAAGATGATATCAAAAGAAAAATCAGTAAAAAAATTAAACCTATACTTCAGTCGTCGTCGTCTTCGGACCACCGCCGCCGCCGCCGCCGCCGCCACTGTCATCTCCTCCACCAGCACTTGCACCGCCACTCCCACTGCCCTCACCGGCACCACCACCACCGGCACTACCAACAGTACTAGCCTCTCCCGCCGCCGCCGCAATGGCCGAAGTAGTAGTAGTAGTAGTAGGAGGGCGCTTCCGCTTCTTCTTCTCGTAGGGAATCCCTCTGGCCTTGGCCTGGCCCTCCCTGACCTCCCGGAGGTAAATCCTGACGGCCCTTGCCCCAAACGGGTTGGACTCAGGGCGGCCTCCGTTCTCCTCGTAGGCCGCCCTGAGCCGGCCGATGAGGGCGTCGAGGCTGCCCCACGCCTGCTTCAGCGGGCACGCGCACGGTGCAGGCGGGTTCGGGTGTCCGAAGTAGGGACAGCCGGCGACGTGGACCTTCGTCTTCCCGAACTGGTCGAGGTACTTAAGGAACTCGATCACGTGGGCCCCGCTGCACCGCGCCAGCGTAAGCGGCGGCTTGTGGTTCTTCAGGTACTGCAGGAACGTGTTCCAGTCCCTCCTCTTCTGCGACTCGTATCTGCTCGGCGGCTGCTGCTGTTGCTGCTGCTGGTGGGCCGTTGATGGGCCGCCCTCCGACGACGTTGCGGCCGCCTGGACCGACCCCCCCGCGCCCCCCGATGATGGGCCTTGCTGATGATCTCCCGATCCGCTACTCGGGTCCGTCGACGGCCCACCGGCTCCTGATCCTCCCCCTCCGGAAGATGAATCCATTTGGGAGAAATACTAGTATTAGTACTACTACTGCTACAAAAACAACTAAAGGTGATCTTTTTGCTGTTTGACCTATTTTCAATAACTACATGATCGTTGTCGTACTGGTGTTGTTTTTCTGACTTAGAATCTTCTTCTTCTTCTTCTTTTTTATCTTTCTATATCTCTGATGATCAGGTGAGACGAGGAGGTGTTTAATTGGGTGTGTTGTTGTTAGCTAGCTGCTTCGGAGACTGCTGTATTGGCATACGACTGTAGGAAAAAAAGGATTGCCTAATTCGTTATTGTTTTATTGGTTTTTTTTTTTTTTTTGGTTATGTTTTTGTGGGAGGGAGGGTTTTAGGGGGAAGAGAAGGAAGAAAGAAATGAGGAGGAGAGAGAGAGAGAGGGAGAAGAAGGCCGCTGATCAATGATGGGACGTAAAAAGTATGGATGAATGAACACGAATGAGAAAGCAAAGTTGGAGAGAAAAAGAGAGGTTAGAGAGAGAGAGAGAGAGAGAGAGAGAGAGAGCGAGTGAGTGAGTGAGTGAGAAAAAGAAAAGAAAAAACAATTGGGGGGTTGGGGAAGAGTTTTATTGTTGCGATGGGGGGAGAATAATAATGGTAGAAAAAAAACCTGTGTTTGCAATTGCGTGTTATGTTTTGAGAGAAAGAAAGAGAGAGAAAATGGCGAGAGGGGATTCAAAATTCACATGGTGGCCCCATTGGACGTGATATGTAGACTATTCACTTCCCCGCGGCCCCTCCACTCTCCCTCTGCAAAACCCTACATTTTTCCAAGTTTTCCAAACGCACCCTTGCAGCGTTTATATATATATATATTTTTTTTGGGTGGGGGCGCAAAAATAATTACTGCGGTAAATAATTGTATCAAAATCAACTTGAATATGTTATATATGTATGTGTACAATCGAATTCCTTAATAATACACACGCAATAATTAGATGTGTATATGTAAAGACATATTGATGATAAAAGTTGTTAACGGCAACTAATTTTATACACAAGAACTACTTAAAACAAATAGCCTGTTTTTATGATCATCAATCATCTGTTTCATGAGCTCCAAGACAGGCCCTTATATGTGTAGATTATCATTTATCTAGTAAACCTCACTAGCTGGTTCTACCTAGCTAGTGTAAATTACCATTTTTTTTTTCAAATAAGAATAAGAAGCTAGAAAAGAAGGTTTTTAGTTATAACATATATAGATTGCATCATTAACTGACATAATGACAAAAAATGTATTATTTAAAAACTTTATTTTTACCAGTTTTATTATGTATACCTTGTTTTTAAAATCCCGACGCTATCAATTATTAAATATCTAAGGTCATAATCTTTACTATATCATCATTTAAGATCTTAATAGGCTTTTGTTTTTTTTAATAACGTAGCATATGAAAATATTACTAATTTTTCTTTTCTTAAAAAAAAAATTTGTATGAATTTTACATAGATGAGTCGAGAGGGTCCTACATGATTGCGTGTTAGTCACATCCAAGAATGGGTGCGTGGGATTGTTGCTGGCCGTGGAGTGGACGGCAATAAATGAGGTCCGAGTGAGGTCAAACATCCTTAGGCCACTTTAGAGCATGTATATCATACAAGAAAGGCGTGTGGATTGTCTATGGTTTGCCCGTTTTCGATGCGTCAGTCTAATTTAATCCTTTGTTTTGGGAGAATTAACGCGGTGATTCTTATATGGAGCAACTTTCTTTGAAAACAAGACAAAATTTAATCTATATACCCTAATTCCATTTCCCAATGGCACGTGAAAGATTATGTATTTGGACTGTGGCTAATTTGGTCAAATGTGCATAGAATACTTGTCTAACCTAATTGCTGTAACTTGCAGGCATTGCCCGTGAGCAATAATAGAAGCCTCATTTCCTTAAAAAAGGAAAAACCTAATTCTAGTGAATAACCATGACTTGCCTATTAAATAAAGGAAACAGAAAGTTTATAAATAATATATATATATATAATGGATAACAGGTGTGTGTCACCTGGGATTCCACACACACACACACACACACACGCACAGAGATATATATATATATATTATACAGTCACGTAAATTTCTACAATAAGACTGTTTTTCAATTGCTAATCTATATTAAATATTATTTGATCTGCATATTTTTTTAATATGATTTTGATTTAATACAACAATGAAAAAATGTTTACTATCATAGACGACGCTACAGACGTTACATCGTCATTTTAAAAGAGTAACTTTTTTTCTTGTTTATTTGTTTAACTTCCCTTCGGGTTTTGCAATTAATTGAAGTGTTGAAATGATTGATATATATATATATATTGTGAGATTTCTTTAGCAACTATATTACGCACTGATATCATATCAACAATGACTTAAACCGCGTTAAAATATAAATACGAACCAATTACATTTGTTTTTATATAACTTTTTGTGGTAGTGGGTAATGTGAAATATGGGCAATGATGCGCAGCTCTACAGTAGTGTATCCATGTGTTGCTCTTATTCAACAATACTTTCAAATGGGTTTTTTAAGTTAGAAGTTACTTGCCACGTTTGCGCTATGACCCACATATGAAAATTGTAATCTTATAATAGAATCCATAATACAAATGCAAATTAGCCATTGGGCCATTTCTTTTTCTAAAAAGAAAAATAATTGTAAAGATGGAGAACGATTCTTATGTAAATAACTTTAGAGAAACAGTCACCTCTTTTTAATATGTAGAACTCTCACAAAGCTAATTGTTCATATACTCCATCTACAGTAATAAGATTATCTCGAGCCGAAATATTATAAAGAAGAATGAACAATCTTATTACCTTATCAAAACTACACAGTATTAAAAAAGAAAGTATATCCTAATTGGAGATGTTTATCATGATATAAACTATAATTTTATTCATTTTCTGTAAGGGATCAATAGTACTTTTATATTATCTTGGATATAAATTTTTAATATGAATACTTATTATGAAAATGTTAAAACGTTAACCAAATAATTAAAATTATAGTTCCTACCTTGAGTAAAACGTAATACTACCCTAAAGTAAACTCCTTTTTGAGTGATATCATTGCGGTTGATGCAATTTCATGGTGTATATATTTATTTATTTTATGATTTTCCCAGATTCTCACGGCTATATGATAAGATTTTGGCTATGATTTATAGACCTTGGGTTCACATGAGAAACCCCCGAGTACCATGTAGAAGTTATCTAAAGCATACTAAATAAGGGAAGTCTTGATCAACTACCACAATATTGCTCCAAAATAATATGTATGCCCTAGTGATTGACAGACATGACCTATTGAAATGACCCAAACGAAACCTCGAGGATCCAATCAGTGTTTTCGGATCTCCTTTGTGTTGCCCTTCCAATTGTAGGAACCTCCTCACCGAGCCTGCCTTCCCTGTAATAATCTTATCCTCACTATTATTCAAGCGTGGACGTTACGACTAATTAAAAGCACACACACACGCACACACATATATATATAGTTTGTATTAATCGTGCCAATGTACACACACACACACACATATATATATATATATGTTACCGTCTCGTCGTAGTATCCCACAAGAGAATTAGTGTTTAAAAGAAAAATATTAAACAACCTAATCCGACAAGGCGTGTGAAACAAGCCCATATATCAGTGAGATCGTTTTATTTTACAATGATCTCTTTTGTTATTAAAAAGCCTCAGATATAATGTATCTGTCCATGTGAACGGTAAATTTCTTACAAAATTAAAAAGTTTTTCAGTGAAACGAAGAGTATTTAGTATTATTATCCTACAAACTTCACTATATGACAATTTGCCTCTCAAATTTTTTATTTTTGCAGTTAATTAACTCTTGAACTTTCTAAATTGTAAGAACTTGTTCCATTTTTGTAAACTTTCTATTAAATTGATGATTTAAATTTGGAAGATTAATTTACATTAAGATTTGTGTTAGATTTAATTGATCAGAAATAAGTTTCTTCGTCTTCACATATGACATAAATGGACTTACCACAACAATTTATAGGAAATTAAGTTAAATGGGATACATTGTAATAATTTAAAAAAATTTAGTGAGATAATTTTTAAATTAAAAGTTTTGCGAATATTTTGTCAAAGGATCGTAAATTTAAAGGAACAATAATGCTAAATACCCTGCAAACAAACAACTCTTACAGTATGGTGAACATATAGCTTTTTTTTTTTTCAATTCTTATTATCAAAATGAAAAGATACTGATGTGCAAATGATCTGATTCTACAACAGAAAATTTTTTAAAATTTATTTTTTGGCTCAAAATTCTATAGTAAAAAGTTCATATTGGGGTTTAATCAATGAGTTTCATAACAAATGGAAAAAGTATTTGAGCTGATTCACAGGAGCGGCATAATATTTGGAATTTCAGATCTCATTCTATTCACCACCAAAACCACAAAAAAAAAAAAAATAAATAAATAAAAAAAAAATCAATCTAATTGATCATCCATTAACGAAGGAAAATAAAACAGCACAAAAATCATCAACTGCTTTTGAAGTCCATTGAAATTGAGATTCCCTATACACGATTGCAAGTGTTGATATAATTGTTAATTATTTTATTGATTTGTTAGTGAAATAATCAATACTGCAGACTCTACAATAGTTTCTTTGGAAAGATTCTATTATCATCGTTAAGTCATAAATTAATGGTGGGTCATTGAGAATGACTCCCGTGATTATCCAGAATAAAATCAGACAGATTAAGGCCAACACACACACGCAAAATCTATCGGGAATATTTTTTCCTCATTTAAAATATAAATTGTTGCATAAATACGATAATTTCTCATCACCGAAGAAGGTTACTTTTTTATTTTTATTTTTTGATCTAGAATCTGATATTGTTCGATAAAATCTGAAAAATGGCTTGTAATATGCGTGGAGGAATTAAAACTTACCAAATTAAAATCAAGGGTTGCGACGGTTGATGTGTCTATTTAAAATTATTTACCAGCTACAGAGTCAGTAAAGTATCTCTTTCCATTTTAATTAGCTAGTAGAATTTGGTAAAATCTTTAATTATAATATATATGACATCACTATCAAGTAACATGAGAGTTTCTACGTGACGAATTTTTCTTTTTCTTTTTCTTTTAGGGTAAATTACTAAATTGGTATCCAAGCTTTTAAGTTTGTGCAATTAATTTAATTTTTATTTTTTTAATCCTTTCCATTAACTTTTAAATAAAATCCGTTATTTAATATCATTTTTTGAGCAAATTACTAACGCATTTCATCTAAAAATTAATAAAAGAGATTATTGTAGCAATATTTTAATAATTTAGGAGCATTTCAGTTACTTAAAAAAAACAAGATCAGAAACTAAGATTGCACAAACTTAAAAGTTTAAGCACTAAACAATTAATTTACCCTCTTTTTATCGGTAAAAAATACAGTTTTAATTGTGGTTTATAAATGTTTACGTTAATACAGTACAAGTCTCCTTATATTTGTAAAACAAATAATTGAAAAATTAATCAAATAACTAAAACTACAAAACCTATTTATAGTGTTAAAGAAAAAAGACAGTTTTCGCCGTAGAAACCTCCGAAACACATTATTTTACTTGTAATTAAGTACATCTGAAGTTTAGGGTTTGTTTGGTTTATGGATTGCGTTTAGAATCAAATAAAATTTTTAAATTTAAATTGATTGATTTAATTAAAATTTTTATTAATTAAAAAAAAAGATAAAATTAAACTCAAAAACTTGGTATTAGATCAGTTGCCTTGTTTCTTCGTCTACCTGGGCAACATGGTTAAGGTTTGAAACTAGGAAAAAATAAAAAAAAAATAAAAAATAAAAAAAAAGATGGACAAAAATTTTTTCCCCCAACAAGGGCTGGTAGTACTGGTATCTAATCATCCATTGAGGCTATTTGTTTGGGCATCTTTTCGTTTTGCAAATGAACAAGGAGTGGTAACAATAGCATTTCTCATGGTAGGCTGAGGCTGAGGAGTTCTCTGATAGGCCAGTGACTTTAAATCGTGGGACCAGTCGTACAATTTGGTTTTTGGCAGTGGGATTCCAAATGTCAGATGTAATCTACGAAAAAGATGAAGATTTATGAAGAAAGAAAAAAAGAATCACAAGCAAATCCAAAACGACCAAAAAAAAAAAAAGGGGGAAGAAAGAGATAGACTAGTCATGGAGGGAGAGAAATAAATGCGAGAGGTGCGTAATGTGAGGGATAACATGTGAATTTGATTAAAGCCCATTTGTGGTACAGAAAATGCAATATTGGAAGGACAATTCCAATGCATCCATTGCAATGCGTTGCATGTACTCAAACTCTTTCAAGCAATTCAACTTTCGAATTCTTTAGGTTTTTCTTTTCTTTCTTTCTTTCTTTTTTTTTTTTCTCTTCTTTTCTTTTTTTAAATATAAATGTTGGAGACATAAATAAGTAACTGCATCAAAACAGATGTTAGGTCGGCATCTTTTTATTACTTTTACTGGTTATCAATTCTCATATGATATTTTCAAAGATGAGAGAAAACATATAAACTATGATTATATTATCGTCTTATAGGATTTATATTATACAAGCCCACCCGTTGGAAAAGATATGAAGAGGATAAACGAATGCATGATTTATGACAAATAGAACACCTAAAAGGTAAGAACAAAATCTATAGAAAGAAAGGTCATGCATATCCCTATAAAGCAAAGAGAAAATAAATTCCAGACCGAGAACCACCATTGAATATAACAATGTTGAATTGAACGATTCCCACTCTCATTAGTTTTTCCTTTCCTCCCCTGTGCCTGAATTTTTCTTTAATTTTTAGTTATTTTAAATATATTTTTATGATAGGAACGATTCCTTTTCATTACTAATCAAAACATACTCCTAACTATTAGATGAATTTTTCAACGAACTAATTTATATGTTTCCGTTAAATAGTTATAGCATGTAATACAAAATTGCGCTTATATATATAAATTAAACTTTTAAAAAATTAATATAGCAGTTAAAATAACAATTTTTATTGATAATGATATAGCTATAAAAACTCCCTTTATTTTTATCCAGTTTGATCTACTTAATAGAACATCTACATTTATTTGACAAGGAAATTATAAAAAATCTCCATGCAGTTTTTTTTTTTTTTTCCTCATAGGTGCTTTTGGTTATGCAAAAGCTACCGAAAATCCTTTCAATATTACTTGATTCAAATTCTTCCCTTAATTAGTTGGTAAGATTGGACAAAAATTATGTTATTCTGCGTGTAAATCCTTCCTAAACACAACACCGACATTATATATAGTCATAGACTCATAGTCTTCCTCATTCCTTCTCTTTCCATCTCTCTCATTTCTCCCACACTCTCTAATGTAAATTGCTTTCCCCCCTCTAAAAAGGATCATCCCACCTCCATCTCATTATATTGTTATATAAAAAATCTTAGAGCCCACCTATAAAATGAAAAGACTTTAACTTAATTCTGTACTTGAAAAATTAATCATTTGAGTAACATTATCATAAGTCTGAAACTGCATGACCTATTAATTGGATAATCCCTTTATTATCAAATATCAAATCTAAACATATCTTAAAAAGTGGAAGAATGAAAGACATGATTACTACTATATCACCCGGTCGGTGGTCTGATGTCTTCTGCAAGCTTACACCGATGAGGTTCACCAGTAAATTGTTATGCTTACTTGGCACGATTGCCGAAAGCCTCAACCCACCGCTGCCAAATGTACAGAAGAGGTAAGAGACGAGAGAGAAAATTAGAAAGAGATGTGTAGAGGAAATACAAGTAAGTAGTATAAAAATTGGAAAAAGTAAAAAGCCAGCGTATGTTTGGAAGAAAAACCAAATTTGAATGTTTTTCTTTTCCTCAATTTCCAAGTATTATCTATCAACAAAGCATGAAAATAGGGGATTTTTTTTTTGACAATTTCCATTTCCAAGATGTTTTTGCTTGAATATTTTATTTATTATATATATACCCGATTGACCTAAGTTCTCTTTTATTTTTCTTCCAATTCATGAGTGTCTAGTGCAAACCTTAGTCAGTTCCAAATCATTTGTGGTCCAATACAAGAATTTAAACAGTGTTAACTAATCAATATACCATATTTGTACATTTCTATACCAAAATGAATTAATTTCTATCCAGTGAGGAAAGGGATTGTTGGGACTAATAATGCAATTAATGGAGATCAATGACATTTGACAATTATAGTTTAGATTTTTTTAATCTAAATAATTGTAGTTTAGATTTGTGTTTAGATATGGTGCTCATAAGTGCTGGCTCAACTTTATCATGCCGATGAAAAATATTGCTCAATATGCAGGTGTACTCTACTACTATAATCACATATTCGTGTACATATATATATGCACCTACGTTAGTGGCTATATATATTGACCTTTAGTTAATGCCATAGCAACACATGACAGAGAAAGTTATGATCATATGTGTGCTAAATTAATCGAGCAATATTTAAAATTTTCAGGAAAGTTTAATTCTAATTAATTAATCAGCTTTTTATCTGCAAGAGTGGATAGATTTCAATGTAAAAGTTGCTGTCAAATAGGCTTAACTGAAGTTAATTTGTCTTTTGAACTTCGTTAGGTATTTATATATGAGAAATAGATGCATCTTATGGGAGAAAAAAGGTTTTCATGATAGTTTCATTGTGTATCATAGAACTAAAATGTAAAATATAAGGGATAAAAAAAAAGTAGAGATAAAACTTCCCTTTCAGTTTTCTAAAATCTATAGAATTTGAATATTTGAATATTAATGATATTCATAATGAGATTTTTCATTATATATATATAAACAATTTATATATATGAGATCCAAGCTTGAAATAGTAGTAGCTCATGAACTAAGTTGGGTTTATTGAATCAACACCTTAGTTTTCTTATTTTTTTTAGAAGACAGCAACACTATATTTCAAATTTTCTTTTTGTTAAAGAGAGAAAAACGAAAACTTTTGAAATCATGGAACATTAACTTGAAATATTTGGTCCAGTTTGAATCCAATCCTTATCTATTTGTATATAATTGAATTTCGAACCAATGATGTGTAATTATAAGCTTCACTGTATTCAATTATTATGATGCACAAAAGATGTATCATTGTAATATATACAGTGAATATATATGGGGATATAATAAATTTAACGCCGTTTCTTTTAATTTACTTATTCCTATCCCAAAAAGCAATCCAATTGATCATATGTTTCAAGCAACATACACGGCTTTTGCCCACTTCATGAGATTACTTCCTGATGAAAGGTACTAATCCTTTGAATGACTTGAAACCTAGGAAGATAGCACCACGTCTAATGGGCATCTCATAATGGGACGTAATCCTTTTTATCAATCCACTTTTTTAATTGTATATTTTAATGAAGTACTAATTATAAACAAAAATTCACAAAGTGTTGCGTAGGGGTATAGATATAGGAGATGTATAATGGTTTCATGTTATGGTCTATACATATATGGATTCAATATATATATATAAATGAAAACATCAATGCAATATCTCATTGCAAGTTTTTCTACAATAATTAGTTTCTCTCAGTGCAAAAGAAAGCGCAACCAAGGCCTTCTCACTCCCGTAATTTCTTCTTAGACCCCTAAATTCAAGACAAAAGACGTCCATTTCAAAGCCCCACAGTTTCTTTTTCCTATCAATATTATAGTACAAATTATATGTATGTTCTCATAGCTAGGTAGGCATGACCCACCATATATAATAGATGATTCCTCTTAATCATTTATCGTCTCATACAACCAAAGCAAGCTACGAAAGATGATACTTCTCTCTCTCTCTCTCTCTCTCTCTCGAATAGGAGGATATCCTTTGCTTGACCCAATAGCATTATAAATAGTTTAATTATTATATCAGTACTGCATTTCTTATTGCTTAGTTCGCCCTTTCTTATTCATTTTTTAAGTGATATATCATATATAATAATAGAAATTAATTACTTAATTTCCGGGGTTTGGCGTTTCTACACGTTTACATCGAAGTATGTCATGAAGTTTTCAATAATTCTTTCTCCAGATCATAGAAGAAAGACCCATTTTAACCTAGAGGAAATGATATTTAAAAAGAAACAATTAATTTATAACCCTTTTTTATAATTGTTTCCATATACTTAAGGGGAACGATAAGCATATGTATATTCTGTTTACATAATAGATTTTTTTTTTGTCGTCTTAGGCATTTAAGCAACCATAATATTAACATTCAAACACCTCAACCAAAAAAAAAAAAAAATCAAATATCTTAGAAGCTAATTTGTGAGCATGGTAACAAATGTATCATAAAATAACGACGATTTAGGACCTTTTAAGTTGATCGGAAAACAATAATTTAGCGAGACAAAAACGTTGGTAAGGGGAGTATTGTATAAAACTTTTATCTGACAGACTTGAATGATATCCTAGGACAATTTGTACAACAAAAGTCATAAGAAACGAACCAGGCAATATCGGTCACGGATCCTCTTTTCATAATAGTTGATTCCGCTAAAAAAAAAATTTTTTTTTTGAGAGAGAAAAGAGTAAAAAATAAAAAATAAAAATTGTTCTTATGGACTAGGGCTCACAATCTTCAATGGAAGACAAACAAACAAAAATATGTACCATTGGAGGTGCATGATCTTTGCTGAAAGCATTGATGTTGTGTAAATGGGCATCTCATGTGTGTAGTACACATGTCCTCGTTTTATTTATTGCCACCCACCCACCATTCATGTCCCTTGTTCCCATTCTATTTTTTATATAGGGTCTATTTTTTTCTTGAGATGTTGACCCTAGAGTCCATAAAAGCTTATTATTTGACTACTTGGATAAACCCGCACTACACATATCATACATACATCTACAAAGAGAGAGAGAGAGAGAGAGAGAGAGAGAGAAATCAATTGTGGAAAAATGAAAAACAAAAGAAACAAAGCAAGAAAAACAAAAGGTCTTTTTGTTGGACATTATCTCGTAAAAATCTTGATCTAGACAATTTGATCAAATAAGCAATCGAAAACGCAACACCTAAAAGAAATGAATGTATGGTAAAATGATATATACATGGCTCTCATCTTTTTTTTGTTTATTTTTACCTCCTTTTTTTCTAGATTCATTATCTGTCAATTTTATACTAAAAGCCAGATTGTAATATTTCATTTGGTTAGACAGACATGGTAGGGATGAAAACTTATCTGAGGAGGGTATAATCTCTTATATGAGTGCGTACTATATAGGCCTCTCACTTTTTTCCTTTGTCTCCTTCTCGAGTAAAGCAGTTCAATATTAATAGAGATACTGGGTACTAGTGGCCCCCACGTTTGAGAGGCCGTACACTTTAGTTGTGCAATGTGGGGTCCATTTAAAAAAAAAAATCAATTCCCTTGAATCTTGATGGCCGTCCACCGGCCACCAGGGGATCTAAGACTCCATGCCCTCAGTCTTGTCGTTTCCCTTGCGTTGTGTCATGCAATGTAGACGGGAGTTTCGAAGGGAAGAAGTTTTCAAGAATAAGAAAGAAAAGGAACGGAAAGATGGTTAATAAACTTCGAAAAAAAATATTTCCTTTTTTTGACTTGTGGGCATCAAATCAAGAACCAACTTTTTTTCTTGAAGTCAGGAATAAAATTATAAAAAAAAAAAGATAACCATTTTGAATTTGTGAGTTTAGCGGCCATGAAGCACATGATAACTCATTAATGGAAAAGACATAAAAAGGATACACATACAATATGTGAACATATCAAAGTTTTTGGTGCTTTTCACTCTCTTTTCTTTTTTAGATTCCAAGAACCATATTTTTAGTCTTTTTGAGCAGCGTTCATACAGAAGAGCATGCCTGAAAATACTGCTAACATGACCCATATTCCCTCGTTTAACCAAACTTGCCAAAAGAAATGGCGAGGGGGGAAAACCATTGAAAATTAGAAATGATTCCTAGACTTAGCAAAAACCAACTAAAGACTTTGATCTCATGAGCAAAGACAACAATTCTTAACAACATAATCATAAGGTAAAAGTAAAACAAATCAGAAACAGAAATCGATACCGAGAGCAATGAAGAAAATTAATGGAGTTACAATTCCATGGAATTTTCCATTTGCAACCCGCGTGTCAAGGAAATTCCATGATACTCTCTCAATTAAGTTGGTACAACATTAAGGAAAGAATGACTAGTGAATGCGATTTTGGGTATATGAAAACAACTAATATACATTGTTTTGTGAAAAAAATATTTATAAAAAAAAAAAAAATTAATCACAAGAGGTCACAGAAAGTGCTACGCGGAGATCATTTGAGGTTCCACATATATACATTCGATGTGTTTCTATTTCTTGTCGATGCAACTCAGGAGTGCGACTGGCGTAGTGGTTACCAATCACTCTGTCATGCATAGAAAATATTATCTCCCTGAGAATTGGTTCGTGGCCGTTGAGAAGATTACCCATGCTTAGGACTTTTCTCCATGACTGGTTAGCTGTGGGAGGTACAAACATATTCGAGACCACTTGTCTATCACGAAACCTTACTACTTGTTTCTTGTCAAACTCCTTCAGCAAAAGAAAGACAAGCATAAGATACGTCAGTCCAAGTTGTTGTAGATGATGGCACTTATAAAGAAATTTAAAAAGAAAAAAAAAAAGAAGCTTTCCAAAGAGGATAAATTCAAACAATTCAAGTATTGTGATGAGTTTTTTTTTTTGGATAACCGTGGTGTTCAAGACTTTGTCCCAACTAATCCATGGGACCCATGCAAAGTGCCCTCTCTATATGGATCAGGTAAATCTCGGCCTTTTGTCTGCAGGTGTGGCCCCAAGAAATTGATAGCATTCAATGGGAATCGAACCTTAGACCTAAGGCTTCATGAGACACTAATTCCAAGTGATTTACTACCGAGCCAACCCCTTGGGGTTAAGTATTGTGATGAGTTGTGACTTCTTTTTCAGCTTTTCAAAATGTAAGTCAAATCTATAAAAGTTTGAAAACTCCCATGGTAAACTAAAGTGTTGAAATAGGCTGTGGTAGCTCCTATCATATGATCTTTAGTACTTAATTGACACCGGTGACATGGTCAATTGTGCATGAGTAACATCTATGTGGAACATGAGGTCTTTCTTTTTACCTTTCGGACATTGTCTGCAGTTGAGCTTGTTCCCATTCTGGGCAGATAAAATTCGTAATAGTCACAGAAAATTGCATCAGCGAGCTGTGGTGCTTGCAAGAATTTGCGATGAAGAGAAGCTGCAACGCTGAGTAACTTCTCAACATGTTCGAAAACAACACAGAGTCGTCTAAGGTCTTCGATAGTCTCACTTCCAGGAGACAAAGAATTTGCTGAACATGTTAAAGTTTAAATTGTTAAATTAGAGTCACTTACTTCAGAGAGCAAAACAGAGAGGGACAGGGGAGACCAGAAAGACAAACTCACATTGTAAAGGTTTCAATACAGATGCCAAAGTGAGGTAAAGTTGATCCATTTTGGTTGCCATCTGTTTCAAGCCTCCATAACTAGTCAGGTTTAGAGTGTTTGCCGATGCTCTGAAGGCAGTACAAACCATTTGCTCAAGCAACTCGTATGGCCGTACAGTTTCCAGGTAATGAAGTATCTACAGAATTCACATGCGATCGATAATGATAAAAAAAGAGATGGAAAAGCATTTCAAACTAAGTGAAAACACTTCTTTCCACATAGATGCATGGTATCACAAAAACCAATGCAGCCCAATATCCGCATGCCATAGATCATGACGTCTTCAAAGGGTCTCACCTTTTCCCCTTCTCTATTTGGATCAAGAAGCGGCTTTTGCTCAGAAGCTGGCAAAGAAGGTGCCTCATTCCAAATCTTTCTCCACATATTTCCTTGCTCAGACATTCTCTGTGAAAGCCGTCCCTGAGGAGGCCAATTATCTTCTGCAAGACTTTTGGATGACTCACTTCCCATTTCGTTCTCCCAATCTCCAGGAGAATGCCACCGAATAAAATCTTCAAAAACAGCATCTGGATTTGCTGCTTTGAATGCTGACATGTCTAATTCAGAATTAAAATCTTATCAGAAAAGTTGTATATATTATCTTACTTCTTCAAATATCGTAGAGTGCAAAGAGAGAAGCATAACCAGTACTTATAAAAGGTGATATATCGTTCAAATGTGCGTTGTGAAACTATAATAATGGGAAAAGAAATCAGATAGAGTATTAAGAACTCATTCAACAAAGCATAGATTAAGAAATTAAATGTACTGAGTGGCTTTACTTTGAAAAAGGAAACACAAAAGTAGTATAAATTTGTTCATATTTACTAAGTGGGGAAAATGACGAAAAAGAAAGAAGAAAATAAAAAACAAAGGAGACCTGAGCATTTGTTATTTTTGCTACTACGAACAATGTACAATTCAATCATTAATTACGAAATAGCAAATAAAGCTCATCACCTGATGTTAATATCTCCTTTTCCAACTGTGCGGAAAAGTCCTGCAAAAGAATGAGAAGGATTCCACATAAATGGAAATAACACTTTAAAATTATCATGCAAACACACTCGATGTCAAGTAGTTGAAAGAATATGTACATATTCAGAGGAAATAAGTTTACAGAAAGAGATCATCTACAAACTTTTCCCCTTTACATAACAATTCCTGGTTGTGTAGGCTTAGTTGATCCATAATTCCAGTGCTGTTTCTCAAGTAGACAGCTAACTTTTATTTGATTCATAAAACTTTCATCAAACTAAATACTTTTAACTTTCTCCAGATTAATTAAAATATCTGGTAGAAATTCAGAACTACCAGTGCCGAACAAATCCTCGAGCTTCAGGACCAAAATTTCTTGAACTCCCTCAACAAAAGTTCAAAAATAAAAGCTAAAGCCAAAATTTAAAACAAAAAATGTCAAGTCCCAGGGCCCGGTTTTTGAACTCATGTGAATTGCATGCCGTTGCTCTTTGTATAGAAATTAAAATAAATGCAAGGAGAGCTGCAGGCCAATTACCATCTCATTCAACAAACAAGATAAGTAGCATATATCATAAGTTTGAGTCAGCTTACAAGTGAATCGCCAAAGGCTTCAACAGCCTGGAGACGTTCTTCATGCATGTCTTCTGTCATAAGTGGTGCATCCTACGATGAGTAAGAAGAGAAAATATCATCTATAGGATTCTTGAAACTCTCGAGAGAACTAAATGTGGAAAGATTGCCAAACTGGGGTAGACATTTATAGAAACCTGCGTGAATGGCACATGCATGCTCTGATATGACTTCAAAAGCTTCATCGACCCTGCCACACCAGCTGAACCCCTCCTTAAACAATCTTCTGCCTTCAGATTTGCAGACAACACCGCATCTTCAGGTTTCGCAACAGAGCTTGTTCCAGAATCTTGTAAATCATTGGGTGTTGAAGGACTACTGTATGAACGAATAAAGCATGTCCAAATCAACAAATAGAAAAGAAAATATATATAAACGTTTTGAGGATACCAAGAAAAATTTTCACATTATCTGGCTAAAATAGTGAGTGCCCAAACATTGAAATTCATGTCAATGCATTCTTGTCGGAGTCTGCCCACCTTATAAACTGTTTCTAAATAGTATTTAACTCTATCGTTTAATTTGTAAACTAATGAAAGAAAATATATCTAAAGCTCCATATCTATAGATAGACACAGATGATACATATTCTGAAATATGCCTAAGAAATAAACTAACAAAATACCAATAGCTAAACATGAAAACCTTCCCCATTGTTGAAACAAACGAGACTAATTACAGCATTATTCAGTATATTAATGAAGAAAACCACAGGTATCTCACTTGCTTAGTTCACCTGTCACGTTTCCTATCAAAGCATTCATCAGGTGTTTGCATATCCGATGAGTCCTCCCCAACGACACTCCTTTTCTGGTTAGTTAACAAAACATGCAGCCAAATTTGAAAGGAATTTTAAGTTTAGGCAGAAGAAATGCATAATCAAGGATGATGAAATAAAAAAGCAAAGGGCTGAAATGACCTCAACACGAGGAGAAAGATGATCATCGCTTCCAATGCAATCTTGAAAGTCTTCAGTTGACTGACTCTTTCTCTCAATGCATATAGCAAGCTGTGCAAGAAAGCAAAAAAATGAACATTTGCTTTGCCATGACAAACTCCACCAAAAGATATGCAAACAAGTTAAAGAGAGGAATTTTAACACATACAAATGTCCAATTGCCTAAATCTAAGAACAAACGGGAGAAACTAGTAACAAAAAGAAAAATTTCAATTTGTTTCAGAATTTAGCTCCACTGAAATTCAAAACTCACAACATGTGTCTGACCGAATTCAAGACACAAAACGTGAGAGAGAGAGAGAGAGAGAGAGAGAGAGCATATGAGGGTTTAATCCTCAAAGCTAAAATCTTGTATTAAACCTCCAAATCTCAGTAAAATGAACACTTCATCGCAGACTTTTAAGCAAGATACATACGAATATGCTTGTTTACTAGAACAAAATCCTACAGACTAATCCCACTGATGAGAAATTATGTCAATGTTGGTTGGGAATAAAAGTACCAGCAGTGGCTCATAAGCAGAATCTTCGATGAAAAAATGTTAAAATGGAAATAACAGGTCATAATGGCATTCTCGAAACTTATAGTTACACATATCACGCCAATTACTTTAGGTCATGGTTTCTATTATGACATCTAATGTGATTCTGATAAGCAAAAATTGACTGTGAGACTAGCCAAAAAAAAAATGAAAAATGAAAAAAAGAGAGTACAACTAACTCCAACATACTCCTGTAAGGAATTAAAATTACTACCATGTGTAGTTTCTGGTTGATCAAACACGTAGACAAGTCAATTGAACCTTCAGTTGGCATTCGGGGCAATGGCTGTAACTCTTCCCAACACCACCGAACTTCTCGAACAAACTCTACCCAGAGTACAGCAATCGCTGAGCAACATAAGTTAAAGCATCATCTCACAAATTGCACAATTATACCATTCTTCCTAGAAATCGAACCGAATTACACATGTTATAGTACTTTTTTTTTTTAATACTATTCCCAAATGATACCAATTGCAAATCATCTGAGATACATACCACGTATATTGCAGTTGCCAAACCAAAGACAATTTAAACAAAACTGAGCAAAAAGGGATGGAAGTGGTGCACCCTTAATAGCTCGTGAAGTCTTATGCTCACCATCAACAAAATTAGGGCGTTGTAAATCTGCAACAAGTCAAAAACAAACAATATAAGCTTGAAAAGTATCTTTTGAGTTTATATTTAGGATGACTAAGCATTGACAAATCATAATTACTTGATAGTTACTCTTTCAATCAAGATGGATGCTTTCTCTTTTATTTATTTATTTATTTTTCTAGAACTCTTTCTCCAGTTTCTTTTGAAACTTTTTTGATAGATCAGTTTCTTTTATAACTTGTAGACAGATCTATTTGACAGACTTCCAACGAGAGCCTAATTACTCAACAAACTTCCTATGAACACATAACTCTGTGAATGCTAAAGTAAAGCTACAACTGACTAGGAACACTACAGATTGATTGCTCAAGTATATACAATGTTACATCGTGCAAGTTTATGAGTGTGGAAACTAATTAAGAAAACAAAAAAAGCATATAGGATGAAGTTGTGGATCTATAGTCTGTCAAATTATAGATAACAATTAATTATATCAACAGAAGCTAGAAAACTCCTATAAAAGGGAAACAAGCATTCCCCACCATCACTGCGGAAAAAAAAAAAAAAAAAAGGAGCGAGAGTGTTAGGAACCCATTAGGTAGAACTCACCCTTAGTTTGTAAGGGGAGGGAACCCAAGGGCTTCTAAACCTACTATTTATCTTATAATCTTTCCATGTGGGACAATTGGTATCTAACATTCCCCCATGCTCCACAACTTCCGTCCACGGCGGCCCATCTTCCCAACTAGGTGACTTCGCAGATCCTACCTTCTACCAGGTATTAGCCCTCCCTAGGCCGCCCTATCCATAATGACGACCACAGACCATAGCCTATACTACGTCCGATCTCATACTCGACATGGTGGTTTGTAACTATCCATCACGCTTGGGCTCAAGTCAATAGTCCATGTTATCGACACTGACCCAGTGGTAGCACTTTCCTTCCTTTGGTAGCTTCACCGACTATCAATATTTGACGCATTGATGACTCCACCAATATGTCTTAATCTAGACATGGTGGACTGGACTTGGACTCCACCAATATGCAACAACTTGGACTTGGACCCATGACGTGGTGGACTGGCTTTGATGCCAATCATTAGGAACCCATTGGGGAGAACTCACCCTTATACAAGAGAGAGAGAGAGAGAGAGAGAGAGAGAGAGAGAGAGAGAGAGAGAGAGAGAGAGAGAGAGAGAGAGAGAGAGAGAGAGAGAGAGAGGGTGGGGAACCAATGGCTTATAAAACCACTATTTATCTTATAATTTTTCCATGTGGGACAATTGGTATCTAATAAAGAGACAGAGATAGAATAAAATGAGGCTTTTGTTTAGAGGAATACCCTCATGAAATAGATCTTTAAGCACACGATCAGTAACCGTAGGTGGAGGCATAGCACTTGAGGACTTCAAATTATCAAAGCCAGGGTTTTCAACTGCCAGACAAAAAGAAGAATGGATATCTTGAGCAATCATCTTTGCCAAGAGATATGACCAAAATATGCATTTGTCAAATGTAGTTTAACAAATTAGATATGATAAGTTCTATCAAAAATTAATTCAAACCTGACACAAAATCTTCCATAAATTGGGCTGTGAAAGACATATCCAATGCATTGACCAAAAGGCACAACTGTGAAGCAAAACCAACCCTTTTTCCTTGGGGAGCATCACTTCTAAAAAAATATATAATGACTTCTTTTTCAAAACATAATAAGAGATGAAGTTAAACATCATATAAACATAAACAACATTGCACATAATTAAAAAAAAAAAAAAAAAAAAAAAGAAAATGAGCACACAGAACAAACCAAATTAACATGTAGTACACATAAAAAGTATGTGTAAGCAGGCATAAAGAAGTAAAAGTAACTACTACAGGCCACTAATCCAATAAACTCTAACGTCCAAACAGACAGACACTTGAAGAAAAACAGTAACAATGTAGACTAGTTTTAAAAGAAGCTAGTCTATTAAAAGTCTTAAAACAATGCTAGACTCGGTGATCATTGCACTGGGTTCAACAAATTATCAAAGAAACAAGAACGCAAATGTAAATATAATCAAGAAAGTTATAGAGCAAATAGCAGTTAATGCCATTTCATGATTGACAATTTCTCATCTCTAGAAAAATTTAGTACCATCACGCGGTAGTGCTTAGCTTTGTACAAACACCTTCCAAATGCAAACCAGAGGTTCTACTAACAATCTACCAAAATCATGAAAATATTCAAAACTTTTACAACATTCTATATACACATATTTATTGTGGTGGAAGGGAAAAGATAAGATCCAAAGGATCAAATGCAGACAATAATGCATGGCTAACGACTATCACAAACATAGCAGCACATAAGCATTTAGTTTAATCTGCACTTATTAAGATGCATTCCGTCAAAGAGGCTTCTTACAGGTTTGGAGACAGATTTGGATATAACATCCACTTCTCTGCTTCAAGGGGAGAACAGTTTTCCAATTCAGCCATTTCTAGAGAGTTTTCAACCATCTTTTCTGACCATTGGGCAATCAATTCAAATCCTGCACATAGTCAACCATTTAAAAAGAAAAGTTAACCTCTGCACATTAGATGGACATTAAACAAGAGTGAATATAAAGAAACTTTACTGAACACAAAATGCCAGCTGTGAATCATGATTCCTCAGGCCCCCACAAAACGAACATGACAAAGGAATAAAGGAATTAAAAATATTTGGACAGTGTGTACTCCATATGAAGGATAGATTCTTCAACAAAGAACAAGAGGTCATAAATTAGAAAGCCAGATTCACCATCCTACAAATACTCTGGGCAGTTGGACAAACATTAAAGTAGAACAACTCTCAATCACAAAGCCAAAGTGAAAATGAGTTTTGTCTTATACCATCACCTTTTATGGGGTCTTCAGCAGAATACCACTCACTCCAAGGACAATCGTCATCCCACTGTGTTCTGTTGTGAGTATCACTACGAGGGCTTCCTCCAGCTTCAGTAATATCAGCATCATTTTCTTGGACACCGTCATCATCTTCATCATTTGGAAGGGTTCTGTATGTTAGCTTCATCGTAAAACGGACTTTGAAAAGATGCACAGAAAAGTCCAATGTGGAGTAGGCCTTCAACATCAAATAAAAAATTACTATAGTTGGGAAAGACAAGGAGAAAAAACATAAAAACCCAAGGAACTACAGTTTCAAAAATAGAAACTTTTTCCAAATAAAAAAAAAAAGAACAGAAAAAGAATGAGCTCCTGAGAAAAGACCTAAAGAACATAGCATATCCTTTCTTCTTCAAAAATGAACAATTATTCTGGGCTTATCTGAGTTTTAACTTACATTTACAGATGTTCACTCATCAAATTAGATATTATTATGTCAAAGGAATTGAGACAGGACCAAAAAATGAAACATGGAGGTCATTTAAAGAAACCACACATGGTAGCTCAGTATTATAACAAAGATTGTAGCATTAGTTGAAAAAAATTGATGTAAACTCACAAATTTAGAGACAAACAGCTCGTATAATCCTTCCAGATGCATAAGTTTTACTGGAACCTGACTACCAATATGATCTGCCTCAAATCTTCTAGTAAAAACAGTTCCCATGTTTTGTATGCCAATGTATGCTTTTCGTGAAGGAGCATGCACAGGCACAAATGCTGGCCATAAACTGCATGGCAGTTTGCAAATCAGTTATTAGATATCCCAATTCAGTTTGAACTTTATTGCAATCAACTTAATTAGGCAACTATAACATTATAAACCCACAACCACAAGGCAAAAGAATCAACTTAAGGCAAGCAAAAATTAGTACATGGCTTAAATATGATAGAGGACACAATCTAGTCACACATTCTCCTACACTTCCTAAAAATTTGCGTTTTGCCAGAGTTTCCACAAAGAAACCATACCTCGAACAATTTGATAAAGCAATTGCCAGGGCACTTAATAGCTTGCTAGCCTCAGGGGCATCAAGAACCACGCCGCTTGCACTTTGTGGAGCAATCACCTGATTATAGGCCCACATTAAGCAACAAAATAGCGAATAAACCTAGTGAGATAAGGGGAAAAATAAAAAGGCAAAATTTAAACACACCAAAAAATCTTTGACCCCAAAGCATAACTGCAGATCATGTGACATCGTATTCCAGTCCGCAATCTTACCTGTGCAACCAAAATACAAGACACATTAGTCTTAATACCACCATTAAACGATCAAATATTGTTCATAGAAAGTTCAGAAGTACCATCATTGTTGGTCTCAAAGTGGTATTCCATGCAATAACTTTTTGTGACATCTTTTAACTCGGATTTGACCTTAAATAAATCCTTCGAAGACTCCAATTGAATTGCACCTTTTTTCTACAACCCAATAATTGCAGAGCACCCAAAATTAAACCCCAAAACAAGATTAAATATGAAATTGTGTGAATTTCTAGTTTGGCAAAGATAAGATTTTGAAACTAACATTAACATACCAAGAGATTCTTTGGACCGTCGGCCATCCATTGTCGACAAATTGCCTCAATCTCAGAGATGAATCTAGGAAAACACGAAATTATGCTTTTATTTTGCATGTGAACTTCAAAAACGCATGCACATACATATATATGTATACACCAATATAAAATGCAAACTTTCACAAATACATGAATTACGAGTATATACGATATGAATTACCTTTCCCAAGAAGAGGCAAGAGTGAAATCGTCGAAATGCTCAAGCTGCGAGGATATCACACGAACGATCAGTGTTCTTTTCTAAGCCATTTCGCAAATTCGAGGTCGAATTGAGGAACAAATTCTTGGAATATCAAAATGAAACGAAATTTAATTTAATTAAAGGAGGAAAAACCTCTACTTCTTCTTCTTCTTCTTCTTCTTCAAGAGCTTCATCTTCGCCTTCGATTTCAATTTTGATGGAGGACGCCATGGGAGTTCCGAGAGAAGCTTCAGATTAAATGTATCAGACACGGATTTCGATTTGTTAAGGAAAATATTAATTGGTAGTTGTTGAGCTTGATTGAGATCTATTTGTCCCGCGAAAGGAAAGAAGAAGAAGAAAAGTTTTCGTGCCTTTATATATATATATATATTTTTTTTTTTAACTCTGGAGAATCGAACTCTACACTCTCGTACTATACCAACGACATGTGCATTTACTGTATCTTATACATTTGTTTTTAGCTCCACTAATGTTTGTTATCATCGTATGAATGGCCCATTTGTCGTTCAAGAATTTCATAGCGCTCATTGAGACGTACTTTTTTCCTCATTTGCTCTCCATCTTGAAGTGATTAATAAATTGAAGTTCTATAGGAAAATAACTTTTTTTTTTAAAGTAATTTTATACTAAATGTTAGGGGTGAACAAAAAACTCAACGACCTAAAGAACACGATAAACCCATCTAATCCAACCTATTATAACCTGAACCTGATCAACTCGATCAAGAGATCAACTCAGCCCACCCAACCCGATTATTAATTGGATGGGTTTGGGTTGAGTTTTTTTAAACCCAACTTAACCCAAACTCGCCCAATCTATTAATATGTAAAAATAAATATATTTCATACCTTGTAATATATAGTATTTGTTTTATATTTTACATAAATTACTTGACAACTAATTATATTTTATATTACATGAAATTTTATTAATATTTGTTTGTTAGTTTACAACTTTTATATTTAAATTTGTTTTTCATATATTTTATTTTTATATTGGTTATAATTTATGAGATAATTTTGGAGTTTTATAATACTAATATTATACTGAAATTTATCTTTCTTTTTATATATATTTAATTTTAGGTTGAATAATTAGTCATTTTTTTTATTTTTTATTTTTTTAATTATGTTCAATCCGATTAACCCACTCAACTCATCCAAAATTTAATTAGGTAGGTTGATTTTAAATTTTAGGTTAATTGGATGGGTTAAATTTAAAATCAACCCATCCAAATTTGATTGATTGGGTTGAAAATTCTTAAAAACCCACCTGATGTTCACCCCTACTACATGTCATGGCTTTTTTGATGATGTATTACTTAATGATTTATCACTGATAAATTTAATAATTCTGATAAATTTAATGGTGTGGTTAATCAATTTAATAAATAATTTACTAAATCACTTATCGTTAATAGTTTAAAAGTTCAGCACTAAGACTTCCTTTTCCGTGGGAAAAAAAAAAAAAAACCATTGGGAAAAGAGACTCAGAAATCAATTGTTGTTCTGTTGACTTGAATTACAATTTTAGCATCTGTTAGGATTACTGGTAAACATTTTTTATCACCCCTTATGCTAAGATTGTATGTGAGAAGCATTTTAGTCATATGTATACTTTTATCTTCCCATTTTGAGTGCCTCCAAATTCCAAAAGCATGTCTCTGTTGCTTGGATCGGGAGATTAGACGGAGTTTTCAAACATGATGACAATTTTCATCATTCAACACAAATGCAAAACACACATCCTTGTGATTATTATTCTTATAATAGTTTGATATAAATCAACGAGAAAAAGAGCAGAAGAGAAAACTGACCAACTGTATTAACTGATTCAGTAAACTGTTTATATTATCCAGCTAACATGGATAATACCACTGGCTGATTCCAGAGAGAGATAAATTGTGCAACTGCGGAACATCAATCCGAAAGCTGCCACGTTCATCCGGTGCATCCACGCCGCCATGGTTGATCTTCTTCCTTTCCCATGATGTTGGCATCTTCACTTCTTCATTTTAGCAGACAGGACTTCTCGGCTTTGTTCTTTCCATTTTCGCGGAATTGAGAGATAACTTTACTGCAAGCAGCCTCCACTGCGGTGCCCTTGTAAGCCTTGCAGATGTGAACCTCCGAAGGAGAAGTATCATTTTTGTTTAGTAAATCAAAACAAGTTAGGGCCTTTGCTCTTGCTCAAGAGCCAGGCCGCTCTCCGACCTTTCCAAGCGAAGGATGGTATTAATGGGTGAGTTCTAAAAATATGAATTAGAATTTAGATTATTGCTATACTACATTACTACTAATCTAAACTTAATTTGCAGTTTTACGTCTCTCCCCTTTTTTTTCCCTTCCTTAATTACAGGCATCCCCCGCAATAGTGCAGAAGAGTAGCTTCAAGCATGATAATGGCTCACTTTCCATGCTCCTCGGCTACAATTCATGAGACTATAATTATTCAGCAATCAACTTTTAGAAGCACTGAAACAGTAAGACGCTACTTCATGGGCCATCGTACGATTATGACTACAAAAATAGACAAATTAATGGATGGTAAACAATGGAACAACTAAAATTAAGGGCCGAACTGCTTCACTTAAATGTACAAGTATTAACAAATCAAATTTCCAGTCACTAATAACACAGGATGTACCAAATGTAGTACTCATGCTCTCCATCACACTAGAAAACTAAAATAATTTAGCCAAAAATAAAATGCAGGATTCTCTCCAACTCCAGGTAGATGGAAGAGCAGGAATCGGAGAAGGCCAGAAAGAACACACGAGAGGATATGCACATGCTCTAAGTACCAGACAACAATTTTCATATGGTCATTGCCAGAGCTGTTGAAACTTTTTTTTTTTTTTTTTCCCCAATCTCATATCGACACAACTGATAGTCGCATAACACAAAAATCACATCTCCATCCTTTGGATGAAAAGCAAGCACAAGCATCTTGCTGGTACCAGCCCTTTTCAGGACCAGTTCATGCAACAAGTGGCACGAGGCAACTCCATCCAATTCCCAAATCTTCACAGCAAAGTAGCCCTTCCTCCTCTTAAGCAAGAGTGATAAACGCAGCTTGTCTTGACAAGCTCCAAAGCACGTGTTACTAATGGTAGCTTGCCACATATCGCCAGGAGGCACGGGGCATGTCAATGAAACGACAGCACTCTTTGACATCCACAGCCTTGAATGGATCAAATGCAGCAATGCCATAGATATATTCCATCCCATCGAGCCAGTACAAAACTCCATTGCAACTTACGGGGTAGTTACCATAACCGGGACTAACTTTCCCAGGTAACAAGACCGGGGACACGGTCCACTGTCCAGTCTCAGAAGAAAAGTTAACTGCATGATCATTGTAACGAGACATCAACACCACTTTGTACTTGTATTGGGTGGTGTCGATGGTATCAGAGCTATTGGGTTAGCACGTGAATCCAGTCCCGGTATTAAAAATGGGATAAGGATCAGTAGGTAGCTGAATCAACTTCCTAGTAACAGGATTGCAGATGTAAAAGTTCGGTGATCTTAAATGCGCCAGTAACAACAGGTCTTTAGTAATCCCCTTTATAAACCATGGAGAAGATAACATATTGACATAACCAGGTGATGGTGTCTCATAAAGAGTACTGTTATACTTAGAAACCAGTTGAGATAATTGGGAGCCATAGTAACACATATTTTTATTCAGAACATTATTTGTTTCAAACAAAAGAGTAAACGGCCATGGAGGCGAGGAGTAATCAATCAATTGTCTGTGGTGGTGTTGGTGGATGAATTTTGGAATAAATTTCGGGTTACAAAGAATAAGATTATACCAGCGTTTGCCGTCAGAGCCATATTGAATAGCAGTACAGGCATCAGGGAGGCGAACAAAAATCTCGACCAAGATATCATCAGATGCTACCATGGAGAAGAATTTGGCTGCTGTTGTTGTTGTAGGTGTAGATGGTGGTTGCATGATCTGGCTGGTCTTTGATGACAGTTTCTGAGGGAGCTAATCAGCACATGCGGTGTGCCTCCAGAAGTGCGATAGATTGCTATGCCTACGCACGACACGCTTAGTTTTGGCAATTTTTTTCACTGAGATGTTATTGTACTTTGTACAATATTATATCACAAGCAAGAGAACTCGTTAAACAATATTGTTTATTGAAATATCAATGTATTGGACCATCTTCTGATGTTGAGAGCTAGAAGCCCGTGGGGACCTGTTGCTATTAGTTATTCAGTAAGATATAGAGCATTTTATGGTTACTCATCTTGCCTACGGAACTATAAAATGTTATTTCACTTTCCAGGCATTTAGATACATTAATGATTTTATTCGTGATGTGCTTGCAAGAAAAGCCCGTCGGGAAGCGCTATAGGAACATGCTTTGGGCTCGATCTCTCCGCATATTCTTGTGGACTTTCAATATGCAAAGAGTTCGTTGCAAGAGCTTATATTATTCTTGCAGTTCATGGCTAATTCTACTGGACTAGGCTTTATAAGAGTTTATTGTGGGGAATTATGAATGTTGGAGCTTTTAACTTTGATTTTTCGGTGTTCAATTATACGGTCTGTTTGATTTAGGAAAATGCTGATGGAGAAGCAGCAATTAATGTTAGCATACATCTTAATTCCTCATGCTACCATTGAGGAGGGCATGAGCATGTAATCTTTTAAATTTTTTTAATAATTGTTTCAGTTATTACACACTAATTAACCTTATTCTTTATGCCTCTTAGCTTTTACTGGACCGTTTTGAGTGTGATTAATCTCATGAAATCTTTAACTCCCTACTACAAGTGACAAGTTTGTGTGAAAGTGACTATAATCTTAAGGTAGTCGAACTATTCACTTAAATCATTAGCTTTGGGAGACTAGAATTGGATAGGGAAAGATACATTAGCATTAAGATAATTGCTATACTACATTCGTATTAATCTAAACTTTATTTGTAGTTTTCAGTCAGTCAACCAAGATAAGTGAAAGCAGAAGTAGACCCATCAAACTTGAGTGAGAAAGTATTACCATTACACCAATGGATGGATTATGTATACAACTATAAAATAGCCACGTTAATGGATGGTAAACAAAAAAAAATGTAAAATTAAAGACTGGACTGTTTCATTTCGAATAGATATGTGATAAAGAAAATCAAAGTTCCGCTGTCAATAATAGTTTAAGATCTGCCAAATTTAAAACTACTCACACTCATAAGGGAAAACAACAATAATTAGAAAAAAAAGAAATTTGCAGGATTCGTCAACTCTAGGTAGATGGAAGATCAGGAATCGGTGAAGGCCAGAAAGGATGCACGAGAGGATATACACAAAATTTAAGTCCTCGATAACGAGTATTATCTGGCCATTCCCCGAGTTGTTGAAACCTTTTTGTCCCAATCTCGTATCGACAAAATTGTGTGTCGCATAACACAAAAATAACATCTCCATCTTTTGGATCAAAAGCAAGCACATGCATCTTACTGGTATCGGACTTTTTCAAAACAAGCTGGTGCACCAAGTGCCACGAAGCGACTCCATCCAATTCCCAAATGTTCACAGCAAAGCAGCCCTTTCTCTTCTTAAGCCAGAGTGATAACCGCAGCTTGTCTTGACAGGCTCCAAAGCATGTGCTGCCATCGATAGCACGCCACCTATCACCAAGAGGCACAGGCATATCAATGTAACGACAGCGCCCTTCAACATCAACATCCTTGAATGGATCAAATGCAGCAATGCCATTGAAAATTTCCATCCCATCTAGCCAGTACAGAACTCCATTGCAACTTACGGGGTAATACCCGTAAGTGGGATGAACTTTCCCTGGAAACGAGACCGGGGACGTGATCCATCGTCCAGTCTCAGAGGAAAAGATCGTCGCCTGGTCATTCCTACCAGACATAAACACCACTTTAAATTTGCATTGGGTGGTGTCGATGTTATCAGAGCTGTTGGATTGGCACACCAATCCCAACCCGTTATTAAAACAAAATTCGGAAGAAGGCCGCCTAGGTACCTGAAGCGACTCCCTAGTAACTGGATTACAGATATAATAATTTCGTTCTCTTACTCCAAAAACCAACAACAGATCATTGCAAACCCCCCCTATACGCCATGGAGAAGATAACAAATTTATATAACCAGATGACGGTGTCTCATACAGAGAACTATTAGACTCAGAAACCAGTTGAGGGAGTTTGGAGTCATAATAACACAGATGTTTTTTCGCATAAGTACTTCTTTCAAACAAAAGAGTAAATTGTCAGGGGTGGTGTTGGATGAATTTCTGAATAAATTTCGGGTTACCAAGAGTAAGATTATACCAGCGCTTGCAGACGGAGCTATATTGAATAGCAGTACGGGCATCAGGGAGGCGAACAAAAATCTCGACCAAGATATCATCAGATGCTACTATGGAGAAGAATTTGGATGCTGCCGTTGTAGCTGTAGTCTCACTCCCAGGTGATAATTCTGGAATCTCGCTCCTCTTCCTTTTCCTGGTACATTGACTCAAACTAATATCTCCCACACCTTGGCCGACCATGATGAAGCGCGGCGTTTTAATTTTGCGATAGTCTAAACCCCTAGCCTCTCTCTCTCTCTCTCTCTCTCTTTCTCTTTTTTTCTTTTTTCTTTTCGGCTGAACTCTCTCTCTTCTCTCTCTCTCTCTCTCTCTCTTTTCTTTTTTCTTTTTGGCTGAACTCTCTCTCTCTCTCTCTCTCTCGACCGACTCCTCTTATACGCACACAAACCTAGTGCTTGTTTACTTTATTTTCCTTTCCGTTCTAGGATACCTTTCCGTCCTAGGATCATTCCTTACATTAAAAGGATAAGCTTCCTGATTAAAGATAAGATTATTTTTTAAAATAACCTATTAATTATTGACATATATTTAAATTGATTTTTAATTATTCAAAATCAATTCTTATATTCTTTAATATATAAAAAAGTATTTAAAATACTCATTTTGTTTATATTTATTTATGATTTTAACGAAAATTATTGATATAGTATAATTGATGAGTGTAATTACTTTCCTACCACTAAAGATATTTTTGTAAATAGCATCTAAATTATAGATCTCTATTTAATTTGATCTTTATTTATATGAAACCAGTTAGTATGCTCCTAATATATAGAAAATCGTTTAAAACATTCATTCCATCCAAATTTGTTTGAAATATTAATGAGAAACCCTAATTAGCTATCGTTAGAATTTGGATAATAAGAAATCATTTTTTGATGAATCGATTAGAATTGCGACTGAAGAATGTTTTTATGGTGTTAAAGGGGTAATTCGAATGGTAAATAATGGATTTGAAAATATAAAAGGGAGGTTCTCTCGTTCTATTCTCTCTCTCTCTCTCTTTTTCTCTTTTTTTTTTCTCATCTTATTAGAAACTAAAAAATCAAATAACATAAAGATAACATATTCAAAATTACTAAAGTATTCTTACAAAAGATTATTTTAAATTGTAAATTGGGCTTTTCTGTTAAAATTATAAATGCATATAAACGAAATGAGTATTTTGAATAATTTTTCATATATCATGGCATAATGATTGATTTCAAACAAATAAAAGGTAATTTGAATGGAAATCTATTATTTAGGAGTTATTTATGAAAATAATCCTTAAAAATAATAATAATAGTTTTAAAATAATTAGATTATTTTTATAAATGACCCTTGAATTATACTATTAATTTTATGAAGTTTAGATTTACTATCCTCTTAACTATGAAAAAGTTTGTTTTAATTCATATATAATTAACTAAAAATATATATAGTTAATCGTATTAATCTATATTAGAAGGTAAACACAAATTTGATTTGTTTATTAATCTTATTAATCGTGTCAATCTATCGTGTCGTAATCCAAAATACCAATCTTAATCTATGTTGAAAACTAAAAAATATTCTATTATACGAGGATGAAAATCTTGAGATTATCTTGTTTAAGATGGGGTATTTTTATTTTAAGATACCTGAGTATCTAAATCTCATGAATTTTAGATTATTCCTATTTCAATGCCATGGTAATCTTAAAATTTAAACAATTAGACATAATTATCCTCTGAAAAAAAATTAACCTATTAACTTTCTCTTCGCACCAATACTCTTCCTTATTCAGCCTTTTCCATGCCCAACAATAAGCATGCATTTGGTTTCAGATTTTAGCTTGATTTAGCTTTCAAGTAAGACTAAATTAGTCACTATTTATATAATTTAATTTGATTTAATTTAGTCTGATAAGACCTACTTTATCTTTTTTTTTCACTATCTCAGCATAATTTTCAATACAAGTTAAATTAAACTAAACTAAAATGAAATGATCAATTTATCTTAACTTTTGAGTTAAATTATGCTAGAACAGTTGTTTTGCCTCTTCGTTCATGCTTGCCCTTTTTTTTTTTTGGGTTAATTTTTGTTGCCAATATATATATATACATGCTAAAAACCAATTTTTAACATCCTTAAATATATTTTCGGCAACACTGCGATTGTTGAGATAGCCTTTTTCTTTCTTTTTCCTTTGTTTCAGTTGATGACATTTTTATAGTTAATGTTGTTTCTTCATTTTTTAAGTGAACATCTTCTTCAATAATTATCGACTTTTTATTCTTTTTTTTTAGTTGATGTCATTTAATATATTTAGAGAATTTTTTTTTTCTTTTTTTGTTTGTGTTGTTTGTTATCAAGAGCCTGATTTGTTTATATAGTCTATTGAACAACTATATTAGGATTGCAATGTTTTTTTGTGTTTTCTGTAATTGGATATAGCCAAATTTTTTTATCTATTTTATTTTGTTATTGTAATTGTATTGATTTATATACGGATAATTTTATTGATCTTTCAAAAATATATGTATAACCAAACATAATAATCTAACATTCCCAGAAATCATATTAAATATGATTATAAACAACAATCGTTATAATCTAACAATATATTTATAAACAACCAAATATTATAATCTAACAATATGTTTACGAACAACCAAACTCTATAATCTAACGTACTTTACAAAGATTTCTAGATATCTGATTACATAGTTCTAGCTAAACCTCAGCATCCTAGTTATCATATAAACATGTGACAATGACTTGGTTATTGTGAGATCCACTGAAAATCTAAAAAGTCTTTTTTTTCCTCTCAAATTTTTCTTCGTTCTTTTCCAGCTTCCTACCATCCAAACAAAAAACTCAGATCTGGTATTTCTCAAAACTTTGGCTTCGGCAGTCTCCGGGGAAATGAACTCCATCTCCACTATCATCACAAACAAACTCTGTTCCACCTCCAACTAATCTTCCTCCCGCCTACCTCATGTCTCTATTATGTGTATATGTATATATATATATATATATTTGTTTGGGTTTGGCATTGATATAAAGCTTTTGTATTTGATCTTATTTCTACATCCATAATGAAGATTTTCTCTCTCATTTTTTTTCCCAACCAATGCACCAGTTCTATTACAATTTTTTCGGTGCCGGCGAGATAGTGTCCTTACCTTTTAATACGATTTTTTTTTTCTTGTGGAGATTATTTGAGAAGAAAGAAAATTTTTCCCAAAGTTTCCATATAGAAATCTATTCCATCACAACTTTGGTTTTGGAAGAAAAAAAAGTTTAAAATAAAATCTTTCTGTTGTTCACTGAAATTAAAAAATATACATATATCTTTTTGTTGTTTGGCAATTTTGTCAAAAGTTTACCTTCTTAAACCCACTGATTTATCATTTGAGGATAAAAGAAAATTTTCCGGATTTAAAGAGACAGTAACAAAGAACCTCTCAAACCCACACACAAACTTTGAAAAAAAAAAAATCAGAAAGTGAGAAACCATTTAGCGCTGAAGCTTTGTTGAACATATTGGTCACGTTTAAGCAACCATTGCTTCCAACAGTGAAGAAATATCTTCTTCACTGGACATGATATTATGTCGCATGATGTTGGGCTTTGTTTTGGATACTCGTATCTTATGTACTCTTGATTGTTTTAGCCCGTTGAGCTTTCCGTGGTATGATCAATTTTCCATTTAGCAGCAAGGGGAAAAGAAACTCTCTGAAATGGATAGGGCACAGGAAAAAAAGAGATATGGAGTCGAAGAGAACGACATACTGAGAGGGGAAGGTGAGAGAAAAATTTAACGGTGGGAGTGCCAAAATAAAATCTATTCTTTTTTTCTCTTTGTGGGTCTACAAAATATCCAACTCTACCGCTAACGGACCAACGACGCGTAGCTCTACGCAATTCAAGACCCGGACGGTCTAACGGTTAACCATCATCAGACATTCTGAAAAGAACGAATGTATTCGTCATTCTTGTCGTTATCGTGGTTTATGGGCATCTTTATATTGTGCTGCCAAGCTGCCTAGTGCAGGCCCTTCGTGCCAGCTGTTCATACAACCCAATTCAATGCAACAAGCAAATTCAGTACATTTTTGAATATCAAATATACGGCAACAACATAAATCTTTAATAGTTAAAAAAAAAACTAGCCAACCGTGGTTTATTTAGATTATGAATTCGGATTAAAAAATTTAAATTAAAATTGAAATAAGTTAAATTTTAAAATAAATTTTGTATTTGATATACTAGTTTGAACTTGAGATTTTTATATTGAACTAAACCTGTTTGGATAAAAAAAAATTGAATTTAAATTTGTATTGAAATATATGTTTAATTGATTGATGATAAAATTAACCATTTTTTTATTTAGGACTCATGACATTTGTTTCGATTAAATGTAAATATGAATAAGATATTATCTATGTTATGATTTGTAAATTTCATTTAGGTTGTATTTTTTGTTTTTCTTTTTTTTTGCATTATGGACTTTAAATGCATTTACAAGTAAAAAAAAAAAAAAAAGATATTTTTTTTTCTTTTACCAAAGAACGACATCCAATTTGAAAAAAAATATATATAGTAGTTCTAAAACTGTAAATTTTGCTAACTATGATGTTCAAATAATTCAATACACATAATAGAAATTATACAACATTAACATGACCTATACCATGGATGTAATTGAAATCTCTACTACATCTATGTAGCCAACATGTCCCTTTTCTCTCTCATCTGCAATCTTTCGAATGAAGTTTGGTGTATCTTTGAACTTATACCTACATCTTCATTTTCATTGATGACTATATCTATGTTAGCATTGACATGTTCTACAATTGGCTCCACATCATTCGAGTAGTTATCCAATAACTCGTTACGAATTTGTACCATTCTAATAAAATTATAAACAACAGCCCACACAATAGGGATCATCACTTGTTTTCAAAATGAGTACTTGTTGATTTTATTTAAAACACCAAATCTAACCTTCCAAACCCTAAATATTCTTTCAATACAGTTGCGAAGTGACAAATAAGTATAGTTGAAGACTTTTATTATCATTTGAAACCCTTGACGATGTTTTATATACTTCGGGAGGTGATACATCTCCCTTTGATATGGAATTAGGAAGCCTTCAATTTTTCCATACCTCAAATCAACCAAGTAAAATTTCCCTACCAAAACATTTAAAAACTGATTTCAAATGTGAGTTACACTTATAACCACACTATATAGTTGAAAAACTCAAACCTGGAGGTGGTATGGGGATCCATGCAATGTTTTAGCCTCTTGAAGCATTTTAGCGTCATGAACGCGTCTTTCATGGCTTAACAACATGAATGCGAACTTCATATCAAATGTACTGCAGCTAAAATATTCAGAGTATTTACTTAATTCCTATTCCTCCATGCTTCTTTGTTCTCATTTGATGTAACACAAGGAACGTGTGTGCTATCAATTTCCCCAACACAATTCTAAAAACATACACAAATTAATTTTGCAGCCAAACTAAGTACTTAATTAGTGTAAAATTATTAGTTAAAAAATAAAATGCACCTACATCAAACCATGGCCGATACTTATAACCATTTTCCACAATAAATTGCCTTTAGTTCACAAAAAAAAAAACCATCATGATGCTATCTTCTGTGAGTGTTAGAACATGTAAGATATAGTTTTGTTGTGAGCTCCTTAAATAACAATTGACAAAAAGATGAACAATTGCATGTTCACATTAATCATGTTTGTTGGCATCAACAAGTTTCTACTGGCTAGTACAACGCTTAGCAATCTAAAGCATCTTTGTTTCATGCTGACCATGGTTTTTAGAACTTCAGGATGTCTATTTAATAATTCCTTGACTTTCATTGAACCAATTAATTAACTTTCATGCATTGGTCGTGGCAAAGCCTGAACAAATCTCCTCCTAACATAAGTTGCACAGACAGCCAAAATTAGTACATTATCAAGATCACTATCTAAATTGTTTGAGTGTAAAGAGTCATCAGAAGAATCCATATTTTAACCAACGCCTATTAGCCAATAGAGAATAAATTGTCACAAAGAATGTTTAAATTTTTTTCCTTATTAATCCATGCCAATAATTTTGGAAAACATATTGGTAGACAAAAATAATGAAAGTAAATAAAGCTAGCCATAATGAAAACGTTATGAAGATGCCAATAGGGAAAAAAATGACTTATTCAAATTGGTCCCAAGCCATGTAAAAGTATGCCAAAAATAAATAAAAAAATGCCACACAAAATTTATAATAAACAAACAATAATCTAAAATTAAAAGTCTTGAAAGCAGGAAATACGTTAAAATCTAAAGAAAAAAAAATCTAAACTCAGTTTCTAAGGAGGGTTGAACTGCCAACGATGGAGTATATGAAGTCTAAAGCGTCTTCCTTGTCCATATTTGGTAAAATTTATTATACGTCATGATGTTTAGCTAAGTAATGAATCATTATTGTGTACTTAGACCTAGGGATCTCAAACATAACATTTATGCACCTGAGTAAGTAATCATTCTGACTATTCCCTTCTTGAGTGGACATATTTCTAGAATGGACATGAAAGTGGTTGACAATTATTCATGGCCAAACAAGTCATTCATTTGTAATCTCCCTTTATTTTAGTTTCCCTGCCGACCCTCTTGAATGGGAAGAACCAGCTTTGTTGTTGGGTGGACTAATTTCTGTATTTGGTGTGTAAGAGTCGTCGACGGACATGTCTGACTTGACATAACGATCGCTGAATTGTGTAATTGATGTTAAACGTCATCTAAAAGGCCGTACAGCATAGTTCTTCTCAAAGCAAGTGTAGTTCAATTCTTTGTGCTTAACTCCTTTATGCTAGAGATGTGTGCACAGACCGTGAACCTGAACATGCTTAAAATTAGTTCACAGATACAAAAACATAGCAATGTAAGCATGGCATAGCCAAGTCGTGTTAAAAAGGCATATTGTCACCAAAAAAAGTAGACAATGATATTACTTTAAGGAAATCTCGCCACTGGGCATTTGAACATGTGATTGTGTTAGTAGCAGGGTTATATCCAAGTATAGTGTGTGCTTCTAAAGCCTTCAATCCTCTATAAATTTTCTTTATCATAGAAACTTTCCAGAGCCAAGGTTGTTGTGTAATAAACAGCCCTCAAAAATTAAGCATTGAACTCAATCACCTAGTGTTCATAAATATGATTTTATGGCATCTTACCAACACTATAAGACAAACAATCAGCCAATGTAGTTAAGAGTTGCAACTCTTTCTCATCATTCTATGAATAAGTGTCATTATCTTATCGCCAACTCATATCCTTAACAAAATGTAAATTCCTCACACAAATATACAAAACTGAATGTGATATTAAAAAATGATCGGTTCAATATTTTCTTAACAGTTATTAACAATATGAAGCGTGACAAGACTCGATACAAACACAGCTACCAAGGTAAAAAAACAACAATTAGGTTCACAAATCGAGTCTATACTACATTAGTCAGATCTATTGTCAAACATATCAAGTACGAGTTTTATACATCATAGCTAAGGAAACAGGAAAAGTGCAGAACAACAAACACAGTGGATTCACTAGAGGCCAAGAAAAAAATACAAATAAACATAAATGATGTATATTTGACAATGCAACAAGAAATGCAGAGGTTAAATGAACAACAGCCACAACTCAAAAGACAAGGGCAAATGCCAAGTTGGGCCTTAATAGGAGCAAATGCCATATTTATGATAAACAATAACACGAACCACAAGTGAATCATTTACCCGATCTACAAGATAGATCAGCCAGCCCAAAAAATTGCATGAAAGTAAACGAATAAAAATGTCAACAATACAACAAAACTAGAGGGAAGCATAACAAGGCCCAATGCAAACACTGTTACCAGGGCAACAAACCAGTAACTTTGTTCATGGATTAAGTGTATACTACACCAATAAGATACATTGTCAAACATACCAACTATGGGATATATACATCATAGCCAACAAAATGGAAAAAGTGCAAACCTAGCTAACATAGTAGATATAGCTGAGGTTGAAAAAAAAAACCACAAGTGAAAACAGTTTGCCAATGCAGCAGGAAATACAGAGGTTAGACCAATAAGACAAACAACTCAAAAGACAAGGTCAAATGACATACCGACCAATAAAAAGAGCAAATACCATATTCATAATAAACAAGAACACGAATTATGGAATCCACTCATTTACTCAATATGTATAACTCAAAAAATGCCATATAAATTTCATGAAATAAACAAAAAAACAAATTCAACAATAGAACAAAACCAAATTAAAAAATAAACCAAAATCTTTTAAGTTACTGAGTTCGATCCAAAAGATGAACACTCAAGGGTTGGTTGAAGATCATGGCAGGAGTTGCTGCTTCTGAAGGCTGATTTTTGAAGTTTGAAATGATGTAAAATTAGCCATTGAGTGAAAGATTTCTGGAAATTGATTTGAAGTCGTTTGGGCAGGGGTCGACACCTCTTACATGGCTAACCTAAACTACATTAGGTATATGTACTTTCCTCGTTATTGATGAAAATTTAAGCCCGAAGTAAAAAAAAAAAAACCCTAAGGATGAATGAGGCTCGTCACAAACTTAATCAAAACAAATAGAGTTCCTGTCTTCTAATTTTAGATTCAACAAAGAATCTAATAGATGAGTAGAGGACCAACAAGGCTCGACAATGGAGATTTGCCCACAGACCTAACCGATCGGCCTAGTAAAAAAGTGGCTATGATTTTAAAATAAGGGAAAACAATGATTTTGGGATTTTGAAGAGCAATGGGCTTGAGAGTATAGAGAAATCAAAATCTCAGATTTTTGAAATTGATTTTCAAAAATCTAATAAAGAGTAATAGAGAAGGTAGTTAAAGGATGAAAATTGCAAGTTTGGGCTTAAGATTCGTCCATAATACTTTTGAACCAGATTTAACAAAGAATCCACAAGAGGAGTAAAGGAGCAATTACAGTCAACAATGGAGATTCTCCCACATAACTCAACTATTATTGGCGTGAAGAATTAGGTATAGTTTTGAGAAAAGGGAGAAGATCAATTGTGGGAATTCGAGGAACAGTGGGCTTGAGGGCATAAAGAACTGGAAAGTTCAAGGTTGGCATATAGAAGAGGAAAGCATTAAAGGTTTTCTTGAGTTTCAAAAAAGTAATAAAAAGGAATAGTAAAGGTAGTTGAGTGATGCATATGCAAGTTTGGGCTTGAGATCCATCCATAGCACTTTCAAACTAGATTCAACAAAGAATCCAATAAAGGAATAGAAGAGCAACAATGATTGATAGTGGAGATTTACCTACAGACCTTAACAACCGTTAGAGTGAAGAAGTGGGCAAGGCTTCAAAAGAATATAGAAGACCGGTTATGGGAATTCAAATAGCAGTGGTCTTGAGGGATAGAGAACTATAAGGTTGGTATATAGAAGAAGAATGTATTGAAGGTTTTCTTGAGTTTCAAAAAAGCAATAAAAAGGAATAAATAAGGTAGATGAGGGATGCAGGATTGAAACTCATATACACTATTTTCTAGTTGAGGAGCTTTAACTTGGCTGGCCATGCAAATATGAGATCGAACTCAAACCCCAAAATTAGGGTTTTAGTCAATATACCAAACTATACCTAAACTGAAATGCTTAGAAAATATAAAAGAAGACAAATTAGGACGAAATAACAAAGGTGAAGAACTTCGAATCAACCACAGAGAAATTCTCATTGACAGGTGGCTCACGACTCAGAGAAGTACAATCTCAAGAATACAATAACTAAGTATCATTAGCCTTAGCTCCTAGTACAAATACCATTTTAAAGTCTTAAAATGTAAGTGTTTGGAATCAATATCTAACAATAAAGAAACGACAAACAAGGTGTTTAAGCATCCCATGGATTGTCAAATAGTAGTCCAGAATATTACCAAATGGTTTTTAGTAGATTACTAAATGATATTCCGGTAGATTACCAAAAGATATTTAGGCAGATACGATATTCCGATGTATTAACAAACGATATTCCAGAGAATTATCAAATGATATTTCAACAAATTACTAAAAGCAGATTACTACAAAGTATTATAAAGGATTACTAATGCTATTTTGGTGGACTACTAAATGGTATTTTAGTGTATTATATTATTGGTTGGTTGGGGGTATTTTTGAAAAGACATATTAGGTTAACTTTTGACTTTTATTAAAAGAGGGCAAAAATCCTAAAACAAGTATAAGTAGGGCAAAATTCTAGAATGTTGTAGAAGACGAACTTGTATGAAATAACAGAGGTAATCAACTTCAAATATTGAAGAAATAACACATTAGATTAATTGAAATGCACAGAAAATGTTAAAGAAGACAAACTAGTTTGAAATAACAGAAGTGATCAACCTTGAATCGACATTAGAGAAATTCTCAATGACAGGTGGTTCATGACTCTGAGAAGTACAACCTCAAGAATACAATAACTGAGTATCTTTAGCCCTGGCTCCTAGTACAGATTCCACTTTAAAGTCTCAAAATGACAAGCATTTTGGATCAATACCTATCAATAAAGAATGACAAACCAAGCAAAATATAGAACATCTAAACGCAAGTACAATTTAGTTTATCATTAAAGTAAAATGATAAGTAATAAATCAAAAGTATAGTAGCAAAGGACCTTTACACCACCACAATAGGTGTAGTGGTACTAATACGAGAAACCAAACTCCAAACAACTGAAAATAAAATGGCCTCTCTACAATAATCACATATTCTTAATGACCACTAGTCAATAGAAAAAGAAATAGAGAAATCACGTCCCTAAGTTGTAACTCGTATGACAAAACCACATTATGATACTCAATTCCCTACAGCTCCATCCTTCCATTGGCCTGATAGCTAAGCCATTACCAATGACAGTAGAATTGACCCCAAAGAACTAGTCACCAAAGCGTAATCTGATGAACCACACTAGCAAGAAAATCTCTAATGTTGAGGAACCTCTAACTGGTGGTTGTAGTCAGTTAGAGACATATTTGTATAAAAAAAATTATGGGTAAATCGAGGATAATATGGTAGGAAATACAATATTTCTATTTGCAATGAATAATATAAAAAAGTTATAAAGCAATGTCAATTAACAGCATATACAGCCAAACATAGACAAATTAACATGGGCAAAAGCACTAGTCCTTATATACACATGAGGGCTTAAAACATTAACGTTTGTGGTTTTGAAGGTCGAAGACTTTTTGTGTGGATAATTTTAAGATGTCTAACATGCCCATAAAAGAAAGTTGTAGAGCAATATCAATTAAAAAATAGAAGGGAATAAAAACAAAATATATCCCATAATTGAAAGTTATCCTCTATACTATGCATTGGAAAACATAACATAGATTAGTAGTTTGTAATCTTTTTAGCTGCACAAGACCCTTTATACTCAAGATATAAGAATGCTAAATTCAAAAGACAACGTCCTTTGAGGGCAAAGAATACCTAAATTGGTTACCAAAACATTAATATCCGCATCTAGCAATAAATAATCTTATGGAACAACTTCTATGACTTCATAGAATTAAACTACATGATGAATTTCTTGTTGAAATAATATGGTAAATTAATGTATTTGAAATGTTAACAATACTGAAACATTGGAAAATTTGATCCATAAAAATACAAAAATATGATATGGTAATTCAACAGATTATTACACGAGGCTCCCGATGGATTGTCAAACGGTAGTCCTGAATACTACTAAATTGTATTCGATAGATTACTAAATGATATTTCAACGAATTACTAAAAGGTATTTAGGCGGATATGGTATTCCGATGGATTAACAAACGGTGTTTCGACAGATTACCAAACGGTATTCTAGAGGATTACTAAATGATATTTCAACAAATTACCAAAAATGGATTACTAAACAGCATTATAAAGGATTATCGAATGGTATTTTGGTGAATAATCAAATGGTATTCTAGTGTATTATCTTTTTAGTTGGCTTGGGGTATTTTTGGAAAAACATATAAGGTTAAATTTTGACTTTTATTAAAAGGGGCCAAAAATCCTAAAACTATTATAAATGGGGCAAAATTCTAAAATGTTTAAAAAGACAAGCTCATATGAAAAAACAGAGGTGATCAACTTCGAATGTTGAATAAATAACACATTAGATTAACAGAAAAGCTCAAAAAATGTTAAAGAAGACTAATTGGTATGAAATTACAGAGGTGGTTAACTTTGAACCAACCTCAGAGAAATTCTTATTAACAGGTAGTTCATGACTCAGAGAAGTACAATATCAAGAATACAACAACTGAGTATCTTCTTCCTGAACTCATAGTACAAATACCACTCTAATATCTCAAAACGACTAGTGTTTTAGATCAACTCCTATCAATAAAGAAACGACAAACCGAGTTAAACACAGAGTGTCTAAACATGAATATAGTTTAGTATATTATTAAAGCAAAATGACAAGTACTAATTCAAAAGCATAGCAGCAAAGGACCCACTACATCGCTACAGTAGGTGTAATGGTTCTAATACTAGAAACCAAAATCCAAACAACAAAAAACAAAATAGCCTTTTAGGAAAAATCACATGCTCATCATGACCACCAGTCAATACAAAAGGAAGTAGAGAAATCATACCCCCAGGCTGTAACCCATATGACAAAACCAAATTATATCACCCAGTCCTCCATAACATTATCTTTCCATTGGCCTGATAGCTGAGCCATTACCAATAATGGTAGAATTAACCCTATTATTAAAGAATAATCACATGAATCATACAAGCAAAAGAATCTCCAAATATGAATCTCCTATGTTGAGAAACCTCCAACTGACGGTAACAATTAGTTGAACAGACATACTTGTAAAAGAAACAATGGGCAAATCTAGGATAATATAGCAGGAAATACAGTATTTTCATTGGCAATTAATAATATAAAAAAGTTGTCAAGCAATGTCAATTAATGGTGTTTACAGCCAAATATAGACAAATTGACATGGGTTAAACCACTAGTCCTTATATACACATAGGGGCCTAAGACATTGACATTTATGGTTTTGAAAGTCAAAGTCTTTTTGTGTGGACATTTTCAAGATGTCAGACATACTTATATAAGAAAGTTATAGAGTAAGGCCAATTAATAAACAGATTTGAGTAAAAACAAAACATAACATGTAATTGAAAACTATCCTCTATTCTATGTAGTTGAAAACATAACCTAGATTAAGAGTTTGTAATCATTTTAGTTGCAAGAATACCTCTTATACTCAAGCTATAAAAAGTAGATGCTAAATTCAAAAGACAGCTTCATTTGAGGCCAAGGAATACCTAAATTGATTATCAAAACATTAATATCTACATCTAGTAATGAACAATCTTATGAAACAACATATATGACTTCACATAATTAAATTGAAAGATGAATATCTCGTCGAAATAATATGGTGAATTAATGCATTTGAAATGTTTAAAAAAAATTGAAATATCATAAAATTTGATCCAACCAAAAAAAACAAAAATATAATACGATAATTCTACAGATTGCTAAATTGTATCATGGTGGATTATCAAACGATAATCTAGAATATTACCAAATGATATTTGGTAGATTACTAAATGATATTCTAGTGGATTAACAAAAGGTATTTAGGTAGATACGGTATTCTGATGGATTACTAAATAATATTTCGATAGATTACCAAACAGTATTTTGACAAATTACCAATAGTGAATTACTAGACAATATTATGGAGGATCACCGAACAGTATTTTGGTGAACTACTAAAAGGTATTCTATTATATTATCTTTTTTGTTAGTTGTAGATATTATTAGAAAAACACATTAGGTTAACTTTTGTATTTTATTAAAAGAGGGTAAAAATCTTGAAACTATTATAAATTGGGTAAAATTCTAGAATGTTGAAGAAGATGAGCTGTTGTGAAATAACAGAGGTGATCAACTTCGAATGTTAAAGAAATAACACATTAAATTAACTGAAATGCTAAGAAAATATTGAAATGGTATAAAATAACAAAGGTGATCAACTTCGAAATAACCTCAGAGAAATTTTCATTGATAGGTAGTTTACAACTCAAAGAAGTACAATCTCAAGTATACAATGATTGAGTACCTTCAATCTTAGCTCCTTATACAAATACCATTTTAAATTATCAAAATAACAAGCGTTTCGGATCAACACCAACCTAAGCTAAATACAGAGTCTTCAAACGTAAATACAGTTTGGTATATTATTAAAGCAAAATGATAAATAGTAAATCAAAAGCATAGCAATTAAGGACTGACTACATCACCACAGAAGGTGTAGTGGTATTAATACTAGAAACCAAAATCTAAACGATTGAAAAAAAAACGAGCTCTCTAGAAAAATCAAATATTCATCATGACCACCAGTCAATATAAAAGGAAGAACAAAAATCACGTACCCAGGTAGTAACACGTACAAAACAACTACATTATGCCACATAATTATTTCACAACACCATCTTCCAATTGGCCCGATAGTAGAATTGAACCCCTAGAACCAGTCACCAAAGCATAATCACATAAATCACACCAACAGAAGAATCTCTAAATACGAATCTCTGATGTTGAGGAACCTCTAACTGACAGTTAGAATTAGTTGGAGAGACATACTTGTAAAAGAAATGATGGGCAAATCAAGGATAATACAGCAGGAAATACGGTATTTCCATCTACAATGAATAATATAAAAAGTTATAAAGCAATGTTAATTAACAACGTTTACAGCCAAACAGAGACAAATTAACATGGGCTAAACCACTAGTCCTTATATATATATATATGGGGGCTTAAAACATTAATATTTGTGGTTTTGAAAGTCAAAGACTTTTTATGTAGACATATTTAAGAGGTCTGACATGCCCATAAAAGAAACTTATGGAGCAATGCCAATTAAAAAACAGAAGGGGACAGAAACAAAATATATCGCGTAATTAAAAGCTATCCTCTATACTATATAGTTGAAAACATAACCTAAATTAGCAGTTTGCAATTTTTTTAGTTGCATAAGACCTTTTCTACTTGACCTATAAATAGTTGATGCTAAATTCAAAAGACAGCATCCTTTGAGGCCAAGGAATACCTAAATTGGTTACCAAAACATTAATATCCGCATTAACCAATGAAAAATCTTATTGAACAACTTCTATGACTTCATAGAATTAAATTGCATGATGAATTTCTTGTTGAAATAATATGGTGAATTTTTGTATTTGAAATGTTAAAAAAGTGAAATATCGTAAATTTCGATCCATAAAAAAACAAAAATACGATATGATAATTAGACTGATTACTAAATGGATTCCCAACAGATTATCAAACAGTAGTCCAGAATGTTATCAAATGGTATTCGACAGATTTCTAAATGATATTCTGATGGATTATCAAAAGTTATTTAGACGAATACGGTATTCCGATAGATTAACAAACAGTATTTTGATATATTATCAAACGGTATTCCAGAGGTTTACCAAATGGTATTTTGACAAATTATAAAAAGTGGATTACTAAACAGTATTACGAAGGATTACTGAATAATATTTTGGCATACTACTAAATGGTATTCTAGTGTATAATCTTTTTGATTGGTTAGGGGTATTTTTGAAAAAACACATTAGGTTAAGTTTTGACTTTTAGTAAAGGAGGCTAAAATCCTAAAACTATTATAAATGGGGTAAAATTCTAAAATGTTGAAGAAGATGAACTCGTACAAAAAAAACAAAGGTGATTTACTTCGAATGTTGAAGAAATAACTCATTAGGTTAACTAAAAGGCACAAAAAGTGTTGATGAAGATGAACTGGTATGAAATAATAGAAGCGACCAACTTTGAATTAACCTCAAAGAAATTCTTATTGACAGATAGTTCAAGACTCGAAAAAGTACAATATTAAGAATAAAACAAATGAATATCTTAAGCCCGAACTCCTTGTATAAATATTGCTTTAATATCTTAAAATAACCAGTGTTTCAGATCGACACCTATCAATAAAGAAACGACAAACCGAGCTAAATACAAAATCTCGAAACATGAATACAATTCGATATATTATTAAAGCAAAATAGCCAATAATAAATTAAAAGTATAGCAGCAAAGGATCCACTACTTCACCACAGTAGGTGTAGTGGTACTATTACTAGAAATCAAAATCCAAACAACAGAATACAAAACGGCCTCCTTGGAAAAATCACATACTTATCATGACCATCATTCAATATAAAAAGAAGTAGAGAAATCAAGTTCTCAGGATGTAACTGATGTAACCCGCACGACAAAATCACATTATGACACCCAGTCCTCCACAATGCCATCCTTCCGTTGGTCTGATAGTTGGGCCACTACCAATGACGATAAAATTAAGCCCCCAGAGCCGACTGCCAAAGCGTAATCACACGACCCATACTAGTAGGAGAATCTCTAAATATGAATCTTTAATGGTTGAAGAGACATACTTTTAAAAGAAACAATGGGTAAATTAAGGATAATATGGCAGGAAATGCGGTATTTCCATTGGCAATGAATAATATACAAAAGTCGTCAAGCAATGTCAATTAACGGAGTTTACAATCAGATACAGGCAAATTAACATCAACTAGTCCACCAGTCCTTATATACATAAGAGGGCATAAGGCAACGACATTTGTGGCTTTGAAGTTCAAAGCCTTCTTATGCAGACATTTTCAAGACATCTGACATACCTATAAATAAAAGTTATAGAGTAATGTCAATTAATAAATAGAATGGCGTCAAATACAGTTTGATATATTATATCTAGTTGAAAACATAACCTAGATTAGTAGTTTACAATCTTTTGAGTTGCGTGAGACCCCTTCTACTTAAGCAATAAAAAGTGGATGCAAAATTCAAAAGATGGCTTCATTTGAGGCCAATGAATACTTAAATTGGTTACGAAAACTTTAATATACGCATCTAACAATGAATAATCTTATGGAAGAACTTCTCTAACTTCATATAACTAAACTACAAGAAGAATTTCTCGTTGAAATAATATTATGAATTAATGTATTTCAACTGTTTAAAAAATTGAAATATCACAAAATTTGATCCATTAAAAAAATATATATAATATGATAATTCGACATATTACTAAACAATATCATTGCAGATTATCAAACGGTAATCCAGAATATTACTAGATGATATTCAATGGATTACTAAATGATATTCTGGTGGATTACCAAAAGGTATTTAGGTGGATATGGTATTCCGACAGATTATCGAATGATATTCTTAAGAATTACTAATCGATATTTTGACAATGGAGGATTACTAAGTGGTATTATGATGAACTACCAAACAGTATTCTAGTATATTATCCTTTTGGTTGGTAAGAGGTATCTTCTGAAAGACACATTAGGTTAAATTTTGACTTTAATTAAAATAGGGCAAAAATCATGAAACTATTATAAGCAGGGCAAATTCGATAATGTTAGAAAAGATAAACTCGTATGAAAAGATAGAAGTGATCAACTTCGAATGTTGAAGAAATAACATATTATGTTAACTGAAACACTCAAAAAATGTTGAAGACAAACTGGTATGAAATAATAGAGGTGATCAACTTTGAATCAACCTCAAAGAAATTCTCATTGATACGTGGTTCACGACTTAGAGAAGTACAATATCAAGAGTACAACAACTGAGTATATTCAGCACGAAATCCTAGTACAAATACCATTCTAAAGTCTCAAAATGACCAGTATTTCAAATTAATACCTATCAATAAAAAAACAACAAACCAAGCTAAATACAGAGTCTTTAAACGTAAATACAGTTTGATATATTATTAAAGCAAAATGACAAGTAGTAAATCAAGAGCATAGTAATTAATGACCGTCTACATCACTATAGAAGATGTAGTGGTACCAATACTAGAAACTAAAATCCAAACAACAGAAAACAAAATGACCTCTATGGAAAAATCACATACTCGTCATGACAACCAGTCAATACAAATATAAGTAAAGATATCACGTCCCTAGGTTGTAACCCATAGACAAAACCACATTATGCCACCCAGTCCTCCATAGCGCCATCCTTCCATTGGCCCCATAACTGAGCCACTACCAATGACGGTAGAATTTACCCCCTAGAACCGATCGCCAAAGTGTAATCACACGAACCACACCAGTAGGAGAATCTCCAAATATGAATCTCCAAGGCCTAGGAACTCCAACTAACGGTTGCAGTTAATTGAAGAGACGTACTTGTAAAAGAAACGATGGGTAAATCGAGGATAATATAGCAGGAAATACGATATTTCCATCAATAATGAATAATATAAAAAAAATTGTCAAGCAACATCAATTAACAACGTTTATAGCTAAACATAAACAAATTAACATAGGCTAAACTACTAGTCATATATACACATGAAAGCCCAAGACATTGACATTTATGGTTTTAAAGGTCAAAGTCTTTTTATATAGACATTTTCAAGGTGTCTGACATATCCATAAAAGAAAGTTATAGAGCAATGTCATTTAATAAACAGAAGGGAGTAGAAACAAAGTATAACCAACAATTGAAAGCTATCTTCTATATTATGTAGTTTAAAACAGAACTTTGATTAGCAATTTGTAATCTTTTTAGTTACACAAGACCCCTTCTACTCAAGCAATAAAAAGCGGATGCAAAATTCAAAAGATGGCTTTATTTGAGGCAAATGAATACTTAAATTGGTTACGAAAACTTTAATATACGCATCTAGCAATGAATAATCTTATGGAAGAACTTCTATGACTTCATATAACTAAACTGTAAGATGAATTTCTCATTGAAATAATATTGTGAATTAATGTATTTCAATTGTTTAAAAAATTGAAATATCGCAAAATTTGATCCATAAAAAAACAAAAATATAATATGATAATTCAACATATTACTAAATAATATTATCGCGGATTGTCAAACAGTGGTCCAGAATATTACTGGATGATATTCAATGGATTACTAAATGATATTCTAGTGGATTACCAAAAGGTATGTAGGCGGATATGTTATTCCGACAAATTACCAAATGACATTCCTAAGGATTACCAATAGATATTTTGATAATTGAGGATTACCGAGTGTTATTATGATGAACTACCAAAGATTATTCTAGTGTATTATCCTTTTGATTGGTAGGGGGCATTTTCTGAAAGACACACTAGGTTAAATTTTGACTTCTATTAAAATGGGGCAAAAATCCCGAAACTATTATAAGTGGGGCAAATTCTAGAATGTTAGAAAAGATAAACTCGTATGAAAAAACAGAGTTGATCAACTTCGAATGCTGAAGAAATAACATACTATATTAACTGAAACACTCAAAAAATGTTGAAGAAGACAAACTGGTATGAAATAATAGAGGTGATCAACTTTGAATTAACCTCAAAGAAATTCTCATTGATACGTGGTTCACGACTTAAAGAAGTACAATATCAAGAGTACAACAACTAAGTATCTTCAGCCCGAATCCTAGTACAAATACCATTCTACCAGTATTTCGAATTAATACCTATCAATAAAAAAAACAACAAACCAAGCTAAATACATAGTCTTTAAACGCAAATACAGTTTGATATATTATTAAAGCAAAATCACAAGTAGTAAATCAACAGCATGGTAATTAATGACCGTCTACATCACTATAAAAGATGTAGCGGTACCAAAACTAGAAACTAAAATCCAAACAACAGAAAACAAAATGACCTCTATGGAAAAATCACATACTCGTCATGACAACCAGTCAATACAAATAGAAGTAAAAAAAATCATGTCCCTAGGTTATAACACATAGACAAAACTATATTATGCCACCTAGTCCTCTATAGCACCATCCTCCCATTAGCTCCATAACTGAGCCACTACTAATGACAGTAGAATTAACCTCATAGAACAGATCGCCAAAGTGTAATCACACGAACCACACCAGTAGGAGAATCTCCAAATACGAATCTCCAATGCCTAGGAACTTCAACTAACGGTTGCAATTAGTTAAAAAGACGTACTTGTAAAAGAAACGATGGGTAAATCGAGGATAATATAGCAGGAAATACGATATTTCCATCAATAATGAATAATATAAAAAAAATTGTCAAGCAACATCAATTAACAACGTTTATAGCTAAACATAAACAAATTAACATAGGCTAAACTACTAGTCATATATACACATGAAAGCCCAAGACATTGACATTTATGGTTTTAAAGGTCAAAGTCTTTTTATATAGACATTTTCAAGGTGTCTGACATATCCATAAAAGAAAGTTATAGAGCAATGTCATTTAATAAACAGAAGGGAGTAGAAACAAAGCATAACCAATAATTGAAAGCTATCTTCTATATTATGTAGTTTAAAACAGAACTTTGATTAGCAATTTGTAATCTTTTTAGTTACACAAGACCCCTTCTACTCAAGCAGTAAAAAGCGGATGCAAAATTCAAAAGATGGCTTCATTTGAGGCCAAGGAACTTAAATTGGTTACGAAAACTTTAATATACGCATATAGCAATGAATAATCTTATGGAAGAACTTCTATGACTTCATATAACTAAACTGCAAGATGAATTTCTTGTTGAAATAATATTGTGAATTAATGTATTTCAAATGTTTAAAAAATTGAAAAATCGCAAAATTTGATTCATAAAAAAACAAAAATATAATATGATAATTTGACATATTACTAAATAATATCATCAGGGATTGTCAAATAGTAGTCCAAAATATTACTAGATGATATTCAACAGATTATAAATGATATTCTGGTTGATTACCAAAAGGTATGTAGGCGGATATGGTACTCCGACGGATTACCAAATGATATTCCTAAGGATTACCAATCGATATTTTGACAATGGAGGATTACTAAGTGGTATTATGATGAACTACCAAACAGTATTCTAGTGTATTATCCTTTTGGTTGGTAAGAGTTATCTTCTGAAAGATACATTAGGTTAAATTTTGACTTTAATTAAAATAGGGTAAAAATCATGAAACTATTATAAACGGGGCAAATTCGATAATGTTAGAAAAGATAAACTCGTATGAAAAAATAGAAGTGATCAACTTCGAATGTTGAAGAAATAACATATTACGTTAACTAAAACACTTAAAAAATGTTGAAGAAGACAAACTGGTATGAAATAATAGAGGTGATCAACTTTGAATCAACCTCAAAGAAATTCTCATTGATACGTGGTTCACGACTTAGAGAAGTACAATATCAAGAGTACAACAACTGAGTATATTCAGCACGAAATCCTAGTACAAATACCATTCTAAAGTCTCAAAATGACCAGTAGTTCAAATTAATACCTATCAATAAAAAAACAACAAACCAAGCTAAATACAGAGTCTTTAAACGTAAATACAGTTTGATATATTATTAAAGCAAAATGACAAGTAGTAAATCAAGAGCATAGTAATTAATGACCGTCTACATCACTATAGAAGATGTAGCGGTACCAATACTAGAAACTAAAATCCAAACAACAGAAAACAAAATGACCTCTATGGAAAAATCACATACTCATCATGACAACCAGTCAATACAAATAGAAGTAAAAAAAATCATGTCCCTAGGTTATAACACATAGACAAAACTATATTATGCCACCTAGTCCTCCATAGCACCATCCTCCCATTAGCTCCATAACTGAGCCACTACTAATGACAGTAGAATTAACCCCATAGAACAGATCGCCAAAGTGTAATCACACGAACCACACCAGTAGGAGAATCTCCAAATACGAATCTCCAATGCCTAGGAACTTCAACTAACGGTTGCAGTTAGTTAAAAAGACGTACTTGTAAAAGAAACGATGGGTAAATCGAGGATAATATAGCAGGAAATACGATATTTCCATCAATAATGAATAATATAAAAAAAAATTGTCAAGCAACATCAATTAACAACGTTTATAGCTAAACATAAACAAATTAACATAGGCTAAACTACTAGTTATATATACACATGAAAGCCCAAGACATTGACATTTATGGTTTTAAAGGTCAAAGTCTTTTTATATAGACATTTTCAAGGTGTCTGACATATCCATAAAAGAAAGTTATAGAGCAATGTCATTTAATAAACAGAAGGGAGTAGAAACAAAGCATAACCAATAATTGAAAGCTATCTTCTATATTATGTAGTTTAAAACAGAACTTTGATTAGCAATTTGTAATCTTTTTAGTTACACAAGACCCCTTCTACTCAAGCAATAAAAAGCGGATGCAAAATTCAAAAGATGGCTTCATTTGAGGCCAAGGAACTTAAATTGGTTACGAAAACTTTAATATACGCATATAGCAATGAATAATCTTATGGAAGAACTTCTATGACTTCATATAACTAAACTGCAAGATGAATTTCTTGTTGAAATAATATTGTGAATTAATGTATTTCAAATGTTTAAAAAATTGAAAAATCGCAAAATTTGATTCATAAAAAAATAAAAATATAATATGATAATTTGACATATTACTAAATAATATCATCAGGGATTGTCAAACAGTAGTCCAGAATATTACTAGATGATATTCAACAGATTATAAATGATATTCTGGTTGATTACCAAAAGGTATGTAGACAGATATGGTATTCTGACGGATTACCAAATGATATTTCTAAGGATTACCCATCGATATTTTGACAATGGAGGATTACCGAGTGGTATTATGATAAACTACCAAACAGTATTCTAGTGTATTATCCTTTTGGTTTGTAGGGGGCATTTTCTGAAAGACACATTAGGTTAAATTTTGACTTTTATTAAAATGTGGCAAACATCCTAAAACCATTATAAGCGAGCAAAATTCTAGAATGTTAGAAAATATAAACTCATATGAAGAAACAGAGGTGTTCAACTTCAAATGCTGAAGAAATAGCATATTACGTTAACTGAAACACTCAAAAAATGTTAAAAAAGACAAACTGGTATGAAATAATATTGGTGATCAACTTTGAATCAACCTCAAAGAAATTCCCATTGATCCGTGGTTCATGACTCAGAGAAGTACAATATCAAGAGTACAACAACTGAGTATCTTCAACCCGAAATCCTAGTACAAATACCATTCTAAAGTCTCAAAATGACCAGTATTTCGAATCAATACCTATTAATAAAAAAACGACAAACCAAGCTAAATACAGAGTCTTTAAACACAAATACAGTTTGATATATTATTAAAGCAAAATGACAAGTAGTAAATCAAGAGCATAGTAATTAATGACCGTCTACATCACTATAGAAGATGTAGCGGTACCAATACTAGAAACTAAAATCCAAACAACAGAAAACAAAACGACTTCTATGGAAAAATCACATACTCGTCATGACAACTGGTCAATACAAATAGAAGTAAAGAAATCACATCCCTAGGTTGTCACCCATAGACAAAACCACATTATGCCACCTAGTCCTCCATAGTGCCATCCTTCCATTGGCCCCATAGCTGAGCCATTGCCAATAACGATAGAATCAACCCCCTAGTACCGATCGTCAAAGTGTAATCACACGAACCACACCAATAGGAGAATCTCTAAATACAAATCTTCAATGCCAAGGAACTCAACTAATGGTTGTAGTTAGTTAAAAAGACGTACTTGTAATAGAAACGATGGGTAAATCGAGGATAATATGGCAGGAAATACGGTATTTCCATCAGCAATGAATAATATAAAAAAATTATCAAACAACATCAATTAATAACGTTTACAGCCAAATAGAGACAAATTAACATAGGCTAAACTACTAGTCTTATATACACATGAAGGCCCAAGACATTGACATTTGTGGTTTTAAAGGTCAAAGTCTTTTTATGTAGACATTTTCAAGGTGTCTGACATATCCATAAAAGAAAGTTCTAGAGCATTGTCATTTGATAAACATAAGGGAGTAGAAACAAAACATAACCTATAATTGATAGCTATCTTCTATATTATGTAGTTTAAAACATAACCTGGATTAGCAATTTGTAATCTTTTTACTTACGCAAGACCCCTTCTACTCAAGCAATAAAAGTTGATGCAAAATTCAAAAGATGGCTTCATTTGACGCCAATGAATACTTAAATTGGTTACAAAAACATCTAGCAATGAATAATCTTATGGAAGAACTTCTATGACTTTATATAACTAAACTATAAGATGAATTTCTCGTTGAAATAATATGGTGAATTAATGTATTTGAAATTTTTAAAAAAAAAATGAAATAAAAAAAATATGATAAAATAATTCGACAACTTACTAAATGGTATCCTAAAGTATGGTCAAACGGTAGTCTAGAATATTACCAAATGGTATTCGATGGATTTCTAAATGATATTCAAGCAAATTACCAAAAGTTATTTAGGCAGATACGGTATTTCAATGGATTAACAAACGATAGTTGATAGATTACCAAATGGTATTCCAAAGGATTAACAAATGGTATTTTGACAAATTACCAAAAAAGGATTACTAAACAGTATTATTATGTATTATTGAATGGTATTTTGGCAAACTACTAAATAATATTCAAGTGTATTATCTTTTTGGTTGGTTAAGAGTATTTTTGGAAGGACCCATTAGGTTAAGTTTTGACTTTTACTAAAAAAAGGCAAAAATCTTGAAACTATTATAAGTGAGGCAAAATTCTAAAATATTGAAGAAGACAAATTTGTATGAAAAAACAGAGGTGATCAACTTTGAACATTGAAGAAATAACATGTTAGGTTAACTAAAACACTCAGAAAATGTTTAAGAAGACGAATTGGTATGAAATAATAGAGGTGATCAATTTCGAATCAACCTTAAAGAAATTCTCATCGACAGGTGGTTCCCGACTCAAAGAAGTACAATATCAAAAGTACAACAACTGAGTATCTTTAACCCGAACTCCTAGTACAAATACCACCCTAAAGTCTCATAACGACCAACGTTTCGAATCAACACTTATCTATAAAGAAATGACAAACCAAGCTAAATACAGAGCCTTTTAATGCGAATACAGTTTGGTATATTATTAAAGCAAAATGAAAAATAGTAAATCAAAAGCGTAGCAGTAAAAGACCCACTACATCACCACAAGAAGTGTAGTGGTACTAATACTAGAAACCAAAATCCAAACAACAAAATCCTAAACGGCCTCTTTAGAAAAATCACATACTCATCATGACAACTAGTCAACATAAAAGCAAGTAGGGAAATCACGTTCTAGGTTGTAACCTATACGATAAAACCACATTATGTCACCCAGTCTTCCACAACGCCATCCTCCCATTGGACCGATAGTTGACCAACTACCAATGATGGTAGAATTGACCCCCAAGAACCGGTAATCAAAGCGTAATCACATGAACCACACCAACAGAAAAATCTCCAATTACAAATCTCCAATGTCGAGGAACCTCCAACTAATGGTTGCATTTAGTTGAAAAGACATACTTGTAAAAGAAACAATGGGCAAATAGAGGATACTATGGCAGGAAATACGGTATATTCATCGGGGATGATTAGTATAAAAAAGTTGTCAAGCAATGTCGTTTAAAGACGTTTACAGCCAAATAGAGACAAATTAACATGGCCTAAACCGCAAATCCTTATATGCACGGGAAAGTCAAAGACATTGATATTTATGGTTTTAAAGGTCAAAGTCTTTTGTGTCGACATTTTCAAGATGTCTGGCATACTCATAAAAGAAATTTATAGAGCAATGTCAATTAATAAATAGAAGGGAGTAAAAACATAAACATAAACTATAATTAAAAGCTATCCTCTGTTCTATGTAGTTGAAAACATAACATGGATTAGTAGTTTATAATTTTTTTAGTTGCATGAGACCCCTCCTACTCAAGCTATAAAAAGTGGATGCCAAACTAAAAATACAACTTCATTTGAGGCCAAAAAATGCCTAAATTGGTTATCAAAACATTAATATCCGCGTCTAGCAATGAACAATCTTGTGGAACAACTTCTATGACTTCATATAATTAAACTACAAGATGAATTTCTCGTTGAACTTATATAGTGAATTAATGTGTTTGAAATGTTTAAAAAATTGAAATATCGTAAAATTTGATCCATAAAAAAACAAAAATATAATATGATAATTCGACAGATTACTAAAAAATATCATGGCGAATTGTTAAACGATAGTTCAAAATATTACCAGATAATATTCAATGAATTACTAAATGATATTCTGGTATATTCCCAAAAGGTATTTAGGTGGATATGGTATTCTGATGGATTACCAAATGGTATTCCGATGGATTTCCAAACGATATTCTTGAGGATTACCAATCGGTATTTTTACAATAGAGGATTACCGATTGATATTATGACGCACTACTAAACGGTATTGTAGCGTATTATCCTTTTAGTTAGTTGGGGATATTTTTTGAAAGACACATTAGGTTAAGTTTTAACTTTTATTAAAATGGGGCAAAAATCCTGAAACTATTAAAAGCAGGGAAAAATTCTAGAATGTTGAAAAAGATAAATTCATATTAAAAAACAGAGGTGATCAACTTCAAATGTTGAAGAAATAACATATTAGAATAACTGAAACACTCAAAAAAATGTTTAAGAAGACAAATTGGTATGAAATAATAGAGATGATCAACTTTAAATCAACCTCAGAGAAATTCTCATTGATACGTGGTTCACAACTCAAAGAAGTACAATATTAAAAGTACAACAACTGAGTATCTTCAGCCCAAAATCCTAGTATAAGTACCATTCTAAAGTCTCAAAACGACTAGTATTTTAGATCAATACCTATCAATAAAAAAGATAAACCAAGCTAAATATAGAGTCTTTAAATGCAAATACAGTTTGGTATATTATTAAAGCAAAATGACAATGAGTAAATCAAAAGCATAGCAACTAAGGACTGACTACATCACCACAGACGGTGTAGTGGTACTAATACTAGAAACCAAAATCTAAACAACAGAAAACAAAACGGCCTCTATGGAAAAATCACATACTTGTCACGACACTAGTCAATACAAAAAAAAGTAAAGAAATCACGTCCCTAGGTTGTAACTTGTAGACAAAACCACATTATATTACCCAGTCATCTACAACACCATCCTCCCATTGGCCAGATAACTAAGCCACTACCAATGACCATAAAATTAACCCCCTAGAATCGGTCGCCAAAGCGTAATCACATGAACCATACTAGCAGGAGAATCTCCAAATACAAATTTCCAATTCTGAGGAACTCCAACTAACTGTTGCAGTCAGTTAAAGAGACATACTTATAAACGAAACGATGGACAAATCGAGGATAATATGGCAGGAAATACGGTATTTCCATCAGCAATGAATAATATAAAAAAATTGTCAAGTTGCGTCAATTCACGGTGCTTACAGTTAAATAAGAAAAGTTAACATGGGATAAACCATTAGTCCTTATATACACATGAGTGCCTACATTGACATTTGTGGTTTTAAAGGTTAAAGTCTTTTTGTGTGGATGTTTTTAAAGTGTTTGACATATCCATAAAAGAAAGTTGTAAAGCAATGTCATTTAATATATAGAAGGGAGTAAAAACAAAATATAACCTATAATTGAAAGCTATTTTCTATACTATGTAGTTTAAAACATAACTTGGATTAGCAGTTTGTAATCTTTTTAGTTATGCAAGACCCCTTTTACTCAATCTATAAAAGGTGGATGCTAAATTCAAAAGATGGCTTCATTTGAGGCCAAGGAATACTAAGGGGGCATTTGGAGAAACAATTTCATTTTAATTTTACTCAAATACAATACAATTTTACACCAAACACAAATTTTGTAACAGTACTACGAAAATAATTACTATTTAAAATATTTTTAAAACAATCAATCAACTTTTCAACACCACTATTTATCTCTACTTTTATCAATCACATCAACTTTTCAACTCTAAAATACTTTTCATCCAAACATACATTTCGTTCAAATACAAAATAAATATTTTTCAACCAAATACAATATTCAAAAAACAAATTTCATTCAAATACAATCAAAATGCAATGCATTTACCAAACACCCCCTAAAGTTGGTTACGAAAACATTAATATCCGTATCTAGTAATGAACAATCTTATGGAATAACCTCTATGACTTTATATAATTAAATTGCAAGATTGATTTCTCGTTGAAATAATATGGTGAATTAATGTATTTGAAATGTTTTTAAAAAATTAAAATATCATAAAATTTGATCCATAAAAAAAATATAATATGATAATTTGATAGATTACTAAACAATATCATGGCGGATTGTTAAACAGCAGTCCATAATATTACCAAATGATATTATGGTAGATTACTAAAAGGTATTTAGGCAAATACGATATTCTGATAAATTAACAAACGGTAGTCCGATAGATTACTAAATAGTATTCCAAAGGATTATCAAACGGTATTTCGATAAATTACTAAAAGAGGTTTACTAAACAGTATTATTGAGGATTATCAAGTGGTATTTTGGTAAACTACTAAATAGTATTCTGGTGTATTATCTTTTTGGTTAGTTTTGAGTATTTTTTAATAGACACATTAGGTTAAGTTTTAACTTTTACTAAAAGAGAGAAAAAATCCTAAAACTATTATAAGTGGGGGCAAAATTCTAGAATGTTGAAAAAGGAGAATTTTTATGAAAAAACAAAGGTGATCAACTTTGAAAGTTAAAGAAATAACACAGTAGGTTAACTGAAACGCTCAGAAAATTTTGAAGAAGACGAATTGGTATGAAATGTGATCAACTTTAAATCAACCTCAGAGAAATTCTCATTAACAGGTGGTTCTCAACCCAAAGAAGTACAATATCAAGAGTACAACAATGGAGTATCTTCAACCCAAACTCCTAGTATAAATACCACTCTAAAGTCTCATAACAACCAGCATTTCGGATCAACACCTATTAATAAAAAAACGACAAACCAAGCTAAATATAGAGTCTTTTAATACGAATACAGTTTTATATATTATGAAAACAAAATGACAAGTAGTAAATCAAAAGCATAGTAGCAAAGGACCCACTACATCACCACAGGAAGTGTAGTGGTACTAATACTAGAAACCAAAATCCAAACAACAAAAACCCAAATGGCCTCTTTGGAAAAATCACATACTCATCATGACAACCAATCAATACAAAAAGAAGTAGAGAAATAATGCCCCCAGGTTGTAACCCATACGACAAAACCACATTATACCACCCAATCCTCCACAACGCCATCCTCCCATTAGACCAATGGTTGAGCTACTGCCAATGACAGTAGAATTGACCCCCCAAAACTGGTCGCCAAAGCGTAATCACACCAACAGGAGAATCTCCAAATAAAAATCTTTAATATTGAGGAACCTCCAACTGACGGTTGCAGTTAGTTAAAGAGACATACTTGTAAAAGAATTGATGGGCAAATCGAGGATAATATGAAATGAAATACGATATATTCATAAGCGATGATTAATATAAAAAAGTTGTCAAGATTAATGACGTTTACAACTAAACAGAGACAATTAACATGGGCTAAACCACAAATCCTTATATGCATATGAGAGCCTACAACATTGACAGTTATGGTTTTAAAGGTCAAAGTCTTTTGTGTGGACATTTTCAAGGTGTCTAGCATACTTATAAAAGAAATTTATAGAGCAATGTCAATTAATAAACCAAAAAAAATAGAAACAAAAACATAACTTGTAATTGAAAGCTATCCGCTATTATATGTAGTTGAAAACATAATATAGATTAGTAGTTTATAAATTTTTTTAATTGCATAAGACACCTTCTACTCAAGCTATAAAAAGTGGATGCTAAACTCAAAATACGACTTCATTTGAGGCTAAGGAATACATAAATTGGTTACCAAAACATTGATATCCACATCTAGCAATGAACAATCTTATGGAACAACTTCTATGACTTCATATAATTAAACTACAAGATGAATTTCTCATTAAAATAATATGGTGAATTAATGTGTTTGAAATGTTTTAAAAAAATTGAAATATCATAAAATTTGATCCATAAATAAACAAAAATATAATATGATAATTCGACAGATTACTAAACAATATCATGGCTATTGTCAAATGGTAATCCAGAATACTACCAGATGATATTCGATGGATTACTGAATGATATTCTAGTGGATTACTAAAAGATATTTAGGCAGATATGGTATTCCAATGGATTATCAAACGGTATTTTGATGAATTATCAAACGATATTCCTAAGGATTACTAATTGTTATTTTGACAATAGAGGATTATCGAGTGGTATTAAGACGTACTATTAAATGGTTTTTAGTGTATTATCCTTTTGGTTAGTTGCGGCACTTTTTGAAAGACACATTAGGTTAAGTTTTGTCCTTTATTAAAATAAGACAGAAATCTTGAAACTATTATAAATGGGGCAAAAATTCTAGAATGTTGAAAAGGATAAACTCATATGAAAAAACAGAGATGATCAACTTCAAATGTTGAAGAAATAACATATTAGGTTAACTGAAACGCTCAGAAAATATTAAAGAAGACAAACTGATATGAAATAATAGAGGTGATCAACTTTGAATCAACCTCAGAGAAATTCTCATTGATAAGTGGTTCACGACTCAGAGAAGTACAATATCAAGAGTACAACAACTGAGAATCTTCAACCTGAAATCCTAGTACAAATACCATTTTAAAGTATGAAAACGCGTATCGTTTTGGATCAATACTTATCAATAAAAAACCAACAAACCAAGCTAAATACTGAGTCTTTAAACGTAAATACAGTTTGGTATATTATTAAAGCAAAATAACAAGGAGTAAATCAAAAACATAGCAACTAAGGACCGACTATATCACCACAGAAGGTGTAGTGATACTAATACTGGAAACCAAAATCCAAACAATTAAAAATAGAATGGCCTCTCTGGAAAAATCACATACTAGTCATGACAACTAGTCAATACAAAAGGAAGTAAAGAATTCACGTCCTGAGGTTATAACCTGTAGACAAAACCACATTATGCCACCCAGTCCTCCACTGCTCCATCCTCTCATTGGCTCGATAGCTGAGCCACTACCAATAATGGTAGAATTAACCCCTAGAACTGGTCACCAAAGCATAATCACACAAACCACACCAGCAAGAGAATCTTCGATGCCGAGAAACTCCAACTAACAGTTGTAGTCAGTTGAAGAGATATACTTGTAAAAGAAACGATGGGAAAATTGAGGATAATGTAGCAGGAAATACAGTATTTCCATCAGCAATGAATAAAATAAAAAGTTGTCAAGTAATGTCAATTAATGGCATTTATAGCCAAGCAAAGACAAATTAACATAGGCTAAACCAATAGTCCTTATATACACATGAGGGCCTAAACATTTGTAGTTTTGAAAGTCAAAGTCTTTTTGGGTGGACATTTTCAAGGTGTCTTACATATCCATAAAAGAAAGTTATGGAGCAATGTCATTTAATAAACAGAAGGGAGTGGAAACAAAACATAACCTATAATTAAAAGCTATCTTCTATACTATTTAGTTTAAAACATAACCTGGATTAGCAATTTGTAATCTTTTTAGATATGCAACACCCCTTCTACTCAAGCTATAAAAAATGGATGCTAAATTCAACAAACGGCTTCACTTGAGGCCAAGGAATACTTAAATTGGTTATGAAAACATTAATATCCGTATTTAGTAATGAACAATCTTGTGGAACAACTTCTATGACTTCATATAATTAAACTGCAAGATGAATTTCTCATTGAAATAATATAGTGAATTAATGTATTTAAAATGTTTTTAAAAAAATTAAAATGTTGTAAAATTTGATCCATGAAAAAACAAAAATATAATATGATAATTTGACAGATTACTAAATAATATCATGGCGGATTGTCAAACTGTAGTCCATAATATTACCAAATGATATTTGGTGGATTTTTAAACGATATTTTGTTGGATGATCAAAAGGTATTTAGGTGGATACATTATTCTAATAGATTACTAAATGATATTTCAGAGGATTATCAAATGGTATTTCAACAAATTACCAATAGCAGATTATTAAACAGTATTATGGAGGATTATCGAACATTATTTTGGTAGACTACTAAACAGTATTCTATTGTATTACCATTTTTGTTAGTTGTGGGTATTTTTGAAAAGAGACCTTGAGTTAACTTTTATCTTTTATTAAAAGAGGCCAAAAATCCTAAAACTATTACAAATAGGGCAAAATTCTGGAATGTTGAAGAAGATGAGCTGGTGTGAAATAACAGAGGTGATCAACTTCTAATGTTGAAGAAATAACACATTAGGTTAACTGAGACTTTAAGAAAATGTTAAAGAAGATAAACTAGTATGAAATAACACAAGTAATCAACTTCAAATCAACCTCAAAGAAATTCTTATTAATAGGTGGTTCATGGCTCAGAGATGTACAATCTCAAGAATACAACAACTAAGGATCTTCAACCCTAGCTCCTAGTATATATCCCACTTTAAAGTCTCAAAACGACAAGTGTTTGGGATTAACACCTATCAATAAAGAGATAATAAACAAAGTTAAATATAGAGTGTCTAAGCACTAGTACAATTCATTATATTATTAAAGAAAATTGATAAGTAGTAAATCAAAAGCGTAGCAGCAAATGACCCACTACGTCATTATGTAGGTATTGTGGTACTAATATTAGAAACCAAAATCCAAACAACTAAAAACAAAACAGCTTCTTAGCAAAAATCACATACTCATCATGGCCACCAGTCAATAGAATAAGAAATAGAGAATGACATCCCCACACTGTAACCCATATGATAAAACCAAATTATGCAACTCAGTCCTCCACAACGCAATCCTCCACTTTGCATGATAGTTAAGCCACTACCAATGACAGTGGTAAAATTAAATCCCCTAAATCGGTTGCCAAAGCATACTCTCACAAACCACACCAGCAGGAGAATCTCCATATAGAGATCTCTAATGTCAATGAACCTCCAACTAACGACTACAATTAGTTAGAGAGATGTACTTGTAAATGAAATGATGGGCGAATCAAGGAATATATGGCCAGAAATACAGCATTTCCATCTATAACGAATAATATGAAAAAGTTATAAAGTAATGTCAATTAAAGGCATTTACTATTAAACAGAGACAAATTAACATGGGCTAAGCCACTAGCTCTTTTATACACATAAAGGCCTAAAACATTTACCTTTGTGGTTTTGAAGGTCAAAGTCTTTCTATGTGGACATATTCAAGATGTCTAACATATCCATAAAAGAAAGTTATAAAGCAATGTCAATTAATAAATAGAAGGGAATAGAAACAAAACATAACATATTATTGAAAGATATCCTTAATACTATGTAATTGAAAACATAGCCTAAATTAGTAGTTTTTAATCTTTTTAGTTACATGAGACCCTTTTACTCAAGCTATAAAAGGTGGATGCAAAATTTAATAGACGGCTTCATTTAAAACCAAAGAATACCTAAATTGGTTACTAAAACATTAATACCACATCTAGCAGTGAACAATCTTATGAAACAACTTTTATGACTTCATAGAATTAAAGTACAAGACGAATTTCTCGTCAAAATAAAATAATATGCTGAATTAATGTATTTGAAATGTTAAAAAAAATTGAATATTGTAAAATTTGATTCCTAAAAAAAATATATGATAATTCAGCAGATTACTAAACAGTATCTTAGCGGATTATCAAACGATAGTCCTAAATATTAGCAAATGTTATTCGGCAGATTACTAAATGATATACTAAAGGATTACCAAAAGGTATCTAGGCATATACCGTATTCTCATGGTTTACGAAATGGGATTTATAGAGGATTACCAAATGGCATTCCTACAAATTACAAAATGCAGATTACTAAATAATATTCTGGAAGATTACCAACAATATTTTGGTAGATTACTAAACAGTATTCTAGTTTATTATCTTTTTAGTTGGTTGGGGATTTTTTTAGAAATACATATTAGTTTAATTTTTGACTTTTATTAAAAGAAAGCAAAAATCCTGTAACTATTATAGGTGAGGCAAAATTCTAGAGATGTGCACTTTTTAGGACATTCCTCAAAATTCCCCTATCTTTTCCTCATCTTAGGACCCATTTTGGGCAATGTTTCTAGACAATATGTCGAAGGTGTTATTGACAAAGATGCGGGCGATGGTGCCGATGCCCTTAGATTTCAACTCCGTCAACTTCTCTATGAAGGCGTCTTTTTTTTTTTTGGTAAGGTTAGAAATGATGACGGTTTAGGTGTCACCAGCAGAATCAAGGTAGGAGAAGGTGGAGCTCAGAAGCTTATCACCGATGTTAATGGTGGCAGAGATTGCGGCGGATTTCGCAGTGGAGGACTCTGACCTTATCTCAAGCTCTTCATGACTCTGGTGCTAAATCAACACCCATCGATATCTTTGCTTGTTAAATCATTCCGATGAGCAGAGATCAAATCTAGTTAAGGGGAGAGAAAGAGAAAAAGTGGAGAGAGGGTGTATTTGTCTCGGAGAGAGTGAGATCCAGCTAGATCTAGTACCAGTAGTGGCTCTGTCATCCTCCACCGCCTTCGTGTGAGCTCCGACCTTTATTAGAGAAAGAATGGTGGGGTAAGATCAAAGCGAGAGAGGGATAAGTAAGAAAAGAGGGAAAAATGAGAGAACAAAGGAGAAAGAGAGTGAGGACTGTGAGTTTTAGAGAGAGTGAATGATGAAAGAGGAGGAGATGAGAGATAGAAAGAGAAAGAAAGAGAGAAAGGGAAAATAAAGAGATAAATGATCCATCAACTGGCAAGACAAAATTGATAATTAATAAACAGGTAAAAAAATAGAAAATTAAAACCACTTTTATGTCAAAAAAGAAAAAAAATACCAATCATGGTAAATATGTTTTAATGATGCATAACCATGACAATCCACATTTTTTTCTCAAAGTTTTAATGCACCAAAAGAGAAAAATAAGGCGAAAAAAAATTCCCCTAGATGATGGAGCAATATTTGGAGATCGAAGAAAATAATAGAACATCATTAATGGGCTGTCATGATGGTGAAGAATATTTTTCACTTTTTTTTTTCTTTTAGTATGTTTACAAATTCAAAATTTGACAATTCTCACGTCGATATGTTAAACATAGGTAATTTACGTAAAGTTAGACTCTTTTTTTTATTAGAATTTGATTGGATATTTTTGGTGGCATTTGATATTATTTTTAAAATATTTTTTATTTTTAAAAAAAACTGAAAATGAGAATATTTTGAAAACTGTGCTAAAACTATTTTTGAAATTGTGTTTAATTATATTTTTTAAATATATATTTTATAAATATAAAAATAAAACTCTGTTTGGTTATATTTTTAAAAACTTATTTCATAAGTAAGTATTTTATAAAAATATATTTATATTAAATTTTTTTTTAAATAACAAAAAATAAAATATTATTCATAATTAAAATATAAAAAAAAAACCATTTTGTGGTGGGTTTTACAATGAGGGACAGGGGTAAAAGACATTGGTGGTCTAAGTCTTTGGTGGAGTTGGCGATGGCCCTGGTGGTGGTGACCTGGAGCAGATATGATTGCAATGACAACCTCAAAGATATGAAATCTTAGCACCGATAGTGACCCTCAAACTTGCAACCTGATGGTATTTGTTACTGCCAGAGATGAAGGCCATCGTAATGGGTTTCTTGGGTATCGTCTTTGTAAGATCTAGGTCACGAGTCCATGGTCGTCGTCTTGAGGGGGCCATAGTCATCGTCGTCAATCTGTGGTTATCATCCTTTCAATAGAAATGAAGGTTGTTGCGATGGTTGTCTTCGTGAGATTTGGATTGTGAATCAGTGGTTGTTATTATAAGGTGGCCATTACTGTTATCGTTAGTCCGTGGTCGTCATCCTTCCCCAGATATGAAAGCCATCATCGGATATGGTCATTATCACTGACGCTGCATAGGCAGAGAGAAAGAGAAAAGAAAGGAAGAAAATGAAAACAAAAAAGTGAAAATAACTTTTTTTTTTGTTTTAAAAAAAATAATAGTTGAAAATGGTGTTTTTGAAATAGTTTTGAAATAGTTTTGAAAATGTTGAATAAACAAACAATATTTTAGGACTATTATTATTTTCTATATTTTTAAAAATAAAAAATCATTTTAAAAAATAAAACCTAATGCCCCTACCGTTCTATTTATGGGTCCTTAGATTTAAAGACAAAAAAAAGAAATAGAAAAAGAAAGTGATAGGTCATAGACATGATGGATGGTTGATATACCATTACCGTGTGTCTCTAATATCTCTTTGTTGAGATGGCCTTGGATTAACCATTTAAAAATGTAATTATTAAATCAATTAAAATAATTGAGTTGGGAAACTACAATGGTGTTTAGTATTGTTTTTGAAATGTTTTTTGTTTTCAAAAAAACTAAAAATAAAAATATTTTGAAAACTGTATTGAGAACATTTTTGAAACTATATTTGGTTATATTTTCTAAGTGTATATTCTAATAAATATAAAAATAAAACTTTGTTTAATTATATTTTTTAAAACCTATTTCATAAATAAGCATTTTTTAAATGATATTTATATTTAATTTTTTAAAAAGTAACAAAGACATAATTTATTAGTCATAATTTAAAATAAAACCATTTCATGGTGGGTTTTGTAATAAGAGGTAGGAATAGAAAACATTAGTGGTCTTAACTTTAGGTAGAGGTTGCGACAATGACGAGATTTGGGTTGTGGGTTATGAGTTGATGGTCATCATCACAAGTGAGTCATCATCCATCGTCAGAGTTGGAGACCATTCATGATCATCAACATGGCACAGACAGAGAAAGAGAGAGAGAGAGAGGAGAAGAAGAGAGAAAATAAAAACAAAAAAGTAAGAATAACTTTTTTTTGTTTTCAAATAACCTAAAAAATAATAATATAGTTGAAAATAGTGTATTTGCAATGGTTTTGAAAACTTTGAATAAACAAATACTATTTTAAGACTATTTTTATTTTTTATATTTTTGAAAATAAAAAATTATCCTCAAAACCAAACGCACCCTAGTATTTCTAAAACCACTTGATATAATTAAAGTTGATTGGCCCATATAGTTTATACAGCGAAATTTTCCCACGATTGAGATCAAATAATATCGTGCGTCAAATTAAATTATTACAAAGTTTATATCTTTTTTTTTTTACATTTTTTTTTTGTTAAGACAAACAGTGTGATATAGTGAGTTTTTTATTTTTGTTTTTAACACTAGTACGCCAACTAGTAATTGATGCTTAACAACTTAAACTCAAGGCATGTTTTTGGAAAACGAGGTCATAAACTTATAAATTTATAAAGGTTGTGATTTAATAGTTACTTCTATTTATATTTCTATATATATATGTTTTTTTTTTTTGAATTTGAAGTGATAAATTGTGGTGTAATAGGTGACACACATTAATTACAAAACACAAATGTTTTATGTTTTTTTTTTTTAATTTAAGATTGAGGATTCGAACATTTTATCTTTTGATATAATCAGAAGTGTGATTATCTATAGGCTATACTTAAACTATGAAAATATTCTTAGACTCTAACATAAGTGCACTCGAAACTTTTTGCAAATGATAAATTAGGAGTTGTTTAGGGGATCAATTTTGGTCTGCAAAATAACTTTTTTGAGACTTTTTCCTATCTCATTATCACTTTTACTGTTTATATATTCAAAACTCTATATTAAATTCTAAATTTTAAAAGCTCATAACTTTATATATACAAATCCAAATAAGATAATCTTTTTTAGTTACAAAGAATTTCGAAAGAAACGAACCAAGATCCATATTAATAATTTTTTTCTAAATAAATTTTTAAAATTTTATGTTTTTCACTCCAAACAGTTTTATTTCTCTAAACACATTTTTCAAGATCATATTTAGTTTCCAAAACCAACATCTCCAAAATCACATCTCCAAAACTAGCTGCAAATGGGCTCTTAGACTTTGACCCTTCGTTGGGATAAGAGGTCTATTTCCAAAAAGGAAATTTTTTTTATTTCAGATGAGAAAGTCTTTTTATTTTTTGAAAATGAAATGGTATTTTGATGTAAAAAAAATTTAAACAAAATTTTATTTAGAATGAGAATAAATGATATTGGGAAGTGTATATCATAACATATTAAAAAAGATTCATTTCTTTTTTTCTTTTTTGCTAAAAATTTATTGTAAAAGACAGATCCAAATTAAAAGATTCTATTTCCTTTTCCAAAATAAGAAAAATAATAGAAAACTTAAAATAAATATTTATTTGTAAAACTTTTTCTTATTTCAGAAATGAACCTCTCATTCAAACAAATCTTAAACTTCAAATTTGATATTTCAGACTCCATTTGATGTCTTATATGGATTGGAGTGTATTTTTAAATTTAAAGTTCAAGGTTTGTAGACGCAGACACAACATAATAATAATATTACACCTTATTTTATCTAAACGTGCAAAACTTGAATCCCTGACCCCTGAATTCAAAAAAAAAAAAAAGGTTTAATTTGTAAAAAAAAAATTAACTGAGCATTTTCGTAATTTACCCTAACATAGTTCGTCCAGGATCCAATGTTGGCAACTTCGTTTTCTAGAGATGGGCCAGTCTGGGCCCAATGACAAAACGAGTGTCGGCCCACAGATGCCTCGAATCAGGTGACGGTGAATTCCTTAAAAAAGGATTGATGTGGATGGTTAATATAGGATCTACATGTAATTTATCAAAAAGGTTGACCCACATTTCTTCTTATTTTTATCAAGGACCCATCAGCTGCCAATGAATTAATTGGGAAAAGAAAAATAAAAAATAAAAAATAAAAAATAAAAAATAAAAAAGAAGAACAAGAAGAGAAAGAAGAGAAAGAAGAGAAAAAACGGAACGGAAGGTGGACCCACAAACGAAATATTCGCAAATGAATCTCTAGTGGGGTAACACCTGAAGCTTTCCGCCGGATCAACGGCCGAGATATCAGCGTCGAACGACTTGTATCCTCCAGCTGTGTGTCACATGGCAGACCAGGTTCCCCAACCCGGGCCCACGTTTTCAGTCTCAATCGAGTCCACACGGGTCCCACGTGAAATCACCACCCTCCGTCAAGATCAAGTCCTCGTCTGTCGTCTCCTCCCATTTTTATCCACTCCGTCAACACTTGCAAGAGGAGAATTACGTGGAAGTCACACGTATCTATTACTACCAAAAATAATAATGATAATAACAATAAAAACCCAAACGTATCTTATAGAAAGATAACGCTAAGATCACCCCTTTTTTTTTTTTGTCATGGTAGTAATTAAAAAAAAATGCGTTACTAATAGTGTATGTCTACATTTTTTCTAATCTTTTGATTACACTTTAAAAATTACAAGATATGAACACATATGTATTTATTTTAATTTATAACTCATTATATTTGTATTATATTTTAATGAAATGTAATTTTTGATTGATTCACTTAATTTTATATTTGAATATCTAATTTTTTTAAATTTAATCCAATATAATTATTATTTATCCTGTTTTTATTTATTTTTATTAATAATATCACATATTTTATTTATTTCTTCCTTTTTTCATCTTTTTTTATACTAATTATATCATATATTTTATTTCTTTTTAACAAATAACCCAAATATACATTGTTTTTGAATGTAATGTAAATCTAAAATGTTTAAATGTATATTATAGGTTGGTTTTATTCTTAATTTTTACTATTTTAATTCTTTCAATCTTTAAATAATAATTCCAGTCCTCCCCACCATATAATGCATTCAGTACATTGCATTTCAATACAATGTCAATAAAATACTTTATCCAAACGCATGATAACCTAATAGATTTTTAGCATTGACATTCCCGGACTAGTCACTTTTAGTGATTCACTCTTCAACCTTCTATTTTTAGCAATTTACTCATTAAACTTGTTAAATTGTTGTAATATATTTTATATGATTTAATTTTTTGTTAAATTACTCACAAAATGTCTATATACATCTTATATGAAGACTAAAAACAACATTTATGATAAAAATTTACAATTATATAATATAACCTCTAATGTAAATTTTTTAAATTTAAATTTCTTAACGTAAAATTAACTAAACAAGATACATTATAATAATTTAAAAAGTTTAGAATGATTTGTTACACTAAAAAGTTTAGAGGAAAAAATTCTAACAGTTATAAATTTGAGGGGTATGCTAATACCCCAATCTACTAATAAGAATAATTTACTATTCTAGTATTTAATCCACCTCAAAATTAAAATTACAGTGTGTGTATACAATATAATCTTTTTATTTTTTATTTTTGGAAAGATAAATATTTCTTGGTGGTAATATGAATATCATCTAATTTATAGACATCTAATTTTATGACGGCCATGTTAAAAAAAATTCTTATAGCAAAGGGGAATTTTTAAATGAGATTAAAAAAATTACTATACTAAGCATAACGCCACTGATGTCTTATTTGGTAAAAATTTTACATTTTAATCATATTCAAACATAATATAATTTTACATCAAACATAAAGTTTTACATTCAAATATAATCCTTTTCAACAGTGTTACGAATATAATTACTATTTATTTATTTTTTAAAGTAATCACAACAAGTTTTTAACTCTAACTTTTTATATCTACTTTTATTAATTACATCAATTTTTCAATTTTAAAATATAATTCAAATATTTTTTATCCAAACGCACATTTTATTTAAATATAAAATAAATACTTTTCAACCAAATATAATACTAAAAAATAAATTATATCCAAATATAATTAAAATATAATACATTTAGGGGGCATTTGGAGAACAAATTTAATTTTAATTTTACTCAAATACAATACAGTTTTACACCAAACACAAATTTTACAACAGTGTTACGAAAACAATTACTATTCAAAATATTTTTAAAACAATCACATCAACTTTTCAATTCTACTATTTATCTCTACTTTTACCAATCACATCAACTTTTTAACTCTAAAATACTTTTCATCCAAACACACATTTCATTCAAATACAAAATAAATACCTTTCAACCAAATACAACATTTAAAAAATAAATTTCATTCAAATACAATCAAAACGCAATACGTTTACCAAATGCCTCCTTACTAAACGCGCTTGAGTTATTTCAAAAAAAAAAATCAGATTTTCGTCAAACTCCGTCACATTTTCATGCTTTTGCATTTTCCTATTAATTTTACTATAATTAACTCATTCTCAAATAATAAAATAATAATAATAATAATAGCTTAGTAGCTCACCACCCTCCAAAATCCCAAACAAAACCACCGCCACGGCACCACCTCACCGAGTCTGATCAACCTTCTCCAGAGGCTCCCATAAAGTCTATATATACATTTTTCAAAATTATTTTATTTTGTTTGTCAGATTGAGAAAAAAAAATAATAATTAAAAAAATGGCAAAACTGAGAAATCTGATAGAAACCACTCCCTGTCCCTCACTGTGCTCAGTTTTCTCTGCGTATGCGTATGGGTTCGTTTTGGTTTTGGTGTGAACCATTATCATACTTCCAGCTACCCAGTTTTCAGTTTTCACACAGAGCAACATCACTACCGCTGCTTCGGCTCAAGCCATTTCAGCCATGGCTGCGGCTTTGGAGTGCTGGTCGAGTCGAGCCAGTACGGACGAGGACATGGTGGAGCAGGTCCTGATGAGGACGCAGGACAGATCGGAGGGTGGCTTGGCGCCGGAGAGTTCTTCCTCCTCCGGCGCCGCTACCCCCGCCGCCGGAGCAAGTGGAGCGATGAAGGATTCGTCGGCGATGCAGAAGCGGTTCCAGAGGCTGAGCCGGAACGTGTCGGAGGCCATAGCCTCGTTTCGGAACTCGCTGAATCTGGACTCCGCCAGGGACCAAACGTCGCCGTCAAACAAGAACGAGAGCTGCCGGAAGGTCGTCTGGTGCAGCGTCGTCCGTAATCTCACTCAGCTCTACCCCGGCAGCCAGCTCCCCGACAAGCTCGTCTCCAACATCCGCAAGCATTACGATTCCTTGCCTCTCAGGTTCGCAACTACAAAAAAAATTTTTATCAAGTTCATTTTTTTTTCCAATTGTTTTTCGTTATTATAGATTGGAAATGTCTCAGATTCATTTTGAAAATTTTAATTTTTGTTCTTGAAATGTCCTGAAGATTCTGAATTCTGAAATGTTTCACTATTCCAGTTATGCACAAGCAGGGTTTGATATGAAAGAAGTGTTTCTACACATTAAGATGTTGGAACAGGCGTCTTTGGATGACTACCCTGCCATTTTGATTCAAGAAGTGTCTGATGACGAAATTCAGGGTTCAGTTTTCAAGCTCACGTTTGCTTGTAACTCTTCGATTTCGTGGCCGGTGATGTCCGGGGCGCTTGATAGTGCCTCCATTTGCTGCAAGAAGATTCAGATCTTTGAGAAGAAAGGGTCCACTCTTGGGGTGGTTCTGCTTCTGGTCCAAGCTGGGCACGAGAAAACGTTCAAGGCCCGGATCGAGAACGCCTTGAAATCGGCCTTGAGGAAGCCGAAGCCCGCCACTATGAAGTTTGCCTTCGGGCTTTGCGGGTGCCAAGAGGAGAACACGGGAGGTAGAGAGATGATGGGGGAGATTGAGGAGGAAGTTGGGGAATTAAGTGTCAGGAATGGAGTAGAGAATTTGGGGCAGAAAGTTCAGCTTCAGATACCACTACCCAGTTCATCGTTTGTTGTTTCTGTTGATGAATGGCAGACCATTCAATCGGGTGGTGATGAAGTAGGAAAATGGCTATTGAACTCTGATCATCTCGAGTTCGTTGACCAGGTCGGACCAAACTCGTTTAAGGGAGTCTACAAGGGCAAAAAGGTTGGGATTGAGAAACTAAAAGGCTGCGAGAAGGGGAACTCATATGACTTTGAGCTCCGAAAGGATCTTTTGGAGCTCATGACATGTGGGCACAAGAACATTTTGCAATTCCACGGCGTTTGTGTCGATGAGAATCATGGGTTGTGCGTTGTGACAAAGTTGATGGAAGGTGGATCAGTCTATGACTTGATGCTTAAAAGCAAGAAGCATATTCAGACCAAGGAAATTATTAGAATCGCCACCGATGTAGCTGAAGCGATCAAGTTCATGAATGACCATGGAGTTGCGTATAGAGATCTCAATACGCAGCGGATCTTATTGGATCGCCATGGAAATGCTTGCTTGGGTGACATGGGAATAGTAGCCGTATGTAAGAGTGTTGGTGAGGCAATGGAGTACGAGACTGATGGCTACCGGTGGCTTGCTCCCGAGGTTTGTTCACTGTACACACCTTGACTCAAAAAAATTTTTTTTTTTATTTTTCTGGATTAATTCATATCTATACTATTATAGTTCAGAAAAATGCCAATTGATAACTCAATGTTCTTGTCATGATTTTAGTAAAACTTGAACTCCATCAGAACAGTTTTGCTTTTGCATAATGATCCAAATAGGCTCAACCTATCTTCGCTGAAAAGGGGTTTTAGGTTGTTATTTTGTTTGTCTTTAAAGGCTAATTAGGAATCAGAAGGACTTTACTCTTTGCCCATTATCTCCGGATGACACTATACGCCAAAAATATATATCTTTTATTCCTTGTGAATTGTTTAAAGAGGCGATTGATAAGACCAATTGTGCAGAGAATATAGGCAGCAATGGTAACTAAATGTAGTTCAGATAATACTAGTTTAAAGTAGACAGTGACTTCATTTGTGGCCAACACTTAGCCTCTTGATGCATGAATATTTAGGAAATGCTTTTCTTAATAAGAATTACCTAGTCATTGCTTGTTCGGAAAAGTTCTTTAGTTGTATTTTGTGCTCAAGGATGTTATCTGTGTTCATTGAATGCAACTAAAGTTCTTAGCATCAGCCAATTCTCGCTTAAAAAAAGGAACTTTATGTCACTTACCCGACATAATTGTTTGAGCATGCATAACGTGTCTTCATAATTGTTACTACTTTAACGTTTCAATACTATAGTGTTTGCCTTTGTTTAAGCGCTTTTATGTCTTCCACTAAACTAGTCAGTTTAATTGCGGTAATGCTACTTTCAGCAATTAGGTACCGAATTGTGGAGCCCACAAAGTGGTGCTTTTTAAGTTTTCAGCACATCTTTGTCCGAAGGATTTACCTTCCCACACCACCATATGCATTGTTTCTGTTTTTTGCTTGGCATATAGTTAGGTAAAAAGAATGTGTTTGTGCATGTGCATATTTTTTATGCATAAATTTCGAGTTTTTCCAAACTTTCTTTAGCTAAATGATAACAATATTATGGATATCTTTTGGATCAAAATGGCTAACATTAATTAGTATAATTACGTTAAACTGGTGATCTATTGATGTTCTTTGCTTACCTTAAAAGTTACGTTACAACTTTAAAAGTGAATAATCCTCTTTTTCGGCCCCTTTTTAATTTTTGTTATCTTCACTTTAATATTTTCGGTTTCATATTTGAGCAACTCCAATAATGAACAAATTCAGAACAGTCTAGCCAAAAATTCAATAGCTTCATCTTTATGGTCTGAGTTAAAGAATTCAGGTGTTATAAAACATGTTGCTTATTGTCATTTCATTCCCCTCTTGACGAGTACAGATAATTGCTGGTGATCCAGAGTGTGTGACAGAGACTTGGATGAGTAATGTATATAGTTTTGGGATGGTTCTCTGGGAGATGGTGACGGGTGAGGCAGCCTACTCTGCGTTTTCGCCGGTGCAGGCAGCAGTGGGAATTGCTGCATGCGGCCTTAGGCCCGAGATTCCGAAGGACTGTCCTCAAATGCTGAGATCTTTGATGACCAAGTGCTGGAACAATTGCCCATCAAAGCGTCCTCAGTTTTCCGAGATTCTATCAGTATTGCTGCGACCAAACAACAACAATAATTGCAGATAAACATCGCCTTATTATAGTCTCTTTGTAATCCAATATGCTATTATTATTATTATTGATCATGATGCAAAAATGGCCACCCTCCTAAAGTATAGGAGTTGCTATTACATATGTATACACGTATGCATAAATGTAGATGTGCAAAGCTTTTGTGTTGCTGAAATGAAGATATAAATCTTCTTTGACCTTTCTCTCTCTCTCTCTGCAATTCTATGAAAGAAAAAAGGGCTTAATTTAAGATATGTCCTCTTTTTGTTTTTTATAATATCTTGGCCATGCGCACTAAAATTCATTGTGTTAATGGTATGAAAATCTTTATTAATTTTATGGATTTTCTTCTCTGTTGGTGTTGTGATGCATTAATGAGTAGGCATTTCGCATTCCTTGAAAAAGACAAGAATTATTACATATTATGATATAAATACATATTAATCGGCTAAAGGTGGTTGACCCAGGGGAAAAAAGGGGATGGTTATATAATTAGTAATGATTAAAAAGAAGTGGAAAAGAGTGAAAAAAATAAAAAAAGGCAAGATGAATATGAAAAATTGCTCAGCAAGAAGTGACGTGCCAAATTTCCATGGTTCCACTTGTCTTTAGCCAACAAATTACGGAGGAAAGAGCGCTGCCTTTGGTGGATTTTTTTTTTTTTTTTGACAGAGTCAAAGACCTTTGTTTTCTTTTCTTCCTCCCCTTTCCTGCCAAGAGTGAGTAATATTTTTCTATTTGTACAGCAACAATTCAACAAAATATGTAAGGGCTTGAGCTTAGAACTTTTTATTTTCTCCAAGATTTAGAAGAAAAACCCATATGGAATAGCACAATTAAAATTCAAAAAAAAAAAAAAGAAAGAATAAGTACAAGAAAAAAGAAAAAGAAAAATTCTTCCACCAAGTGAAAGAAGGGAAAATTACTCGCCCTCTTTTTTACTAAAGGGGAAAATTTTACTCAATTATGTGTATATATATATATATGTATAATTAGTCTTCCATTCTACAATCAACTGTAACTTTTAATTTTGATATATATAATTACTAATTGATTTAATAAATCAAATTATGTGATTTTAGTATTTAGAGTGGTTAGTATAAATAGCGTATGTTATAGATTATTAATCTTAACATTACATGTTACTAATCTTATATTATATTATCGGATTATTGTAACTCTTAGACATGAGATCCTTCATATATATATATATGTGCATATATATACATGGCTATACAGTTTATTGCTGTATACAATGATGCATATACAGGGTCCATTGCTATAAGTAGAATGCGACCGATGATCCACCAAACACAAACAAAATAGCAGGAGAAAAAGACATTGTGGCTCTGGTGGGCTCAGATTTCAGGAGAACGATGATATGTTGATATACATCCCAAATTTTTTTTTTCCCTTTTATTATTTTTTGGTAGCAAAGCTAGGAAAGGGTCTACTTTCTGTTAGTTTAGTGGCTATCTGAAGGGCCGAGCAGGGGACCATCCTGTTGCTTATTTTTGATAAACTTTTGTGCATATGCAACGGATTTATGATGTGTATATATCATCTATATGACTATAACCTCAGCTCAAATTGCTAGATGGTTTTAAACAACATAATAGACGAACTTCATGATGATCCGGAGATCAGAAATAAAGGAGGATCTGAGACGAGATTCTCGGCCCCGCTTGCCGTTAGACTACTTGAAAAAAAAAAAAGAAGAAGAAACGGTTTGTGAATGATTGTGTTGTGTAGCTACTTTCATTCACGTGACCCGTTTCACAGCTTGGGTCCATTGGACCGGTAAATACGCCCGTCACCTTGTTTTGTTCTTTTAAAAGAAAAAGAAAAGGAAAAGGAAAAGGAAAAGGTAAAACTGTGTAAGAATATAACATCTTGGTACCAACATATGCTGTCAAAACCATGTCTACAACAACCAAAAAAAAAAAAAAAAAAAATCTAAGAACTATATTTTTATCCATACATTATGTACTGTTATTTTAATTAGTAGAATAATTTTTTAATAGTCTAATATATTATTATAAATAATATAAACATTCATGTATCAAATAATTATAATTTTACATAAAATTCTATTTTAAGATGTAGAGTTCAAATACTTTCATAGTTATTTAAAAAAAAAGTGGAGTACTATTTTTATAGTATATATTTCTATAGTGTATAGGGTTATTTACATTGATGTTTAAATTAGAAGTGTTGAATTGAAATATATCCATTTTTTATATTAATGTCTAAAATAGTATTTATAATGACAACAATACTCTTCATAAAAAATTGAGAATTAACACATAAAGAAATTATAAAAAAGGAAACTCAAAAAATAGGAATAAAAAATATTATAATAAATACTGTAAAATTGATTTGATTGTATTGATATTTTGGTTTTGTATAAAAGAAAATTTTTACTTTTTTGAATGAATAATGATATAATAAATAGGTATCATATTTTACATAAAAGGTAAATTTGATTTTTTTAATTTGGTTTATTATAAATAATGTATGATATGGTTTAATATGAAAATTAGTTTTTCTTGTAAAATGTCATGGTTTATTTGTAGTAATTTATATAAATAATATGATTTTTGGGTAAAGAATTCACAAGCCTATGTTACGATAATCTTTATTTCTTTTTCTTTTAGGTGTATAGGTCTAATTTTTTTTAGAATTTTTAGTGGTCAACTTAAATAATAAGGTTTTTTTAATTAAAATAATTCATTGGTTTTCTATAAAAAAAATATGAGTGGATATTAATAGTAATTAAATATTGTTGATGTATGATTTTCAATGTCGGCATAAATAATAAGTTTTTTTTAATAAAGAATTTATATTTTTTTATCAAAAACCTTGAATAATTTGTATTAGTGTAAGTTTTTCCATTTTAATTTTTTATTTATATTTATCATAAATAATTATTATAATATGTTTATTATTTTATTTTTTGTGAGACATATCTTTACAGTTAATATAATATATATCATAACTTTATTGATGTTATAAAGATTAATATTAAGATTAAAATTAAAAAGTTTTTGAGCTCATGTTTATGTTTAAGATTAAAATCAAAAACTGATTTGATTTTATTAAAAGTAATGACAAGTTGTAAAGAAATTATTATAATGAAAAAACAAAAAAAGGAAAAAAAAAAGAATCTAAATCAAATATAAATAATGTTAATTATGATAAAAAAGTAAAATATATACTATATATTTATTTTTAAAAAAATAGATATTTACATAATAATATTAAATAAAGAATATATTTTAAAAATATGGAAAATTCAAAATGGAGTTTTTGTATAATTATTTCTAATATATAATTATAAGTGGAGTACATTCTAGTGCCTTTGAGCTCGATAGCATACTTTAATTATGTTTACCAGAATGGTTCTTAACTAAAAAAAATTTGCATTTCAATTTTGTTTTATCGATACAATTGTTTTTTTTTTTTTTTGGGTAAATTTTATCAATACAATTATTACAATATTGATATATAGACTTGACCAAATGTTATACACTAGTACTATATGTGGTCCTGTTACAATTATGTTTTGTTTAATTCACTATTTCTAACTCACAATTTTCTTATCAATTTTTATTTTTTAAAAAAATAAATAAATATTATAATTAATTATAAATAAATCAACCCACTTTAGTATAAAAATTTTTATCCCTAATGCGAATCAAATGGAAGCTTCGTTAATTTTACTGACCGCTGACCAGTGTTCATAATTTTTCAAATAAAAAATTCGATGAACTTTGGGCTTTTTATTGGTTGACGGGTCTATATTCACGTGACTCGAGGCATGGCAGGGCCTTTATCATATGATGAGCTCAGTCGTATGCTTGTGGGCTGCACATGCATATATATATATATATATATAAGCTACGTCTGCATGTGCCTTTCGATGAAGAGTCAAATTAGTACGAAAAAATCCCCAGACGACCAGTTTCCAGACTTGACTTTGTGCCCTTTGATTAGGTTTCATTAACAAACGAAGAAAAATGCTATTCGTGCGAGAGATGGAATAGAATCTCTGTACATGTGACGGTTTACCAAAATTGTCATAACTATGTTATAGTACAAATTTATCATAAAGACGCATCATCTATAGAAACTATAAAAAAAAAAAAAAAAAAAACCAATTCAGTAATGATTGTCATCTCTAAAGACTCCAACGTTATTGCTAAAAATTTCAACAAATAAATTTGACCTGGAGATCAAAGATTCTCACGCCAAACACTGCTTTGCAATTTTTACGTCTCGAATAGAAGTTTTCAAACACAAACAAATCCTTGGACACAGTGCGTAGTCCTAGGACTGGGCTAAAATGCCTTTTTTTTTTTTTTTTTTTTGCGTCTTCGACAAAAAGTTCAAGGGCATGTTTACTTTGCATCAAAGGGAAAGAAAAAGTGTATATTCATTTTTTTTCTTCATTAATCATGTTTTTTCTTGTAAAAAGAAGAATTAAAATTTAGTGAGGACTACACAATATAGGAAATGAAAAAAGAAAATTCCAATTATTGCATCCCTTTTAGTATTGATTCTTTAACAAAGGAAATAAATGCCAACTTTATTTATATACCCTTAATAAGTTTCAATGTATTGATGGTATTAGATTGTGTAAAAAGATATTTTAGTGATTACATTGCTACATTTAGCATTATTAAGATTGGTAAACACAAGAAAAAGAATGAGATTATTTCCCTTTACATAATCTAATAGATAAGTAAATATTAGAAAGCAAATCAATAATTCTCCTTCATATTTATTTTCCTTACTTTTCAATCCCACTACATTTTTTTATTATATTACTTGTTAGTAAATAAATAACAACACCCTTGATCCTGAAATAATGTTTAGTCACATGTACGGTACGCAAATGTTCTGTTAAGTTTTTCTATCATTAGAGGCAAAATAATAGCATGCAATTCAAATATTTTACATACATACAGTAATTTGGATTTTTCTTACTGGTAGACGTTAGTTTGCGTCCTAAAAATTGTGGTTATATATAAATGAGCACTATAAAGTTTTAAGCAAGAAAAGAAACCACGAGTGCTGCACCAATTTTATTTCACTTTCACATGCAAGAAATTTAACGTTCATGTTAAGCCGATTTTGTTGAAACTTAAAAGCGGGAGTGGATTCTGATTCTGGGTCTCTTGTAAAATGTCAAAAGAATATCTTTTCATGATTCAACTAAAGGTAAAAATAGCTGGCAAACCTGGCATCTTTTGGGACACAAAGTTGTCTATGGGACCGAGTTCGGCCTTGTCCTGGTATGTATAGCGACCATGAAGATAACGAATAAGACTTGGAATGGCTTGTAGGCGCCAAACCTAAGCTAAAATATTTGGTAAAATCTTATCTTATCTTTTTTTTTTTTTTTAAGGAGTATAAAAATATCTTGTCCATTATGCCTTTTGACAATTATGATTCATGGTTTTTGTCCTTAGGGGCATCTTATCTTTAGGCAAATATACAAGGAATCGTCTCTCAACAAGGACGCTTGGGATGTGGTTTATTTTTCAACGGTAATCCTTGCTTATGTCCACCCTACCAAATAACTAAAGGAAATAGTGTTCTATGAAAACGGAAGTATACTATCATAAATAAGTAATAAAGTGTAATGAGTACGAGTTGATCTCACAAAAATTGTGTTACTGACTATCGAGATTAGTTTAATCTTAACTTTATTTAAACAACTAAATTAACGAGAATTAAAATTAAATATAATGCAATTAAGAAAAATTAAACAATCAATTTACTGAAGCTCTAGGGTTTTCGATTTCACCAAATCAATTCTATTTAAACCTCTCAACTCAACTAATCAATGTTTATTCCCTATGTGGCGAGTGAATCTCATGAAATTATTTTGGTTCTCTGAAGATAAGTGAGTTACTTTTTATTTTTGGAGGTATATGTAAATTATTAATCAGAATCTTATCAAAAGATGATCTTTCTTAAGCATTAATAAAAATACCACAATAAGATCGTTATCATCTTTCGATCTTAAACCCAGAACTTATTGTGATTCATTAAAGATAAGAAATTCATAATGTTATACAAGCCTCATAACTATCTTTAGTTTATGATAATCTTATGGTAAATTAAATAAGGTTTAATTTAATTATCATTTCTTAGTCTTAAATCAGATCACAAATCATGTAAAAATTAATCAGAAATTCACAAGTATTAAAACAGAATAAAATACTTAACATAGGATTGAAATAAATATCAACTGATTAAAAGCTAAGAAAATTTCAAATATTAATTATCCGACTACATCATAGCCCTAAAAAATAAATTTAGAATATAATTGAAGAAAGTAAACTCCTAATGATAGTCTTTAACGTGATAAAAAGCAAAGAAAGGAAAATTAGAATGATTGAAGTCGAATTTCTCCGTTTCCGTTCTTTAGGTCTCCTCTCTATTTCCCAACCATCAAGATCTGACCCTTTTTTTTGTCCAATGTCTTCTATTTATATGTCTTGAATATTAGGTTTTAAACTTGGAAAATCCCTTAAAAATTCAGCCCAAAAACATTTGATTTCCAAATTCTCATGAATCGGGACCGCGACTCCACTCTTTGAGCACTACGGCCTTGGGACAGCTACATATGGGTGCTGCAGGTTACATTGCCCACTAGGCACTACTTTGATTTCTCGCACAATTCGCCTAGGCACCACGGCTCTAGGTTTCGAGTGTCATGGTGCCTCCTGCTGTCTGGGTGGATGCGCTATGGCACCATTAAACGGGTGCTAAGGCTAAGGGGTATTTATCGAATAGGATTTATCTTATTTTAAATATGTAATATTTGATTTAAGTAAATATTAATTTTTAAAAATCTCATGTAATCCAATCCAGTTTTCAATGCGTCTCTAATGAAGATGTAGCCGAAGGGGACACTTGACATCCTGGCCCAAGGATGGTCATTAAGCAACTCTAATGAAGATGTAGCCAGGAATTGAGGCCCAATTGATGTGAGTTTTTAACACATGCATAAATACGGAAATTTGGGCTAATCTTTTCGAGTGCAGGCCTAACTTTGTTCAAAGACCAAGACAGGACTGATGTTGCGTTTCTTTATGGGTAAGCCGAGTAAACATGAATTAATCCTCCGTTTCTTTCACACATTTAAAATTAAAAAATAAAAAAAATTTTATTTTAAGGAAAAAAACAACCTTTTTAAATTTTCATATCAAAATATTTAAAATTTTTTATTTTTAAAAAATAAAAAAAAAACTCTCTAGACAAAAAAAAATTTTCACTTTTTAAATAACATTTTATTTTTTATATTTAAAAATTTTTTATTTTTCAAAAAATAACCTCCCATCCAATCCAAATGGACGTAAGAGTAGGTACGATTTGAAATTGATAAAAGTCCATTTGACGATTTAGAATCCAAATAAGTTATTTATCTACAAATTTGCATTCATTTATTACACAAAAACTTATAATTTTTTTTTTTTTTCATTTCCTGTTGTAAGAGATGCTTCCTACTTTTGAACACAGATGAACCTAAAAGCATTAATTGTAGTGATATATTTTTCTCACAAGACTAGCTTGATGCACGTTCCCATATTTGTTTTATAAAAATATCATTTTAAATTATTGAACATATTTAATAATATTTTTATATTGTTCAAAAATAGAGCTAAAAAAAGTTTTAAAATATATAGAGCTGAAAATAGGTAAATATACCCCATTTCTTTCTTTTTTTACATTTTTTAAATTGAAATAATATTTCAACATTTTCGATCACAAGTAACTGGTCATTGGTTGCCGACAGGCCATCATCCTGCGACAGGCATCTGGATTTTTATTTTTTATTTTTTGCATTCCAACCAAAGAATGACAGATTCATGCCGCTATGGATTCTATTCGAATCCTCAATGGATTCTTTCCAAATCTGTAACGAATTTTGTTTACTCAAATTTGTAATAGATTTCATCTGATTCTTCTTAATTCATAACGGATTTTATCTGATTCTTCTCAAAATCATAATGGATTCTAGTTGAATTTATAATAGATTCTTCTTGAATTCGTAACAGATTCTATCTGATTCTTTTTAAATTTGAAACAGGTTTTTCTTGAATTCATAACGGATTTTATTCAAATCTGCAACTAATTCTTCCAAAACCGCAATAGATTCTATCAAATTCTTAAAAGAACATTTATCAAATTTCAAACCTCATATCCTAATTATCAACATTCCAACACATCCAATTCCACTGAAAAACAAAGGAAAAATGAAATCAAACCTTTAAACTTCAAAATCAAAATCATCATCAGACCAAAAAACATTATCATCATCAACTTACATTAAAAGCAAAAAATCTGATTCGATTCAATAATGCAAACTATAATAAGAAGTTAACCAAAACATGATATTGAAAATCTTTATAATTACCAGAAGTACCAGAAGTAAAAGCTTAATCACTCACCAAATTGCTGTTCACCTTCACGAACACAGGCTTCTCGACCAAATTGTTGCCAACATTCACGAACACCAACTTCCCTAACGAGACTAGAATATGTGCTAAAATCTACTTATGAGATGGGTGGTGAGCTGAGCTCCAGCTCGAAGAAGCTAAATATTCAACTGAAGCTAATAATTCTTTGATTGACGCTCTCTTTGTTCTTGAGAAAGAGAAATTTATATCGATGGCATCAAATGTCTTTGCAGGAGAAGTCAGATCTTGTTCGACCTAAATTTGCTATCGATGTAGTTGATCACCAAGCTGCCAAGGCCACGATGTCATAAATTGTGGTGGGATCTGTGAAATCTAATGACATGATTGGCCAAAGATCAAAAGGGAGAGAGAGATAAAGATGACCATAAACCTTATACGATTACACCTCTTCTGGCAACAAGAGGAAGATCTATAAGATCTAAGAAGGATGCAATGCCACCCCATTAGACACCACCAACTCGTACCACGTGTAGATCTGATCGATAGGCATTGTGGAAACTTAGTCATAAATCGCGATGGCAAAGAGGGAAATTGAATAGCGACAAAGATTGCTCGAACCTTAAATCTTGCCTATAGCTTTAGCCTTAATGGCTTCAGATTTGTGCAGTTGGATCTTTATTGAGCTTGCCACATCTGCCATTTGTTGCCATAAGCAATTGGTGAAGGAGATTGGACATTGGATGACTCGGGAGAGAGACAGAGTCATTGGATGAAGGAGAAGGAAGAAAGAGAGACAGAGAGAGAGAGTAGTTAGAGGGAAGGAGAGAGAGAGTATTCACATGTGAAGAAAGAGAGAGAGAGAGAGACAATTTGAAAAAAAAAAAAACAATGGAGTTGTTTTGATAAAAGATAATAGGTAAGAGTATAATGAAGAATTTGTAATTTATTTAGAATTAAAAAATACGAAAAAGGGCATAAATATAAACAGTGTACTTAATGATTGCAAAATTTTAAAGAGGTGTCCTAAGGCACTCCACCTAGTTTTCTCGTATATAATACTATATATGATTTACAAGTTAAAATATTTATGAGTCATTGTTTAATCATCATTTTAATCTTAAAATCTGAAATAAAGAATATCGTGACTATTGAGAATTTATGAAAACATATTCATTTGCCTCTATTAATGTATTCCTTTACAACCAGCAAAGTCCTTAGTGCATGTAACGATATAGTATGACCAAAAAATAATAATAATAATAACAGGAAACATTAACAAGTATATAAGGTTTATTTAAAAAAAAAAAAAAAGAAAGACAGGCAAGCAAACATGTGTTCTTCATTGTGTTGGATGAAACATGCACTTACAAATATAATCATCTCGATAAATTATCTCACTAATAGACACATTTCAAAAATATTATCTGGACAAGGATAATTAGTTAAAAAAAAAAGTATTTATAGAACCATATTTTAAAATAGTATTTTAGAGGACTATATTCAAAAATTATTTAAATAGAACATGTTTGAGAAAATTTAGAACACAAATATTTCTTTATTTAAAATGCAAAAATTAAAAAAAGAAAAACAATATAGTAATATGCTATGTACCAAAGATACATATACATAAACACATACAAATGATTTAAAATAAGTTGAAGTATATTGTTTGTTATTGTAGAAGATAAGACAAAATGACTAAAAAAAAAAGACAAAAATAGGGCGAAGTATAACTTCAAATGTAAGATGTCAACAAAATAAATAACCATATGGATTAATATAAGTTATTAATCAAATTAAATTGGAAAAAGAGTAAATTCTTAACAATTGAATTGAAAGGTTAAAGTATAAAAAAGTTCAACTTTATTCTCCTCTTTAATATATATATATATATTATAGAAATAATTGCTGATGAGTTTTATAAATAGAAATGAGTAAACAAAAATGATTTTTTCTTTTTTGCGGAAGGACCGGCCTTTGATGAATTCGTAGAATAAAGTTTTTGTTTTTTTCTTTGATCGTAAGAGTAGAGTAAAGTTGATAGCTAATTTTTATTTGCCTAATCTCTGTTTGTACAGTAGGTCTATTTTTAGAAAACAAATTTTCTTATTTTAAATATGAAAATATTTTTGTTTTTTAAAATGGGATGGTCGTTGGATATATAAAAAATTTTTCTATTTAAAAATAAAAAAATTTATTTGAAATAAGAAGAAATAATCTTAAGAAACGTGTATTATAAAAGTATTGGAAAAATGAAAATTTTTTTAATGTATTAAACAAGACTTGTTTGGAAAAAAATTTTATTTTCTTTTTCTAGAATAAGAAAATTAATAAGAAAAACTTAAAATAAATATTTTTTTTGGGTTAAAATTTTCTCTCTTTTCAGTGGTAAACCTCCTGACAAACCAGGGGTAAATCATACAAGTTAAGGCGCTCTTGAAGAAACTTATTAAAAATCAAAATAAAACGACGACTATTTGTCAAGAAACGAATCCACGATCAGGTTCCAACGTGCTAGTTAAGAAACGACAACATTTCTTTAACAATAAAACGACGCTGTTGTGTCTCCCTCGGCTCTCGTCGGCGCCAAACTCAATTGAACAAAAACACTTTTTCTTTCTGAAAAAAAGAAAAAAGAAAAAGGAGAAGGAAATCCTGACACCATCTCTCCCCTTCTCTCCCTCTCTCTCTCTCTCTCTCTCTCTGTTTCTCTCTCCCTCAGTTTCCGAAGTAGCTTTAGAGTTCCCCAAAGAACAAAACCATGGTAAGGTACATTTCGAGGTAGTTCTTCTGTCTCTTCGAGAAAATTCTGGAAATTTTGGTTATTCGATTCGATTCTTCTTCTCCTTACATTCTTAACCGGTACGTTTGCGTTTGATCTTTAACTTTGCTTCGACTCTTTGTGTTCGAATCATGCCTAGATTGAGTCCGGGGTTATTACTATTAGCCATGGCGCCGATCGTTGTCGTACTGGCGCTACAGAACTTCGCAGGCTACGACGCCAGATCAGCGTCGACGTTGTCGTTGATAGTTCTTCTTCTCGTCGTTTTGGCGATGACGATGAGGTTTTCCGGCGTTTTCGGCAGCTTTCTCCACTGCATGATTCCGAGGAGAGGAGCGACTGCGGAGGAAGACGGCGGTAGTAGTGGCGGCGACATCAACAGAACTTCCGACGGAGGGTCGCCCTTCAAGAGGCGCCGGACTGGCGCAGGAGAATCGGCGGCGAGAAACGGCAGTAACAGTAGCGGTAACGGAGCTGGGGAGGAGCGTGAACAGCAGGCGGTTTCCGTGGGGAATCCTCGTGACGCAAACTCGGCGGATATCGATGAGGATCTTCATAGCCGGCAATTGGCCGTGTATGGCCGCGATACGATGCGGAGGCTGTTCACGTCGAACGTCCTCGTCTCGGGGATGCAGGGTTTGGGCGCTGAGATCGGTACGGATTTTGAAAAACCTTAGAATTATCAAAAACGAGTTTTTCTTTTGGAATTCTTTGTTAATTTGAGGTTTTTTTTTTTTTTTGGGCGTGTTGCAGCGAAGAATTTGATTCTTGCTGGTGTAAAGTCTGTGACTTTGCACGATGAAGGGGATGTGGAGCTGTGGGATTTGTCTGCGAATTTTGTATTTTCGGAGAGTGATTTAGGGAAGAACAGAGCGCTTGCTTCTGTACAGAAGTTGCAAGAGCTCAACAATGCTGTTGTTGTACAAACTTTGACTACAAAATTGACGAAAGAACAACTTTCTGGTTTCCAGGTTCATTGATTTATTATATATTGTTTGTGTGTATTATTAGAAGTTATTAGTTTTACTTTTTTTTTTTTTTTTTTTTCCCTGGGTGCATGTCCTGATGAAAATGGTTTTTGATGTGTTAATTCTGGATTCCAGATTGATAACGTGTTGTATGTCTTATGCTCGGGTTAGTTTTTCAGAAATTTGCTCGTGTTCCGGTTAAAATGGTTTGTAGTTTCACTTGCATATTTTTCTTGGATTGCAGGCTGTTGTATTTACAGATATTAGTCTTGAAAAAGCTATTGAATTCAATGATTATTGCCACAATCATCAGCCTCCTATTGCCTTCCTTAAGTCCGAAGTTAGAGGCCTTTTTGGTAATGTGTTTTGTGACTTTGGACCTGAGTTCACCGTCGTCGATGTTGATGGGGAGGAACCACACACAGGTATTATAGCATCCATCAGCAATAACAATCCAGCTCTGGTCTCGTGTGTCGATGATGAAAGACTTGAATTCCAGGATGGGGATCTTGTTGTGTTCTCAGAAGTTCAGGGAATGAAAGAACTGAATGATGGAAAGCCTAGAAAGATTAAAAATGCAAGGCCTTATTCATTCGTTCTTGAGGAGGATACCACAAATTTTGGTGCCTATGAGAAAGGTGGTATTGTTACACAGGTCAAACAGCCCAAAGTGTTGAATTTTAAGCCATTGAGAGAAGCAATTAACGATCCTGGTGATCTTCTTTTGAGTGATTTCTCCAAGTTTGATCGACCCCCCTTGCTCCACTTGGCATTCCAAGCTCTGGATAAGTTTGCATTGGAGTTGGGTCGTTTTCCTGTTGCGGGCTCAGAAGAGGATGCGCAGAAGCTTATATCTATTACGGTTGATATCAATGAGACTTTGGGTGATGGGAGAATAAAAGATATTAATCCAAAACTTCTGCAACACTTTGCCTTTGGTGCCAAGGCCGTATTGAACCCCATGGCCGCCATGTTTGGTGGCATTGTTGGACAGGAGGTACTAAAAGCTTGCTCAGGAAAGTTTCATCCAATCTTCCAGGTTAGTAGCTATGAAATTGTTTTAACCTTTCACTGGCTAGTTACAAGGAGTTAAAATAGTCTAACCTTTAATAATTGGTGATGTGGACAAGTTTGCTAAGGGTAAAAGTTAGTTAGAAGTTATTTGATAAATTATATTGGTTTATGGTTGTAATAATACGTTGTTGACTTCTTTTTTTTTCTTCCAGTTTTTCTACTTCGACTCCGTGGAATCACTACCGACGAAGCCTCTAGAATCTAGTGAGCTTAGAGCATTAAACAGCCGCTATGATGCACAGATTTCAGTTTTCGGGTCCACACTGCAGAAGAAATTGGAGGATGCTAAGGTGTTTCTTGTTGGATCTGGAGCACTGGGCTGCGAGTTCTTAAAAAATGTTGCCTTGATGGGAGTTTCATGTAGCAGCCAAGGGAAGCTAACAGTCACGGATGATGATGTAATTGAGAAGAGTAACCTTAGCAGGCAATTCCTATTCCGTGATTGGAATATTGGGCAGGCCAAATCCACTGTTGCTGCTTCTGCAGCTGCGTCTATAAATCCTCATCTCAATATTGAAGCCTTGCTGAACCGCGTTGGCCCTGAAACTGAGAACGTTTTTGATGATGTCTTCTGGGAGAATTTAAGTGTAGTGATTAATGCACTAGACAATGTCAATGCCAGGCTTTATGTTGATCAGAGGTGCTTATATTTCCAGAAGCCGCTTCTTGAGTCAGGAACTCTTGGCGCTAAATGCAACACTCAGATGGTTATTCCTCGTTTAACAGAAAACTATGGTGCCTCAAGGGATCCACCGGAGAAGCAAGCACCCATGTGCACAGTGCATTCCTTTCCACACAATATTGACCACTGCTTGACATGGGCCCGATCTGAATTTGAGGGTTTGCTGGAGAAGACTCCCACTGAAGTGAATGCATATTTATCCAACCCAAGTGAATATGCTGCCGCAATGAGAAAAGCTGGTGATGCACAGGCCAGGGATACCTTGGAGCGCGTCCTTGAGTGCTTGGACAAAGAAAAATGTGAGACTTTTGAAGATTGTATTGCCTGGGCTCGCCTAAAGTAATTCCCATAACGGTGGATCATATTTATATCTTCAGATTTATTTGGACTTTAAATTATATTATGATTTCCTCATCTTGTCCTGATGTTGCACATTTTTTTCTCAGATTCGAAGATTATTTTTGTAACCGTGTGAAGCAATTAATTTATACTTTCCCTGAAGATGCTGCAACTAGTACTGGAGCTCCATTCTGGTCAGCCCCAAAGCGGTTCCCACATCCCCTGCAGTTCGCATCTACTGATCCTGGGTACCTTCGTTTTGTAATGGCAGCATCAATTCTTAGAGCAGAGACATTTGGAATTCCAATTCCTGACTGGGTAAAAAACCCTGAAAAGTTGGCTGGAGCAGTGGATAAAGTAACAGTTCCTGAATTTCACCCCAAGGAAGGTGTTAAAATTGAGACTGATGAGAAGGCTACTAATGTTAGTACTGCTGCATCTATCGATGATGCATGGATAATTGATGATTTGATGACAAAGTTAGAGCATTGTCGAGCAAACTTGGCACCAGGGTTCAAGATGAAACCAATTCAGTTTGAGAAGGTCCCTCTTTCTCTCTCTCTCTCTCTCTCTCTCTCTCTCTCTCTCTCACACACACACACACACACACACACACACACACACAGAGAAACACAGAATGCATTTTTTTTGGATCTATTAACTACCAAGATATCGCATATATTGATAGTAGTTCAAGAAGATTGAATCTTTTCTGTCAGATTAATCGTTCCAAGTTATTTACCGTTATATCTATGTATTTGTTTAAGTGATCTTAGGAATGTGTCTTAGAAGGAATTGACGTAGATGTAGGATTAGCAGCTGTTTAGTATTGACACTGCTTCTCTTCAAAAGCTCTTCATGTTGCCACATGTGAGCTTCCTTATGGAGTTTTTCCTTGAAACATTAGAAACGATCAACTTGCTGACTAGTGACTCCATTTGAAATATCATGCAGGATAATGATGCCAACTATCATATGGACCTAATAGCTGGTCTTGCTAACATGAGGGCTAGGAACTACAGCATTCCTGAGGTTGACAAGCTGAAGGCCAAGTTCATTGCCGGAAGGATTATCCCTGCGATTGCAACCTCCACCGCTATGACCACAGGTCTAGTGTGCTTGGAGCTTTATAAGGTCCTTGACGGAGGCCACAAACTAGAGGACTACCGAAACACGTTTGCGAATCTAGCACTGCCTTTCTTCTCAATGGCTGAGCCCGTTCCACCGAAGGTCATCAGTCACCGTGATATGAAGTGGTCAGTTTGGGACAGGTGGATCTTGAAAGATAATCCTACTCTCAGGGAACTTTTGCAGTGGCTGAAACATAAAGGGCTAAATGCTTACAGCGTCTCCTGTGGAAATTGCCTTCTTTACAATAATATGTTCCCTCAACACAATGACCGAATGGACAAAAAGGTGGTGGATCTGGCTAGGGACGTGGCCAAAGTGGAGTTGCCTCCTAACCGTGGGCATTTGGATGTTGTTGCGTCTTGTGAGGACGACGATGACAATGATATAGACATCCCATTGATGTCTATTTACTTCCGGTAAGCTATTATTTAATCCGCCAAACTCTGTCGAGCTGTGATTTGAGGATGAGTATATGATTTGTCCTCTTAGACTTCATGTTAAAATAACGTTCGTATCACATGTGCCATATTACTCATATAAGTTATGTTTAATGTACATAAATCTGAGGAGGCCTTAATTTTGGTCATGATATTTACTCGTTTTTGACTCCTTATATATGATTGCATTTGTGTTGAGAAAACTTCAATTGACAAACAGTTACACTGTTATATTAATTCATATTTATACACCAGAAGATTTCCAATTAGCAGAGTAGTGTTAACTTTACGAAATATTTCTTCACATGTTTCATTTCAAAGGCTTAGACGCACCAGATGGTTTTTTTTTTTTTTTTTGTCAAGATTAAACCTTTTCTTGTTGATTAGTTCTTATTTTTGTTTTTTTATTCAATTGAAATTATATGTACTTTTTTTTGCTTGCAGTAAAATTTTCCATATTTTAAGGATACTAATTATACTTCAATTTTTATACGTAAATTCTGCATAAAAAGTAGTAAACGACAGATGACTTTTCTAAAGATAAAAGATGTGTGTGTCAATTTTCATCTAATCCGAGAACACATTTTTTGTGTTATTTTAGTGTAGGGCTGCAAAATGAAAGCAAAAGAAAACAAGGGGAGATGCTATAAACGACCGTACACCGTTGATTTTACACAAAACAATTTATAGCGTTTAGGTCTCGGGTGATTATAATTTCATTCACGTTACATTTAAATTATTATATTCAAGTATAATATAATTTTAATTTAAATATAAAAATATTGTAGTCAAATAAAAAATCACATCATAATTTAAATCTAATATAATCACTATTTATCATTTTAATTTTTCTATTACTTTTATCAATCATATCACATATTATTTTTCTTTCTCTTTTTTCTTTTCCTATTTTTATTAATCACATCACATATTCAATATTTAAATACAATTTATATATTTTTCATCTAAATAAATATTATATTTAAATATAATATAAATACTTTTTATCTAAATACATATTATTTTTTATGAATTATATTCAAATATAATATAAATTTTGAAAAAGGCTAATTTTAGTCAGAGCTTTACCGCGAAATCCAGAAGAGAGAATCATCAAATTCCACGGCTTTACATCTTGAATTTGGAGTACTTTTACACCCCTGGCTCTCCAGGTACTTGTTGAATCGAAGAAGCTGAATTTGAATAGATTGAGGAGTGACATTTGGACGAAAGCTAAATTTGTTTCGACTATTTAATTTAATTTAACTTACAAGTTAAATTAATTGAGTTAAATTATCTAAATTAATTATAATTTATGATACATTTATTTATCGCATTGTATTTACTTTGTATTTGGATGAAAATATAATTTTCATCTAAACGTAAAAATATTACATTCAAATATCAATCACATCATAATTTAAATATAATATAATCATTATTTATTATTTCACTTTTTCTATTACTTTTACCAATCACATTATATATTTTCTTTCTTTCTCCATTTTTTCTTCTATTTATATCAATTACATCGTATATAATACAATTCAAATACTTTTTATTTAAACAAACATTATATTTGAATGCAATGTACATACATTTTATCTAAATACATATTATATTTAATGTATTATATTCAAATATAATATGAATGTAATACGTTATCCAAACACCTCCTTAATTTAACTTGGTGAGATCCGCTTTTATTATTTTTTGTTTTTACTTTCACTGTTTCAGCATAATTTACAATATAAATTATTTTTACTTTTACAATCTTTAATACAAATCAAGTTAAACTAAATTGTAACGAAATATCCAATTTAACTTAATTTTTAAACTAGATTAAGCAAAATTGGTGAATCAAAGACACACTGGGTTGTTCTCAACAAAAAACTAATACTGCATGGCTGTTGATTCTGCAACGGCCAAGTGTACCCCGTGAGGTAAATTTCATTTTCCGGTCACATTGTTGTAAGGTGGCAAGAAGGGGAAGGCCACCTATTGCGCCACGAAGTCGATCATTAGCGTCCACCGGAGTATCTGTTTGTGGGGCAATGAAAAAAATGTGATGGCATATGGAGGATTTGAGATAACGTGAAATAGTATGCAAAACTAACACAACATGATGTGGCTTAGAAGAGTTCTTATTTGTTTTTCCTAAATACAAGTACTACCAGAAAACTGCAGTGGGAGTCTGGCTTGCTCGTTATTGATGTCCCATAATATCACAACTACCCACATGACTTGACGGTCGGCTGTGCTAAATGCTCTTTTTGATGTTGCCATTACAAACCAAAAACAGGAGGAGAGGAAACTAAGAGCTTTGCCTTTAGTCAAGTTATTATCTGAAATCCTTTTGTTCCTCGCCACTAAATGAGCCCACGATATTCAACTTTGCCAATGCTAGCAAAATCTCATGTGGACTGTTGTAAAAAGTCGGAAATAATACTTGATGATTAACCAATTAAGGTGAAGTTTGCTTCAAAGTTGTGGAACCAATTAACATTGAAAGTTAAGCAAAACAACCAAACCAGTTAACTACACAGAAATTGTAATTTGAATTTGAAATTACTCGAACTTTTTGAAAGGAAAAAAAATACAGGCATGTATTATTTTTTACGCAAATCTTGACTTGAGGGTATCCAACAATCAAGCATAAGAAAGAAAAAAACCGGTCTCCAAACGCATGCAATAAGTTAGAAATTTCTCAGCAAAACATTTAGACGGACTTGTCATGATAATTTAATCAAGCCTACAGATAGACCAGCAAATCACTAAGCCAACTAAATACGCAATTTCAGTACCATCTATCCTATATTGAAGTTCATCCATCAGCAAGTTGATGGTTCAAAATCAAACATTAAAAAAAAAAAAAAAAAAAAACACATACATGCAGGCCAAATCAACTGCTAAGTCTTAATGGATATACGGTCCGTTAGCTTAATCAACAGACTAAACCAGTACCATAAAGTCAACTCAATGCAAGTTCAAAGGCCTGCAACATAATTCTTAAGGTTACTCATACGAAGTTAAACTTTGCCATATTAAGTCTTTAAGGTGCTGGTCTTATGATGGTATTTGCTGAACAGTAATGCCACCTTGCTGATTTCGAGATTCCACGAAGAGTCTTTACAGTTGAGTAGATTAAAGAAGGTTCAGCCATTGCACCATTCCCATATATGATATCGTCTCTTTTTTTTTTTTTAAACGACACTCAGTTGACGGTTCGAAATGAAAAAGAACGTCGTTTCACCTCAAAAAGGATGTTATCATCAAGCCACGGCGGGCTTCTAAACGACATACAACTTTTTTGGTGAGTTCAAGCGACAGACGGCTTATTGTTATAGCATGTCGTTGAGATAATTAAACGACAGGTTGGACTTTAGTCGTTTTCCAGAATAATTGAATTACAACAAGCGTTTAAACATCTAGATAACAGATTTTTTTTTTTAAATGCTTGAAACAACCTTAAAACTCGCATTTGTTTAAAATATTATATTTACATTATATTTAAATAAAACATAATTTTTATTTAAACATAAAAATATTACATTTAAATATTAAATACATTATATTTTAAATCTAATATATTAATTATTTATTATTTTATTATTTTTATTAATTACATAACATATTTTCTTTATATTTTTACTTATTATATCATATATTCATTATTTAAATATAATTCAAATATTTTTTATCCAAACACACGTTACATTCAAATATAATATAAATACTTTTTTTCTAAATACAAATCATATTTAATGCATCGTATTTAAACATAATGCAAACATAATATATCTACCGAACGAAATCTAAAAAAAAAAAAGATAAAACTTTTTTTTTTTTGTTAATACCATTGCTGTTATTTAATCAACAATAACGGCCCCTTTTTTTTCCCCCCTAAAAAGACAACAAATTTTCAAATTAAAAAAAAATATATATATCCTGTGTATTGATACCAGTGATCTGTTTATAAAGAAAAATACTATTAGATGTTAGATATTCGAATTTACATGTTAAAAAAATTACATTTTAAAAAAATCATTAAATTATACAGTAACTATTAAAAATATATTATTGATTACATATTTACATTATACTAATATTAATTCACATTTCACCTTGAAAGCAAACATTCATATCAGCATTTTTGCTCGGACTTTCTATTAGCATTTAACCACGGCCCTTTTCTTTGTCAATTATTACATCAAGAACAAATTAGTCAAAAAAAAAAAAAAAAGAAAGAAAACTCTTGTCTCTTGTCTGGAATCGATGCACATGCGTTAAACGATGACGTTCTGTCTTCTACTCCACTGAGAATGCCACGTCGCATTTCATCTATACCATCGACTAATCTCTCTCTCTCTCTCTTTCTCTCCACGACAAAACCCAAAAAACAATTAAAACAAAATTAAAAGAAAAGATTAAACTCTCCCTCTCTGGACAAAAACTTGTCCTCCAACCATATATAAAAACTACTGTTATTATATCAGACATTTTTTTTTATTATACAACAGATTTTGTATTCACAAAAAAAAAAAATATATATATATAAATAAAAGGACTTGTCGCCCGCACTTCCTTATTTTCTAAAGCACAGGTTATGCAATGGTACCGTCCTCTACCCGCACCTGTCCGCAGCCCCTCCCAAAAACCCTAAATTTTACATATCCATAAATACCCCCCCCCCCCCTCTCTCTCTCTACTGCTACTACTATATGAATCAACCACAACCAGCTAGCTTTTCTCTCTCACATATTCTCTCCTCCAGAAACTTCTCTGCAGCTTCCACAATCCAACCAATTCCACCCAAGCCTCTCTCCGATTCCATTTCTTCCTCCGTCTCTGTCTAATCGGTACGTTTTCCTTCCTCCTTCCTCGGTTTCTCCGTCCGATCTTCCATTTCTCCGAGCTTTTTCCCTCCGAATCTCACACGATTTAGGATTAGGGTTCGCCGATCGTGATTCGATCGGTTTCGTTGGAGTTCGGTTTGCTTTGAGCGGTTTGTTGGTTTTTATTTGGTGATGATTATTTAGTTTTTTTTTTTTTTTTTTTCAGCAGATTACTGCACTTTATGCTTCCAAGAAAGAGACCTAGCGAAGGAGTGGTTGCAGAAGAAGACAGCGGTATCCTCAACAGTAGTTTGGACGCATCTATCATCAAGAAGCATCGGATCGGTGCCGCCGGCGGTGGAGCCACCGAATCGACGGTGAAGAACGGCAGCAACAGCAGCGTCAGCGACGGTAGCGTCAACGGAAGTGACAGCGTAGCTAACGAAGGAGAGGAACACGCGCTCACCATGGCCCTCGGCGATTCCAACTCTACGGATATCGATGAGGATCTGCACAGCCGCCAGTTGGCTGTCTACGGCCGCGACACCATGCGGAGGCTCTTCGCGTCCAACGTTCTCGTCTCCGGCCTGCAGGGTCTCGGTGCTGAGATTGGTAAATTTCTCTAGAAATTTCTTTTTTAACTACTAATTTTGTTATGCACATGGACTGTATTTTGAGGATTTTGTTCTCTTTCTTTTTGGTTACTGATTATGCATTTTGCAGTTATTTGGCATGTATTAGTTCTGATCTCGTGTTAGATTTAGTGCTCTATTAGCTATTAGTATTGTTGTTAGTAATGCAGATCGCAGGTTATCTATCTCTTTTTTTCTTTTTATATCAAGGAATGTAACAAATGAACTGTTATTCTTGAATTAATTAGATACAATTTATAATAAATAGGATTGCCACAAAAGTTCGGGTAGCTAACTTGATATCCTTATTATTATTATACTAAATATTACGATTCAGTTTGCTTAATTTGGTTGAGGCGTTTTCATATAGTTTGTAGCCTTTTCCGGTTTGGTTGTATCCGGATGAATTATTAACTTCATTTTATCAGATGGAAAATTGAAATTCTAGTGTTGTGGTTCTAATTGCATGTCATAATTAGGGGGTAAAACGTTGTGAATTCCAATGACATTTTTAGGGCGCTCTAACTTAGTTTCTGCTTTGCAGCTAAGAACCTCATCCTTGCTGGTGTGAAATCTGTGACTTTGCACGATGAAGGAAATGTGGAATTATGGGATTTGTCCAGTAATTTTATCTTTTCCGAGAATGACATTGGTAAGAACAGAGCGCTTGCTTCTGTTCAGAAGCTGCAAGAACTCAACAATGCTGTAATTGTGCAAACCTTGACCACAAAGTTGACAAAAGAGCAACTTTCTGATTTTCAGGTACATCCATTTGGATCCATTTCTGGTTGATTTATACCTCTATTTGTTTATTTACCTAAAGTGCTAAGGTTGCATCTCCGGGGACTGTTAGTCTTGTACGTGGGTTGCTAGTTAGTTTTTTTTAAGTTAGAGGTGGAGACTGGTTTAGGTTTTGAAATTGGATTAGAGGTTGTGGATTTCCTGTAGCTTATATTGGATTCAATGGCCCAAATATGTGTATATTTTTTCTGCACTGTTTTACTCATCTAGTTGTAAAATAACCTATTTTGGTTTATATCCTATTGCAGGCTGTTGTATTCACTGACATCAGTCTTGAGAAAGCTGTTGAATTCAATGATTACTGTCATAACCATCAGCCTCCTATTGCTTTTATTAAATCTGAAGTTAGGGGCCTTTTTGGTTCTGTCTTTTGTGACTTTGGACCTGAATTCACGGTTGTTGATGTTGATGGAGAGGAACCACACACGGGTATTATTGCATCCATCAGTAATGACAACCCTGCTCTAGTGTCCTGTGTCGATGATGAAAGGCTTGAATTTCAGGATGGGGATCTTGTTGTGTTCTCCGAGATTCGGGGAATGACTGAACTGAATGATGGAAAGCCAAGAAAAATTAAAAGTGCAAGGGCGTATTCATTCACTCTTGAGCAGGACACTACAAATTTTGGTGCCTATGAGAGAGGTGGTATTGTTACACAGGTGAAACAGCCCAAAGTGTTGAAATTTAAGACATTGAGAGAAGCACTTAGTGATCCGGGTGATTTCCTTTTGAGTGATTTTTCTAAGTTTGATCGACCGCCTCTCCTTCACTTGGCATTCCAAGCTCTGGATAAGTTTGCATCAGAGTTGGGTCGCTTCCCTGCTGCAGGCTCAGAAGAGGATGCTCAGAAGCTTATATCTATTGCTGGGAACATAAATGAAAGTTTGGCAGATGGGAGACTAGAGGATATCAATCCAAAACTTCTGCGGCACTTTGCTTTTGGTGCCAAGGCAGTCCTTAACCCCATGGCTGCCATGTTTGGTGGTATTGTTGGACAAGAGGTAGTAAAAGCTTGCTCTGGGAAGTTCCATCCGCTGTTCCAGGTAATGACATATGCAATTTTACAAAGTTATTGTATGTGGGAAGAGTTCTAATTCTCTGTGCACCTAGGATTTGTGATGCTAAAAGTTAAGCTGTTCTTGATTGTATGGATTTTCAGTTTTCTAGCATTATGGACATGTAATGTACTATGTTGCACATAAGCTAAATCTAATAGAATTCATGTACGCATATGCAACATGTAAAACACCCATGCTCATCCACATTACTACGGAGCTTAAAGTTTTATCATTTAGTTGATATTGATTCATAAAGCATATCTTACAAGATTACCTATTCTCTGAATTATTTCTTTTGCTAATATGTTGAGCAAGTGCACAGTGAATACTATTATTCTTTTGCTAAGATGTTGAGGAAGTGCTTAGTGAATACTATTCAAGGCTTCTTTATATTGGTAGCTGGTTGTGGTAAACTAATGTTGACTATTGTTTTTCCTCAGTTCTTCTACTTTGACTCGGTGGAGTCACTTCCTACAGAGCCGCTAGATGCCAGTGAGTTTAGACCATTGAATAGCCGGTATGATGCACAGATTTCAGTCTTCGGATCTAAGCTTCAGAAGAAATTGGAGGATGCTAAAGTATTCATTGTTGGATCTGGTGCACTGGGCTGTGAGTTCTTGAAAAATGTTGCGTTGATGGGGGTTTCATGTGGTAACCAAGGGAAGCTTACAATCACTGATGATGATGTAATTGAGAAGAGTAACCTCAGCAGGCAATTCCTGTTCCGTGATTGGAATATTGGGCAGGCCAAATCTACAGTTGCTGCTTCTGCTGCTGCATCAATAAATCCTCGTCTCAATATTGAGGCCCTGCAGAATCGAGTTGGCCCTGAAACTGAAAACGTATTTGATGATGCCTTCTGGGAGAATTTGAGTGTTGTGATTAATGCACTAGATAATGTCAATGCCCGGCTTTATGTTGATCAGAGGTGCCTATATTTCCAGAAGCCACTTCTTGAGTCGGGAACTCTTGGTGCCAAATGCAACACTCAGATGGTCATTACTCACTTAACAGAAAATTATGGTGCTTCAAGGGACCCACCGGAGAAGCAAGCACCCATGTGCACAGTGCATTCCTTTCCACACAATATTGACCACTGCCTGACATGGGCCCGATCTGAATTTGAGGGTTTGCTTGAGAAGACTCCCACTGAAGTGAACGCATACTTAACCAATCCTAGTGAATATGCTACTGGAATGAGGAATGCTGGTGATGCGCAGGCCAGGGATACCTTGGATCGTGTTCTTGAGTGTCTTGACAGAGAAAAATGTGAGAATTTCCAAGATTGTATCTCCTGGGCTCGCCTGAAGTAAGTCCCTAACTGATGATTCTGGTTTATGTTAGTTTCTTATCTTATATTTTGCAACTCTCTGCGTAATCACTATGTATATGTATGTATGTTTATTGCCCGGATCACTTCCTGACATAATGCTTTTTGTTTCTTAGGTTTGAAGATTACTTTGCTAACCGTGTGAAGCAGTTGATTTTTACTTTCCCTGAAGATGCTGCAACTAGTACTGGGGCTCCATTTTGGTCAGCTCCTAAGCGATTCCCGCATCCTCTGCAGTTCTCAGCTGCTGATGCTGGTCACCTCCATTTTGTTATGGCAGCAGCAATACTAAGAGCAGAGACATTTGGGATTCCAATTCCTGAGTGGGCTAAAAACCCTAAGAAGCTGGCTGAAGCCATAGATAGAGTGATAGTTCCTGAATTTCAGCCCAAGGAGGGTGTCAAAATTGAGACCGATGAGAAGGCTACTACCGTTAGTTCTGCTGCATCTCTAGATGATTCACTGATAATTAATGACTTGATCACGAAATTGGAGCATAGTCGGGCAAGCTTGGCACCAGGGTTTAAGATGAAACCTATTCAGTTTGAGAAGGTCTCTCTCTCTCTCTCTCTCTCTCTCTCACACACACACACACACACACACACACACACACGCAATTCCTTGATTCCTTTTTTTTTTTTTTTTTTGGCCCTAGAGGAAGCCATGGAGGTATCCTGTATAAATTTTTAGTAGTTCAATCTGTCTTAATCAAAGTAGCTGAGATAAAATATATGTTATGTGCTTTAAATTAAATCTGTGGGCAAGTGAAATGATGCTAGGGATTTATAGATATAATATTTATACAATTTATGGAAGAAAGAAATAGGCTTATTCCCTGTAGTCAATATAAATTATACTGTACCTTGCCAGTATCTTGTAGCGGACTTGTTCTGTATAATTGAACTCAAATAGGAGCTGGCTGTTATAAGTCTTAGTACTATTGGCTTAGTTTTTCTTTTAAAGAGCCTTTTCGGATCACTTGGACTGTATGCAGTGTTTCCTTGTTGGGTCTCTGATATTCGTGATTCTTATGTACTGCTGGAAATATCATGCAGGATGATGATACCAACTACCATATGGACATGATAGCCGGTCTTGCCAATATGAGGGCTAGGAATTACTCTATTCCTGAGGTTGACAGGCTGAAGGCCAAGTTTATTGCTGGAAGGATTATCCCTGCTATTGCGACCTCTACTGCCATGGCGACAGGTCTTGTCTGCTTGGAGCTGTACAAGGTTTTGGACGGAGGCCACAAACTTGAGGACTACCGAAACACATTTGCAAATCTAGCACTGCCTTTGTTCTCCATGGCCGAGCCGGTTCCGCCAAAGGTCATCAAGCACCAGGACATGAAGTGGACTGTCTGGGATAGATGGATCGTGAAGGACAATCCAACTCTCAGGGAACTTCTGGAATGGCTGAAAAACAAAGGGCTAAATGCTTACAGCATCTCTTGTGGAAGTTGCCTGCTGTATAACAGTATGTTCCCACGGCACAAGGATCGAATGGACAAGAAGGTGGTAGATTTGGCTAGGGAAGTGGCGAAGGTCGAGTTGCCTGCATACCGTCGGCACTTGGATGTGGTTGTGGCATGCGAGGACGACGATGACAATGATATTGACATCCCATTAGTATCAATTTACTTCCGTTAAGTGATATTTTTAATCCACCGATGTTGTCGGATTGTGATTTTAGGAGGAGAGCCTTGAAATAAGTCTTCTGACTTGGTTTTTAAATGAATTCTCTCGGCACAAATCTTGAATATTTTCTTTTTTAAGAGAAGTTATGTTTCATATATAAATCTGAAAGACCTTTAGCTGAAATTCTTGTATGTGCAATTTTTCGGTTTTTTTTTTTTTTCCTTTGCTGTCAATGTCTCCATGAATTCCGTTTTGCTTTCTGTTGTTTCCTATGGAGTGGAGAGAAGGTTTTTGGTTTTTTCGCATGGCTCTATGACACGGTTTTACTAGTGCTTTGAGTTGATTTTTAAGTCATTGTTTGGAATCACACTTTAAAAAACACTTAAATTTGTCTTGGGGAGGCTTTAATGCATGCAGATTTGTTTAATTTCATTAGCTAAAACACTGTTGTTTTTAAAAATTCTTTTTTACAAGGAATATTGAGATCCATGGACAAATGTCTTTGGAGAAGGTTTTGAGTAGGAAATGAGGATATATTTTTGGCGGTATTCTTTTGAATCAATCTGATTCAAAACTCTTTGGCTGTCGAGGGACAAAAAAAACCGTAGGTTGTTGCTGTTATTAGCATTCTGTGTTTCTGAAAGAGCTATTGGGTAGGAAAAGGAATAAAGATGATGGCAGAATAGGCTATGGCTGGTAAGGGTGGACATTGGGTGGGTTGATAATTTTTATTATACACCCAATCAATTTAGTGTAAAAAATCAATCAATCTAATTAATATCAGATTGGATTGGGTGGGTTATGTATTTTATTAATAAAAATAATAAATGATATTAAATATCTAATATTAAATAAAAATTTTAATGGGAAAAAAAAAGTTAAACTCATGACATAGTTTTTAAAATAAATTCTATCATAGACTTTGCACAAATAAAAAAATTTCTAATATAATCCCATTAATAGTCAAATGTAAAATAAATATAAGTTATAAGAATTACCAAAAAATACAAAAATACTAAAGTAATTAGTGGTATTTTTTATAAAATTACCAAAAATTACATCTATATTGAATATCAAGTAATGCATTTTATATATTTAAATAATCTAAACAACACATAGGGGTGAACATCATTTAGTAAAAAAGAAAATAGTAAGTGAGTGAATATTGGGTGGGTTGGGTGGGTTTTTGAAATATTTTCAATCCACCTAATCAACTAAATATAGCAAATTAACCCATCTAATTAAGATCGGATCGGGTAGATTGGGTGAATTTGTTGAGTGATTGGGTTTTTGTTCACCCCTAAGAGCCGGAGTTCTAAAACGTTCTCACTCTTTTTTTTTTTTTTGTCCAAAATTTAACAAGAACTTTTAAATTACTAACGGGAGGTTTATCACTTCAAAGATAATTTTTGATACAAATTTGAGGGAGAAAAAAAAATCAACCTTTGAAGAACTTGGAAGCCGTTTGAAAAGACAATTTCTGGAATATTTGGATAATGCATTGTGTTCATATTATGTTTGAATACAATGTATTAAATGCAATTTACATTTCGATGAAAAGTATTTGCATTGCATTTGAATGTAATGTGTATAGATGAAAAGTATTTGAATTGTGTTATATGTGATGTGATTAATAAAAATAGAGAGAGAAAAAAAAGAGAGAGAAGGAGAGTGTGTAATGTGATTGATAAAAGTAGTAGAAAAAATAAAATGATAAATAGTAATTGTATTGAATTTAAAATATAATGTGATTAGTATTTAAATGCAATACTATTGCTTTATATGAAAATTACATTGTGTTTAAACGTAATATGAATGTAATACGCTGAACAAATAAGACAGAATTTATATTTTACTCTTTCTTTTTTTCAATTGAAATTAAATGATATATACATTTTTAAATTATATAAAATAATGAGAAGATAAAAAAAAATCCATATTACATTTCTTTTTTTCAATATATTTTAAATTTTCACATTATTTTTTATATTATAGGTCCATTTTAATTTACATTTTAACCAAACAAACATTTCAACTCTAACATACTCCAATTGTAAGCATCGTTTCAAACGGGTCCTTATTGTAGACATGTCTACAAAGCTTTAGAAGAGTAGAGAACAACCACTTGACCGGTTATACTTTGCAAGATCAATAAGAGTAATTCATTTTTTCGGTCATTATGAGAGACCTTCACAATGATGCAGTGTATGAGAAAAACAGGAAGGGTAAAACGGAAAAAAAAAAAAAAGTTTTCAATTGATCGGTTCTTTACATTCATGATTCATGTCATCGTTTTGGCTGTCCCAGACTCCCAGAGGATGTACATCCTATTAACAATTCTAGAGCAATGGTTGCAATGTACTATTTCCTTCCAAGTACAATGACTATCTAGGGCAAAGAACTTCCGCAAACTGTATCAATCTTTATCAGCACCTTCATCGAAAGCAGCAGAGCCAATGCGAAAGTCCAGTTGCTTCTGATGCTTCAGTTGTCGACGCTGATCGAAACTCTCCCATCCTTCACACTGTCACAAAATGCTCTGATTATTCAAACAGAAATTCCCAAGTCTCTGAATTTACTTAAATAATTGGTGTTAAAAGCAAGTACACACCTGACGAAGAACATCCATTGTGATTTCTGTGTTGTGCAAATCCAGCGTCGTCAGTTGCAGGCACATCGTGAATAGAGTTGAAGGAATGGATTTTAGCCCATTATTACCGAGATGCAATGACTGCACATAGCGGCAAGAGTATAGTTGTAATCAAAAAGAAAAATTCAGTTTCTACAAATTCATGAGTCATGTAAACGTATAACTTGCAAATAATTTTCTGCGGCTCAGCTTCTATTGTATTTCATATTACTTAAGCACTATGTTTTACATATAACTTGTGTCGCACGAAGTACCGGTATTTAAGTAAGGCCAGTCTCCCCATACTCTCTTCTAATTTTTCAGGAGAGCGTGGAAAATGAATTGCAGAACAGATAGACAGTGGGAGCAGAAACATTGGATTCGACGGACCCTAATAAGCTACTCGTCAACCAAAAAGGGTGAAGAAAAAGTTACTTTTCAAAGTCGGAAGAAAATGGAAAAGTAAGAATCTTAAAAATTAAAGAAAAGGCACATACCTTCAAATTATGCAAATTTCCAAATGTATCAGGCAACTCGGACAAAAAGTTCAATGAAAGATCAACCTGAATTGAATTGGAACCAAGTTAATCATGCATTTACTGAAAAAAAAAAAATTGGAAGCCAATCACACGTACAAAAATATCACAAGGAATAAAACCAGGATAGTATGGCAATGGGCTTATTCCCCATGATTTTTCTTTTCTTTTCTTGTTTGGGGAATCTATGAGTTAGGATGGATTAAAAGCCTAAGATAAATAGTACCTCAACAAGCGCTTTGCAATCCCCAATGCATGCAGGGAGGGTACTTATCCTGAGCAAAGACTCATGTAACAACAATCAAAAGAAACTCGTTGGTAGCAGTATTAATAATTCTAAACCATCAAAGAGATTCCTTTTAGTTCCTACTTCAGGGCATTACGAAGCACCGTAGGAAAGTAGAAAATAGTAATATAGATATGAAATATTTTGTACCTCGATGCCCAGATTCAATTTGTGACAATCAAATTTTCACCACACCAAGAAAGATAACTAAAGGCAAGAACAAAAAATAAACACTGAAAAGCAGAGAGTTTAGGTACAACTTTGTAAGCTTCGACAGTTGTGGGGGAAATAGGTAATTTATGTGATAAATGGCAAACTGCTTTCAAAACTACAATCTGCTTTCAAAAATAGGTAATTTTCTATGCATTACCTATTACTGTTGGCTTTTAAAACTTCAAGCTGACTCAAAAGTCCTATTTCATTAGGGAGGCTAGTCAACTGGTTATTAGCAACATGAAGTTGCTTTAGTGAAGTCAACCCTCCCAGTGCGGATGGCAAGGTTGTTAAACTGCACAAGTAAATAAACAAAAACAAACATGAATCCACAAAATAAATAAATAAATAAGTGATACAAAACTGAGACTTTAGAATTTAAGTTATGAATAATGCAAACAAGAAAGAGAACATATATATATTTACATAGATGTGAACATGAAGTACGTGTGTTTGCTCAAGAATTTGAATGTGCAATACTGTATCTCTGTGACTGGTACATCCCTCTTCCTCTTACACGCAAAAAGCTATTAAAAAACTTCGCAATTTGCCAAGTAGGTGGCAAGAGGATTTGAACCCAGATTACAGGGAACCAAACTGTAAGCTTGATTGCACGACTAACTCCTCATGGTTGAAGTAAATAATATAACAATTTAAGCAACAATATTTCGATTCATGGTTGTTTTGGAATTTAACTTCACAATGAATAAAAAGAAGCACCAAACTAGAATAACCAAAATGTACTTACTGGTTTTGATTCAAAGATATAACTGTTAGGTACTTTAAAGATACCAGTCCTTCCCAGCTAATGGATCCATCCCCTAGATCATTTGCATTTAAGAGAAGTTTCTGCATAGTTTTGAGCATGGAGTGAAAGTTTCAGAATTTATTGTGAGAAGTTCACAACAAAAAGAAGAAATAAAGACTTCTTTACCTGAATTTTCAAAGAACCAATTTTAACAGGTACTTCTTGAATGGCATTGTTGCTGAGATCAAGAACTCTTGTAGGAACTTCCACAGCCCAAACTTTGTCCGGTATAGCCTTCACTTGTAACCGAGAAAAAATATTGAACCATTAGACTATTTGGACACCCTAAGCCCTTAGAACACTTAATTGAAAGAAATTTAAACTAAATTCGTGGTACTGCTTCCTGACTCTTATTCCTTCCCACGGGGGGCGCTTGGGGTGGGGGGTGGGGGTGGTTGTGGTGTGTGGGGTGGAGTGGAAATATCCTAGATGTATTACTTATTCAAATATAAAAACAAATATTATCATATCAGATTTTTTTTTTTTTTCAACGCTTGTCAACCATCATAATTGTGGTCCTTCTAAACATACTTCTTATAATGCTTCACATTATGGACAAAGGAAAAAATGAATGCACAATAGTCGTATTGCATTGATAATAGTATTCATTTGATAAATCATCTTTAACTAACAGACAGCCAAGCACTTTTTTTTGCATCAAGACAAGTGAGTTAATGTGGATCCATTCCATTGTAAGGAAACAATCAATGAGCACTCTGCAGTCCACAACCAAACAGTAAATGTGGTTGACATAAAAAACGATTACCATTGCAGACAAGTAACCATCCAAACATAAACTGATTTCTTATACCTTCAAATTGCATTCAGACAATGCTATAACTCCAGTACTCTTGAAACGTTCCCACCGGTTTTTATCCAAAGCATCCGACTTCAGTTCTTTTGAATGCTCCCTTGCCAATTTATTAGCATAACCCGCCCTTGATACCGGGCGGGTTTGAGCTTGTTTTAGAACAGGACCATCCTGTAAGACCACCCAAAAATCAATAAATTACACGCACATATACTAAAGTCACCATCCAATTAATCCTAAATCAATACGTTTCCACTCATATAACTTCTCAAGAGTTCCTCAAACATTATGCCAACAAATTATTTGTCCAATTCTTATGAAATTTTTGGTCCCAATACCGGTAAATGGTCCAAATTTTGTAAAGAAAAAACGGGAAAGAAACTGGAATACCCCTTGGTGCAAGCCCTGGGAAGCCATGAGCATGATCTTGGACCCATTGGTGACCTCGGAAGCCCTAATCGTCATTTCGTCGACCAGAAGCCTCCCTACCAAAACCGACCACACACAAAACAGCAGTGAGTACAATAATTGAAGTTTGGGATTACCAAAAACTCAGGCGACAGAGAGTGAAACTGAGAATAGAAATAAAAAAAAAGAAGGCATGAACATGGAATTGGATTGAAAATGGAAGAGACCTTTGAAGATGAGCTTTTGGCCACGGGGAAGGACGTTGGTGAGAGGTTGGAGAAGGGACTTGAGCTGTTTGATGGAGGCGTCCGGTGAGAGAGAGATCGGAATCGATCCGCCGCTGAACTTGACGGTGATGGTTATGGCGGCGGCCTCGCCATCGCCTTTGGAAGAATCGCCTTCCATTGCTTCCTCTTCCTCCTTCACCCTCTTCTCTTGCAATTCTTGCTCCATAATCTTCTTCCCCTTTTTTTTTTTTAATTAGTTCTCAATTTATTTATCAAATTTTCCCCTCAATTGAGGGTGTATTTGTCCTTTTATTTTTATTTTTTATTTTTTGTTAACAAATTACAATGTGAGGGACATTAAAATAACTTTTTGTAGCGATAAAAGACATAATTTAAATAGGCATAGTTTAACAATAAACCTCCACATAATTTTATTATAAAATAAATAGCTCAAATTCATTCATTACTAAATTTAAAAAAAAATTTTGAATTAATATAATATAATACATAATGAAAAGGATAGATTCATAAATTACTAAAACTCTCTAAAAAGGAAAAATTAAGTTAAAAACATTTTTTGAACACTTATTAACTAAATGATTAAATTTTTTTATTGAGGAAACTAATTATTAATCGATAATTGATTTTTCAAAAAAAATCACAAAATCACTAAAAATTACATAGTAACATTAATCAATTATTAATCATGATAATTAATAAATCACTAAGTGATTATTTTTAAAAAATGATCATTTTTTAAATTTTAAGAAACAACGACTTTATATTAAAATGCTTCTTAAAAAAAAATCATTACCTACAAATCCCTAAAAATGACAATTAAACTAAAAAAAAACAATTCCTTGATTATTTATCAAAAATTTTCATAATCAACCCATATTTTAATTCTTTATTTATTTTCAATTTTTAATTGGATAAATGCACTTTTCTCCACCATTGTTTTATAATTTTTTAAGAAAATTTTATTTTTGTGTGTGTGTGTGTGAGGGTGTGCGTGTGCGCGTGCGTGCACGCATCCGCATGCACGTGCGCTTGATCGTGCGTGTGTGTGTGTGCGTGTGCGTGCGTGTGTGTGTGGAATGGGGGTGTGTGTGTGTGTGTGAAATGCGTATTCGGTTAAAATGATTGAGTTTTGGAATGCGTATTCAGTAAAAATGAATTGTTTGAAGTGAAAAGGTGTAATGAATTAAAGGATTAATTTTATTTTTACCATTTAACTATGTACCATATTTTACTTTGCACCTTAAAATTGCAAAACTATTTGTTGTATCTTATGATCTATATAAAACCATTCAAAATGTTTTCTCCATTCACTTCTGTCTATATTTCTTACATATTTCCGACGTGGATTATCATTAAAGATTAATAAAAGATGTTTTAAAATAATAAAAACTATTTATAAATTAAAATATAAATAAAAAATCAATTATCCTCTCACTACCTTTCTCTCTTGCTCTTGGAGGTGCCATGTCATTGACAACTCTTTCTGAAAAGTGCATACTCGCCAGAAAAAAATGATGAAAAACCCGTTTCTTCCCAACGTTATAACTTCACCGTCCGACCTCTGATTAAGGTGATTTCAGTTCTTATAGCTTTGTTATGACAAGAAGAAGAAGATCTATGCACTTGACCTCAACCGTTGTTGGATTGTTCCGCCCAACTACCGTTGAAGTTGTTATGGCGCCATCGCGGAATCCACCATTTTCGGTGACGTTATTCGACATTGCCAAGTCTAGCAAACTCATACCGGGTGACTAAAACCCTCAACCTTTTGGACCCAAATTATGGCTCGTGGTTGGAGATTAAAATTTACCACCGTTAAAGGTTAGATCTTACGTAGAGGGGCGACAGAGGTTGGATCTTTTGGGGGGTAAGGGGCACCAAAAAAGGATGATGGGGAAAAAGTGGATCAAAAAATAAAGATAACAGTGGATAATGGAGGAGATGTGGTAGTGGTGGTGCTGATAGAATAGTGTTGTGGATTTTCGTAAATGCACGAATCGAACAAGTAATAAAGTGATAAGTAAAATATCGTTCCCACGAGAATAGTGTTATAAACTATTGAAATTAGTTAATTTTAATTTTATTTAAGTGACTAAAAAAATTTTCAATTAAAAAATTAAATAAATAAAATAAAATTACAAAAATAAATGAACATAAAATTTAAATATAATTAATTTAAATTTCAAATCTGATCTTTCAAAATAAATATTAATTAAATATTTATTCCATTTATTGAATTATACAAAATTATAATTTTGTCCATCCAGCACCTAGAAAAAAATGCCTACACCTTGTGGGAGGATGATCCGGATTTTTCTCTTTACTAAATGTAAAACAACAAGCTAATAAGAATATTCTGATCAATTATCATCAAGAATTATGCAGAGCTAGTAAAGGGACCAATTAGACATATATAATATAAGCTCCAACCTAACAATCCATGTAACTATTATTATATATCGAATAAACTCATTACAATTATTAGATTTAGAGTCACACAATTGTAAACATGAAATTACACTCCTAATTACATACTATATTACGCAAGCCAATGATAAATTATCATCTAATGACCTTATCATATATGCAAAACCCTCATATGATATCTATATTCAGCCTTAGGTCAAAGTCCGCTTAATCTACTGATCAAGCTATCTTAAAGTTCCATTATACTTCTGAATAAGAAAATGATTGCTCACCATATATGAATAAGAAGTCATCTACTCAACAGATGACCCAAGATCTTGTCTATTTTCACATTCGATATAATGCTTTTAAGAGAATACCATTTACTCCTCATTAGAGCTATGATTCTAATATCTGTAAACAAACCTTCTATCGTATACAAGTCATGTACCCAATGAACGGGTCTATAAGCTTACTACTTATGAGATGTTTTAGGCATTGGAACATTAAAGTACACAAGTCATATAAATGAAGCTTTTAAGAGGATATACATCTCATAATGCTTTTAAAAGGATACCACTTACTCCTCATTAGAGTTATGATTCTAATATATGTAAACAAACATTCCATCGTATACAAGTCATGTACCCAATGAACCGGTCTATAAGCTTACTACTTATGAGATATTTTATCCATTGGAATATCAAAGTACACAAGTCATATATATGAAGTGATTCATTTAATTAGATTTAAGGTTATTGCATAATGAACGTCAAAAGTAACATGATCCACTTAAGCGAACTACGTAAATCAACTACATTTTAGTCCCGGTCCAATATGTTACCACCAAGTAACTTGTTTATGTCTCTATTTGAGAGTCAAAGCTCTAAATCATCAAGACAAATCGTCTCCCCAATTAGCTTTAGACAATATAATAGTCTTAACATGGGTTAAATGCTCGGTCTAACCCCATAGACTATAGACCATAATTTGGATTGCTTACTTTAGAACGTTGTTTTCTCACATACAAAAGTCCATTGTATATAGCATTCTAACAGTTTAACACAAGTAGTCAATAAACCATATTTGCTTGCATTTATTTAACATGTAATTAGAGTTAGGACACATGGTAATGTAATGAATAACCTTTAAATATTTTTTTATTATCCCATTTAAAATAAATGAAATACATTTAAAAATATCTTTCCCGTTTTGGGCATTCCTAACAAGCGGTGGTGCCAATAGAAGAGTGTTGTGGATTTTCATAAGTGCACGAATCGAACAAGTAATAAAGTAATAAGTAAAGTATCATTCCATCGATAATAGTATTATTAAGTATTAAAATTAATTAATTTTATTTTTATTTAAGCGACTAAAATAGTTTTCAATTAAAAAACTAATTAAATAAAATAAAAATACAAAAATAAATGAACATAAATTGATAACACACAAGCAAACACACAGGTACAAGGAATTATGGTTTCACAGTAACAAATCATATTTAATTTAATTTAATTTTATTATTATGATTTTGTGTTTATATTTATTGATAGTCAACTACCCTTTTTACTATATAAACTCTTTTTCAAGTTATAAATAAACTCTATATTTTTATAATTAAATTAAAAATTCACGTAAAGTATTAGTAAATTAAAATTCACGGTGAATGGTAACATACATATGAATAGTCTTGTATACGTAAATAGTGAAAATATAAATTCGAATTCAATTATAAAAAGTGTTCGTCGAGAAATTTGTGGTAATTAATAAAATGATAAAAAAATTAGATAGATATATCTCTACTCTATCCTAAATTTTATGATATTTATTTTAGAGTTATATTACAAAAATCTCCTCTCAAGTTCAGTTTATTCCTCAAATCATTTAAAAGTTAGCTAAAAATTTGAAATTACTAAGTTTGAGAATAAATACACCAACAAATTCGATAATCATAATAATATGTTTAATTTAATTAATCATCATAATTAGGCTACGTTATAGTTCTCAGTAAAAATTTATTTAATTCATAAAGAAAAATAAATCAACACAATAAGACAAATTAAACATAATGATAAAATAAAAATAAAAGAAAGGAATCAAGAATAGATATTTGGTATTTGCGTTGATAGAATTTCTAGAAACTTCTCCTTTTATTAATACTAAAATAAAACTAAACAGAAGAAGATAAAATTTTTTTTAACTTCACAAAAAGTTTTATTTTTACACTCCAACTCTCAGTCCCTATCAGATTTACTTAGATTTGATCTCACATCTTATATCTGCTTTTTCTCTATCTACTGCATAGCCTTTTCATAGGCATTATTTCTGCACTATTCTGCCAACCTTGTGTGAAAATTAAGAAAAAAGTTTGGCTACTACAATAATCTATAGTGAAAAATGCAGAGAAAAAGTTGGTTGCTACAATAATCTACAGTACAACGCGAGGCAAAGTCAGTTTGCTATAATAGCTACAAGTAGCTATACTATAGCTATACTGATGTTGCATGTGATTATGAAGAATTCAGTATGGTAGGGTGCATAATAAGCGTGATTTTAATTGTTGAAATCAAGAGAATGTCACATATCATATTCTTATTGATTTCTTTCTAGTCTCTATCACGTGTCGCGTCATTATTAGACAAAAAAAATGAGCTCATATGGTTTTAGGTGCACTATCTTTTTATTGATCTAATCTTAAGAATTTTCATAATTTCTTCATACGAGTTTCAATTGCAATGATTTTTTTTAACAAGCTCGTATCAATGAAAGTATCAAATAAGATCAGTCAAACTCATAAATTTCCAATATAAATAGTGATGTTTAGTGGGATCCATTTTTAACATATGAATTTCTTATCTCAATTTGGCATTGCAGAAAACATAGTGTTAAAATTAGATAATTCCAAAATAAAATGCTATAGGAATACTCATTGAAAATATTTAATTTTAAGTTTATTTAATATACTATTACTAAAAGAAAAATATAAGATAAAATTAAATATAAATTTAATGAAATTTATAAAAATCTGGATTAAAATAAAGAAAAAAAATCAAATTAAATAAAAAACAAATAAAATTCTCAAGGATAAGTCAATTTTTGTACATGAAAAAGTGATAGAATAACTCTAGTTTATAAAGTTATCAAGGAAGAAATGCAAGAGTTCTTCATGATCGTTCAGAGCATGCAAATTGCCGTAAATTACTTTGAGAAGTTTGCCAAGCGCCAGCAGAGGTGGCCGAAGATGGATGTGGTGGGTGGTACTCAAGAATGCCAAGGAGGAGGAGGTGGTCGAAGATCGTGATGACGGTAGCGACAATCTTGAATCATCGTGATCGTGATTGTGATTTTTCCTGAGGTCTTATGAGTCTATGGCAAATAGAGAGAGAATAGAGGACATTCAGTTATTTTAATTTTTTATTTTTTATTAAGATTAATTTATTTATTTTTCTATAATATAGGTTATATTTTAAAATTTATTTGATTGACATTTAAATGTATGTCACATCAGTAAATCTGTCAGAGTTATAGATAGAAGTAGACGAATGAGACATTTTGAATGGTTTTATATAGAATAGGAGTACAATGAACGATTTTGCAATTTCAGGATGCGAAGTGAAAAAGGTTACGTAGTCAAAGGAGTAAAAATAAAATTAATCATAATTTGAAACGTATTTATAAAAAAAATTAACAATATGGATCTTATTTCATTTTTCTTGAAATTCTATATAATTAAAAAAATCATCTTATTTTGATTTAAAATGATAAAATTATCAATTTCTAAAATTTGAATTTTTTAAAAACTATTTTTGTTTGGGAAAGTCTTTGAAAACTATTGAAATAATGAATAGTTAATTTTGGAATAAAGAAAACTATTGAAATAATGAATAGTTAATTTTGGAATAAAAAAAAGACAAAAAAACATATTTGAATTAGAGGTTGAAAATCCCCTCCCTTAAACAAGCCTAAGATAAATGACAGATTTTACAAACATTTAGAGTAAATAATTATAAATAAAAAATTAATAGATAAATGGTTTATGCACTAACTCCACTGTTTATCGAATAAATTTGTTATTTACTTTCTTTTTAATAGAATTTTGATATTTACTTAATAAATTTGTTAATTAATTTTTACATTTAAAAATCTTGCGATTTGTTTTAATTATTTTTATAAAAATGCTATTTAATATAATTTCTCCTATTGGATATAGAATATAGGAAGTAACTATAGCATGCAAATTTCTAAATTGGCTTATATATATTTTTTATATCTTGTATATCATGCATTTTTATTCATTCAATAAGAACAATTATATTATTCCCTCACAATGAGGAAAGGGAAGTGTTCCCTATTGTATAATCGTTCATTTGCACCACATAATTATTTTTCTTTCTTTCTTTATTTCTTTTTTTTTTATATAATATCACCATTGCTCTAGGTAAAAAAAAAAAAAAAGAAAGAAAGAAAGAAGAAGAATATCACCATTTGCTTTTTATCAAGTTAAAAAATTGAGACTAATAAGACTTTTAGCCATCATAAATGTGTCTTAGAATTAAGACGTAAAGTTATTTGTGGTTGGAAATGTTTGGCAATAATCACTATTGAAGTTGTGATTTTTTTTTTCATTTAAAAGAAAACAGTAATAATGGTATATAGCAATAGCATTGGTTATAAAAATTACATATAAATGCTAACTTTTCAATTTTAAATTTATTAAATATATAATTACATATGGATTATCTAATTTGAATGTAGTTCCCCCTTTTGTGTTTAAGTATGGACGTAAGCATAATTATCCATAATGATTTATTACGTAATTTGATAATCATTTCACATTTGATTTTATTATTAACCAATCCACACACTCGAATAAAATATCTATGCATGTTTTATTATGTTTTCTTTAAAAAAAATTGGAAAAGGCAAAAGGTTTATTACATTAACTGTCAAAACCATCTTATGCTCAAGGTTCAAAATTTTCGTCCAAATTTAAAGCATAAGTGCATCGTATGGTTTTATCGATAAATTTCTATTCAGGAAAAAAAAAAAAAATCTATCGTTAGTTTTACATTTATTTTAATAATATTAAATACACAATTAAAACCCTCCATGTGTTAATTAAAAAAATGCAAAATACAAACAAAATTGAATGAAAATTTTATCTTATTCCAAAAGCCAAACAAAACAGGCACCTGCCTTGGCCTCTTAACCATGTTCACTTTGGGGAATAAAAAATTAAGAATTTGTTGGGATCATGAGTTCAAGCTAAAAAATATGTGTTAACTTTAGAACGAGTTGAATTATGAAATAAATCTTATGTTTGTTATTCAAGTTTGAATTAGAGAATTTCATTTTGAGTTAAAAGTGTTTAGATGATAAAAATTGAGTTTAAATTTCAGAGAAAATTATGCTTTCTTTTACCTTTCATACGGATAGCATAATTTTTTTATTTGTATGAGAGAAGATTTGTAAACAATTGTTTTAAATCTAAAATACTGTACAAATTATAGATTAAATGTTTGAAACAAACTAGTAAATCAAACACATAATTAAATTCAAAATTCATTTTTTTGAATTTTAACTTATCCATCAAGCATAACTTAAGATAAAATAAGACCTAACTATCAATTATAAAAAAGAAGAAAAAGAAACTAATAAAATTTAGCAACACCTACAGCCAGTCAATCAATTACATTGGACTCAAGAGTTCAAAAAAAAAAAAAAAAAAAAGACAGAGACAAAGAAATTGATGTTGATTTTGATTGCAAAGGAAGTGATATTGTAATGGTGGTGCCAACTTTTTTTATTCATCCGATTAGGTAGAGCCTTGTGTGATGCTTTTCACGTTGTGGGTCTTTTCCCTATTACATTATCTAAAAAACGACATTTGCATGTGTAGCTTTCTCCTAAAAGCTCTGCCTTCCTCATTGCCTATCTGCAAACCCAATTCAAGAATTTGTGCACAAAAATAAAAAATAATAATAACAAGGAAACAAGTTACCATGGAAACTGTAATTTTACTCTATCGAGTATTAGATTAAGCTCTTACAGCTAGATATGTGAGAGTATTTTTGCATCTGTGCATTATTTCTTTTCGAAAATTTGGATTTGGGATTTGCAATTTCTAATCCGGCAATGAGAGGATTGGATGGGACTTCTTCTTTTTCACCTTCTTTTTGTTGGCTTGTATATTTCTTAAAACAGGACCGAGTTTCTGGTTGGACTTAAGCTCTTGTCCCCATCCAGGGGTGTGGGATGCTACCACTCACAGACCAAGTTGATCGATCACGTGAGATTTGAGTAACCATGTAATACTCTCTCTCTCTCTCTCTCTCTCTCTCTCTCTCTTTCTCTTTCTTTCAAGTACAACGTTGCAATTAAGAACATTAAAGATACATTTAAATTCCTTTATTTTTTTTTCCTTTTTCATTTCATGATTATTTTTAATTTTTCATATTTTTAAAATTTTATATTAAATTTCAATTTAAAAAATATATAATTTTGTATATATAAATTTAAATAAAATGATTTTTTAAAATTATATAAAATTTTGAGAGAAACAAAATAAAAATTATATTGATAAATTTTTTTAATAAATTTTTAAAATTTTGCATTTTTTTACTCAAAATAATTGTTTTTCCAAAACATATTTTTTAAAATTCATTTTTTTCCAACTTCAAAAAATTCTAAATAAAGAAAAAGTTATAGCAATAACTCAATTTATTTTTTGTCCGTTGAAATTAATAGATTATAAAGGTGCATCTTACGTGACATATGGACAAGTTCATAGATCTCGATCATTCGAATTCAAATACTTAAAAACCCCTCTGGACTACACTGCGATAGCCTTATTTTTTTTGTTGGGCTACCGCAGTGTTGGCTTTAATACCCGTGTGCTTGGGGGATAATTTCTCAAATCCGATCAAGACTTCCAAACTAGACACGTGTGGAGTGGTAGTACCATTGTTTCATAACAAAAATGAATGAGAACGGCAACTTTACCAAATGAGAAGTTGGGGTGTGAAGTCCATTTTTAGGCCACATTTTTTGTCAACAAAGATTTTGGAGGTAAAATCCTTTAATTATGCCAGCTCAGGTGATAAGAAAAATGGGTGGCTTGTGTTATTAGGCTTCTCTCTCTCTCTAAAATGAAAGGAAAAAACGAAGAAGCATGTGGGATTAGCACTTTTTTTTTCGATGCTCTTTGTGCTCAGAGACCACCATGTGAAACTTTTCAGAATCCATTACACTCTTTTTTTCTCCCATCAAAACCCTTTTTTTTTTATCTCTCTCTCTCTCTCTTTTTTTTTTATTTTTTTTTACGAACAACTACTATTCAGAACTGCCAAAGGCATGCCTTGTCTCTCCGCCACTGTATCAATAATGATTATATATACAATATGGTCCCCATACACACATGTTGGAGAGACATTATTATCCTTCTTCTTTTCTCTCTAACTCTCCACACACACACACACACACACACACACATATATATATATATATTTTGCCTCAATATCTAATTATAGGACAGGGTTAGATAGGAGGGGATTAGTTTTTTTTTTTTTTTTTTTTTGGGGTGTAGTGTTAGAAGATGGAGATGGTGGCAAACTTTAAGCAAATTATGTTAAATTGCCATTAAATGAAGTGGCCATAAAATCATTAGTAATCTCCCATACTCTAGCATTACTTTCCTTCTTTTTCCCGTTTTGAGAATTGAGATTCAAGGCAAAAAGAAGTTATAGATTTCATGATCTTATGAGAATCACTGTTGCCGACCTTTTTGTTGCCTCATCGTTGAAAGTTAATCACATTTAAAGTTTTTGACAAAATCAATAGCATTTAAAATAGAGAAAAATCTAATGTCAATAATTCATCGTAGTTGAGTTTTATTTCATAGAACTTAAAAACTACCTTTAGAAATGTTTGAATAATACATTAAAGAATTTTAACACTTAAAAGAGCTTATAATATTTGTTACAAAATATGATTCCTACATAAGCCCTTTAAAATAGAAATCAAAACTTGCATTAAAGTTTAAAATTTGTATTAAAGTTGCACAAAAATATTATAAATTTTATTCTAACCGTTTTAGTGTTCATTAAAAATTTTTAAAATCATTTTTACATATTAAAGTCTTTTAATAATGTGAATACTTATTAACAAACCATATCTTTGATTATCTCCTTTTCTTTTTTTTTTAACCGACTAAAACTCTATCAAACAACAAGCTCTAAGGAATTGTCATGAGGATATCAGCGAAGGTAGCAAAATTTTGTTTTTCCTTTAAACAAAACAGCGAAGGTAACATTGAGCGTGAGGATAACAGCTTGTTTTTAAGACATAAATTATCCAAAATTACTAAATGAATTTAATACTTTTGAGCCAAAAAAAAAAAAAAAGAATACTACGTTCTTATTCCATAATTTTGTGACATTTGTCGCTCTTTATTACCCCCAACCGAGTAACTGCCAAAATTAATTAATAAATAAATAAGCCAATATATTTTTTTTCTCAAGTTTTTATATATAGAACGTTTGATAAACGTATAAACATTTGTATTATGTTTAAACATAATGCATTGAATATTTGGATAAAAAATATTTACTTTACATTTAAATATAATATGTGTTTACATGAAAAATATTTGAATTGTATTTTAAAATTGAAAAATTGATGTGATTAATAAAAGTGAGATAAAAGAGAATATGATGTGAATGAAAAAAACATATATTTTCAAAATATTTTAAAATAATAAATTATTTAAAATATTATTAAAAAATATTATATTTGGACGTAAAACTATAAACAAACGTCCAAATAGGTTTTTTAATGGAATTTTGTTTAGTGTTCTAGGTACTTCTATGCAGAAGGGAAAATGTAAATGCATGAAGGAAAGTATCGAAATTTGACCAAGTCCATTAGCCCACAGGAATCAAGATCATAACGTCATTAATTAGGAAAATGATTATTGAATCTAGGAAGCATAAGAGGACCACTCGTCTATAATTGCAAGGCTTAATTAAAGCTAACCCCACAAACTGCTTAATCAGTCCTAATTTAGCAAAAAGATTGATTACACTTTTTTAATGCCCAGTACCATACAGCTTTGGACTATTTATTTTTATCGAAAGTCCATCTAGTTTATGGGAAAATAATAATATCAAGAAGATCAATTTTTAATGTTAATTTTTGAATTATAGAAGTTTTCAGATATTTATTACATAAATTAAAGTTAGAAAATTACAACAACGAATACAAAATATCAATTGATCACCAAATGAATTGATGCTAAAAAAATTTGATTAAAATTGGTATCATCAGCCATTCTCTATAAAGTAATTGAATTTGACTTGAGCTGGGATCTGGGAAAGCACAAGCCGCAAGTGCACATTATTTTCTTTTGATTATTATTTTTTAAGGTAAGTAGGTCTGCTTTTATTAATTTGGAAATTCCAATATTACAACTGAATTGAGAAAATCAGGCACCAAATCAATCCAATACCTAGCAATCATTTGGTTTTAAGATTAAATTTAATCTAATTTATAAATTAAACTAAATTAATTAAATTAATTCTAATTTAATTTAATTTAATAGGATCTATTTTAATTATTTCTTATTTTTATTTTTACTATTTTAATATAATTTTTTATATAAATTATTTTTATTTTTATAATTTTTAATACAAATTAACTTAAATTAAATTGAAATGAAATAACTAATTTAACTTAACTCACAAAATAAATTAAATTAAAATATTGATCAAAATACACGTTATAATTAAACAAAAAGCACATTCTTTTTAGTATTGTTCTAATTATAATAATTTTAATTTTTTAATATTTAATTAGATGATATAGATAATAAAAAAATTAAAAAAATAATAAAGAATGATAAAACATAAACATATCTATTTCTCCGTAATTATGATACAGGGGAAAAAAATAAAAAATAAAAACCTACCATTTAAGGCATTTGCCTTTACGCCATTGTTGTCTTAAACAGTTAAACCCCTATTAAAGCAAAATAAAAATTAAGACGCCTCTTTCAACTACCTTAACCAACCGCCTTACCCCCAAACCCTTCCCCCCAAAAAAGCCCACCCCCTCCCTATTGCCCTTTCCCATTCCCCACCTCCAAATCCCATTCTCCTTCTCTCTCTCTCTCTCTCTCCCCCCTCTGTATAGTTTTAAAGAGAGAGAGAGAAGAAAAAAATAAAAAAAGAAAAGAAAAGAAAAAAGCTTAACTTGAACCTCCACCACCATTTCTGCAAAAGTAACCCGCTTTTTTCCTTCCTCCTCTTCTTCTCCTCCTCCCTCACCAAACAACCCCCTCCATTCAAGCAATCAAAAAAAAAAAAAAAAAAGGAAAGAAAGAAAGGAAAAAAAATTCAACATTACTTCCCAATTATCAGATTGGGTTTTGTTAAAATTTGGTCTTTTTAAATTTTTAAAAAAATAATATTTTCGCGTTTCCGATTTATCCGGGTCAGAATCCCCTATCCCGACCCGGCAAATGTGGTGGCCGTGGGGCAAATCGCCGACTCGGATTCACGACACGTCAGCATCCCCGTCTCCTTCTCATCCTCCGCCGCCTTTCTCCTGCTCCTCATTCAAAGACATCGTGAGCCTCTGCGCAGACGAGCCCTCCCCCCCAAACCTCTCCTGCTCCGCCACCGCCAAGAAATCCCACGCGGTCTTCCACCGCGTCCGAGTCGCGAACTCGCTCCTCCGCGCCTGGTCGACTCGCTCCCTCCCCCCAACCCCACCCCAACCCGAGCCCAAACCAGAGGAGCCTCCGCCTCCCGCGATCTGCATCCCCGGCGCCGAGAAGCGCGTTGTGCTCTACTTCACGAGCCTGCGCGTGGTCCGGTCGACGTTCGAGGACTGCCGCGCCGTCCGATCGATCCTGCACGGGTTCCGCGTGCCGATCGACGAGCGTGATCTGTCGATGGACTCGAGCTTCCTGGTGGAGCTGCAGCAGATTCTCGGTATGAGGAAGTTGACTCCGCCGAGGGTGTTCATCGGCGGAAGGTACGTGGGTGGGGCCGAAGAGGTCGGGCAGCTCCACGAGACCGGCGAGCTCAAGAAGTTTGTCGAAGGCCTGCCCGCAGCCGAACCGGGCGTGTGCGACGCCTGTGGAGGGTACAGCTTCGTCCTCTGCGGCGACTGCAACGGCAGCCATAAGCTTTACTCCGACAAGGCTGGGTTCAAGTGTTGCACCGCATGCAATGAGAACGGTCTGATCAGGTGCCCATCTTGCTCTTGGTCGCCAATATGAGCCGTCCGATTATCATTAAAAAAAAATTTAGAAAAGAATAAGTTTAAGAAATAAGAAAGAAAAAGCTCATTTCTTTTCTTTTCTATTTTTAGTTTTTTTTTTAATTTTTAATTTTATGGGTATGAACTTGAACTGATCAGTTTTGTAGATTTTTTTTTTTAACTTTTGTGTAGTAAGAACGTGTAGCTCCAGCACATAAATGTGATTATAATGATTATATTATATATAAATATATGTAGGGTGAGATGTAATGGCTGTATTGGCATCCACCCACCCGTTGAATTGTTGCTTTTTCTGGAGATGAATGTTAATATCAGCTAACTTCCTTTACTTTTTTTTGTTTTTGTTTTTCAAATGTTGTACTAAAAAAGGCAAGTGACAATGAAGCTCCCAAAAAAAAAAAAAAAAAAATCCAATTGCCGCAATTTCTGGGTTGGAAATTATTGAATTCATGGTGTTGGTCTTGAAAGTTTGATTTTGGATTTGTCCATTTTTTTCTTCCTCCTATCCCCTAAAAAGATTCTCTGAGGTTTTCTATTATTAAATGGAGTTCAAGTTTAAGATTTCTTTGTCGAGTGCAATTCCAAATGCTCTTGGTTCTGGGTTTAGGTAGCAGAACCCAATAGCTTTGGAATGCGTTTACTTCTCTTGGCCTCGGAATTGTCTCTCAGTATCTTATTGATTCATCCATATTTATTTCCCTTCAACTCTCGTAAGCTGATTGGTTTGCAGGAAAAAAAAAAATTACCATATAAAAATTTTGAACCTTACACAAAATTTAATTAGCCTACTGATATAGCAGGTAGGATATAGGTCAGAATCATATTAACTTGAATAGTTTAATGATACTTGAAACTCTGTATTTATGATATGGTATGTATTATTGAAAGTAATTCAAGCTCTATAATTTAGGAATACATTTATTCAACCTTAACAGTATTTGCAATGGGTCTTAATCATTGATAATATCACTAGACAGTCACGTTATCCTTCTTTATTTGAATCTAAAAACTCTTGTACCACAAGTGAAGTGAGAAAAGGAAAAAGAGAGTTGGTGGACTTTCTTGGGACAAGTCATGAAGTGGTGGGAGTACTGAGTACACGAGGCTGTCCAGACCGGGAAGCAAAAGGCACATGAAAAGTGAAAACCTCGCTTAGAACAGGGCCACAAGAGTGCTTTTCAACAACGTGCTGCCTACTTCCTAATGGGCGACACTAGGCCCATTTACTAGTATTGTAACAAGTGAAGTCACATACACTAATACACACTAAGGGGGCGTTTAGTAAACGCATTGCATTTTGATTGTATTTGAATGAAATTTGTTTTTTAAATATTGTATTTGGTTGAAAAGTATTTGTTTTGTATTTGAATGAAATGTGTGTTTAGATGAAAAGTATTTTAGAGTTGAAAAGTTGATGTGATTGGTAAAAATAGAGATAAATAGTAAAGTTAAAAAGTTGATGTGATTGTTTTAAAAATGTTTTGAATAGTAATTGTTTTCATAACGCTGTTGTAAAATTTGTGTTTGGTGTAAAATTATATTGTATTTGAGTGAAGTTAAAATGAAATTTTTTGCCAAATGTCCCCTAACTAATTTGATTTGTCACATTTTTCTTTTACTTTTTTGTAACTATGTATATCTTGATTTGCGAACTCATGCCTCAATTTCCTTGTTAAAAAATGAAGGAAGAGAGAAAAACATGCCATTCATGGCCACACAATCTAAAGTAAAAAATGAACAATGATTGGATCTCAAGGTTCTAGGTGCTTGTACAGCAGGCCACGTTATTTGCTTTGTTCAAAACCTAAGCATTTTTAACGATTGGATTATACAAATGTTCACGTTAAAAAAAAAAAAGGCAATACAAAAATGCTATTAATAATTATTTTATTTAAATTGCTTTATCAATAGGGCAAAAAAATCTGCCCTGACGTAAACGTACCCCACTTATAACTTAGCAACTTGTAAATTTCATTTAACATGCCAAGGAAATTATCGTCTTTAATTATTATTAGATAAAATTTTTATTTTACAAAACAAATTCAAGCACACTTCTTCCCAAACAATTGTGAAAAAAAAAAAAAGACATAGAACTATAGTTTGTGATATTGGCTACCTTCAACTATACTCTTTTCAATGCTATGTAAGAAGTGACACAGTTTGACCACTCAAATGGAGCAGCTGTGAAATCTCTTTCCGGCGAGTAAACCAAGTAAAGGTAGGCTGCAGCTCTCCATAAATGGATGGATTGTCTGTATCTGTTTATGTACCTTTCTAGTCTCTACCTTAATGGATGGATTGTGGTATCAATTTTGGCTTTCGTTTACATAGGAGCTCTATTTTTAAAAAATAAAAGCTTTATATTTTTAAAATGAAAAAATTTTTATTTAAAAGTGAAAATTTTTTTTGATGAATAAAAAATTTTCATTTTTTATAAAAAAAAGTCTTTTTTAATGTTCACATTTTAAAATAGATTTTTTTTTTCTATTTTTAAAAAATAAAGTACTCAAACAGACGGAGTGTCCAAAATTGAACATTATCTTCGTTCTGTTAACTCTCACTATTATTATGCTCATGGCCAGATATATATATATATGCACATGCATTTTGATTATTATTTCCAAACAGATCTCATACAGCACAGATGGTCTACAAAAGGAAAAAATCTGATCTTAACCCGTTATGCACAGGTTAATTTTCCATTGCGTTTTCTTGGAAAACTCCAACGCTCTATTTGATAAACGCATTATGTCTGTATTATATTTAAATATAATATATTAAATATAATTTACATTTAGAGAAAAAAATATTTATATTGTATTTGAATACAATGTGTATTTAGGTGAAAAATATTTAAATTGTATTTTAATAATAAATTTGTGATGAGATGGATAAAAATAAATAGAAAAAAGAAAAAAAAATGATATGATTAATGAAAATAATAAAATAATAAATAATAATTATATTAAATTTAAAATATAATATAATAGATATTTAAATAAAATATTTTTATATTTATATAAAAATTATATTATATTTGAATATGGTATGGATATAATTTTATAAATAAATAAGTAGGTGTAATAATTTGCTTTTTATAGCATAAAAAGAATATAAAAATAAATGAAAGAGAAAAAATAAAAATAATAAAAAAAAAGAAAAGAAAAGAAAAGAGAAAGCATAGGACAACCAATCATGCATTGGAGCACACAAATTGTGTAAGTCCTAACAAATTTTCCCAATCCCCGGGGTACACTGCCACAATAATAAGGTGACAGGAAAATGATATAAATATTTATGTGATATAGTAATTGAAAAAAAAAAAAAGAGGCACCTGTAAGATACAATTCAAATTCGTTGACTAAAAATTATGTTTACACATTTGTCTTGTTTGGTATACATATTTAATTTATATTATATTTAAATATAATATAATTTTTTTAAATATAAAAATATTTTATTTAAATATTAATTATATCATATTTTAAATCTAATATAATTATTATTTATTATTTTATTTTTTTTATTATTTTTATTAATTAAATTATATTCTCTTTTTCTCTGTTTTTACCCATCACATCACATATTTATTATTAAAATACAATTTAAATATTTTTTTATCAAAATATACATTACATTCAAATATAATACTAATACTTTTCTTCTAAACATAAATTATATTCAATACATTATATTTAAACGTAATATAAATATAATACGTTCACCAAACAAACCAAGTATCATAACTTAAAATAATTTGGGCCGTGGTTTAAAACTATTAGAGAATTCTCCATATTTACTAATTAGCAGCAGGCGGGGGCCTGATGTCATGAGTCTCATTCAATTCGGTTCATACATCAACTCCATCACTGTTGTCTGGGCACGCGTCCATTCTTCAAACACATGGATGGCATTTTGAATGAGATTTTGGATTTTACAGATAATTAAGATAGATGTTTACCTGTATATATATAATTGGACGCATCTAAGGCTTGCTTCAAATAGTATATCACTATGAGGCATACTTATTTTAGCCACTTATAAAATATTTACCCGTTTCTCAAACATTAACAGAGTATTTAGTTGTTGATTTATATTTATATTATGTTTAAATATAATATAACTTTTATTTAAATGTAAAAAAATTTATATTCTAATATAATACCTTTTAATAATATTTTAAATATATTTATTATTTTAAAAATAATTTTTTTATTTTATTTTTTTAATTTATTTTTATCAATCACATTAATTTTTTAATTTTAAAATATAATTTAAATATTTTTTTATTTTAATGTAAAATATATTCAATACATTATATTCAAATACAATAATATTAACGTATCCATTCATCAAATTCCACGTAATTATTGCATTTTGGTAGGTAATTTAGCCCGGATCCAACCATGATTTAATCATGCCATTGTTGAATGGGTATCTCTGACAAAGGACAGGGACAATATGGATAGAGATTTCGATTTGAAAGCCTGATGTAATCCTGTTTCTTAACTACGAAATGAAACTCGTGGGGTTAAACATAATAAATTTAGTGTACATATATGTTAGAAACTTTTATGTTTGTCTCATTTCAATTCTTGTTATGTATATGACTTCTTCTACTTTGTAGAATAGAATTCGACGAAGACTTGCATGATAATCTGATGATCAATAATTTGAATGGAGAGGAAAATTCAAACAGCAAACTTCCTCATGAGAAGCTGCCAATTGAAGGAGAGGACTTTGGTGGGAACCATAGTGGTGTACACGTCCTGACATGGATAGATGGATATCGATTATATAGCACTGTCTATAATTATATCATGTACTGTGGAGTACATCTGTTCTGAGCGTTTTGGTAAACGCATTGTATTTTAATTGTATTTGAATGAAATTTATTTTTTGAATGTTGTATTTGGTTGAAAAGTATTTGTTTTGTATTTGAATGAAATGTGTGTTTGGATGAAAAGTATTTTAAAATTGAAAAGTTGATGTGATTGGTAAAAATAGAGATAAATAATGAAATTAAAAAGTTGATGTGATTGTTTTAAAAATATTTTGAATAGTAATTGTTTTCGTAGCACTGTTATAAAATTTGTATTTGGTGTAAAATTGTATTGTATTTAAGTAAAATTAAAATTGAATATTTTCTCCAAATGCCCTAACGCCTATGTCTCCAATTTATTTTATTTATTTATTTATTTATTTTGAATTAATCACATTTGTGTCTCTAAGGTGTCGTTTGGTAAAAAAATTACATTTTAATTTCATTTAAATGCAATACAATTTTACATCAAATACAAATTTTTCAACAGTATTACGAAAACAATTACTATTTAAAATTTTTTTAAAATAACAATATCAACTTTTCAACTCCACTATTTATCTTTATTTTTACCAATCACATCAATTTTTTAATTTTAAAATATTTTTAATCCAAACACATATTTCATTCAAATACAAAACAAATACTTTTTAACCAAAAACAATATTCAAATACAATCAAAATATAATATGTTTACCAAACACCCCCTAAACTTGATTTATTCTCACTCACATAAGAGACCGATGAAGAAGTTCTTGTGGGCCTTTTTTTCCTTTATTTGCTGGTATGTTTCTAGTTGGATGTTGTTTAGCCCTTTATATTTTAGTTGGATGTCGTTTAGTCCTTTATGTTTTTAGTGTTAATTAAACACAACGCTTTAAGATTGGAGACATCACGACACAAATTTAAAGATTATAACATCAATATAATATAAAATTTGACACTAGATAAATAGGACATAAAAATAAAATTAAAATTTTTGTCATGCTAGTTAAGAGGGGGAATTTGTATCAAGTTGATCAATAGATTAAAAAAATGTAGCTATTTGGATAATTTTCTCTTTTAATAAGATTTAGATTGATTTTTCGCAACAGAGAAAATCATAAATTTAGCTTAATAAAGCCTTTTATTTTACCTGATGAATTTTGAATTGTTCTTACTTAATTTATTCTGTTACAATTTTCGTTAAAAATCAACAAGAAAAACATAATTAAATGAGGTCAAGTATTGGTGCAAATTCATGATCTTCTTAATTCCTTCATCCTAAATTATACCCATCTATAGCTAATCATCTCCTGAAGAAGAAGCTAAACTTAAGCAAGTTTCCATCAAAATGAATTGAGCATTGTAGAATGTAAAGTCTATAGTTGAATTGGATCCAAATGATTTAGGGCCTACAGCTATATTGTTAAGCTGACTAAATGCATGATAAGTTGACCGAGCATGTTAGTTGATAAATAACAGCAAGGAAAGTAAAAAGGTACAAATAACTCACAAAATTTATAGAGATTCAATATCAATGTTAGAGTTAGTAGTAGAGAATGCCGTAGTGGAGAAAATGAAAAGATGTAAGATGAAGTATACAATATGTAGAGAGAGATTGTAGAAAATAAAGAGAATTGGGTGAAGAATGCGAGAACTGCAAGAATTCTGGGCATTTCGAGCATGAATACGGATGATTGGGAATTGCCTTGGGCATGTGATAATTCCTTGTATTTATAGGTAGCAATTGCTTCGTTTAGATGCTTGATTAGTTGAGTTAGTACGGAATATGTTAACTATGCTTGTATGAGCAAGCTTTATGTAAAAGAGAAAGTATTCTTTTTGGTTGATTCTTGACTTAATTGTGCTTGATCTTGGTTTAACTCCTTTGCAGTTCTGAATATGGAAGCTTTTGGCATCTTCATTGGTTGACTTTGGGCAAGAACTTGGGTTGACTCATGGAGTTGATTTCTCGAGTCGTTGATCTTTGGCTTGATCGGACGGGCTTTTAGTTTGAATTATTTGGCCAATTAATCCGAGTTGTCTTCCAACTGAGGCTTGCCTTCTTGTTGACTTTGAGATGATATTTATTGACTGGAATATGATTTTAGTCAACTCGTGAATCGAGCTTCTTTATTGGCTTACTAAGCTATTCGGATTGTTCTTGAACTTATTCTTGATCTTTGAGTGATCTGAGTTGACACATATATGATAAGAGATGAGGTACAAATTTTGACTGCAACAAGTATCTAAAGATTTTTTCGTTGATGTCTTGTCTTCCTTTACCAAAATGCTTAATAACTTGTGCAGTATTCTTCTCCCAAATGAAATTTTATAGTATTGAGAGGGTACGTGATAAATTATACTAATTATATAACAGAATTTGAGGTTGTAACAGAATTTAAGTTTGTAGGATTCGACATATAATATCGTTGTCAAGTAAATAGCTGTTGAACCAAATGGAATTATTATTCCATTGTTACCTTCACATGCAAAAGAGAGCCTAACCATGGAAAGAAATAGAGGTGGTCAAACATTCTACAATGAAAATATTAACTCCTTGTTTGGTAAGAGGGAAAGAACGTTAATAACGTAGGTGAGTAAAATGGAGAAAAAAGGGGGAATCTTTCTTCTATTGTAGTTGTATGGATTTTGTCTTCTAATTTCTTCAGACTGGGCATATGTTTTTGAATTTGAGGGTTGGCCTACGTGGCTTGGGCCTCGAAGAAGAGCCTGAAAGGTATCACGAAATACTGGCCTAATTGCTGGTTTTGAGATGGATTTCTGTATTTGGATTTGGATGGTGTTTAAGCATTTTGATCACTTGCATACTTTGAAAGGAATAATTACGTCCTCATCCATTATTCATGTTGGGGATAAAAAAAAATATTAAGATTTTTTTTTGGAAAGATTTGAGCTTAATCACTCGATCTGATTTTCTATATTTTTTTCTCCATCAAATAAATATTAATCGATAAAACAATTTCTCACCCGTTTTTCTTTTTCCACTTTACCAAAACAAGCCTAAGAGCATTACCAATACAATACCAAATTAATATATCAAAAGAAAATTTTGGCATTTTAATGAAAAAAATGCTATATAATACAATGTTATCTTTCATGCTAAATTTGTTATGTGCTAAAATTTGTGATAAATTTATTATAAGATATAGGTAATGTTAAATTTTATTTTTTATTCTTATTGATTATTGCAGCATCGTATATTTATTATAACAATTATATTTTTCATTTATTTAAATACGAAAAAGTTTATTTTTACAATTTATAAAGCACGATAATAATAATAAAATGTAGAAGTGGCATTAAAAATGACATAATATAGTAGAATATAAAGTAATATAATGTTATTTTTCATATTATTTTTTTAACAAATATATCATTAGCATACACAAATGTATTAAAGCTTGGCTAGGAGGAGCTATAATAGGGATTAGTTTAGAGAGGAGGAGAGAAACTTAATGGAAGCTCTCGGGAACAAGTCAAAGAATGGGAAAACTTGTCTCATTTACGATCAAACCAAATGAGAATGAGTTGGCGTTGGATTATATTCTAACCCCAATATTAGTGAGAGTTAACTACGAGTTTATGTATGTTTGACCAAGATAGTTCGAACGGGAATATTTGACCAAGTCAATTAAGTAGTCGAAGACACAGACGAGGGCATACATACAATGCATATTTATCTAATAGTGTTTTTAACTAGTTTATGAAGCAAACAAATTGTGTACATATCTTATACGGTACTCTACCGTACTGTACTAATGGACGGCACTTTGCAAAGACACGGCAAGGAAAATGATATTTCTGGTATTCTTGAAAGGTATCCATGTTCCATGTTCCATGTTCCATGTTACTTTCCCCAATCAAAATTTCGTACCCCACTTTATTAATGAGCTTCATAATTCATATGGTATGGTTAATTCTTCTGCTTTGAAAACTCAGGTTGTAATCCAACTATATCATGCCCAAGAACATCAATTTGCGATTCTAAATTTCCCATATTGATCAGTGTTTGCTTAGGATTTTCATTTGGAACCTTTACCATTTACATACACGATTGTTGTGGGCTTGTGCCAATAACAACGCAAAAACCAAATGGATAAAGGAAAAATTATAGGGCTGTTTTAAAAATGATTTTGTTTTAGGTATGAAAATTAGAAATTAGAATTATTTGGAAATGGTTTTAAAAAAATTTTTAAAATTGTTTTTGATTGTGTTTTTTAGAGAAATTGGTTTGAGTATAAGAAAAAGCAAAATTGTGTTTGAATATTTTTCTGAAAAAATTTATTGGATGTATATGCCTTAGAAAATGAAAATGAAAATGGGAAAACAACTTTGTTTTATTTTCATTCTTTAACAAAATACGAAAATGATTAATTATTATAAAAAAAACATAAAAAAAAACGTTTTGAAATTATTCCAAATGTGGCCATAGAGATCCCATATTGATTAAACTTGGATTTAGATAATTACATTTTATTTAATTTTTTGTTTATTTATTTATTTATTTTTAAATTTTTTAAGGATAAGCCAGGAATTGAATTTTTTTTTTTAAATTATGGAGTCTTAACAAGTACAGTAGCTTGTTGGTGTATTAATCCTCACTTTGATGAACAGTTTTACAAGACAAATCACACACAATAATAGCCAAAACAACTCACGTGATTAGTACGCCAATATTATGGGACCAAACTTCAACTCACGATCCCATTTCAGAACTGGAAAGGCTTTCTCGATTTCTTATTAAACAAGCAGGAAGATGATATTAATTATATATATATATATTTATACATATGATTGAGAAATGTTCAAACAAAAATAACCAAAGTTAAATTTCTATGCGAGTGGTGAGGTTTTTTTTACGTTTTATTGACTGAAGAGTTTTTCCTTGAATCTAGCTTAAAATAAATTAAACTACAAACAAAAAATTTCCTTCATGCTCTCCTCCTTTTTTGGAATGCAAATTTCAATATTTCCTCGTTCATTTTCAAATAACAAAACAGAAAAAAAAAAAAATAGGAAAAGGTTCTCCTTTAGCACCGTTTAGTGGTCATAAATCCCGAAAAAAAAACCTTAAAAATTTCCGCTTATAGCTAATTACTTCAGGTATAAAACTTGTATCTTTGTGATTTAAACATAAATTCATACCCCAATTTATCATAAAAGTTAAGAGCTTAAATTCTCCACCTCAAGTTTTTTTTTTTTTTTTAAATCAGCCTTTGGTGGCAAAGTACCATTTCACATGGTTGTATATGATGTTATCAGGCAGAGAATCAATGATTAAGGTACTCATATATAGTCACAGTAAAGTGATAGAAGTTGTCTGGGAAACTTGTGAAACTAGAATGAATATGACCCCCATGCACATGCATATACACCCTAACATTATACTCCCCGTAAATTCAACCGACACAAATCCTGCTCATCATAGCTCATGACCGATTCTTAGTCCAATTTCCCCGTAGCTCATTCGGTCTATGTTTTATAATTTTAACGTTCAAGTAATCTTGTTTCTTTAAAATTTGTAAGTCTGCTCGAAATCTGTAAATTCCAATATAAAGTCCGTAAATTATCGTATTTCAAGTACCAATATAAGGAATACTTCTTCTGATACTATAATAGTTCCCTTAACATTTGTATCGCATCATGTGGGGCGAGAGATTGGCTGTCGTTTCTAGAAGAAGCGGTAAAGCTCAATAAACCTAAAAGGAACCAAGACGGCCTCAGTGGTGACCGAGTGGCTTCTTGAAAACTCAGCTTATAATTAAAGATGATTAGTTGAAAACATCTCACATAGTTCCAAATTGTACAACAATGGCTGATTTAACGTCGCTGGATGAACAGGTCTTAAGCTATTTTCCACTAAAAGCATGGAGGTTAACCAGTCCATTTCTAGAAACCCCACTATCAGGTCACGAGTCCGACTCTATTGAGAAACGACACCTACAAAAATTTAAGAGCAAGTTAAATGTGGTCCAAGACCAAGACTACATATCTAATATCTATCCCCTCCGCCTTTGATAGTTGTATATTATATATGTATATATGTGTACTGTATGTTGTCATGGGTCCGGCTAGTTATTTTTCCTTTCCAGCTGAATGTAAAAAAGGGATCATCAGTGCCTTTCCGTCCGAGTTCTATTGTTTGTAAATACATTTTCGCGTTTGTTAATAAAACAGAGATGATTTAACTTATTTTATTGTTTGAGGATAAGTCTAGTAATTGTATCTTAGCAATTGTATTGTAGATACATAATCTCCATCACCATCCAAACGTAAAATAACAGAACTCTCCTATTTAGTTATGGTGGACAGTCAGTTTTTGGAATTTCTAGTGTCATACTCGCATATTACACGTACGTACACATGACTTGGAATCAAAACCTTGATAATTTCTTGTACCAAGGTCATATACACGTATTATGTTTTAGAAAAACCAGGTATATAAACCATCTACAATATTTAGAACAACCATAACAAAGTTTGAAAATCTCTGGACTAGACATATCCAATCCGGGGTGGAGTTACTTTGGTCGAGTAGGACGTCCATAATAAACTTTTTTTTTTTTTGGTTCAATTTAAATGATAAAAACTTTGTATTTTTCTCATTTTACCTTTATTAAAAATAAAATATCCTTATATAAATCTCGTTGAAAACTTTATTTTTAAGGATACGCTTTTATTTATATAATAGAGTGACTCTATACTGTATCCCATTTTGACCATAAAAGTGAATTATTGGCAAAACACTTTAGTACAATACTAGCGTACCCTACAGCAGTCGTATTCATAGTAGATGGATAACCTCATCATGATCAAGTGCAGAAACTATATATCTGTATACAAATCTAACCAAATATATATATATATATCTGTACTACTTATCTTCCACGCCATGTGTTGCCCCTCCAGTGAACCTAACTCCATTAACTCCACATGCTTTTTAACAAAAACAGCAAAGGCACACAAGGCTAGTAAAATAGAATAAGTTGTATTTATTATTTAATACTGTTGGTCCACATGGCACATTCTTTGGGTATATTATTGATATTTGGATGCTAGAATTTATTGTTGAGAGCGAACCCAACCTTCCCAAACTTTTACAAATGGGTCTGAATCATTGTACTTTGCAGATTTCAAAAACAATACAGGCATTATGGTCTAGATATAGATCATGGTAGGGGTCGCCTTCTGCAGGCCTTTTGGGGAATCCTTTAATTAAAGCCATATGTAATAGTGTCAGGCTAATCCAAAATCTTTGCCTGCTAACATATTAATTAAATGAAGAAAACGAAGCCATTTAAACCTCTTAAATTTTGTACTCGGTTTATATTTCCTATATATAGGAACAAGTTATTATTCGGCATCGCAACTACTGGCACTTGTATTTTTTTTTCTTATACTTTCAATATAACATTTTTTTTTTAAGTAATGTTGGTTACTTCAATATCTAAATAATATAATGACATTATGCTACAAATGTCTAAATAAAAAATTACATTTCTAATATATCTATATTTCCCTTCACTATGTAGTTAGATTCAAAGGCATGTGGCTATCTATATATAGAGAGATAGCAAAGAAAATTCTAATATAATATAAGAGTTGCCATCTTTTAATAACATTTTTGCATCTAAATTATCAGTTGTCCTTCACAATCTCCTGTGAATTTTCTCTTTGTTACCAATTCGTGTATAAAAGCACACTCTCGAATCATGTTAAAGTCCTTAATTTATATTACCGTTCTGTTGTGAATCTTTCTTTATCCGATGTGATTGCACCTTCCAACTTCTCTATGCGTGGTCAAATAAAGTGGCTAAAACATAACTCTGTAATGGTACAGTCAGCTCCAACTCTGTTATTTCCAGAATTTATGGATCGCTACAGAACTCAAACAGAAAAGTAAATGGAAACTAACCTCATCGAGGGTTTGAAATGGAAAGTTTCAAAGGAAATTAAGGAACATGTGGCATATGAATTTGATGAGGGTATCGGTCTATCATCTTCATGGGACTTATATTAAAAGAGAGACTTACCTTATATTTGATTGTACATGTTATAGGATTTAAATGTCCAGACTAGGAAAAAAAATATGATTGTACCATGGCAAACATGTAGGAATAAGAACTTACACTTTATAACAACAATGAATACTATATTAATATAAGATAAGCATGGAATAATTCAAAATCAAGATAATAAAGTTTCTGTTGCAATATCGAAATAATATATATAAGTTCAAGATGTTCGGTACTATAATAGTACTCAATCCTTAAAAAAAAAAAACCATAATTTGATTGTAGATCCCTGTCTTATTGATAAGTACTTCAAAATTCACAATTCTTAAATATAAATAAAAAAAAAGGTAAATTTCAATTTTAATAATTTCAAATTGTTGAATAACTTCATGACTAAAAAAGTATATCAAATTAAACTAAAAAAAAAAAAAACTATATCAAACTTTTTTAACTACGCAATAGCGGTAGTATTTATTTTTAACGAACCAAAAATTTCTCTTAAATAAATAAATATTATCGTGACTTGTATGGTAAAATATCTCCCTATTATTATGTGTTTTTCACTGTTAGATTTGGTGAAATAAATTTTGTGTTTTAGTCAAGTTAAAAATATTTTTCTATAAAAAAGTTAATTTATGCATTAAGAAAGAAATTTTACCGTATATGGACTCCACCTAAAATGGAGTTCAAATTTCCACCCTTAAATTAAAAAAGAAAAGAAAAGAAAAGAAAGATATTCATAATATACATGTATTAAGAAAATCAACAAATATACAAAATTTAATCGAAAATAAAATCTAATGTTATAATTCAGGGTTCAGGAAACAGAGAAAAAAAGCAGAAACAAAAAAAAAATAAAAATTGGAGGGTAAAAGGCAGGCGCAACGCACGTGGGTTAAGATAGGACGGCGCTATATAAATAGAGAAAGGAGTCCACCACCACCAGGCTGCTTCGCTATAAGACAAAGACCAAATCCCTTCCCGCGAACCGGAGGAAATTCAACCGAACCCGGTTCGGCCCAGTTTCGTTTCTTCCGGCTCACCTTCTCCGAAACCGTCTTTCTTTGTCCCTTCCCTCTGTCTGACTCGGACTCGCCGATGCCTCGCTAAAGCTGAATCGGTACGTTCCTCTCACTACAATGTTCCAGTCTACAAAATTTAAAAATAAGAAGAGGAAAAAAAAAAAAAAGGCACCGGTTTTGAATTTGACGCGCTTTCTTCTTCATCGTTCAAACTAGCTTGCAAGAAACTCAAACGACTTCTCTCTCTCTCTCTCTCTCTCTCTATGTTTGCTTGTTTACATGTATAAAGTGTCGGTACGGAGATAGTTTTTGGAGATTTGATTGGCGGAGGAATGATCGGACGGTGGAGATTTGACCGGCTGCGGGAGCACCGAATGGCGATAGTGGTGATGGTGTCGTTGTTGTTGCTGCTCCACCAGAATTCAAGCTTCTGCTGCTCTCTCAACAATGAAGGTCGGTGAAGTGAGCTTTACGTCTGAATGTCTGTACTCTTGTCGAGCTAATGGAAATGCTAAGAGGCTTTTTGGTGTCTGTTTGGTCGCAGGTTTAGCGTTGTTGAAGTTCCGGGATAGAGTGGTCGGCGACCCGTTTAAGGCTTTGCTTAACTGGAACAGCGCCGGAAACGATGTCTGTTCGTGGTTTGGGGTCGAATGCTCCGACGGAAAAGTTGTGGCCTTGTGAGTGTGTGTGTGTGTGTGTAAATATATATTTTTTGGTATGTATATTGATTTGTTACCGTTTGTACTTGTTTTTGGCGGCTGAAAGATTTCATGTTCATATTTTTGGTAATTTGAGTCTGTAATGTTTTGAGAAGAAAATTCGGAGAGTAGTGTATAAATTTTGTTTTCGCTTCGATAAATTTTTAAAATGGTATCCTATTTTACCAACTTGATCTGTAAGTTTGAATATAATATTGGATTAATTTTTGCCTTTTTTTTTTTTAAAGGATTTTCAAGCGTAAAACAGTTGATTGAATTTCCTTGCCTAGTTATATATGTTTTTGTTGGGCGAATTTTAGGATTTTTACTCTAGATCCAAACATTGAAACATAGGATTAAGGTGAATCATAGAACGCTGAAGTTTTTTCCTTTTCGGTTTGATTTGCTTTAAAGTGCAACTCTGAAGTCAGATTTGGCAATCTTGTAGGAATTTGAAGGATCTTTGGCTTGAAGGAAAGTTGGCACCTGAACTCGGGAATTTGGTTCACCTAAAATCCATGTAAGAATGTGTTGGATTTAAACGAAATCGTTCCTATGTTTTAAAGTTTTTGTAACTATAATTTCTTTTTTCTGAATCTGCTGCTATTTTGTTACAGTATTTTACGCAACAATTCTTTTTCTGGGAATATTCCGACAGAGATAGGAGAGTTGAAGGAGCTAGAGGTTCTGGACTTGGGTTGCAATAACTTTAGTGGATCATTGCCCTCTGGTTTCGGCAATAATCCATCCCTGACTACCCTGTAATATGATTTCTTCAGCCTGTCAGTATTCATTGATGTAATCCTCTTATGAGCTACTGCCAACTTAATATTTTTTATTATTCCTGCAGTTTGCTCGACAACAATAGGTTCCTCGATAGCAAGTCTTGTGAAGCCTATGAGCATGAGATGCCTCCTGATTTTCAAGGTGACGATGAGCAGTTAACAGATGTCATGTCGATCACATATCGTGGAAGCAGATCTAACATTTGGTAAGTAGGTGTAATGAATATGCTAAATTTTTTGTATGACTTAGGTCTAAAATTTGTAACGAAATGGGGAATTGGGGTGCTCTTTGATGCGGTCATTGATGAAAGTCTCTTCAACGAACCTTGACTTGGGTATTTGAGGAAGATGTATCTTTGTGCGGCGGGCGCATTATACATCTAAATTTTAGTGATTGGAAATGGTAAAAGATAAAAAATAAAAAAACAAAAGACAATGTAGGAGCTGTCTCCACGAAATTGCATCAACCATGAAACCAGATTGGGAAAAATTGCCTTAGCAAATATTATCTTGCATGGGAAAATATTAACCCCTGCCTATTGCAAATATAGTGACTGCGATTTCAATTAGAAATAGAATGTCTGCTAATATGTATTTTATTTTCTTTGTTTTTCACCAAGTATGACATTGTTTTTCTGAGAAGATTCGAGATTGTTTGCCAATGTCTTGCTAAATTTCACTGGGTGAAAATTGACTGAACCTAGAGGGAGAACGAAAGAAGAGTTTTTAAAATTAGAAAACAATCTTTTCCCGTTATGATTTTGGAAATAAATTCTGTCTAGCTGATAATTCTATTAGCACCATGTTTTCGGAAGACAAGCTGAATGAGCTCCATAGCGTTTGAAATCTTGCAAATTTTCTTCTGAAAACAACTTTTTTTCCCCCTGTTTGGTTTCATCAGTTCAAGTTGAATATGATTCCCTGACTAGAGAAGCATCGTGGCTATTTTTCTTTCTTAGGTACACTGCTGGGCCTGGAAATGCAGCTTACCGGAGGCTGCTGCAGTTTCCTAATTTTCTAAAGCCATCCAGAGCCAAACTGGTTGGAATACCAAGACTACGTAATCCCTTTGCAGCTTCAGTGTTACCCTCAGATTCACCATTCTCACCATCACCATTGTCAAATTCCCCTTCACCGTCTCCATCAAAGTGGCTAATACCATCCCCTTCGGAATCTCCCTCCAGTAGCTTAACTCCTTCACCCTCGCCTTCATTAAAACCAACAACAGACTCTCCACGTGCAGCAAAACCGCCGGTTGCTCTCCCTGAACCGACACATTCTATTGCATGTCCTTCCCCTGCTTTAACTCCAACGACTTCCAAGAAAGAGCACCATCTAAAGCTGATTTTAGCTGGGGCTATCGGTAGTGTCTTATTCATTTTGATCTCAGCTATCAGCGTTGTTTTCTTCCGAAGCAGCAAAGTCGTCACCATCAGACCCTGGGCCACAGGGTTAAGTGGGCCGCTACAGAAAGCATTAGTAACAGGTCATTCTTCTTTCTGTAGATATTTGAGATAGATAATTACTAGTAGCCTTTTTTTTTTTAATGGTTATATTGAAGAGACAACAATATCACCTATTAGAATTATATTTTTTGCAAACTATGGTATATTTAGGTAAGAAGAGAATGGTAGCTGCATAGCTAAATGTTCAACCAATATTTTGACTTAGTATTCATTGTTCACTGCTTATTATACGTTTACTTCATTTATGGCTTGTTTGGGGGATAGAATGGAATCCATATTTACTAGATTGGAATAGTAAAAGTTGAAAATAAAAATTTGGATAAAAGACAAAAAAATACTGCAGCAACCCATTCCATCCCCCAAACGAGACCTGATTTATGATACTCTCTGAATTTTTTTGTTTTTTCTTTAATTTGTTCTTTTTGGGGAATAAAATGAAAAATGTGCTGTAAGTTTCCAAATGCTCATGTTTGTGGTTCTGCATTACAGGTGTACCAAAACTGAATCGACCAGAAATTGTAGCAGCTTGTGAAGATTTCAGTAATATAATTGGCTCCTTATCAGATGGCACTGTGTATAAGGGAACTCTATCAAGTGGGGTTGAAATAGCTGTGACATCAAGTGCAGCAACATCTCGTGAAGACTGGTCAAAAAGTTCGGAAGAGCAGTTCAGAAAGAAGGCATGTAGCATTAATTTACATCAGCATTTACACGTTTTACGTCATTGTCTAAATCTAAATCTTGTTACTATTGCATTTCCCCCTTCAGATAGAAGAACTTTCTAAGGTGAACCACAAGAACTTTGTGAACCTTATTGGCTTTTGCGAAGAAGAAGAACCATTCACAAGGATTATGGTTTTCGAGTATGCTCCGAATGGAACGCTCTTCGAGCATCTACACAGTGAGTCTCTTAGTTCTGTAATTGTTTGTTTAAAATCTCTTGAACAGCAGTCCGTGGTGTTGATGATGGTAATATTCTATGGTTGCAGTAAAAGAAGCAGAGCACTTGGACTGGGGAATGCGGCTACGTATAGCTATGGGCATGGCGTACTGCCTGGAGCATATGCACCAACTGACTCCTCCAATAGCCCATAAGGACTTGCATTCTTCCTCTGTATACTTGACTGAAGACTACGCAACTAAAATATCAGGTTTCCGGCTTTGGAATGAAATAACTGCAGCAAAAATGCAATCAGCTACCAAGGAGCTCTTGGAAATCCCACCAGCAGATCCAGAAAGCAATGTTTACAGCTTTGGAGTGATTTTGTTTGAGATGATAACGGGTAAGACTCCATACTCTGCGGACAACTGCTCACTTGCGGACTGGGCCTTGGATTATCTTAAGTCTGAGCATTCGTTAAAAGAAATGGTGGATCCAACCTTAAAGTCTTTTGAAGAAGAAGAGCTCGAAAAATTGTTTCAATTGATAAAAGATTGTGTCCATCCCAACCCAACACAGAGACCGACAATGGTGGAGATCACATCGAGGTTGAAGGAGATCACAGCTTTGGGGCCTGATGGTGCAACACCAAAGTTATCTCCTCTTTGGTGGGCAGAGCTTGAAATCATGTCCTCAGAAGGAAGCTAAGAGGAGGTTTAGCCTCAAATCCTAGTTCGATTTTTTTTTCGTGTGATTATGCCTATTCTTTTACCTTCTTATTATTTTTTCTCAGCAGTATCCGTTTGCATCATCTTATCTGATTTTGTTTTGGTTATATTAACCATGGAATGTAGGCTAATATGCTTGTATCTAAACTAATAGTCGGTATTGGTAAATGATAGCTCTGTATATAATTGAGAACAACGAGAGAAAAAAGCTTTAATTCTCTCCCGCAACCCCCATCCTTTCGGCCGTGTGATTTTTTTAGAAAAAGCTGTGTGAAGTTTTAAACGTAATGTTTGAAATATTACTTTGTGATGAATAAACGATGGATTATTATTATTTTCATCATTATTATTTTTTTAATTTTTGCTACATCCCATGCTTAACTCCACGAGTTGACTTTCGTCAAAATCAAATCAGGGGTAATCTTCCTTTTTTGTTGGTCGTCCTTTGGTCTATGTTGTTTTATGAATATCAAAATAATGAAGTTTGAACCAGCGAACAAACAAAATCATTTGGTAAAAGAAACACAAGGTCACAGGACAAAGGCTCCCTTATCTCTTTCAGAAACGCACTTGTTTCAGGTAAAAATGGCTGGAGTATAGGAAATGTGCGAAAACAGCTTTCGTCAAAGACAAGTAGCCGCAAATAAGATTGATAATTTGAGTTATGACACGATAATATGATATGAAACTTACATAAAGTTAAAGGGTTTAGTTTTTTTTTAAATGAGTTTGGATCAAAAAGAGTTGAACCAGTTAAATATTATTAAATAAAATATCAAACTTGTACGGACTCACCAATTCGCAATTGATACGAAATAACACATTTAATAAATGAGTCATATATTAATTGATATAAACATGACTTATAAATTATCTATTTAAAATCTCTAATATATTTATATTGTTATATATGTAATATATAATATTTTACTATTTTTAATGCCGAGTTTTCAAAATTTAAATATAAGATATATTTTTTATTTTTTATATATATTTTAAAATTTTTTAACAAAAAGAAAACCTAAATTTTATTATTGTTTGTTTAGATTTTATTGTCATTACAACTTTGCTCTCAATCTCCTCTCACCTCATCATCCTCTCCTCCCCCACCACTCTTCTCACCCTATCGACCCTTGCGACAACACGGGCAATCGTTTACTTCATTTGGTAAAAGAAACACAAGGTCACAAGACAAAGGCTCCCTTACCTCTTTTAGAAACACACTTGCTTCAGGTAAAAATGGCTAAAGTATAAGAAATACGCGAAAACAGCTTTCATCAAAGACAAGTAACCACAAATAGGATTGGTAATTTGAATCATGACACAATAATACAATACAAAACTTATATAAAGTTAAAGGATTTAGGTTTTTCTTAAATGGATTTGGATAAAAAAGGATCGAACCCGTCAAATATAATTAAATAAAATATTAAACTTGTACGAACTCACCAATCCGTAATTGATACGCAATAACCAATTTAATAAATGAATCATATATTGATTGATATAAACATGACCTATAAATTATTTATCTATAATCTCTAATATATTTATATTGTTATATATGTAATATATAATGTTTTACTATTTTTAATTTCAAGTTTTCAAAATTTAAATATAAGATATATATTTTATTTTTTATATATATTTTAAAATTTTTTAACAAAAAGAAAACTTAAATTTTATTGTTGTTTCTTTAGTCTTTTATTGCCATTACAGCTTTGCTCTCAATCTCCCCTCACCTCGTCGTTCTCTCCTCCCCCACCCCCTCTTCTCGCCCCATCGACCTTTGCGATAACACGGCCAATCATCCCTTACTTCATTTGGTAAAAGAAACACAAGGTCACAAGACAAAGGCTTCCTTACCTCTTTCAGAGACGCACTTGCTTCAGGTAAAAATGGCTAGAGTATAAGAAATGCGTGAAAACAGCTTTCATCAAAGACAAGTAGTTGCAAATTGGATTGATAATTTGAATCATAACACGATAATACGAAGCGAAACTTGCATAAAGTTAAAAGATTTAGGTTTTTCTTAAATGGATTTGAATTAAAAAGGGTCAAACCGATCAAATATAATTAAATAAAAGATCAAACTTGCACGAACTCACCAATCTACAATTGACATGAAATAACCTATTTAATAAATGAATCATATATTGATTGATATAAACATGACCTATAAATTATCTATCTATAATTTCTAATATATTTTTATTGTTTTACATGTAATATATAATGTTTTATTATTTTTAATTCAGAATTTTCAAAATTTAAATATAAGATATATATTTTATTTTTTATATATATATTTTAAAATTTTTTAACAAAAAGAAAATCTAAATTTTATTGTTATTTCTTTAGTCTTTTATTGTAATTACAGCTTTGCTCTCAATATCCCCTCACCTTGTCGTTCTCTCCTCCCCCACTCCTCTTTTCGTCTCATCAACCTTCGCGATAACACGATCAATCGTCCTTACTTCATCGTTGTCGCCTTCCCCCCATTACCCTTTCCTTCCCCTCACCACAATATTATATGTTATTTTTTACTTAATTGTATATGATATAAAACAAAAATTTATAACTAATAAAGTATAAATAATATGAATTTTAAAACTTTACAAATAAACTTCAATCGTCTTTTATTAAAAACAATATTACTTAATAAATATGTTAGAAAATAACGATTATATTGAATAAATTATTATTTTATTAATATTTAATTTAAATTATTTAATTTAAATTTTGATTTAAGATTTTAATACGAATATTAAATAAGTTAAATTTAAATTTAATATAATAATATAAATTAAAGATAATATAATTATCAGCCCTAACCTCAAAAAGTTCCGTCTCTCAACGTCAAATTTTGCAACAAATCTAAGATTCTGAATATTTCTCAAGGCTTAGTTATATACAAGAGGAACTGAATCTGAGCTTATTCTTTTAACGAGGCATGCAAAGTGATGCTTCTACAGATTTTTCGAAGCACTAACATCCATAATCATATCTTCAACCAATGCCCGTGAGCATAAGTTTTCATTGATCATTTCTTCCATAACAATCTTCACTAAGGTCGTTTGCTAGGTGCCTTGGATCTCGCTCCCTGAACCGTCACATCCATCTAGAACAATGACACTTTCCTGTACCATCTTTCTGCGTCTGGTTTCCCTTAGCCACATTCCTTCGTCGCTCCCTGGCAAGTTTGAAGCCGGCTACTCACGCAGAACTTGATTTTTGGAAAATGTTTTCATGACATAATGGAAATACCCCGTGGTTGCGTCGGTCACCACTTAATAACATTTCCCAATATAATGATGTCAAGACTTGTGTAAAGTGAATGACACCGGTTACTTTTGAGTAGCTGAATTGTTTGCTCGGTTATAAAGATCAAGAGTGTCCGTGTGGCTGGGGTCCAAGCAGAGAGCTGCTTGACAATCTCGGAGAGCGGAGGATACATCTCCCATTGAATCATAAAATGCGGCTCGAAGATGAAGCATTTGCAAGTCAGGTCTGAAATTTAGGGCCTTTGTCAGCTCCTCCACTGCTTCATTTTCTTGCTGGTCATCCATCAGTACTGATAATATACAGTTGAGTACATATTAGTAAACTGAAGAGATAAACAAGTGATGAAATGAAATGCACCACATAGAAATTAAAACGGTCAAAGGTTATCTAATTACCAGCTGCCCTATATCTGTAGGGGTAGGTTCTTAGCGGATCCAGCTTTGTTGCCATATCAAGGTCGTCCTTTGCCATTTCACGATCACAGTATTCCGAACGTTTCTCATAAGCTGATGCATTGCTTTGTGCCCTTCCAATCAGCTTTGTCATCTCTTCATGCGCGGCTTTCCGTTGATTTCTCAAATGGTAAACACGTGCTAGCCCTTGATGGGCTCTCGTATGTTTGATGTCAAGGGCATTCTTATAGCAGTTAGCAGCCTGATCTAGATTACCAGAATCCACATAAATACTACCAAGATTGTTTAGCGCCTGCAATATTTATCAAAATGTTACTACCAATCAAGTACATCCACTTGAAATGCCATAGAACAAAGCGCATATAACTCTCACCTGCCCTTTCCTTAGACCATCTGAGGGACATTTGAGAGCTTCCTCCAGCAGTTTAACGACGCAAGAGGAAGATTCAGGATTCAAATTTGTATCTGCCAATACATATGCCTTGAGGAAAAAGGCTTCGAATGACCTCTGGATAGAGATAGATTTCTCAGCCCTAGAGAGAGCTTCTTCACGATTTCCGGTGTCATATAAAATCCATCCTTCATACACCAGCATTTCATGTTCGGAAGCGGCATGATTTCTGGCCAACCGTAAACTACGCATCGCAGCTTTCTGACAGCACAACCTGAAACAATCATGTTATTTGGAAATATTCATGGAACTGACGTAAATTCTCAAATGATCATAACAAACTTACATAGTTTTTCTATTTATTACATTATGTGATTAAAGGCTGAACGAAGGAAATTTTGTAATGAGACAAGAACTTCGAGGATAAATACCACAGCAGATAACAAAAAGTTGCAGTTGGTTAATACAAAGAGTAAAAACTTACCGTAAGAGAAGTAGAGATTGTCTAAACCGCAGTACACTATTTTCCGGATCACTTTCTAGCATCTGATGGATGATGGCCAGAGAGCCAATATCATCAACAGAAGACCATCTCTCGTAAAGGCACATCCAACAATCAGCTTGACTCAATTGTTGAACCTTACGACCAAGAACCTCGATCAAGTAATCCGCTCTAACCTTCCCACCGAACAACATATAATTGGGTTCTAAAGTCAACACCACACGAATATCTCTCATAGCATCTTCGTAACTTCCAAGCGCAATGAAGAACAAAGCCCTTAATTCAAGACAGTCAGGTGAGAGCTTGAACCCGATTATCTTGTCAATCTCCAAAATGGCTTCCCTAATTCGCTTCTCTTCCATCTTCACAACAGCCCTATACTTGTATGGAAACAAAAGAGTTGGATCCATTTTGGTGGCAGTGCTCAAATCCGAAATCTTCTCCTTCCCAATGTTGTAGAGCGATCGTTCCTGGTACATCCACCCTGCTGGTTTATACCCAGAAATGACAGAACTCATCAACTTATAAGCAGAATACTGTTGCCCTATCCTGTACTTGGCTCTTGCAATGCCAGCCATGGAATAAACATGGCCTGCCTCAACAGCAGCCTCAAAACAATGCAGCGCCGTGGCAAACTCTCTCCTTTCGAGCAAAACACATCCCAATTGGTGCGAGGCGAGCGCCTTCTGCCACCTCTCCGTCGCGCATTCCCCTAATCTCTTCAACAACTTCACAGTCATTTTAGCCACCATGCTTTCCTCCATCGCTACCTGGCTAAGGAAATAGTACAACAAGAAGGAATTAGCACCGCCCAACACGGCTAATCTCTCCCGAGTCGCGGAGCTACACAGAAACCTCATAACCTTCGGCCTGTAAAGACAACCCGGAAGCCTTCTCAGCAAAACCTGCAAGCAAGAAGCCACAAGAAGTTCTGCACTCTCCTCCAAACCATATTCAATAAGAATCAATGCATCCTCAACGGAACCAACAAGTGAAGCCAAGTGAGCATCACAAGCGGATTTCATCTCCTCGCAACAGAACCTATTCGCAAAACAAAGAAGCTCCACAACAATCTCAAGACTAAAAGACTCCACCTTTTTAGTCCTACTATACTCTTCCACAGCTCTCATTCCCTCCACGGATATCCCATTTCGGGAAAAATCAATCTTTCCCTTTCTAGACTCCTCAAACCCACCATATAACATAGCCTTAAACGGTCTCGAAAGCCCTGCAATCCTAAATCTAACGCATTTAATCTCCTCATCACCAACACAAAACGACACGCCATTTTCATTTCCCAACTCCCAAAACTCCTCCTCTTCCACATTAACCGCCTCAGAAGGACCACCTCCGAATCCCAAACCGCATTCACAACGCTCAAAAACAGAATCCGGATCGTACCCATTTGTCAAAGCAGCCTTGGGACACTCCACAACAACAGAGCCACCGCACTCCACGGCCGATGACACTTCTCCGACTAGCTCGTTCTCTCTCCTCTCGAACCTCAGCCACGCCGAGGCCACAACCTTGGAGAGAGCACCAACCGCGTGCTGACGCGTAGCGCGGAGGCATCTCCGGAGAAGCTTGGGGTCCCCCAGGCCGCGCAGGAGGGCGTACTGTTCGATGCAGAGTGACGCCTTGTGAGATTCCGATGGGCAGTTCTCGAACCGGTGGTAGAGCTCGGATAAGGACTCGACGAAATCGAGGGGCTTAAGGTGAGGGTCCAGGTGGGGCTCGATGAGGTCGGCCGCAGGGAATCCATAAGGGAGATGAAGGCCTTCAGAGACTGAGTTGGAGGTGGAGGTGGTGGAGGAGAAGTTGTTCTTGGGCTTCAAGTTTGAAGCGAAAGATTTGATTTTGGTAAGGTGGGTGTCAACGAGCTTGGCTCTTGAGTTGTCTATGGGACTAAAGGCGTGGACTTGGGCGCTCTTGAACCGGTCTATGAGCTTCAGGCCACGCATTTCTTGGTGGGTTGATTATGGTTTTGCATATGCGTGTGTGGTTTGAACTGGACCGAACTGCAATGGACAGGCAAAGACTGTCAAAGAGCTTGAAGAGGTTTTTGCTAATTTTGTTATGATAGGGTTTTTGTGCTCAACGAGGGGGGAGAGAGAGACCGAGAGAGAGAGATACTGTGTAGGAACATGGTTTTTGGTTTTCTTGGGAAAGAGAGAAGAATGGAAATATTGCTGTTGGTGTTGCTGTTGTTTTTGCGCTTTCTATCATGGGAAATACTTCAAAAGGCTTAAAGCAAAGTGCTGTGTTGTGTGTGCGGGTGTGTGGGTGCTGGGATTTGATTGGATGGTTGTTCTGGTTGCCGGAAGCTATAACGTAGATTAGGTGGCTAACTCCAAAAACTTCACAGTGATTTTTTTTTTTGGGTGGGGGCTAAAGACAAAGAAAGGAGTTCAGTTCCACTGTGGCAGCACCCACAATCATGACGCATTAACCACTCCATTTGTGCCACGTCATAGTGAATTGGGAAGAAGGTCCGCTCAAGGGAGTTGGTCAACTTACTGCACAGTGTTGTTTTCTTTTGGCGAATGGCAAGTCTCTTATATATTCTTCTGTATATTTTATTTTTATTTTTTAACTGCTGTAGATCTACAAAAGTTTATAATAGAAAGGTGGAAGAAGGTGGAATTACATGTCAAGCAAAGGTATTAGCATAGAGTGAGGTTGTGCCAAGCATTTCCAGCAAAAAAAAAAAAAAAAGTAATAATATTAATAAAATGTGTCAAGCAAGGTTGTGAACAAGTTTTCTAAAAATAAGTTCATTGGTCTTATCGACACCTGACCTACCATTCATTCTAGGAATTGGCTACTTTTGAAAGTTATAACAGTTGGTTTCCAAAGAAAATTTTAAAAGAAAAAAGAAAGAGGCCTTTGTTTTTTTTTTGGGTCTACGAAAAGAAAGAGGAAAAAGATTACAGTCATTAATTTCTTTATTGTGCTTGAGCATTTTTCTGAGTCTGCAATAATCTGCATTTGAAAGTTATGCTATTATTTCAAATTATTGACTGGAAGCAACGAGCAAAATAATTTCACGCATTCATAAAGCTTGGATTGAACGATCATGTATAACTACCAAATAAAAAAGAAATGAGAAATTAAAAGAAAAAATGACTTTCAATTGAAGGCTAATAAAGCTTGTCTGTTGGTCATGATGCAAGTATGGCAAAGTGACTAAATATCAAAATCTAAATCCATTAGGCACCGTCCGATGACTCAGATCACATAGACAAGCAATAAAATTAGTATATTAGACATCAAGCTAAATGTTAAAATATGCAATGAATATGACAAAACAAAGAGCAAAATATTTATTCTGCAAATAAAAGAAAGCAAAGGACTCACACATCAAACTCAATTCATTGGATTTAGAAAGCATTAGATCTAAGCACAACTTTTAATAATTTAAGATGGATAAAATACATGGCAGTGGTCTTCCCTTCCACTTGCAGCTTCTACTAACAGTTGGCTGACAAATTATTTATTCAAGATCCAAAAGTTTTTTAAAAAATTAAAGGCTAAATCATTAAAAAAAAAAAAAAGAGACAAGAATTTCTATAGTAAAATCACTTGTTTTATATTATTTATAAAATTAAATATTTTAACTGTCAGTTTAAATTTTCACCTAGATCAAATTCTTAAAAAATTAATCTAATAATTGTAATTTCTATCAATAGTAGTTTCTACAGTAAAAGTAGCTAGGAAAGGATAACATTTCCAGGATGCCTAGATAATTGTAGCAACTTGCACCCCCTTATGACCTTATCTATAGAGATTATGGCAAGAGAGAATATTATTACTATACCCGACCTAGAGTTGGAGAGAGATACGAGAATATATATGCCAAATCAGATCAAAGTGATAACATTGCAAAGAGCCAAGAAATGTGATGACATGCTCAAGACCCATGTGAAAATTCTGAAGCGTTTTTTGTTTCCACACAAAAAGGTCAATTCTTCAGCAGCTGGAACAAACCACCAATGGACTCGTTAATCATGTTTTTCTTTTTCCTTTTTAATCAAATCTATGCATGAAAGCAGAAAAGGATGATCCCAATAAATTCTGTGACAAAAGTTCTTATCAGAATAGAAAAAAGAATGCTTCACATAAATTCTGTGATTTAACTGCATTACTGGGTAATTCTCATCTTTGGCCATGTTTAATGCAATCAGGTCAAACATGGGTGTTTCAGAGAAATGAATTAAACGAGCCTTGAGAATAGATGTGGTTCAAAAGGACTCCAATGAAGTAGACATCTTTACAGATAGATATTAAAATATGTGGATATATATATTAATTTATATCTCATCATATTTAAATATAATATAATTTTTATTTAAATACAAAAATATTTTATTTAAATACTACTAATATCACATTTTAAATACAATATAATATTATTTATTATTTTATTATTTTTATTAATTATACCACATATTTTTTTTATTTTTTTATTATTTTTATTTATTATATATTTATTATTTAAATATAATTAAAATATTTTTTATTTAAATATTATTTATATTTAAGCATAATATAAATACTTTTTACATATCTCATTAATTTCAGTCACATAGGTCACCACCAGAGCACGTAATAATTATTTAAGGTCAGATAGCAACATCAATAATATACTCGGGAAGATAGGTGGAACCCACTGATTAGATTCCTTGATTCACACAGAGCCTTCCAAATAATCGTTTTAGGTGAGAGTCCCTGAGGGAGAAGAATTAAAGATCGGTGCTGGCTCCAATAATGCACGTCCAGATGATATATTTATGCCCACATAATCAATGCATATAATTCATAATGATCTAATAAATACACCCGACTAAAAGGTTTATCAGAGGGCGTTTGGTAACAAAATTTCATTTTAATTTTACTCAAATACAATATAATTTTACACCAAATATAAATTTTACAACAGTGTTACGAAAATAATTACTATACAAAATATTTTTAAAACAATCACATCAACTTTTCAACTCCACTATTTATCTCTATTTTTATCAATCATATCAACTTTTTAACTCTAAAATACTTTTCATCCAAACACACATTTTATTCAAATACAAAACAAATACTTTTCAACCAAATACAACATTTAAAAAATAAATTTTATTCAAATACAATCAAAATACAGTACATTTACCAAACGCCTCCTCGTTCTAATCCAGTCTCTTTTTTTTTTCTCCTAAAAAAAAAGATAAAAAGCACCTATGACAATGGGAGTTATATGAAAAATGGATTGAAATGACATTGACACAGATATCAGGTAAGAACCGAAAAAAAAAAAAAAAAAAAAAAACTGTTACGTAGCTTTATGACAATGAGAAACAGAGAAACATTTCAAGTACATAAAAAAAAAAAGAGGAAAAAAAAAGCAGTTAAAATGGCTTTGCACGCGAGAAAGGACTACTACTAGTAGCAATTATAAAAGCAACAACTTATATTTCAGTGACGCACCTTTCCTCCCTCTTTTGACGTCGCCATCATCAACACTGAAAATAGCAGTACGATAGGTGGATTTGCAAATCTAGTTGGTCATAACAAAGTTAAGGGGAAAAAAAAAGTGTGCATGTCAAAGGTCAAGACAAAGGATGGCCCTCTTGGCAAATTCAAAGTCCACAAGATACAAGTAGGTAGGAAGAAAGTTCAGAACACCGTGAAACTTTACATAAAGATATTATTTGAATTCTATTAGTTACATTTTGTTGACACTTAATTACAGAATTTGAAGCAGCCACCACAAAAACAATTACAAGACTTCTGAAGCTATGCAAAATCAACGTATAAAAGTCACCCAGAATATGGGTGTTTCAGCCACTATATATATCATAATCTACAGAACTATATGTACTTTTGAAACATAGTTGGTCTTACCAAACCAATTTATTTCAGAGCATTTTCATGATCCAAAGCTTGTATTTCTTTATATACAGGTATAAAAGACAAGGTCCAATCAAATTGTCGTCGGACAGGCGCTTGCAGAGCTTGAGATAAGTTTCTACACTGCCTGGTCCTTCAATCCTCTTCCGTAGCCCCTGAAGTACCGCCGCCCTGTCCAAATACTTGGGACATAGACCTAAATCAAGCATTTTAACCACGGTTTCTGCAGCGTTATCGAAATGTCCACCTTTAATGTAACCTCTTAACAACCATGATAAGCTTTTCCTCTTGCGCAGAGAGCTGCTAACATCCACCCTAGTAAGCAACCGTGCTATAGCAGTGCCTTCTTTCTGGGAGGCGCAGATGGCTAAAACAATGTCGTAAAGGTCCCCATCAGCCTCCTTGCCTAAGAGCTTCATTTCCCACAACTGCCTTTCAGCCTCTATTCCACGGCCAGCACAAATGTACATAGCAAGGAGCCTCTCATGAACCACCCCATTGAGTGAAGTAATTCCCTCTTGGATCACCCAATTGGACAAGCATACTCCATAAGCTAGAAGATCTGATTGATACTTCTCAATAAGCTCGGCATTTTCTTTGTCAAGTTCAGCTGTCAAACCAGCCCTCTCAAAACCTTTCAACTTGCGTAAAGCCTTTGCAAATTCATTGAGCTCTTTAACCACAGCTGTCATGGCAATCAGGTAGCTGTAAACCTCTGGCTTCAACCCAGATTCTCTTATGTCAACAACCAACTTGACTGCATCCATAAAGTTACCCTCAACCTGTTGTAATACATTCAATGTCGTTAATCACGGTCTCACACAAACTAAACAGGCTATATTTAAAATGTCTAAAATTTCATTTATCAAAAAAAAAAAAAAAAACGTGGTGTATTCTGTTAAGTTCCTGAAATCTAATCATCAGAAATGGAAAACAATAAACAGAAAGAGGTAGTTCTAACAAGAACGAAGAAAACTCAAGAGAATTTCTAGATTCTAACAAGCTAATTGAGCAGAATAATGGAAGAAGTTATTATTGTAAATAAGAATGAAACACCACTACAAGACAGATTGGTAGACATTCGAGAGGTCTACCAGCTTTCCTTCCCACCCACTAATCCCTCCCCCTCACTCTCTAACAATCCCCCATTAAAACTCCCTCCTAACAAACGTCACAAATCGGCTATACCATTAACAACTAACCTATTTAGATATCCTATCAAGTTCTTTGCTGAATTCGAATGGCCTTTGGTTGTACCATTGAATTGGAAAAAAAAAATTACAAATTAAACTGGAAAATGAAAATTAACAAACACAGATATTTCAAAGGCGGTCAAAATAGTCAAACTGACCCAACGTCATTCCAAATAGTCATTCCATAATTCACCCTCTTAAACATTCCTTCCAGTAGACTCCCTAACAAACTGACCCAACGTCAGCACTACTAACTTTCCCTAATTGCACTAGAACACCACACCACAACACCACAACACACCCCCGCCCCCCACCACAACAGAAACCTTCCCCTGAACTCCCTCCTTTGCCATCATATAGTACACAAATCTCACAGGGGTCCTAACATATTCCTAAAAAATTACACTTTCTCCTCCTTGTCCCTTCGTTTATGACAAGAAACTAACACTAACATTTCTCTTTAACGACTTATCTATAGACAGACAACCAGCAGAAGGAACCCCAGTTGGTGTTATTCACTAACTTAGCCGATTGTATAGTTCAGTCCACGAATTTCATAACCACCATGTCAATTCCAAAACAAGTGTGGAACAACTGACTTCACAAATCAATTTCCAAAACCATCCAAGAAAACATGAAAAAGAAGTGGCATTACGAAACTAACGAGGCAATGAGTATTAAAGATCAACCAGATCCAAATGTTCACTTTCTAGAAATTCGTACCACACTCATTTTTATATCTCCCAAACACCAGTTCAAACCTACGCTCCAACCGGGCATTTAACTTGTAAAATTAGCAAAATATTAATAAACAGAAGCCACCCCACTCTCCTCCACCCAACGATACACAACAACAACAAACATGGATTTGAGTACCATGGCACTAATGAGTAAACACCAAAAAAAAAAAAAACTTCTTACCATCATCTTCCAAGCAAGAAACCCAGTAGGGCCTCCCTTAGGCGGCTCTCCATCCTCCTCCAAACACGCAATCCCACGTCTCAAGACCTCTTTCACAAACAAAACCGCCCTGGCCTTCTCACCCATCTCCCAGTACAGAGAGATCACTTTCTCCATCATGCTGAAACCGGGCCTCAAACCCACGCAATCCATGTCCACAAGCAGGTCAACCACGTCCCCAACCTCATGTTCCCCTCCAACCAGCTTCTTCACCCAGCTGCACATCAGCGTCACCATCAGCTCCATCGTCTCCTTGTCGACCCGGTTCTCCTTCCGCAGCCACTCGAACACCTCGAGAGCGCACCACGAGTCCCTTCCCTCCTGCGAAAAGTAGACCAGCACCAGCTGCAGCTCCCGCGCCGATAGCCGGTCGTTCATTTCCTCCAGAACATCGGACGGTTCCCTCGACATCCGCTCCAATTCCTCAATCGCCTCGAAGAAGCCCTCGCCCATCTCGTCCTCGTTGTCGCTGGTAAGGAACTGGTCCAATTGGACCGACTTGAACAGCCTGAACTCCCGGAGCTTGCTCGGTTTCGCCGCGATGAAGTTTTGGTTCTCCTGTTTGCAGCAAATCGCGGGACAAGTATTACTTCCCCGGAGATTCCCGTCGATTCGGCGGAGGAGAATTCGATTCCCGTGAAGCAAATTCCGTGAGGAGGATGGGAAGCACAGTTCAGTAAACGGAGTAAGCCCATGAGCCGAGGCCATTTCTACTTAACCCAATCACAAAGGAGAATTTATTATGGACTCTCCACTGTGTTTGGCATCCGAGAAGATAAAGCGAAAGAGCAAACAAAACAAAAGTTGGAATCTTTACGTTTCACGCCGTTCGAATTCAATAATAAAAAAAGGTAGAACTCACGTAAAGTATAACAAGTCAAAGAGTGGCGTTAGGTAGAGCCTCCAGAAGCAAAATCACCATTAGAACGTCCAAAGTTTTTCTTTTTTTACCATTTCGTGAGATTTCTCGGCAGCCAAACACGAAAAAACTCTACGAGAAAAAGCGAAGCAAAACAGAGAATTCATGAAAGTTTCCCTAAATTCTAGGGTTTGTGTTTCTTGCGGTACTCAAGCAATGGCCTTTCCGGTGTTACCATTGCCAAAGTAGAAACAAGGAGTGGCTTGAGGTTTTCTTTCGTTTATTCGTTTGGGGTTTTCGGAAGCGTTGGACTTTGGCGACGTGTCATAACGGTGACTACCCAGCGAATACTGACACCAACGCCCCTGCGAATTTACAAGAGTGACCTGACTGGAAGCTTGTTGTCGCCGTAGAAACGTGCATTGGGCTGGTCCACCATCGTTAGGTATGACAGATCAAGCCGATGTGGTGAAATATACTGGGCCTTTCCATTTTTAAAAACATAAAAATAAAAATAAAAAAAATATTGATGTGCAATTTTTAAATTAGAATTGAAATATTTTTTTAAAACATTTATTAAAATTTTTATTAACATTAAAAAGAAAATTGAAATAGAACTTTTAAGTTTCTATCTTGAAAACAAACACACTATATAAAATGGATTGAGATTGTTTACCAATCAGATTAGATTGTTTTAAAAAAGGCTCAATTTGGTGTGAATTAAAATTTGTTTTATTGTTTTTAGTTGAATTATTTCTTATTTTCATGTGGAACCGAGTTAACAATAAGAAAAAATTAGATTGATGATTACATATATAAACTAATAATAATCTCATATATAATTCTATCCTAAAATTAAGAATTTGAATATTTCATTTTCAAGTTCAAAAAATATACATGGATTGGTTAAGTCAGGACTTTAACTTGTTAAATTTGTTTTTTTTTTTTTTTTCTCCCTACAAAGCCCCAGCTACTGTGCACCCGATCGGGGGGTAGTTTTGTAAAAACATCTGATGAAATTAATAAAATATGACTATAAAAATAACGTGCCATCAACGTGTGGTTTATGTGTCGGCGTCCAGAGACGGATCTTACCATTAAAGGAAGGCGCCCAAAAACAGCTGATTGAATGGGCCACTATCACAAGATAAGTTTTGTGCTTGGGCTGACCCAACTTTAGCGGAGCCGTGATATTGGATCCAACATCTAGTACTGGCTCAAAAGAATGCCGTAAAATCATTTTTTGAATTGATTTTTACTTTAAAAAAAATCTCTTATAAAAAATTATTATTAATGAATTGATCTTATAAAAAATTATTATTAATGAATTGAAAATAATTAATTCATTTATTATAGTAAATATTTCATTTATCATTCATTTGTGATCATCAATTTTAATATTTTTTTTCTTTCCCGCTTCTCTATCTGGCCAGTGCACGATCGTTGCCGCCTACCCATAATGATGTCTTCAACTCCAGTGATAGTGAGGAGATTGGAATTCGCGTCAGCTCGCCACTACCGTCGATCATCACCTTATCTGTCCTTCGTTTGGAGAAGTTGCCATCTCTGTTCCAAGCACCATTGTTACAAAAATTCAACCAAATTCTACAAATAACTAATAACCACAATCATACACTAAAAACAGCGAAAAAATGCAGAAGGAGGAGGCAATCGCTCTACCTTTTTCTCTCTCTGTTTTCTCCGCAGCTCCACCGTTGCCTCACCCTGCCAGGAGCTTCTCCACCATCAGATCTCCTCCAGATGGACCCTTCCATGGTCGATTTGTGTGACACTGTGATCAGAGCTTGGGCGAGTCCGAAAGCTTCACGGCAACACCGATCTTGCCACTGTAGGAGAGAGAAATCTTAGCGAAACAGTTGCCCGAATCTCAAAGCGGTCGATCTCGTGAATGATCCACCAACTTGACTCCAGCTCGTAGAGGAAGTCTGGCAACACTGGTGGCTTCCTAAGTTCCATGACATTTAGGACCCAACACAGAACCCGTCGCTCGGCCTCGTTTCTGGTGACGATAACGGACCTCGCGAGTTTGATCTCCAAGCGTCTGTCGCCGGTGCTAGCCCCACGAAGATGACTGGAAGAAATCATGATGGGGAGGAGAGAGAGGGGAAAGAGGGGGAGAGAGAGAAAAACAATAAAAGATTTTGATTTACCAAGTTTTAATCATTTTATGACATTTTCAGCAAAAGCTTTTTTAGCTGTGGCAAAAAAACAATCCACACATATAAAATGTTGCATGTGGCCTAATTACCCCAAAGAAAATTACCATCGAGAAATTTAAGGGATTTCCCCTACGCGATGAAATTGTGTGAACAATACTTTTAGTGCACATGTACCTTATGTTTTGGATTTTTACCTTTAAATCACTTTTTATTTGATATTATAAAAAGATAAAAATTCTAGAATTATTATAAATAGAACAGTATTTCATAAATGTGTTATTTTTTGAGCATTCCTTAAAAAAAAAAAAATCCTTTAAACAAAGTACCGCATGGTTTTGTGGTTTTATATATATTTATATTTTATACCCTTTATTTAGAAGTATAACCATCAGTATTTATCAAATTAAGGGGAAAAATTTAAAGTATTTCATATATAAATATGTTTTTGAAGTATATATAAGGAAGTAAATGAGAGATCCGCAAGAAAATATTTTAGAAAAAAAATTGACAATATACAGTTAGGACAATATTTAAGAGATAATTATTTGTTTGAAGTACATATAAGAAAATAATAAATGAGAGATCTGCAAGAAAATATTAAAAAAAAAAAAAAAGAACAAGCAATGCTCAAAATAATATACCATGTTTTAACACAAGGTTGTTCACTAGATTGGTGGCGTCAATGTAACTCTAGTGTGACAGTTATTATAAATTTGGAGAGAGTTCAAATGTTTCCATCCTATTTGTTACATTCAAATATGCAAATCAAAGGGAGAGTAAATAAGAAAAACTCATAGTTTGTCGTCAAGGTGATATATTTCATAAATAAAGATTTGATGTATCCATTACCTACACACATATAAAAGAGCCAATAGGCTCGCCGCGTGGCAACCAAGAAAACGCCACATTGGATTTTATTTATTTTTTATTTTTACTTGTCTATTTTTATATATGTGTCATATGTGTGTATGTGTATATTATAATAACTTGACCAGTGTAAAACCACACGATTTGGTGTGTCTTGGCGATAATAATAAGTTCTGATGTTTCATAAATCTTGGGTCCAAAAAAACCACAACATTTCCCGATCCTTACATACTAGAATCAAGAGATATGATGAAGAATATTTTCATTCATAATTTTCAATCAACAATATACAACTTATTTATAGTGAAGTTTCTATAATCATTCCCTATTTACAGCACTCAATCAAAACCTTGATTTACGCTAATTTACAAGTAATTCAACTAGCTATTAAAGGAAACAATCAAACCAAATCTCCTAAAAAACTCAACACTCCCCCTCAAGTTGGTGTATAGATATTACACATGCCCAACTTATATAAACACGATGAAAAAACTTGATAGGTAACTGCTTTAGTGAGAATATCAGCTAGTTGATCTTCTGATTTAATCCTAGGCGACTCCACAATCTTTTCATCCAATTTTTCTTTGATAAAGAATCTGTCTATCTCGACATGCTTTGTACGATCATACTGCACTGGATTATGAGTAATGTCACACGCTGCTTTATTGTCACAAAACAATCGAATTGGTTGTCTCAATTGAAACCCCAAATCCTGTAAGAGAAGTCTTAACCACAATGCCTCACAAAGACTTAGTGCCATGCCTCTGAATTCAGCTTCTGTACTTGAGCGAGCAACAACATTCTGTTTCTTACTTCTCCATGTCACAAGATTACCACCTACAAATGTGAAGTAACCAAAGGTAGAACGTCTATCATCGATAGCACCGGCCTAATCAGCATCAGTATATACTTCTTGTAATGACCGCCATTTTTATGACACCTACTTACCATGTAATAAGCCATTAAGGAATAAAATGGACATAATTTAATGTCTTTTAGTGCAAATTTAAGAAACACGGTCAAGTACATGATCGTGTAAGAGGCTGTGTACCGCTCAGATAGATGAATGTATTTCAAAGACATGGCCGTGTTGAGTAGTCTCAACTAGTACATGCCCGTGTCTGAAATGTACACGCCCGTGTTGCGTTGCACACGCACGTGTAAGAGTCCGTGTAGAAGGCTGTGTAATGAGCCGAGAGCCACTGTAATGATTCTCATGAATTATGAAACTTAATTACTATGTAATGATGTAATTAGGTTAATAAGCACAGTGTGCTTTTCAGTTGAATGAATTAAACAGGAATAGTTACGTTTAATTACTATTCATGCAGTGAAAGGGGTAATCGACAGTGAAATCGGTCCACCCTATTATGTGAGTATGCGTTGAGACATGCAATATCAAGAAACCGGTCTAGACGACCATTTCATGATACAGAACTGATGAGCTAGTCATCAGTACGCTCAGACTGGTCATCTGAGCGCAGCAGTGATAATTGCCCTAATAGATGTACAGTATGGAGAAAAGTGGTCTAGATGACCTCTTCTCGCCAATGGACTGACAAAATCAAAGTCAGAACGCTCAGATTAGTCAGTCAGATAATGAATAGTGAATAGTGAGAAACGCAGTGTCAGGTTACTGGCCAAGACGGCTTTAATCTGGTATAAAACTGATATATTAAGAGTCAGCAGGTTCAATTTAGTCAATTGGGCACCTGACACGTTTTTCAAGACGGGGTCATGCAGACCCCGAAAACTGGTCTAGAAGACCTCAGATGGACATAAAACTGATAAATTTGAAATCAGCATGTCCAAATTAGTAAAGGAAGACTGTGTTTGAAATTTCACGCGAAAACGCCTCGTTATGCGTGCACAGTGTCAACACAGTGTAGGCCTAACCACAGTATCAAGAAATTGGTCAAGATGACCTTTTCTTGATATAAAACTGATATATTTGGAATCAGAATGCTCAAATTAGTCATTTGAGCACAAAAAGTAATTTTTGACCGGGAACCATGCAGTATCGGGAAACTGGTCGAGATGACCTCGGATGAAGATAAAACTGATATATTTGGGTTCAGCACGCCCAAATTAGTCAGTATAGCCTATCTTAAAATTTTTCAAAAAATTAGTATAAAAGGACGAAATTTTTGGGACAATTGAAAAATAGCCCCCATAATTTTTCCAAATCCCATTTCCTCCCCCAACACCACCCGTAGGTAAACAGTAACCATCAGTCGAATCCGACCTCCGTTTTTGACATCGCCGGCACCATTGGAAAGCTCTCGACGAGCTGATTCCAACGGTGGGCCGAGTCGACCGAACCGACGTCGGAGCACGCCGCACGCGCCGCCCAAAGCCGCCGGTGGCTGAATTTTTCAAACCGCCGTATCTCCGCCGTCCGATGTCCAAATGCCACGATTCCGGTCCCAATGGATTCGTGGTGAAGAGTAGAACAAAACCCAGGCTTCATTTCACGTCAACAGCCGCCGGATCGCGTCGCCCAAGGTTCGCCGTCGCCGTCACCATCACCGCCGTCGTATCTCGCTATTCCGGCGGAGTTGAGTTGCAAGGTCGGTATCAAAATGCTCAGAACAACACGTAGATCAAAAACCCCAAATCAATTTTGGGCAACAACGCCGGAAAATGAAGATCCAACACCGCCGCCGTCGCTGACTTTTCGAGGGCCGATTTCCGGTGATAGGAGCCTCGATTGGGGAAATTGACACCACCAATGGGTTCCTCTCGTCGAGCTCTTCAAGATGGTGGTCGCCACTCCCATCGCCGCCGTGGTCAACGGCCGGTCAACGCCGACCCGGAGACCGAAAATTGAAGAATGGCCCGTTGGCCTATTTTTGACGTTCCGGACACATCCGCGGCATCGGAATTGCAAACCGAAGTTTCAAAAGTGAGGAACGCCGATTCAAAGATTGTACGGTCGAGACCGAACGGTTCGTCCGACCGCCGACGGGAACGATTTTGGTAGTGGTTTTGATCCCTTGATTCCTCAATTTATTATTGGAAATAATTATGTATGAATTATGGGTTACTGACTTGAGGAATTGTAAGAAAAAGGGATGAAATGTCGAAAAAGAGAATGTGAGGAAATGTGAATATTTTTACGTAAAAAGCTGAGCTTTTACATAAAAATTAGGCCTCTGATTTAGTACGTGGCAGGTTAGAATAGGTTAGATGGTTTTGAGGCGTTTCCTAAACGCCGGAAACCCAAAAATTAAGCGAAAATGCTGCCGAAATTTCGAAAACGGCACAAAGGGGTATTTTAGGAAACGAGGGCTGAAAATGTGATCGGGATGGAAACCCGAGCCCCCTCGATGACCTAGGTCCAGGAAAGAAGGACGGACGTTTACGGGATTAGTGAACCGCCCAATTAGAAATTTCGTAATGTAAGAAAACGACCCCTATGTCAGAATAGTACCATTCGAGGGACGGGTGCAATCTAAGTATAAAATTTGGGGCGATTACATCGGTAACGGTAACCCGACAGGCTAAATGGTCATACGAGAGGTATTCAGTCAGTTGACTGGTCGGTTAGCCAGTCAAGGACCAAGTCAGAATGGGATAATGAGAGACAGTGATTAATTTGTCAAGTAGACAAATTAATCAAGCACGATTAAAAATTAGATATCAAATTTCCCAAAGTAGAGCAGTTGGGTACCGATAGGTATCGGTACCACACAACGATAAGTTTATTAGTTCCTAATGATAGAGTGACCTAAGAGCGATGTTAATTAATTTATTGGGTAAATAAATTAATTAATAATGATTAGAAAATCAAATTCTTAAGAAGGGCAATTAGTACCGATAAGGATCGGTATCACTAACGGTAGAATTTTTATTAGTCACTAATGACCACGGTGACCTAAGAGTGAATGTTAATGTAATGCATTATGATTACAGGGAGGTACCTGTATTGTGACGAAGGCGAGAGTATAAACTTTCTGCTGACAGGTAAGTACAACTCCGCCTACAGCATGGATAAAATGAATTTAAAATGATGCTTTTCCAGTATTTTAAGTATGTATCTTGCACACGATGCTGCACAGCATACATAAGAGCATATAGTTTCACAATCAGTAGATTGATGAAAGAACAAGATAGAAGCCATAGATCCCTACCGCATAGGATTGGGGACAGCTTAGAGAAGCGTATGGCTAGAACAGTTAAACAAGATGGAAATAAATAGGTGTGTCGTATCGGCTCCTTCAGTCGAAGGGGTTTCCAGTTAAAGAAAGTTAAGGCCAAAAGTTGAGTATCAGTTGATGACTCTTCGGCATTAGTTGACCTCGGGAGTTACCATTGGTCTGCGCGCACACGGTACTGACACATGGGCCCTAAATAGACAAGAAAAGAAAAGAAAAGAGAAGTTTGAAGCATAAATGAACATAACCGGACCATGCATTAGTTATAGTTCGCTATGCTTTCTTTTTCAGTAGAGTGCATACAGTACACGATGCTTCTGTCATGCATAAAGTATGTGAAGTTTTATATTCACTGTTATGACATGTTATGTGATGACATGATATGTGAGTTGATATGTGATATGCTTATATGGTATGTGATTTATTAAGTGATATATGTCATGCCTATGATTTTACGTATGTGCTATGTTTTAAACATGTTTTGCGGTTAACATGTTGTACTTACTGGGTGTAAAGCTCACGGAGTGTGTTCATGCTGTAGGTAAGCTTCCTATAGCGCAAACACCAAGGGACGATGATGGTGGCGGAGGTGGATGTGAGGATGAGGTTATGGATACACCGCGAGTATTCTTCCGCATAGTATGAGTAAATAGTATTTTGAATGGTAACAGTTAAATAGTATTTTGAATAGTAAAGGTTAAACGGTATTTTGGAACTGTAAACAGTATATGTATGAGTAGTATATTTAAATAGTATCTGGTGAATAGTAATCAGATAAACAAGTATATAATTATGTATGTATAATTTAAATCCTTATGTTTTTCAAATTCCGCATTTTAATAGTATACGTACGTGAATAGTAAATACGTATGCGTATATATAAAAAAAAATCCCTCTAAATTTATGGTATTAAATTCAGTAAATTTAAGTATCGGTTTTAAAGAAGTAGTATAAGTAAAAGTTAAAGAAGCAAGTAATAGTTTTCAGTGACGGTTCGGGCCGCTAAGGGCACGGGGCGTCACACTTCTATACTCAGATGATCAGCATTTTTGGTGAACAGTATTCCCCTTCTAGGAGTGCTCTTCAGATACCTCAGAATGCGCATGACTGCATTCATATGTTGTTCTCTAGGATTATGCATGTACTGACTTCCCACACTTAATGCATAAGCAAGATCCGGCCTTGTATGAGCCAAGTACATCAATTTTCCCACAAGTCGTTGGTATCTTCCTTTATCAGTAGGTATTTGGTCGGGCTTAGAACACAACTTCAACGGTGTATCTACAGGCTAACATCCTAACATTCCAGTCTCCTGTAAAAGATCTAGAGCATACTTTCTTTGAGATAGGAAAATTCTTGTACTTGATCGAGAAACTTTAATCCCAAGAAAGTATTTTAGGGGACCTAGATCTTTCATTTCAAATTCTCTAGACAGATAAGTTTGTAGAGCTTTTCTTTCTTCAGAATCATTTCCTGTAACTACCATGTCGTCAACATATACAATGAGTGCTGTAATTTTACCACAATGCTTCTTCAGGAACGAAGTATGGTCTAAATTGCTTTGATGGAAGCCAAACGCTTTTATCGACTTGCTGAACCTTCCAAACCATGCTCTTGGAGATTGCTTTAGCTTGTATAATGACTTCTTCAATCTGTACACCTTTTTACTCTATTTTTCTGATGCCATACATCCTGGTAGAAGATCCATATATACTTCTTCAGACAACTCACCATGCAGAAAGGCATTCTTCACATCAAACTGTTGAAGTGGCCAATCCAAGCTTGCAGCTAAGGATAATAGAACTCGAAATGTATTGATCTTAGCCACAGGTGTAAATGTTTCTGTGTAGTCAATCCCATAGGTTTGAGTGTACCCTTTTGCTACTAGTCTTGCTTTAAAACGCTCAATACTGCCATCTGCCTTGTACTTCACAGTATAAATCCAACGACATCCGACTGGCTTCTTTCCTGGTGGACACTCCACGAGTTCCCATGTTTCATTTTTTTGCAATGATTTCATCTCCTCATTCATGGTAGCTCTCCACCTCAGATCGGCTAAAGCTTTCTGCACACTATTAGGAATAGATACATCAAATAATTGATTTATAAATGACTTATTTGATTCAGACAAACGATGGTTCGACACATAGTTACTCATGGGATATTTGACCTTACTAGACAACTCAGGTTCATATGTGGGTTTAGGGATACCTCTGGTGTGACGATGTGGTAACTGTTTTCTGGACGGTTTAGACTCTAGATTAAGAACACCCTCAGAAGGTGACGATTGGTTTAGTGCCAATTGATTTGGTGCCTCTTCAGTCTCACTTGGTTCAGTTGATGACATAGGTTGAGCTATATTATCTCCTCCTTTCCTTGACATTTCCTCAGCTTCTGGGTGTTCATCACCACTTGGCTCCATAATTGTACCACTTAAATCCATTTCACCCACTCCTTGATTGATTGTCTCAGATTGTTGTTCAAATTCTTCTCCCTTAGAGATGTGGTAGTCATAGTTGAGAGTCTGAATTTCTTGATGGTACTCCCCCTGAAGTTCAGACTTAGAGGAAAAATACATCGTGTCTTCTTGAAACACCACATCCACTGTAACAAACATTTGATGTGTAGGAGGATGGTAACATCGATATCCCTTTTGGTGGGTGACATATCCAATAAACACATATCGTAATGCACGAGGAGTCAACTTACTGTGTTGGTGCTTGTGGAGATGCACAAATGCTACATAACCAAAAACACGAGGTGGCAAATTTGAGATAGTTGAGGAAACCACAGCATTCGTCAAAGCTTGGAAGGGTGTTCAAAAGTCGAGGGAGCTAGAAGGTACTCGATTAATTAAGTATGCAGCAGAAGTGATTGTTTCCCCCCAATATATAATCGGCATGTGTGTTGCTATTAAAGAAGCTCGAATAACTTCTAATAAGTGTCATTTTTTTGTTTGGCAACTCCATTCTGCTGAGGTGTATTGGTGCAAGAGGTCTGATGGATGGCTCCATGCACTTCTAAATACTTCTGAAGATCGGAACTCTGATATTCTCCACCATTATCACTACGCAGGACTCGAATCTTAGCATTGTATTGAGTTTCAACTGTTTTATGAAAATTTTGAAATAACAAGTTCACTTCATCCTTTGACTTTATCAGGCATAACCAGGTCATCCTAGTACAATCATCAATGAAAGTAACAAACCATCGCGATCCACCTATAGTTTTAACTTTAGATGGACCCCAAACATCAGAATGTATAACCATAAAAGGAAGTGGACTTTTATTCAAAATCAAAGGAAATGAAGCACGATGGCTTTTTGCTAGTTCACAGATGTCACAGCGAAAGCGAGAAACATTACATTTTGTAAATAAACTAGGGAGTAATTTTTTTAGATAACCAAATGAAACATGCCCTAATTGATGATGCCATAACCAAACTTCGGATTTCTGTTTCTCCCCCTCAGATCCATCTGCAACCAAGGCTTGTTGTAACTTGTTGATGTCCTATGACTGCATATCTAAGTAATACAGCTTCCCTCTCTTAATACGATAACCAATCGTCTGCCTTGTTTGGATGTTCTTAAACACACAATATTCAGGCCAAAAAATAACAATACAAGATAAGGCTGAAGTGATTTGGGAAACTGATAAAAGATTATAATCTAAAGGGAGAACAACTAAAACAGAATCTAAATTCAAAGTATCAGTGAGGGTTAAGGATTCTTCCCCAACAACTGAGGTCATGTTACCATTAGCTGTGGAAACATTGTTTTGTGAGGAAGGTTTAAGATGTGAGACCTGTCTAGAATCAAAAGTCATATGATCTGTAGCACCAGAATCAATAATCCATGTATTATTACTAACAAGTGCAAAAATCTTTAAAACCTTACCTCCAATATCTGTAGTGGCTACCAATGCGGAGCTCTCTCCAACACTTGTCTCCTCTGTTTTAGTAACAGCTGCAGTCGAGGTCTTCTTGGAATCCTTCTTCCGTTGATCCCGATTATGATCCCACCACTCAGGATATCCCACAAGTTCAAAACAACGATCTTTGGTATGCCCGATTTGATTGCAATGAGTGCATTTGAAGGCGGACTTATCAACACTAGGGTCTATTTTTGGTTGGTAGGTCGCAGACTTAGTTGGCCATTTTTGGGTCGAACGCTGTCGAGCTACCATGACTGAGGAATCGGAATTATTAGATTCCCCTTTTATAGTAGCATGACGGACTGCTTCTCGCCGAACCAATGCATAACACTCCTCCAGATTAGGAATTGGATTTGTACGTAGTATCTCTCCTCGAACTTGTTCGAAGTCACCATCTAGTCCAGCAAGGAAGATATGCACTCGTAATCGTTCAATGGACTTCCGATATGCTATAATGTCTTCAGGGTCTTTCATTACCACCTTATCTCGATGATATAACTCTTGAAAAATTTCAGTCAACTCTCCATAGTATTCAGTAATAGACCTTCCACTTTGTCGGGCAGTGAAGGCTTTCTGATTCAGAGTGAAAACTTGCAATTCATCGCTTCCATCATAGAAAACTTTTGCTAATGCACTCCATATGTCATGAGCGGTAGGTAGCCGTAGGTAACGCTTCATAATTTCTGGACTCATGGACATTAGGAGCCATCTTTTCATCTTCTGATTTTCGGCATACCATTTTTCATATCCATCTTCAGACTCTTTGGGTGGCTTTGACTTTCCTCGAATGTAGGAAAGTTTTTCACGTTCAGCAATATGCATCTCCATTAACTGAGACCACACATCGTAATTCGACTCGGTAAGAGTGATTCCTGCATTAAAGACACTCTCTGATTGTACTATTACTGGAACTGATTTTGTCCTGGAGGATTCCATTTTTTTTTCCTTTTTTTTATTGTTGTTTTTTATTTGTTTTTTTTAATAACAATAAAGGTATTACACGTAAATCAAAGGGAGCACTTTCAAAGTAATAAACAAATGATACACGGTAAAATAAAGGAGATCAAAGACTTATCACAATAGACTTTGGTAGAAAACTGGGCGATGATGTCATTGGAAGGGAATACACAATAGCATCGTTGTGGGTCGTCGGCGCGGTCGTTCGAAGGGAAGATGTTGGATGGCGAGGTCTACACAACGGTGATGTGGTTTCGGTGAGACAAACGACGATTCTGACGGTCCTTGCTTCAATCGGGTAATTAATGTCAATTGGCTGATGATGATCAGGTTTGAAAACTTTTTCCTTTTTTTTCTGGAATTTTAATGTTGGCCGATCAATTCATTTGATCGGAAAAAATTTTTTTTTGGTTGATTGGAAAAGGAAGGCTCTGATACCAAATCAAGAGATATGATGAAGAATATTTTCATTCATAATTTTCAATCAACAATATACAACCTATTTATAGTGAAGTTTCTACAATCATTCCCTATTTATAGCACTCAATCAAAACCTTGATTTATGCTAATTTACAACTAATTCAACTAGCTATTAAAGGAAACAATCAAACCAAATCTCCTAAAAAACTCAACAACTAGACCCTCCTAGCATCGGCCAATGCAAGGCAATACAATTATGTGCATACCATTCTCTATGAGAAAATAACAATCAAGAAACAAAGATAATGTTAAGTCCAAAATCATAAAATAAAACATAACAAAGTGAATGGTTTAGAGCAAAAGTCTAAAAAGCAAATTAAAAACTACCATTCATAAAATCTTCATACACGGTCATTCAAAACAATACTGATAATTAGCTTCTGAAACAGTATGAAGAGCGGTGTGTTGATCAAGTAAAACATCTTTTTCCTCAGTTTTTCGTCAGGTGGCCGAGAAAGATACTTGTGCCTGTTTGTCACCGTCTGCTTCAGCCGGATAGCCATTGCCCAAATTTGAATTCTGCTCTTGATCTCCTGGTGAAATTTTTTCTTGTTGATTCTTCTCTGTCATCACGTTGATGAGTTGGTTTTGGCCATTCACTTCTGTTGTACTTCCGTTAATATTTCAGCTTTCTTCTGTCACTAGAACAAAAAAACAATTATCTACATAAATGTCATGTTGTTAGTTACAAATACTACAAAGTTAATGTTATTTGGACCTTCTATTTTTCTTCTTAAACCGTTCTATACATGAAATACTCGTTTGCATTTGATAAAAAGATTATGAGCGATGCAATTAGTTAACGTATATATAAGATCATGGAACAAAACGGACAAGTATTGTTATCTTTATTTTCTAATAGTACTCAACTGTGTGGTATATATTAATGTATCAATATTAATACTCTTTTCCTTTAATTTACTACTTAATAACTCGAAATAGTTTTGTAATTTTTTGTTTTGTGAGTTTGAGAAAGTGTTAGTATTGTGTCTTATTGAGTGTCTATATTGTGTTTAGTATCATATGTGGTTAAGAAGAATAGAGAGAGTGTTTTCTTTGAGAAAGAGTAAGGAGAGAGTAGACAAAAAGTGTACAGGTTTTAGATAAAGAGAGTATGAGAGAATTTTGATAAGTGTGTAATTTGAAGTTGTAAGTGAATTTATTCTCTCTTTCTTGTAGTTATAGGCAATTTTGCTAAATTAAGTTAATCTTTATCTTTTCTTTGTTTTTGTTTAAATTTATTTTTCTAAGCAGACTTGTGTTTAATGGTGTTTTTTCCCAACAACTACAACCGTTTAATTATCGTCAAATATCAAATATATAGAAAATCTCTTATGGAAATTTACAAGAATAATTAACAACAACCAATTATACATAATTGACAATTAATTTGGGATACAAGATACATCTTTCTACCTTGGTTTGGGTTTGGAAATGCAAACTACTCCAGATCATAAACAGATAAAGTATACATATATTTTTTTGAAATTTAAAGGTAGGGATTCATACTCTTCACCTCATAATGAAATTAAATATGAAATTACCATTTCATTATAATTGCAACCATTAAAAGATAAAATTTTAAGTAAGGGCGTTAAATTTAAGCAGAAGTAGAATAAGAAAATTTTAAAACTTTTAAAGGAAAAAAATTTCAATAGAAAGCTGCTGCCCTTACTCAGTCACATAGGACTCCGCTCCTGCCGAACAGTCATAAATATCAAACCAAAGGAAAGTGATAGCAACATCAAATATCAAAACACATGATAAAGACCCATTTTCAACACTAGTTTTATAACCGGGAAAAAGGAAAAGAAAAAAAATCTAAAACTAATATATATAGTAAATGAAGAATGTAAAATACACAGGTTTACCTTTTATACTTTTTCAGATCCATTTTAGTGTCTGCTTTATCATGATTAGGTTTGAACTGGACACTAATCATTACCTTCGCAATATTCACAAGACCATTAATATTAGGATCACCAGTACTATTAGAAGATCCCGGGATCTTGAAATCGGACGGCGAAGAAACGTTCTGGGCTTTCGACTTACCTCCATCATTATTACAATCAGGGAATTTAATCAACTAGGGTTTCCTCCGTTGTTCAAGTGAACTAGAACCCGAGCCTATTAAAGTGAGCCTCGAAGCAGCCATATTCTCTGTGAAGCTCCCCAACTCTAGAGGCCTTTTGTTAATGTTGCCACTCACTTTGTTCGTTTCCTCCATGATTTCCAACCCTTTTTTTTGCCTGAAAATAAACAAGAATGTTAGAATTATAATTAAGCAAAGTATTAAAAGGAGCAGTACTACATGAAATTTTAAGAAAAAAAATTTCTATACTCAGAAAACAACCTTTATTATTAGATCTAGTAAATGGGTCATGTATATGAGATTATATAATGAGAGACTGCTTGTATATATACACAGCCAAAATACAGCAAAAAAAAAAAGAAAAAAACCTAAATTTACTTCGACAGTCAAGCATATCCTTTAACTGGTAATTTCGCAAATTGGAGATGAAAGGCTAAAAGACAATAGGGACCCTACTGCTTTCAGGTGATTATGATAATCTGAGTAATGCGCTTTTATGAAGTGGTTCCAAACATTATTTTATAATAATTTCATATATGATTTTATTATAATGTTTAGAGTTTATTATGACGTGGTTCCAAACATGATTTTATTTTATTATATCTCAAATTAAAATATTAGTTGCGTAGGGTAGTTTTGTCAATTTTGTTTAATTGTTTTCCTTCTTTGTTAATATATGCTTATTCCATGAAATGGTGGTCAAAGTAGAAATGGTATAACATAAACATATTATATGGGAAAAATGAATGCAATCTGTCACTTATGTATGTTAATATACATGCATGAGGAAGGTATTAATAGACAAACAGAAACTGAAATTTCAAGGCCAAATATGGAACTTTATTAATTATTACAAAACAACCAATATATATGTATATATATGTATAAATATATATGACTCAGGAAATTTATGTCAAATATGAACTGTCTGAGGAGAATAGACTTGACTCTCGACTCGCTGAGTTTTGTCACTCGTGACGTGAGTGCACACGTTCATAATAACCCATTTCTAGAATAATCCAAACTTCGTTCTTCAAAAGAAACTCTTTTTCTTTTTTCATTTTTCTTTTTGTACTTATCAAAATTAAAGAAATACTGACTAAAATTGAGAAATATCACTATATCTATCATTAAATTTGGAAAAAAAGAATGTTTATCCCACGCAATCTAATTACTTATGTATGAATTGATCTCCAGTTTGTTGGAAAATGACTATGGTTCCAAAACAGAGAAAAAAAAAAAAAAGATTTGCAAATTGCATTATCCGTCTTCTTTAAATTGCCCGAGAGAGCAATGTTGCTCAGTTTTATTGAATTACACAAAATAATACTGATAATAATATAGAAAGAAATATTGCGAGCTTTCCTATTTAGTTTGAGGAACAAATTTCGGACACACATATAACGTATATACTTTCAAAATATTGCTGCTAATATATATATATATATATAAGAGTGAAAGTGTGTGTGTGTGTATATATATATATATATATAAATGAAACAACAGATATAGTCTGCGTTGAAAAAAGGCAACATATATATTGTCCGTGTTGGAAAAACTTCCCACACACAATATTGTTATTATCTATCCTAAGAGATTGTTGTGTTAAACCAAGGGCTACTAATGAAATAGCTCTAAGATTATGGTTAACCAAATAGCCTTGAAGAAGAAAAAAGACAATTTAATAGTAGCCGTCATACAAAAAAAAATGCAGTCATCACAAAACCTGGGAATAAAAAATATTATTTATTAATGTAGAAATAAACTGAAGTTTTCCAAACTAGATAGAAATTTGAATACTGACCGAGATACTGGCTGGTATCAAGGAATTACCAACTCAATTACCCCAAAAATAAACTTATTGACTTTAGGGACTGATTAAACTCCTATGAAAAGTGCCTGTTTTAACTTTAATGAAAAGAAACTGAAAAGAGAAAAAAGAAATAAAAGATTGGTATTATGATTGGTGCTACTTAATCATTTATCATTGCAACATTTTATGTCTTGTTTATAGACACAATTGAATTTACAATTCATTGGAGTTCAATGCAAATTACACTAAATACATCAAGAATTACATTCAAATATAAATATATTTAAATTTTGAATCCAATATAATATACCACTATCTATCATATTCTTTTTCTATATACTTTTAACAATCACATCATATAATATTTCCCTCTCTCACCAATAACCTAAACACCTATTTGTATTTGAATACAATGTTAATGTAAAATATCCAAACACATATTATATTTTATGCATCATATTTGAATGGCATTATCGATGAATTGCTCTTTCAACACTCTATTAGTACTTATCTCTTATCGCACTGACACAATCATAGAGGATCATCAAGTTTGCTAATTTAGTAAGTTCTTAGGATTTTCGTTTCCCCTCTATACCAGAGGAATTGAATTTAAGACCTAATTAACATTAAAAATAGACGTAGTGCTATCAAAATGTAATTCTATTGAAAGTTTACGTAGTTATAGAAACTATCAAACTGTAATTTTGTATGATCATTGTACGTTATGTACTAACATATTAAGTGTTTACCCTGTTATCAATGATCTAAATATAAGAAAATAAGAAAGTTTATTACCTATTTTTGTTGCTACATGAGGGCTTGAATTAAGACCTTAATATCAAAAGTTGATCACTTTCGTAGTTATTACTATCATGAATGTAGTTTTATAGGAAGTTGATGTAGTTATTAACATCAAATTGTATTTTTGCACGATCATTTAATGTAATAATGTGGACACATATAATGATAAAAAAAATATCACGCTAATTAAATCAGCAAATTCTTTCTAATAATATTTTCAATTTCTATATGAGGACTTGAATTTAATTTCTACGTAATTATCACTATTAAAATATATTTGTATTGTAAGTTGACACCGTTATAGTATAACAAACCATAATTATGCATAATTATGTTACGTAACATATTAATGCGTGTTTATGATATTTACTTGTTATTGTGCAAACACAGTTACTAAAGATTTAAAAGTAAAGTCTCTATCTCTTTCATTTCTCTCTTTCTAATGCGTGAGGATTAGGGTTAATCAATCATTTTACTCTATTGGAGCCAGACTTCAATGGTGGCCTTTAGCCTATGTATGGTTTCTTGGCCATAGGCATGGAGGTGGGGATCATACGATGAGGGTTTTAGCAAAGGCAAACCCATAGGAGGAGGGTTAATGTTGTGTGCAGAAATAAGGTAAGAATGAGATAGTTGGTAATGGTGTGTCGTGCTCATGTGCTGAGGAGCTCCTTTAGCAGCTTGACTTTGGCAACCTAACTAGAATCTTCTAATGATGCTGATTGATTTATCAACAAGGACTATTTTTGTGTGATTTTTTTTTGTCTTGTTTATATTTGTATGTAATAATTACGATGGTTTCGCTATCTTTTATTTGGGTGTTTTGCTTTTAGTGGTTATTTCTAATAAGGTAGTTTCTCTACCTTCCACATGGTTGTTTGTCGACCAAATATGAGTCTTGGTGGTGTTTTGGTCCCGTTAGAGTTATTTCTATGTAGAGTTTATAATAACCCTAGTGTTACTGAGTCTTGGCTCTCAATTGATTGGAAAAGTCTATTATTTGTTAGGGTTTTACTAAAAAGAACCTTACATATACTTAATTATAGTTTGCCAAGGTCTATATCTATTTTTGGGTTTCAAGCATACGTTTTTCCCTTTAAACATCATCAGATTTTACTAATTGATCCATTCTCATTAAAGGGTTTTTGTCTCATGTAATATAACGTCAATTGTTATGTTTGGATTTTCATTTTTTTTTCAAGCATCAAAATTTTGCAGGTATTCTGTATCAAGTACTGAAGTATCAAAATACTAACAATTTACACTTTATTTATGAAAATCCTGTAATTTCCATTAATTAGTTATTTATTCTAATCACCAATATTTTCTCTAAATTTTTACGGAAAAGATATATACTTAGTTGTTATAGACGGCGTAAAAAGACCACAATTTTCTATTTTCATCCTTGCATATAAGGCATTATAATATATTTGTAAAATAGTTTCTTAAGCCGACATGTTTATATTTTTTACCCTCTTGTTTGGAATTTTGAGCCTCTATATTTATCTAGGCAATTAGCGAAAAAAAAACACAAAAAAACAAAAAAACAAAAAAAAAAAAAGAAACTATCATAGCTGGAATAGTAGTTCGGAGTATCGTTTTTGAAGGGCAATCCTATAATCAAGCAATTATTGATCTATTTAAATTTTTTAAAAACAACTTTTAATACAAAAAAAATATTTGAATGAGCCTGGTTTACTTTTGATAACCAGTGATTTTTTTTTTTTGAATTAGTGATTTATTTTTTAGTATACCATTGGTTCACTATTATTGTTAACCGGTGGCTTTGTTATACTAGTGTAGTTTACTTTTGGGCAATTAGTTAATTTCACTAGTTTGAAAACTAGTGAAATATATATATATTATGAAAGAACACAGTTTGAAAACTACTTATTCAATTTTTTAACACGTGAAATGTATTTTGTAATTTAAATTTTATTTTTTAATTTATTATTTTCTTAAGAGTTTAATTTAGTTAAAAAAAACTTTTTTACGCATAATACAATTTAAAAAAATATTGAGACAAATGAGATAGTAAATTACTCAGGACATACATCTAAGAATGTAGTATTTCATATGAAGCTGTTTATCTAGGAACAAATTTTTAAAAAAATTATTCCAACATGGTAATTGTGAAAAAGAAAATACTTATTATGAGATCCATTTGAAGAAAACTATTATCCAAAAAGACAACAAAAAAAATATTTAAGTAGGGGCACATTTGATAAATGCTAGTTAATTTTATGGTAATTAAAAACTAAAATTAATAAGACACATTTAAAAATAAATAAAAATATATGAATCTGAAATATAAATTTCAAGTAATTAAAATGTGTGTTTTTGTAAAAAAATTGTTCATGCATAGATAAGTGTGACATATTCACATAAAAAAAAGTATGCAAATCAAATAGAAAAGTAGTTAGGAGGTACTTATGAGAAAATAATAATTGAGAGACCCGCAATAAAAATAAATGACACGTTTTAAAAAATTAGGCAATTAGGAAAAAAAAAAGTGTTTATAAGGATTGTTGTTAATATAGTATTGTTTTAGATAACAACTTGAAAAATGTGACACATTTGAGAAATATTATTATAACATGTGCAAATTTGAGACAAGAAACCAGTGAGAAATATCAGTTAATTTTTAAAATATTACTATAAGTGCTTGATAAGGGCGAAAACAAATGGGTTGGCGTGTCTTGGTGATGATGGCTGCAAGAATTGAAATATAAGTTCAGTTGTTTCACTAAAATCTTGGGTCCAAAAAAATGGGTCACAAAACCACAACATTTCTCGATCCCTTACACTAGACCCTCCCAGCATCAAGCAACGCAATGCAAGGTAATACAAGCACGCGTACACTATTCCCTATGCGAAAATAACATGAAGAAACAAAGATAAAAATTAAGTCCAAAACCATAAAAAAAAAAAAAAGAGAAACTGGATGATTTAGAGAAGGGCGAATCGAAGACTAACTCTTGATCGGAATACATTCATATATGGTCATTTAAAGGCGATACTGATAATTAGGTTCCGCAGAAACTTGAAGAGTGGTTTGTTGATCAAGTCAAGCTTCTTATTTCTCAGGTTTTGGTGTGACGGCCCAGATTTGGTACTTGCACCGGTTTGTCACCATCTGCTTCAGCCGGACAGCCGCTGCCCAAAGTCAGATTCAGCGCTTGATCTCCTTGTAAATCTTCTTTTTGTTGATTCTTCTCTGTCATCATGTTGATGAATTGGTTTTGCCCATTCAAATCTGTTATACTTTCGTCAATATTTCCATATACTTCAGTCACTACAATTAAATCGATGTAATATTATTAGTTATATAAATCCTGCAAAGTGAATTTTATTTAGGCCTATGTTTCTTCTTCAACTGTTCTACATATAAAATCTTTTGCATTTTAATAAAAAGATGACGAGTGATGCAATTACCGCAAAAAGATCACATAACATTAGGAGACAAGTATTAACCATTATTAATATTTCTAACATCACTTGGCTGTGTTGTATATTAATAGATCAATATATATATATATACTCTTTTTCTTTATCTATACCTGTTATATTCGTCATATATATATCATACAGAAAATCGCTTTTGTAAATTTAGAAGAATAATTAGCACAATCAATGTCATGTAAGTTAATTTAGGATGCAATTTGCAGCTTTATACCTTGGATTGGGCTTGGAAATACAAACTGTTTCAGATCATATTGACTCAAGACCAGCTCATTTGCTGCTAGCTCAAATTCATTATTAGGTTCCAAGCAATTCAGAGTCACTCCTTGTTCATGCAAGTAGTGTTGTTGCAGCTCACGATGCAGTTGCCAAAGTCTGTTCAATTCTGCCTTTTTCTCTGCGATTGCAGCTGCCAGAAACATAATAAATATAATTCGAGAGACAAGCGCACATACACCCATCCCATATTCGAGAGACAGAGAAAAATAATACATAAATAAATTATTCATACAAGATTTGTAGTGGTTTGTGATATCTTGTTATTACATACTAGCATCACATAATTTTACACCTCCCATAATTGTATCGCAAGTCCCCTTCCTATGTTAACACACACACACACACACACATGTATATAATAACTGCTTTAAAATCTAATTTTTTAGCACAAATAAGTTGTAGGATGCCTAATGCACATAAAGAGAGAGAGAGAGAGAGAGGAGGCAACAACGATTACCATCTTGGAGTAATGCATTGTCTGCATAATTAACAGACAGTTGTGCAGTCAGGTTTTGCTGCTCAACTTGCATTAAATGAGACTGGTTTTGGTAGGCCGAGAGTTCCGAAGATAACACTGCTATTTGTGCCTGCATAAGATCAGTAAAGGAAAAGGTAGGGCGGGTGGAGGGTGGATTTCTATTATTATTATTATTTTTTGGTATCTAGAGTTGAAAATTCAATTTTTATATCTTATTGTAAAATCTAGTATGAAATTAGTATTAGACTATATTAATAATCACATGATGAGTGGGTCGGAAAACAATAAAATCTATAAAATTTCAATCCAAAAACTGTTCATTAGTGTATGTTGGTGGGAGTGAGTTGACCATTCTTAGGTCATATAATCTTCTGTTTTTTCATTTTCTTTAATTTGGCAATTATATATATATATATCCGACGATTTTGGAAAGTAATACATAGATATGAAGTTTAATGTCTAGCCTCAACCACTTTACTTGATCATTTCTAGTATTTACGTATTAATATCACACAAGCACAGAACAACTGCAAAGGTTATTCTTCCTCAAATTCATTTTCTACGTCATACAAATAGCAATAATCGAGCCAGACTATTATTTTAATGGATAAATACATTTGAATTTTTTTTAAGACATGAATTACATGAATATAAAAAATCGTATTATAGTCAATGTTTTTTAATAACTACCAGATACTTTATATTTAGAAAAGAATCACAGAACATGCATATATACTGCAATAGATTATTATGATGAGTGTTTATACTTTAAAATCACTTTATATTAGCATAATTTTAAGTACGATTTAAAAAAAAAAAACTAATAATGTATATATATGACCAAACTATTATTCAACCCTTGTTCCTTATCGTTTTATATTTTTGTTTCCTTTCTTTCCTTTTGGTAAGACCAAAGGAATTTTGACTGAAAGATAAAGGTTTTAATATAGGGGCATTAATTTTTAGTGAGAGCATAGTAGAAAAATTGTAAATTTTGAAGAAAACTTTAAAAGGAGTTCAGTAGGGAACGACAAACCCTTACTCGATTATGTGTGGCTTCAACCTTTCAAACAGTAATAAATAAAAGGATTTGACAAATATATACAAAAACCTTATATTTAAAAAATATAAAGTACAAAAATCCAGTGACCGGGGACTAGCGGGAAGAACATTAAATAGTTCCCTCAAAAGCTGATACTAGCACCTTTCTATGGATTTGGAATTAAAAATGTCAATGTTGTATTAATGGTGGTTTGATAATACAAGCGAGAAGTTCCGTAAAGGCAACAAAACAAATTGCTCGGAGGATGTACTAGTAAGTGAGGCATAACTGCATGAATAATCTCACACTAACTCTTCAATTTAAAGTCTGATTTGGAGTTTTCTTTGAAAGGAATTGAAATGTAAAAATATCGATTTATATAAACACATCTATACAAATGTTTGTGCCCACAACAAAAATATACAGGATCATTGTCATAAGCAAGCAATTTGTACTAATAGCTTATTGCTAGACTTTTTCTTTCCTTGTAAATTTCTATCTACAAAAGTAGGTCAACTCAGGATACTCAAATTGCTCTCGCCGAGACCATCTGCGAGAAGGTGAGGTTGTCTTTCTTTCTAGCCGCCACAAGTTTCTACCTTAAAACCTTAAAAGACAGAGAAATGGCGGAGCATTTATCTTTGTAAATTATGTATGGTGCAACACACTTTCCATTATAAAACCTATTGAGAACAATATATTCATTAAAACGGGACATTATTATCAAGCAATATAGAAGTTTTTATTCTTTTTGTGTTATTGTTTTAAGTTACTCGATCCGTATTCTCAATTGAATGTGATGATCGGTGACTTGATATAAATATAATTATAGATTGGTCACCGACTTAAATAATAAAAATTAAAGATAAATTTATGAGCTAATCAAAATTAAAGAAACTAGTCACTGCTCCACTATATATCTATAATAAATTGGAGGGAAAAACACACACACACACACACGTATGTTTGTGATGTAGGAGGCTGAAGAAGAAGTTGTAATTATTGTCTTTATGGACTTCTTTTCTACTTGCTGGTTGTTTTTATTTAGTTGTCGTTTTTACTATGGATAGCATGTCTCCTGCCGTGCTCCGCCACGCCACACATTTGATATAGGATTGCAAAACTCCGACGTCGGAGGCAAATCTCCGGCAACCATCAATTGGCGTTGAGGTTTGGGTCGGACCTCTCCCATAGCTTGACTGATAATCGTAGGATCAAAGTTCTCAAACCGAGCGATGTCTACCCAATAGAGATCTCGATCTCAATCAGACTAATGGCAAGGCACATCTAACTGAAGGCTCATTCAATACCTTCGATCTGTCTAAAGGACCTTCATTTTGCATTCATCAACTGTTATTACGAGAACAGATGAAAAGTGGGAAGAAAATTGTGTATTGTCATTTTTCTGTTTCTCCTCCTCAATTACATGAATTACAGGATATATATAGAGCCTAACTAACTACTTACTAACTGCTTACCAGAAGCAACCAATATGATTACAATTAAGCCAACTAATAAAACTAACTACTAATAGTTACAATAGAATTATCAAAACTAATAACAGAATCAATTTAACTAATCTAAAACTCCCCCTCAAGATGGACTATGAATGTTCTTGATGGTCACTTGGATAAGAGTGAAGACAACAAAACATAGGGTAAAGGCTTCATAAACATGTTTACCAGCTGGTTTTGAGACCTAATAGGCATGAGCTTGATGAAACCATCAACAACTTTATCTCGAACAAAATGGTAGTCTATCTCAATGTGCTTAGTTCGTTCATGGAATGTAGGGTTAGTGGCAATGTGAATGGCAGCCTGGTTATCATAAAATAAAAGAGTTGGTGGAGACGACTTTATACCAATCTCCTTTAACAATTATGTTAGCAAAGTCAACTCACTTGTTAAAGCTGCTAATACTTGATACTTTGCCTCAGCAGATGATCTCGAGATGGTATTTTGTTTCTTAGCTTTCCACAACACTAGAGAGTCACCAAAAAAAAAACACAAAAACTAATGACAAATTTTTTGGTATCTCGGCATGAGCCCCAGTTAGCATCTAAAAAGGCTTTGAGCTGAACTGAAGAAGAAGTAGAGAAGAATAAGCCTTGACCAAGAATGGACTTGAGATATCGAAGAAGATGATGAATAGCGGCCAAATGTAGTGCTCTAGGCTGTGTTAGAAATTGACTAAGTTTGTTTATAGTAAAGGTAATATCTAGACAAGACAAAGTAAGGTATAGAAGTTGTCCAATAAGTCATCTGTGTTGTGAGTCATCAGTGAGGAGTTCACCATCTATAGCATTGAGTTATGTCTTTGAATCCATAGGGACATTGACCGGTTTGCTAGCAAGGAAAAAGGACAATTCCTTTTCTGGATCTTACTATCTCAAGCCCAAGAAAATATTTTAAACTACCTAAGTCATTGAGCTTAAACTGACTCTGTAAAAAAACTTGAAGAAGTTTATGGTAGACATTGATGGCCCTGTGATAATGATGTCATCCACATAGACTAATAATGCCACAAATGAAGAACCCACCACTTTATGAATAAGGAATAATCAGATTTTGACTGGATAAAACCAAATTTAAGGAAAGGGTGTGAGAACTTAGAGTACCACTGCCTAGAGGATTATTTAATACCATAAATTGACTTATGTAGTCTACAAACTAGCTTTCCTTCTTGTTTAAGATTCTCCCCCTTTCTAGTATACCCAAGAAGCAAATCCATATAAACTTCTTCAAACAAGTCTCCATTAAAAAAAGCATATTAACGTCTAATTGAGCAAGGTTCCAATTTTGACTAGCAACCAAGGCCAATAAAACTTTGATAGTAACCAATTTGGCGACTGGGGAAAAGGTGTCAATAAAGTCTATTCCTTTTTGTTGAGTGTAGCCCTTAGCAACCAATCTAGTTTTATGCCTATCCACAGAACCATCTGACTTATACTTGACTTTGTATATCCACATGGAGCAAATAGAATGCTTCCCAGAGTGCAATGGAACAACTGACCTATTGTGTTTGGCCTCCGTAGCATCTAACTCAGCCTTCATGGCTTCCCTCCAATGTGAAAACTTTATTGCTTGATAATAAAACTGAGGTTCAAACTGGGAGGAAACATTCAATATAAAATTCCTATGAGAGGAAGGTAAGGAATCATAGGACAACTAGTTTGCCAGAGGGTATCTACCAGTAACAGGTAGGTGACCAGAATCACTTTTGAGAAACAGTAAATTACAGTGAAAATCCTTCAAGTAAGATGGAGGCTTGGTGATCCTGGAAGACTTTCTGATGGGAACTATCTAAGGCCGAGGTGAGGAAGTGTATGATGGAGGATACTGTTCCTTAGGATGTGAGGAATAATCAGTTATAGTAGAATAAGTTGGAACCTCAATTAGCGAGTTGGGGAGAACAAGATCAGGAAAAGGATCGACTAGAGTATCTGCACTAATCATAGAGTGAAAAGGGAAGATTTCTTCACAAAACATGACATCCTTGGATACAAAAAACTGCTTACTTTCAATGTTATACAACTTATAGCCTTTCATACTAGAAAGGTAGCCCAAGAACACACAAGTCCTAGCCTTTGGATGAAACTTTGCTCGTTGGCTAGGGAGAGTGGAAGCAAAGGTGAGACATCCAAAAACTCTGAAGAATGAGTAGTCAACACTTTTGTTGTATAGCAGCTCATATGAAGACTTGTTCTCAAGTAAAGGTGAAGGTGTTCAATTCACCAAAAATGTTGCAATTAATACACATTCATTCCAAAACTGAATGGGAACTCTTGATTGGAAGTATAGGGCTATAGTAACATTTAACAAGTGTTGATGCTTCTTTTTAACCACTAAATTTTGTTGTGGCCTGTCTATACATGAAAATTGATGAAGAAATCCCTTTTGGCTAAAAAAATCTATAAATGCTAACTCTTTAGCATTGTTAGATCTAAACTCCTTGATTTTGGTAGCAAATTGAGTTTCAATCATGTTGAAAAATCTTGGAATTATAGTAGACACATCAGACTTGTATTTAAGTAAAAAAAACCTAAGTAAACCAGTTGCAATCATCCACTAAAGTCTAAAAGTATTTATGACTTGAATGAGCAGGTACATGATATGGTCCCCATATGTCACAGTGGACCAATTCAAAATGAGTATGAGATCTATGATTGTGAGAAATAAAAGGCAATCTTCTTTGTTTAACTAAAGAACAAATATAGCAAGGATCACTTTTATTAATTCTCAAAATGTCACAATTCAAACAGTTCTTTAAACTATCCAACTTTTTGAAACATAAATGTCCAAGTCTATAATGCCAAACATGAACAAAAGCATTGTTAGCAAAACAATCTATACTCAATTTTTTTATGTCAAGAACATAAAGATCCTCCAGCCTTTCATCCTTGCTAATCATCCTGTTGGTGTTGATCTCTTGTATAGTGAAATGGTCATGATAAAAAGTGACTGCAAGTTGTATATCTGCTATGAGAGGACTCATAGAAAACAAGTTAAACCTGAATTCTAAAATGAGCAAAACATATCTCAATAACAGTTTTGAACTCAGTTTGACACCACCACACAAACTGACAACAACTTGTGTATAATTGGGCAAGGTGATAGTAGAACTCTTCATAGGTCTCATGATGTAAAAATACTTGTAGTAGAGCAAATATACCTAGAAGCACTCGAGTCCACTATCCAGCACTTTGAAGACGACAATAAAGGAAATGAGGAAACAGAGAAGCATGTACCTGTGAAGTGTGAGGTATTGGGAGTCTCTTGAGGCACATTTCCTTTAGTAAAGGAAAACAGGTGATTTGAGAACATTGACATCAACTATTGGTATTGATTCTTATCAAGACTTTGAAAGATATTCTTAGCTCCCCCAGCATTCTTTTTACTATCATTAATCAGGTTGGCGTGGTTGACAGCTACTGTTTGATTCTTGGGCTGATTTTTATAGTCGCTGCTTGAAGCCAGGTGGATAGCCGTGTAGCTTGTAACACTTCTCAATGGTGTGGCTATGATAGTTGCAATGGGTACAGAAAGGCCTATCTTTCTTTTAGCCTTTGTTGCCTCTAGAATTGTTAACTGACCCTTTGACACCATCATTTTTTACTACAAATGCCATTCCATTGACTGAATCAGCTCCTAAACTTTGTTGACCAATGGACCTTTAGTGCTTTTCTTGTAAGACCAGTGAGAAGACTTTATTTATGGGAGGGAGGGGATCCATCAAAAGCAACTAACCACTGACTTAAGCAGAGGAGTAATTGAGTCCCATGAGAAACGACATGAAATACTCCATCTGGTAATGAGTATTAAGTTCCTTAAACCCCCCACGTGTGCACTTACTATAGGTACAAACAAGCCTGTAGTTGCTTAATTCTTCCTATAGAGCCTTTAACTTTGTGAAATACACATTGACAAAGTTTTGAAACTGACCAAGTTTCATCAATTCACGGCGTAATTAAAAAATCCTAGGTCCATTACTTTACTGGAAATGATCCTTAAAATTTTGTCAGATTTCAAAAGCAGATTCTGAAAAAATTATACTTGCAGAGATTTCCTTGGACACAGAGTTCAGAATCCATGAAATCACTACATTGTTATTCCTAACCCATGAATTAAGAAGGTTGTGACCAGTACCTTCAGGTTTGGGGATAGAACCCTCAACGAATAGTAGCTTGTTCTTTGCAGATAGGGCGATCATCATTGCTCTGGAGGCGTAGTTATCTCCAGTCAGCACCTATGAAACGAGAGAAAGGCTAGGACTATCAGAATGATAGAGGTAGTAGGGATTGAAACGATCGTCAATAGTAGACTTGCCAATTGACACTATGGAACTGCCAGAATTTGAAGACTCCATGGATGCTGAGAACAAAGATTGGAGATCAGCAATTAACTCAGATCAAACCGAGAAAACGAATTTCAGAAGATTGAGCAGTGAACCAGAGAAGATGCAGAATCAGTGATCGAAGAAGCGATCGAGCAGCAAAGGATTACTCTGATATCATATTACGAGAACAGATGAAGAGTGAAAACAAAATTGTGTATTGTCATTTTTCTATTTCTCCTCCTCAAACACATGAATTACAGGATATATATAGAGCCTAAATAACTGCTTATTAACTGCTTACTAGAAGCAACCAATAAGATTACAATTAAGCCTACTAATAAAACTAACAGTTACAACAGAATAATCAAAACTAATAACAGATTCAATTCAACTAATCTAAAAACTATGGAGCAGCTCCAATCACCGACCATAGCTATCGTACCTTCTAGGAACAAATGAGGGCTCTGATATCAAATGATGCAGCGAAATTGAAAAAATTTTCAAGCCAAATTCATGGCAGAAGGGGAAAACCCAAAAAAGAGAAAGGAACACTGATATCAAAATTCTGCAATATTCAAGACTGACCCCAAAAACAATACATCAGAGAACATTAATCCTTAGACTCTCAACGACAAAGAAAGCTAGTTTTAATTCAAACGACTTTCACAAGGCTCGCAGGCCCAAAGATTCCAAACATTAAACATAAAGATAAAGCGACAAGCAAGGCATAAGCAGTAATCAACAAATACATTAAACGACAGCCCTCTTGACTAACGCCAACCGCAAACTAACAATAAAGCGACCTAATAATGCAACAGAAGTTATCAACAATATTTTAAGTAATCAAAATAGCACTCGAAAATATTAAATGGCTGCACTAAACTCCTACATCAGTTTGCGCCGGACGATCTATCTATGTTTACAGGAATTGATCTCCGCTTTGTGGGTAAAAAAATAGAAGATTACCGCAACTTGCTGTCTAAATTGGCCGAGACCAAATTTGCCGGTTTTATATAGGATAAATAAATAAAAGAAATATTGCGAGCTTTCCTTTTATTTAGTTGGAGGATCACAAATACTCGGACGCTCAGGTAAATATATATATATATATATATTCACGACGTTGCTACTTAAATTTTTTTTTTTTTTTTTGGCCAAGAGAATGAAAGAATATAGTATTAAGGAAGCAACAGATATAGTCCGTCGGGAGAAAAATTTCCAAAACCACACAGTGATAGTGTCTATCCAAAGAGCGTGTTATATTAAACCATGGAAATAAACTGAAGCTATATTTCCAAAATAAATAGAAATTTGAATAACGAAACTAATTAGCTACTTGATCATTGATCATTGTAATATCTAGAATTTATTTATTATATCACACCGACACAATCATAAAGGATCACCAAGATTGCTAATTTTGCAAGTCTTTTTAAGGTTTTTTCCCTCCTCTACATGAGGAGTTGAATTTATTGACCATAACATTGGAAATTAACGTTTGCCATCAAAAATATGATTCTCCATTGAAAGTTGACGTAGTTATATAAGCTTTCACATTGTAATTCTCTGCATGATCATTGCACATATGTACTAATGTGTCATTGATGAAATGATCAAAGATATTGAAAAGTCACAAAGGTCCTTTTCTTACATTTTTTTTCCCCACATGAGGGCTTGAATTTAAGACTATTGCGTAGTTTTTGCTTTCACAATGTATAACTTTTTAGACGTAGGTGCATAGGACGTTGATGTAGCCTATCACTATCAACTTATTATTCTACATGATCATTGTACGTAATACTGTGGATATTATGATCAAAGATTTCACCATACCGCTAAATCATAAAATTCTTTAAAATATTTATATATTTTTTCTTTACATAAGAACTTGAATTTAAAACCTTAGTGAAGGAAGTTAATTAACGTGCGTAATTGTTACTATTATAACATATTTGTATTGTAAGTCGACGTGTTTTACCATCAAACCATAATTATGCATGAGCATCTTACTTAATGTACCAGCTTAATTACAGTATTTACTTATTAACATGTGTGCACAATGATCACAGATTTTAAGATTACTAAATAATCAAGTTCTTTATAATGTCTTATTTTCGATTTTTGTCGTAAGATCATGGACTTAAATTTTGTCAAGTCAAGTATTGACGTAGTTACCACTATCCAAACATAATTGTAATATATTATGGATATGTGTAACAAATATTTGAATTAATTATCTAAGGAATTAACATTCCAAAAAAAAAAATTGCACTTCTAGATATCTTCTCTTATATATATTTCGATCCGAAGTTCAATGAAAAGAGCCATCCCTCAGTTTTCCTGCAGGCCAAAAGCCTAACAAACATAAATTGACTAGTTGTTCCTGCGTCTCTTCTTTTTATACTTGATTCTATACAAATTTTAGCTTCTTTAATGTGATTCTCAAACTTAACTACCAGTATTCTTGTGGCGAATAACGCAAATATCCTTTTTTTTTTTTTTCTTTTATGTTTAGTCAGCTAAATAAGGCCGTGCAATATGTAGTCATTGAATATTGGTACCTAGATTTTATAGATATTGACGTAATTAATATTTTTGAAATTTATTCAACATTTATGAAGTCTTTACATGCATAGAACTCTAAGAAACGTTTAAAATAATCAAAATTTCTTGACAAAATAGATTGATATACTAATAATAATTAGTAAATGATAAATACATTTGGTAAGAAGTGTCTACATACTGGAGAGTCGATGACAATCATATATTAACAAATTAAATTTAGTAAAATAATTACGAAATGTCTTATATTATTAAAATTTGATCTGAATAATTAATACTATAGTACAAGATAAAGGGAATACTAATACTGAAACAAGCCTCTAGGAAGTTCAAAATCATTTGGATTGTCTTCTCGGGTCAAACAATATTAGTACCAAAGAACCACAGTTGTACTTTTGAGTGGTTTTTCTTATTTTTGTACTAAAATTTTGGACATAATCTTTATGAGTAGGAAATTATGAGCCCCAATTTTGATTTTTACATGAAAACTGAGAGACAGATAATTGAAGATTCCATTACCGTACCATGTTTACTAAGCTTATCCCATTGTACTGTAATTAGGATCGTAAATGAGTGGTATAAAGATCATAACCATTTTCATTATTTTTTTCAACCATCGAAGGTATTACATTTTTAGTTTATACCCATAGTGTAAAATGACAGAAATATTTTTATATTTTATCCTTACGTTTAATGCATTAGAATGTATTTTGTTGCATACATAATCCAATTGGCAATGGTAGAAAAATATAAAAATCCCACAATATACGGTGAGTAGCGGGGCTTATTTTAGTGAAGATGTTTTAATATTTCAATTGGACTTATAGAGAGAAAATAAATTTTTAGTTAGAAAAATGAGAAAAATGTAAAATTAGAGGTAGAAATACAAAAAAATCACTGGGGACGGAAGTTCCTCACTCGAATAAGGATGACTCCGCTCCAGAACATACTTGATGAAGATACAAAAGTTCTTCCACATATATGAAAGAAATGACGCAGTGTTACTATATCATCACCCGGATACATGAGCACACAAACATACGTACATATAATTTACAACATATGCAAATACATGTTTTTAGTATCTTTATCAGCGTCTGATTTCAATAAAAAAAATTCCTGAAGGAATTTAAATACTTCGATCATATTTAACAACTTCACCAGAAAAGCAGAACGCAGCAATAAATCATTAAAAAAAATTTTAAAGTGGGGCCAAAAAAATAGAGGATTCAAAGGATGAAGCTGTCGATATTATCATTATTCCAAAAATTATAAGGTTGTACCAAATGTGGGTTCACCCATCTAAGACGCATAATTATCTCAGATCACGTTCTTGAAGACAAAAAATTCTCAGGCAAATATATTACCAGAGACTGTATGATGCTAACTAAGTCTCAAAAGATGTCCTTAAACAAACTAATAACAGCAAACAAAAACTAGGAAGTCCGTCATATGAAGAAGTTGCAAATTAACTTGAGTACATGAGATCTGCCCTTAGACTGATAATAATAAGAAGCCCCAAATAGTTGGTATTTTTCTAGTTTTGGTTCTTCATCATGAGGGGGCTCTTCTGCTGGTCCTGATTATTGATCATTATTCGAACCTCCGCTGGTAGAGAATCCTCCGGCAATCTCAGACGGTTGTTTGTGATGGACTTCAAATAGCTTCGCCAGTCTGTCCCTTTCCTTCTTCAGTTCCACAGCTTGTGCTGCATTAATATATCCAAAAGCAAAAATATTATCAGTCATTCTAAACAATTCACTTCTAGAACATATATATATATGTACATATATATATATGCTAATATAAATAGATCCAGAGAGAGAGAGGACCTTCTTTGAACGCAAGTTCACCGAACATGACGGAGATTTTGCCTTCGATTGTAGCGTTTGTTGCCTTCAACAATGTATTCATGCTTGCACTCTCTTCTATTTTTGAGGAGGAAATCTCTAATATTTTAGCCTGCATGAGGAACTAATTATTTAAAAAAAAAAAAAAAAAAAAGCTAGGCATAATAAACATGAAATTAAAAAAAAAAATTGCCGAACACAAAACTTATATTGCAGATCTGCTTCAAAGATAAGAAATGTTGTTTGTTATACATACTTGTAGAGATTCCACTTTCGCTTCGAGATCACGAATGTATTGGTGCTGTTTCAGTCGATGCCTTTGAGAGTACCCTCTGTTTAAAATAATCCTAAAGAGAAAACACGTCTGTATATTGTGAATTTATTGTTATCATTTTTATTTAAAAGAATTAAAAAAAAAGACTTAAATCTATCAGAATGTATACCTGATACATGTACGGAAAAAATAAACCATTAAATACACCACCTATATATATGTATATATATATTTATAATATAAAGAAATATATACATATATGGACAAACCTTCTCATCTTCTTGGCATCTACGTTCGGTTCAGGTATATTAGAGTCAAAGGTTTGAGTGACCTTGAACTCAGAGACAACGAGTTCTTCGTTTTTCACAGAAGCATTAGGTGGCAATTGAATGGGAAGCTTTGTTGGATTCTTTTGAACCCTTTGAGACGGAAGTTGCAATGGAGTGCTTTCAGGATTGACTCCTCCTGATGATCCATCTAGCTCCATTTTGTCTAAACCCTCCATTTCTTTTGTGTCTCTATATAACTAAGAGTCTAAGAACAAGCCCTATAAATAGAGGCACACCAAAGAAATATATAAGATATTGCCCTTTGATAATGAAATTTGTCTCGGCAACGGAAGGAAGAGCAAATCAAGATATATATATATATATATTTATCCCTTTTATGGATTTCAAGATAAAGGGAAATAAATCTAGAATATGGCTATACAACTTGCAAAATATTGGCATTTGGAAAATTGGTAATTCATTAATCTTCCATTTATTTATTTACTTTTTTTAGTGCTGCCTTTGCATCTATTGTTCACACAAATGCTCAAACTTTAACGAAGAACAAAGTTGAGTTTGAATTTATATTTTACGATATTTTTTTTATATTTCCTGGTTTTATTTTTTTCATTGTCGTGCTAGTTCATATAGATCTATTACTATCGTATTGTTTTGTTTGGTAATAATCCATAAAAATAGATCGAAAAGTGGGTATAATTAAAAATATTTAATGTAAAAAAGTTTTTTAAAAAATATTTTAAAAAGAACACATTTATGAAATATTAACATATTTATAATAATTTTTAAGATCTTTAATTTTCTAAAATAACAAATAAAAAGTATTTTTATAATAAAAATCTGAATCATATAATCAAAATCCTTAACAAGTATAGTATAGTGACTATATTCACAGTTTCCTCTGACCAACACAATTTCTAGACCGACAGTCCAATGTATATGTAAAATAACTAAAAATATATATATTTTTTTTTTAAAAGGGAAGAAGAAGAAGTCCAGCAGCTGCCCATGAGATGTAAACCTAAAGCAAACTCACTTGTCAGGTGAGGTCAGATTAAACCATAAGCTAAGAGGGTGGGTCACAAATCCACCAGGTTAACCCAACTCATATTTACCATTCTATCTAATGTCTATTCACGACGCCGTTATTATTATTATTATTATTTTTATTATTATTTATTCTATCCAATGTCCATTCACAATGCCATCATCATTATTATTATTATTATTATTATTATTATTATTATTAAGGGCATGATGTCATTTTCAAAGGGCTAATGATGCAAAAAAAAAAAAAAACATACATTTTGGTCAGCTTGTGCCGGATATTTGGATATTTATAAACATATTATATTATATTTTAATTATATTTAAATATAATTTATTTTTTAAATATTATATTTGTTTGGGAAGTATCTGTTTTTATTTTAATAAAATATATGTTTAAATAAAAAATATTTTAAATTTAAAAAATTGATATAATTGATAAAAATTAAAATTAAAATTAAAATTAAAAAATTAATATAATTATTTTAAAAAAATTTTAAATAATAATTATTTTTGTAATGTCGTTAAAAAAATTATATTTAAATATAAAATTTTAAATTTCGTGTAAAATTAGTTTCTGTATAATCGTTTTCCAAAATACAATGAAACTGACCCAAATCCAGTCACATCGACGCATGGGCGTGGCTTCGATTGGGTCCTCTGCAACTTCTTCGACTGTCTTTCACCATCTTCGCTTCAGCATCCCATCCCCAACTCACTACGTGCTCTTCTCCTCCTTCACTCCTGCACCTCTCACCTCTCTTTCTCTCTCCTCCACTTCCCGCGCTGACATCTTCTTCTTCACACTCTTCCCTTCTACTCTAATCTCCCCCTTCACGCCTCCCCGCCCCCTCCGCCGCCGCCCGACGTCAGCGCTACGAACCGCAGCTATGTTCTCGCAAAACGCCGTCGTATCCGACATCTTCGCCGCAACCTTCACCGCCTGCGTCGCCTTCTCCTGTCTTCGCTTATGGAAGGTGACCGCCACTCGCGGCCTCTTTGACCAGGTGAGAAATTGCGTAATTCTGCTTTTCTCAGTTGTAAACTGTAAAGGAAGGTTTTTTTTTTTTTTTTTTTTCAAAATTTTTCAACTCTATTGCTAGCCAGCTATGCGAAGAATTGAGGGCTGGACTAATTTTGTAATCTGGATTTGCAAATACTTGGATTCGTAGCTATGAATTCCGGCCGTTGGCCTTAATTTCTAGGCTAGTGTCATAATTTTGCATTTGGGTAAGAAAATCGTTATCCTATGTAATGCTATACTTGATATCTAATTTAGCCCTAAGTATTTAATGGCTAATGTTAATATGTTGAATTTTTTACTTAATAATTACAACATTGTCGTGTTCAAATTATTTAGAAGTTAAGATTTTACATTTTAAGTTCCAAAAAAATTATGAGAAAAAGTATGACAAAACATTTCCTTGTGCCAAATATAGCAATAGCGTTGGCGTTTGTACCGGGGATTTATTAGAACTGGAAACAACATTTAGTACTTATTTTTGTTTGGTGTTTTCATTTCCATAGAAAACGGGAAGGGAAAAGGGGGGAAAAAAAGTTTGTCTTTACGTTGTACCCATTTTGGTAGTTTTTTACGGAGAAATTTTGCTGATTTGATGGTAAATTGGAATGGGTTTTTCAGTTTAATGTATGTCTTAAGGTGATTTTTTTCTTATCAGTTCATTCATGGAGGATTCTTATTTGCTTTTCTTCCATTGTCTAGAAACTAAATAGGAAGCTTGTGCATATAAGCATTGGCCTCGTTTTCATGCTTTGCTGGCCACTTTTCAGGTACTCATATCTTGACTGAAAAGATTTACGATGGCCTCAGTTGATGTGTTTTCTGATTCTATTGCATTGCAGTTATGGATCTTGGGGAGCAGTATTAGCGGCATCTGTTCCGGGACTCAATATAATACGGATGCTTCTCTTGGGACTTGGAATATGGAAAGATGAGGCTACCGTGAAATCGATGAGCAGATTTGGTGACTACAGGTCAGAAAGTTGAGAGAACCGTTAGTTGAGGATTTGTGCGTGTGAAATGTATGGCATCGACCTATGCATGAGTGGCTTTTTCTCACTTGATTCAAATTGGAACATAAGATAATTTACGGCATGAAAGTACTCAAATACATGGTCTAATTCTTTCATTATTTAATACGGCTGGCCCTGTGAAATTGCTTCGTCTATCATTCCAAAATAATGAACTAGCGAGGTTCTATTGTGCTAGTTCTTGCTTGAGAACCAAATTTTCAGAAAGTGAGCCTCCTACGAGAAGAGACTTAACACCTTAACCTTTTTTCTGAATTTAGTTGTTCTGAGTATTTATCTATTCAGGTTTCATACACAATATCTTAATTTGTCTATAGCTTACTACGTGCATCAGGGAGCTTCTCAAGGGGCCATTGTACTATGCGACAACGATTACATTAGCCTCTGTAATCTATTGGCGAACTTCCCCAATCTCTGTTGCGGCAATATGCAACCTATGTGCTGGAGATGGTATTAACAAAGGCTCTTTTTTATTGAAGTTTTAGCATCTCAAATCAAAATTTTATGAACTAAAGAAAATCATCGAATACCCATCTGAAACTTCTTCCGTGAATTTTTTTCTTGGTATTGTTCAGAGACTTTCTTGATTCTTTGTTGCCCTGATTCAGGTTTAGCAGACATCATAGGAAGGCGATTTGGTCGTACAAAAATTCCATACAACCAAAACAAAACCATAGCTGGTAGCATTGCAATGGCATCTGCTGGTTTTTTAGCATCTGTCGGGTAACTCCTACTACCCCTCGTCTTCTTAAACCTCCACTTTTCGGTTGTACAAGTCATAATACACCAATTAAACATCTTCAAAATATTGCGGCAGGTATATGTGCTATTTATCCTCATTTGGATTTGTGGAAGCAAAATGGGAAACGGTTCTAGGCTTTTTCATTGTTTCTCTTGCCTCGACTCTGGTGGAATCGCTCCCAATAAGCACTGAACTTGATGACAACCTCACAGTTCCCGTGACATCTATACTGGTGGGAAGTCTTGTTTTCTGATATCAGTGATCCTTGTAAGATGCTAGAATGATGAGCTAGTTAGTATCGGGACCAATATCATTTGGTGTAGATGCTGGTACCTTATCTTGTCTACATTAGCAAACTGCCTGTTGACTCTTTCTACCATTTTTCCTCTGTCGTACCATGTAATACTTGGGTATTCTCTGCTTCTTTAAAGATCAAAATGTTTGTTACGAAATTAAGCAAAAATGGCAACGAAAACAGAAAAATAAGAACACATAGATTTATGTGAAAATAACCCTAGATAGGGAAAAATCTCGAATAGGAGAGAGAGGTTTACTAATTTGAAAATTGATACAAAATGTGAATATAATGTACAGTTATATAAAACATAATAACAAAACTTTAAATTATATTATATATATGAGCGACCTATCAACTTGATCTTTTAGTTACTAATATAGAGTTCCAAAAAAAATTCTCATAATAGGTTACATTACGAGGTTTTCAAGTCGAATTAAAACAAGAATTTAGATAACACATTCTAATAATATTATTTATTTTTGGGATCCATTTCTTGATTTTTCTTTCACTAAATGATGTGATTAAAGGTGCACCCCTTGTTTTGGATGATTTCAGGAAAAGTCTTTAAAAAAAAAAATTAGGTGGAGATTTGAAGTACATTTTTTTGTTGTACAATCAAGTGTAAAATTAATGTAACATTATTAATGCATGCAACCAAAAAATCTTAAAATTCATGTCATTAAGATGCTCATAACCTGACTGAACATTAGAGATCTATCATTAGGCAAAAGACATCCCAATGGAGTTAGCGGTCAGTTCATTGCTCAAGAACACTTTTCCCAATTTTGAAAAACGAGCCCAAAGAATGAGAGAAAATGAGAGACATGGAAACGAAATCCTCAAAAACGTATCCGATACATAAGAAATAGCATATCATCCAGACGCCGTAGTATTAGAGATTTTTATTTTCTTTTTATTTATTGTTGAAGCAGAGTATTGAAGAAAACACAAGTCCAAGTCTACAGTGTTCAGTCCCTGCTATTGGACTTGGAAAGGCATACATAGATGATCCGGAGATACGACTCTCATAGCCACACGCTAGAGATTCAAATCCAAAGAATCGGCATACAAATTAAGGCAGTACTTAAACCAAATCTCATCGACCAGAACCTCCTACATGGAACCAGATGTTCCAAGTTTCCAACCCTGCACCAAAGCAAGCTCAATAGCTCATAAACAAGATTCAAGATGCTTTTTTACAGCTGAGATGGGAACTTTGTGGTGGCCTCATCATTGTTGTGCGGCAGAGACACCTCTGTTGCATTGCTACCGTCGTCGCCATTCGCTTGTTTCCGCAATCGCCTAACGCAGGGAAACACGGCGACGCAGCAAATGAAGACGGAGAACACGGCGATGAGAGCAATCATCATTATCTCGCCGTGGAAGGCATACCGCCTGTCCCGCAGGAACTGAAGATCCTCCTGCTGCTGCCCTTGTGGCGTGGCGGGTGCTGTGGCGGGAGCCATACTACTTCTCATCTCCACCCGTCGGTTCATGTAGGTGCATTTGACAAAATCAAGTTGTGAAATTTGATCCCAAAATTCCCTTCATTGTATACGGTACATACTTTCAGAACAAGTCTAACATTAAACTTTTGGTAATCAAGTGATCGTAGGACCATCAGGGGCTTGACCCGTTGATCGTGTGGCCAAGGATGGAGGAGTTGCGTGAGCTCCGTCGCATTCTATCTCAGCTTTGCGACAATGATATTGAGCCCTTTTATTGTCTAGTTTCCGTGTGGGGTACTTCGTTACGAGAAAAATTTAGTCATGAAGCGAAAAGGGAAAGACATAAATCAATAATAATGATAATAAAAATAATAATAACAACAAGCCTATCTCATCCCTTTCTATATTTACAGCAGAGCATCATAAGGGTAATGCACTTTACGTCAAAATCATATATTTTTTTTAATGCAAACTGCAAATATATATTTATATAAATTAAAAGTAACCGAAACAAATATGATAATTCAAGCAAGTGTGCAATCAAATTTACACACCAATAAAAAGATAATAGTGATTAAGCCTTAAGTTCATAATATTTATTTTATACGCCATTTGCTTAATCAATTTTTTCTTAATACCTTTCTTTTTAAAATCCTTCCTCCAATTTTCCTTTTTCTCCTCCTTTCACTCTATCAACGTATTCTAAATGTTATGAGACTAAAATCCTCGCATAAAATTGACACGAAAGATGAGTTAATAGTGGTCATAATGCATTGCTTGGAGATAGATGGATAATTAAATAACATTGGGTTCCAAATTAAAGTTTGTTGAATTTTAGCTCCTGGCATTGAAGCAAAACAAAACAAAATAGGAAAAGAGACAAAGGACAAGTTGGTAAGTGCATGCATTAGGTGTCTCGTATCATTTCTTGGTCCAGGCACGTGATAGCGATGCTTCTTATATAAGGATAAGATGAAGTTTGGCCTATGTAAAATACCCAAGATGTTCCGATCAAACCCGAAATTGTACGGGCAGTGGGCCTGTACTATTCAAAAAGGAAACTTTAGTAAAATGTCGCAAAACAATGACTTTGATTTATTTTTATCAAAAAAAAATTCTTACAAAAAAAAAATCATCGATAAATGAAACATTTATTAATTAAAAATGTTCATTTACTATTATATTAATAAATCTTTAATTTACCAAATAAAAATATTTTATTTATCAAAAATAAATATTTTATTTATCAAAATTATATAATGATATATAAAACATTTACTATTAATTTCATCTCTTCCTCTATCTTCCTTAATCACCCTCTCTTTCTCTTTCTTCTCTCTCCTCCTCCAATCCATACTAATTCCTAACTAGCTCAAATCACAAATAACGACCAGCCTTTTCGTTGTCCTCCCTCGTGCTACCAAGTCCGCAAGGAAGAGATCCAGTTGTAATTGCTGAGCACATATTGCAAATCGAGTCCAATCCTCCTGTCATCCTCCCTCGCTACTAGGGTTCCACATATTATCGGATCTTGTGGTAATGAATCTCGCTGTGTGGAAGAGCTTTTCGATGCCAGTGTTTTGCGATTAAAGTTGTAGAGCCTCAGATCTCACCAAAATTGCGCCTTCGAGAAATGGCCTCACAATCTCTGCCTTCCCTTGTGATCAGTGCCAAGAGATTTGATGATGACGAGATCACAAGTCAAAATGTGCGACGAGATCATTGGTCGAGATTATGACTGAGGTTGTCAGAGGATTTATCAGATCTACCACTAGCGGGGAAAAGAGAGAAGTGAAGGAGTGAGAGAGAGATAGAATTGAGAAGGAAGAAAAAGAGAAAGAATGATAAAATAAATAAATTAATTTATCAAATGTAAATCAAATTTATTACATTTTTTTTCAAAAGTTTTTAAGTTATGACAATAATTAATCCACACTTATAAATTATGGCATGTAGCCTAATTATCCCATTTAAAAAGCCTTTTTCATGGTGGGTCGCTACCTACAAGACCAAAATGTTGAGGGAATTGTGGGAATAGGACTTTCAATGTACATATTTCGGATTTTTGTCTAATTATTTAGATTTTTATCGTAAAATCATTTTTATTAAAAAATTATAATAAATATCAGTTTTAGAAAAGAATTGAAGTTGATAACATATTTTTGAAATATTTATACTAAATAACAGATTTACTAAATAAAAATAAATTTTACTGAGTAAAGAATGTATTTATGAAACGTGAATAAATTATTTACTCGATAAAGTTGTAAATATTCTTAAAATTTTACTAAGGAGTCGTTTGGGGGGCTGTCTCCAGTCCCCAAATTTTCACTTTTTTCCAAAACTTTCTTACTTTTCACTATTTACATCTTCAAAACGCTACAGTAAACTCCAAACTTTAAAAATTCATAACTTTTTGTATACAAGTCCAAATGAGATAAATTTTTTTTTAAATTGTATAGAATTTCGAGAGGAACAAAACAATATCCATATTGATATTTTTTTTCTAAAAAAATTTTTAAAATTTTTTATTTTTTCACCTCAAACAGTTTTTTCTCTCAAACACATTCTCCAAAACAACTTTTTTCCAATCCAAAAATAACATCTCCAACACTCTCCCCTAAATTCTCCCTAAGTTTTTATTCTTGAAAATTTTAATGACTAGCTCATCGCACTTAGTTCGAGTCGACTATTATTTTTGCTTCACTACTGAAAAACTAGATCATAGCTAAATTTTAACAATTTGATCCATAAATAGCCACGTTCGTGAAAATAGATCAAATTAATGAAAATTATTTACGGCCAAAACAATATTGAATAGAGGTTCCTACTGTAAAAGTTTCAGAAAAAAAAAAAATGCAACCCTTTGCTGATGTTGAATGGTTAATCCCTATATGATAGGGAATTTATATGTGAATAATTTCTCCCTTTTCACATATTGTCAAATTCCTAACACGAACACAAAACGATCACTAAGAATGAAACACTCTCAAATACTAAGTTATGTTCGTACCAACCTTTATGATTCTTACTATTCAAGGCCTTACATAGATATTCAAGCATTAATTTGCTCGTCATAGTTGTCTCTCTAATTTCTTTCAAATTCAAGAGAATTGACAATAACTTACCAAACCAAATATAAAGATCCTAACTGGCTAGGAAAAATAAATTCAAACAAACGAACCATAGATAACAAACCAATTTTTATGGTAAAAGATAGATATGGGTCATGATCCATTGCCTATGCATGTCCACTCTTGTGGACCGTGGTGCCCCTTGGTGGTGGCTCTACTTAGGTGGCTTGTAAGGCTCGTGCCTTGGGTTGGGCTCTGGGTCACCATAATCTTCAACGAGATGCACATTGTTTGTTCCTGTAGTTTACAAATCAAATGGTTAACAATAATACTAATAATAATAATATACAACTTTGTTATTAAAACAAAATAATGACAATTTTTAAGAAAAATAAAAATGTTATCCCGATCACTTAGGATGACTTGGAGTTATAGTAATAACAGGTGCCCCTGACACCATCATAGAAATTATCAAATTTTTAAGGTTTGGATCATATCATAAATGATAGTAGACATGAAAATTTATTTAAGTAATAATCATAGAAAAATTGGTTTTGAGAAACCACTTAAAGTATCAATAGTAATGCATAGAGTTACTGTACTGTAGAGGCGGAAGAACTGTATAATATCTATCACATAAAAAATCAAATTACAACAAAGAAGAGAGAGATTCGCCAAAGCACAAACTAAGAATGGTTGTCCGTTGAAATGTGTTAGCGGATCGGCATCACTTGTTCATTCTGATCTGAGTTCATATATAAATATATAAACAAAGCGAGAGGGGTAGAGAAGAGGAATGCAGTTTTACCTGAAAGATTTGCAAGAAGCCCATTAAAGGTCCTGTACTCTTCGGCTGTAACATCTGAAAAAACCAAATATGAGTCAAATTAAGATTTTTAAATCCATAACAGATGGACGAAGAGAGTAAAATAATGACGATCAGAGACCTGAAGGTGTGTCACGAGCAAAACACAAAAACATGATTGCAGAAACAAGAACAAGGTAGAAGCAGCACAAGCGAGCTGCAGAAGCCATATTTGCCTGCAAAGAAATTAAGAGAGAACGAGAAATTTTGTGTGATTGCTTTATCAAAATTCGATTGATGTAAATGTAATAGATTATAATATATACATACATATAAATAGATATATATATATATATATAAGCCGGACAATGCCAACGGCTAAAGAAAGAATATTTCATCTACTACAAATCTTTTTAATACAGGAAACTTTTAAGAAATAAAATGAGAAACTGCCAAAAATAGAATGATTATTATTTGTTTACTTTCCTTTTTACTCCATTGCCGTGAATTCCCAAATCTGAAATAATGATCCTTTTTAAAAGTATTGAGAACACTAATTTTTATCTCAATTTTTTAAATATCAATTTACGTATCATGTTATTTTATTTATAAATGTAATTAATTAATATGATAATATTTTAAATATTTATTAATAAAAAATAAAAAATTTATATATTATATTAGATGAAATTCAAAAATTAGAATTAAAATTAGTATATCTAACGTTTATGTTACAAAGTCATTTTAAATTCAAGTATATGGGATTCGCGTAGGTGTGAAATTATGATTTAGGTATATTATTAGTTAGCTGAAAATAATTCTTTTTATCTTTCAAGATTGATATGATAAGTGGTTTATTCACTATTAATATTCGTCAACAGAAAATATATATATACATATATATATATATACACACACACTAAATATGGTGATTGCTGGATTCTAGCCACAAATTTCTTTTCCTGTCAGTGTCGACTTTCAAATGCTTTCGAGTTAATTTCCCTTTTTTTTCCTGGTGAATTGCTTTCCAGTTAATTTATATTCTAACACAAAAATCACGGTTAGAGGCCTAGGCATTCAAATAAGCAATTTTTCTCCAAATGTTCTGCTTATTAATATTTTTTTAATATCGGGATGTGGTTCCATTAATAAAGGAGAAATGAGAATATTTTAAATTCAATTTGGATTCAAATCTACAATCTAAAAATCTGTATCTTAGATGATATCTAACTAATAATATTATATCATATCATTTTTTAAAAATTTGAAACGCTTTATAAATGATTTTTTATATTTAAAAATCTAAATTTTTTCAATAATGTATCATAATACAATTAATTAGATACGATTAAAGATACCAAAATTAAATAGAGGATTTCGATTCTTTAGATTTGGAACTTAAAACATATTAAAGGAAATGACTCCAACTTTATTAATGTACGCTCAATAAGTTTATATTTTATACCAGTTATTATTTAATTTTGTCAAAAAATTAATTACATTAATAAGATTGGTTTCCTAAGTTAACAAACAATGGAAGGAAATTGGATTGTTTTTTATTATATCATCTGGTAGTGAGGTAAGTACTAGAAAAGTATCAATAATTCTTAATGCTAGTCCTTTTACTTAAATAACCCAAAGCTTAAGTATCATGTCTAACGAAGATTATACGAATTGCATGTGCTAGCAACTAACGAAGATTATACTTTTTGAATTCTATTCTTTCGGATTTATCGGCATGTTTGGTAAACACTGGTTTGAGATTGATCTTTTGGTCTATGCAGGCAGCTCAAGAGCTTTTGAATATCTTGCAAAGTTGCTAGCAACAAAGATCTTGGTTCAACGAATTTAAAGAGATAGAGCAATCCTCAAGAGATGTGATACGGCGAAGGTGAACAAGGCGGAATGTTGATAGGAAGGAAGGAGGCCTTGCAATGACGTTTTGTTGGATATATTATATTATATTATAGCTACTTTAGACTTATTTTTGGTTTGGATTTATCTTTTTATTTTGAATATATTTGTTTCTATTTTAGACTTTGTAAATATATGAATCTTACTTTTATTCCATGAGATTTACTTGATTTTAACAAAGCTTTGTGTCTTTTTTTTTTTTTTTAGTAATTTGTTCATTTAGTACCTGAATTGTTTATTTTCTATCACATTGGTTCTCGAATTCTTAATTTTGAAAATTAAGTTCTCCAACTCTTAGGTAGCGTTTGGTATTGTTTTTGAAATCTATTGAGATTTCAAAAATGCTGAATTTGATATCGTTTTGAAAACTGGTCTGAGATCGTTTCTGAAACTGTATTTGGTTTTATTTTCTAAGCGTATGTTTTGAAAAATACAAAAATGAAACTGTGTTTGGTTATATTTTTGAAAACCAGTTATTTCATAAGTATTTTATGAAAACTTTGAAAACCAATTATTTCATAAGTATTTTATAAAAATATATTTAATTTTTAAAAAATTATTATAAATATCAAAAATTAAATTTTACTAATTAGTATGCCATTAATTTAATATTTTAAAACAACATTTTATTTTTATACATACCTGAATATTTCATTTTTATTTTATAAAATTTTTGCCATGACCTGCCCTAAAATATGGACTGTCCAAAAACTGCAAAAGCTTAACCTGCAAAAAAACAAATTCCAATTCTCAGAACAGTTTCAAATACAATTTCAAAACCTAAATATATTTAAAAATATTTATCAAAATCTATTATTATTATCATTTTCCTTATTTCCATTTTTCCATTTTTCCATTTTTCTTTTCCGTTCTGCATATTCACAGACACACACACACACATATATATATATATTGCTTCTCAAGGGTAGTCAGCCAGCGGAGGCTCACGACGACAGCGTGAGACAGCAGGGGGTGCGGCGACTTGCGAAGGCTAGCGACGGCTGCGGCGTGGTCTCGGGGACAGCGTCGTGGGTTGGAGGGGAAGAAGAGTGGTTCGACGTTCGCGAGGCGAGGACTCGGGTTGGGCTCGGGAGGCTCGATTGCGACTAAGAAGGGGTGACTGGGTCACGGCGCGGTGGCTCGAGCTCGATCGGCTAGCTTTGGGCCGGTCGGATGGCGATGGGTGAGGGAGGCCGCGAGCTTGAGTGGCTCAAGAAGCTCGATAAGCTTCGACAGCCCTCTGAAAAGCCGTCGCTGAGGAGGTTAGCCTCGCCGTCCAACGCCACCATGTTTCCTCCATCTCCACCGATGCAGATCCCGATCATCCGAACAATGCCAAAGACACCGTAATGGCCTCGTCGGAAGCTGCAAGGGGAGAGCGAGAAAGAGAAAACAAAAATGAAAAATAAAAACGGGTTTTTTTCGATTTCACCCATACGTGTAAAAAAATGGAATCGATTTTTCCATTTTCAAACTTTAATCTCAAAAATCACTTAACCAAACAGGATTTCAAAACTATTTTAAAAATGTTCACTTTTGAATTCGTGAAAACCATTTGGGGAAGGTTACCAAACACGCTCTTAATTTCCTGTCATTTTGGTCTTCAAATTCTTAATTTCGAAAAACGGTCTCTCCCTCCCTTCTCATTTCACTTGCCTAGATGATCTACCATTCTATTCTTCTTACTTTCTCTCCATCCTACCAAACATATCCAAGAGTGTGTGTATGTTTAGCATGAGAAAAAAGTGAAAGGAAGGAACAATAAGAGATGGACTCAAAATCCTTCATAACATCCCACATTTGATCCCTAATTTACTAGAGAGATTATTAAAGAAACATCATATTAAACTATATATAAAAGAAATAACCTTTCGTTCCTTTCTTGTTTCTCTCTACTTTCATATTCTTCTTATTTTCTCTCCTTCCTTCTAAGCATACCCAAAGACTACTTGCCAATTACGTAGGACATGCAAAATTATAAGTACTGCATATTACAATCGAAATTGGTGGCACAAATCCAAAATTGTTACTAATTAAGAAATCGGGAATTTAGGACTATACAAGTTGGACAAAAATTTATATATATGTGTGTGTATATATTTATGTTTTGTATCGTTGAAACAAACGACGTGGCCAAAAAAATATATATTAATGTGTACGAGTTGGACAAAAATTTTGAACTAAAGTACTAGAAGATCTCATACGACTTCATTTTCTTTTACTATTTTTGTCTCTTTGTTTTGCTTTCCATTAATATTTTTCCTTCCTCTAAATATAAGTAAACTTACGTATAATATCCTAGTTTTTGTTTCTTTGAGTTCTTAAATTCTGAAATGAAGAATACAAAGCACTATATGAAATGATCATATAATTAGAAGGACAAAATTATAATGTGAATGGAAATTTTTAAAATATTCTGACACGACATTTAGAATGTAAAAAATTTTAGAGGTAAAACATAAAAAAATTTTACATGAATATAAGGACGTATATGAATTTTTTTATTTAATATAATCTGCAAGAAAAATCTAGAATTATTGGGTGCTAACAACGAAAAATGAGACAAAGTGATAATTTTTTGGAAAGGAAAAAAAATAATAATAAAGGAGCCACTTGAACCCGAGGGTCGAGTACAACATAACTGAAGGTTTGTTTCGCGCAAAGCTCAGAATGGCAAAACTGAGCATGAGGCACAAAATCATGAAGCAAGATGATCTATAACCAATCTCAACCGGATCAGTGATCTCTATTTGCTCAACTAAATTGAAAATTTTCTTATACGCTGATCAGAAAAGAAGGCAAGCACAACTTGTTTATTTATATTACATGAAATTGGTCTAGCTTTCTTTATCAATTACAAGACACGATGCATTTAGAAGGTTATATGCCAAAATGGATCCAGATAACCTTTTATTTATACAGGTTATAATACATTAATTATAGGTTAGAATACATTAATTACAGGATATCAATCCAAAAAGAACATGAAACTCTTGCCTCACTAATGCAAATGTTATATAAATAAGATCCAAAAGAGGTCCAATTTATCTTATTATGTAATACACATTATTTTATCATATCAGATGAAAAAGAAATCTGAATAACTGTCACATTAAATAATTAAGGATAAGATCTGATTTACCCTGTGTCACTTTATCTAAAATTTACCTTTTTTAACAATTGTTGTCCCATCTAGTGCTTACCAGTTGACTCATACTCCAAATATTCTTCTAAACTCTAAAGGGTCCAAATATCCTTGTTAATTAATGTGTCCCCAAACAAAAGACATGATATTGCAAACAGTAGTCCAAATAAGTCCAAAAATGAACAATATGAAGAAGAAGACTATTATAATCCTGTATTTTACTAGAATGAAAGATTTGTAACTCAATATTTTGATAATACTAAATAGATATCGCCTACTTGTGGAAAATATATTCGTCTGGATTATATATTTATATTCAATATGAAAAACTTTGGGTCCGTATCAATCCCATACTCATTTATAGATGGAAAATTTTCCTGTTTGAAATGAGAAAATAATTTCATTTTAAGAATAAGATGGCATTTGGATGTATGGTATAAATTTCTTTCTAAAAACAAAAATAGTCTAGAATTTATTTGAAAAATTATAAAATGAAAAGAAATAGTATTGGAAATAGTACATTAGGAAAAGATTTCAAAAAGATTTCAAAAGGATTCTAAAGGAGTAATATACTCTTTTTTTTTTTTGTTAAATCTATACAAAATATGTTTGAAAATGAGATATCCACCTTTTTTTCAAAACAAAAAGAATGATAGAAAAAGTTGGGAAAAACACTCTTTTGCTATTTTCCTCCCATTTGAAAATCGGCATGCGAAAAAAAAACAAGGGTTTCTTATTTAAAATGAGAAATTCATTTCTTTTAAAGAATAAGATAGTTTTTAGATATGTAAAAAATAATAATTTCAAGAGTCATCTTGAAATCAAAAAAGAGTATAAAGTTTGTTATTAAAGTTATCTTATTTTCAAGATATGAAGAAATAGTGTTGAGAATAGTGAATCGGAGAAAGATTTCAAAAAGATTCTAAAAGGATTTTAAAAGGGTATTGCACAATGTAAGTTTGAAAATAAAATGTTTTCCTTTTTTTTAAATGAGAAAAATGATGAAAAATGCTGATAAAAACACTCTTTTATTAATTCATCCTTCGAACATTAATTAACCTGCTTGTCATTCATTGTCTCTTTAGTTTCTTTTGTATTTTCAAAGATTTGATTGGTAACATACTTTATAATGTTGATTAGGATCCTTTTGCCGGGCAAAATGAAATCAAATAAACGACTATATAGAGAACGAAACTGATTTTTATTGTATATAGATATTGGTCACAATCACATGCATACATGTACATATATAAGGTGCCATAAGTTTGCAATGCCATCACTACTTAAACAAAGATTTACTTAATTGGAATTTATTCATCGCTTTATGTGTCCTCATTTGTAGAATCTGGAAAATATTGTTGTCTCAACTGTTGTGGATGGTGGTACCAGCACTACTTATTGGCGATGGCTTTCGAGGATCGTGCTTTGGGTTGGTCCTGGTTAGGGGTAATCTTTGATAACAAATATGTTTTCTGTAATTTATAAACCAAATAGTTATTGACAACTAATTGACACACAGATTTGTTAATTACAACATGATAGTGATATTTTTAAAGAAGGATATGTATAATTATCCAAACTTAGGATGACTCAAGAGTAGAGTAGTTCGACCCCACCATAAAAACGCAAAAATTTTTAACAAACATGAATTTAATTAAGATTTATTTGTCTCTTCATGTATCTATGTTTATAAAATCAGAAAATTGTTATCTTAACCTTACCATTGTCGATAGTGGTGCTAGCACTACTCACTGGCGGTGGCGTTAAAGGATCGTGCTTCGGGTTAGGCCCTGGTTGGGGGTAATCGTTGATGTCAAGTACATTTTCTGTTCCTGTAATTTATGAACGAATTAGTTATTTATAACTAATTAACACAGAGATTAATTAATTATAATTGTTTAATTAGTCAACTCATGAAGGTTTAGGGTTAGTGTTGTTCGGCCTCATCATATAAACACCCAATTTTTAAATTTTGGTATGTATAGTTATACTTTTGAAAATGAGTACATGCAACGACCAAAAATATTAAGATAGATGCACCTCTTATAAATATGGATTGTGCAAAAATCGAATGGCGAAGAGGAGAGAGAGACTCGCCTTAACTCAAATTGAGAAAAATTAGTTTGTAATTAGATGTATTAACTGATCTTAAATCAATCGTTCCATCTCTTGATTTATTTATTTGTTGAGTAATCTTACCTGAAAGATTAGCTAGCAAACAATGAGGGACATGCTTGTGGTCTAACTTTTCGATGCATGTAACATGCGAAGAGACCGAATCTAAGATAAATTATGGCTTTTTTCCATAAAAAGTTTATGAACATATTAAAGGATTTAAAAGAAAAAACGGAATGATCAAAATCTCAAATGACATGCCTTTCACTTATTAAAGAAAGTGAACACTTACCATAATATTCAGAAATGATTATATAGAGAAAAATGTATAGAGTAAAATGATGATGACTAGAGACCTGAAGGCATGTCACGAGCAAAGCATAGAAGCATGGCTGTAGAAGCAAGAGCAAGGTAGAAGAAACACAAGCGAGCTGCAGAAGCCATATTGATCGGCAAAATCAATGTCTCTCTCTCTACGTACTACTCTAAATTTTCAAAGGTGAATGAAGAACGCAAAGGCGTACGCCTCTATTTATAATTGAAACTTTTGTTCAAGAACTTTTTTTTCCATTTAATCCAAAATACCATGGGTTTTAGCTGTTTAGCTAAATAGGCATATAATTCTTTTTATGATCTTTATAGATGGATATGATGATAAGTTTTACCCACTAATAAAAAGAAAATACCACATATATGGTGATTAATGCTGTGATTCTGGAAAAATCTCAATGGATTATTCTAGTCCACAGTTTTAATTGAGACCCATAGGTTTGGTTTTCCTTGTCAGTTATCAAATCGTTTGCAGATAATTATTGATTCGCATATTTAAAACACAAATGCACTAATGATAGACACTTCATGCTTAAAGTTGCTGATATCCAAACAAACCATTATAACGTCTTTTTCCCAAAAATTTTGCTTTTTAATTAATAGTGTGTGCAGTTTTTATAATAAAGTTATTTCTACTAGTGACTCCTAAATGTTAGATCTTGATTTCCGGTTTCATTTATCATATTATTCTAAATTTTTTTACTGCTATAAAAATGGTATTTTTAGTCAGTAATTTTATCAAAAATTAGATAAAAATGCATCATGTGCTAGTCACATGAGGACAACTTTGTAATTATTATTCTTACATAGGTCTTTTTCTAAAAACAAAACAAAAGTCAACCACAACACAATCCTACTCTGCATGTTGTCCTCGCCCAGAGTTGTGACAGCCAACACTGGAGCATGATGAATCACTGACACAATAAACCAACGATTTATTGTTTAAAATAAAGAAGGTCCTTGAACAAGGCAACCCAATGCCTTTTACAAGCTGCGCGTTTGTAGCCCTGCCCGATCTCTCCATAGGTATACCTATCTTCTTTTTCTCCTCCGTCTCCTCCCTCTCCTCATCAGAGATGGTTAGGGGGTATCCTTTAGTTTTCAAAACCGCCTCCGGTAAAAAGGCGAAGTTTCCCTTTATGCAGAGGTGTTCTGCTTCTAATTCGACAGCTTCTAAGTTTACGTTAACTTGTATCCAATAATATTTTATTTAGTAAAAGAGATAAAAGCTTTAAGATAGAAAACAATCAATTAAAAAAACTACAATGCATCTTACCAACTTATATCCATGTATTTTCCCACAGCTGTGCTTTATTTACGACACTGTATGTCCACCAAAACCCTGAGTCTCCACCGGTTACAAAATTCAACAATTGAACATTGTGAGAAGTAGAGGAGTTGCCCTTCAATGTTTGTGTCTCTAGCCAAAAAAACTACCAGAGCGCTGTCTAAGAAGGTCCTCGAACAAGGCAACTCGATGTCTTTTGTAAGCCGTGCATTTGTAAGCCTGCCTTGATCTCACCATAAGTATACCTAGCGTCCTTTTCTCCTCCTTATCCTTCTTCTCCTTATCAGGGTTGATCAGGGGGTATGCCTTGGCTTCCAAAACTGCATCCAATAAAAGGGCAAAGTTTCCTTTTAAGTAGATGTATTTTGTTTCTGATTTGACAGCTTGTAAGTCCACATTAACCTGTACTCCATGATATTATATTTAGTAAAATAGATAAAAGCTTTAAGACATAAAACAACCAATAAAAAAAATTTAAGTGTGCTTTTGCAATTTAAAACCAAGTATTTTCCTGCAGTTGTGCTTTATTAACAACACTGTATGTCCACCAAGACCCCGGGTCTCCACCGGCTTATGAAGTTCAACATTTGAACATTGTGAGAAGTAGAGGAGTTGTCCTTCAATGCTTTTGTCTCTAGACTAAAAACTGCCAAAGCACTGTCCAAGAAGGTCCTCGAACAGCCCTGCCTTGATCTCTCCGTTGGTATACCTAGCTTCTTTTTCTCCTCATTCCCCTTCCTCTCCTTATCAGAGTCAGTTAGGGGGTACCCCTTGGCTTCCAAAACCACACCTTGAAAAAAGGCGAAGTTTCCCTCTATGTAGAGGTATTTTGCTTCTAATTCGATAGCTTCTAAGTTCACATTAACCTATACCCCATAATATTATATGTAGTAAAATACAGAAAAGCTTTAAGACAGAAAACAATCAATAAAAAACTACAGTGTGTCTTACCAATTAAAATTCAAGTGTTTTCGTGTAGTTGTACTTCATTAAAGACACTATATGTCCACCAAGACGGTCTCCACCGGCTTACAAAGTTCAATATTTGAACATTGTGAAAAGTAGAGGGGTTGTCCTTTAATGCTCTTATCTTTAGCCAAAAAACTGCCAAAGCACTGTCCAAAAATGTCCTCGAACAAGGCAACCCGATGCCTTCTGCAGGCCTGGCATTTGTAGCCTCACCCTGGTTTCTCCGTAGGTATACCTAGCTTCTTTGTTTTCTCCTTCTCCTTCCTTTCCTTATCAGAGTCGGTTAAGGGGTACCCTCTGGTTTCCAAAACCGTATCTAGTAAAAGGGTGAGGTTTCCTTCTATGTAAAGATGTTTTGCTTCTAATTCGACAGTTTTATGCCGCGTTTGGTGAATACATTACATTTATATTTCGTTTGAATGTAATGCATTGAATGCAATTTGTATTTAAAAGAAAAGTATTAGCATTGCATTTGAATGCAATGTGTGTTTAGGGGAAAAATATTTGAATTGTATTTTGATAATAAATATATGATGTGATAGGTAAAAGTAGAGAGAAAGAGAATATATGATATAATTAACAAAAATAATTGAAAAAGTAAAATAATAAATAATAATTGTATTGGATTTAAAATATGATGTGATTGATATTTAAATGAAATACTATTGTATTTAAATGTAATGTAAAAAAAAAAAAAGTACTAAATGTGGGCTTAAGTTAACATTAACTTATACCAATAACATTATATTAGTAAAAAAGATGAAAAATTTAAAACATAAAACAATCAGTAAGAAAAATACAGTGTGTCTTGCCAATTTAAATCGAAGTATTTTTCTGCAGTTGTGCTTTATTAATGACACTGCATGTCCAACAAGGCCCTGGGTCTCCACTAGCTTACAAAGTTTAACATTTGAACATTGTGAGAAGTAGAGGAGTTGTTCTTCAATGCTTATGTCTCTAGCCAAAAAAACTGCCAAAGCATTGTCCAAGAAGGTCCTCAAACAAGGTAACCCGATACCTTCTACAAGTCGCACATTTGTAGCCCTACCCTGAATTCTCCATAGGTATACCTATAAACATATAGAAACTAATCAAAATTAACAGCGTAACCGCAAACCAAACCCCACCCAAACATGATCTTCTCCTCAAGAATGCTGTCGAGGTAACAGTTGATGTCTAGATTCAGCACCCTAATCCCCTCCCATTGCCTTCTTTCCCTCCACTTGCAGATCGAAGATTTTCCCTTTAGATTCTTCGTTAGCATCTTTGTTAGCGGATCTCGTGAGCAATTCCTCGACTTGAACTTGGCTGTGGTGATTCAGACACGGCGTCGCCTCCGACGGTCCCAGCAAATCGAGCATGAAAGCCTCACCGCAAAGCCGCCACCGTCTACATATCCGCATCCAACGCTGCCCGTGCACGTTACCTGATTTCTTGGTGATTTCTTTACATTTTTGGTTGCTTATTATTGTAGTTTCCCACACTTTTTTAGAAGGACAACAAAAATTTTGTAGAAATTTTGGCTGTCGATAGGGATAGGGGAGGGGAACTCGTGGAGGATAGCTACCTTCAGACGTTTTTTTTTTTTTTTTGGAAGGTTTTGAAATTATTTAGTATGATTTCGTTTTGTTATTATATAAATATGCACTTTTGATCTCACTCCTTAAAAACTCTTCTAATCATCAAAAATTTATTTACCTTATTAATAAGATAAAAAAAACTTAACCCTTATAAATTTACACTTATTTATTATAATTAATAGTGAATTTACCATCAAATTTAGCAATTTGATAATGGTCTAGTACAACTCTAGAAAAAACGAAAAAAAGCTCTTATTCGCACTACAGTCTGAGCAAATTTTCAAAATTTTAAAGACCGTCGTTTTTTTTACCTTGTTTCTATTCAACTAAATAACAGCATTATAGGAATATGAAAACTATCATGGTGGGCGTTAGTTATAAAGAAATCTTTCTCTTGACACAAATTATAACTCCGTTGTCGTCCAGCGGTTAGGATATCTGGCTTTCACCCAGGAGACCCGGGTTCGATTCCCGGCAACGGAAGATTTTACATTTCCATTTTTTTTTCCCCTGCGTTGTAAGTTGGAGAAGCATGATTGGTTAAAGGATAACAGCGTGTCATTGTTGATTGGACAGATTCGAATTCAAAGATTGGTTTCAACGCTTTACTGACACGTGGCGAATAACCATTAACGAAACCAGGGAACAGAAGTAAGCGCAGAGCACCAAATCTAATCCCCTGCTTTCCCTTCCTGCCCCCATTCATCTCTTCTCCTTTTCCCTGAACTCAACGGAGCCACCGATCGCGAGCCGAGCATAACCCCGGTGAGTTTCTAATTTCTCTCTTTCTCTCTCAGACTTGCGAAATTCAGAATCGACATGGACGGATCTGTAAATTCCTATCAAATTAAAGGTGTTGGATTTCAGTTTCTACTTCAATTTTTCCTTTTTTTTTTTTAAATTGGTGTACTAGGTTAGTAATTCGATCAGTTTGATATTATAGTTTGTTTAATTACCTGTATAAGGATCGATTAACCTTGTTGACGCACTGTGATTGTTCGATAGGTGATAAAGATTCATTCTTGGGATGTCTAACGAGGATAATTTGTCTCCTCACGCCCAGGTATTATCCATTTACATTCACCGTTCCAGCCCCTTTTTTTTTTTTTTTAAGTTCTTTGTTCCTTTTTTTTTTTTTTTCAAATATGTTTTATGGGTTTTACTCTTCAGTAATGGGAAATTAATTCAGTGGAAATTGACTTCATATCTGGCGGAATAACTATATTTATTACAACAAACAAGTTAAGGCCTTTTACTTAAAAAAAAAAAAAAAAGTTTAACGCTTTCTAACTATATTTATTTGTGTTATTTTTTATTTTGATGCATTTATCTATTTTCTCGTTATGTTTGGTTGTGTGTTGCTCAATCCTTGATGAATAATGAGAGGACATCATTTCGTTATCAAATAAATGAAAGAAACAAAATTATGAATTTTATTAACCACTTTCTAACTATATTTATTTGTGTTATTTTATTTTCATGCATTTATCTATATTCTCATTATGTTTGGTTGTGTGTTGCTCAATCCTTGGTGAATAGCGGTTGTAGATATAGTCATATGACTCCACCTAAAAATACAGAGCTTGAATCCCTCTATGCCCAAGTTCCAAAAAAAACAAAAAAAAAATTCCTTGATGAATAATGAGAGGACATCCTTTCATTATCAAATAAATGAAAGATACAAAACTATGAATTTTATTAACCATTCTGACAAATGTGGTTGTCTTTGAGGAGCGGTTCCAACTTCCTATGCAAATGATTCTATGTTCGGTTTTTTTTTTTTTTTTTTTTTTTACCATTTTATGGATTTGAAGAATATTGACACAATATTTATTCTACTTGCTTCCTATGGGTTGTGATTGCAGCTTTCATCTCATTTTTTCGGGGATCTCCTTGATTCCATTATTGTTGATGTTGCATCTGAGTGTCATCGAATAGCAAGGTTGGGCCTTGATCGTAATCTGGAGGAAGAGGAAGAAGAAATGAGGCTGTCAGCCCAAGCACGGCTAAGGGTCGCTGATCCTAGTAATAGCAGTGAAGCAAATGGCAAGTACGTTGTCGACATTTTTGGGCAAAGTCATCCTTCTGTAGCAAGTGAGATATTTGAGTGCATGAATTGCGGCCGATCTGTCATGGCTGGAAAATTTGCTCCTCATTTGGAGAAGTGCATGGGAAAGGTGGTTTTCTTTGAATCTTTTTCGTATGCATTATTGATAACACTACATTTAAGTTCTCCTGTGGTCCGGCGTATGTCAGAAATTCCTATCTGGCACTTTGAGACAGTATTTTCCTCAGTAGCTTGAATTCTCTTAACGGTATTGTTTTCCACTGTAGGGAAGAAAGGCTCGTCTAAAGATGACGAGAAGCAGTACAGCTGCACAAAACCGGAATCCGCGAGGCAGCCCTGCTTCAGCATACTCTCCCTATTCGAATTCAACCAGCACAAGCCGGTTGTCAAATGGATCTTCGGGTGTTGCTGGTGAGGAGTACTCAAATGGCGCGTTTGAAGACCCTTGAAACAAATTAGATCCCTGGCCAGCTGAACACAAGTTATGCCCAAGGAGACTATCACGTACACCTGCTTAGGTTGTGTGATTACTGGCTCTCTTTTAAGTTGCGAGAGATTAACTTTCGGCTTGCTTTGGTTGCTTTGGGACATAGCAGCATCATCTGGCTTTGAGATATAATAACTACAGGATATGCTTGACGACATCTTGAATGAAATTCAGAATCTCATAAATATGTCGTTTTTTTCTGATCGAATCCTTACGCACAATGTGGTAGAAAATATAGTTACATTCCAAGATCCTACGTTCCATTTTGACATGGTAGAAAAAGAAAAACCCAAAAAGATTGTATATAACTAGTCACGGCTAAGAAAACGTCTTGCTATATGGTGTTGGTGGTGGTGGTACTAATTTACTAGCAGCTGCTGAATTTTCTTGCCTTGATTACTAAATTCCTTGCCATGAGAGTTGTCACTTGTCAGAAACTATCTTTAGAAAGAAAAAAAAAAAAAAAAAAAGGGCGAAAACTAGTGCACTGTATATTATAGGCGTATAGACTATAAATGAGATGGTGGAAATCAAATACGGTAGCCGTATGGATTACTGTAAAACTGAAAATGCATTAATGCTAACCGGGGAAAAAAAAAATAGGGGGAGAGAGAACCAGGAAAAAGGGGAAAATATTCCGTTGCCGGGACTTGAACCCGGGTCTTTCGGGTGAGAGCCGAATATCCTAACCAACTAGACTACAACGGAGTGTTGATGGTTATCAACCTGAATATTAATTATATAGGTGGCACTCTGAGCTGAATAACCTCTGTCACACCAGTCACGACATAATAAAATTACAACTTTGTTACCCCCTCAATGGTAATGTTCCTAGCTTCTAACAAGTTTGGGTCAAGAAATGTCAACTTTAACGTTCATAGCCATGGCATTCACAGTATGAAATGAGAACGTAACAGAACAAAAGACGACAATGAAGAGTTAAGTGAGATTGAAACAAAAACGATATTAAATGGGGGAAGAACAACAAGAAAAAAAAAAAAAAGGAAATAAAATGAAACGACATAAAAAATTAAAAAGATAAAAAATGTAACGACATGAGAAAAAAAAACTAAAACTGTAATAAATATCTTAAAACCAAATAAGGAAACTATTTTATTTATAAAAAAAAAGACCAAAAAAATTAAGAAAGAAGATAAAACATGAAGCATACATCCCAAGTTAAATGACAATAAATTTAGAAACGATGAGTGTAGAAGGTTAATGCTATGGTGATAAAGGTACTTATGGACCAAAAAAAATTGACCAACACAAAGGAAAATGATCTCTCTCTTTTACTTTAAAGGGAAAAGGAAAAAAAAAAAAAAAAAAAAACCAATGGTATGAGCAAATGAAAGCAACCCAAAAAAAAATGACAAACGACAATAAGATAGTTAAACGACTGAAAATAAATTATTAAAAAAGACACCTAAAACGACAACGTTAAAAATGGAAAAAAACACAAATTACAGGAAAAGAAAACAAAAAATACAATATACTGGTAAACCACAACAAAGTACGAGAAACTTTTTACCATGACTTTCCTATCCTTTAATTTAATTTGTTCATTATGATGGATAATTATGTTGGAGTTAATTCTGTAACTCCTTTTCCTTTTTTGTCGTATCAAAAAAAATTTTTTTTATCATATTTCAAGAGAATTCTACGGTATAATATGAAAATGTGTAAACAACAAAAATATCTCACTTCAAAGATATCCAATATTTAAAAACACTTTACTCGTGGCAGTAGGACTAATAAGTAGCTTAAGAGAACCTCTTACGTGAGAGACGCTTTGTGATTTTATTTTATTTTATTGCTTTTGCCTCTTAAAATTAAGGAACGCATGGACGAAGAAAAATCTCATCAGTGAAATTTGCAACGCATATAAACATATCATATATGCAGATACCAAAACTGTCCAAAGGCATCTCTCTCTGCTTCTCCAAGACCAGCTTCTCAACAAGCTTTCGTGGAATTATATATTAACAGCCATAGATACAAGATTTTCAACTTTATACAAACCCTTCTCCGATGGGAAATACATATATATATATATGTATGTATATATATAATATTGTGCTTAGTCAAAGAGTTCCCATTCCTGAGTTATTTTAGTAGAAGAATGCAATGGTGCCGGGGCACACAAGCTTCCAAGACCAGACTCAAAAGTCTCCCATTTCGTAGTAACTGACACTGAATTGGCTCTGTTGTTGACGGGATTGGAATTTCTTGCCTTCAGGTTGTCAAGCGTGTCGACAAAGCTCTGGACACGACGGACCTGTGATGGAAAATTGACGTTAACCAACATATACATTGAAATGTCAAAATGTTATATATATATATATAAATATATATCCACCACATGTCATGTAATACAACAAAGGAAACAATTAAAAAATATACTCTACGACAGTATATAATATTTTTTTTGTTATTTTAATTAAATTTTGTTCTATTATCCTATTTTATTTAATTTTTTTGAATTTAAGAATAAGGAAATTCAAATTGCGTCTTTGGATGGAGTTCTGTGACTATTTTATTTATTTTTTTAAAGAGTCACTCGTGAAAACTTGTGGTGGAACATCCCATCTCACAGTCTATCATCCCCAGGAAATATTGGACAGATGGTCTTTTATGAAGTTTGTAAGTTTCTTGACTCGTTTTGTACTGTGACAGATTGATTTTTCTTGTACTGCTTCAGCTTCAGTCATTGGATTCCATTCTATAACCACTCAATTTTGTACGCACAATTAAAATGTTTGTTCCCACAAGGCTAAAGGGCTTGTTCATAAAAAGGATAATAACTGTTCTCGCTTTTTTCCCTCGTAGCAGGGAAAAAAGACAACCAAAGTTAGGAAAAGATACTTGCGTCGCATTTCCTAGTTTGCCAATAATCTCTATGGTTAATCCACTTTGGAATCCAAAATATATCCACGTTAGAAGTAAACACTAGACATTTTTCTTTTTATCACTCCAATTATTAGGTGAAGGCCATACATATTCTCATGGATGCTTCTATTCCTTCTAAAAAGCCTATCCTAAATAGTTTAAAAGGAAACAACCCTAACCTGACTCTCATTGAAAGCATATTGGTGGAAAAGGAGACAATAGCAATGGAATATGAAAAAAATACCTACCAGAAGAATACAGCATTTAACTTTCTGATTATATTGTAATTATCTTTCTGAGTACGATATTTTAGCAGAACTTAACATCATCGTTAAAAACTATGTTTTACCAACAAGGTACCATTTCCCTACCACATAATTCTCCTCAAAATAAACCAAACTAACAAGATTGGAGAAGGGCAATTATCACCAACCTCAATCCGTCTCTGCGCTCTGGCTTCACCTTCAGCCTCGATCGTGTCCAATTTGAGCAGCTGCATCATGAGCAACTCAATCAAGATGGCAAACTCCTTGTCTGCAACTCTAGCGCCACTGCGCGTCATTGTCTCTAGAGTGACAACCTGATATCACAGTAGCACTAACACATTAGATTACAATGTACTCTTTCAGATGTCACAAGAAAGGATCTATTTCTACTAGTGAAAAGTACTAACCTTTTGAGAGAGCTTATCAACCTCTGCTCTTACTTGTGCCACGGCTTCATAGGCCTTTAATAGGCCTTGATTTTTTTTCATCTCCTCAAGCTTCTTCTCTTTGCTAGCTGGATCTTCCAGTAATATAATTTTGGACAAATCTTTGACACCAACCATGTCCAAACACTCGTCGTCCTCCTTTTCTTTCCCTCTAAACAGCAGCCTTTGCTCCTTGGGCTGCAGACCAGTCTCATGGGCTAGAACCCTTTTCAGATCCCCTTTCATACAACAACAAAATTCAGCATTGATTTCAGATTAGAAAGTGATATTATTTTAATCCAAATGCCAAACACACCAGATGAAAAGCAGCTAAAAGTAACAAGAATTCAATGCTGAAACGCCTCTTCATAAACCCTTTATGACTGCCAAAATTTTATTATCAAGTTATATATAAGAAGAGGAAGGTTTGGCGACTTGAAGTCCTGAAATCACCAATTAAAATTTTCCATGAAAGAACAAAACCCAAATGAGAAAAAATGAACTAAGTACACACTCATGATCCGTTTGGATCACAAGTTGTAACAGAAAAATGTCCACGAGAGAAAACACTGTAAAAAGAAAAAACAAAAAATAGAAAGAAAGGTGATGAATGAGAGGAGAATTAATGAATTACCAAAAGTGTTGTGAGCAGGAACAGTGATGACATGGTGATAAGAGCCATGAGAAACCTTGATCTTGATCATAGGCCCAGAGGAGGCATCTCCAACATCTCTCTTTTGGACAAGCATACCGCCAGGCCTCAGCTCCCAATCTATGGCCCTGTTAAAGCTGTAGTTGTTGGCAGTCTTGGTACTGGTACTGCCTCCTTTTGAAGTTGAATATTTTTTCATTCTGGAATAAGCAACCTCTGAATAATAATAAGAATATCACAAAAATAGAATGAGGAGAATGCAAGAAAAGGCTTTGGGGTTGTTTGGGACTTGGGAAGAGAGAGAGAGAGAGAGAGAGAGAGAGGGGGGGGGGGGGGGTGATTTGGAAGAAAGGCTTGTCGTTGAGACAGACTTATCAACCAAAAAGACACTCGAGGACATGGACTCCTCAACGGATCACTTTAGAGCTTGCGGTTGGTCGGTTACGACCGTGAGTTTTCTTCGGCTAAGAGAGAAATATTGTAGTTGGAAAATTACGCGTCTTTTTATTTTGGAATTATAAATACGAGAGAAATCTGGATTAGAGTCTGAAAAAACACGTTATTGGTATATAATGAAAACATTCAATTAGAGCTTAATCAGATCAAATTAAAAGCATGATAATTTAATGACATTTGATGAATATGATTTAGAGTTGTACTATATAGGTATATAACATCATTAAAATTTTCAAATTATCAATTCTCAATATATTATTGTGAATTAAATCTGTATGTGACATGATTTTAGTGACACATAGGATACTTTTTTTCTTTTTTACTGCAACTATCACGAGTTTGGTCAATTAGTTTGATCAAATTTATACTGGTAGGGACGGTGGCACATTGTAGTTTGAAATAATACTCAGGTAATTAGGTTTTTTAAATAGATCATTATCATTTAAGCAAACGATCAATTTATATAGCCTGTCCTTTATTGTAATGCATATAATGTAGTGTACTTTAAATTTACTATCCTTTCTTTCTTTCTTTAATTTACTGCTCATATTTTGTTGTAGGATTACAAATTTGATGAATTTTTTTGTAGTATAAAGTTTTATGGACGCTCATTTTATTAACTTAAAAAGAAAATCTCTCAAGTTTCAAACCTAAAATCTAAATAAGCTTTCTTTTCTTATTTATTGAGCTAGTTCCAATAGAATTTAATATAACTTTTTATGTCAAAGTTACAACAATCTAAAACAAAAAAAAAAAGTATAAATTCACCATGAATTTAGAATAAATCAAAGGTTCTACAAAACAAATTAAATTCTAGATTTATACAAACTAAATCTTAGTAATAAATAATAAAAATGTCTTATCAAAATATAATAAAGTCCATAAATTAAAGCAATAATCTACGTATACTGGTTAGTATTAGCCAACTAAGGTTTTCTTCCCATTTTTATTAGTGAAAAATTGTTAAACAATCTAACTAAGTTTGAAAGGTATATGAATGTATTCACATAAATAAATAAATAAATATTTATATATCCTGTGCTTTCCAAATAAAGGTGAGAAGGAAAGTGCTCTTCCCACCCATCCTACTTCGTATTTGAATAGAAGATTGCATTCTCATCGTATTTGAAGTAAGGTTAAGCATTCATAAATTAAATTTATAATAAAATGAAATTTTTAAATTGAAATTGATTAATCTAATTATAATTTTTGTTGACTTAAAAAAAAAAAAAAAAAGCAAACCTGAAACAAAAAATTTGAGTTTGGACTCAAGTTCCAAACGAATCGAAATTTTACCAATTTCAGTACAAATTGACATCTATGGTTCCTTATAGTCCTTACAAATGGTTAAGAACACTGGTAATTTTTCTTTTGTGAAAATGACCTTTATATAAAGGCTTTTTGTAATAAATATTCTAAGATTTTTTAATTAAAATACGATGGCTTTATTTAATCATCAATTATGATGTATTATTTAATAGTCAATCATTAATATACTCGATGATCATTGCTGACAGAATTAATAGTCAATTATCAATTAACATCAATTAGGGATTAGCTAATGTCAATCAACAATTAATTATGATAAAATCTAATAAAAAATACCTTTTTAATTTAAAAAAAGTTAAGCTATTCATTTAAATGGTGATTAAAACCGATTGTCACACTTAATTTTTTTACTTCTTTTGTTATTATTCTTTTTTCTTATATATATAAAATATAATTCTAATGTGTCGATTCATAGCTGCATTTGTAATAATGTAATTTTTCTTACCCTATACAGGTTTTAAACTTAAAAATAAAATAAAGAAAAGAAAAGAAAAGAAAAAGAAGGAAAAAAATCAAAGGTGACTTTGAGGGATCAAATAATACACACGTACTAGGCAAGCACCACCAGTGCGGGTGGTGAGACCACCTGATGAAGACGTGTACGACAAAGTGGGTCCCACATTGGCAGAGGAGCGTCAATTGTAACTTGTAAGGGGCCCCACAACTTCCGGTGGCTGGGCCTTTTGGTTTGTAGCCGCTTGGAATCGAATTTCGGTCAAAAAGTGTTTGCTTTCTATCACCTGAAGTGGGCTCGTCCCAGAACCGAGCTCTTTTGGGCCCGTCTGACGTTCTTCCTTTCCGTGAGTGCCTTATGTTTGGTAGAGTGGAAAGCAAATCAAACGAAGGATTTTGGAGAAGAAAAGATAATTTTTGGTTGTTTAGTGGAGAAAAATTTAGGAAGAAAAGAAGTTATGAATCTATGGAGTTCATTAAACTTTTAATCATTTCTAATCTTCTTGATTATATAAGGATGTAAATATAAAATAAACAAGATTAGGTTTTATCTTTTTTGTATTCTTCTATCAAATAACATGAAAAAAAAAAAAAAAAATCCTCTCTTCTATTTTTATACCAACATAACACAAGAGTAGCACCACTAACCCATGGTTGGTTCGAATGTAACACTTCTCCAAACAAATCCTAAAAAGTAATTTTAAAAGAATAAAAAGCCTAAAATATGTTCATTTTATTCACTAATAATATAAACAATAGACCAAATATACTATTAGTCTCTTTTTCTCTAAACAAAATTATTATTTTAAATAGTTACAAGCATAACCTAATAATAATATTATACTAAATTTTATTTTAAAATGTAAAATTTGACTCCTCATCTTTAAGTTAAAAAAAAAAAAAATGTCTTTTGTTTTATGTTGGGCTGGTTAAGGCCAACCCAACAACATGTCTTTGGGCTGATGTTGAAAATGTTGAAAATGTTGAAAACTCGATTATTGGAAAATGGGAGAAATAGGAAAATAGAAGTTTTAAGAAAATAATTAAAATAAATGATATATTTTTAAAATATTTATGATAAATAATATATTTATTAGATAAATGTATTGTTTATATCAGACTTATCTGGTAAATAATTGATTTACATATTGTAAATACGTAATTTAGTTAGTAAATTTTTCATTTATATGATAAATCTGCTATTTACAATAAATATTTTAAAAATCTCTTATCTGCTTCAATTCTTTCCTAGAAACTGTTATTTACCATAGTTTCCTTAATGTGGAGGTGCTCCCCACATTTGGCTCGATCTTGACTAGTCACTCACCCACATCGGTATATGAGTGACTTGAAAGAATTCATACAGAAATTCCCTTGTGGGTGGCTATAATTGTACCTAAAAAATTTGCAAGTTGTAACCTGTATTATTTGTATTTTCGTACCTTTTCTTGTTTCAGCTTAACATATGCAATTGATGTTAGATTAATAATGATAACCAGACAGAACAAAAAATAGAACGTATCTGCTGAGGGCCACAAATTCGGTCCTACTTGATGATTATAACGAGTTGGTACGCACGTAAAGCCTAAATTAAAAGGCTAGATCTATACAAATCCAATTGAGCTTTTCTCTTATGTTACATCTTAGTCATTGGCAACTTTCCTACTTACTTCCCATATTGATTCAATAATAGCATATCACTACAAGGAAACGGAACTTTTAGACACCAAGTTTTTCAGCGATGATATGAATCTTCTGTTAAAGTTCATATTTAACTACAACATGTTAAAAAGGATTTTATCAAAAATATATTTTAAAAAAAAAAACGAAAAGAGAAAGAGATAAAACACGAACACATTCACTCCATCAAAAGGAATCCATGAGTTGAAAAATCCTATATCTAATTAATACATGGTCAAATCATATTTTTAAGTAAATAATCGATTCTACTTATTATAAATTTGTTTGACAAAAGTGACCGGTAAGTATAATATAACAGTAATTTTATATCTGACTCTACTATAATTGTGTATAATTTGAATTTTTTTACTCATGACTTTACAAAAAAAAAAAAAAAAAAAAATTATCTGAGAAAGGTAAAAAATTCAAGTCCTCTTACCTCTTTTCTAAATGTGAATTGGATGAAAATTAGCCTTAGCTACAGCATATATTCCGATGAATCGTATAAAAATTGCCTCCTCATTCTAAACAAATCGAGATTTTTCTTGCTAACACCGAAACGTTGCACATGTACTTATTCTTGTTCTTCTAATTTTAAGTTTAATTAAATATTTCCGTTTCTTCACTAACTCGTGGATGCCCATTATCCATGGCTTTGCATTTAATTAGATTATCAATATTGGAGGACCACAAAAGCACAATATCATATGTTCCTTCTAAGCGAAATGCCCGGGAGTGGTGGATGCTTTTGTACTATGCATACCCACAATTGGCCATTCATGTGAATTATTTTGATGTTATTTCTGAGCTTTGTCGAGTGGTAGACAGATAAAAAAATATAATATTTTCTCGGCGTCGATGATTGTTTAACATTTCTACCAGCTAGTGCTATTTATCATTCTGAGGAATTCACCTATCTTTTAGTCTAATCATGAACCATATGATATAAGAAACGTATACAGTATCATACGAGTCCTATTGGAACTAAAAATAAGCTAGTATTAGTAATATGTACGTACGGCCTAGTATATAAAATATAAGAGACACGTATAATTGAATCTAAGAATATGATAACACTATCATCTTTTTTTTATATGAATGAAAAAACTAACAAAATAAGTGATAATCATTAAGATTTTCCTCATACCCTTTGCATCACAAGAGTATTTAATTGTATCAATTATATATGCTATACATAATATATAGGGGCATATATATATATATATACATGCACGCGCACACACAGTTGTTTACTAGCTAGGCACAGTATTTGCATGGTTTCCTTCCTTTTCTGTTTCTAGTTTGAACTACATAACTAGCTATTTGTAGCATATTTCAAAGTTAAAACCTAATGAAAGATGCCCAGATAGGTTAGTTTTGATTAATTCAGAAGCAGTTTTGATTCTAAAATCCCTCAAAAACTCCTTACTAGCAGCTAAGCAATTCCCACGCATGCACTTCAATCCTATGGCTATTTTTCTATATTGTCCTTGATATCAATTATAAACTAATCCGGGCTTTTGGAAGTGGAATCTTGAGTAAATATCTTCATTATTATTTTTGGCTAATGTAGATATCCTGATTACTATTAGTTGGTAGCCTCAAGTTGTGTATATCAATCGGCCTAGAAGATCTCTTGCATATATGCCATATATATATATATATATATACACACACACTCGCATATCAGATGTTATATATATATATGTGTGTGTGTGTGTGTGTGTCAATGTGTGAACCAAATTCTTACACGTCCAAACAAAAACTAGCACATATAGTGGGTCATCCCATGTGTGTATATATGTGTGTGAGTGTGTGTGTGTGTGTGTGTATAGAGTTCTGATCCGTATGCATGTGTAGACACACTAGAACCTTTGAAACGTAAACATAGGTCCCCCGCCATTAATTGTAATGGAATCAGTAAAAGGGGTTTTGAGAAGAAATGGATAAAGATACGATCATTATTATTAAGAGTGGATCGAAAGACTCTTTCACGGAACATACTCAGAACCAACACCACAAAAACATCGCACGACACTTTCCTATCGATAAGTTTGATATATATGACACATAGATATGTATATATATATATCATATATATGCGCGATTAAAATGAAGAAAAATCATGGAAGGAAACTGCTCCCAGCCCAATCACAAAACGCCAAACAAAGCTAAAAAAATTCTCCCTGGGAACTTCCCTCCCTCCCTCCCTCTCCAGGAGTATTTATATATTTATTTATTTTCTCTTACTATGATGAGTGGGACCCACTTCAATATCTCCCCCACCCACAGAAAAGGACAGACGAGCGTGGGCCCTCCTTTACTCATTGGACACGTTATAAATGCTAGCTAGCTCCAAAGTATCCATCCAGAAAAGCATATGTAGAGGACAATATAATGCATGCAAAGAAAAACAGAAAGCAGACAGGTTGTGTACACATCTTTGAAGGTGCACTTCTTGTGGAGGCTTGAATCATGAACTAAGGGACCCAACAATTTAATTTTCTTTTTCCCTTTAGGTTTTGAATTTAGAAAATGTTTTTCTTTTTAACTAATTAGAAAAAAAAAAGATCAATAACGTTCTCACTTCCTTGTTCAATATCATTTTGAGGAGGAAAATTATTCATATATCATGAACGAAAATACATCATAAAACTCATAAATAACTTGCTAAGGGTAAAAAAGCAAGGACAAAATAGTTATTTCAGTTCTTCAAATTCTATAAAATTTGGACACTTGAACATTCACGATAAAACTTTTATTAAGATCATGTGTCTCATTTTTAGACATAATTTTATTATTTCAAATAACTAATTAATATATAATGATGCAAAAAAAAAAAGAAAAAATTATATCTAACATCCAAAGGATAGGTCGGGGAAAAAATTAAAATGACCATTCCTTATCGCTCTAATATCACTATCGATGATTAAAAAAATGGTTTTAAACTAAGATTATCAAGACTCTGGTGGTACTAGTGGCGCGACCAAATTTTGTGATTAACTTTAGTGGGATGTGAGAGCTTTACCGCATATGTACCATTAATTGCAATCTTTTCCAGTAATAATGGGAGGTCTGATGATTAGGGAAGAAAAGTGAGGTAGTTGGGAGGAACTAAGCAGGTTTTAGAGGACCAAAAAGGAAGGAAAAACCATTAAAAAAATAAGAAAGAAAAAAAAGGGTTAATAGCGACGGCTGGGGTTTCATGAAATTAACCAATTTGGTGAGTGCTTCGTGAGATGAAAGGAGTGATCGTGCGATGTTGAGCTATTGCGGTTTCTGTTCGATATGCTTTTTGTGTTTTGCTTTTTTCATGAATCATTGTACAGACCAAAACCCAACTCAATGCGTGTTTTGTTCCATTTCTATATTTTCATATCGGATGGATCTATAAAAGATGAAGATTCAAATAGAATTTAATATTTCCTTGTGGGTAAGGTAGGCCATATTTAAATGTGTCCTATGTATAATGGACTAACCGTCAATGTGGAAAAAGGTTTTAAAGTTATTAAATTATCTATCCTAGTTGTGTGTATTAGTTTTAGTTACTTGCTTTAACTGGGGTAGGGGACACCAACAGTAATTTTCAAAGTACAAAATAGCAATTAAATGAAAACATACAAGCAGAAGAAGACAAATTAAAAAAGAATGACTTAAGAAATATATTAATGGGGATAATAATGGGGTAAGGTGGGAAGCGATAAGAGAATGCTTTCCCATCCCATCTCCATCCTCGCCTCTCAAAATCATCTCCATACTTGTTCCATCTACTCTTAAGGAAAAGGCGGAGCCGGTGTCGGGAATTCTTTGTTAGGGAGATCTATTTCTATCTCCGTCTAATTATTTCCCATGTAATATAATTGTGCATGTGAAAGTTAAGTAACTAACAGAGAAAGTATCTAAAAATATTAAATTTAGATAGCTGTATCCTGTCAAAATAAGAAAAACACAAAATAAAGTAAAATTTTATAATAATTTTAATAGCAAATCAAGGGTTATACATCATAAATAGAATTCTAAACATATACAAAACAAATCTTAAGATAGAGTCATGATTTTGAAAAGAACTAATAATGTTTAAAGGATTAATAATATATTATATCGTATCGGGATGAAGGCGGAACGGATGTGCTACACCCTCCCTGCCCTGCCCACAATTCAAGGACAAGGCCGGATACCATCCATATATGTGTAGAAAATACAACATGAGATTAGAAAATAGTCTTAACTATAGTTAGTCTCTCTCAACAATTAACGTATATTATGTGTGCATATTACACTGACAAAAAACTGAAAACACAACTTTCTGGGATAAATATTCAATAACATTCAAAGGGCTCATAATCCAAGTAAGTAAATTGATCATGTATTGTTCTACTCATCATATCTTCCATTACCAATTTTTTGCTTCATCTTCTAGTTTTTATCGCGACAATAAGGCTAATTTTTCTCGCACCTTAAGGTGCGTTAGGCAAAAGCATTATGATTATAATCTAGGAAATTAGCTTAATTAGCACAAATCGAGGCATGGCTATAGTGGGGGATTCACTTTCACTTTCGAATCTAAGTGTCTAAAAGGAGGGTGATGGACCACGAAGAGATCCACCCAGCATTCCTAGAAACCCCCCTAAAACTTTAAAATCTTGAAAAACAAAAATAAAACTAAGAGTACAAAAAAATGCCTTTATATAATAGTGCCATTGCCATATACAAAAGTAACCTCCCTTCCTTTTCTCTTCACTTCCTTTCTGCAAAGGCCAACGCAAAAAATCACTAATTAATTAACTAATTAAAGCATTTATTATTAATTAATTAATCAATCCCACCACCAAATCATATGTGCCTACCATGCACCGTAAGGCATACACGTAGCCCCCCCACGGCCGACGCAATCCAAGCTCTTGATCAATTAGGTTGATTTTCATATCTGCCATCTCCTATTCCATTTGATAGGATTAACTATATTAAAATCAGTTCATTAAAACATAAAAATTTCTGTTAACAATCGGTTGGACTTGGTTAATCCATGATTAGATTCTAATTAGATATTTTTGTATGGGGATGCCGACTGTACGGTACGTATCCAAGAATAGGGTGGTGGGGTACGTATACGTGTGTTGATATTAGAGAAAAGATATAGTACTTGAAAAAAAAAAAAATTTCCTTGGTACCTAATAATTCTTGTTTATTTTATTGGCTAGCGAATTGGAAACGGCCAGCGACATATTCTTAGGCGTGCAGAGTGGCGTGAGCCTGAGGTTATATAAACGTGGATTGGCTTAAATTAAGCTCAAGCTAATTACGTTATTAATATTATTATTATTATGCATATCAAAAAAGAAAGAAATGGGGGGAAAAAAAAGCTAATAGCTAGAGAGACAAAAAACACATTCTATTATTAATCACTTTTTGTCTAGTATATATTATTAAATCCTTTTGAAGCCTAGGTTGATGTTGATGATCATGATATGATAGCCAACATTCTCTAGCTCGGCCATGCCAGTTTCCCCTCTACCATATAAATGATCATGATCTTCACGGAATGCTTCTCTCAAGGCAAAGCTCTCTCCAACACTATTACTACTACTACTACTTCTGCCACTGCAAGTAGTAATACTTGGTTAGCTCATATTGTAGTACTGCTGACTAACTGGGGCCTAGCAAGGGTCTATTTTCGCTTTTCATGAATCTCTTGGTCTTACACTACTACAACAAACACCTTGATCATCTCTCTCTCCCAACGCTCTATCAGTACTAGTCTCTCGCAACGACGTCGAAGTCTATGGTGCTTCGAATGGGATTCAAGCAGCTTATGATTCGGAGCTACGACAGACGAGTTGACAGAGCTCGCGTCGAAGATCTCGAACGAAGATGTGAAGTAGGCCAGACCGAACGAGTTTTTCTCTTCACGGACACTTTGGGTGACCCCATCTGCAGGATCCGGAACAGTCCGATGTATAAGATGCTGGTATAATATTGCATACACTCATGAACTTCCCTTCTTAATCGAGCTCTCTCTCTCTCTCTCTCTCTCTCTCTCTTCCCATCATTATCTTCTAATCCTTAAAAAAAAAAAAAAACAAATTATGATACGGGCAATACTAGTTGTCTGTATTGATGTCTTATCCTATGAAAATAAAATAATTAACAAAGCCTAACTTTGTGAATTATGATTGCCATGTTAGGTAGCTGAGTTGGACAACGAGTTAGTTGGGGTCATTCAAGGCTCTATAAAAGTGGTTACGATGAACAAACCTCCAAAGGATAGAGCCAAAGTGGGCTACATCTTAGGCCTGAGAGTCGCACCCCACCAGCGGCGAAAAGGCATCGGTTCCAGCCTAGTCCGAGAGCTAGAGAAGTGGTTCACGGCCAACGAAGTCGACTACTCGTACATGGCCACCGAGAAGGACAACGAGGCCTCGGTCAGGCTTTTCGTCGAACATTTCGGCTACAACAAATTCAGAAACCCGGCCATTCTCGTCAACCCTGTTCAGAACCGGCCTTCGCACATCTCCTCCACCGTCGAGATAGCCAAGCTCAAGGTCGAAGACGCCGAGTCTCTCTACAGAAAGTTCATGTCCTCCACCGAGTTCTTCTCACATGACATAGACAAGATTCTGAGGAATAAACTCAGCTTGGGAACATGGGTCGCGTATCCCAGAGGAGAAACCTGGGACAACACGAACACGAAAGTCCCGACAAGTTGGGCCATGCTTAGCGTGTGGAACACCGGAGACGTCTTCAAGATGTGGGTAGGGAAAGCTCCGTTATCGTGCTTGATATATACAAAGAGTAGTAGAGTGATAAGCAGGTATTTCCCATGCTTTAAGCTGCTTCCTTCGCTGCCGGACTTCTTCAACCGGTTCGGGTTCTACTTCATGTACGGAGTGCGCGGGGAAGGGCCGTTGGCGGGGAAGCTGGTGAGGACGCTTTGTCAGTCGGTGCACAACATGGCCGTGGCGTCCAAGGATTGTAAGTTAATAGTGACTGAGGTTGGGGGTCAGGACGAGGTGAGACATCACATCCCACATTGGAAACTGCTGTCTTTCCCGGAGGACTTGTGGTGCATAAAGGCCTTGAGGAGTGATGGAGAGACTTTTCTGTACGAATATTTGACGAAAACCCCACCACAAAATAAAGCTCTCTTTGTAGACCCAAGAGAGGTGTGATTGCCAAGAGTGGGTGTGCATTGGAGACGTCCCCTGCCAAATAATATTATTGACTCGAGGACACCATCTTTTTTTCCCCACCTTAATTTTCTTTAGAATCAGTGCCAAACTAAGTAACCAAACCCCACCTCATGTTATAGTGTGTGTGTATATATATATATATATTTATATGTGTGTGTGTTCAGCTTAATACTCTTCTGGTTTGGGACTTTTCTCTTGTTCCTTTCACATCAAGATCAGTGGCACAAGATCTCTAAAGATTTCCTCAATTAGATGCCACCTTCACACCATATGTGTCCGTTTGCTCGCAGCCTCATCTGCGCGCGCCTTCATGATTCAGACTAAACAATGATCAGATCGGTGGTCCAACCTTTGTACCTTTGCCGAAATAGAGTGAAAATTTCACTCGTATGCTTTATTGTCACATTGCGTTGAGGTGGACACCTAAGTGATATGTATTGCACCGCATGAAATCATATGTACACATCATGTCACAATCAGTTAATTGAAGTAGTAGTGATCATGATAATAAATCTGGAATAAAAGTTGCATAAGTGTATTTATAGACACTTGCCTTTTTGGCGTTTTAGTGCTTAATATGAAGTACTCGACTTGTTTTCCTTCTTCGTTTTATCCACATCGATATTCAAATTTGAGAACCTACAAATCAATTTTCTATACTTGATTTAGTACTTCTTCTAGAAAACACTATATTATTGGTTAGGGTTTTAAATCACCAATAATATTAATCATATGCGTTGAGCAAACTATTAGATGACCGTAATCGTAGTTTGAAGTAGACTATCATGGTGTTATAGTGTTCTAAACCATATCCTTAAATATCCGTACTTTATATCTTCGGTGGATTTAGGGTGACAGTTTATTGCTTCTCATGCCAAAGACGACATGGCCTCATCCCTTAGTCCATTTCGGAATAGAAACGTGTGCATTTCCACTTTGCTCAAAAGACAGATTGTAATAGCGACCAAAGATATAATTATATTGATGATGATCGTGTTAATTTTGGTGGATCGATGAATGATGATCATATAATTGCGTAAAAGCGGTAGCTAGTACTAGCAGTACTGTATTGACGATCATCACGGCCAAGATTATACTTATTTTTAGAAGTTATAATGACAAAAGTCATGAGTATCCATAAGCATATATATATCACAGGTGACATGATTAACAACACCATATTGCGCGGACTTTTAGCTCCTCACAAAAGCTTTAGTCTTTTTTGTCCTAATGGCAGAAAACTTGTGCTGCATAGTGGAACATGCTGGCAGAAAGCACTATTCCCGGTCAATATATATGTATATATATATTATATTACTGATTCTATATACAAGAAACAAAAATTCGAATTTACTTTTATAGTGATCATGATGAGTAAAAACATATAGGCGATCACATATCATGTGTGTCAAACCACAAGTTGTATATATATATATATATAAATAATATATATATATATATGCACAATTACAGACACCACCTCTTTTACATCATAAGATGCTAATGCGCCATGCAATGCATGCATGGGGTTTCATGTGGTTTCAAAACCGAAAATTAGGGTAAAATGGAAACAAAATATATTTTACACTTATAACCAACATAACATTCCATGGTTAACTAATAACTGCACACTCCAAAATATTATTTAGGTTACGTTATTAACCATTTTGCCTAGTCCTGAAAAATACAATCACGGAGGCAAACTGTACCACATATACATCTGATATTTATTATAAGCTCGTGGAGGCCACTTTACTATCATGAGAAATTTTCATATGTTACACACACACACACACACACACACATATAGAGACACGCACGCCGTACATATATATGCATGCGTGCCTCAATATAATAATAATCTCGTTGAGTCGTATTTTCTGCAGGTTTTCAGAAATTTCCAACCAAGATGGGGGCTACGGCTTTTGAAGGATCACAAGTTTAGCATCATAATGTAGTAGGGCTTTGATTCTTCCCAAGCCTTTCTGTACTTATTGGTAGAAAACTTGCGCTATGTGGGGTGCCACAATATTATTATTATTATGTATATATAATACTTAGTACAGCAGTTTACTCGTCAAATAAGCAATTTCATTTCTCTTGACTTTATATTTTATATATATATATATATAGCTGCAACGCTGGCCCAAGCACACACTGCCCCTTGGCATCTCTTGGTAAGTACGTACGTTTCCCTTTTGAGTCTGCTGGCATTTTTATTTGATTATTGTAATTTATTTAAGTTTACGTATGGTTAAGGGTTAATGTCAGTGGAAAATCTTACAATATTGTTCACTCACGTTACTGTTTGCAATAGACAGTCCTATACACATATATGTGTGTGTATGTGTGTGTGTGTGTGTATTAATTGTCTATTTAATAGGGGTTGCGATGTAAGCAACTTTCAATTTAAGTTAGCTTGGAGAGGATATATTTGGGACCCACATAGATCAAGAGTTGTCCCCAACTGATAGCCCAAGTAATTTGACAAGCGTAAGATAGACTCTAATTATATATGTATATTTATATTTGTGCATATAGATGCGTTATATCAACAAGTTTTTTTCTTTTTCTAACGAACTGATGTAGACTACATAATTGTTTTTAATTAATTAAGATAGCCGCGACGAGTGTACACCTGATTAACAGCTTGATAATATCTAGCACAAATTAAAGTAAAAGCATCAAACAGTTAGAAAGTAGCATTAAACAAATAGAGCTAAGATGTGGCATCCTATGATATGGATCGGTTCTTTTGGTTTTCACAGATTTCCAAGTGTTTGTGTGTGTGTGTGTGTATTTATATAACACCAAAAGCCATTAGTACTATAGGACCACAAAATGCAAAAACAAAAGCAGCACACAAAGTTCTGCCGTGCATATATGCCTTTGCCGATAATATTATGCGTCTGACTGCCGTCGTCTAGAGGGATTGGAAAGGGGAAAAAAAAAATGAAAACGTAATAAAACAGACTACACTCTTTTGGGCCACCGTAAATTTGAAGAGTCATGAGTTTTGCAGCTTTTGGGAAATGAGATCATCAAACTCGATCAGTTAATATTCCGAGGATGTGATGACTGATAAAGAGGATATTATATATATATTCATCAAAGGGGAAAATATAATTCAACAAAAGTGGTGAAAACGTCTTCCAAATTCATATAATATATATATATTTATATTTATATATGTCAGTTCATACTTTGCTTTCTTCGACAAAATATCACCACCAATTTTTTTCAAAGAATATAGAGCAGCATTTAGTTTGGACTGAGGTATGGAAACTTTTAAGCGCCGCCCTGGCCCTTGTTACTACTAGCTGTGAAGCATTTAATGATCTAGTGTTAGAAAGATGGTTGATTTGCATATGTGGTGGTAAAGTTGTTACATGTCGGTACACACTGATACATAAGTATTTATAGAAACGTATATGTTCTTCGATTTTTCAAATATTTTAAAAGAAATGTCGTTTTCGATACAAACACCGAAAATTTACAACAATTCCCAAAATCTGCTTTGATATTATTTCGTTATTTACAATTACGTAAAGCACTTTAAAAAAAAAACTTATTCTGCAAAACTCTTAATTACATTAGTGCTGCTTAATTATAAATGTTACTCTTAGTTATAATCTAATATGTATTTTAGTTATAAAATTTTATTGTAACTAGAACTTTTAGATACAAGATTTTTAGTCACAATAATTTTTTCATGTCATTAAATTCTTTCATATGACTAAATATCTAGTGGTTAAAATATTTAGTTATACAAAAAATTGTGGGTAAATGTATATTAGTCACAATGTTGCTACTAAAATTGATATTTAGACTTTTGCAACTAAAAGTTCATCATTTATAATGAAGATATATAATGAATTACTATTAATATAAGAGCTACATCCTGATGTAGGAGGTTTTAGATGTCATTCACTAGTGTTGCTCTATTGTGTCGTTTGTATCGTTTATGTGTCATTCTTGTTAGTTAAGAGTGTGGTCGTTTATTTCTTTTATTGGTTGGTTATTTTAGTCCATTGTATTAGCAGTTGAGTCCATGTACAGTGGCTGATATAAAAGCTTCATTGTGGGTTGTTTTGAGGGAGACTTGAATACTTTGTAATTGAATATCAGAGTGCTCTCTCTCTCTCTCTCTCTCTCTCTCTCTCTTTTTGGGGGTTTTCCCCTTTGTTTCAGCCATTGATTTGGCTCGGGTTTTGGTTCATTAAAGCCAGTCCCAATTCCTCTAATCCGCTGCACCACATCCTTTTTCAAGTGAATACTTTTTTATGTATAATCATCATAATTAAAAGAAATCAATCACAATAACAGAGCATAAACTGTAGATAAAAGAAAGTGAAAAAACAAAAAACATATGAGCAATTGTTACTTTCGATATTTATTTTATACGACAAAAAAAAACTTGGTTTGTAGCTTTCCTCACTATAAATCATGCTTCCTCGGAATAGACTTTTAGCAAGGACAAAATTATAAATTCAGTCATCACTTATTTGTTTTATCAATAATTTTTCTTACAGTTTGAAACACTGTTGTCAAAATTCTCATGATGTAACTAGATGAAACCGACTATTTGATACATTAAGGTGGAAAGAATACACTAACTTCTTCAACTTTAAATCAGTGTAAACAATACTATTATCTTTAATTATTTGGTTCTTCTGTTGCTAACTAAATAGTAAAATTAGCAAATTGACCTTTCGTTTTTATACAGTGATTCACATGGTCACGTATACATAAGGGGGACAGTTGACGTCTGTATTGTGTTTGTGTAATTTTCATCTAAATACAAAAGTATTACATTTAAATATCACTCATATCATAATTTAAATTCAATATAATTACTATTTATCATTTTATTTTTTCTATTATTTTTACCAATCATATCACTTACTCTCTTTCTTTCTTCCTTTTTTCTCTCTATTTTTACCAATTACATCACATACTCAATATTTAAATAGAAATTAAATACTTTTCATCTAAGCAAACATTATATTTAAATACAATGTAAATATTTTCATCCAAACACATATTACATTTAATGCATTATATTCAAATATAATACAAATACAAATGCAATACATAATATAAACGTTCCTTGAAACAATGCACCCTAACATACATTTGTAAGGAGATTTTATTAAAAAAGAATCGGTTTGACAACTTTGTGGGGCATTTATATAATGTATTACGTTCGTATTGGATTAGAATGAGTTACATTATGTAATATATATTTGGATGAAAAGTATTTGTATTGTATTTAAATGCAATATTTGTTTAGATGAAAAGTATTTTAATTATTTTTGAATGTTGAGTATATAATATGATTGGTAAAAGTAAAGAGAAAAAAAAAAGAAAGAAAATATGTGATATGATTGGTAAATGATAAGTGCTAAACTGTATATATTTTTAGTCTATATTCAGGTCATTATTGTTTGGTTTAGGGATACTTTCATGGACTGTTGCACTTGATCAGTTTATATGTTGTTTTCAGGTCCTAACTAAAGCAATGGGAGCATAAGGAGGAGATTCGGAGCAGTTTGAAGCTTTTTGACCGAAGTTGAGCAGAACACGGTTTGGTATACGGTCGTATATGTGGCCGTGTACCTCTCGGACTAACCTACGTGTGGAAAGCCGTGTTTCGGGAAAACAGGCGTGTTCGACGATATCAGACATAGAATACGGTTTGGTACACGACCGTGTAAGTAGCCGTGTACAGATCTAACCATGAACCGTGTAAGTTGCTGTGTACGGTAGAAACGGGCGTGTTTAGCAATTTAACAAGTACATGCCTGTGTTGAGGGAGAACACACGCCCGTGTAAAATCTGTCAGAGACCGTGTCGAAACCCGTGTTCTACCCAGGAAGTCAAATTTTGTTCTATAAAAAGGGCATGATCTGTCAATTGGAGGAGAGCCGCAAAACTGCAAAAGTAAACCCTAGAGCAGTAGAGAAGAGGTAGAATAGAGAGAAAAATACTTTAACAAGCGACCATCTATCAATTCAAGTTGGATTGCATTAGAATCAAGGGGATTTGTCATGGATTCAATTATTCTTTGTATTCTATTGAATTGTAGTACAGTTATTCCATTGATTATGAACTGATTTCTTTGATACCTAGATAGGAGGAACCCTAGAATAAATATTGTTATTTGATCTTTATTCAATTCAATTTATTTTTCAAGTTCATTGAGATTCAATTATGTGTTATTTATTATCATTGAATTGATATTTACTGGTGTATTGATTCATGTTCGATATCATACAATTGCGATTGAGAAATCCTATGTATGATTTGATCTTGCATAATTGAAAGGAGTTGCACGTGATTCTAGAGATAGGACAACGTAAATCTTTCAGATTAGGGTCAAACCTAATAGAGAGATTCATTGATTGATTAATGTAATTCTAGGGGTTTTAATTAGGAAGAGATTTCAATTAATCAACCTGGGGTTAGTTGTTAATAAGCTTGAGAAAGATATTAACATAATTAAGGAGTTTCCACGGTCCAATGATTGGTAGATAAATTGATATATGAAGGATTATATGCAATAGACATTTTAGGGGGATTCATTATCTAGGTATTGTTGGTTTGGATTGATTTCATCTTGATTTTTTGCTGTTTGGAGTAAATTTTGTGTTGGGTTGGTTTAATTTAATTTAATTCTTATTTAATTATTTCAGTATAAATCGACTGTTTGTAGGATAGATAATAAGAAAAGAGTAAGTACTAGTACTTGTTAGTTCTTGTGGGATCGACACTCGATATTGTTATCCACTGTACTATAGAAACTGATAGGTGCACTTGCCTAGAAGGTCTATAGGGTATGAGATTGACCGTATCAGTAAAATAAATAAAAAAAGTTAAATGATGAATAATGATTATATCATATTTAAATTATGATATTTTAATTTAATTCTTATTTAATTATTTCAGTATAAATCGACTGTTTGTAGGATAGATAATAAGAAAAGAGTAAGTACTAGTACTTGTTAGTCCTTGTGGGATCGACACTCGATATTGTTATCCACTGTACTATGAAAACTGATAGGTGCACTTGCCTAAAAGGTCTATAGGGTATGAGATTGACCGTATCAGTAAAATAAATAGAAAAAGTTAAATAATAAATAATGATTATATCATATTTAAATTATGATATGATTGATATTTGAATATAATACTTTTATATTTAGATAAAGTTTATATTATATTTTAACGTAATATAAATACGATACGCTAAACAGCTAAGGTTTTTACGGGAAAATATAAAAAACACCGGTTAGACAAAATATTTTGGGCCTTAAGGTTGTCATCATTAGTGTATATCACCCACTGCAGAAGCTGAAGATTGACCCAACCAAAACCAGTTGAATTTGTGGGATTGGGCTAAAATTGCATCTATTATTGGGCCCAAGTTAAAGCCTGTTCTTTGTAAATTCTGTTCATTGGATGCAAGGATAGGATCCCTTTATTTTCTTTGAATTGCAAGGTGTTATTAAGGTGATGTTTCGATAAAGATTTGCCACTTGCCACGATAATTTATCTCATAAAGTTTTTTTTTTTTTTAATTGTAGTTGGACCAGTAAATCCGTTCATAACCATTATCTAAATATATTATTGGTCCATTTAATAGAGTTTTTTTTATTTATAATAAATATAAGAAAAGAAACAAAAACTATAGCTTTTTCAATAATTATGTTTGGTAAGAGAGAGTTGGAGAATAGAAAAAGAGGAACAGTAAAATACCTAGGTGGGGGAAATAAAAAAATAATAATAGGAGTTTTCTTTCATGTTGTTTGCATAAAAGAAAGAAAAATGCAAAAAAAAAAAATGTCAAATCTTGTATATTTTATAATTCTAATGACGGGTCAAGTTCAAGATAGTTATTTTGCACACCATCTTTTTTTTTTTTTTTCAAAAATTTTCCTTCCTTTTCTTTCAAAAGTTGGATTCACAATTTCCATATTCCCCCATTTTCACTCTACTAAATAACTTAAGATTTTACTTTTCTCTCAAAAATCCCTCGTCCAACTTTTGTTATTTTCCCTTTTCCACTCTACTAAATATAAGTGTTTAGAACCATATTTTTAGAAGAACTTAATAGGCCAAAATAATTTTAAAATTCTCTAAGCAAATGTCTTTATAATATCTTACCAAAATTTTAATACAAGTTTCAAGATATAACGTTTTATGATTTAACTAAATGCTCTCTGAACAGTTTATTTAAATAATTTTAAAAACAACTTTGGACCCAAGAAGTTAAAAAGTAGTTTCATATATCACACATGCTCTATTTATAAACTAGTATAAAGTGTGATGCCATAATATGGTGCCAACGACAGTAGGCCTAGTCCCATTTTTTTTTGGCCAGTTATTCATGTGCATTTTTTTGTAATTGGTTTAAGAAATTATATTTTGAAATGACAATTAGTCGAATTCACCTTTTGTTTAATATTAGAGAATTAGGAAGTGAATTTATAAGATTTCATTTTATCTCTTTATTTTCTTTGTAGAATGATGTTTTTCAATTCCTTTCCACGAAAGCAATGTATTCAAACCCCAAACCTCTAAAACAGATATTCATCTAACTCACTCAAAAAAAAAAAAAAAAAAAAAAGGGGCCAATTCTCATTACGAATTAATACACTTGGAATCCTCTGGAATGAAACAGTATGTGCAACTTTTTAACAGCCGTCAGGACCAGAGTGTTGAAGTCAGAGGCGAATTTAGCTTAGGCAGCCCCTAATGAATTTTTTTTTTCTTTTAATTTAACCCTCAGAATTTTGTAATTTTGCTATTTTACTCTCACTAAAAATAAAAAATTATCGCATAGCTAGCATGTTTTTCTATTTTACCCCAATTAAAAATTAAAAATTCTTATATAACTCCTATTAAAATTTTATCTTTTAACTTTTATACTTTAATATTATTAGTTAAAAGAATATTTTCAATATACATCTTCATTGAAATGTTGTTCTGACTCCGCCTTTGATTGAAGTATTTAAGTACAGAATTTTAGCCATCCAATCTGGAAGTTGGTGGCAACTTAAATATCACCTATTTGTTTTAATTTCACGTCTTCAAATATAAGTAAACACTAAAAAAACTAGATTCTTTCTTTTCTAATTAGATTCCTTAATAGACGGACGAGCTCTTAAATGTAATTAATTAACAAATGAACCCAATTAGATAATGGCTTTGTCACAAAAATCTTTTAAAGGATTTAATAAATATATATTTAGTTATATCGTCACCTTGATTTCAGTTCCTCGTTTTAACCTTTCTCCCAAATTTTTACACCATGGATTGTACGTACAATATGCATGTAGAAGTAATTTATTAACAAATAAAGTTCACTTGAGATGTTATTTCATTGTTGGACAATTCTCTTGTACCTCACCTATCAATCTGTTCCTGGTCTACTCAACAATTTCGTTGCCCTGTCCTACTGACACGTTCATTTCGATAATTGGAAGAATATAAATACAGAAACAGTTTCTATTTTGGAATGCTCTATTAGGTTGTCTTCTCAAGTTTTCCTATCGCCTTATTAATGTGATTTTACTTGTCTCTTCTTTTTTTTTTTTACAAACAAAAAATGTGCAACCAATCAGCGAAAGATCATGCAAAAGATCATACACGCTCACACGAAAGAGGAAAAATATATATATATATATACTAACAACCTATCAAAATAGATTGGAATCTTCCTCTTTTATCTAACAAGTAACAGCGAAGAGACAAAACATTAAATTATTACCTCACCTTTTACTTTAGCCTTTATGATCTTTTCTTCATGAAGGGTCATCAGATGCAGAACTCCTTTTTTTTTTTTTTTTTTTTTACTTTCTTTTTTCCGTGGGGTTTTAATTTAACCTACTGGTTTGCTTTAATGATTCTTATGATATATTTATTTTTAGTTTTATACTCGCATTGCGTTTAAATATAATATTTTTTAACAATATATTAAATATATTTACTATTTTAAAATATTTTGAAAATAAATTTTTTTCCATTCATATTATATTCTCTTTTCATTTCATTTTTTCTATCTATTTTTACTAATCATAACTCTAAAATACAAATCAAATTTTTTATCTAAACACATATTGTATTCAAATGCAAAGCAAATACTTTTTATCTAAATATAAAATGCATTCAATATATTGTATTCAAATGTAATGCGGATACAATACGTTTACCAAACGCCGCATAATATATTTACCTAATATTTGTTAAAGTTCATGAGTTTGAAGCCCCTATAAATTTAACTTCCTACTAAAATCATTATTCTTTATCAACAAAAAAAAAATAGAGACAAACAAAACACCATTTTATTTATCATAATAATTATTTTCTTAAAAAAATAGAAACAACAATTAAACACCCTTTTCTTTATCATCAGTTTTTACATGATTTATCCAAACAAAAAAACACTAAGTTCCTCTTCATCCATTATCGTTATTTTCACAGCATTTTTTAACGGCTGCAGAACCAAAAGCTTGCTAAAATGGATATAAGCCAATGAAAAAGAGAAGGGGCTAATTTCTTAATTAGTTTTCTTTTTTATATGCTTTCATATATGGTCCCCAACTACGAGCCTTAGATCCAAATGGCTATTGACATTCCATTGCAAACAATGTTTCACTTACATTTTAAAATTTCACAAGTAGGCATTTCATAAAGGTCTCGAGGAAATATGGACGGAAAGGCATTGCATGAGTTTTAGTCATGGACAAATTTTTTAAAACGACTTAAAATGGAAAAGGAAATTATTCACTAATTCACTACCACCAACAACTTAGCCACTACCACTACCACAACTGCACTGACAACATTTTAGCAATCGCTCAATTAGACATCAGTTTGCATTATTCAACATTGAATTTGACCTAAGACCAATTAAAGACCAACGTTTGGACTAAAAACCAAATCCACATCATCATGAAACTCGTGTTGGCCATTTTTCACAATCTAAGAGGGTGAAGTGACAGTCACAATTCTTCGACTTGAATCTGCTTAAGCCAAGAGAGTGGCAAGATGGACGGTATAATTGACAATAAAATATGAACTATATATGCATATTCACATCATCTAAAGAAGGTTAAAGCGATGGTTTATAAGCAAGGGCACTACTCCCCCAATGATATTAGGTTTTTTTGAATAATATGCAAGAAGGTAAAACTGTCTAGGTTTAAATTCAAAACAGATAATATCATAGCAAGTTAAAGTGTGAGTTATTGTACAAATCCTTCATGTTTTCTTTAACAATTAAACAATCAACGTATGAAAAACAATGAACTTTATTGAAAATGTCTAGTTAAGCTAAAAGCAATTGTCTCAAGGCACTAATCCTAGTAGTACCTGAGATTGTAGAGGTCGTCATTGACATGGTCGAGAAAGGTGGCACGTGCAAAGACGGCGGCGACACTAGATCGAAGGTCCTAGTCATTTTTCGATGCAGCTATCTTTGAACTAGATGACAGTGAGGGGGTAAAAATGGCAATGCGTGGGAGTTAATCAACTGTAGAGAATGATTTCCTTCCTATAAGAGGCTGCTTAATTACCGTGTGAGGGTTATGCGGCGTTTTTTCATCCACATTTGATTAAACCTAAGTGAAATTTTGAACTTGGGAATGGATTGAGGGAGTGTAATATGTAAAACTGAACATCAATGACTATTTTAAGATAAAATCTATAGTTCGGGAGTTATTATTCATGAAAATAAACCTAACCTAATGTTTTAGATTCATGAAGCTCACAGACTGAGAAAATAACTTTTCTTGATGAGTTTACCCTTGAAATCTTTGAAAAATATAAAATTAATTTAGTTTTTTTAATTGCAAAGCAGTCATGTTACATGTAATTAGCTCACGTTTAGTACACACTTTCAAACTATATTGCATTTAAATGCAATGTAATTTTCTCCCAAATACAAAAGTATTTTATTCAAATATCAATCACATCACATTTTAAATCAAAAACAATCACTATTCATTATTTCACTTTTTCTATTATTTTTATTAATTACATCATATATTCTATTTGTCTCTCTTTTTTTCTCTCTACTTTTACCCATCACATTATATATTTATTATTAAAATACAATTCAAATACTTTTTATACAAACACACATTACATTCAAATGTAATGTAATACTTTTCTTTTAAATATAAATTGTTTTCAATGTATTACATTTAAACACAATGAAAATGTAATGTGTTCACCAAATGGGGCATTAGTTAAATTATGAGGGGCTTTTTACTTCAAATATGTTTGTTTACAATCTCAGACTTAAAATATGGTTTATTAAGGTCCATATTCATGAAATGATATCTAGTAAAATAATAAAAGGAATCAAGAAAGTGACGCCTTTTATGAGCACTATGCTATATACCTTGTGTAAGTGAGTTGCCTCTACAAAGGGAGGGAAAAAAAAAAAAAAGATGTCATGTAAGATAGCACTGCACCATGGTATTCTGTGCTTTTTATTATTTTGGTAAATATCGTATTCCGTTCTTGGAATTATGTGTATGATTCCACAACTATGCCTTCCGTACTCGGAATACTGGCCTTGAGTTTGTGTAAGTGTGACGCACAAAATTCCAAACTTTACACAAGATCGAAAACCAAAATCGTGGTGGTTACCGAAATTTCATATTTAATTTCACTGTAACATATAAAATTCAAATTTTTATTACTTAAATGATAAAAAAAATAAATCATTATGTTTTAACAATTGAAAAAATTGATGACTTTATGGTGATTATTATTATTATTATTTAAGTTGATGGTGGGTAATTCAAATTTTAAATACATTTAAACAGAGTTAGATATGATATTATCTATTAGTTATGCTTGTAATTGTTACGATGATTATTTTCTATGATTATAAAATAGTTGAATTTTGTAATTATTGAATATTATAATTTAAAATTTAATACTTTAAAAAGTTTAAAATTTAGTTATAAACATCTAATTTAATTAAATTGGTTTTTTTTATAAACTTAATTAAATTAGCTTGTTGATTTTAAAAGATTTAATAAATTTAAAATATCAATAAATACATATATGTTTAATATTATACACAAAGTTATTGGTAATACTCACTATTGCTTAATTCTCTATCTTATTTTTCTAGTCTTTAATTTAACCTAACGATAATTTCACACTTATCTAAGATATTAAACTATTTCTTATTTTTTTTTCTTGGAAAATTAGGTGTGTAACCTATTTTAATTACCTAACCTAATATATAACCTAATTTTTTATTATGTAAATAGTCTAAATGTGTAATGTGCATGGTGATAAATTAATTCTCTCTCCTTTTCCTCTCTCCCTTTTCCCTTCCTCTGCCTCTCCTTCTCTCTCCTTGCTATTCCTCCGCCCCTCTCTCTCTCCTCTCTCCATCCTTCTATCTCCCTTACTCTCTCCTTGGCTGTCACTGGGGCCTTGTGAACTCCCTCAGTCATCAAATCTAATCATGGGTTCACTATTAACGAACGGCGATGGCAACAACGACCAACTAGGGTAGTCGAGCGCGATCTCAAACCGTTCCAGACGAATTACGATCCACCACAATGAAATCTGCAAGAGAAAGCTGATCCAATTGCTACAAACGGGTGACACCAACAACACCTCTGTCGTAACTGCTCCTCCTGCCATCATTCCACACTCCTTGATGCCGCCACCAACTCCTCCAGCAATCAAAGACCATCGATGAGGTATGGTTGGAGATTGCCTCTAGCGACACCCACAGAAGAGAGAGAAGGAAGAAACAGCGAGGGAAGAGAGTAACGGGTAGGGGAGAGAAAGAGAGAGGGAAAGAGAGAGAATATTAGTGATTTTTTTGTTTGTATATTTTAAATGATAAATCAGTGATGTATTCTAATTAATTACTAATTGATAATTTTATTTATAATCAATCAATAATTAATTATTATAAAATTAATAATTTATAATATGATTAATTAATAACTTATTAATAGTTAACCAATGATTTATTAATAGTTAATAAATGATTGATTAAATTAATGATCGGAAGTTAATCAATGATTGACCAATTATAAAATTAATTGATCATTTTAAAATAAAAAAAATAAAGACCTTTTATCTGATTTTGAAAAATTAAACTTTTTAGTCATTTATTAAAAACTTACTAAAAAAAAAAATCAGCTATAAATCTCTATTTTCTTTAATGAATTTATCAATGGAATCAAAAGATGGAAAATGGGAAAATCCAAAATCAAACAAGCCTTAAAAAAACAATTAACAATTAACAGGAGTGGACCATCAAAGATTGAAAATGGGAAAAATCTAAAAATCACACTTGCCTTTAAAAAAAAATCAACAGTAAACAATAAACATGAGCACCATTAAAGTGAATGAAAGCACGAAAATGAGCTCATTACGCGTATCATGATCAGTAGGTGGGACCTATATTTATATAAATATATGTATAACTTTGGTCCACGAATTTATAAACATAAACCAAGCCTTCTCTCGCTTCTTCTCGTATTCCGAGTCTTCCTTAGCCACACTAACCGACGTAGACACTTGGTGGACACAGTTTAAGTTATAACTCCTCCACAGCCTATTTCAATCCCCAATTCTCTCTCTCTCTCTCTCTCTCTCTCTCTCTCGCTCTCGCAACAAAGTCCACAGAAACAAATTAAAGAAAAGACTCGGAAAAATTTACACACACAAACAAAAAAACCGACAGACTTGGAAAAAATTAGTACCCCTTTCTCTCTTTCTCTCTCTCTCTCTCGTTTCTCTCTCTAAAACCTGAATAATTGGTTGAAGCGATGGCGGCGTGCGCGCTGGACACGGCGCGGAGCCTGGCGTGTCGCGACGGAGAGGCGGCGGGGCGGCTGAAGGTGGTCTCGATATTCGTGATATTCTTCACGAGCGTGGTGGGGATATCCTCTCCGGTGCTCCTGGCCCGTTACTTCCAAGGCAAACCAGCCTACGATAAGGCGGTGCTCATAATCAAGTGCTACGCGGCGGGCGTGATCCTCTCCACCTCGCTCGTCCACGTGTTGCCCGACGCCTTCGCCGCCCTCTCCGACTGCCACGTGGCGTCGCGTCACCCGTGGAAGGATTTCCCCTTCGCCGGCCTGGTGACACTGATCGGCGCCCTCACCGCCCTCCTCGTTGACGTCACCGCCACGTCACACGCCGAGCTTCACGGCCACGGCGACGGCGGCGGAGGAGGGGAGGGGAAGTACGAGGCGGTGGGGACGAAGGAGGAGATGGTGGAGAGGAGGAAGTTGTCGGCTGAGTCAAGGTTCGAGTCGGGTGAGTTGGCGGCGGCGAGTCATGGGGAGGGGGAAGAGGTGAGCGAAGAGGAGGCGAGGGTGAGGCTGAAGCAGAGGCTGGTGAGTCAGGTGTTGGAAATTGGGATAATATTCCATTCGGTGATAATAGGGGTGACCATGGGGATGTCTCAGAATCAGTGCACTATTAGGCCTCTTGTCGCCGCGCTGGCTTTTCACCAGATCTTTGAAGGGATGGGTCTTGGTGGTTGCATTGCTCAGGTATATACACTTTCTGTTTTCAGCACATTTTCAGATAATTCTTCGATTAAATTAAAACAAACAAACACCTGGGTTCAATCCTAAATTTTTCATCAAATCTCGTTCAACTTGCTTCCTTTTTTTTTTTTTTCATTATATTATAAGATAATGTTATAACGGGTAAGGAATCGATAGTATTTGGATATATAGCCACTAGTCTTTGTGGATTAATTTGACTTATTAGTGATAGCAAGGGTAATTCTCCATAATTAGATTTGGTATCCAAAACTTAAATTTAATACAATGTGTTTGTTTTGGCTAGCGGTGATCCATCCAAATATATTTAAATGTTTTTTTCATTTCATAATCTTTAAATTCAAATCTAAGTCTAAATTCTCACACTGTTTTAAAAATCCGAATCTAGCTTTGTATTATTCAAATTTTCTGGTGAACAAAATCTATCCAAACATACATTTAATTTAAATATACAATTTAAATTCTGCATTTGAATGTAGACATTTCATAAATATTTAAATGCAACTATGATATGATACAAACAGACATATAACTGTGATCTTATATTTAGGTGGCAATTCAAGTTAGTTTTGAAATGTGGGTATTATGCATACCTATGCTTTGGAATTTAGATAAATTCTAACTACTGTAAATTTGACATTTATTGCTTTTTTTTTTTTGTTTTTGAAAAAACTAAAAAACAAAAAATAAAAAGGTTGCGTTAGGGCCTTTAAAATAGTGCAATTATCCTTTTGCAGTGCCAATGGTGGTAGCTTTGAGAAGACCTGCCTTCTTTCTATCCTTATTGATTGACGCGTACTTAATGTTATCACTTTATACAGCACAATCAGCTTGCTCTGCTATTTGGGATCTTAATTTTTAATTTTAGTTTTTTTTTTTTTTAAGTCAAACATAAATTATAATTAAGTCAATTAGTTTGAACTTAAAATTTCATTTTGTTTTCGGACTCGACTCATACACCAAACTAGTCCTCAGTATTTATGATTTTTTATGATAATAATGCCACGACGTTTTGCTTACAGCTTTTCAAACTTGAGTGAGACTCTAATTTAGATTTCTTTTCATCCCTTTCTAAATCCAATGTATAACAAGTGAATGGTATTGAACGGCTTGCAATATTTATGAAGAGTAAACCTAGTTCTGGAGCAGTGAAACCTAAGTTAATTAAGGAAAATCTTATTTTAATAAGAAAAGAGAATCAAAGCATCTTTACCAATAGGAAATTGAAAATGAATAACTAGCTCTAAAACTGCATAGTAATGACCACCAAATTTGATCATAACTAGTAGTAGTTAGCAACTTGGTGTGTTCAACTAATATAAACTAATTAAAATATTAAAACAGAAGTCGGCCACCTCCATTTAACTTTTAGCATCAGTTTTCTAATACATTGAAAGTATATAAATCAACAGTAAGCTAATGGGAAACTTTAGTTAGTTGTGCTCTTCTTTTCTTTTATTTTTTGAAACTTATGGGCACGTAAAAAAATATAAAATTATTGTTAAACTATATTTCTATTGTAACCGTGTTGTACTTTTTTTATATATACTTTATCTTCTGCATGATTTTGCTAAAAATATGTAAACTTTAACCAGCTAGTATATTGATTTAAATCTATGTGTTGGTGCAGGCGGGATTTAGCTTCGCAACGACGGCGTATATGTGTTTCATGTTTGCGGTGACGACCCCAATGGGGATAGTGCTTGGGATGATCTTGTTCTCAGCCACAGGCTACGACGACAGCAGTCCTAATGCCTTGATTATGGAGGGATTGTTTGGTTCGTTCTCTTCGGGAATTCTAATTTACATGGCTCTTGTTGATCTCATAGCTCTTGATTTCTTCCACAACAAACTGATGGGTTCCACTTTATGGTTGAAAAAGGCTTCCTTTGTTGCTCTTGTTCTTGGCTCTACCTCAATGTCTATTCTCGCCCTTTGGGCTTAAATTAATTTCTATAGACATATCAGAAACAAAGCCAAAAAAAAACAAAAAAGATCACATGGCAAGTTTTTTCGTTGTGGTAAAATGTGCATAGCAATGTCATGGCGCAAATCCTCTATATATTTTGTATGTTAGTACTGTGGGGTATTACAAGTAGAGAAAGGAATTAAACTCGGAAAACAGTCAAATCATACAATAAGCTAGGAGGCTTAGATAACCTTATATATGTATATATATATATGATATTTATAACATTTCAATGCATGTATATGACGCCGGTAGGTTTGGATTATTGGTTTACAAACTAAATAGTTAATCCTCTTCCTCCTGGTGATGAGATGGTTTTTTTCATCAAAGGATCATGTATAATAATTAACTTTGCTAAATTGTGGTTACAAGTTTAGGGTAGTGGTAAATGTAAATCGGCATTTGTCTCTAATACGAGGTCTAGTGTTTAAATTTCTCTACTTTAAATTCCAAAAAAGAAACCGAAAAGAAGAAAATAAAAACCCCTTAAAACTAGGGATTCAATGACCTATACACACCGTTTTCATGCGGGGTTAGAGTACTAATGAAAATTTTCAAGTGATTACCTTGTGACTTGTGAGGTTCGAGAAAGAATATATTCGGCCATTATATATGAGAGGTTTTTGAGAACTAATCAATTAGATTACCTGGTTTCCTTAGTCTAAATGTTTCTGCTCATAAAACACTAAAAATGGTACATACACAACATTTTGAGCTGTCACATTAAACCAACTTTGCTAGTGCCTCTACTTTAGTTCTTCGTTACTATTATTATTATTGTTATTGTCTTGATTGTTCCTTTTATTTTTATTTTTTTTTCCTCTATAGGTCTAGCTATAAGGCCTTCACTGTGCGTATTCAATCTAACAGCACTGTTTTAGTTGGTGTGTTCTATGTCATCTCCAACTTCCCACACTAATAAAGGTGGTGGAAGCCTAGCTAAGTGCTTATACAATCATCGCAACATAATCAAAAGTTGAAGATGACGGATTTTCTCTGTTGAAAAGAGAGTTGGCAAATTAAACTTCTTTTGTGCTAATCAAACTTTTTAAAATTTCTTCTTTCTATCTCTTGTTTTTACTTTATTTGTCGTACGCGATAAGGGTGCCTTTTTACCAGTTCCTACAATAAATAAAAAATTTGATAGCAACGTAATATCACCTGGTCCCGTAGCTCAGTTGGTTAGAGCGTTGGTCTTATGAGCCGAAGGTCGCGGGTTCGAGCCCCGCCGGGACCATTTTCTTTGTTTTTCGGGCTTCAAAACCTGGACCAGCCCAGCCCCTGTTCATTAGCCCATGATAGACATGACCTATTTGATGGCCCACGCTTGTGGAGTCATCTCCATGAGCTTGGCCCATTTCATTTTCGTAGCCCCCCCGGCAGAACTAGACCGCGCGAGTCCTTGGCTGTCTACTTTTTTTTCTCTTTTGTCCTCTTCAACTTGAAAAGGTCATGATCTATCATATATTTAGATCCCGTTTGGGAAGCATCTGGAGACGTTATTTTACTGTTTGAGTCCCAAATTATGTTTAGGGTTAAAACATGGTTTCTAATGTTCTTCACCCTTCTTAAAAAAATTTTGCTCTCCAAAACTTACTAGGTTTCCAATATTTATATCTCAAAAATTACATCTTCAAAATTTTCTGTAAACGCACTTTTACTCTTCTTAACTCGGATGAATTAACTAATAAAATAATACTAAGAACACTAATTCTAATTTAAATTTTGAGTACCTGATGTTGTATTTAAGTTGTCATTTTATTTTATTGATAAGTCTGTAAAAATTAACACATTGATTAAAATTTAAAAATTATATCTCTTTGTAAAAAGATAAAAACTCATAATCATCTGACTTGATATTTAAAAATTACGATTGAAATTGGTTTTCTTCCCTAGCACTGCTCTTACCCAAAAACTAGCTAACTATAAGTGTGTTTTATAAAAATTATTAAAAAAAAATTTTTTTGACAGTGTTTTGTTAGAGATGAAAACTAAGAAAATAATACGAAGGATTTTGTAGAATAAAATGGTTAGATGGGTTGTCCGGTATGAGTTATAGGTGGAAGAAAAAGAAATTAAAAGGTATTCACTCTAACATGCTATGTAGTTTAATCCCACCATTTCGTCCGTCGAACTTTGAACATGAGCCCAACAACCCAAATATATATATATATATATAACATAAGTTGTACATATATAGTGATTGTACATGGACGAAACTCTTCCACTTATTTATTTTTTATTTTTAATCGATAAAGTCATTTTCCTTCCTCCCTATTTTACCAAAGAGCATGAAAGAAAATCAAAATATCATTTCTCTCTCTTCTGTATTTTCCTTCCATTATTTTTTTTTTTCCCTCCCCCCTTTACCAAACAGGCTAAGGTTTGTTGATATGTGACCACTAATTACCAAGCTAGCAAATACTGATCTTGACTTTAATAAATCTAATTAATTTCGCATCCATTGAAGGGGTAGAAAATCCCACATCCCCTTTAAATACAAAGGAAAATAAATAAATAAATAAAAATAACAAAGAACAAACCATATATATAACTTGGTATTGGTGTGAGAAGAGTGATCGCGTGCACTCTACCGTCACTCTTTTTAGACTCAACCATTTAAATTTCCTCTACTTCAACGGCTAAGGCCTTGGCCTATTGCTCATCCATTTTTTTTCCAATACATACAAAAGACTAGGATAAGTCGGAGAAAGCTAACCTCGGTTGTGAAGAAATTTAGGGCCCATACGGGAGGTTAAAATCAATGTCTCCAAAATATCTTTTTTCCAACACTTCATCGTTTTTTATTATTTATATTTATAAAACATTATAATAAATTCTAAATTTTAAAAGGCTATAATCTTGCATATACAAGTTTTAATGAGACGATTTTTTTTAAATCACATAGAATTTTAAGAGAAATAAAATAATATCCATATTGATTTTTTTATAAAAAAAATTTAAAATTTTATATTTTTTCACCCCAAACAATTTTTTTCCTAAACATATTTTTCAAAATAACTTTTTTTAATAAAAAAAAAGTATCTCTAATTATTGAATCCAAACGGACCCTTAGTGCTCTATTCATCTCGGCGTTCTTGAAGAAATAGCCCGCCCTCTTTGTAGGGCACAGCATAACTGTAACATGAAAATATATTTCTCATTTAGGTTTTTTTTAAGTAACTAGCTAGGCTGGCCTCTTTTTTTTTTTTTTTTTCCTTCTTTTTATAGTTTATACATTTGAACTTTCCATGATTTGGGATTGATTCTCTACTTGGTATTTTCATGTGTTTGTTGGACGTGAAATATATTACAGAATATTTGTTCATTCTTGTCCGATCGTATCCTTCGGCTTTTTCTAGTCATTCAAGCCTTTTTAAGATCCCATGTTCCCAACCACCAACTCCAGAAAAAGGGGTAAATAAATGACTCGATAATGGAGAAAGGGACCATTGAGTCGCAATCTCATAATAAGAGTTTTGAAATAATACTGGAGAATATGAAATTGATTGCTCGTTTAATTTATGAGTTAAGTCTAGAATAAAATAAATTTTTTATATTTAAATTAAATAATTTAATTATAATTAATTTATTTATAAGTTAACTCAAATTTCAGAACTAATTATTCAACGAGACCTTAATTTATAATTGATCCTTTTCCTATTGAAATGTAAAATGTGGTGGTGCTTGAGTTATGCCTATGAGTTTGTTTTTTTCATTTCTGTTTCTTTGTTTTTTTCAATTACATATTTGCCTCTTCTTTGCACAAGAGGCCTACCGCAGTATCCTATCAGTGTGTGTATATATATATATATATATAATCATGTTTATCTATTTTGCTATGGTTATTGATAAAAAAAAATATCTGATAAATATTTTGATCAAATCTAACGATCACTTGCGGATAAAAAATGATGTAGCAAACATTAAAAGCTTTTTCCAGTTTGCAACTATAATGTATTAAACGCTCTTCAAACTTTACGCCAAAGACAAATTAAGCTAGAGAGCAACTGAAATTTGTTTTGGGACGACCAAGAAGCCATTCAATTTGCATTGCAATGCGGGTGAATATGTGCTAGATTGAAAAAGCATTATATTCAAATACAAATTTTAATCTAATATAATTACTATTTATTATTTTATTTTTCTATCTATTTTTACTAATTATATCATATATTCTATTTTTTTCTCTCTTTAACTATATGTTTTTACCAAATATATCACATACTTTACATTTAAATACAATATAAATACAAAATATCAAATACAAGCACATCAAATGCAAAATATTCAAATTCATATTATATTCAGTGCATTGTATCTAATACAATATGGATGAAATGTTGTCTCCAAACGCTCTGTATAGCTTTGGAAAAGCTGACTACTACCGGAAAGTTATTAAAAAAAGGATTAATCAGATGTTATCTTTAAGAAATAGTTTGATAATGAAACTATATATCAGTTTTCAAGTACATAAATGTCGTCCTTCAAAATGTGTGATATTGGGTTTTTTCTACTCAGCATGCTCGTCTAGGGAGTCATTTATATCCTTTCCTCTCAGTTTTTTAAAATTGCAATAAAGCAAACATTTTACATTTAGTGCAATTGTTTCACTAAAATTGCATGTTATCACATAATTACAAATGATTATAATCTATTTTAAATTTCAAAAATCTTTTGTTTGTGACCAGAACGGCTAAAACTCAATAGTTAAAAGAATTAATTTATCGGAATTAAAAATTCAGAAATCAGACTGACAAAATATACATACTTTAAAAGACTATATGGATTTATTATTATTATTATTATTATTTTTCCCTGCGGCTGGGCTGCCGGCCGCTTTCTGGTTCAAGATATGCTTTTCCTATATATATATATATATACAGAGTTAATTAAATTAAATGATATTTATTAGGCTACTTTATGACCTCATGTTCATCCAGTAAGTAGCGGCTAACTGATCAAATTCTAAGCCAACAATCTAAATGTTTGATTTCAAACATAGTCCTTTCATGTATTATACGTGTCTTGTGGTTAAGTATAACGAATCACTGGTCCACAAAGAACATTTTGGTACATTTGCTTGCATCTAATTTGCCATGCCTCTAGCGCTGAAGGCCAAATTTGGCCACCCAAATGCTCCACATTACGTGTCTAATAATTCAACTGGCAAATGTACTAAATTCATCATGCGATAATGTGGGGTCGACACTAGCAACACAAGATAGGAAGTCTACAATTTATTGAGGAAACAGAAAAGAATCCTGGGGCAAACTTTAGACCATTTGTTATTGTTTTTACCCGCTGCAAGTGAGAACTCGTTTGAGGTTTTGAAGAGCTAATACAAATGTTTCTCACAGCTAGATCAGTCAAATTTCTCCGTAAGAATTGGATTTGGTGGGACTTGGGATAATCTCGAGATTAGGTAATCAGTTAATTTAGTTGTCATGTTTATGTCGTCGTTAGTCTACTACCCCACTTATCATGCAACTAATTAGTCAACATATTTTTTATAGCAAGCGTTGTGTATAGATGAACCCCACTCATCATGATAATCTTGTAGTTTTAATGAAGACCCAGAACAACTCATTAGTCTAGGCTTCTTTTTGGATAAAGTGTATATTTTTAGAAAATAGAAAATTTTATTGTAGAATAGCAAAATTTTCTATCAAAAAATAAAATTTGTTTGGATTGATAAAAAAAAAAATTTTAGAGAGAAAAGTCTTTTTTTTAATGTCTAAAAGTGAAAATTTTGTGATACTTGTATATCAAAATTAAGATGATCCACTTTTTAAAAATAACTTTTTTTTTCATTTTTAAAAAACGGAAGTAATCAATATTTTGTATTATTAAGAAGAATTGCCTTTTAACTATTGGATGAAAGTCCAAAAAAAAAACTATTGAATTAAATTTTTAACATATTAAATTTTAAGTGTCTATATTAAAATTTTGTAATAATATCGAATTACCCTCAATCATATATCAAATAATTGAAGCATTAATATAACAATTAAAACATCATATTTTACCAATACTTAAAGAGAGAGAGAGAGAGAGAGAGAGAACTTCTTATCAATTTAAAAAGAAAGAAAGAAAGCCGTATTGTAAAAATTCTCAAGTAATAAAATATGCTAATTGAGAGATAGTTACTGTTATTTTTGGCTGGATTCCTGTATTTGTGCTAAATGTACTATAAACACTGCTCTACTGATATGTGCTGAAGTACTCAGAAAAGGAAGATCCATGGAAGGAACTATTTATATAGGTATATATAGGTGATGTGACTAGTTTTTTTTTTTTTTTTTTTCCCCGGACTTTATTGCCAAATTTTTGTTTTACGATGGCATCCTATCCTAGGGTTTACTTTTCTGTCTTGGTTAAAAAAAGATTGTGATCAGCTTACAGGGTAAGGACACTTCACAATATTGAATGCGCCACAGCACCGGACCCGGCCTTGGATCTCTCATTAAATGTGGAGCACATATATATCTCCCATTATCAACAGTGTCTTATTGACCATTCTGCCTCACATGCTGACGCCAAGGTTTCCAAAAACATTGACCAGAAAACATGGATGACTACACAAGTGCTTTTGTCCTTATCACTTAACCCTCACCAAATAGGCAATGTATCCAACTGTAATGCACATGTCTCAAGAGAAAATCCTGTGGTTTTATCCGTCATTAAAAATTCAAGAAAATTATTGGTAGGACACCCTATCATAAACACCTTATGGCTTTTAATTGCAACTAAATTTAAATCGTAACCATATTAATACCACAAAATGATTTATTATACAAGTCGTACTTGCACCTGTTTTCATGGCTAAAATTATATGATAGCGGTCGATTGGCTCATCAGTTTGGTATCCCTGTGTGTCAACGCCACCATTTTTATGGATAGAATCCATATATGGGAATTTTTTAAAAGACAAGTGTTACCATAAAAATACACAAATAAAGATTATAAGTGAAATCGACTTCACATCTCTCATTCAAAGTCTACTTAATCCTATTTGCCCTTGCGGTTATAAGGAGCTTAGGTCATATATGGGACATGATGTATAAAATGAGTAGTATGAATTTGACACTAAAAAATGTTGCTTTATAAGAAAAGACATTAGTATTTCCAAAGTTAACCTAACCGGTTACCCTTGTAAAAACGTACTAAAACATGCCTATAGGTTCGTCCTTCAAAAAGGGTCTATAATTATATAAAAGTACATGTAATTAGCCAGATTGTATAGCTAGCAATTAATAATACATGATTCAAGAAATATTATTACTCTACAGTTACACAGTTTTCTCTATTCAACTGCTCATTTATGTTTGTATGCGCAATTATACATAGTTCTATTATAATTTTTGGTCACCACAGTCCAATAGGGACCGGTACCCCACAAAAAGGACCCTCACCTTCATTCAATGCCGAATTGCTGATAGCCCCATGTGGGTTTCGGCCGCTGCTTGACGGCCAACCAACATAATAAGCCAAGCCACCGACTTTTAAGTCATCACATAGTTCACTTCTTAGCGTTTGCCATCAAACAACTCATAAACAACGATGTTGTTACTCTTTTACCTTTGGCCGAACTTAATCTGAATCTGAATTTATGAAAAACCGAATTGAATAATCGATTTGGAATTGCAGGTCGAAAGTTGGCAGTGTTTGCGTTATCATTTTCATAAAGGGACTTACTAATAAAATGGAAAGGAATTTATTCGAAACATGCGCCTAATTTTTACTCTCCATCGCTGCAAACCTAACGGGTAAAGATTTGTAAAGCAGGTTACGGAGATTTTTGAAAGATAATATTCAAAAGAAAAAGGATCCTTATCGTTGCACCAATACTTGCTTGATCTTAATTAACACAAATTTCTAAAGGAGGTCATAAATTAATGAAATCTTAACATGAGAGTGAAATTTAAAAAATAATAATAATAATAACGAAATAAAATAGGATCGCCAAATAGAGACACTGATCAAGACATTAACATGAACAAAAGTTGTAAGTTCGTAATAAAGAGATCACTACTTCCTATACAAAATCAGTTTGTTTTACAAAAGCAGGAGGAGTATCATATAAGCAAAGACAGAGACCAACAATCTCTTTCAACTCCTTTCTTTTTTTTTTTTTTAAATAAAATTTTCATGTCAAGCTGCTAATTCACTCATGCTGGACGCCGGAAAAACCTTGTTCTCCGACCTGTTTCTACTCAGCATTCTCTTCAGCGAACATCCAAACGACGACGATGATGGCAACGGCAACGACGACGACGACGACGAAGACGAATCAATATTCCCCACAGAAGTCTCGCCATTAATATCACCGGAGCTGGAAACATCAACCACCACAAAGGAATCCCCATCGCCGGCCACCGCCTCCGTCGTACACCCATCGGCGGCGGCCGAATTGACCTCTGAAACAGCCGGAGCTCTGCAAATTGGGCAATTCGAGTGCGATCCGAGCCACATGTCGATGCACTCCACGTGAAACTCGTGGCCGCATTTGGGCAGGTGCCTCCCGACCTCTCCGTCATCGAATCCGCCAAGACAGACTACGCACTCGAGGCCGGACTTCTCGGCGCCGTCGCAGACGAAGAGAGGGATGGCGGATATGGCGGAAGCGTCAAGGCCTTTGGAGGCGGAGAGGGAGGCGAGGTCGAGGACGAAGGAGGAGGAGATAGGGAGGTTATTGTTGTTGTTGTTGTTGAAGTGGGCGGCTGCGGAGGGGCCGAGGACGCGGGAGACGGCGGCGGAGGTGGTGCGGCGGCGGCGGTGGGTCTGGGCGAGGAACCACTTGGCGTAGATGTGGAGGAGGAGGACGAAGAGGATGACCAGGAGGAGGGAGATGAGTGCCGCCAGCATCACGTTGCCGTCGTACGCGAAGATGCTCTCCACGAGGTGACTCACCCGGTGCTCGTGGTGCTGCTGCAGCTGCTGAGTCGGCGACTCGCCCGAGCTCGACGACATTATGGTGTTTTTTTTTTTTTTTTGGCAGTTTTGAGCTCCTTTTGCTGGAGGAGATAAGTGAGTGAATGAGTGAGATTGAGATGAATGGAGTTGTTTTTCTTGGTATGGATTTTTGTAGATAGATGATCAGTGATGAGATGACTGACGAGAAGGAGGAGGTTTAACGTGAGATTGAAGTCTTCCTGGATTTTTTTTTTCTTTTTTTGAGAGGATTGAAATGCGGGCCTTCGTGTTCTCCTTCCTACATTTGCGTGTTCTGGTCAGCTTAAGCCTTGACTCCTTAACTCTCTCTCTCTCTCTCAGATGAAACAAATACAAATAATATAATGTTTATGTGTATATATATATATTGTATAGTATAGGTTGTATGAATTGTTTATTGTATGAATGTACTATATAATGGTATGATGAGGTTTGATCAGTCCAGACGGTGAAGTCAAAGGAGGATCCCGTTATCCAAGGAGGTGGTGGAGTGGGTGAAGGAGGAGAGAGAGAGAGAGAGAGAGAAAGAGGGCATGCAAGGCAAAGAAAGAAAAGAAATATAGAAAGAGAGACTCGTGAAGACCCGAAATGAAGGACTCGTGAAGGCGACGGCAGCTGAAGTGGATGGGGATGTGGGTTATTGGAGTCATGTGCTATGTGTTTTTTGGGTTTGCTGCGTCGCGATCCCAAAGAATCTAGAGATCTTTTGCAACCATTCTTTTTTCTATTCACCTCCTTGTTTTTTTTTTTTTTTAATTTAAAAATAAAAACAAAAATACAGAAGGGGAGAGAGAGAGAGAGAGAGAGAGAGAGAGAGTGTGTGTGTGTGTTTTAGGTTCTTTATTGTGTCGTGATCTTAAGAGGGAGGGAAGGTGGGGGTTAATGGACCCGTTTGTAGGGTGTAGCTAGTGACCAACTCTTTAGGAGTCCCATGTGAAATTACTCAGCTCGCACAGTTTGCGTAAACATTTCTTCTGCCACGGCATTAGCTCTGCTTTAGTATTTAACTCAGACTTTCACTTTATTTATTTAGTTTTACCCACCATTTCTTTTGCTGTTAATAACTGTTGCATTATTTTCATAAATAGTTTCATTCAAACTGATCTTTATATTTTCAAAATCAAGACCTGTTTAAAACCAGTTGTTGGAAAAAAATTTTTTTGGAGGAAAAAGTTATTTTGAAAAATATATTTGAAAAAAAAATTATTTAAAGTGAAATAATATAAAATTTTAAAAAATAAAAAATATCAATATAAATATTATTTCGTTTCTCTCAAAATTTTATATAATTTATAAAAACAAAATCATCTTATTTAAACTTGTATATATAAAGTTCTGGACTTTTAAAGTTTGAAGTTTACTATAGCATTTCAGATATATAAATAGTAAAAAGTGATGATATGTTGAAAAAAAATTGTTTTCGAGACATTAGTTTTGATCCCTCAAACATCCCCTCAGTTGTTGTCCGTTCCAATATATAGAAAATTTTTTAAAATGCCTACTTCGTTAAATTAAAAACAAAAAGAACATAAATGAATGTGATATTTTTAACGATTTTTGATATATCAGTGAGCATTTTGAACGATTTCTAACAAAATAGGAATCAACTTAAATGAAAGTCTCTAATTTTTACAAGCTATTTATAAAAATAATCCATCCAATTAACTTTTTATAAAATTCAAACATCTATTAAAATAATAAACAGATATTTAAAAAAAGATCATTATTGATTTAAAAAAAATAACAACCAATTTAAACAAAAATCTATTTTTCAGATATTATATATGAAAATAATTCTAACCAACTTTTTGTTATGCAAGAGAGAGGCCACATAATCTCAAGATTCTCAACCCAACTGATCTTGTGAAAGCGATCTCATGTTCTTGGCCTGCACAGTCTACTCTCACAATCCTCAACTCTTGTGAATTAAAGCTTCACAAGTTCACATGATCTCTTCTAACTTTAAATATGAAAAATTCAAGATAGGCTATGGAAAATCTGACGAGACTAATCAGAACTTCAAGTCCGTAAAAATTTCTGTCAGTTATAAATGCTTTATTGTTTGAAAAAAAAATTCATTTTCATTTAATTTTGATCAAATTTACTCTTATACCAAAAAAGCTCCAGACAAGATCTTTCTATTATATTACCCTATTTTAGTAAAATCTTTTGGATCATTCTTGACATACCTCGCCCCCGCTGTTTTCCCCTTGCGACAGTTGCTTTTACCACTGTTATTGTACTTTTTATGACCCAGCAATGCGGGAGAGGTATCCGTCAAAATTAACATTTGGTACATCTGCAGACCATAATGTCGTATACTAGAGATGTTATTAGAGTAGTCGAGCCATGTGAAATGAAAAATCAGACATAAATAACTCATCGACTTTCCCCGTTTCAATGACTTCTGACTCAACTTGGCAGGCAACGTCCAATCGTTCAACAGACTCGGGTTTTTGCACAACGGTGATTTCACATACTTCCGTATACACGTTTAAGACATCAGAATCGGCACCTTCGGATATTAGCAAAAATCCAGACCAGAGATGAGGTAAAAAGTTACTTACTACACTGGGATTCAACGGCAGAGGTCACCATCTTAAAAGGGATGGGGCACTAAAGTGACAGAAACTAACAATAATGACGCTAAATACTTGGTACTATTACTATCTTTTTCGTTTCTCTTCTCTTTTCTTTGAATGGACAGCTTTCACTGAAATTGAGAAATATTCACACAACAATACCCACAAGTGGAATTCACAATAGACAGGCATTCACTTCCTCAGAAAAGTTATTTGTCCCATGAAAAGAGTGGAAGTGACAAGTGAGAGACACTCGGGGGAGAGAGAGAGAGAGAGAGCAAAAAGAAAATGTACTGAACTAATAGGAAAACTTGTAGATGAATGGTTATTTGTTTATTGTAGATACAGCTTGACACATTTTTATGCGGGTGTTACATGTTTGTTAACGGATTGAAAGTTAAAAGAATGGCAGGTTTCCAATACTTATCAAAGACTTGCAAAAGGAAAAAAAATGTCAAGCGAGAGCATGTTTAGTCCATGAGTTTGTATCTTTTCTCCTGGACACCCGTAACTCCCATTTGTATCTCGATTATTGTATGAAGCGGTATCTGAAAAATGATGAGAAGATTTAGTAAGAGACAAATTGTAATGGAAACATTGTGGTGAATACAATAAGCACAAATTACCTCAATGTGCGGAATTTCTTTCAAGGGCCTGTCCGCAAAATAAGCGTACAATGCCCTCAATACTGCCTGTGATAACAAAGATATGAAAAGGCTCAGTGCATGTTTTAAACAAAACGTTAAAATATTGAACAAACAAGATTGGAAAACGTGGTGACCTGGTGCGATATCACCACAACAGGTGCTCTTTGTCGTTCAAGTTCAATGATAACGGGCTCAAGCCTGCATTCGGCGGTGGAAGTTAACTCTACGTTCCAATTTAGTATATAAGTCATGACTAACATAATAATCAGTGGTAGTGGCAGTATATTCAAGAACGCGCAACACCAACCTTTGAATAACATCCAGATAAGATTCCCCACGAGGATACCTATACCTCAACTTATCCTTCTTGCGTGCCCTGTAAATGGTAACAAAATTTAAAAATTAAAAAAAAAAAAGGTGTACCCATGATTATCCTGGAATCAACTGACGGCATGTTTACCAATTCTGAATGGAGTTTTTTCAGGAAAGGAGACAATCCTTTTCATTCTCTTCTCATTCGTAAATCGTGATATATAAAGATGCCCCAAATGTGTTTCAAGTAAAGGGCTCTTTCAAACAAGAGAGAGAGAGAGAGAGAGAGAGAGAGAGAGTGCAACATACTCATACTCGTCCGGCATGTTCTTCTTTATTTCCTCATATGTCATGCCATCGCACACTCCAGCATATATCTCATCCAGGGCACGCCATTGTATCTATAAAGACCAAAAATCTATAAAACCAGCTCATACTCGACTATATTTAGGTTCTCTAAAGTATATAACTTGAATGATGGAAAAGTCAAAGGATATTAAGGGGGTGTTTGGGGGGATGTCTGGTGACATTAGTTTTGGGTTGGAAAAAAGTTAGTTTTGGAAAATGTGTTTGGAGGAAAAAACTGTTTGGAGTGAAAAAATAAAAAATTTTAAAAATTTTTTTTAGAAAAAAATTATCAATATGAATATTATTTTATTCCCCTCGAAATTCTATGCAATTTAAAAAAAAATCATCTCATTTGGACTTGTATACACAAAGTTATGGATTTTTAAAGTTTTAAGTGTACTGTAGCGTTTTGAAGATATAAATAATAAAAAGTGTTGAAATTTTAGAAAAAAGCTAAATTTTTGGTCTGGAGACCCCCGTTCCAAACGGGGCCTAACACAAGCAACAATTTACCTTGGGGAATCCAGCAATGGGACTTGCTGTCAGAATTGTTCGCTGCAGTGTGCTAGTCCAAATCTAATATCACAAAGGACCAGTCAGTAGAATTTTCTAATGAAAAACATACACAATCCCTACTAGTGCTAGTATTCATTTTTTTTGACAAATCAAGACCTTTCTCATCGTTGTTAACAAGTTGAACTCAAGATTTCATTTAGTTGAGGTGTTGTCATCCAGCAAATAAATCATAACTAGAGCAAAAACTTAGCCTAAAACTGTAGCTTAAAACTGTAAACCTGAGAAATTGCAGTTTTTTTTCTAATTTTATAAGCGCTCTTATAGCTTGGAATTCAACAACAATGGTTGCCAAGTTCAGGGCAGGTAAATATATCCCATATATATAACTGACCTATTAATGAACAGTTATAGATGTATCAGACAGATTTACATTAATTGCAGAAGACATCAGGTTTCTAAGAATCCAAGGAAGAATTGAAAAAGGGATGCAAAGGAGAGAAGAAGGGGAGAAATAAAATGCCTGTTAGGCTGGGTTGAAAAGGAGCAAAAATTATAAGCTTTTACTTCACAAATGAAAGGCTACAAACTAAACCTAGATAGAAATCAATCATGCATAACAAAGCTTACAGAAGCAGCCCGCTCCGATTTCAGCCGCTTTTCAACGAAGTTATACAGCTTCTTCGCATAAATTTCTCCAGCATCACTGTTGAAACAAAAGAGGATTTTCGGTAAGCAAGGTGATTTGTTGAAAAATCAAACTTCAATAATAGTCGTTGAGAGCGTCTGCTGTTATTGTAGAGGAACATTACAATCTTGGGACGTAGGAATATTCTCTCTTGAACTCACCTTAAAACAGTGTCACCCCCAATTCTTCCTCTAACATTATCCTTACTCTCTCCATGCCTAGTAAGTAATATTGGGCGGGGTGTTAGATGTGTATTCACCTACAAGAAGGGCAGATAACATAGCCAAAGTATATTGATTATCGACTCCTTTTTTTCCCCTTCTCTAATGCTGGAATGTTTTTAACAATATCATCATCTGATATATCGAATAAGAACTGCATTGTTCACATAAATACATACCAAGAAGAAAACAATCCGCCCAGGAAGATAGCCACTTATATTGTTTACCTGAACCAAAAACACATGTTCTGAATGATGAAAATAAATTTATTTAAAAAAATACAAAACTATAGAAGTTAAGGCAATGCATCAACAAAAAGCGATCCAGAAGTATTAGGATACACTTTACAAATAAACATAACCCTTACAGAAAACAAAGTTCAGCTTAGTCTCAAAAGGTAAAGAATCAAATGCAATATAAGTTCAAACAAAATAAGACTACGCCCTATGTTGTTTTCTCTAGTCAACATGTTAGTTTACTGAACCCGCTCATGAATGCCAAAATACATGTTCAACTATACTATTGAACACTTCCTGCATGTAATAACAATAGATTGTACTCGCCAATATAGATATGGTGGTGGCTAATCTCAAAGGAAGGTATGATAACAAATAGTTGCACGTACTTGTATTTGTCCACCCTGTCCACTGACCATATCAATCATTTTGATGTAGGATCCTTCTTCAACTGGCTCATAAACCTAGTCAACAAAGTAAAAACGAATGTTTTAACATGATATTAAGTTCAAAATAGCACAACCTATATGGAACAAACAAATAAAGTATTTTCAGATACATTTTCATAATTGGCTAGTCGAGTTTTGAAGTCTCTTAATCCAGCCTCAAAGTCTGTCCTGCAACATGCAAAGAACTTAGTGTATGCATCATTGTCAAAAAAGATAAATTGATGGCACCACAAAGCAACCATACTCTTCTGCGTAGTCAGGACTCTGTTGAATTTTAAGACGTATATTTCTTTCAATGATGCGCTCATCATTACATATTGTTTCCAGAAAAATGATCTGCAACAGAGAGGGGGCAAACGAAGCAGAAGGTATAAATCACAAGCATGTGCCAAAATCACTTGAATATACATACGTTTTAAAGGGGCTGAAAAGTATACTCTATCACCTAATACTTTATCCATTACCTTGCATTTTCCTTCGGCCATTTTCATCAGCATATTTCTTCTTTTCCTGGTACTGTTGGTGGCATCAAAGATTCCTACCTACAATTGAGAAGATTAATGGGAACAAACGCATAAGGGAGAAAACCATAAAGAGTTTTTTTCTTTTAAATCGAAAATAAAAGGACTTACCTGGCCACCTTCTTGCATCCAGGAAACCATATCATCAAATGCCATAGCTGCTACCTAGTAGCATGTGATACATTAAAACTATTTACAAACAAAAAGGTTAACATGGTGTCAAACATTACCAATCATCCATGAAAATCCATATTATTATAAAAAACAGCACTCTCTTGAGGAGAAGTGAGCCTACACAGAATGCCATGCCTAAACTATGACAGTCAGGTGCAACTACTGACCATTCTTTGCCTTTGCTAAATCTAATAAGCCTTCACATAAAGAGCACCCATCACCCCACTGATATTAGTTAATGTTTCAAATACAAGATCTAACAGTATCTTGCTCCTTCCCTTCTCGATTGACCTCTACTCTTGCAACTACATATGTTCACTTTAACACTCATTTCACACTGCAATTCCAGTGTTGACAAAAAGCATGGTATTTCACTCTAAGTGGGGGCCAAAAAAAAAAAAAAACATAAAAACAAATTGCTCAAAACTTCTTGTAGGAAATATACCTCATTACGGGCCTCAATGCCTTCAGGGTTGTCAGCTCGGAAAAAGTCAGCAGACTGCATCAACAAATATCTCATCCATTAGGAAATATCCAACAACCTGACAAAACCAATGTAGTCCTCCTCTGTTTCTAAAGATAAATTCAACTAGGTGGTAAGAAAACTAGCGAGCAAAATTATATCACTCACTGTCACTGGTCAAAACAGGTAATAAATTGCTAATTACAATCAAAAGCAAAAGGTCCTTTATCAAAACTAATAATAATAACAATAATAATAATAATAAAAACAAAAGGCCTGCAGAGCAATCGTACAAATAAAGGTTTTGATTTTGGATACCTGATTAGCTCCATGCTTTAGACGGCGATACTGTAACAACAAAAAGGAAAAATGTTATTGGATCCTTCTTCACTTTCTTCCACAATTATTGTTTTGACTTTTGAAAAGCATAAAGAAATTAAGTTAGCAACCTTTCCAACATTGAAGTGTTTGGTTTCATGACCCAACCAGCGTAGGTATCTCGTAAGTTTTGCTGCAGTAAAAGTTTTACCACGAGCTGGCAAACCAACCTGAAGTCCAAGAAACAGGTTTGAAGTTCTTGCAGTTAACTAACTAAATATAGGTTTGAACCATCAACTAAAAGTTTATGAAAATGGCAATAATCCCCAATTCCGACTTCCAGACTAAGAAAGATTAACATCAGATATTTAATTTCCTAATATTGCAAGTAAATTGAGAATAAACAATCAGTAGTCAAACTAATTTCCCCCCAACCCATGTTAGAGATTCGAGAATACCAGAACAATTGCCAAATGTCTATCCTCCTTTGGTCCAAGCATTTGATCAGCTATGGCTGCTGCTGCAACAGCTCCAGCAGCTGCTGGCATTGAATTCTAACAGCAAACAGAAAACAGGAGAAAAAGTATATTAAATATATATATATGTATATGTATGTACATATGTGGGTGAAGAAGAACTTGTCATAGAGGAGAAAATGCACTTTTACACAAACCTTGGTTTCTGTGTCCAATTTTAGATCAAAAGTGAAGGTACTAGAACTAGATGATTTAACTAGTCTTGGAGAACCAACACCTCTATCCACAAAGAGGCCCCTGTGACTATCTTGCTTTTGCAAAAGTGAAAGTGTCCCAACTGACTTTGATTCTACCATCCCAGAAGATGAATACACCTTAGATGGATCTGGAACAACAACCTCCATTCCCTGTCATCAGATCAGAATAACGTATTAAATTTGGAACCACCGTGAATCAAGGTATAAATAAAACACACATGCCTTTTCTAAATATTCCAACGATGCCTGGTACAAGTCTACACCCACATATGTGGTTTATATTACGTACTCCCGAAATCTACAGACAACTAGCACGTTAAGCCTTATTATTCAACTTGCATTTACATACTGCCAAACTTTACGCTTCATTCCGATAATGTTGATATGATTCGAGTGCAATTTTAAGCACCAGCCATAGGAAATGGGTAGTGGAGAACCTCTCATAATCTAACATATTACTTTTGCACCTTGAAAGCTCTCTCACTCTGAAACCTAAATGAATACTAACTTATAAATTTACAATATGGTTACTAGAATAAACCTTAATTGTTGCAGGTCGATCCACAGACACACCACTGCCATCCTTAAAGGAATGAGAAGCACTGTTATGCCCATCAGCTTTTGGAAAAACTCCAGAAACGGTTAACGACCTTGGAGTCTCAGTCATGTTAGCTGCATAAACCAGACCTGAATTGGCACAAGTTGATGGAGCTGGGACAACATAATGTTCGAGATCAAGCTCCAAAGTAGCCGAAGAGCCATTCTGTTTTTAAAATAAATGAAGGATGAAAGATAGCATGGTATGCTATCAATTAGTTCAAACTGAACACTCCAAAATTTTTATGACCTGGAAGGACAAAGCTGATCTCACACAAAACTTGCAATAGGACAATACAATTTGGGCATTTAGCAACAAGAAAAACTTTAAAATTATCAGTAAAAGCATACCTCAGCGCCTTTCTCTAGCACTGAATCGATACTAACATCAGGAATTCCGCGAACAGCGGAGGGCCTGAGGTTCTCTTGATAAGCCCTCCAACTAGCCGCAAGATCAAATGGCGATACCCTGTCTGCTTTGATGAAAACTCGATACTCAACAAAATCATCACCATTCAGCTTAAACAGGGCCAGCCTCGCGTCCCCTTGCAAGGTTCCCCTGATAAGTTGACGGTTCGGACCCTCCTCCACCACACAAGGTGCATTGTTGTACTTTGGCTTCAAAAGAAACTTGAAATCCAATGTTTCTAACAAACAAAAAGAGGACCCAAAAAAAAATGCATCAGATTAAATTGGCATGTTACCCTACAATTCAGCATTAACCAGATTTTGCACTAAGTTATAATGATTCCTTTTCTCATTGTTTTTCATAACCCCACTTGACATAATAAAACTACAACAATACTGAAAAGAATGATTAATTAAAAATAAATAAACACCACTCAGTAACTTTCATTTCATGGGTGCTTAAATTGGAAATTTCATAAGAACAACCAACGAGAAAAAGGCTTCTAAAACGCGACTATAATCGCTAAAAACACGTAATTTGTAGCTTAACCATTGCAATTAAGGATTAAAATAACTTAATTAAGACCATTACCGTGATTCGGAGGCACAACGAAACTCAATTCCCACATCGACGCCGATTCGCGTTCCATCAAAAGCTACAACAACAGAAAACATCTCAGACACCGAGACAATAAACAAAAAAAAAAAAAAGGGGACGAAAAGAACAAAATGAAAAACAACACACACAAACACATACAGCTTTGGAAGAGTCCCAAGAACCGACGAGCGGAACGGAGCCATAGACGTGAGGAATGAGCTCGCCTTTCAGCTTGTAGTTCTCCATCTTGAGCGAAACGTAGAGCTGTCCACCGCCTTGGTCTAGATTCTCCTCCTCCTCTCTCTCTTCACCGCCGTGCGAACCGCCGTCCGTACCTCTCGACGACCCCGTCCCCATCTCTGCCACTCGATCAATATCTTCACTGACTCCTCATCAAATATTTATATATGTATATGAATATGTATCTGATTCTGGATAAAATGGAAGTGAATGAGAGTAAGAGATTGAGAATCAACAAAGGGCCAAACGGTGGGGGAGTCGTGTGTGTTGTGTGGCTATAATGGAAAAGTGGGGTCTTTCTTCGCTTGTGCCCTGTTTGGATTCTATCGATATGAACGGAGCGCTAGAGAGAGAGAGAGAGAGAGAGGGTTGGTTTTGGTGGGGAGGGAAAGAGACGGGGGCTTTAGGCTTGGCCTCGGGCCGACGTGGGCCCGTGCTTGGATTAGCTTACGCGCGTGGCGTAAGGAATGACATGGTGCTCGCTTGAGAGGAACTGACACGTGTAAGCAGTTGGGTTTTTGGCGCAAACAGGTAGTACGGTGGCACTGTTGGAACTAACCAAAGTGTCACCGTTGACACGTGGCGGATGGTTGTGGCGAGTGTCGGAACTTTGGATTGGTGCGGAAGTGAATGGCCTTGACCGTTCGTCTTTTGCTCGAGTGTCGCCGATTCCACCGTGGGCTTGCTGACGGGGATAATTGTTGACCTCAAGCCATAAGATATCAATACAAGTATTTTAATGAGTCTTATAATATAAAATCTTTACGTAATATCTAATTTTTATTAATAATAATATTTAATATTAATAGTATCTCTAAATATTTTTCTAAAAAATAGGATAACGTTCAAAATTAGAAGTAACTAATTGTATAATGTGTGTGTAATATGGACAAGTAAAATATTGAAAATAGTTATGTAACAATAATCAGATCACTACATAATTATGATTAAACCATCACATTATAAACGGTGGAGTTACCACCTAATAATCATAGAAAAGAATACCAAAATATACTATTTACAAAACATTTGCTACTTTTCACTTGTGATTTTTTTTTCCTTGGCTTTAATTTGAGCCATGTTTACCATACCTCCTGCCCCTACATTACGTGAGTGTAATATTTTGTTACGAGCACGTTGGTCAAAGTCTATCTTATTTTTATCCTAAGTTATTTTCTTTATTCATGATTTTTATAAAAAAAAAGTTAATGTACCTCTCACTTAAAATAGAAGGCTAATTTGATGACAGTAAATAAGTAGAATAATATGCCTTCAAATAGACTTTTCTCTGGTGATAAAAATAAAGTTAAAAAAAAAATTTTAAAAAAAATGCCGTGTACTTATAGTTTATTCTTTTTGGAATAAACTTTTTCATATTCTTTTTGTTAACAAGAAGTGTGTGAACGAGTTATTTGTGGATAATGCATATTCTCATGGGATATATGAGAGGAAAAAGAATTATACATAATAGACTGTGCATCAAAGAATGTATCGTTACATATCTTGACAACACTAAATTATTGTTCCCTTTTTTTATTCCGTGAGTGAAGGAAAAAATAAATGGAGTAATATTCTTATTCTTGATTGGGATGCAACACACGCATCCAAGATCAAATGCATGCCTTTTAATTCTAATTATTATGCATTTTATTCCTAACTATTCCAATATTCTACTGAATTTTCTGATTGTTTTGTTGTAACAAAATATGTATATATATTTACAAATATGCGTATAAAAGTTACGTTATTAATTATCATATTACATATACCTACATGTAAACTACGTTCTATCAACTATTAAAAATGAAAAAAGTTGAATAGAAAATTTATTAATAAAAGCAAATTCTATCTAAGCTTTTCTTGACACGCAATGCTATGTTGCCGGCCATGCAACATAAAGTGTTGTATCAGATTAACCTTGCTTGATATTACTTTTAATGACTGCCTTTTTATTATTAAAAAATCTACAGTAAAGTAAGGGTATTTGGTAAACTTTGTTTTTATCCAACTGATTTAAAGATGGCAACAAGACGGGTTCGGAGTAGAATAGGTTTCTTGCCACGCTGTCCCACTTAAAGAAATACTTTTCGTCCCACTCAATATACTCGAGTTCAATGTAGGTTTACAAAAATAATTTTTAAGAAAAATTTAAAAATTATATCAAAAGTAATGTACATGTACATGTACATGTATGTTTTTCATACGAAAATAGGCAAATTTTTATTTTATAAATTTAAATATATATGTATATATCATTTTTTATAAAATATATAAATATATTTTAAAAAAACATTATATCTAAGTCGAGCAGGTAATAGTGTCCCTAGGATTTGTTCCCATCCCGAACCATACCTATCATGGATTTTGAAAATATGCTCCATTTAAGTCAGGTTTTTCTTATTTTATTTAAGTCGAATTACTATATTTGCTAGCTTTTGGTTATTTATAAATTTATAATCTTTTCCCTAGAGGCAACTTTGTTGTCTTTGTTCCCTCAAGGAGCAGCCTATAAATTCAACTCTACTGATATGAAAACCACATGTCGTTTTTGCTAAGCCCAATGGTTTCAATTGGTTTTAGGAACTTTAGAAAAATACTATAAAATCGTGAACGTCACCAAAGGTCACACACAAGTTGTTGAGAAATATGACAATCGTCGTCAGCATTTGGTAGAATTTTTGGATGCCAGCCATCGGAATTGGAGATAACTGGTCATCTTCGTTAAAAATTGAAAATATTCTAGTAGAATATCTAAAATATTTTAGTAAAACATACATACTCTACTAAAATATTCTGGTAACTGGTGTCGCTAGCTAGAGTTAGAGACATTCAACTGTCCATATTGAAAATCAAAATTTTTTAGTAATATATCTAAAATATTATAGTAAAATACTCAAAATATTCTATATCACTGCCAATTATCAAAGTCGGAGGCATTCGACCATCTATGTTGAAAAGTGAAAAATTTTTAGTAGAATATCTAAATTATTCTAATAGAGTATGTATTGTATTTTGCTAGAATAATCCGAAAATCGATGTTAGCAGTTGAAACTAAAGACATTCAGCTATCTATATTAAAAACTGAAAAATTTTAACAGAATACTCAAAATATTATATTAGAATATTTCGGTATCCTATTCGGCCATCTATAACACAAAATTTTAAAATATTTATAATATAAACAATTTGATGTCTTATTTAATTTATTTTATAAATAATGATATTTTGGATAGAATAATATTATATTGACCTTTAATCAATATTCTTTCACCTTCCACTAACACCTTTACCATCTAAAGTGGAAAGTATTTACAGGCATATCAAAAATGTCTAAGAGGTGTCAACACAGTGGCATTAATGTCTTTCCCTCATTGGATTTCCTACCTATTGGGCTCAGAAAAAAAAAGCCCAATCGTAAACTTTCATCCGAAGCCCAAATCACAAACTAGGGCTCATACATAAGAGCCGCATCGTCCTCATCCCCAGAAGACCTCCATTCTCATCTGCTTGAGCCGCAAGCGATTTGAAAGAAGGAGAGAGAGAGAAACAGAAACAGAGCTTTTAGCTTTTTTTCGTTGTCGCATCACCATGAGAGCCAAGGTACAAACCCCCATCTTCTTCTCTGTTTTGTTGTTGATTTTGTTTCGATAAAAACCATGTTCTTAGTTTGTTTCTTTTTCGATCGATTTTTTTTTAAAAGAATGTCGGAATCTCTGATCGTTGAAAGTTACGAACTTTGACGTTTTGTCATGGCAGTGGAAGAAGAAGCGCATGAGGAGGTTGAAGAGGAAGCGCAGAAAGATGAGGCAGAGATCTAAGTGAGAGGCGCTAGCTTAGCTCTTCCCGCTTGGCGTCTGGGTCTTTATCGGTCTCTGGCAATTTTTTTTCCTTTCTGGGGTTTTGTTTCAGTGTTTGTTAGGATTTGTGTGGAAAATCCAGTGCCTTTCAGCCCTGGTGTTTGTCACATTCGCTAGTCGTTTAAGTTTGAATTCGGCTTTTTGTTAAACTCATTTTTGCTGATGATTCTAATAGATTTTGCTGTTTTATTCAGTTTTTTTCCCTTATATTTTTGGGTATTTGTTTGGCTTTTATTGTGATGGATTCACGATTATCGAAAGGAAAAGACAAAATTTGCAGAATAAAGCGGAAAATTAAGATGGGTTTGTTTAGAAAAACTGTAAATTTGATTCTAGATTTTGACAAACCACTGTCAATCTTCATTAAACTAAATCTGGAATACTGACAAGATAAGCATTAGCCATAAAAATTGTTGCTTTATGAAGCCCCTTTGTTCCTCATCAAACACAACACTATTTTATGTATATAACGATTATCAGATCACATTTGTTGTTTGTTGACATATAACATGGGACTATTGTCTGGTGCCGCCAAGTCCTATTCTCTTTAGTTCTTGAAACACGTTTATGGTCTCTCCATCAAACCCACCTGCAAACTGAATGTAACTTTGTGTTAGCATGAGAATTTGAAGCTGCAAGGAACAGAAAATAATGGAGTTGATGGTGAAATCTACCACCTGGTGGATGCGATAAGCAAATCTAACCCCTTGAAGGAGGAGACTATTTTCGTCTCGTGTGAACTCGGATTGCAGTTCTTTCGTGATCCTTCTCATATACTCCTTGGCTAGCCTCAATGAGCTTAGTTTCATCTGCAATTAGATGGTGGTTAAGAAATATTTTAATGAAAGTTACCCAAGACGAGGAATGCTAACTGCAGTTGCCAAATGACCTTGGCTGCTCATTTATGTTGAGTTTATACTGTCACTTGTTTTAAAGGGGATCCTCCACTTGCGTTACTCGCAAGCACATTTAGCATTCCTCTTGAGATTTCAATTGGTGTCAGGGTTGTGCTTATTAAGGAAAAACTTCTTGAAAAAGGATCGTTAATTTTAAAGTTGGTTAGGGTGATGTCACAACATTTTGTATACGATCATCAATCCTAATGCATAAGTTCTATAAAATCAAGTTACAAATCAGATTATTTGAAGTTAATGGAAAAATGGGATAAGTATGCGAGATGTTGTTAGGCTAATGACTGCTTAGCACATTCATAAGTTATTTGAGATATTGGTAAAGCATAACCATCCATGGATCTTTTATGGAAATCTACCAACCTCGCCGATGAGACCTGTGTCCAGCATCCAATCCCAAGGAATCTTGAAATCCCTGTATCGCTTGCTAGTATTCTCCCTTGTCCTTTCTATGTTGTTGACACTCCGCTCCAACCTGCAAGATTTGAAGTCCCATCCGTTAGACAAAAACCATTGCACCATTCTGAAATACCCCCGAAGATATCTTGCAATCCAATCAAGTAGAGTACATGCTCGCCTGTCTTGCAGTTCTTGCATTCTTCGAACGGCTTGGCTTAGAGGCTCTCTGGGGTTGTCCTCAAATGACGTAACTTCGGTCTTCAGGTTCCTTAAATCCCTGAAGTTGAAAGCTGCTTCTCGCAGTGTATCTGCTTTCCGTTCTGGCCATTGAGGGAAATGTTTCAAAACCGCCCTTTCATCGACCAAAGATGACAGTTGCCCGTCTAGCCAATTCACAAACGCCTCGACATCTGAAATCTTCTTGTGGGCTGCAGAGTCCACCTCCCTAATCAAGAAGTTTATGAACTCTCCTTGTGTTTCCACCTCTGTTTTAACCTGGACAGCAATATTTCATTGCTGCATTTTATAATCTTTGTTTTTTTTTTTTTGGACTTAAAATAGGAAGAAAATCTTAAAATGTTCCTAGTAAACACTTACAGCTGAAATATAAGTCGACCGGTTTTCAATCTCTCCAATCATGTTCCTTGTAAGGGCAAGCGCTGGAGCCTTTGCAGTACTAGTTTTGCTCTCCATGTTGGCATCTCTTCTTGTCAATGATCGGTACAGCTCCATCACTTCTGGCACACGCCGCACTGCTTTTGATCCAACGAGTGCTTTCGAGGGCAGTGGCGGAGGAGGAGGTGGCGGTGCCTGTGATGGTTGCAATGACAGTTTATGTTCTTTGACTTCCTTAAGAAAAGCCGGAGCAGTTGAGCAGGGCAGGCTTGGTGGTGGACCAGGAGCCTTTAGTGGTCTTTCCTTTGTTGCTTCTGATTCTAAGAAGTCTTGCTTTTGGTGTGGTTTCTCCATTGCTTGATTCTGCCCTGATGACAGATTGAGAAAAAACAACGGCTTTTGCTGCAACACATCGACGTTGTTGCTGCCATCCATCGAGTTCTGCAGCTTCTTCCACAGCATAGACTTCCTCTCATGGTTGTGCGCTTTGAGGGCACTAACTTGTGCCTTGAGACGAGCCACTTCTTGTCGCAGCTCCTCATTTTCTTTTGCCAATGAAATATTGCTCACCAAAGAAGCTTCAAGCTGTCTTCTCAGAAGGGTGATCTCGAATTCGTCGTCTTCTCGCAGCATGATCTCGTGATCTGCATTCACCAGAAGGACCAAACAGAAGACGGAAGCAGCAACATTGAATTTCTGAATTTATTTTATTTCCTTATATATGCGCTTTTGCCTTCAAAACAAGGCTGGTTTTTATATCACTTGAGCCTGACGAGTGATGTTCAGGAAAATACCCCTCACCATGCTGATAATGGCAGCTAGTAATATTCTTACTAATACTAGTCAAGACAAGGATGATTTTGGCATTCACTAATGGTTTTTAAAATATGCATGATGTGAAAAGACTTGTTGAATTGAATTGCCTTTATTTTAATTTGCAGTTTAGGTAAAAGTTTACTTGGGTTTGCTGGCATAAAGTTGCTGGTATATTTAGGAAGCCATGTTAGGTGCAACATTAAATTTTTTTGGTCAAATTTATTATAAAATCCATATAAAATCTTTTTGTTTTGTTGGATATTTCATTGTTATTGAATTCCAACGCTAACAACACACATACACACAAGGTGTGGCACACAAACAGTGAATGGAATGTGACTGATTGCAAACTAACAGCCGCCTGGACCTCCCTCTATCACTAACTTGCTTTGGCCAATCTTCACCCTCCAAGTGCAAATATTTGACTGGGGTGTTGACATTTATTAGATTAAAATTATTGTAATCATCCTTTTTTCTCATGTTTATTACATGTTAATTTCGAGTCACTGATAGAATTGTTGTTATTCTTTGCTTGTGAAGCAAATGTGAAAAGAAGAAAGGCAAAGAGGGTAATAAGTGAATGGCAAAGAAGGACGCTGACAGGGGGAAAATTAAAGAAAAAGTAAAAGGGCCTTGATATTTACAGCCCACCAGATTGAGATCCTTATAACTCTTCCTTTTATATTGTACTTTACCGTGAATGTATTAATACTTTCTTTTTCTTTAGAAAAGGTGTTTGGTGTTAATTCTAGAAGGGTTGTGGCTATTTAGTACATTACCGAGTCTTCTGTCCCTTTTTTCTACCAATTAGCCATGAAGTTGATCAACTCAAGTATTAAGAGATTTGGTAAAAGGAAATACCGTTTTTTTGTTTTTTTGTGGTTTTCACATCAAAGAAGCATGCAACAGAAAAATCATGTCAGAAAACAAGAACCCTCTTTTGTGTGTGTGTGTGTGTGTGTGTGTGTGTGTGATAAACTATAATAAACCTAACACAATAACTTATATAATACAACTTACCGCCACTTGAAAAACAAATACTTAACTAAATAATTAGGATCATTCTTTTGCAAGGCATGGTTGAAGAGTCTCTTGTGCGAGGATTTTTCACGAGAGTGATTCTTTTCAACAGGCAAAATTGCATAGTGTGTGGTTCATTTACTGGGATCTACAGAAACTAGATCATCTTTGACACGCCTAAAAAGTTTAAAGAAAATGTTCTTCTTTCTGCTTTGGTTGGAATCGCTTTAGTTCAGCTTTAATTTCTCTACATTCCCTACAGGCAAGGGAACCTTGGAAGGTGAAACGATAACAACTTGTTCACGACTCAACAAGGAAAAACAAAAAGGAAAAAAAAAAGGGGGGGGGGGGGGGGGGGGGGGGGGGGTTGTGGGGTTTGGAAAGCCCAAAACATAAAAGCACAGGGCCTCGTTTATACTCAGGACTATGGCAATAGAAAAATTCATTGCCCGAAACGAGAAGGCATATTATAAAGAATAAGCAATTGTCTGGACTGTATTACATCAAGTTGCTTTATATGCCCCATGGCCTAGGGCATCAATCAGTGCATCCCATAGTTGTCAAACGATCATTGAATGTGAGTTTTTCCACAGTCCACCTTTTAATAACACAGCTAATTTAAGTAGAAACTTTATCGTTTTATGATAGTAAAATTCATTTTATGATAATAATCATTATAGAATAATGTTATTGAATATCAATGTTCAACATTATGAGATGGATGTCATAATATGTATATATATGTATAAATACAAATTATGATAATAAGGGGATATATTATATCATTTATTCTCCATACGCGCCGCACAATTGTTAAAATGATAACTGTATAAAATTTGGGAGTTAACAGAGCTTATAGTGCTAGTACCAACAATAACAGCCTTTATGATAGTCAACTGGCCAGGGGATGGCTTTCTATTCTGCCAAACCTATGAGCCTGCCAAGCGTTAGGTTAATTATTTGTTTTCTTTGTCTTGGAACCACTGATCTCAAAATCAAAATTTCTGAATTAGTGATGCGACGCTCTGTTGAAAACATGTTTATGAGATGTTTTGGAAATTTTTAAAACACAAAACAGCATTTGGTGTTTGCAATCTAAAAACATAAAATAAGGGGAGTTCTCTTGTCTGGTTTGTGACATATTTTCTTATCTGAAACTACTGAAACGTTTCCAAAAACACAAAAATAAAAACAAAATCTCAACCAAAACCCGGCAGATATCTGCCGCCTAATTAAACACTGCCATTATTGGGGCACTAAGAGTAGTGTCCACACACTGACCATACTTTAGCCCCACCACTCTATCGAAGGGAAAGGAATGATAACAACTTTACTGCTAAACATCAAATGGCATCAAGTGGGAGTGCCTTACAACCAATGATTGGCCTCCCCTAGATTTTTTTTTTTTTTCAAATCTTAATATAGCGAGACTTTTTTATAATTTTAAATAATGATTTGTGTATAAATTAACTTTTATCTCACTTAAATTAATAACTCTTTATATTTTAATAAGCAAATAATTTAGATTTTAAGAAATAAAATAATTTTATTAAATTCATAAACATTAATGATCCTAATTACTTAACCTAAAATCTAAATCTGAATTATAACTTCATTATTCAAGTATTTAAAAAGACTAATTCATACGAAGTAATATTTTATCTCTATTTGAACTAAAAGTTTCCAAAAAAAGTCATTTTTTTACTTTCTCATTCTATAATTTCCAAACAAATTTCTAAGACATAACAAATCTTAGTTTTTTTTTTTTTCAAGCTTCAAAAAAGTTTGAAAATTTGTTCTATTACTCAAGGTAAGATTTTATCTTTTCTTCTCATTTTCTTTCTTTCCTTAATAATTTTTTCCTTCTTTTTCAATATCCAATTTATACATTCTAGTTCCTTCATGCTAATCTTGGCTTAAGGAAATTTAATTGTATTATATAATGTATGTATTTTACTTCTTTCATTTTCATGTTGGATTTAGAAAAAATGCTGTGAAAATAATATGATATAAGCTGTATAAATATATATATGAAGATTTAAAATAATAAAATAAGAAAAAATAAGAAAATAATTTTGATAATTTAATGTAACCTTACTTAAAATTTTTTTTGATCCCTCTAATAATAAATCATGTCGTTATCACTTTTTACAACAACTAGCTTTTGTTCAAACCTGATTCATTGCCTCTTAAAAGAAAAAAGAAAAAAAAGGCAAATAAACTAAAACAAAAGGTCCACAAAAGAGGTGTAAAATGGTACTCGTACATGTATTTTTCAAAATTCTACACTGCAGTATTCCTCACTGACGTGTACAGGTCTATATATGTGTGTGTGTGTGTGTGTGTGTTTTTGTGTTTTGGGGTGTTAGACAGTGTTACGTTAATGTGCTTTTCATGTGTTTAGACTTTGGTGAGCTCTCTCACAACACATGAAGAGAAAAATGTCTAGAATTATTTATTTTCTATCACTTCAGTTCTAGAATTCTTAATTTCAAAAATTATGCCCTCTGACTCTTAATTATTTTGTCACTTTGGTCCTCGAATTATTAATCTCAGAAATTAAGTCTTCCAACTCTTAATTTACTTGCAATTACGGTACTTTTAGCAACAAGTGTTAAAATCTGACGGTTCTTGGCTCAATCATTTTTTTTTTTTCCACGATTAAAATACTTCAGTCCCAGGTATATATCATAGTTTGGGAATCAAATTAATCAGTGCTAGTGCTTAAGGAACAATATGCAAAACAATATACAAAGAACTGAAAATAAATAAAAAAACAATATTGATTTCGAATCAGAAGAACGAGAAAAAAATTCAGCCACCACTTATCCTAAGCTAAATTCGTCCCTGATTGCTTGTATTTCTCTCATTCCTATATAAAAAAAAAAAAAAAAAAACCAGTCCCGTTATTGCATACATATTAGATAATGGGAAAGAAACATTAAATTTTACATTTGCTCTATTGGTGAGTGTATGTACAAAGCTAGGTGTCAATTACAGAGAACGGTCCTAATTCAATGACTTTGTGAATAAGAAAAGAAATCGCAAATTGAAAAAATCAGGACAGAGAAATCAGTGAAAAGAAATCAATGAATTAGTCAAATGGTAAAGATTCATGGGAGTTGAGAAGCTTTTATGGTCTCTAGAGTTTTAAGTTTCTACTGTTTTGCTTATGGTTTCTGCATTTTTTTTTTTTTTCTCTTTTTCGAGCTAAAGATACATTTTAAGAACTAAGAAACATATTTGCTTAAGTAGTAAATAGTTCTGTAAAAATTTTATTATTGTTGCTTGGCCAATTTTACCCTTGCTGGATAAAAAAAATTAAAAAAATGTTCTCTGTTTCGCTCTGCACTATTTTTTTTTTTTAAATGACTTTTCTGTCATGAATATGTGTACGTCTTCACTACTATCAAAGTGTCAATTATTAAATAATATAAGAATAGTCTAATTCTTACCGCCCATAGACACTTGCATTCATAAAAGCAATATTATGAAGCTTCTCGGAAGGTCGCATGAAGCTTACTTGATAAAGTAAAGAGTGCTCATAAATAGGCATTGTAACTGCCATTGAAATTATATGAGAAAAAAATAAAATAAAAGAGAATTATGAAAGAAAGAAAAAAAAAAAAAAAAGATGGCTTTGCTCGTTTCTTCACTTTCATTAATTATGCTTCTCTACTTTATTATTATTTCTCACAAAATTATAACATTTTCAAAAATCTTTAGCAATATAAAAAGGGGATTAGTAGTCAGCGAGGGGATAATCTGGGAAGTTGGGAAAAGTCTTGGTGAGCTGAGCAGAGGGAGAGTGAGTAGTCTCTCGAGTTACAACAGTTCTCGGGCTTATCTGTAATCTGCCCCTGGGCTACTTTCTTCGATTTTCATGATTCAATTGTTCGTGTTTCTCTCATTCCTATCAAAAGACCAGTCCCATTATTACATATATAATAGAGATCTTTTCCCTTTCTAAAACCTTCAAGAAGAACAATCAAAACCGGTATGGACAATAACTTTATAAGAAGAACTACCTGTTTTTTTATCTCTTTTATTTATTTTTTCCTTATTTATTCTCTCCAGATATTAGCACATGGACACTATACATCCTAGTTGTTAGTGACAAAAAAACCTTTTTCCTGACTCTCAATAGTTTGTGTATACCCCTGACTGCTTACTAAACATTTTGTTACATCTAATAGTGGTATGGTAATTTGCAATGTTTCCTTCTTCAGTAATTAGACATAATAAACCATACCAACTTCTATCAAAGAAGTATGAGGCACGTTCAGAGCAACGTCAGGCTCTCTGCAATTCTTGCTCAAGAAAGTGTACACTATATCGATGGCCATTTTCTTGAAGATGGACGATGATTTCTTCGACTTCGCGTAGGAATGCCCAAGAATATAAGCGACACCGGATTCTTTGGCTTTCAGTATCTGTAGGGCCTCATCTTTGCCAATGGACTTCATGCCTTGAAAATCACAGTAAGGTTGCACCGTGTTCTCTTCTTGATTTGTGTCGACGAAAGTGTGTTCAGAATTGTCAAAGTCTCTAAAGCATTCCGTAGTTTGGCTCGGATCACATTCTTCCTCTTTTTCTACAAACTGTACTATTCCAGAGACTAGTATATTCTCGAAGTCATAGTTTTCTTGTAGGAGGTCTTTGTAACCATGCCTCACAATGCACCTAAACATGCTATACTCTTTTGGCCCCATCCTAGTGATGAGAAGACGTTCGTCTTCACTTACATAGGGGACTTGGACACATTTCACGCAAACGAAAACTAGCACCTGATGGAAGGCAGGCAAATTAGTCACAAAGTGTCCGAAAACAGCTGGGACGCCACTCGTCAGATTAGTGTAAACGAGTCCAATTCCAGGGACCCGAACCATACCGAGACTAGGCCCCAAGGCCACTATCCTGTCCATGGAGACCTTGTTTTCCACATCAAATTGGTGTTTCTTGAGTGATCCGAAGTTCCATATATACATTACAGTCATAACGATCAAAGACAGCACAATTGGGATCCACCCACCTTCTGGGACTTTGTTGAGGCAAGCCGAAACGTATAACAGCTCAATTGATCCAAAAAACACCAAGAATGCTATGGAACTTATAATCTTATTTTTCCACACAATTATCATCACTAGAGCCATTAAGCATGTTGTCACAAACATCACTGTGGTGACTACCAGTCCTACAAAACCGAGCAGAGTAATTTAAATTTATTCAGCACTAATCAATTTCCAAATTCCAAATATTTTTTATATGGAAGCTTTAGAAATTTACCATATGCATGGCCCATCATATTTGTGTCTCTAAGTCCAATTGTCACAGCTAAACAAAGGCACATTAACATCCAATTGACCTCTGGAATGTATATCTGGCCGTATATTTTGCTCGAAGTATGAACTACTTTCACACGGGGAAAGCAATTCAGTGCACAACATTGGCTTATTATGGAGAAGGTAGCTGAGATTGCTGCCTGACTTCCAACTACAGCTGCAAAAGTGGCCACAATGAACACCGGCCAAAACACGGCTTCTGCAAAAATGATGAATTGACATCGATACCAACATTCAAAAGGATTGCAAAAAGATAACTTTAACTCAATTGGGAAACTCTATTTGATTTACTTCTTGCCTGGTATAGCTTTATAGAAGCTTCTTTGAATATCCTCATGGTGCCTAGACAGGAATGCAGCCTCCCCCATGTACGCTAAAATCAGTGATGGATATACTAGAAATGTGAAGGCTATCTGTAATAATTAAACCACAAAGATTGATTTAGAACATCAAATTTAAACAGGTTTAAAGTTTCCTAAAACATTACTGTCCAAATTAGTGAATAAGGAACGCAAACTTACCTTAATTGAGAGAGGAGAGAAATGGCCTAAATTAGCAAACATTGCCTCCACACCTGAGATAGGATTCCGGAGAAAAGTTTCCAGTTGCTTTATAATTTAGCAGCAAGTAAACCACTTAACTGCATCACAAGTGCAAACGAGATATACCTGTCATTGAAAGCACTACGCCACCTAACGACACCCATCCTTCAACACCCGTAGTTCTAAGAAACTTGAACATGTACACAGGAGAGAGTGCGTGAAAGATGCGGGGATTCCAGTGGAATATGTTGTATATGCCTATTCCACTTATGCACAAAAGCCAGGCTGTGACAATCGGTGCAAACATGAAAGCAACTCTATGTGTCCCATGGTGCTGAAGGGAGAAAAGCCCCACCAAAATGACACATGAGATTATGACAACATAATCTGTAAGAGAAGATAACAGAAAGGAAACATTAACTTATGGTGACAACATTTAGAGGTTAGTTATTTGTATATAACAAAGAAGAAGATAACTCACTATCATGGAGTTCTGTGATCTTGAGTTTAATGCCAGAGACTGCTGAAAGAACTGAAAAGAGAAATTAATGTCAGATCTCTAAATATTGCAACCTACTAGAATGCAAACAAGATATTTTGCAGAATATGAAAAAACTTTTTCCATAGCGTTTTGGGAAATCTCGAATAGACAAAAAGAGAAAACAAATGATTGGTCAAAGCAGTTTGTAGACAAGATCCAGTCACCTGATATTGCAGGAGTTAGTACTCCATCACCTATTGTCATAGAGGTTCCAAGCAGAACAAAAACCAAGAGAGCTTGGCAAAATCTAGGATGCTTTGCGAATATTAGTTTCAGAGCTGAACTCTGCCATGTGTCATTGGATCCTACTGTTACATAAGCAGACAACTTCTCATCTACGGATTCCTGATTGGGTAGAACACTTAATCTTGCATGACGGCAAAGAAGGGAGTACAAGGCAAAGGTACCACCTGCATGAAATGCAATAAACAACAATAAATTTTTATGTCAAACATTAATCAGGTGCTAATTTCTCTACGGACTGATAACTGAAGCAATTGATTAACACTACTATATACCATGTAATGCTTAAACAGACAACCAGTAGTCATTTCACAGGTGGTACGACTGCTCGTTCTCCTCAACAAGATCTTGGTTTCGAGTCAGTCCAATCATAGTGAGTAGGGTATTTAGGCAATTCACTTTGTGAGGGATCCACATATACCATGCGGGGATTCACAACATTCCTAGAGATAACTAGGTGTACCACCCTCTATCTGTATGATCTTTATTTATTTATTTCTTTATTTATTTTTTGTTCAGAGAAATAAAGTACTCTTGTCTTAAATTATAGTAAGATGTTATTGTAGTCATAAGAACAAGACAAAAAATAAAAGCCATCTCAGTTCTCTTCCCCTAAAAAAAATATCCAATTATTCTGTTTGTTTCACAAAAAGTGATGCAAACATATGATATGTTCCCTCTCAGAAAATTTGCATGGCGTACTTTTTGCGTTTAAAGGCTCAATCATGAATTTTAAGCAAGTTTTAAGTACTTCAATGAGAGAGGGAAAAAAAATCGAAGCTCTACCTTCGCCGTTGTCATCAGCTGACATCACGATAAAAACATACTTGAAGAGAGCAATTAGTGTAAACGTCCAGAAGATAAAAGAAAGGACCCCAAAAATCTCCTCATCATCCTCATGGAGGCTTAGTTTCCCAGAGAAGGTGGTCTTGTAAACATAGAGAGGGGAGGTACTGAGGTCGCCATAAACCACTCCAAGACTTTGATACGCCAATGTTAGCACAGTTGTACATGACACCCTCTTCAAGTTCTGATACAGGAAAACAATGAAATAAAGAATTCTTAGTTTATAATCCTAATAAATTAAATGGCTTAGAAAACCAAAACAAAAGGGCTTAAGCAGTTCAGGCGTTAACAAATTTTTCAATTCAGGTGTTCACTCATTTGACAGCAAGAACAATTTCCTCCCAATTAGAACATGAACAGGCGCAATCTAATCCTATCAATCACCCATGACCAAGCCCGAGAGTGCACTCTCCATGCTCTACCCGTTTAGGCCTTTCTCCAAAGACGGTTATTGGGTTATGGAATGGCCCTGGCGTTCTTCGAGGTCTAGGACCACATTGGCGCACCCTTGTGTTCTTCACTAAGAAAATTGATCAAATTTATTTTCTTTCTTATATGATAAAAACAATCCGTTCTATATAAGGTGGTTCAAACCCAATTGAGCTGAACTGTCAGCTTTTGTTCACACCCTTAACTTTCATTTAAATTCAAGACATCCGGTCACTTAAGAAAGGCAGGGATAAGAAAAAGAAACAAAGAGAAAAAAAAAAAAAATCTAAGATTTCATTCAGTGCCCATATTGTAAGTGTTTAATCCACCCAAAAATATTGCAGAAACTTGGAACAGACAGTGACTGCATGAAATATATGAACTTTTTAGCCTACCAAACCTACAAAAAGTCCTGTTTATTCCACGTTTATAAGTGTTCTCTTGAGCCTCCAACAGAACCCTTTTGCGAATTAAAAGGATTCATTTCAACCAGAAAACAGGAAAAAATAAAACTAAAACAAAAGGCCTAGCACACCAGACTGAAAGTGAAGCATTTTGCTCAAAATGCCTTGAGTCTTGAAAAAACAAAGGACCACAAATAGTGATGTTAATTAAACAAGAAAAACAGAGAAAACAAATGAAAATGTAAGAAAGACGAACATAAAAAAAGAAACAAAAATGTTGACTGCTTAATTCAGATGGAAATAAACGAAAAGAGAGAGGGAGTACCTGTTGACATATATCTTGTTCCACAGATTCTTCAGAAGGGTTCATGGTTTATTTAGGCAGGTGAATACAGAGAGAGAGACAGAGAGAGAGAGGGGTACAAGTAGAGCCGTCGAAGGGAAAAATATATAGGCCTTAGAGAGAGGGTGAGAGGGAGAGAGTTAGAAATGAAAGCTGTAGTAAGTAGAAAAGTGGCAAGTGTTTAGTTTAACAGACATGGCAGAAGTACGTTGCCCGTCACTTAACTCTCCTCAAACTTCGTATTAACATTTTCCCTCTAAACTTCTCTCTACTATTAAACCCCTTTCGGAGATTTTTCCTTTTTCCTTTTTTTTTTTTGGTTATTTTTTCCTTTTTTGAGGATCTGCCCAAAAAAAAAATAAGGCAAAGCCAAAAGAAAAGCTCAGGGGTCCTAATCAGACGTTTCTTGTAAGAAATGATGTTCATTTTCCCTTAGTCTTGTCCTTGAAGTAAACAAAAAGAAATTCAAGCCAAAAAATAAAGGACATTGTTTTGGTTTTAGCTTTTAAGCGCCATCTAATTATCCTACCTGGTGCCTATGTGATAACGTACCATTTTAAATGCCATAAAAGATGTGCTTTTCGTGTTTAACTAATTAACTCTTACCTAATCTATACCTCGTTTTGAGATCAGGGCCTTGCGTATTGTCAAATTTATGCTTAATTCTTCCATTTTTTTGCTTTACAAACCCTGTTTAGGTAAAGTTGGTTTTCCATTACTTTCGTATTTATTTTTCTTTTATTTACTGGATGTTTCTATAATAGGTCCTCATTCAAGAATGTCAGTTTAGGCAACTTCCACGTCTGGTTGCAGTGAGGGAATGGTAAGGTAATAAAATGGAATGGAAAGGAAAATGAATGCATTTGTTTGGTTATTATCTTATAAAAGCTGTGGAATGGATTATGATTATTTTTACTTTGACTAAATTACCCCCATTCTTTATGATTGTTATTGCAATTTCTTTATAAGAAAAATGTTGTTGTTGTAATTTAATTATTTTTTTGAATGGAACAACTTTTTTTTTTTTAACATAATTAAAAAAGAGAATCTCTCAAAAAAAAAATTTAAAAAAGAGAAAAAAAATTGGTAATGCATTTGGTTGTTGATCGGGCATGGAACAATTAGACATGGAACGGGCGGATCTAGGAAGAGCTTGGCGTCGACGGATCCGGGGTTTCGGGCAACCGAAGGATTTGGGAGAAGTAGAAGGAGAATGACAAATCTATTAACTAAAATCGGCTGATTGATAAGGATGAGCACGATGGAGGAGGAGACAACGAGCGCAATAGAAGAGGAGAGGATGAGCATGTCGTCGGAGGAGGAGACAAGCGCGATGGGAGGGACGGAGATGGGCAACTGATCTAGAGGCAAAAATAGACAAATCTAATTAGAGGAGGAGCACAATAGATCGACGAGATTAGCAGCGGGAGGGTTGTCAGGGAAGTTCATCGGCGACGGAGGGGGAGATGAGTTCCGATGAAGGTCGTTAGCCGCGGAGGGGGAGGATGAACTGGTGGTGTTGGTTCATATTGTTACCAAAAAAAGGTTTTCAAGAAAAGAAACGAAAAACAAAAAGGACAATACAGTAAGAACAAGTAAAAAAAAAACTTGGAATGACCATTCTTATGGTCTGATTGAGGAATGACAATTCCTTTATGATGGGATAAAAATCATTCCAATGGGATAAAAATCATATCATTTTTTGTTTTGTGTCCTAAAGTGATCTTAAAGCCCATTTGGAGGTACTAATTTTTGTCCCTAAAATAACTTTTTTTTTTTAATTTTACTTTACCGTTATACTTTATTATTTACTTTTTTAAAATATTACATTAAATTCTAAGTTTTAAAATTTTAAAATTTTATATATATATAAGTTCAAGTTTGATTATTTTTTTAATTACATAAAATTTTAAAAAAAATACAATAAGTTTCATATTGATAATTTTTTTTAATAAATTTTTAAGATTTAACATTTTTTTACATCAAACAATTTTTTACCAAATACATTTTACAAAACTATATTTTTTTAACAAAATAAAAAAAATCTTTAAGACTAGTTCTAAACGGGCTCTTAAAAGTTTTTATTTTATTTATAGGTCTTTTCTCTGTAAGATCTTGTACAAGACCTGTATGTTACATTTCTAATTGTTAGATTTTGTCAAAACCATATCAAAATTAAAAAAAAAAAAAAAGTTAAAGAGATTTTCTTATGCATATATGATAATAAGAAAACGGAACTCTACCGTTTATACGTTGTTAAATGTTTAGGCTGTACCAAAAAAGTCTCCCATTTATTTGTAAAAGTTTTACATTAGTTTCATGTTCATGTCAGTTTAGGCAGCTCCAATAATTGTGAATCAAAATTTGACCGTGACCACAACTAGATTCAAACAATATTAGGTAAGCAATATTATTTATTGGACCATCCTAATGTACTTCTTAAGCACGTTTGCTGAATTTTTCTTAACCCTAAAAACCTTCTTTAAAAGTCTACTTTATAACAGCATGAACCCCCCAACACAGAGCTAGAGGCCAATTATGCTTAAGGCCAACTCCGAGCTAAACTAAATGGACCAAAAAGGTTTCTTATAATCTGTACCACAAGTAGATGTAGTTTATATTGATTCAATCAAAGATACGCTATTTCTCATGAGACAACAATAAACGTTGTGCATCCACCACAATTGACATTACTACTCTTTAATTTTACTTTCATTAATATAATTATCACAAAATCAGATTTGAACAAGATTCCATCTGACCTAAAACAAGAACCCATTTTCCTCTTTCTTTTTTTCCTTTTTAGTGGCTACAGATAAGTCACGTCAAGATTGCTGCAGAGGATGATTATTGCTACAGTTTATATAAATCATTAAATAAGTGGAGGGGTAAACACCCTCTGTCTTAATTGATTTGGGAAGTCTGTAAGCAATAGACAAAAGCAGCCGGTGCACCTTATGAAGTTTTGGAATGCAAATATGTTCAGTGCATTCAAAGTTGGTGAGAAATAAATAACATTTATTTTGATCTTGATAGGTGAAAAAATGTAGTCTGAAATTAGGATATATTAACATTACAAAATTTAAAAAAAAAGTATACACAATTTATTAGATCATTTATTATAAAATCAAAAAATATATATAATAATAAATTGATGGAACTTGATGCTTCACATCGTAAGAAGCATATAGTATTTTATACCATACTTCATCAATAGTCTCTTTTTTATTTTTAACCTTATCACAATATTAACTAAAAAATAAATGATGTTGGAACTTTAGATAATATATCTAGTCAAGCGGTAGGAGAAGCGTTACTGTCTGTTTTGCATAATTTTCTTCAACAATAAGGCCCCTTCAATCACTGAGATTCCCGAGAAAAGTCAAGAATCATCCTTGTACTGTATATAGACACATCTCTAATCTTCATTAAATCTGCAGTGGAGATGAGCATGAGCATGACCGTCTTTTTCCAATCCTATAGGTAACAAACACCGTCCCTCATCATTATGCAAGTTTGTAATTTTAGAACACCAAAAAAAAAAAAAAAAAAAAGAGAACAGCCTGGTAATATAAGACGCATCACAAAAAATGAAGGGACTTCTATATTTGTTTTTTTTTCCATCACATTCGGAAAGCACAAGAAGCTAAAATTTCATTGCATTAGTGCCCACCAAAATAGAACGAAAGAAAGAAAGAAAGAAAGAAAGGGGGGAAAAATAAAAGATATGAAGCTAAATTCATGGGGAAAATATAGGGTCGTTTTCTCAATCTAGATAAATCAAGCTCACTATCATACGCTCGTAACTGAGGCTGACTGTTTGGAAAAGGGCGCGGAGTCTAGCTAGCTGGAGTGTGAGGTTATATTACTGGAGAAAAGGGAAAAAAAAAAAAAAAATAGTCGGAATTGGCAAAAGAGATGCATTTACGACTGATCCGTATTTGTACACATGCGTATACAACTGTGTATATATATACATACACATACATATATATATAAAACAACCAATCACCAGTGCAACTTCGTTCCTTTTCTTCAGATTGTCCAAAAGAAAAACCAACGGGATAGTGACCGTACAATGCACATTATGGGTTGTTTATGGGCTTGGACTGAACCGTGCAAGATAAGAGAATGATTAATGTTACGAGATGATGCGAGAATAAATAATGAAAATGTAAAATTAAAAATACATAGATTTATATAAAGAAATTTATCGATTTGAAAATTAGTATAAAATGTTAAAATAATATGTGCGGTTCAATGTCATAAAAAATCAAAATTTTAAATTAAATCATATATATATAGTATGAAAATAAAACAGGTTTGGATTGATTTAATCCCTCCATTGCCACTATACAGTCTTAAAAAATTATTATATTAAAGCATATCGTAGATTCTTTGGATCACTTTGGATCAGGTAAAAAAAATTCAAGCCACGCTCTCTACCAGTTAATAAGTAACTGAGTTATATATGTATGTATGTATCAATATCAGCCTTTTATAACGTCAACAAGGGGTACTTTTTCTCGGTTTGATTCTCTGGGCATTATTGGGTCGGGGGGCCTTGCCAACCGTACGGTTGTTTGTGACTCTTAAGAGTACATTGCATGGGATGAAAAAAATTGACAAACAAGTGAGAGAGAGCGAGACATCAGAAAAGATGTTATAGCGTCGTTAGGTGAGGCCTCTACGTCGAAATATTTAAGGCTCTTTATATGTTTGTCCCCATTTGTATTCAATGCTTGGCCGTGGCGTTGGCCCTCTTTAGAATTGGTCAGTCACTTGGCTTCCCACTGTTGTTTCTTCCAATTGAATTAAAAGGGATATATTAGTAATAGTGGTGGCGTAACGATCACAAATATCATTTTTAGATAGACTTTAATTTATATTTTAATCTCGACATTAGAGTTTAGGGGTCACTAAAGTCCTCACTTTGAAATTAGCTTTAAAATTGACATAATATGAAAATTATGTGCTTCAACTTTAATTCGTATTTTAATCTCAACATTAGAGTTTAGGGGTCTCCAAAGTCCTCATTTTGAAATTAGTTTTAAAATTGACATAATATGAAAATTATGTGCTTCAACTTTAAAATTGATATTAATAATGAAAAATATGTGGTGGTGATGTATTGACTGAACTTTATAAAAAGATTAGTCCAAGTTTTAAAAATGTTCTACTTATGATTCATCTATATTCTTAAATTAAGAGTGAACAAAGGTGAGAACTCTATCAATCAATCCTTTTGTTTTTTTTTTTTTTTTTGGAGAATAATTGTCATATATTAGTAGTAGTAATTAAAAGGAGCATGTACAATCAAAATGCAAACCTTATCCTCAGGTATAGTGCAATTGGTTGCTTTTCACGGACAAAAAGGGAGTACGTCGGCTTCTGAGCATGTGTATGGAATGGGGTCAAGTGTCCTTATCAATGCTCAGATGATCAGCACGTGTAACAGGTCACATTACTGACCTACAATATAGTGTTGCCTTTTGGTAGGGAAGGCGGTCTTGAGACTGTTTATCTGAATTCTGACGCAATGACAATAGCAAATGAAAGTTGAATTGATAATAACAGGAAGATCAAAGGAAAAAAGAGGGGGGCGGGGGGGGAATAAAAAGTAAAAAATAAAAAACAAAAAACAAAAATTGGGAGATTTATACCGTAGCTCTTGGGGACTATTTAGCCGTTTCGTAATGGATAGGGAAATATGAATGACAGTTCTTGTAGTGGAAATTAGCTTCAAAGAAAAAGTAGTCCGATTGAAGTGCCATATCCTGGGAATTGGCCAGAGAGCAAGTACTGAAAAGGGCACGAGGGATCCATAAGTGAAAACACATGCGCTTTTAGCAAATTTGGGAAAACATGCAAGCTTCACGTGCTTCGGTTTGATCCATGCACCGCAAAAGCCCATGACATGTTGGACAGGGTCCCTACAATCTGACACCTTGGTATTACGATATGTATCTGAATCCAACGCAATAGCCGCTTCATTGCCAATATGCTTTCTAATACTGGAGATTTAGAGGATAAGAAACAGCATATGCTGGTCGTGAGCTAATGAAAATTGCCTTAACACTCGTTTAGATTGTACGATATCTTTTCTAGCACTAGTAATTACCTAATCAACAAATCCTCAAGTCTACAAGCCAAAAATAAAACTACTCTGGCGACGCAACAGAAGGCAATATTTGGTTAGCTGCCAATTCTAGCAGCCTGCCTTTCGACAAGGCAAGCCTCGAACCTCAATGGGGCTTTGGCAAGGTTCACAAGGGCCTTACCACCGGCACTCCACAAGTTGGAGCTTCAGCATGGTGAGCTTGGCTTTGAGAGGGCGAATGAAATGGAAGTAGAGATGAAGCAACATAGATTACTTAGCCTCCGGAAATAAGATATCATGCAAGTCATAAACATCAAAAGATGCTCAAGAATCGTATAATGTGCAATTTCAGAGGGTAAAACGGTGTTAAGTAGCAATAACGAAAGGTCCAACTCCAGCATTTGTTTGAAGTGAACCTATACGGTTCAAAACCCCAAAAAAAAAAAAAAAATTCCGGCGCATCGTAAAAATTTGCGGGGATCAGCAATAATACATGGGTCACAAATCAAGTTTAAACGGTAAAACATAAAATTCACTTCGGGCATTGTTGAATTTTAAGCCACACACCATTTACCAGCATGAAAACATTAAGGGAAAAAAGAAAACTGGAGTTTTCAGTTTTGTCTTTTCTTTTTCAGGTTTTAGGATAGCACACGGAGCAGAAGCTTCCATGCCTGAACAGACTTCTCCGCACAGCAAAAGCACAGAAATACACCATACAGAAAATACCAAGTAGGGGCTTAAATTACTCAGAGACAGCGACAAAAAGTAATGAAAAAAAAAAAAAAAAAAGGGAGGGTGGGGGCGTGCAGAAAAAGCAAATTTTTGCTCAAAACACGGTTCGAGACTCTGAACAAATCAAGAAATTATATCCCAACAAAAAACTCGTCTAATAACAGGTAATTCTCGCAGCACTGCCTTAACCTGCAACTTAACTCCCAATTAAATATATGTCATAAAACCCTAGTTAAACTCTCTGACAACACCCAAACTGAAAGAAAAAACACAATCTTTAACCTTCAAACATGACCCAAAAGTTTGACCACTTTTGACAGAAATACCAAGTGAAGCATAGACCAACGGCATTCCAACCCATCAAATCACAATCCAATGACCCACAGCAGAATGGATTTGCCAATGCAGGGCTGAAAATAAGGCCAAGCTGACTACTCATCATATTCCGAGGAAGCATAGGTTTTGAAAGGAACAATACCAGCCAATCCTTCTCAAGTAGAGGAAGCAGGCTCCTCATCTTTCTTCTTCTTCTCAGCATCCTCTTTTACCGTTTCGCTCTTATCATCTTTATCCTCCTTGGTTACAGCAGGAGCCTCCGCTGATGTTTTCTCCTCAGTCTTTTTATCTTCAACACTCAACTTCTCAAGAAGCCCGGCAGCTGCTGAAGCATCTTTGTTTTCGTCCTTCTTCTGCTGGGACTCAGCAACTTCTTGAAACGTTTCCATGAAGAGTTTGCAGTCTGGCACAAAAGCCAACAGTCATCAATAATATACACAGAATTAGCTGAGACATCAAAGTGTGGCAGTTCAATGTGATGCTAGAAGAAACTATCATTCACCATGAACCTCAAATCTAGTTTTAAACAAGATTTTAACACTTCTAATAGCCAAGAAGATAACTAACTTTTAAATTACTTGAAGAATGTCATTCATTAAACAGTAATAGCGTGCTTCAGAGTTAGAAATTAGCCCATATTTATATGGATATTGAAATACGATTCTCATTCTAAGAAACTAAGGATGTTGATGCGTACAAAGAGCAACACTGATGTCAAAACGCAAACTGCACAGCAAGCAATGGATACTGAGTTCTTCTTTGACATTGCAATCTCAAAGTCTCTAGCTTGGGCAATTACATTTCAAACCAGTATTTAATTAGACTGAGTAAATGAAAAACTGGAACTCGAGCAAGATCACCAGCCCAGCTGAATGCTATAACAATTCTTAATTTCTTACTTGTCATACTCCTAGAAAGCTATATAATAAAACGAAGCAAGTTCATGCATCAAACCTTAAAAATTCACACTTAAGGAACACTTAAAAAAAAAAGGACCCAAACAATAATTTTATGTGTTATTTGGCATTGAATTAGTGAAGAAAAAATAAGTACTTATCACAATAAAAACCATAACAACAAAACTCCACACATCAAACTTCTATGATTGACTCGAACAAACAAATAACACCCAATTATAGTGTGCCAGATATGCATCCAAGATATTGATAATCATACTTTATGGCCCTCAAGGTGAAAAAAGCTGGAATATGCTATATAAAAATCCATGAAAAGTATCACTTTTGGTACCCGTCCTTCTTGGTGAATGAATACCATTGTCTAAATTAAAGAAATGAACATACAACACTTTTCAGGCTACACTGATTTTTGAGTTTGATTTACAATGAATTGGAAAAGGCTTCTTTATTTCTAGGTTGGTCATATCAAAATAAAAAGGCAAACTATTACAAAACAAAAAGTTCCTGTGGTTGTAGGTGTAACCTAACGGTAATACCACATCTGACTGTACCTTGTAGAGTTCGAATTCTCCACCCCCAAGTCAAAAAAAAAAAAATCCTAAAGCTTGAAAAATCTCCCAAGTACGCAGCAAACTCATCAAGTAATAATGTAATTAAAATGAGAGGCCTCTATAGAATCGAATACACGTGTCACATATGACCGAGGTATAAGCCCTAAGCGTGAACATCATATTACCTAGTTCATGCACAACCATCTCCAAAATAATACAAACATACCAGGTGCATAATTCACACGATGCCGATTTGTTTAATATGAACAAAAATTAGCTTGTATTGCAAAATGCAATTAGATACCTCTGATTCATCTCCAAAACAACAAACGAGAACCAGCTACATAATTCACATGAAATCCAATTACTCACAAAAGTTATTCAAGAATTTCAATAAACATTCAAGAGAACGATTAAGGAAAATAACTTTCAGTCGGATCATACTCACTTTCAACCGATGGAAATCTGATACAGAAAAGCTCGTCCTTCAATTCACCATCAGCAAAGTCGGAGGCATGCCACACACAGGACTTGTCGTTTCCAGCGTGCTCCTGCACAGACATGGATGGAAGAACTGCAAGCAACCAAACGAGCAATCGCAGATCAGAGCCGTAGCCAAAAAGTAAATTATACATATACGCAACAGTATAAACCTGCGGTGTAAATATATATGTACACACACACACACACATATGCGCGAAAAAATAATAAACTAACCGAGATGATTGGCGCAGATCTTGAGGGTTTTGGATTGCCTCATAACAAGCCTAACCTTCCCACTCTCTTTGTGCTTCAAAAGCTTAACGGTGCCAGCACCTCGCTCTTTCCACTGGTTCCCGTCTTTATCGAATCGGTAGAGCTTCGATTTACTGAAAAAGGAAAAAAGCATCCATGACGAAAATTCAAAAACCCTAGATTTTGACAGATCGCAGATGAAACCCTAGGAAATCGGCGAGTAGCGGCAAAAGAAGAGAGAGAGAGAGAGAAACATACAGATCGAGGATGGCATCTTCATCTTCTTCACCAGTGCTGACGGCAACCTCCTCGAGCTTGACGATCGGAGCGACCTGAGCTCCGGTGTCCTCGTCGTCGGCTGCGGGGGCGTCTTCCTCTTCACGGTGCTCGGGATCGTTGCTCGACATGTTTGGGAAGAGAAAAGGCAGAGAGAGATACAGAATAGAACAGGAGCAGGGCTAGGGATGGGCTGGCTGTGGACTGGCGTGATGTTGGAAGAGAAGGTTTTATAGTGCGCACAGAGAGTGTGAGAGTGGGGAAGAGAGAGGGCTAAGAGCTTTAGGCGTGACGCTTACGCACGATAACGGGGCTGGTGCGAAAATCATTTATTTATTTTCATTTATTTGTCTTTCGGTAATGTCGTTTCGTTCAAAATAATTTTGGGGTTTATTTTCTTAAGGGCTTTTGGGAATGTTCCGAAGATTTATTTTAGGAATTAGAAAAAAATAAGGCCCGTTTGGGACTGTTTTCCAACTTTAAAAATCAATTTTTTTTCAAAATTTCATCATTTTTTATTATTTATATCTCTAAAATATTATAATAAATTCTAATCTTTAAAAATTCATAATTTTATATATACAAGTCCAAATGAGATATTTTTTTTTAAATTGCATAGAATTTCGAAAAAAACGAAATAATATCCATATTGATTTTTTTTCTAAAAAAATTTTTAAAATTTTTTATTTTTTCACCTCAAATAGTTTTTTCTCCTACACACATTTTATAAAACAACTTTTTTCCAACCCAAAATTAATATCTCCAGCTTCCTCCCCCAAACTCCCCTTAAGTTTTAGAAAATAGGTTTTGAAAAAAAAATTTAGAGTGAAAAAAATGAAAATTTAAAAATTTATTAAGAATAAAATTATTAATATAAATCTTATTTTATTCATTTTAAAATTTTATGTAAATTTTAAAAAAATTATCTTATTTGAATTTGTATATACAAAATTATAGACTTTAAAGGTGAGTTTGGGGGGAGATTCTTGGAGACATTATTTTTTGGTTAGAAAAAAGTTGTTTTGGAAAATATGTTTGGGAGAAAAAACTGTTTGGTATGAAAAAATAAAAAATTTTAAAAATTTTAAAAAAAATATATCAATATAGATATGGTTTCGTTCCTATCAAAATTCTATGTAATTTTTAAAAAAAAATCATCTCATTTAGACTTGTATACACAAAATTATGGATTTTTAAAATTTGGAGTTGAGTATAATGTTTTAGATATGTATATAGTAAAAAGTGGTGAAGTGTTAGAAAAAAGTAGTTTTGGATATCTCCAATACTAAACCCCAAACAGGACCTAAAAATTTGAGTTTAGTATAAAATTTTAAAAATATAAATAATAAAAAATAGTTATAATGTGGAAAACAGTACCAAAATATATCTAAAATGTATCTCTAAAATGCCCCCCAAACAACCCCTTAAATTGATCTTATTAGAGCGTTTGAATACATCATTTTATTTGTATTATATTAAAATACAATGTAATAAATATAAAATATGTTTGGATATATAGTATCCATATTATTAGGATATTTTATATTTACATTGTATTTAAATGTAAAATGCGTAATATAATTTGTAAAAACAGATAGAAAAATAGAGAGAGAAAAAGAATATGTAATATAATTAGTAAAAATAGATATAAAAAGAAATAATAAATAGTAATTATATTATATTTAAAATTTAAAAGTGTTTATATTTAAATGTAATACTTTCTAAACAAAATATATATTTAATTACATTTAAATACAATATGAATACAATGACTAATCCAAAATCCCACTTATAAATTATATTATTATCTTCTTATGTCAATTCTTGGGAGAATAAAGTAAATAACAGTTTTTAAAAAATAATTTAAATAAATAGTATGTTTTTAAAATATTTATAATAAACAACAAATTTATTATATAAATGATTTATTTATATCTTTATTAATTAAATGATTTATTTACAATTTATAAATATATCACTTATAAAATAAAATTTATATTTATTTTAGATTTACTATTAATATTTTAAAAATATAATATTTATTTAAATTATTTTCTGAAAACTATTATTTACTTTAATTTTCCAATTTTAATTTTATATATCATATCTTCTTAAACTTTTTAATGTCATGCAAAAAGTCTCTATGTGGGTATTTTGTCAAAAACTAAATAAAAATTGAATATGTGAGTGAACATTTAAGTAACTTTAAAATTGTAATTAAACGTTTTTTAAGAGTAAAACTATTCTTTCAAAATATCTTTGATGATATTATATAGAGAAAATTAATAAAAATATAGATTATTTTTAAAATATCTTTTGAAAGTACAGTTTATTACTAAAATATCTCGAAGTCCAGTTTATCACTCTAAAAAATTTAATTACGACTTTTTCTTATAAATAAAGATAAAATTTGTGTGATCATAACGCATTTTATTTCTTTCTATTTTTTTCTTTTACATAATAATGATAAAGAAAACCTTGCTGTTATAGTATAAAAGTTTAAGAGAATATAATGAGTAAAATCAAAGATTAGAAGTTAATATGAGATACGGTGTATGGTTAAGGGATTATTTATGTAATTAACCCAAATATTGTAGAAATTGTATTAATATTATTGTTTTAATTATTATATTAATTATTTATAATTTATAATTGAAAGCAATTTTACACCCAACTTCATTCAAAATAAAAATAATAAAAGTAATAATAATAAATTTTTGGTTTTTTGCTGAGAATTTTTTATAACAAACTTGCAAGATAGTTGTCACTACCGTTCAACGACATAGTTAAAGATGCCAATAAATACTTAACTGGTAAGTAAAGACCACATGACAAAGCCAAATCCATTTTTCAAAAAAAATACCCTGACCCCACTACCGTCCAATTTGACCTTTTAACACCATTCTATTTGTCAAAAAAATTGCTTTGAACTCACTCGTCAATCAAAAGAAACAAAGAAGATTTGCATAGAGAAAACTCCCCTATGCCAACGACAAATTCCTTAATGGGCCATCTTTGACTGAAGAAATCACAGCCGCAAGAATAAGAAAACAAATTCTGAAAGAGGAGAAGAAACAGTTGCATATCATGGGAAAGATGGCGAGCTCAAAACTTTCAAGACGAGAGAATGCATTGGAGCTTATTAACATTATCAAAATGAACTATACACAACTCAAGTTTGCTACGACAGCATCCATGGTTTGTCAACCTACGCTTCATGAACATCTCCCTAACAAGTCAACAACAATTTTCTCGGCCCAGCATCGACCAACAAACTAAAAGGTAGCGAGCATGAGCCAAAGTATTCCGAAGAAAAAATATAACCATAATCCTGTCAAAGGCACCTACTGCCATCAAAGCCAATGCTAAGCATCATCCCACTTTGATTACAGTTTCCACTTGTACCTCAAAGAGTAAATGGGGAAACCCAGAATTGGGAACGTTCTGAATTTCACATGTACCAGTTTGCTAAGCTTTCTAACCGTGCTGATCTAAAAACGCACTACACAAAGGTCGGAAGTTAAAACTCAGAAGGAGCCCATTGGTGGCATTCCAAGACCAGGCATCGGAGGCATCCCTGCTCCTCCCATTGGCATTGGTGGCGGCTGTGGTGCTGCAAAACCTCCACCCATTCCTGGTGGTGCAGGTAAAGCAGGCAGCAACTGGGCGTACATGTTCTGCAGAAGGTAAGAGCAGAATTTATGTTTCAGACCGCAAGCTATTCGCCACATAAAAATGTTTCATAAGCAAAACAAAAATTGACATCTCATAAGAATTCAAACTGATAACTGAAATCCTGAAGATGAGAAAGACAGCCCTGTGAGTGAAATCCAGAAGATGATACAGACAGTCTTCTGATTTTTTTAACTTTCACTTTTCTAGACAAAACATGACACATCCAAGTTTAGGCAATAAATAAATAAATAAATAAATAAAGATATATCCAAGTTAGTAAACATACATGTTTGTTTCCTTAGAAAGCATATAAATTACTTAGAGCGTTCAATGTAAAAGCTCATTTCCAACCAAGTCTGTTACTAATGGTGGGACTAAAATATGCCTGAAGTCACAGCCTAAATACATACTGGTGAGTTCATGCAAAGGTCATGTACCAAGCTGGCTTCCTCTATATTTCTTTTATTTTATTTGCTGATTTCATTATTTTCAGTGTCCATCTGAAAAATGGACGGACGAAACAATGAAACCACATCAAGATATATGACTACTAATCATAGAAGACAGTTAAAGAATAAGAAAGCTATAAATGACAAGGATTTAGAAAAAGCAATACATGTTGAGCAACTAATTCCTTCTCCTCCTTCTCTTTAGCTTTCAACTCATTTTGAGCTTCAATTTTGTCCTTGACGAGCTCATCCGCCTTGCTTGTATATTCTCGAATTAACTGGAATATTACATAATTGAATATAGGTCAAAAGAGAAACACTGAAAATTTAGTACATGAAAAGAAAAAAAAGGGAGAGCCAAAGAAAACCTGCAAGAGATACGGGAAGGCAAAATCAATCATATTGTTCAGCCATGCAAGCTCAAGCACAACATCTGGCCGGATTAAATCGTAACAAACAAAGAGGCATGACGCGAAACACTCTTGCTTTCCCTGCATATGAAATTAGACAAAATCATATTCTTGAGTGAACACTAACTTTACCAATCACATTTAACAAAATTCCTCAATAGAGACAAAAACAAAAATCAGCTTAAAGTGAAGACCTCCTATCACCACCAAAATCCCTAATGCCAAGTAAACTAGAAACTAAAACAAATATCTTTTAAGCAAAGACAGAAGTAAAATTAGAAGTATTAGTTCATAAAAGTGAGAACACCGACACCAAGCTAAAAGTAAAATTGCTGATGCATCATGTACTGATAAAACTTCAGAAAGATGAAAATAAGAATTAGACCCAACCCAAACAAAAGAAGAAAAAAAAAAAAACCAAGTGGAACGAGTAACTAAAAACATTTGCAACTATTTCCCCCTTTTCTTTCTTAGATATGTTAAGTCAGACCTGCTCAATAAAATAGACAAGCAAATCTTCTGAAAGTTCACGATCACCAGACTGCGAACAGGTCTCCATGGCATCTTTGTAAAGATTGTCTTTCTTTGACAATGCAATAGACTGCTTCCATCTTCCAGCTTTCTTATAAATATAAGCGGCGACCCTCCTCATCTCAAGAAGCTCATGTTTCTCGATCTACATCAACAAAGTGGTAAAAATTATGAATACAAGTTAGCATCAACACTATCCATAACTGATGAAAAGTTCAAACATACCTTCTGTGCAAGACCTATCTGGTCGAAGTTATCGTGCAGTTCAATTGATTCACGTAATCTATCATAGTCTTCCTCCTCTATGTATATTTCATTTAGAGCTTCATTTACGGTGGAAACATTATTACTCTGAACTGCAACCATGTATGGCTTCACAAGGCGGAGGTGACCAGCCTGAAATCCAAGGATTGAAACCATAAACAATAGAAAAACACTCTCCAAAGCTTGGAAGAGAAAAGCAGCAAAACAAGGTGAACTAACCTTTCGCATTATGTCCACTACTCGGCTATGGTCTACACGAAGTGCAAGAACATTCAAAAGATCATTTATAATATCAGGATGTTCTTGTAAGTAAAAGTGTACAGCCTTGTAGTAAAGCTCCACACTTGCAACTTTGACAATCACATCTTTGAATTGCATGTGGTCCCAAGCTTCTGGGGAGTGGTTCATTACAGTGGTTGCAGCATTGTCAAATTCATCATACTGGACATACAAAAAAGTTAGTTCCTTCCAATGCTGCTGTTCATCACAGGCTCGTATAAGCTTGGGAATATTGAGACGGGTGGAGAACAATTTAATGTGCTCCATAAGCTTCTCGGGACGGTATCTTGCATACAGAACTCCCAACTCAGTGAAGATGCCCATATGCGCACGTTCCAACCCTAGTCCACTTTCCATTAGAGATATGAGCTCATTAAAGTATCCTCTGTTCTGGTAGTACTCACTGACTTCTTCCAAATCATCCACCTGAAAGTAGATGCATGGGCATAAGCACCAAAAGAACAACAGAATAATCTTTACAAGTACAACCAAATTCCTCTTTAGGCCCCGTTTGGTGAACGTATTACATTTGCATTGCATTTGATTGCAATGCATTGAATGCAATTTGTATTTGGAGGAAAAGTATTAGTATTGCATTTGAATGCAATGTGTGTTTGGGTAAAAAATATTTGTATTATATTTTAATAATAAATATGTGATGTGATGGGTAAAAGTAGAGAGAAAAAAAAGAGAGAAAATATATGATGTAATTAATAAAAGTAATAGAAAAAGTGAAATAATGAATAGTGATTGTGTTGGATTTAAAATATGATGTGATTGGTATTTGAATGAAATACTTTTGTACTTTGGGGAAAATTGCATTGCATTTAAATGCAATGCCAAAAAAAAACTTGTACCAAACGCATGCTTAGTAAAACACATTAAAGTATGGTTGTGCAGGCTTTGCACCTTTTATGGACCACAAATAACATAAAATATCCTTACAATCAAATTTTTACTGGTCTGATTAATTAAAAAAGGTTAAACTAAAAAGTAAAGTACCTGGATAATGATATTTAGACCACAGATCTGAGCCAAGCGAAATTCCTCAGCATCAACACATGCAAAACAAACCTCCTTCCATGTTTTAGCACTGTTGGCTTTTCGAGCTGCATCAACCGCACTTTGATATTGCTTTAGCTTAACAAGAGTAATAGCCAGCTTAGCCCAGTTGGAGATAAATGCATATATGATCTTAGCCGCTTCATACAATGGTTCATCAAACAGACGATCTCCAACATTTTGGAGATTGGCAACATTTGGCATAAGAATAAACTCTTCAATCTCACCTAACCGATCAATTTTTGCATATGCATAAATGAGTTCGCTGTCAACCTTTGGCTCTTTAGTTTTCTGCCTTACCATCAGGAGATACTTCACCAAGTCATGGTATGCATTTGCATCCTCAGCAGCACATATGACATCCAAAAACTGGGTTACATCATCTGCACGGATGAAAGACTCAATAGCATCACTGACTAGACCCTCTCGCAGTTGGGCCTTAGCCACCTGGCTCCAAACAGCATCCTCTTCAACCCGGAATGCAAATTCTACAGCTCGTTCAATGGTCTGAATGTTATCCAATAGGACATTCACAGCCTGAACGTTCAAATTGAACTTCTTAAAGATGGCAAATGCTTCCTCATACAACTGCGCTTCCACAGCCACCTCTCCAACTGCAGGTCCATCAAAATTGTCTAACCTATTAATGTAATCCATAACTCTCGATGGATCAGCCTTGATGGCAGTGAGAATTAGCAAATTCTGAAGATTTGAGTTCCCACTAAAAGCAGAGTTTTGGAGTACAATCTTTTCAAGGAGCTCAATTAATTCGTGTGGAAGGTCGGCAGTCATAAAAGCTTTAACAGCTGCTGAAACCTGTTCAGGACTCTGACTCTCAGGCAGAGCTGTAGACACAACTTGATCAATGACCTGCCTTCGGTACTCATTATCAGGATTAAGAACTTTCTCCCATAGGTCACCATCCATTCTTTCCACCACGTACCTGATATAGAAGGCCAATAGCATCAGCACGCCCAATCAGAGAAATTTGATCAACGATGAAAACTTAACAGCAAATAAAAGTATACAAACCTTGCTTGAAGCTTGAACAAGGAGTTTTTATTTGTTACATTTATAAGTTCATCATCACATTGCCCTCTTTTGTAAGCAACGACAGCAAGGGTGGGATCCCTTTTCTCACAATATTTACCAACAACACGAGAATCATAATATGGGTTAGTTGTGAGAAAATGCTCTGGGTTATTGTTGCTGTCAATTATAATTTTACCCAGAGCGTTATGAACATGTATATCTTGGCTTCCTTCACTCACAAGATGCTCCAAGAATTGAGTGAGTAAGTGGAGATGGTTCCTGCCAACCGAAAGAAAGAATACCCATAAAAAGAATGAGACAGATGAAAAAATCAACAAACAAAGCATAAGAACAGATCTCACCTCTTTTCACATTCCTCCACTAGTGGTTCAACTGGAAGGAGTGAACGAACTGAAAGAATAAGACCTTTAATAAAATCTTCGGGGCACTCATCATCTAGGAGCTGTCCTACAACTAGATGAGCGTTTCCTGGGTTGACCTAATGAGATAGGAAGAAGTCAATTTTTAATCATCTTGATGTTCAGGGAAAAAAGAAAAAACAAAACAAATCACTTGATGTTAGAAACATCATATAATGTTGTACCATAGAGAGGGGAACGTGGAGGGGGCATCAATTTGATTCTTTTTTCTACACATAGAAAGTCCTCTGAACATATGAAACAGCCATTAGCAAATATTTACCTTTTGGACATACCCTTCGATATATCGAAGCATGTTGTTCGTGTATAAGTAATGGGTGAGATCTGGAACAAAACCAAAACGATCACAGACATTAATCAGAGGTCGTGCATCTGGGAGCCTTGCTTCCATTAGAAAGTTCTTTGTCTTTTCTGGGTCATAGAAGTTTGATTCCCGAGTAACACGTTCCACCTCCTTAATTTGTCCAGTTTTTGCAGCTGCTTCAATGTACTTGAAGTGGATATCCGGATCCTCACTACCAGAGAGAAAAAAGTTCAAAGGAAAAAATTTCAATACATGAATACAATTTGAACACCAGTTACATTTTCTGCAACTGCAAAATATAGTGAGTACCTGGAACTCAGATATGAGCCCAAGAAGAAGTATAATCCTTCATAGGACTTAAACTGCTCAAATAATTTTATGCATGCATCTACACCCAGTTGCTCCGAATATTCTTTGGCAGCCTGCAACAAAACATTCCCGTAAGCCTCACTTCAATAAATTTGGCAAAGATCACAAACCAGTCCAAGAAACCATGACTTCACCTGGACAATAATCTGAAGATTGCCCCGAAGATTGACAACTAGAAGATCCTTCATGCATTCAAGAGCCCATTCTTTGGAAAGGGTTCCAAAAAACTCAACGAGAGCCTAAATACACCTCAAATTTAGATAACACACACCATACACATTACACATTGTTCAAAGCACATCAAGTATATAAGTACCAACCGATGGTTCAATGGCATGTGTATTCACGATGACACGTTTGACATCAGGCAACTCTGAATAGTGCTGCAGAATTGAGAAGCCATTTAGTATAGAAAATAGTTAATCATCCTTGACAGAAATTTTGCTCACAAATGCTCAGCTTCCATACCTGTAGGGCACGCAAATACAAACCAGCTTTTTCACATAGTTGTGCAACACGCGGACGGTCGTAGTGGCTGAACATTCCATTAGCCAGTATAGCATCCGCAACATTGGGGAATGTTACAAGATTAACTTCCAAAACCTTAACAAAATAAGCATATAATCTATCATGTAAATATATCGAAGCAAACTTGAATTAAATAAGATTTTCACTTAAATAATAAATTAAAAAAAAAAAAAAGACACACATGTGCGCACAAAAAAACAAAAACTAAAGAAATTGGCAAACCTTTGTCTGAAGGTGTGCATGTTCAGGTAAATTTGGTTTCAACACATCCAGCAAAAAGGCCGTTGCCTCACGAATCAAATTTCGCTGACAAGTACAGAAGAAACATGATAAAATCTCAGTTTAAAACTACAATGAGATATACAGCTTTTAAGTCCAAAAAAGAGATTTAACAAGGAGGAATGGGACAACCAAAATACATAGTATTTTAAAAACAAGAAAAACAAAAACAAAAAAAAGAAAAGGTTAAACTTAACAGTCTCCGTTGGTATATTCAAACAACGAAGAATTTAATTGAATCTAACACAAAAATGTAAAGGTAAATTCTCAAACCAAACCTGAAGGAAAAGATCTGTAATTGTATTGTAGTCAACAGGGCAACCTCCCTCCATTTGAGACATCATCAAAGCAAAATTAACGGCCCCCTGACATTGGAATAGTTCGTAATACTCTATATCAGAAAGTTTGGGTGGTTCAAAGAATTTGAGATATGAAGCCACTTTAGTTAAAAACTCTAGCCTTGTCCATCACATATCTAACGTAGAAGAGTGCAAACTACCTGTGGATCTGTCCGCAAAATTGTTTGCAGAAGGAACAAGTAATCAGGTGTGTATCCAACCTATGAAGACAACCAAAACAAAAAACAAAAAACAAAAAAACAAAAGAATGGACTATAGTCAGCATCACCAAGAATTAACATATACTAATGCATATGTAGAATAAAAAAATGTGACACAACAAAACTTGAAAACTGTTGCCTGTTGAAATCTGACGAAATATATCATGGCTAATTCCCTATGGAACAAAGAAAGAGAGAGTGATTTAAGTAACCTGCTTTGAGTAAATCAAAATCTTGTCAAATTCCCTCCTCTCAGCAAATGCTGCAACTACTTTTGGGGTTGCCCTGGCTTTAATGTATATTTTTAGAGCAAGATCATTGTCCACTGTCTGCAAAAAATAAATAAATAAATAAAATAAGTTCATAACATCAGATAGAAAACAGATACAAGTTGTACAGTTTCATAGTGTCGCCTCCAACTGGCTTGATATCTTATCCAGACAAAGAGAAAGGATCATAGTCATTTATCACTCATCAATTGGACACAGATTTCGGTTGCATAATCACCATTTACAACAGCCAAGCTCAAAAGTGTTTAAACCCACCCGTACATATACAACTGGAACTAGCAATAAAAGAAAATCAGCCAACAAAAATTGATGTTGCAAAGCAAAGTCAGCTAATGCACAAATTTAATTATTTGGACAACAGCTATACAAATTAAAGCAAAGGGACAATTAGATTAACAACCAAAGTATCAAAGAACTATAGTTTAACTTCTTATCATACCTTCACAAGATCTCCAAGATCTTCACTGCAGTCGAGCTTGTCCTCAGCCAACCAATTCTCCAAAAGATTTTTCTTATTTTGATTTACAACTAGGCGGGACAATTCCAATGATTCATAGGCATTTAGTTTTATTCTGGTTAACAAAGTTCCAAAGTATTGCAACAACGGAGGCGTTTGCCCAGATTGCACGGGTACACTCTGCAACAACGAATATAACCAAATGAAAATTGCCAGAAGAGAGAGTTGATTTTAAAATGTAAGAACGCTGTTCAAGGGATTATGTCAAAAATAAGCACGGGAACTATTAAGTAATGGAATAAACATGAATCAACAAGAAACTTAATATTTACACCTGAAATTTAGCAACTGTTTCAGGAGTACGAAGTATCCCCTGTGGAGATTCTGCAGCAAGCTCTGCAGCCTCCTTATACTTTGTCTGAGCAAACAATTCTTGGAATCGCTGGACAACCTGAGCATGACAACCAGACAATCAGATTTTCTAGAAGCGATTAAGCATCGGCAAGTACAGCCACACATAAAATCTCACAGGTGTTGATTTCACCCTTAATAATGTGCAAAATTACATAATTACAGACCACGTCAAAAAACAACCTGAAAAAAATTCATTAGAAAAAGAGCAATGTTAAAGGGCACAAGTGATATTAAGCACCACCAACTAATAGAAGGTGAATCCCACAGTGAGACCCACCTTAGTGGGACCCACCTTCTATTAGTGGTGGTGTTTGGCACCGATGGTGCCTTTTAGCGTTTTCCTTAGAAAAAGGCAGGTGGGTAACAAATAGATCTTCACCTATACTCAGTCTAATTTGGCGAAAAAAGAATTTTGCTCACCCTCATATTTTTTTTATCAGTATATATTTCATGTTAGAGGAATTCACAGGGAAATATTGTAAGATATTTATTTCACAAATGGATATGTAAGAAAGCTTGCATATAATGGTGCTACCATGACTAAAACTTTGTCAACTCCAAAGAGACTGGATTCCCTTTACCATGGTAAGTACAACTATGGAATGATTCACGGTACTCAACTCCGCACATGAAAACTATACATAACTTAAAGGCTTTCAAACAGACGTAATAAATAGACAAACAAACTGTAAACATACCAGGTCTTCAGCGCCGGGAAGGTTTCCTCTTTTGGCAAGACTAACAGCAAGTTCCAAATTGTTTAACTGTGAAATCACCAAAAATCATCAAATGCATGGTTTTTGTTCCAGAAGTTAGGCACACAGACAAGCCAAAAAGCCTACCTGACCACTGACAAAAGGTACAATTGTTTGTTCATTTACAGTTGCAAGCAGCACCTGCCCGCGCCTATTTATAGCATAAAAGCCCCCAATAGATGAAGCTTCCGCAGTCAAAAAGATAGGATCCGGACTAATTCGGTTCCTATAAACAGCAGTTGCTGTCTCTAGGTCATAGACAAATAGAAGTCCTAGCTTTGTGATCACATATATCAAACCATATTTTTCTGATATCTGCCCCAGCCAGGAAAAGAAGAAAGCAAATTAGTTTACAATGAAAAAATCATAGTTAAAGAAATCAAAATATGACATCATAGTATACCTGCATTGACACTGGAAAGTCATCAGCAAAATCAGGAGGAAAAAAAAGATCTGCTTGCTTCTTAGTAAATGAAGGTTTTCCTGAGAACAAGTTCCAAAACATCAGCATTGGAAAAATAGTAAATAAATAAGATTATACTCCACGAAGCAAGAGCCAATGAATTCTAACAACCAGAAGGTAAAGAAGAAAAGGTAGGGACAATTGTCATCTTAGTAGACGTGCTAGTTCCTAGTGCATTACATGTAATGGATTTGCCAATAAAAGATCAGCTAACCTGGCTGGGCACCAAGTTCAATGATATGCATCTTTGAAGCAACTTGTCCAGCATTGAAGCCCCTGGAGGCAAAACAAATGAGAATTGAAGGATTCTCATTCCCTGAAACCTGTATATATCAAAGAAATTATATACACCACTCAAAATAAATAAATAAAAATAAAAATAAATAAAGAAGAAGAAGAAAACAAAAGACAAAAGTAAACCATATAGGAATGACAGAATCACACTTTAAATGTAGCGAACGATGCAGCATGTGCTTCAAGAGCCTGACTACGTTGCTGATCCACAGAGAAAAGCTGCATATTTCCTTTTACCAGTTGCGGCTTCTGCAACAGAAATTTAGAAAAACAGCATGATTAGTATGATCCAGTCTGGATCACTATTCATTCATTTAAAATAAAAGACAATTACATAAATACAGAGGTAAATGAATTAGGAAGCTTTAAACATAAAAACAAATGTGTGAAATATATCATACTCTCAACTGAGAAATGTAAACTTTTAGATGTAAAGGCAAACAAGAAAACTTCTTATCAAAATCAAAAATGAAAAATTGATATCATCCGGTTGGAGGAGGATCCCAGAGAAGTAAACAACAAGAAGGTATAAATAAAAAGTTTTAGAAACAAAAAGACTATACTTACGAGGAAACAAATTTCTTATGTACCTAGGACAACATTTGCACTTATAGAAGCACAAATCACCAGATTTTTGGTTCTGCTTGAACATCTCCAACTAACTTTAAAAGGATGCTAAATTGTGGAAAATTAAATTGGTTGTTTTATTCACCAAAAAAACGTATATTCATAGACACATCAGAAATACAGAGTTTGCACTTTCTGACACCTACGAACTTAGATGAGCCACCAATAAGAATATAGTCAAAGTTGAGGACAAACTAAAAGTGAAAAGTTAACCAGTTAACTTACCTCAGATGAACCAGGAGCAATCCCAATTAAAACCAACCACTTCTCAGTAGGATCACAACGGTAGTTTATTATTTGATTATTTGCAAGATTAGCTGTCCGCTCAAACATTTTCACAGGCTCAGACTCACCTAAACACGATAATAAATAAGAATATTATATGAAGCAAAACAAAGAAAACAATTATGGAATCATAAGCTGTTGAATTGATCAAAAAAGAAACCAGAAAACCACTAATGTCAGTAGAATGCACAAGGTTTCTCACCTTCAACGGACCAATGAAATACTGAGGTTTGTGTTACTAGGCCAAGCATCTTTGGTGTTATCCACTTCCAGAAGACAACCTGAAAATATAAAATTTGATGACTAACGCTATCAAATGAATACAAACCAGTAGATAGGCTAAAGCAATAAAATAAATAAATAAACAGTCAAAACATTGTATTGAAAAGTAAATGCCCTTGAAAGGAAAAAATCACCTGTTCGGGCATCTGATGTGATTTTATCTTTGTTTTTGCATCAATGTTAAATATTTGTAAATGATCCTGAGTAGTTCCCTGAATTTGAGCTACAAACATAATATGGTGACGAATTAGCTGGGTGACGAACACAAGAAAAACTTCAACTTAATATACAGAGTTTCTAGTTACTATTGGTCTATTTGTAATACTAAATATCAGTTCCGCTACAAACAAGCAGGTTAACCAGTTTTTTTAAAAGAAATTGACTTACATCCCCATTGAGTATGGTGATAAAGTCCAACATTTTTCATGTCTAAAAAGATAATTTGACCCCGTCAACAAACTAAACCAGAAAAATGATATCAAGTCTTTCAATTCGCGGCCAAGCAGTTTTACCTATGGCTCAACCAGCCAACAACTTCAACAAATAATTACTTATCAAATGAAGCAAAAACATAAGTGAGCATGAACAATTAGCCACTTGGTATTCTCATTGGTGATCACAAGAATTTTACCGTACAAACACCATAAAGCACAATCCCATTGGTCGTGAAACATTTGATTATGTGACAAAAGGCCTGCTACATTATCACACGTAAGTAAGAACAAAACAAACACAACCTTCTACCTTTAAGAGCGAGAATTTTGGAGTTAGGGTTCATTATCGCTGAATCGGCAGTAATTGGACGTCGGAGAGGCTGGTTCGGGGCGCTCATATCGACGATAACAATGCTATTCTGAGGCGCCGTTTCTCTAACGCAAATGAACTTGTCCGATTCCATCGTCACATGCGTAAACGTAATGAATTGAGTAGTTATCCCAATACTGGGCAACTGCAACCGCAACCGCAACAACACCAAAACCACACAAAAACCGGTATTAACACACTTGAATACCCAAAACTATGCACAGAAACCCTAACATTTCGACGGACGAGTGCAATTCACGAATTAGGAAACGAAAAACGCAGGAACACGGCGAAATGGTGGTCCAATGTGGAAGCTGTGCAGATCGGAGGGAGTGGAGAAACTGAAGAGCGAAATGCAGAGGAAAAAACCGAGACGAAATTAGTATGAATTTGGAGTAACGTACCGTTAGGGTCTCTCGCATTGTGACGGGAGCATTTGCAGTAGCCATGGCTGCTAAATCGGAGCTTCGGCGACGGAGAAGCGACTGGAGTAGCGGAGAAGCGACAGGAGTGGCGGAGAAGATAGCAGTGGTAATGGCGACGATTTTAGGTTTCTCAGTGAGGAGAGAGAGAGAAGGCACAGAGAGAGAGAGAGAGGGAAAAGGAGGAGAGGGAGGGAGAAGAGGGAAGTGTTTTCCTCGTGGTGTTTTTTCTGTATTTTCTTCGTTTGCAAGTATGTGTTTTTTTTTTTTTTTTCCAGGAAAAAGAAAATGGAAATATACGGTAGCGTTTGGTATTATTTTTGAAATCTGTTATGTTTTCAAATTCTTTGAATTTGAGATCGTTTTGAAAACAATTCTGAGAACGTTTCTGAAATTATGTTTGGTTTTATTTTCTGAGTGTATGTTTTGAGAAACAAAAAAGTGAAACTGTGTTTGGTTATATTTTTGAAAACCAGTCATTTTATAACTATTCTATAAAAACATATTTATGTTTGATTTTAAAAAAAATTTATTATGAATACCAAAAATTAAAAATTAATAACTATAGTATTTAAGTAATTACTATATCAATTAAATTTTAATTAACCATAATAATTAAATCAGAGAAATGGGAGAAATGGAAAAAATGAAATCAGAGAAAACGACTAAAAGTCGTTTTCAATTTTACGTTAGGAACAAAGGAGATTTTGGATTTGTTTTGAAAACTGTTTTCAAAAACAATACAAACCAAACACAATTTCACACCGATTTTGAAATCAATTTTCTAGAAAATCGTGAAATCTGTTTTGAAAACAAAACCAAACACGCACGTATGTGTATATTTTGGTCAACCCCTTATCCCTTAACGCCCAAGTGCACGATTTTGATAATTGATAACGACAGCGGACGATAGAAGATAGAGAAAAAGTAAAACGACACCGTTTTTATCTAGCAATGCATTTTGGAAAATGACATGTTGATTTGTTATTAAAAAAAAATGTCTTTGTAGATTTATTGGAAACTGCACCAATAAATGCCACGTGGTTTATATTTAAAAAGAGAAATCAGATAAGAAGTTAGAGAAAGTACATCGTTTTTACCATTAGATTAGATAAGAAAGGGCTAATGACAAAAAACAAAAAACAAAAAACAAAAACGTCACGTGTAATTTACTAAAAGAGCATTGAGGGGGTATTTGGACAAAATTTTTCATTTTAATTTTATTCAAATACAATATAATTTTACACCAAACACAAATTTTGTAACAGTATTACGAAAACAATTACTATTCAAAATGTTTTTAAAACAATCACATCAACTTTTCAACTTTACTATTTATCTCTACTTTTACCAATCACATCAACTTTTCAACTCTAAAATACTTTTCATCCAAACACACATTTCATTCAAATACAAAACAAATACTTTTCAACCAAATACAACATTCAAAAAACAAATTTCATTTAAATATAATCAAAATGCAATACGTTTACCAAACACCCCTTGAGATTTTTTTTTTTCTGAAGGAAAAGTTTAGCATTCAGATTTTTTAATCCTTCGTTAAAGTCAAGACATTTGGACTACTATTATTATTGTAATATAAACGTTTAATATGCATTGTATTTTAATTATATTTAAATGTTATTTATTTTTTAAATATTATATTTAGTTAAAACGTATTTGTTTTATATTTAAATAAAATATATATTTAGATGAAAAATATTTTAGAATTTAAAAATTGATATGATTGATAAAAATAAAGATAAACAATAAAGTTGAAAAATTAATGTGATTATTTTAAAAAAATTTTGAATAATAATAATTTTTATAATACTGTTCAAAAGGATTATATTTAAATATAAAATTTTACGTTTTTTTTTTGTAAAATTACATTATTTTTGAATATGATTAAAAAACAAAACTTTTGCCAAACATCTCATAATAAATTTGAAATTTTTATGTAACAAAACGGTGTATTTACTAAATCATTAAAAAACGTAACTTATAAAATAATGAGATAGAAAATGAAGAGTAAATGGTTTGATTCTCTTTCTACTGCTTACTTTCTTATTTGATAATATATAAGAAACTATCTAATTTTTAAATTTTATTATGCATAATCAAATCATTATTGGTGCACAAAAACACATTAAAAGCTATATAAGTAAATTTGAAATTCATTTTGTTCACAATAAATTAACACTAAAACGGATGTATGTATTAGCATTCTTTTTTTTTATTTCTATATTATATCACTACATTCTCATTATTTATTTTATAAAACAAATATGTGATTAAATAAAAAAGAAAATGACAACTCATACTGCTTTTTCCTTTAATGCAAAGTAGACACGGTTAAAATTGTAATTAAGGTGTCATTTAGCAAAAAAATTATATTTTAATTTTATTTAAATGTAATACAATTTTACATCAAACACAAATTTTTCAACAGTGTTATGAAAATAATTACTGTTTAAAAGTTTTTTAAAACAATCACATCAATTTTTCAACTCTACTATTTGTCTCTACTTTTATCAATCACGTCAACTTTTCAACTCTAAAATACGTTTCATCTAAACACACATTTCATTCAAATACAAAACAAATACTTTTCAACCAAATACAACATTCAAAAAATAAATTTCATTCAAATATAATTAAAATACAATGCATTTACTAAACACCCCCTAAGTATGCTGATTTTGCATTTTTGTACAGGTACTTTTTCTCCATTGACATCATATTTTGCGTATTTATTTTTTATTTTCTTAAAAGCATGTTTTTTAACGCTTAAGCCATACTCACCCCTGTATTGGACGTGATCTCTACCTCTAGAAAGGAAACTTTTTCTTATTTTAAATGAGAAAATATTTTTATTCTGATAATAAGATTGTGTGTGGATATATGAAAATTTTTTCTTCTTGAAAATAAGAAGTTATTTGAAACAAGAAGAAATGATATTAAGATCTTGTTTGTTTTATTGATTCGAATCCAAAATTTTGGTTTTAGTTTTGTGTTTTTCTGAAAAATCAACAAAAATTATAACTAAGTTAACCAATTTTGACTTAAAATTTCATTCTATTTGAAACTCGAGAAAATAACTAAGTCAACTAGTTTCGACTCAAGACATGTTTGCAAATAAAATATTTTTCTTTTTTGAAAATGAGAATAATGATGAAAAAGATTAGGATAAATACTTTTTTGTACAAATTTTTCACTTTTCAGAATCGACCTTGTGAAAAGACATCAGGCGGCTAATCATAGAAGTGAACATCGGTTAAGTTATGTAGGTTTTTATGAATTTTTAACCCACCCAATGAAGATTACGTAGGATGAAAAAATTTTTACCTACCTAATCAACCTAATATAAAAAATCAACTCGCTCAATTATAATCGGGTCGGGTTGGGTTAGTTCAACTAATTGTGTATTTATTAAAAATATAAATAAATGATACTAAAATTTTAACAGCAAACAAAAATTTTAAAAGGAAAAAATGAAATTAAACTCATAACATAATTTCTAAAATAAATTCTATCACAGACTTTGTAAAAATAAAAGAATTTCTAATATAATCTTAATAATAATCAAATATAAAATAAAAATAAGTTATAAGAATCACTAAAAGATACAAGGATATTAAAATAATTTGTAGTATTTTTCACAAAATTACCAAAAATTATATCCGTATTAAAGATCAAGTAATACATTCTATACATTTAAATAATTTAAATAATACTTAGATGTAAATATTATTTAGTAAAGAAAAAGGTAAATGATTGAATATTTGATGGATTGAGTAAGTTTTTAGAATTTTTTCAATCCATAAGTGGGTTTTTTTTTTCACCTACTTAATTAATTAAATATAATAAATTAATCTATTCAATTAAGATTTAGTTAGATAAATTTAATAAATTGATGGAGTGATCAGACTTATTGTTCACTCTTAGCTAATATGTTACTGCCATAGCCTGGGTTAGCCCAACTTGAATTTTTTTTTTCTCTTTTTTCCCCTCCTTCTTTTTTTTTTTTTTTTTGCCTCTTTTGATAAAACTAGATATCCATCAAAGAACACCAACAAGGGCCAAAAGCCTGCAAGCCGGGAATAAAAAACGAAGAACTAACAAATGAGGAAAAACATCTGACCAAACAAAGGACACCGGCTACAGACGCCAAGAAACGAAGCACACCAAAAAAAACAAAAGAGACACGGCTACAGTGGAAACAACCAGAAAAACAACACTTCGTTAATAGAGTGGGTTGGGCTACAGTTTGGGCTGCTCGTAGATCTAGACGAACATCTAAGAACTAATCAATATAGCAACAAATTAATAAAGACTTTTGGACATTTTTGATATTGTCATTGGATTTTTTTTTTTTTTTTTGGGTCCGAAGATAGTCAAAGGGTTATGATAAAATATTAACATAATATGCTTTACTTAAATTACCTATTGGTCCGTTTGGATAGGGTGTTTATTTTTAGAAAATGAAAAATTTTTAGATATGAAAAATAAAAAGTTGTTTAGAATTTTTTTTAAAAATGAAAAGTTGTTTGAGTGGGTGAAAACTTTTTGTTTCTAGAAAGTTCTTTTTTCATTTTTCAAAAATGAAAAATGTTGGATGTTCAGATACGGAAATTTAGGAATGTTCATTTTTTTTGAAATAAAAATTTTTTCATTTTTCAAATTTGAACGTGTCAAACATTCGGAAGGTATATCTATCTACAAGTTATATTTAAAAATATGAATGTGCTTTTTGATTCGTGCTTCCAAGTCCTAGGAATCACCACGTGATAATTTTAATAAAGAAATAAAATTTTTATATTTTCAATTTTCTTTTTCATTTTTTTTTTTGCTTTCCTACAAGGTATATTTAGGTGTTGTTTGGAGAAAGTTTTTCATTTTAATTTTATTTAAATACAATATAATTTTACACCAAACACAAATTTTGTAACAGTGCTACGAAAATAATTACTATTCAAAACATTTTTAAAATAATCATATCAACTTTTCAACTCTACTATTTATCTCTACTTTTACCAATCACATCAACTTTTCAACTCTAAAATACTTTTCATCCAAACACACATTTCATTCAAATACAAAACAAATACTTTTCAACCAAATACAACATTCAAAAAACAAATTTCGTTCAAATACAATTAAAATGTAATGCGTTTACCAAATGCCCCCTTAAAAGCATGGAAGTGTTTTTTGGTTCATGCCATCAAACCCTCCACACGGCGAGTTCTAAACCCGTCACTTTGTAATTTTAATAAATAATAATAATTTTTATTAAAAAATCTTAAAATATGTTTTTTTTTATTTTTAAAATTTTCTTTTCATTTTATTTTGTTTCATTGGTATTAAGCACTAGTTAAATTTAAACAATCTACAAATTACAAAATGACCCATATTATAGACATTTTATTATAATATTTCGTGTTTTCAACATAGATAGCCGAATGTCTCCAACACCAGTAAACGATGTAAATCACCATAATATTCTAATAGAATATCTTTAACATTATACTAAGGGGATATTTGGTAAGCGTATTGCATTTAAATGTAATGTATTACATGCTATTTGCATTTGGATGAATAATATTTATATTACATTTCAATGCAATGTGTATTTGGATGAAAAATATTTGAATTGTATTTATATAATGAATATGTGATGTGATGTGCAAAAGTAAAGAGAAAAAAAGGGAGAGAGAAAGAGAGTATGTGATATGATTAGTAAAAATAATAAAAAAAATGGAATAATGAATAGTGATTGTATTAGATTTAAAATATAATGTAATTGATATTTGAATGTAATACTTTTACGTTTGGATGAAAATTACATTACATTTGAACGTAATACGAATACAATGCTGTAAACAAATGGGGCACAAAATATTTTCAGTTATCGATATAGATGGCCGGATGTCTTGGGATTCGACTGTCAGTCACCGGCTTCAGTCGCCAAAATATTCTAGGAGAGTATATTACACACTCTTATTACATACTCTACTAAAATATTTTGGATATTCTGTTATAATACTTTCAGCTTTCAACGTAAATTGCCGAATGTCTACGACTATAGTTGCCAATAGCTAGTGCCACTTGCCAAAATATTCTAGTAGATTATAATGCATGTTTTATTAAAACATTTTCAGTTTTCAACATAAATGACTGGATGTCTCTGCCTCCAGCTGTTAGCGTCGATTGCCGGAATATTCTAATAGAAGAATTTTGGTTTTAACATAAATGATCAAACATCTTTGGCCTCAATCATATACATCGATCACTAGAACATTCTATTATAATATTTTAGATATTTTACTATAATAATTTTATATTTGACATAGATGGCATGATGTTTTGGGCTCCATGAAGCTGTCCATGCCTGTTTATTCTGTAAGGATATTTTGGAATTCTACAAAATATTTGTTTAATAACATCTCCACTTGTATTATTCTAATAGATGTTTTTTATACCCTATCAGATCTTTTTTTTTTAGAATTTAATAAATAAAAAAAAACTTTAGCTATCAACAAAATTATATCAAGATATGAATAAACAACCCTTAAACAAACCTTCAGCTTCCAAATTCCAAGCAATCAGGCTATGCATCATTTAAAACAATAATTCTGGCAACTACCAACACAATGTCAATTAATAATGCACGAACTAAACATATGGTTTTTCCGTTGAGCAAAAAAAAAAAAAAATCAAACATATAGTGAAACAATGAAATAAAAACCTAACACCGAACTTTTTCTATCAACAGCTGATACTACGGGTCCGTTTGGATGGGGTGTTTTTTTTTTAGAAAATGAAAAATTTTTAGATATGAAAAATAAAAAGTTGTTTGGAATTTTTTTTAAAAGTGAAAAGTTGTTTGGATTGGTGAAAACTTTTTGTTTCTAGAAAGCTCTTTTTTCATTTTTCAAAAATGAAAAATGTTGGATGTTCAGATACGAAAATTTAGGAAGGTTTATTTTTCTTGAAATGAAAAATTTTTCATTTTCCAAATTTGAAGGTGTCAAACAGACGGAGGGTACATCTTGCATGAAACAACTTTCAAATAAACAATTTGCAGCATCACCATTGTCCAAAAACCAAACAATCAAACGACTTTCACAGAAACCAAACAATCAAAGGCCCACACTAGGAAGCAATACCACAACAGAAGCAATGTCTATATCTCCTTCAATGTCAAACATTCAACACCAAATTATTGGACGCAAGTTTCTTTATATAAATATGTCTATAATTGTTTTTTAATCAAAATTACACACTTTTATGCAAAGACCTGGAGAGTGTTGGTTTCGAAAACGATATTTTAAACATTTCAATGGAAGCGGGAGATCGATATTACAAAAATTTCACAAATTTTCATTAATATTCTATAGTTATATTTATTTAACATATAAGAATGAAAGAATTAGAATTATATCATCGTTCGATTAGGTCGATAAGTTCAAAAACACCTTCACGAAAAATCACACGAACCCGTGAACGACACCTCTCATTCGATACCACGTTTTTTCATACCTATCCTTCGTCGCTTGATTGAACGAAACGAGTGGGCGTTTTTTATCGATTGAATGATTCACACACTCACAATTTAAGTGTCTTTGTTTTGACCTCAACACATGAGAAAACAAAGAGTGCAAAAAGAACGTTTCTCTCTAGAGTTTTTCAAGAATCAAAAGTCATATTCTACCTTAATATAAAATCTTATTTATAAAATAAGGTAAGTTATCCTAAATCTTCATATTGAATTTAGAATATTCTCAACGTTCAAGATTAATTCAAAAAAAATTATTATATTATATTTAAAATATAATATAATATATATATTAACTGGCAGAGGAAACAAAGGTGGCTTTTGGTATTATTTTTGAAATGCTTTCTGTTTTCAAAAAAATTGAAAATGAGAATGTTTTGAAAACCGTGTTAAGATCATTTTTGAAACTGTGTTTGGTTATGTTTTCTGAGTGTATATTTTAAAAAATATAAAAATGAAATTTTGTTTGGTTATATTTTTTCAAAACCCATTTCATTTTCAAAAAACCCAAAAAATACAATATTTTTTGGAAATGAAAACAAAAAGTGAAAACAACTTTTTTTCGTTTTCAAAAAACCAAAAAAAACAACATAATTGAAAACGGTGTTTTCGAAACGGTTTTGAAAACATTAAATAAACAAACGCTATTTTGAAACCGTTTTCATTTTCTGTGCTTTTGAAAATGGAAAATCATTCTCAAGAATAAAAACAAACGCCCTCAAACGTTTCCGTTTCTTCCTTTTCCCTTTTTTTTTTATTTAATATATATATATTAACCGATACATATATATACAACTCTTATATATATATATATTCGGTAACAATTTACCGTTTCAATAAAAGGAAAAAGACATATATAACAAATATATATATATAACTCTTATAAACTCTTATATATATATATATAAACGGCAATAATTTACCGTTTCAATAAAATGAAACATATTTCCTTTTAACTATATATATATACACGTTATTAAATATGTCATATTATAAATATTTAATTTAAAATCTAATTTTAAATATAAACATTTATAACCTCGTAAAGAGGAAATTAAAAGATAAACATCTACGTACTAATGAGTCACACCCATTTACAATATGCAAATGTACAATAGGTTCCACCCACTATATTATCCAATTAAATAATCTCTATTATTTAAATAACACAATTAATTCTTAATTAATTGCTTGGGTAACAAAAAAATATCTGTGATAACATGAGCAGACATTCTCTTATATTTTATATCACATAATTTGTGAGCATAAATACAATCCATCAGATATACTTGTTCAATTACTAACGCAGGCGGTGTGGGGAACTATAGACTTATAATTTTAAGCTCTAGTAAATTTGATAATTAATCAAACTCGTTGATTAATTTATCAACTTTATTAATTCCAGTATTACTCCACTAAAAACTTGGAATTGTACTCTTAAAATTATAGATATAAAATTACTCAAAAAATAGAGTCGTCCATTTGATATAATCATGACATATAGATCGATCCTCCATAAATAATTCATAATTAGAGTTAAGTAAAATCCGTTAACTTCTCTAATTACTTATTTATCCTTAAGTACCATTGATTCTATAATGAATGATAAATTCATGAAATTAATCACGAATTGAGCGCTTATACCATTTAAGCCCTGAATCAACACACATGTGAATTATTTATCTACTTCTTAAATAAGAAGGAATGGATTCCATCTTGTAATATTAACATTCTCGGCTACTTACTTCATCAAATCTCCAAAGTGTAAGGAATAAGATTAGATACTCAAATCTATACCGAGTAAATCAAAAGATATGATTCCATAAATAGGAGTCTGCTAATAATTTAGAATTAAGATTATTCTATACATGACCATCAATTGACGTAATAATAATCCACTCTACTTAATAAAAATTATGAATGATTCATATCTCATCATATCCCCGTCCTACATAATCACATTATGTATAGTAAACTCATTAAATGTCTCGTTACATTAATGATTAGGATAAGATCATTTCATTCTAAACGGTAATAACATGTACTAATGATATTCAATTAAAGATTCCATACTTTAATTGCTTGATCAATTGAATAATTGATTAATTATCACGGACCATTTTAATTATTATCCTTAAATATTATCCTCTTGTATATAATACTTATATATAATATTTAAGGTCACATAGATAATTATAGAATTTTAATGATATTCATAAAGTATTCAAAATACATGCACACAATTATAATGAAAATCAAATTTATTTATTTTAAAAATAAATAAAATTCAGTACATCATATGCTTTTGTTACAGCCAATTCAACAAAATAGAAAGAATTACTTAACTAAAAAGAAAACAAAGAAGAAAAACCATACCTTACGATTCACATACGACGGTGAAGTGGCTTGTGGCCTTAGTCATGGCCACCAGCCAGCATCATGATGCCGAAAATATTTGCTAATCACCAACGAAAAGATACAGTGAAGACGAGAACAAGATTTTCTCATTGTCGACATCATATATCTTTACAACAGCGAGTAAGAATCAGTCGTTCCTTACTTCGTTTCTCTCTTTTCCTGGCCGGAGTATCATCGCAACGACAACGGGTTAGAGATAGTGGCCTGAGGGGAGGATCTGATCTGGTTGAGTTCGAGTTCAAGCCGAAAAGCTGTTGATTTCGAGTTCGAGCCGAAAAGCTGCTGACTTTCGAGAAGATCTAGATCTGATCTGTTAGGATTAATGCCATAAAACGAAAATTTATTCATGTTTTTGGACATTTATCCATCAGTAAAGTTATTTTTTTATTTTATGTATCGTTTGTCCTGATATTTTTGTTAATATAGATTTATAACAAACAAATCACACTAATATTATCAGTTTAATAACTTTAATATTATACATAAGGAAGCAGGCAGGAAAATATAATATTGAAATGGTAATCTAAATTTAGAATCTGCAGTCGTGAAGCAAATGTGTATACTTTGTAGGTGTTTGTTTTTGTATTTGAAAATGAATTTCCATTTTCAAAAATGTAAAAAATGAAAACGGTCTCAAAATAACATTTATTTATTCAACGTTTTCAAAATTATTTCGAAACACTGTTTTCAATTATATTGTTTTTTTAGGTTTTTTCAAAACGAAAAAATGTTGTTTTCATTTTCTCCGTCCGTCTCTTCTCTCCCTTACTCTGCTTGTGCAATGTCAGTAACGATGACCATGTCCGACAATAGCTTCCATCTTCGGCGAAGGGCGATGACCATGAACTGGCAACAACAGCGATGGTCCTCTCGCGACAACAACCACCGACTCACCGTGATGACCATTAGCTCGTGATCCAAATCTCATTGTCACCGCCACCTAGAGCTCAAACTATCAATATCTTTCATCCCTACCCCTCATTACAAAACCCACCACCAAAAGTTTTTTTTTAATTATGATTACTAATTTATTTTTTGTTATTTTTTAAAAATTAAACATAAATATGCTTTCATAAAATACTCACTTATAAAATGGGTTTTAAAAAAAATAACCAAACAAAGTTTTATTTTTATATTTCTTAGAATATACACGCAGAAAATATAACCAAACACAGTTTTAGAAATGTTCTCAACACAATTTTTAAAACATTCTAATTTGTAGTTTTTTTGAAAACATAAAACATTTTAAAAACAATATCAAACGCTACCTTTGACTTCAGTAAAATTGTAATGTTTTTCTACTTCCACTTTTGTGGGATAGTTTATCTTGGCTATTAGAATTGCTATATATGATTTATTGTATGTATTGGACTGGACCTAGAATGATATTTATTTATCTAATAATTTTGTTTGAGACAAATTAATTTACTTTAATGGATATTCTTGTAAATATTTTAATCTTGAGTATTTAATTAATTGCATATCTGTGTGATGTATTCAAAGGGTTTGGCACCAAAGGATGGCAACTTAAGTTATATTGTATGAAGGATGACAACATTATTCATATATATAAAATCCATCACTCTTTCATAAAAATCAATGATATTTTCTTAAAGTGTCATTCAGGACTTAATTAAACATAAGGAATCCCAATCATTTTGTAATTTGTTTACTGAATGATGTTCTATTTATAGAGGATTTTATAAATAGAGTTTGATCAGGACAAAAACTTTGATGATAAAATAATTAAGAAAATAAAATGGAATTTTAACCTTAAATTTAATTATAAATATCTTGTGGAAATTCTACATATGTCATGAACAAAAATACTATCAATGAGCTTTTGTAATTCGGTTTAGAATCAAACAGTTCATATTTACACTTTTAGTGAAATAATCATGGAGTTTAATAATATGGATTAATTAATTTATCTAATATTATTTCGAATTTAATTTTATATGTCTATTAGATCCCCTTATTAGTCCATAAACTCTAGGAAACGTTGCGGAATAATTTCTGGTGTTTCCACCTCCTAGATAGAACAGGAGGAAAGAAAAATCGCCAACCCCCTCCCCTAGGTACAGGCACAGAGTATAGGTGGCATCCCAGTCAAGGATTGCACCTACGTGGGAGGTGATGCGGTCTCATCTTATTTTGGATAATTTCTAGTAGAAGTAATTTTATTAGTGAAGGTGTTTTAATTCTAAGAATTATTTAAAATTCAAATAATTTTAGTATTATCTTGAACTGGATAATGATAATATATCCGTAGTTTAAATTTGAATTAAATTTAATATCTCAGATAAAAATTACAATTTAATTTAAATGTAAAAGTAGACAAGATAATATATTGGATAAGATATTATTTAAAATTTAAATGGTATGTGAATTTAATTAAATAATTATCTATGAATATAGATAATCTTTTATTTTAAATCAAAATTCAAATTTAATGGATAATGATTGTCAAAAATTAATTAATTAAATATTTATTAGTAATTATAAATATTTAATTGATGGAATAAATTTTTTAACCAACCATTACTTAACTATTTATGTTTTTTTTTAGGGAGAAAAGGGAAGATTTTTTAGTTTTTTCTAACTCAGGAATTCGTTACGAAACAAAAGTTTTCAAGATTAAATACGAAGAGATGGTAGATCTAAAATGAATATTGCTTTCTTGATTGGAAATTCTACTGAGTGTGTCCACACACACTTGCACGTAGAAGAGTCATGGTAAGGAATGTCTTTTAGTTGTTGTTTACAATTTGAAAATTTATTTGATCATTTAGAATTTTTGCTAAATCAGTATATATTTTGTATGTAAACTAATTATTATATATGATAATATCGATTTTATTCGATTTAGGTAGCATAAATTTTTTTTTAAATCCATCACGTTATGTTTTCCGTTGCAACAATATTTTTCTCCAATTTTTCCTTCGTGATCTAAATCAAGAGATCTCGAAATTACCAATTACAAATCGCTCAAGAATATTAAAAACCTGATATTTATTTTAATTGTTTTCTAAAAATTACTATTTATTATAATCTCCCTTATTTTATTTTTTATAAAAAATTTAGTGCATGCTATACTTGATGGCTTATGCTGTAACCAGTATCGCATGTGTTTAACTTTTGGTACTTGACTGTTAATGGTTGTTTTATTGACTTTTTATTTAACAATTATAGTAATATTATTTTCATTTTCAAAATTAAAAATGTAAATTTTAATTTCAATGCTTAAAATTTACAACAAAAATAAATATATAGTGTTTGTTATAACATTATATATTATAATACAAAATAGAATAACATATCAAATGTCTTATTTTTAAATTTTTTGTGTTCCAAATATAACATTGATGTTGGCATTAGATCATGGATATGATAAGAAAGAAGAAACAACAAGGAAAGAACTTTACCAAAATGAGTAGTTTAATTGCGATAAGGATTGATGAAACTTATAGCATGTTAGGTATATGTTTTTTTATTGTATTTAAATGTAATGTAATTTTTTCCTAAATACAAAAGCATTTCATTCAAATACTAATCACATCACATTTTAATCCAATACAATTACTATTCATTATTTCATTTTTTCTATTATTTTTATTAATTACATCATATATTCTCTCTCTCCCTTTTTTTTCTCTCTACTTTTACCCATCATATCACATATTTATTATTAAAATATTCAAATATTTTTCACCCAAACATATATTGCATTCAAATGTAATGTTAATTCTTTTCCTCCAAATACAATTTGCATTCAATGCAATGCAAATACAATAAGTTCATCAAACGAAGCATTAAGGAAATTTTTAATTTAAAAAAAATCCGATTTCATTATAGTGTATCTTTTATGGAAGAAAAGGAATTATTAATGCTATGGGTCTCATTTCCTTCTTTTTGCTTTTAAAAGTTATTGAGTCAACTAATTAAATAAAAAGACGTGATACAATTTTACTCAAAGTACGTCAATTTAGACACTTCTTTCAATTAAAGATAGAAACTCAAAGTATATACCATGTGATGAACTCAAGTATGAAACTATTATTAAATTATACTTACAATAACAAATTTTTACACTTTAAAAGTGTTTATTTATTATATCCTACTCCCACGAAAAGAAAATTAATTTTCACATTTATAATCATTTGTTTCCTTCCCGTCATTGGAGGGAACTTGTAACCATTCTCGGTTGAATTCTGAGTCTTGAAATTGAAGCTCCTATTAAATATTATGAGACAGCAAAGCCACAACTGGTTCCTGTCAAGTGCTTAATCAAACATCTTGAAAAAGAGACAACTAATTACCCTTAAAAAAAACTTAATTAGAAAAATAAAGCAATAACTCATCGCAGAACATAAAATATATTCACGAGGCCTTATCCTATGTGTGCTGTAAATAAAAAACAAGCCTAATGAAACATGCACGTGTACGAATAAAAAGCTGTAACAATATTTTTATTCCTACAGGTGTCTTGTATAGTAATGCTGCACCACCACCTATCCATCTAAAACAACCATTTAATTAGACACTCGGAACTAAAACAAAATCCTTGACAGCTTACATGATCTAGTTCACTGCTTTTATATGCATACATATATATATTTTTTTTCTTTTCTGTAGTTGAGAACCAATAAATACACATGTTAATTAAAATATTTTAAATAACCATAATAAATCACTAAAATATTAATTTTTTACTGAATAAGTATATTATATAATCACAATAACGTAGTATACTTGCAAAATACATGCCTAATGAAAAACATGCACGTGTATGAAGACAAAGCTGTGACACTACATTAATTAGAACAGGTGTCTTGAACTGTATTGTAATGTTTGAGCACTAACTACCAATGTAAAACCAAGATTCAAATATACAAGTTGAGTTAGAAATTAGTGCCCAAAATCCCTGACAGCTTATATTACTTGAACAAGGGCTTATATTTATATACATATATATATTTTAATTTCTTTCTCTTCTCTTGTTGAGAACCATAAATACACATGTTAATTAAATTTAAAAGAAATAACAATACAGTACTTGATAGGTGAGTGAGTCAAAGCGCATTCGTTGGGAAGCTTCCCTATGCCGGGATGCGCCTGACCAAAGCAGCCAAAATAGCCCACTTCTGGGATCCAAAAGATCCCAGCATTCTCAATGTTTAATCCACTCATCTTTATTAAAAAAAAAGAAAAAAGAAAAAGGAAGGTCCTATTGAAACACTCATCGTGTCGTTTGTTTGCAACGCATAAACCATGGGGAAGCAGACAAATCCATAGAATCTTATAAAAGATATTGCCCAATAGCAATATCTATATTACTATATATATCTATATCAGTGTACTCGTTCTTCACCTCTAATACTATATATGATATTTTAGCCATTTGAGTTAGCGGGTGAAGGTGATATTTATTTACATGCATTTGGATAATTATCGCCTCCAGCACCAACAACTTGCCCCATTGGATTTGAATTATTTGGCCAAGTTGAGACTCGTCACCTCACATATTTCCCTGCCGCCTCCGCCAATGGAGGTCAACAAACCAACAAAGGTCGAACCACTTCCTATGAGTTGATAGCAATAACCCAACTATATTTTCCACTAATTTAATAGAAAAATACTTAGAAATATTAGTTACGTGGAATATCCTAACTGTCATACGGAATATCCTAACTATTAATATCAGACGATCGATTTAGCTTGAAATAAATTAAATTAGAACTAAAGTTGGACATTTAAAATACAGAATTTTAGTTTAAACTTGTATTAAAAATCATACTAAAATAATAAAAATAGATAAAAAGTTGTTAAAGTGTGGATTATCAAACTTAAACCAAATATCTATTTTAACTTAAATCAAGTTACATTTAAATTAGAATTAATAATCAAATAGATACAAATAATAAAAATGTTTTATTTTTAAATCTTAATAAGTAAGATCTATTATCTATTAATGTATAATATTAAATACCATCCACACTTTTTAATATTGTTTAATTTGACATCGAGTCATTTTTCTGGCTCTTCTTGTTTTGGTCCAATTGTTTCGCGAATAATAAAACGATTTTTGCAAGGCCAAGAAATGAAAGGAGAAGAATGTAACAACCAATGAAGATACTACATTCCTTCAAGAACAATAACAAAGAATATGATAACAAATTAAATAATACACTTATGTACAAGCTGTAAAAAGTGATTATTTTGTGCCATGAATTATCCAACACTAAATCACCATCTTGCGGCCCATGCCGACAGCTCGAGGCAGCTACGCACCACCCAACGCACCGAACCGCTCCATCGGCGCGACCACAAGCCCACTCCGAATATTCCGAACTTGTACCCACAATTTCCCGTTCTGCCCTCGTGAAATCCAGATATTCCGAATTTACCCCTTCCTCGTGGCCACTAGCACAACAATTTGCGCCTGCTGATTCCGCATCATCCGATGACGACCTCACCACCGTCCATGCCCAACTATCGGATTCCCAAATTGCCCCTCCGCTAGCCGCCAATTTACCGATCCTCTCTTTCGCGGATAGTTCATCTTCGTGCTCGGAATCGTAATTCTGATCGTCGAACTCCAAGTCGACCCAGTCGAGCACGCACCGCGGCGACGAGTTGGTGACCGAGTTAGTCGCTGGAGGAGCAGCAGAGGCCAAGAACGGATGCTGCAGCAGCTGATCGCAGCTCCACCGTCGTGTCGGGTCTCTGTTCAAGCACTTGGAGAGGAAATCGCGACCTGTATCGGACAACCCGGGAGGAAACTCGGGCAACTCGTCGGAGAATCCGATTCGACTCAGCGTCTCGGTGCCGCGATCCTCCCAGGCCGGCTTCCCCGTGATCATCTCGATCAGCGTGCATCCCAACGACCAGACGTCGCTCTCCGGCCCCTGAGACTCCCTCCGAACCACCTCCGGCGCCATCCACAGCGGGCTTCCACGTGGCACGATCGGAGCTCCTGATGATCGATCCGATATCATTACAGCCGACCCGAAATCCGCGAGCTTGGCTTGGTCGGGGGCTGGGCTCAATAAGACGTTTTTGCCCTTGACGTCGCAGTGGACAATCCCGCGGGAGTGCACGTGCCTGAGAGCTGAAACCAAACACCACGTGAGCAACCGTACGGACTTCTCCCCGTCGCCGTCGACGGCGATCGCCATGTCAGCTAGAGTGCCACCTGGCAAGTACTCCAAGTGGAGGTTCCTGTAGTACGACGTCGTCTCGTGGGACTCGTCGTCGCCGAGGTAGTTAACGACGTAGGGGGAAGAGTCAGCTAACGAACGGAGAATCCGAATTTCGATCTCCAGAGCCTCCAGCTGAGCCGGAAGACACGTGGTGCGATCAACTGACTTGACGGCGAAAACCCGACCGTCCGATCTGTCGACTCCGATGCTGACCGTGCCGAAGCAGCCTTTTCCGATGCACTTCCCTCTGACCCAAGAAACCGAGGGAGAGTGAAGCTTCTTCACTGCTTTTTCCATCTCAAAAACTTGTTTGTTTTCCGTTCTCTCTGTCTCTCTCTCTCTCTGCAAATGTGTTTGTTTTGTATTTTCTCTACGCCTCTTTTCTGGGGTCCAAATTGCTATTTATACTAGGCGTGCAAAACCTCGAAAATTTTAAATTGTTTTTATTTTTTTTGTGGTTGCATCTGACCTGGAATTTCCAAATGGATAATCTGAGAGGAGGAGAAAAAAAAAAAAAAACGAAAAGGTTCGGTGACGTTACGCAGAGAGAGTCCTGGCTTTCGGGTTTACACAAACGTGAACGGGATATATAATGGGACGGGGGAAAGATACTGGGTTTTATCCTTATCCACCATGTGTCTTTCGAGAATTTATCTGGGCCGTTTATTGTATGACACGTAATTTTTTATGTTTAATTTATTGTTGTTGCTGGTTGTGTTTAATTTATCGTTTTTAAAAGGATGTTTTTCTTTTTGTCTTTGTCAAGAGGAGTAACTGATTCCAAGCTTGGGAATTTCGACATGTGGTGGCTCTCGTCGAATAGGAATTTATCGGTTTTTTGTGGCCGAGAGCAAGAGTAAATCGGTGATTGTGGGCATCATGGAGGTTTACTTTTTATTTGGTCTGACACAAGATCCTGGCCTTCGGATTTGCTTGCTTACACACACACACATATATATATATATATACACACACATATATCTGTTCTATGGAACATTTTTTCTTAAAGTTTTATAGATATCTGCTTTATTTATTTTTTGGATTTCAATCTGGAACTTAATATTTCAAACTTCTTTTCACATACTAAGCTAATCCCAACAACGTTATATGATACCGAACAATATCTAATCACGCAGTACTATTACGGCATGTTATTCATGCTCTGAATTTAAGAAACTTTATCAACACGAATTATGTGGTAGGTTAAGGAAAAGTTCCTATAGATAAGAATGAAGGTAAAACGTGGTATAATTTGTATATACCCCCCAATTATGAACAAGACCTTTATAGGAATTTGTCGGTGTTCAATTTTTTTTTTTTTTTTTTTTTCAAAGTGAATGGAAAATAATTAGTATTTTAATAAGAGAAGAGCAAGCGCCGCACCACGAGAGACAGAGGAGGAGTTCGGTTGAGACCGGTATGAGAACTGAAGGTGGGGTCCACAAATCGGCCACGTGTAGGACAGAGGTGGGTCCAGGTGGTTGGAACTGAGAACAAGTAGAAGATGGATCTGGGCGTGGGCCTCTCTTACTGGCACCGAGTAGAGTTTTTGTTCAGTTCAAGTGTCTCTTGCTGACGTGCACCACCAGCCTCCATTACATATTATCATCATTATAAATATATTTTGAATGTTTTATCGACCAATGAAAAAATATATATATTTATACAAATATATATATATATATAAAATAGAATTGGAGCAAATTTGTTTGCATGGCAAGATGACAATTGACAAGGGACAGCCCCACTTCCATACCCGAATTCGAATCTCCCAAAAGATCAGAGACACCCTAACTTGAAACCAATTATGCCCTTCGACAGTTCACCTTTCCCCAGCTTCCTAATTCGAAAATGAGTGGCCACAATCCAAAAGTCCCCCCAGTACCCTGAAAAGACACCAACTTTTTTAACCTCTTTTTTATTTTTATTTTTATTTTTTGGCGCCCTATTCTTCAAAGGTAAACAAATATTAATCGAGAATGCCAGCTGATTTAATTTTAGTTTGATCGTGATTTAATTTTATTTCTAATATTATATTTATATTATATTTAAATATAATATAATTTTTATCTAAACATAAAAATATAATATTCAAATATCAATCATATTACATCTTGAATCCAATATAATCACCATTTATTATTTTATTTTTTCTATTATTTTTATTAATCACATCACATATTCTCTTTCGTTCTATTTTTTTTCTACTTTTACTCATCACATCACTATTTATTATTTAAATATAGTCAAATATTTTTCATCCAAACACATTATATTCAAAATGTAATACAAATATTTTTCCTTTAAATATAAATTATATTCAACATATTATATTTAAACATAATATAAATGTAATATATTTATCACATATAGCCTAATTCATGAAATAAATAAAAATAAATAAAATTTGACACCACTGAGATACATGTAGGTTAAGGTTTCGTTTGGTAAACGCATTGCATTTACATTGCGTTTGAATGCAATGTATTGAATGCAATTTATATTTGGAGGAAAAGCATTAGCATTGCATTTGAATGCAATGTGTGTTTGGGGGAAAAGTATTTGAATTGTATTTTAATAATAAATATGTGATGTGATAGGTAAAAGTAGAGAGAAAAAAAAGAGGGAGAGAGAATATATGATGTAATTAATAAAAGTAATAGAAAAAGTGAAATAATAAATAGTGATTGTGTTTGATTTAAAATGTGATGTGATTGGTATTTGAATGAAATGTTTTTGTATTTGGGGGAAAATTACATTACATTTAAATACAATGCTAAAAAAATTTGTGTCCCAAACACTAGCTAAGTGTTGTATTTTTAATTGTGTTGATAGTTGAAGTGGAAAAATCCGTCTATAACGAGGATTAGGGTGTGACACGTGGAATGTGTATTTTGCAGAGAATAGCCTAAATGTTTGCCACGTCAGGAGTTTGTTCGGTACAAAGTGGTACAACTAGAAAAGGGCCTGGTTTATAGGATAAGCTTGGAACAATTTCTTACGTAAGGACAAAGGGAAAAAAAGAAGGTTCGAGGGTGGCCACGTAAACTCCGGATCGCATACAATGTAGGTAATAAAAAGGAAATGAAATGACTCATGAGGAAGTGGGGGAAAGAAGAAACATCTCATTTTTATTTCGTACTTTGCTTTGGAAAGAAAATGACAAGAGGGTTTTAAATGGGATTCTTTCTTATGGAAATAACCATGTGGCTCAAAATTATCATCAAAGCCTTTAAGTCAATATCATTGTCCCTTAATGGTACCATCTGCATGTGTACTACTGCCAATATTTAACGAATTATTATGACCCAAAACTTGTATCCATCTTTATCCATTTTATTAAAAAATTTACGGTGGATATTAATAGATTCAAGAATTCTAGTGATATCTGTAAGGTTTTGTTTTGAATTATAAGTTATTTTCAAGTTCTATTAGGTTTATGTTTCTTTTATCATGAAAGAATTTATACGATAAGAATTGTTATTTTTTTTATCTTAATCAATCTAATATCTCTAAATAAAAATAATTTTATATCATGTGTTATACATTTTAAATGAGAAACAATTAAAAGTATAGTTTATACTTTTCCTAAAAAAATTACAGTTTATGGCAATGGTAAAAAATTAAAAAAAAAATGGTACTTCCTATAATAAAATCTCTATTATGATAGGATTTATTATTTAAATTATTTGTATCAAACGTGTGTCACCTGCAGTACGGAAGGGGAATCATAAAGTAAAAAGTTCCCAATATAGAATTATAACATAATAGCCAAGAACACAAAAAGAGAGGAAAGGAAATGGCCTAATTATTGGAACATAGTAGGCTTGACTGTTCATGCGTACGATGAACCTAACGAAGCTAATGAAGTTTCCACATATTTTCTGAAAAGTTGAGAGAAGCTATATATAAATATATATATGTATATATATCAGAAGTCTAGGCTGTACAATATACGCGCATAACTGCTCATGTGTGTACTAAAATTGTGTGTTTAATGTCGATTCCTGACCTAATTACGAGGTTTATTAGTTTGTCCTGAAAGGAACAAGTTGGTGTTATGGGACTAATATTGTCGTTGGAGAGCAAGACAAAACAACGACAAAATATTAATAAGATGGCCGACACTCCAACGTGTTTAAACTCCGAAGTGTTCCAACGTTGTGGTGCTGACATGGATGCCTCGCTCCCTCCACTTGCCTTTTCCCTTTCTCTCTGTTGTCAGGCTTTCTTATCTCCAGAGATTCATGCACATTAACCCAAAATCCAAACAAACAAACTACCAAGTTGTTTACAATAATCCAAATTTATTGCATATATCAAAGTGATTTGTATGCAAATCGTGAAATATCGTGCAATGTCTTTGATAAATTTTAGTGATAATGGTGCAGTCAATAGAGCTACCGAATGTTTAAAATGGAAAAATTAGGTACTTGGTATTATATACCAAGGGGAAAATAATTGGTGGCTGCAGGAGTTGCTATGTTTTGGTCATGCACAGCACATGTTTGGTAGGCTTAATTTGATGAAAGGAATTAACTGTATAATAAGAGATAGAGTAAAAAATTGTTAAAAGATATAGAAAAAAGATTTTGTTTTGCCTGTTGTTTGGTTTGGTGTGAGGAGGGGGTATATCTTATTTACCTTTTATTGTTAGATATTGTTAGTGAAATCGGAGGTTTTTTTTTTTTTTTTAAATTTTATCATGTTACTCGTCGTTTTTCTTATTTTACTAGATATTGATAATAAATGAGGATGATACAATGATTTTAATTACCTCGCTTTTTATTTTTTGCTGGTCAAAGTTTTATCTCAAAATTAGAACCCTTTCCCCCAAATTTCTTTCCTACAAAAAATCGCTTCAACACTACACAACAAGCTACTTTCTCAATTTCTACTCCAAAATAGATCCATTTTTCATCCCTGCCAAACATAGCTTAAAGTTAGATGTTTTATCGTACAAGGGATGTCTTTCAGTAGTAGTAACATTGTATCAAGCGGATAATCATCATTGCCAATTGGAATGTAAAAAAATTCAGAGGAGTCAAATTTCTAGATGAAAATCTGATTAAGAAAAGTCAAACAGATAAAGTAATTAGAAAGATACAAAGGCTTGGGAGTGATTTGACTCAAAGTATCCCGCATCCATTCACGGTTACGGAACTTTAACACTCAAATTCACTTTTACCATGTCTCCCAACGTAAATTGAAAACAAGAGAAATTAAATCAATCTTGCAAAAGAGCTTAATGGTTTGTTTTGTGAACGCATTTTATTTATATTGCATTTGAATGAAATGTATTGAATGTAATTTGTGTTTGGAGAAAAAGTATTAGTATTGTATTTGAATGCAATGTGTGTTTGGGTGAAAAATATTTGAATTATATTTTAATAATAAATATGTGATGTGATAAGTAAAAGTAGAGAGGAAAAAAGAGAGAGAAAGAAAATATATGATGTAATTAATAAAAGTAATAGAAAAAGTGAAATAATAAATAGTAATTGTATTGGATTTAAAATGTGATGTGATTGGTATTTGAATGAAATGTTTTTGTATTTGGGGGAAAATTGCATTGCATTTAAATGCAATGCAGTTTGAATGTGTGTGCCAAACGCACACTAAGAGTTGGAATTCGAATACCTTCTCTATCATGATCTTCTCTTATTTATAGAACTCTTATTAAAGAAATTGTATTTATGGCTGAAACACACATTTTTTTAATATTTGTATCTTATTTATGTCTTAAGATTATGGGTCTCGTGCCTTGATACTGGTAATGATAAAGGTTTGCTTTGTTATAACAAGTATTAGGAAAAGTAACTAAGTGTTGGAAAGTAGCTTGTGCCCTCTCGCATGCCAAGGCAGTGGAATTGCGATCATGCAACAGTGGACTTCTCAAGGGAAGCAAGCCTCGAGCAAGGCTGTGAGGATGAGACCATGCGGCCAAGGCCTCATAGCCCTAGATATGCGAGCAAGGATGAAGCCCTCGATTTCGTGCATGACCTAGGTCTTGCTTCTCATTATGAACTCTCAATTTGAGCCGAAAGTTCAAGAGTTTGTCCTTGAGATGAGGGCGTTGGCTCATCATCTGTAGTTTAAGCTCTTTAAATAAAACGAGATAAGAAAATGTACAAACTCTTAGCTCTCATATTGATAACGAGAAAAGTTGACTTTTTAACCATGAAAAATTGAGGTATAATATAAACAAGGCAGTAAAACAAAATGACACACAACATAACCTAAAACATGACAACCCAATACCACCAAATTGCCCTGTTCTATAAAGAGAAAAGCCCCGCTACAAGTAGTATAAGAAACGTGTTGTGTGGGTAAAGCAAGAGGCAGCTGGTCTTACACATGTGCTATTTTTGGGTCAATTTCACTTCGTGTAGAGGGTCCTAGAGACAAGCTGACCATGTCGCTTTGTCTTTCATATAATATGTATGTTAATACGTGCTTATATATATATATATTTTTTAAAGTTAACATGTGCTTATATTTTTGTACAAATGTATTTGTTTCCATTGGATACGTCCTTGGTATGTGACAATGATGGTTAGGCCAGATGAGTGATCTGCCTGTAACAACCAAATCAAGTGGAAATGGTCGGCAGCAACAGTCCCGATTCATCTCATCATTATCTTGTATTGTATATGATAAGGATTTGGTGGGCTAGTGTAGGTAGAATATCCTCCACATTTTTTAATTATCTACACTGTAGGGAATTTCGTCTTTTTTTTTTTTTTCCAATTTTTCTAATACAAGTAAAATTGGAAAAAAGATTAAAAGGCAGTTTTTTTTTTTTTTTGTGTGTATATAATGTTGATGAGATGAGAGAGTACGAAGAGCATGCCACGGTAGACAGATATTGCAAACAGAAATATATAGAATCTTTTGTTAGATCCACAACAATTTTTTAAGCTTCTATAAATAGGTGGTAATGCTTCGTTTTAATCCCCTTCTCTAGGAAACTGTTGATTTTGCTTCTGCGTACCAAGACATATTACCACTAATCATCTTTTATCTTTTGTAGTTTTGAAATCCATTGTCCCATGATTATATATAAGCAACTCATTATACTAAATAGAGTTAGTATTAGAGTTAAACTACTCAATAAAAATTAAGAGACTGTTTCATATATAGGTTTGAATTTATAATTTAGTTTTTTTTTATATTACATTTTTCTCTTATAAAAACTATTTGTTTAAAATTTTATGTTATGAATTCAAATCCATTTTCCTAATAGGATATAAAGATAATAAATTGATGATTTTTTTTTACGGATAATATTAAAAAATCATAAAAGAGATGACATCTTAAATTCATAAACGTCTCAAGAATACGTGTTTCCGACAGTTTTTTTTAGAAATAGATAGAACATGAAGTGAATCTTATTCTCCAGATTAGGGTGAACATGAGGTGCTGAAGTTAAAAAACTGCTATGCAGATATTTTCGATTCCTGGTTATTGACTTGGTCATAGAATTGCAGGAAATCATGTAATACCCAAACAGTCAACGCCGTAATTTCTACCAATTAGAGCTTCGGTTTGAAGTCATAACTCAGTCTTTAACGTATGAATTGTTTGGCAAAAACCGGTCTCCTAATTGTCAATATGTGACAAAAGGTTTCCATCTTCGTGGAAGCTTCTGAAGGAAAAAGAGTCAATCAAAATGGAAACTATAGGTCCTTTGTAAATGCACAAGGGTTTTCAGTTTTCTCCAGGAAGACTTCATACAATAACTTGTTGTTTGGTTTTAATTATACATATATATATATATTTATATATATAAATATATATGCAAGAGCTCTCTCATACGGCATCCTTACAAATGACATTTAATATATATATTTTATGTTTTTATAATAATTGATTTATTCTAATATAAATTTTTTTAGTAATATTTATCCTTTGCATTTATAAGTTTATAATTCATGTTATAATATTTAGAAAATAACATAGAAATCAATTAATAATTACAAAAAGTAAAATAAAAACGTTACAATTGCTTCCTCCTGTTCAAGAGAACTTTATTGTATATATAAATATGTAATAATTACTCGTCATTTGGAAAATTCATTCACTCAAACCCCGTTTCTTTTGTCCTGTTTATTCTTTAGGGAAAAGGTGAACTTGTGAGACACTGCAATATGAGGCACAAATTGAGCGGAATGTAAAGTACTGTCAAGAATGAATAGATTAAAGAATAAAAGAATACAACCAATTGTTTGACTTGTGTTTCAACTATCATCCTAACCGGTGGTGCTATGAAAGGCCGCAACTAAGGTTAGAACATTTACAACGAATCAGTCTAGTCTAACACAGTAATATCTACCACCTCGCCTTCATCATCAAACACCATCATCCTACTTTTCCAATGAATATTATTATCAACCCCGCAAGCTAAGCTTAGTAAAATTAACCCGAAGAATGCAAATCCATTGCTCCCTTCTTTAGCTATTGAATAGAAAGAAATCCCGTTTGTCTATGAGTTAATATGCTGGTTTCTTCGTCTAAAGAGGAATGAGAACATCATATGTATGACCCTAGTTGGATTAGCACTACACTGATGTCGTCGAAAGAGCCTCGTGATGTGGCTACTTCTACTAGCTTTTTACAGGCAAACAATGGTTCTGGCTTGTTAACACCTACGCACCAAGGTCGAATAGCATCTACTGCCTCCTGGTTACTGACCTGAAACCAGACAAAGAAAATGAATCCCATAAGTTTTACTTATCCCAGGCAAAGAAATAAATCTTGTAAGATAGATTACAATAGATCAAAATCTCATACCTTATCCCACAATCCATCTGAAGCCAAGATTAAGAACTCGTGTTCGGGCTGGATTTGAAGCACTTTTGTCTCTGGTTCTGCGATCACCCATTTCTTAAGGTGACGATCTCCAATCCCTCTCGAGACAGCCAGAGATCCCTGGATTCTCCACACACCATGGCATAGATCAACATAGCCACCCTAGAAAAACAAATTCACTGTAAACATCAGTCCCAAACACCTTTCATACTGTACAATAACTCGATGGAAAAGAAAACAAAATCACACAAGATTGAGCTCAGCTCCTTACCAAGTTCTCAATTCTGTCCCTCTCGTCTTCCCGTGAGGGCCTGTGATCAGAGGTTAGCGCTTCAGCAGCACCTCTTCTGCTCATGACAGCCCGGCAATCACCAACGTTGGACACAACAAGATTACCCTTCCGGATCAAAGCCGTCACACAGCATGAACCGCCTCGGCAATCCTCTTTAAGGAAATCAGAATCAGTGTTCAGGTAACCATGCTTAACTGCCTCCTCAATTTCGTCATCATCCCTTCTCACTACTTCATCTAATATGTTCTTTTCCAAGTTATCTGCCGCAAACTCCGCAGCTTTTGCACCTCCGTGCCCGTCAAATACACCAAAAAAAGCCTGCAAAGAATGAGTTACGGTATATTAAGGTGAGAATTCCAATCCCCTAACCACATTAATGTAACTAAATGTGATGAGATGACCAAAAGGTCTCCAGTGAAAGAACTAGCCATAATTGCCAAACCATAATTTCATATTCCAAGACCAATTAGTACCACTGACTCAGTTTTTCAATCCGTCAATTTCATTTTAATTTTAATTTTTTTAAGAAATGAGTTCCACCAATTACCACAAACAAGAAAATTAAACTAACTTCGCAATGTTGACTTAAAACGGAGGCCAAAATTACCAACTTTACTTGAGAATTTACAAAAGTTTTCTACTTTCCCAAAAATTTAAGCTGCTAAAACAAATAGAAATTTCTAATCTCATAATAAACGAATTTTGAAAGAGCAATTCTATTACCAATATCATCAAGAATTAGCAACAAAAAAGGACAAAGAGAGGAGCCTTTTTGCATTACCTGCTTGGGATCACCTCGCAGATTGAGAGCCGCAGAGTAACGGTCCTCCATGGCCTCTCTCCTCCCTCTCTTACAGTACACCGAGTATCCATCGCCCTCCACCTCCACGAGCTCCCTCCACGCCGCCGACGACGGCGTCACCGGAGGCGGCCCGGAGCTCCATGACGCCACCGGAATGTCCAGCCTCGCCGGCCTCTTCCTCTTAAACACCGTACTCGGCGACGACAACGAAGCCGAAGCCGAAGCCTGCACCGGCGCCGGCGCCGGCGACGAACTGGAAGCCGATAGCCCCGTGGGAGGCTTCGGAATCCGGAGCCGGAACGGCGAAGAAGGCGACAACGGAGTCGGAGAAGAAGAAGAAGAAGAAGAAGATGATGAAGGCTGGGAGGGCTTGAGGTGAGCTAGGGTTAGGTTTAGGGGTTCGGGAGAGGAGAGAACTGAGGGCTTGTTCAGGAACAGAGACGACGACGGAGAGAACACCGGCGAATTGGAGACCGCGACGGAGCAAGACATACTGAATCCGATCGAAGATCGTATGATAAAAAAGAAAAAGACAAAAAGAAAAAATCGAATTTATTCCTCTTTGTTTTTTGGTTTCTGATGCTTTTTTATTTGTTTCTGGTGTTCGGAATCTTTTGTTATTCTTCTTTCTTTTTTTTTTTTTGGATTTGGTTTTCGCTTTGTTTCTGTCTTGGAGAAGTTCGTTTGAATGATGGGACGAGAAGAGAAAGAGAGAGAGAAGAAGGTATATAAAGGGGAGCGGCCGAGAGTCGGAGTGGGGTCTTCGCGTTCCGTGTTTGTAGAGCGCCTCCTTTGCATTTTTCGACCATTTATTTAGGCACTCTTTCTGAAATGTCATATTTACCCTTGCCACGGTTTTCAGCTTTCACGTATGATCCATTCAAAAAATAAAGAAATAAATAACTCCTTGAATTATAAGCTTGAAAAACATCCAAATTTTTTATGCAAGCTTTTTAAATATTGCAAAAAAAAAAAAAAAGGTCTCAAAACAGTCTTGTTCTAAACATATTATTAACAATTTAAAGAGAGAGAGAGAGAAAAAATTGGTAATTTGTAATCTAATGAGGTGATGAAGAGAAACATTACTATGCTAGAGTCAAGCACCACAAAACACAAAACAACTCTCTTAAATACGATCCTCCATTATACTAAAATAAATAAGTCTTAGAACTTTTTTTATTTTTTACCAATAAAACTTCGCTGTATTTTCAAGATTTAGGGGACGTTTAGTAAACGCATTGCATTTTGATTGTATTTGAATGAAATTTGTTTTTTGAATGTTGTATTTAGTTGAAAAGTATTTGTTTTGTATTTGAATAAAATATGTGTTTGGATGAAAAGTATTTTAGAGTTAAAAAGTTGATGTGATCGGTAAAAGTAGAGATAAATAGTAGAGTTAAAAAGTTGATGTGATTGTTTTAAAAATGTTTTGAATAGTAATTGTTTTCGTGGCACTGTTACAAAATTTGTGTTTAATATAAAATTGTATTGTATTTGAGTAAAATTAAAATAGAATTTATTCTCCAAACACCCCCTTATTTTTACATAATAGCTTTTGAAAAATAAATGAATTGTGTAGGCCGTCGAAAATCCTCACGAAACTTTGTTGTTACGTAACATGTCTTGTAACATGTCTTGTTATATTTTCTTGACTTACGACCACTTGAAACGGTGATTTAAAGGGAAAAAAAAAATATTTTCCTCGTAAAATTGAAAAACAAGGATTTATATGATCTTGCCTCAATCATTAACCAAAACGGAGAGGGGTAAAAGAGCCATTTAAATAAAAGGATGGGGTTGCGTCACTCAATCTAGAGGGAGTGGAAAGATGAGTTTGCATTAGAGGTCAAAACACGTTATACACTTATACTAGGTAATTGGGGGAGATGCGAGAGTGTGGAAGCAGTGTTTTTGACTTCCCCGCCTCTAAGCGGTCCAAATCAAAATCAAAATCAAAATCAAAGATTAATCAACTTCCTTCACTGAGAAGACGAAGGAAAAGACGTTGGGCAATGCTCAAGTACAGCCAAAATGCCATCACACCCCTCATGCCCCATTCGGTGGGCCCCCCCCCCTCTCTCTCTCTCTCTCTCTCTCTCTCAGAGTCGCAGTTGCTGCTTCTCGGAAGTTACCGTTGTGAACACCTTGACATCGGTGACCGTTGGAAGAATCTCCTGGTCTACCACGTCACCCTTCCCGTGACACTTGCTTTCATCTTACTCGTCCTCATTTATTTTATTATTCGCAGTTTCAAATGCGGTGTTACGGGAGTTCTAAATTTTCTTCTGTTGTCACCATCCGAGTCTAGATTCATTTATTGGTCTTTCACACTGCGCTCGTTAGGGGATAAATAGATTCAAACTAATCGGAAGTTTTGACAAACTTATATTTAAATATAATATATTAAATATATTTTATATTCAAATAAAAAAAATATTTATTTTGTATATAAATATAATATATATTTAGATAAAAGGTATTTAGATTATATTTTAGAGTAAAAAAGTTGATATAATTAATATAAATAAATAAAAAAAAAAGTGAGATAAAAATAAAATATGATGTAAATAGATTTTAAAAAAATTTATTTTTAAAATATTTTAAAATAATAAATATGTTTGAGACATTATAAAAAAAATATTATAATTAAATATAAAATTTTTATATTATATTTAAATATAATATAAATATAATAAAAAATAAACATCTAATAAATTAAAATTAAAATAATTTATGGGGTGTTTGTTTCTTGTTTCGAAGACATTTAAAACTAATTTTTTTTCTAAAACTTCACAACTTTTTATTATTTATATTTTTAAAATACTACAGTAAATTTCAAATTTTAAAAGTTCATAATTTTGTGTATACAAGTCCAAATGAGATAATTTTTTTTTAAATTACATAGAATTTGGATAAGAACGAAACAATATTCATATTGATTTTTTTTTATTTTTTTATTTTTTTACCAAAAACAATTTTTTCTTCATATATATTTTTTATAAAATAACTTTTTTTAATCTAAAATTAATATCTCTAGACATTTTCTCCAAACGCCCCAAATGAATCATGAGACTTTCCCGTGGGCCTTTGCCGATAAAATAATTATAGTTTATAATAATGTGTGATGTACAATCCGAATTCTAATGGCCACAGTTGTCAGTCCCATGGGGCTTTCCCAATTATAGAACGCGGAAATCGTCGCTATATTGTTTCACACTTAGGGCCCGTTTGGTGGAGGTTTTGGAGATCAAAAATTTTAACTTTTTTCCAAAACTTTATCACTTTTTACTATTTATATCTCCAAAATACTACAGTACATTTAAAATTTTAAAAATCCATAACTTTGTGTATACAAGTCCAAATGAGATGATTTTTTTTTAAAATTGCATAGAATTTCGAGAGGAACAAAACAAGATCCATATTGATATTTTTTTTCTAAAGATATTTTTAAAATTTTTAATTTTTTCATCCCAAACAGTTTTTTCTCCCAAACATATTCTCCAAAACTAACTTTTTTCCAAACCCCAAAACCAAATATCCAGAACCTCCCCCAAACTCCCCCTTAAGTCCAATTTGCTTTTCTTATTCACGATCTTATCCAAAACAAGTGCCGTACAACGAAAGACAGCGTTTTTTAATTTTTATTTATTTATTTATTTGATAAATAACAGGAGACTTTACATTTCTAGCAAGTGAAAACAGCATTTATCGACGTACGCCATAAACTTGGTCTTCGGCTTGAAAAGTTCGTGTTTCGGTGGGCTGTGCCTTCAGCCCAAGTTCATGAAACGCGATTGCAAAAGAGAGAGAAAAATAAGTCGAAACTTCCGCACTAGTAACAAATGGCAAATTTTTTTGAAAATCATAATTTATCATGGGATAAAATTTAAAATATACCTTATATGTAAATTTTAATAAATTTATTTGATAAATCATTTTTTAATATAATAAATTATTTATTTATTAAGTTTGATAAATTTATTTAATAAATCATTTTTTTATTAGATAAATTATTTATTTATTAATTTTAGTAAATTATTTATTATTTAATAAAAAATTTATTTACCATACAAATAAATAACTCTTGATTTCATAAATTATTGATTTACCAATGTAATTAATTATAAATTATTGACTTATCGGTTATAAATTCTTGATTTTATAAATTATAATTTATTAATTGATTGATTTCTCATGTAAACCATTGATTTATCGTACAAATCTCCCAATTTGATCAATCATTAACCCTAGATCTCAAATTGACCCAAACCCTAATTCCAATATAATCCCACCTCTGTGCTACTCAGTTCTTGTTCGACGATAGCAACATTACTATATCTATCAGGAACACCAACGATGGTGACAAATGCTAGCCATCGCAAGCTTGCAAGAAAGATGCCGTCGAACTCATCACCACTATCGCGAACTCACAATGAGCTTTAGTGGCTAGGAATGCCAGAGAAAAAGAAAGGAAAGAGAGAGAGAAAGAGAGATCATGATCGTGAATAGATCACAACTAGATCTCGATAGTGACAGCCATTGAAAATCACAGGGACGAGGAAGAGATCATGATCACGTAGCTAAGATAGTCAAATCTAATCGCGAGGCTGAGATTGCTAGATCCAAACATAATACTGAGATCGAGCAATCCTACGACAAAGATCTGCGGTGGCAAAGAAGAGATTGCAAGCTCATGACTCAAAAAAAATGGTGATCATGAACTTCAATGTCTTTATGGCTAGTCGAGATTTCACAGTCATCGTCGTGATCGAGATGAGCTTCACAACAACCTCTAGCAGAGAAGAGATCGGAAGCTCATGGTCGAGAAAAATAGTGACCTGAACTCCAATGTTCTCATGGCTGGCTGAGGTTACAACTTCAACAAGAGCAACCTACAAAAAAACCACAAACCTAGAGAGAAAGCGAGACAAGAGCAAGAGAGGACTCGAAGAAGAGAGAAGGACAAGAGCAACCTAAAAAAAACCACAAACCTAGAAAAGAAGGGAGAGAAGACTTAAAGGAGAGAGAAGAAAGAGAGAAAATAAATAAGATTTAAACTGAATAAATAAAAACCTATATCACCAAATAAAAACATCTCCATTAAAAATAGATTATATTATAAAATTTTAACAATTTTAAACTACCTTATTTATTTTAAAACCACACAAAAATTGATATATTTATTATAATTTCCGGTAGCAAAACGTAGGATAGCCTTCTGGCGCATAAAGCGTGCTAGTTCCTAGGAAGCGTGCTAGTTCCTAGGCGGCGGACAGGCGGGTTAGGCCACAGGCGCTTTTTTTTTTTTTTAATTAAGGAAAATGTCCGCATTTCTATCAAATTATTTATATATTATACTTCGTACTTGTGGTACTAGAAATGAAGTTATTCTTCATGTATATATGTAAATTATAATATATTCGCAAATAAAAAATAAAAAGCTAATTGCGGTTCTGGTTGGGTTCAACTTGTCATGCAAAAGCTTAAATCGCCCCCTCACCCGCTAGAGCACATAGGCCGGCGTGTTGAAGTCGCCATGAGATGGGTTGATGACTTGGGCCCACAAATGACAGACGGGGTGGTGCAGGGCGGTGCGGCTCGGGAATACGGGGCGGCTTTTGTACAGACTACTACTCGGTTTCTCTTTAACATGTGTTTAAAATATTGATAGAAAAGTCTTTATAAAACAAGATATCAATTCAAATTGAGAAAAATTTTTTTAATTGAAGTTTGAGAGAAACGGAAAAACAAGCACAGTGTGAATTTTGAAAACTGAAACATATAAGGTTGAATTGGAATATTTTAGAATGTTTTTAAACCTGTATTTTACACATAAACTGAAACGAAAATGAAGTTTCTAAAATCATGAACGTTGATCTCATAATGTTTAAATGTGATTTGCCAAAAATCATTTTTATTATGAAATAAAAACAAGATGTGCAATGAATGAGATGACCCCTTCGAAAAATGCTTTGGAATAAAATTGGGTCATGTGTGATATTTAAAATTATTAATATTCTATCGTATTGTTCGATTATTATATACTTCTAAATTCTATCTAAATTCTACGCATTCTCTTTGAGTAGTTTTCCAACAAAATATGATAACAAAATCCGGCACGCTCCCTCCTTGGTTAAAAAAAAAAAATTTTATACCAAAAATTATCAAAAGACCTCACGTTCCATTTATTTAGCCATTCTTTTTCAGGATTTAAGGTGAAATAATCATGGACATATTCCACATATATCATGATTCGCCCCTTTTTATCTTACTTGAGAATCTCCTTCTCCTCTTTCTTACATGGAAGGCCGGATCTAAGGGGACGTTTGGGAAACGCATTGCATTTTGATTGTATTTGAATGAAATTTGTTTTTTGAATGTTGTATTTGATTGAAAAGTATTTGTTTTGTATTTGAATGAAATGTGTGTTTGGATGAAAAGTATTTTAGAGTTGAAAAGTTGATGTGATTGGTAAAAATAGAGATAAATAGTAGAGTTAAAAAGTTGATGTGATTGTTTTAAAAATGTTTTAAATAGTAATTGTTTTTGTAACACTGTTGTAAAATTTATGTTTGATGTAAAATTATATTGTATTTGAGTAAAATTAAAAGGAAAATTTTCTCCAAATACCCCCTAATTATTGTTGGGAGATAGCATATTTGAGAAAATAATTGAAGTAATTATTGTACTCGTTTACGTTTTATTAGTTGTTGGGCTTTGATTCGCTAGTTATATATACAAACAACAATAGATTCAGAAAACATACGTACGGTTGTTCATGGAGAGCTGTAAACTCAAATTAGAGATATCAAATTCGGATATAATTCCATTTATGTTTATTATTGAGTACGAGCACGATGAAATTCTTTTACCGTCTATATAAATGTACGCGTGACTAAATTCTTCATAGATTTAGAATTGAAAATTAAAATATCAAATTTTAAGTAGGTGAACAACTGAAATTTTTACGAAATTTCAAGATTAAAAAAATCAATTTTAAAATGTCACCATATAGATAAATATATTAGAGTAATTATGCAGCAAGAATATGTATTTAGGGTCATTTGGGGGATCAATTTGGATTTCTAAAATAAATTTTTTGGTATTTTTTTACCTTATAATAACTTTTTACTATTTATATTTTTGAAATATTATAATAAATTTTAATTTTTAAAAATCTATAATTTCACATATATATAAATCCGAATGAGATGATTTTTTAAAAAAATAACACGGAATTTTAAGAGAAATAAAATAAAATTCATATTAATAATTTTTTTAAATAAAATTTTAAGACATTTTTTATTAAAAATAATTTTTTCTCCAAACCCATTTTCTAAATCTATTTTTTTCTAATTAAAAAAAAATCTTCAAAACCGATTCTTATACCGTTCCTGCAGGCAGTCTAGACTGCTTGTACTGCTGAGAGCTTAAGACCATTACAAAGTCCAATAAATCCTTGCAGTCCAAAATCCAGATGCGAATGGCCCAAGCAATAACAGAGAAGATCTCCAAGCTCTCCTTAGATACCAGGCGATTCCAGATCCTACATAAGACATTGAAAGATAAAACAACACAGACAACTTGAGTCCTTCGACAATATTTTGTTGTTGTGTTCGACTGATTATATTTCTTTTTAGGAGTATTTTATGGATTTCAAAATATTAAGAATTGACATTCTCTAGGATGGGAATCGTGTCGATAATATTCTTATCACAATTTCAAGTTTGTTATTTATTTTAATGTTTTTTAATAATTTTATTAAGAAAATGCGTTTGTAATTTTGACGTAAAAAGAAAATGTTAGTACAGCCTCCAATTTGAGCTGCATCAACACATTACAATCTCCTTTTAAGGGGAAATAAAATAAAATAAAATAAAGGAAGAATGACTCTCTCCCAAATGAGCTTTAGGTTCCAACAACAACCAAAAAATCTCTTCAGCTCTTTTAAGTCATGCAGACTCGGCACCATTGTGCTGATTTTATCCGTCCATTTCAACCATTTTCATTGAAAAAGAAAAAAAACAAACAAACAAACTCATACAGATTATTATTGTAATAAAAATATAAAAAAAAAATGGAAATGGCAATGAAAAATTAGTTCTAACAAATGTAGTTCCCCAACGTCCAAATGCAACATTAAAAAAAAGCAGGCACCGGATAGCGAGAGGAACATTTTTTTCTTTGGCTTCACTAAAACAACACACACCATCCTTTAACCATATCAGTGTATGTCGATTAGTTTAAAACATGAAGCCATAACAAATTATGAAAATTAAAAGCAACAACAAAAATTAAAAAAAAAAAGAAAAGAAAGATAGAAATAAACAGAGAAACTCAGTCCCTTAGATGTTCATAAACATCTGCGATCATTCCCGCAAATCATTACAGGTCTGTAGAGACTCATCACAGTCACTCAAGTTATAAAATAAAAGAAAAAAATATATAGATATATATATATATGTATATATAGCTGCTCACTCTAGTTTTTTTTCCTCTTGGTGCGAAAAAACAGAGAGAAAAAAAAAGGAGAAAAAGCAAGCAACACCTATTGATATTGCTTCAAGGGAACGAGTCGGCCGGGAATTTTGATGAGAATCGTCCACACCGACCAGATAGTGAAGCAAAAAAACTAACAATTAAACAATTACAAAAAAAATCGCAACTTTAAAAGAAAAACAGATTCAGAGATGGTGAAGTCGATTGGAGAGGAAAGCTGAAAGCGAACCCTAATTGCAGAAGCAGAAGAACTGGCGATAGAACAAAGGCGGCTAGGGTGTTGTTGTTCTTATAGAGAAGACGAAAGGCGAAAATTAGTGATCCTACGGTTCGCGTAAAGCCCAGGTTGCTCGATTGATCGACGGATTTTCCATATACATCATTGGATCGCTTATGGGCCTACATTTCAGCCCCTTTCTCAGGAGGCTACGTAGATGAGTGCTTGGATTGCAGCGTTGCCAATTGGGCTTGTGATTGGAAACCCAATGAACATATCTTCAGGACCCAAAAAAAAAAAACGAAAATAGAGAGCGAGGGAATTGTGGATATGGTCCTCTTAGTGTATAAATTGAAAATTTTGCCCCATTTTTCAAATTTTTATCTTGTTGACCATATTTATTTAATATTATAAGAGGACAAAAATGTTAAAGCCCATTATTAGGCTGGGTAGATGAAAGCTTGGATTGTAGCGTTGCCAATTGGGCTTGTGATTGAAAACCCAATGAACATATCTTCAGGGAAAATAAAAAATAAAAAAATAAAAAAGAGAGGAAATTGTGGAAATAGTCCTCTTAGTGTATAAATTTAAGATTTTTGCCCCATTTTTCAGATTTTTATCTTGCTGTCCATATTTATTTAATATTATAAGAGATCAAAAATGCTAAAGCCATAACAATGTAGTAACATTTTTGAGATGTACTGTTTTTGAAACATTTCTCAAAAAGCCTAAGAATAACACAAACAAACAAACTTTTTTTTTTTTTTACATAATTAATAATAGATTCAAACTCTTCACTTTTTTATGAGTTAGGTATAAAAATAACCATATGTTATGTCAATAACCACAAAGACAAATAAACTAACTAAATTAAATGGGAGTGTTTTTTTTTTTCTCTTTCTTTTTGAAGGTAAAATCAAATGCGATGTTTCAATTCTGAAAAAGCAATAAGAATTCTAATGTAGGCATGTAAAGATATACGAATGTATATGTACAAATGCTCTCTTTTGTTTGGCCAATTGAAAAAAAAAAAGTGAAAAAGTTCTAACCCTACCTTCGAAGGATGCATCCTTACTTGACGAAGCAAGTAAATGAACTAGTTAGGAGAAAAGTTAAGAAGGATTTTTTTTTTTTAATGATAACGGTAAAGGTATATTCTTAACAATTAACTACTAAAGGCTAGAAATATAAGCCATAGCCAAGAGCCTCAATACACAAAAGTGCATAATCATTTAAACACTTTCGAAACCCAATGAATGGTTAGAGAAATAGGTGGGACTACGATCCACAACTAAGGCCACAGCGAGCCAAACGACCACAGTAAGCCAATAGGACAATACACAAGAATTAAACTTACTCGGATAATGTGGAGACACCTTCTTATCCCAATAACAGAGCAACTTTGTTATAAAGGGTGTTCTTACAAAATCTAGCCAAGAAATAACCCCTATTCAATAAATTACAATTATATAACACAACGAAGCTTGGGAGATAATTGCGTGAGGGCAACACATGCCGTCGATGAAGGCCACGCGCTTACCATCCTCACGTACACCAATCTCCTACTATCCAGTACCCACAGTTTCAATGGGTTCCCATGGTTAACATGCCTAGGTTTAAGGGCAACAGACAAAGTGTCATGTATCTCTCGCAGTTTCAATTAATCCTTCATCAGCCTCTCCTATGACCCAACACTTGCAGTTTCAATGGGTTCTAGTGGTGAACATGCCAAATCAGAGAACAAAAAAAGATGAAGACCAAACAAAATACACCCAACTAGGGTTGGGTGGGAAAATCACCGCCTTTATTACAATCACATCCTAAAAATAAAACAAACAGAAAATAAAAGTATAGATAAAATTACCACAAAGACTAGCATTCCAATGAGGTTCCTTGCTGGAGGTTTGAGAATCATGGTTGAAACCTATGTGCCAGCGACCTCCATGAAGAGACCATTAGACAATCAGCTATTGGGCACACCCACGGCCAACATTTGAGTCCATGCTGTCCATCCAATGCTTGGCCAGGTCAAAAGCTCAATGGAGGCCCTACCATAGTGCAGCTCCTACACTCCCTACTAATTGGTGGAACACTTTCGTGCGAGACTAGTTGCCAGAGCTCCCAAAGATCTCAAGTTGCAACAACCGATCCAATTGGATCTCTTCTTTTCTGGTGACATGAACCTCTCTATGTGATAGATTTGGAAGTGACGCATTACTGGTTAGAATTTTGAGGCCAGTGGTTTGGCAACTTGCCGCCACCGGCCTCTACCATGGTTCTCTCTCTAGCCCCTCTTCTCAAGCCTTTCTCTTTCTTTAAGTGTCAAAAAAGACATATAGTTAAGAAGTTATTTTAGTAACGGCATTATTTATGAACTATTTAAAATAATGATTCAACAACAAGTATTATGTAATTACAAATATAACTTATAAGTAATATTATATGTAACTTTTATTATAAGACGTAGAATTCAACTCTTTAACTCTAACTAAAAACATATATATTTCTCGGACATAATGCTTCAAATTTGATCACGAATATTGAAATTATGAAATAAAGACACAAGCATATCCAATGAAAACAGAATAGCTTGCTCGAAAATAAAATATTTTCCCCTTAAGGCAGTAAGCATTTGAGAGGATACGTGCATTGCATCCCTTAATAAAGCAAATAAAATAGAGGCAAAATACTTTTCGTAAGATAAATTCCGTGTCATTTTGTTATTACAACGATGTACTTATTGAAAATGTGTCGTGGTATGATAGTAAACGTGAATGGGTTGACTGCGGGAAACACATGGTAATAGAAAATACAACAAGGTTCATGAAACTTCATTTAACAAGGTACTTGGAAAAATAATATTAGTTTTGAATTTTACACATTTTGTTTTGTTTGACGATGATTATTTAAGACGCGACAATTAATGTGTAGGTGAAAAGAGAAAATCTTTTTCATGATATAATAAAATCACCACTTTCTTTGGCTATGTGTGAAAACTGAAAATAGTTGCATTAACGGAATAATAAACAAGAGAAAGAAAGAAAGAGAGGGAAAGAATACAAAGAAAGTGAGTGAAAAGTGGATCCGTTAATACCATCACAATGGGCCCATAACACTCTACACAATGACCATGGCAAAATAATAAAGGAGCACAATAGTCTACGGCCTGCTTCCCTAGTTTAATAGATTATTAAGGCCCGTTTATAGGGAGATTTGGATATCAAACTTCTTGGTTTTTCCAAATTTATTATGTTATTTTCTCAAACTTACAGGTACTTTTTATATCTATAATAAACAGTAAACTCAAATTTTGAACTGTAACATTATTATTTCAAGTCTAAATGAGATTATTTTTTATATTATATAAAATGTCAAAAAAAAAAAAAGCGAAACAAAAATTATATTGATAATTTTTTTCCTAATATATTTTAAAAATTTACTCTTTTTAACTTCAAATAATTTTTCTCCCAAATATACATTTTCAAAAATCAAATATCTCCAACCTTTGAAACATTGTCTCCAGATGTCACTCCAGACACCCTCTAAGACAAGTAAAGCACTCCTGGGTTTATAATGTTGTATATCACTTTTGAAGTTTAGTAATTCCTTTATTTATATCATTTAAATATGAAAATTAAGATTGAATATTAAGTTTGCAATTAAAGTGATATAGTTGAATTTTAAAATTTTAAAGCGGCATTCATTTATATCATCCTCTTCTAAAAGTTGTTTCTTTGAGTCCCTAAACTGCCTTTTAAGGATATTTATGTTTCATTCAGATACAGCATTCGTTAAGAATGCTTGCAGTCAAATCCAATGTATGTTAGGATTATTAGTGAAGAGAGAATGTGATATGATTAGATAGTTATTTAAAAAAAATTAAGAAAAAAGAAGGTAAATAACATTTTTAAAATTAACAAGTAAAGTAATTTTTAAGTTAACATTAATAAGTTTTAAAAGTATTTAAAATAAATAACAATGAGTAGCAAATTTGTTAAGTTAATATTATAAAATCATACTATTTAATTTTTAATTTCCGTATAAATGTTATTTGTTATAATTATTAGAAGAAAAAACTTTTGGTCAAAATTACCTTATTTGGCTTTTGAGGAAAAACGAAAAATTTTCTACGATGATATATAAATTTTATATCAAAAATTTTATAAGATTTTTTTAATTTATTGAATTTAAGAATAGAGGATTTAAACTCTATACTTTATAATAAAATTAAGTGTGAAATTATCTCTAAGTTATGCTCATAACGACAAAAATTATTATAAGATTTTGAGTGAATTACCCCTTGTTTTTTTTTAAATTACAGAAATATCGCTTTAACCAAAACTAATAACTTGAGACTCCCTTTCCTTAATTCTATTAAATATAGGTTTAAAATAACTAAAATAACCTCCATAAATCTTAACTATTAATCTTATTAAACTATTAATTTGTTTTTTTAATTTAACCTTTGTTTATTTTAACCTAGTTAAAAAGGAAATAGAATTTATTTGAAAAAAACCTTCTTTTTATTAATAAGGTGCAAAATAATGAATCGAATTTTGTTATTAGTTGTAAATATGTTGTTAAAAGTATGTTAATGGCTCTTTATTTTAACAATATTTTATTTTTAATAACAACTTTATTTTTATATTCTTGTCATAGTTATATATGCTTTCGAATAATAAGTTTTATTGTCTATCAAATTAAAAAGAGATTTTCCAAAAAATAAAAAATAATAATAAAAAACATTTTTTGTATTAGAGTGTGAATTATGATTAGAAATGTTTAAAAATCAATTAAAATATTGTTAAATAAGAGTAAAAATATTATTTTATGCATTCACATATATATATATCTAAAGACTTTTTTTTTTACAAAAAGGAATATTTCTAGTATTTTGAATATAACTAATGGCCAATAAATAAAAATGGTATTTTTTTTTAAAAACAAAGGAGGTTAACGTTAATAATTTTTTCAAAAATGGTATTTTTATAATTTTGAAAAAACACAAAGATATCGTGAAGTTTACTCTAAAATTTTTATAAACTTAAGTAGAATACAATCTTTTTTTCATTTTAAGGGAAAAAAAAGGGCCTGCTTTTCCTGATTAACAAGTTACTAACATAAGATTCAATGAATATATAAATTACGTGGACTGTGTGGAAAACAAATATTACATAAAAAAGGAAGGAAGACATTTCTCAGCCAAGTTCGAGGTTTTTTTAATTTTATTTTTTCAACAAAAAAAAAATGAAAAGAAAATTGATGGTGTATGTTCACATCCCACGCCGAGTTTTGAGCATTTTCAATGGAGTATTAAATTAATATACTTATTGTAAATTTTAATATTTGAAGAATAATAATAAAAAAAGATCTCTAATAGAGTGTCATTTTTTATATCATATTTATTTTATGATAAATTCAGTGATAAATTTATCAATAAATATAGTTTATGTTAAATTTTACTTTTGATAATTATGACAATTATAACATATTAATAATTTGACATGGTCGGATAAGAATCATAATTGAAATGAAAAAATGGATCAATCCTAACTCTAAGGGCTCACGTAATTTTATAGATGTAGGTATTAGAAATCATATAAGTTTTGGAAACTTGTATTTGAAGTAAAAAATTTTGAAGAAAGAAATTTATTGGGAATATGTAAAAAAAATTGAAAACCAATTCTCAACGGTAAGTATGATTTGGGATCTAGACATCAAAACAACGTTTTCAAATGCTTTTTCGGATGGTATTTAAGCCTAAGCCTCCAATAGTTTTGATCCAAAACTCAAAAAGTTAACCAATGCATAGTCTATAATAAGAGGCAAAGTCTTATGTGTGATTTGACTCAAATCTTTGAGAGTTGTACGCAAAGGCTTCAATACCTTCTCACCACCACCGGGGTATTTGTCAAACAGATATTAGATCTTGTGAAATACGACATTCTGGTTATATGAGATGTGCACGCTCATATAGCATGTAGATAATAGAATCCAAGATCCTCAAGTCATTTTAATGTAACACCACCACATTTTTTTTTTTTCGCGTATTATAACGAAGATACATATAATATATACTTTTGAATGCATATGTATATTGTTGTTTTATTAGATATTTATTAACCCACAGATTTAAGATTTTAGAGGACGTATTTGCGATGTTATTGCCACCGGGCCGAACCTACAAAATACGTTTTTCATACGACTCCAAATTGCAAATTGCAATTGGACTTTGAACAAATAATGTCCTTACGACGATAACAAGGACGTCGTTGTCGTTGTTTGCAACGAACAACGACTTTCTTTCTTGTCTGCAATCAACTCCTCGTGTATGCCACATAACTGAGGCGATGTTTTTGTACTACTCTTACAATGTATCTGAGGCAAGCATATAAATTAAAAAAATACGCACGCATATCACATATACATTTACATATATACATACATTTATTGTATAATATTCTATTCTAGTAAAATAGTTAAGTTTTTATCGTGTAATGAGCCTTATTATATTTACTAGTCTTAAAATATGCGATGATTAGTGTCTAAACACTTTTGTCACCCTTTCCACACTGGCACCAATCCACCGCTTGTCTTGTATGTGCAACAAAAGAACGACTACAAATCAATGAAACTTCCAAGGGTTCGTCACAAAAATAAATGCCTTGGAAAAAACTCACGACTAAAACTTAACCAACATTTCCTCCTTATCCACAACGCATACGGGTCAATTCTAGCTCATTAATTAAGTACAATCATTTGCAGCAAAACCAATAGGAAATTGGAAAAAAAAAAAAAAAAGAAGAGGAATGCAATTACAAGAAAACCCATTTGCCGTGGAATAAATTAATGAACATGATTGCCCAAAGGATAAGACATTTTCTTTTTTCTTTTCTTTTTTTAAAAAAGGCAAATTTAAATTGGATACATATATCAATACTAAAAATAAAGTAATCTTGTAATACAAAAGATATAATTCTCGATAAAGACGATTCATTAATAAAATTTGATAAAATTCAGTAAGGATGATGTAAGTTGAGATCTTATAACAAAAAATTTCTACTACTTTATTCATTTGGCATATCTATTTTTGAAAATAAAAAATTATTCACTTTAAAAAGATGGATCTTCATAAATTTATGTACCTAAACATAAAAAATTTTTCATTTTTGAAGAATAAAAAAAGAATTCTCTTTAGAAAATGAAAATTTTTTTACTTATCTAAACAGCCTTTTTACTTTTAAAAAAATTCAAACAATTTTTTACTTTTAAACTGAAAATTTTTTATTTTTTAAAACTAGATACCTTATTCAAAATAAAATTTTTTTATTTTTTAAAAATAGATACCTTATCTATACTGACCATGAATTTATCGACGATTCTATAATCAAATATATATAAAACTCTTTTTAAAAATATATCTATAATTATTAAAATATTTCAATTAATGGAGAGAGATTGACTTTTTATATGTTATTTTCAAAATATAGATACGTCATCCAATCCAATTGTGAATTTATCGACAATTTTATAATTAAATATATATAAAATTTTTTTTAAAAATATATCTATAATTATTAAAATATTTCAATTAATTGAGAGAGGTTGACTTTCTTTATATGATCTTCAAAAGGTTTAAAACTATTTATTGAATTTAAAAAAATATTTGTTTAATAAAAGAAGTAAGTAAAAAAAAAAAAAGAAATACGTGGCAGTTGATGCAGTCTCGGGTCGCTGCTTATTTTAATTTTATCATCTGTGTGGAACACGCAACGCAACCGCGGCGCCGCACGGCACACGTGGCAGCGAAGCCAGTGCGAGGCATGAGAAGTCGTTATTCTGCGTTGTGGTCCAGGCCCGGGGCTCCAATAAAGACGCGGTGCTGAGTCAGTTTGCATTGGAGCTTACCCACAAAACAAAGATTGGAAAATTAAAGATTAGAAAATTATGGTACAGTCAAATTTGGTGAGCAAACCAATGGACATTAAAAAACATTTATTTATTTACTTATTTTGCCATTAAAAAAACCTTTCATTTTCAGTCGGTTTCCCACAAGAAAGTAATTTATAAAATAAACAACTTTTGTCAACTACAATAGCACCTTCCTTACGCCACATATAATGGGCGTAAATGGGATCGTCTCATCAAATAATATCGCATCCCTTCATGTTTTGTGACAAACTGATTGCCCAATAAACTCAAAGATTGCTTAGTGGGTGTAATTTTCGTTTGTGTCGTTTTCTTCCTTATTAAATGCCAATTGGTTACCGATTAAGGAATTGGATTACCTAATCTTAGTGATGAGAAGTCTTGGTAATATCGAGATTAATTAGTTTGTCCACTAGGTTGACAAAGTTTTTGTTTGAAAAGGATCTTGATTGAATTCCTCGAAATAATAATTACTTTAATCAAATGATGTTTAAGAACTAAATTTGCTATTTTTATTTTAATTTTAATTAATGAAGCCAGAAAAAAAAAAAGGAGCATTTTCAAGCAAATGTCGTCACTACAAGTTGATCGTGACTATATATATATATATATATTTTTTTAATTTCAGTAGCTCTTCAAGAAGGGCAAATGGAGATTATTTATACTTAGCTCAGAATTCTTCGCGAGGCAAGTTTAAATCCTGACCAAATATTATGTAATACATATATATGTATGTATGTACATGTATATGTATATGTATATGAAATGAACTCCCCCTGGCAATATTTTTTTTTAAATTCAATATAATGGATTTTTTTAAATTTTATTATAATGAGTATGTGTATAAATTAATTTTAATTCCTTTAAATAAATAGTTCCTTATATTTTATTGAGTAAACAACTTAGATTTTAAGAAATAAAACATTTTTATTAGAGGGAAAACCTTAAGAATGCCTTACAAATGCACGTTTTTGGAATTCTGCCTGACCTATAATGACTTTGAGATATTTGCCTTCTTTTAAGAAAAGTTAACAGCATACCTAATGTGTCTTTTTAAAAGTTCTCCTAATAAACTAAAATCGTGTTCTGATATTATTTGGTAATCTGTCGTTACCATTTGATATTCTATTAAAATTTTAATATTTTTTATATTAGATTAGTTTAATTTTTTAAAAATTTATAATTTTAAAAATATTATTTTTCATATGATTTTCTTGCTTTATAAATAATCAATCACAAATATTGTTTTATTTAAAAAGTAATACAAAAATTAAAATAACCAAAATACTAAATAGTTTGAGAAATACGGAGGAGAGAAAAACAATAAGGGGGAGAGAAAAGAAGAAGAAAGAGGAGAGAGACTGTGAGGTCGGATGGCATGCGTAAGAGATCACAAGGACAAGTAACTTTCATTGCGTACGAAGATATTAGTATAATTTTAATGAAAAAATTTTTTTGTGCTCCCTATCAATAAATATTGACTCCGCCGTTGGCTAGCCGTCTCGTTTGGAAACACTTTAGAATATCAGTTTGATTACAACAACTAAAGCAATGATCATCACAAGTTAATTTTTATCAAAGGCTTACAGCAAGTACTTTATCTTTTTTTTTTTTCTTCCCTTATTTGTTTGCTAAGAAAGAGACATACCTTACTAACAAACAAACGATGGCAGTACAAGTAAGGCATAAAAAAAAAAAAAAAAAAAAACAAAACAACAACAACAACAACAAATGAGAAGTTAGTGGCAGTGTTTTCATTCACACCCATTCATTCTTTGCATTAAATTAGTCAACGAAATTATAAAGTGCTCAAAAAGATTTGTTAGAGAAATGCTTAAGCATTATTTATTAATAACATACATCTTCTCGTGAAACAAGCATCAGTTTTAATATTTTTTTTACTTGTAATTATAATTAATGGAAAATGCATTAATTGAATTGTGGAGATCTGACTTTCAGTAATTAAAGGAGAAAAACGTGTTTGTTGTATGAACTACATTGATATTATTATGAAACAAAAGGAATGCCCTAAAAATTAATGTTGGACTAGAATGCAGTCTTTCCTGGAAACCTGGGAACAGCTTGTTCATGTGTCATTATTTGGAATAGAAAAAAGAGGAAAATATATATATATATATATATATAAGCATTGAACATAGCGTGAGGATTCAAAACTCATCAATTCCTTAATTTTGATATGATCATTTAAAAGTTATCGTCACGCTAAATCCGTAATCATGAGTAAAAAAGTAATTTACATAAATTTGAGATTAAATATATGAACGTGATTTAAACTTAAATGTCTCTCTCTCTCTCTCTTTTTCCCTCTATGAACTTCAAATAATCAATTCACACTGTTAGGTTTTTTTAATGTGTTGGCATTTATGCTAATTCTATTTAAAAAAACAAAAAATAATATTAATTAACTAGTTTTAATTTTTAGTTTAATATTGTACAGTTTGTTGCAATATCAGTCTGTTTAAACAGATTGCAATTTTAAAATTCCAGCTTGTAGATGTGGCAGGCATTGATATGGTTTATTGACGTGGAAAAAACTACTAACAAGATTCATTTAAATCTTGAAAAATCAGATTTAATGCAAGTCAAATAGATAATTGTGTAAATTAATTAAAGATAATTTTAGAGTAATCTTGGAAGATTTGAAAAATGATTTACTGGATTTATTTGAGAAAATAAGGCTGCAAGAATGGATAAATACATGATTTAAATATTGTTATAGAATTTAGGATTTGGATTTAAAAAGAAATACTAATTGGAATAAGATTTTGAGTCTTAATTGAATTAGGATTTGATTTTTTCCTAAGGATCACGTTTTTATATTTGGATATATTTGCTAAAGATTTTGTGAAAATCAGAGTAGTTTTAATTTAAAATTCAGATGATGTTTCAGGATATATTGCAATATCTATTAGGACAGCTTGAAATTCAAATTTAAGGTAATTCAAGATTTGACTTGGGATTTAATTGGTGGTGATTTTAGAGCAGATGTGGATATTTATTAGCAGCAATTATAGTTGGATAATTGCAGTCAAAATTCAGATTGAGCAGAAAGTTTAAATATTTGAATTTCAAACTGTTTCATGGAGCGTTGCTACAGATCGTCAAACAATTTGAAATTTGAATCAAAATAAATATGAGATTCACTTGAATTTTTAGCTGCTACTTATTTAAACTCTTGGAAACGTTTTAGGAGATTCACGAGCTTAAAGATATACAAGTTTACGTAAAAACTTTTCGAAAACTGTTGCTTTTTTACATCTTTTAAGAGAAATATTTGACGTCTTCGGGAGAAGACAATAACAGTTAAAGGGAGTTTAATATAGCTAGCATAGAGAGCTCACAGAATAGGTTCATTAATTATATTTAAAACGATTAGTGACAACAAAAAAGGGAGAGTTTTCAATTTACACAAGATCTAATAACTTATAACTTTTTGATAGTTAGTGAAGTGTTAATATCTAAACGTGACCTTGAAAAATAAAGAAATTGAATCTTATAAAAAGTTATATATCTCTCTATTTATTTACTTTTGATAATTGAATTAATTTAATAAATTAATTAAACTTAATAAGTAGTTCTTACACATACAAATCAATTAGCTTTACAATCACATGTTCTGCCAAAATTGATTTTGTTACACATGACATGCCGGGCCTGAATTATCTAGCTATAATTCCAGAAATATACAGAATAATGTAATTGGTATTGTCCCAAAGAAAATTGTTTGCTAAATTCCGAATTCCCACTCTGGTAAACTGATCATTAAGGGGGCATTTGGAGAAAGTATTCAATTTTAATTTTACTCAAATACAATATAATTTTATACCAAACATAAATTTTATAACAGTACTACGAAAATAATTATTATTCAAAATATTTTTAAAACAATCACATCAACTTTTTAATTTCACTATTTATTTCTACTTTTACTAATCACGTCAACTTTTCAATTGTAAAATACTTTTCATCTAAATACGTATTTTATTCAAATATAAAATAAATACTTTTTAACTAAATACAATATTCAAAAAATAAATTTCATTCAAATACAATCAAAATACAATACGTTTGACAAACGTCCCTAAAAAAACCAGGCAGCGGCAGAGAGTGTGGCCTGAAAGTCGAAATTCAATGGTGGTTGTTTTTTGACATGAGGATAAGTATCAAGAAATAGCACATGTATGTACTACTTAAACACGTGGAAGGTCACCGAACTTGGTCCCCATCAATTCTTCCAGCTTTTCCGCGATAATATCGTGTGTCCTCTATTGACATTTATTGGTTTTTCATCTATCGATATATTTAATTTATAGGTTAGATTTGAAATAAAGTCATATTTTATTATTAAAAATTCAATTAAAATTTTATTATTTTTTAAAAAATAAATAAAAGTAGATTAAAAATTTTATATTTAGACATAAGAATTAAACATTAACTTATTAAGGTATGAATATATAAATTAGAGATAAAAAACGAGATAACACTGATAATTTCAAAAAAAAAAAAAACTAAATATTTATAGCATACGGAAGTGATATAGAAGATATGTATGACAAGCTGTTCATAAGATATATCCTTAATTTTATCTCTTTTTGTCTACGACCAGAAACAGGATAAGTCCCATATCCATCAGATGACATTGAAATTGATGCAATGTTCTTTATGATGTTCTCCAACCATACATCCATGCATTCTTTTATTTCTTACTAATTTGTTTTGTTGTTTTACTTTTTTAAGTGATAATTTTTCTTATATTTATAACCTGGCATGAGCTTATGCACAACAATATGATTCCATGAATTTAAGCATTCAAACTTACATGCTGTACTGCCAATGGCATGTTAGTACGTGTCATTAAGTTTGGTCCATTTTATGCTTATATAATTCAAAATGATGAGTTGAATATGCACGAGAAAATGAAAAGTCATATTCTAAAGCAAGAACAAGATCGAACTGAATATTCTTGCAATCCCGAGAGGAGAAGAAATTGGATTATTAAGTGCATGATATTATGTTATTAGTTAATGTATTATATATTGTTGGATCTATCACTTTGTTTACAAATTTCGTTGACTAATTAATGCTTGCTTTTGTAATTACTCACACATTTTTTATTTATTTATGAGATATCGTCAATCAAAACCACATGTCATCTAGAAGCTAAGAGATATCATAAATATATTTGATCGACTTAATGAATAAAATTGAAGCCGCTCTTCGATTATTCAAAAAGCACACAAACCTAACAGCATAAATATCTCTTCTGTTGTCTAACTTTTCTCTTTTTTCCTTCACTTGTCGTTGATAAGATATCCTGGCCATGATTACTTAAAAATATGATAATAATGAGATCATTAAAGAAATATAATATATAAATTTCGTTAATTAGACAAATCTTCTAGATGAATTATTAATGAAGTCGATCATTTCCCATGCATTTTGGTAAGCTTACATATATATTCAAAAAGTAATTGAAGTTCAATATTATGTTTATGTGTTTAAATTTCTGCTCTAATCTGTCCTCGGATTAGTATACTTTTTTTTTATTTTTTTTTATTTTTTTGGTATCAATGTGTAAATAGAACATAATTAATTCCAAAGACAAACAATTATAAACGAAATAAAACTCAAATTGAGGGACAAAGAGACTTGGTAGTGGGGTGCCCGTCCCACCTTTGCAGCTAATGTCGGAGGTTAGGCTGACAATCATCTGACTAGCTGCTCCTTTACTTTTCAATCCATAAGTCCTAATAATAATAATAATAACAACAATAATAAGATCCAAAAGCTCCATTATTAGGATATATACAAATATAACTTGGTCATTAAGAAAATTAGGCATGATGTTATCCTTATCGTCATGCTTGATGCTGTATCAATTATAAATAATAACAGAACCGTTAGTATATGATAACGTAGATGACATTAAAAATAATAATACATGCAAATGATCACAATAATAGCGATAATTTAGATGATGGTCACTAATTCTTAGTATTAGAAAAGTGAAAGAATAATTATCTGTCATCATCAGCAATAGATTTAGAGATATAGTTTCCTAGGAGCCCAAAGAATCATATTTAGTAATTAACATATATAATCTATAATTGCAAGTATATTACCTAATAAAATCATCATGTATAGGCACGGTTAGAATATTCTAATTAATAATCGGCCAGCAAACCAATATTCTCCACGCCATATATATGCAACCTCCACCCTTTAAATATTCTCCCTGTGTGCTACATTTTTGAATCCACCCTATATATTATAATAGTTTTTTTATATATATTTTTTAATTTTTACTATTTTAACCTCTGATTTCCATCCTCCCTTATATGAGCTCTTATTAATCACAAGATTAAAAGAAACGATTTCATTTATTGGAAAAAAAAAAAAAAAAACCTCTATGCATGTTATATCACCTGATAAAATTAAAAAAGAAAAAAGAAAACTTTACTTATAGGATTAATAAAATTCAATAACTTAAATTGTTAAGAATTAGATGTCCTAATTCTATATTATCAAAAGCAATAAATCACAAACAAACAAGCTAATGAGAACATGCAACATTTATAATGGTTCATCATAGCTTGCAAGAAAAAATTGCACAGCTCTGAGTCTCTCAATATTAATTAATTTCTCTAACGTTTCTATTAATAACCCTAAAACCCGCACCCCTTTTATGTAAAAAGAGTACCAAAATCATAAAATTAAAATAGTAAAATCCTCATCAGTGTGCTGAGTTTATATTGAAATAACAATTACAGTATAAATTTAACATAATAGTTTGATATCAAAGATTAGACTTCACCATATATATATCGTAAAAGTAATAATGTACGTAGCTTCTTCTTGTTTTTCCCTGTGGAAAGGGGTTCTTTCATTAGAGCTATAGGTACTGAAATCATTGAAATAGAAAATTAGACGGCCAAGAGAAAGAGAGAGAGAGAGAGAGAGGAAAGCTTAGAAAGTCATAATCAATCAGTGTCGTTTCTTTTCAAGTTGTTGTGGTTGAATCGTGAATCTCTCAATCAGAACTCGAGAGAGAGAGAGAGAGATATATATATATATATATCACATCGTAAGCAACCACAAAAATTAAAACAGAAACACACATAAATATGGACGACCTACCGGAGTCGCCAAAAGTCAGTAAACCAGAATCGCAGAATCGAAGCCGTTTGTGACCGACAATATTATTTGTTTTCATGGCCCTCCAAAGGTCAAAAACCCAGAAAGTGAAAGACGGCTATAATTTTCCGATTTTTCTTTAGCATATTCCGTTAATATAATACAATATTTTCATACTATCCTACCTTCATTTGCCCCATCATTAAAAAAAAAAAAAAGAAAAAAGAAAGAAACAATTACTTGATTTCGAATGATAAAGCATCCCCGGCCTTTTCATCAACCAAAAGCCATTGATAGAAATACTTTTAGTCGTTGACCTCTTTCCATGCATGAAAAATTACGCCTACGATTGTGATAAACGGTTCAATTTCCTTTTTTTTTTTAGTTTTTTTTATTTATTTGAGTTTTGCGAAACTAACAAAATGCAAATATAATAGTTAAAAAACAGAACTCTATCCATAAAGTATGCAAATTTATAAAAAAAAAAAAAAAGGATCGGAAAAGGTTATTGCTTCACAGTTCATGGTATAACTACATACATGTAGAACAAGTCGTACTTGTTCATGGTCTAAATAAGATTTTTTGATAAATATATGGTCAAAATAAGTTAATTCTAAAAGCATTAGAATTACAAGTAATATATACATATTTTATATTTACTTTGGAAAAATAAAAAAAGAGGCAAAGATAAAGACCTATTCATTCGGATAAGTATGAGACGGGGATCAAAAGTACACGGAAAATCAACTCCAAAAAAGGACGCATTAGGAATAAAAACAATAGTACTTTAATGCAAATTCAAAGTCCTGTATTTCGTTTTCTGAAGTCACTATCTTCTTTTGTGAATTAGACCGTAACCAGCTAAGGCATTCCCTCAGCTAATCTAACTAAATGATGAGAATAATTTCCTAAGCAGCAGTATTCATTCTCAAAGATTTAACCAACTTGTTGAAAGTGATATAACTAAACTTTTATCATGTAATGGACTTGCATATGTGCCTTTAATAATTTGGTACTTATTCTTCTAATTAATTACTAATCACGGATATAAAGAGTGGAAGTGTTTTAAAAGGAAATGCAACCATAAAAATCATGTCTAAAGATTTTTTTTTTCTTTTTTTAAGCCTTGTAAATAAAAAGTTTCAGTATTTACAGACATATTTTAATGATAACTTTTAAATTCTCCACCTTTAATTTTAGAAAAAATAAAAATAAAAAGTACTGGTTCACATCCTTTCTTATAATATTGATCAGGCCTTTGGTTAGAACTCATCAACCCCAGATAAAATAAAAAATTAGAATACCTCACTTTGCGTTAGAAGTTATTTTTGGAAGTATGTTATAGATAAATTTTGAATATTTTTAGGTTTTTTTTTACATTATAATCATTTTTATTTATTTTTATTTTTAAAATTTTATACTAAATTCAAATTTTAAAAAACTATAATTTTGTGATACAAATCCAATAAGATAATTATTTTTTCAATAAATTACATAAAATTTTAAGAAAAATAAAATATAATTTATATTGATAATTTTTTAAAATAAATTTGTAAGATTTTAAATTTTTTTATTTAAAATTTTTATTTTTAAATATATTTTTCAAAACTCGTTTTTTAACCTCTAAAGCATATTACGAATCGACCCTTATTTTATTTCAACGTATAAAGATATTTATTTTTTGTTTTTATTTTCATAAGACGTGGAGACACTAACCATTTAAGGGGCAAAAAATAGAAAGAGAAAAATAAAGATGACTTTTCGCAGACCAATGTACAAGGACAGTTTTTCAGCTATAGTACAAGAGCTCCTATTTTTTTCTTGTTTTTTTGCTGGAAATAGTACAAGATTCTTCCTGCCTCAATTATTTGCTTCATAAATCATGAATGTCACACTGTTATTCCAACACTATTTTTTATCTCTTTCTTGTCACCATAAAGTTGCGTTTTTATTTTTCTTTATTATTATTATTATTATTGTTATTGTTATTTTAATGTTTTAGTGCGCTACCTCCAAAATGACTCTCCCTCTTTGCTTAATTCCACTACTCACGAGTCTTTCAGGTGGTTGGAGAAACATTATCTCAAATCAAATCAGTCGCATTATTGCTATCTTTCCACTAACAAAACCTTTTACATTGTTTCACAGCAATATTTATGCTTAGTTTAACTTACAAATATGAATTTAAACTTTTGAGTTTAATTTTATCTTTTATTAATAAAAATTATAACTAAATTAATATATTTAAATATAAAAATTTCATTACATTATAGATTTAATCTATAAATTGAACTGGATGTTTTTGAAATTCAACTGTTTAATCTAGTTAAAATTATTAAAATATACAAAATAATCAATTTTATGATTGAAAAATAAAACCTTATAAATATTTTATTTTCCCCCCTAATCTTACCATAACAATCTCCTATTTACCCGAGCTTTCTAATATATGTGTACTGATAATAGTCATATTGAGTGGCTTTTTTTTTTTTTTGGGTCAAATTTTTCAAAATCCTCTGTAGAAATCTAATTATGTTCAAAGAATATGCATTAGCACATCTTCTTTGCTTGTTTAGAAACCAAAATTCCTGGTAACACACCCATAAAAGTCACTGATTTCAAACACGTCAACAAACTAAATGAAGCCCAATTTTCAGTTGAAGGTCACGACAGCCTGGGGTTGGGGTTTCGTAGGTCGACGAGGCCGTGGAAAGTTTTCAGGTGGAGGGGGGGCTGGGGTTTCGAAGAATCATTTCTGGGGGAGCTGATTTTGCAGGTTGCGGCAGCGAGGAGTGGGTGGGTGGCTGGGGTCGTCATTTGGGAGGAAGGGGGCAAGCCGGTGAAGGTCATTGGGAGAGTGGGGGCTTGTCATTGACTCGAGGGTGGTGGGGTGCTCACTTGAGTTGAGGAAGATGGGTTGGACGCCACCGAAGTTGGGTATTTCTTTTTTTTTTTTTGAATTATTTTAATTTTTAAATGTACATTATAAGTTAAGATGCATAATTACTATTGCAAATAAATGAATATAAGCATGTAATTATATCTAATTAATTAAAAATAAACCTTATAATAAATTGTGGTTGAACCTCTAACCAGGCTCCATCACGTCCGCTCCTTATTTTGTTTTCTAGTAAATTGATTTCGTGAGCTTTTTCATTTTTGTCAAAATAAAAATGGCAAAAGCTGACTCGGCTACAGGAAATGATATGAATAATGGTAAATGGATAAACGTCACCGTGAAAATTGGAGACCAGGGGAAGAAACAACAGAACATTGGATAAACACAAAAAATCAAACAAGAAAATGGGAAAAAATAAAAAGAAAAAAAGAAAAGAAAAGAAAAAAAGAGCAACAGGTGCATAACCTCAACGTACCATGTGACGACACGTGGTGAAAGAAGAGACGTCAAAGGCGGTGCTCCCGGCAAGTAACGGGTTCAGCCAGTAGGCAGTGATATTGGAAATTGGAGCAATGGAATTTGGAAATATAGATGACGAACTCGAACGGCGTCGTATAGCCTCAGGGTCTTTGCATTATAAATACGTTGCCCGAGACGCGGTGTTTTTCATTATTACTCTTGTTTTAGCCTCTCTCTCTGTCTCTCGTGTTAACGGTTCTGTTTTTCCTCGTTTCTTCCATTTTTGACGACTCTTTCTGTTCTTCTTGTTTGTTATCATCAAAACTTCCTTATCCTTTTTCGTTCTGAACCAAAAAAGGAAAAAAAAAAAAAGAAAGAAAAAGAAAATCATGTGTGGAATTCTTGCTGTTCTTGGTTGCTCCGATGACTCTCAGGCCAAAAGGGTTCGCGTCCTCGAGCTCTCCCGCAGGCAATTTCCCATTCTTATTCACCCTTTTCTTTGGTCATAATTTTAAAATGAGTTTTATGATTTTCTTCTTCTTCTTCTTTTCCTTTGTTTGTTTTTTGTTTTTCACTTATTATGTTTCAAACCTCACTTTCCGTATATAGTTATGTGACGATCTTAATCAAAATCTGTTCATAGTGACCAATGCTATAGAGCAATGGTGCCGTTTAATATATGTGGGACCCCCTCTTTATTAGTCGTGGATATATGATGTTAAACACCAGTGTGTTCTCAAGCATTTTTAATTATTTCGTCCCCAAAAGCCGCTTTCTTGGGGAGAAGAAACACTTTAGTTAAACATAAGAAAACAGTCCGTTTCTTGATAGTCATTAATTTGCTTAATCATACGTACGTACAATAGTTATATCTACACATATAATCTGAGAGGACCAAGCTTTAATCATTGATCATGGGAATGAAAATAGGAGTATGGTGGGAACTCCTTTTTATGGTGATCATCTTAAGCTATGTGGGAGGCGGGGTCCACTCTAAGAAAGTGTGGTTTAATAATGTTTGATTTTTTTACCTATAGTTTTGTTTTAACTTGGCTCTATAGAAGGGGCAATGAAGTTTGATTGAAGTACTAAAATGTCACTGTTGTTGTTGTACTGTATGCTCACAGATTGAAGCACCGTGGTCCAGACTGGAGTGGTCTCTACCAGCACGGTGACTGCTATTTGGCTCACCAAAGGCTTGCCATCATCGACCCTGCTTCGGGTGACCAGCCTCTCTTCAATGAGGACAAGACTGTCGCCGTCACGGTAATTATTTTTTAACCATACCATGATTCTAATTTTCCTTTTTAATCTTTTTACCGTAACATATAAATATGTTACATGTCACATAATTTGTACATGGTGAATTATTGAATGGTAACATGTCAAACACTGTCACACGGTAAATTTGGTTTGGCGTTGAAAGGGATGTAAGATTTGCTTAGCCAAAGGTGCGATTTGAATGAAATTTTGACTAATATATGTGCGATGAAAAAATTAGGTGAATGGGGAGATCTACAACCATGAAGATCTCAGGAAGCGTCTCCCCAACCACACGTTCAAGACTGGCAGTGACTGTGATGTTATTGCACATTTGGTGAGTAAATCTGTGCATTTAACAACTAAATCATGCGATATAAATGAGGAATCTGTAGTTGTTAGTGATTGACTACTAAATCATGTTTCATTTATGTCTGTTTAGTATGAGGAATTTGGGGAAGACTTTGTGGACATGCTTGACGGCATATTCGCTTTTGTTCTGCTCGACACACGTGACAACACCTTCATCGCTGCTCGTGATGCTATTGGAGTTACTCCCCTCTATATTGGCTGGGGACTTGATGGTATAATACGTGTTTCTCTTAGCCAGGCTGTGATTTATTTATTTTTCCTGTCATAATACATTTGTGTGTTTTGCCATGTGATGTTTTCAATTAACAAGCGTGCTTCGATTTAATTCAGGGTCGATTTGGATATCGTCTGAGCTTAAGGGCTTAAACGATGACTGTGAACATTTCGAGGTCTTTCCACCGGGTCACTTGTACTCGAGCAAACAAGGTGGATTGAGGCGTTGGTACAACCCTCCATGGTTCTCCGAGGCCATTCCGTCGGTCCCATATGATCCGCTCGCTCTTAGGAAGGCTTTTGAGGATGTAAGATTCTGCCAAATTCTAAGTGCAGTTGGACCTAAAAAGTCAAAATTTCTATCTTGAGCTCATGTATGTTGAGTGTGAAATATGCAGGCGGTGATCAAGAGGTTGATGACCGATGTACCTTTCGGTGTCCTGCTCTCTGGTGGCCTAGATTCATCTTTGGTCGCCTCGATCACGGCGAGACACTTGGCTGGTACCAAGGCTGCCAAACAATGGGGAACACAACTTCACTCCTTCTGTGTTGGCCTGGAGGTTAATTATCGAATTTCAAAGACTCTTGTTTGTTACAAGCAAATGATTTGACTTACAAACACTGTATAAACCTTCATATCCTGAGCAGGGTTCACCAGATTTGAAGGCCGCAAAAGAAGTTGCTGGCTATTTGGGAACTGTTCACCACGAGTTCCACTTCACCGTCCAGGTATCTTATCAATAAATCGCGTTTTAGCCATAGTTAAAATACCTATTCATTATGAGAAGCTGAATTGGTAAAGAGTTTTTGCATTTGCATGTGACAGGACGGAATTGATGCTATTGAGGATGTGATCTACCACATCGAGACTTACGATGTTACCACAATCAGAGCTAGCACCCCGATGTTCCTCATGTCTCGTAAAATTAAGTCGTTAGGTGTCAAGATGGTCCTCTCAGGTGAAGGCTCTGATGAGATCTTTGGTGGATATTTGTACTTCCACAAGGCACCAAACAAGGAAGAGTTCCACCGCGAGACCTGTCGCAAGGTACTTTTTTGTTTCTGTCAGTTATACTCTGTATTGCTTGCCAAAATTGAGGAAGGTTAAAGAAAATGACAAGTGTTTTTTATGCAGATTAAGGCCCTGCACCAGTACGACTGCTTGAGGGCTAACAAGGCAACATCCGCCTGGGGTTTGGAAGCTCGTGTCCCCTTCTTAGACAAAAAATTCATCAGCACTGCAATGTCTATTGACCCACAGAACAAGATGGTACGAATCTCGATAGAGTTTAATTTAAAGATTACTTGATTTTTAACAGGAGCATCAGACAAATTGGACCACAAATTTAATCACATCCGGTTCTAATACAAGTTTTCATTAAACGTTTTAATCCGTTTCAGATTAATAAGGAAGAGGGAAGGATTGAGAAGTGGGTGCTTAGAAGGGCCTTTGATGATGAGGAGCATCCTTATCTGCCAAAGGTACGTCTATTTACCCGAAAATGTTTTGATGCATAAAGCCTTAAAAGAGCCTTTAATCTTTCTTTCTTTTTCTTTTTCTTTTCTTTTTTTTTTTTTCCCCTAACTGTTGTTTTCTTTTGGATGCCCTGCAGCATATTCTTTACAGGCAAAAAGAACAGTTCAGTGATGGGGTTGGCTATAGTTGGATTGATGGCCTCAAAGCTCATGCTGCCCAACATGTACATATGCTGGTTTCTTAATGAAAAATGAATATATGACGAAATTAAATTTATTGACTTGAAATTTGATTGTTGCCCTAATTTTTCACAGGTGACTGATAAGATGATTCTTAATGCTGCAAACATCTTCCCCCACAACACCCCCACCACGAAAGAGGCCTACTACTACCGAACCATTTTCGAGAGGTTCTTCCCACAGGTAATGTTTAAAAAAACTCCTAACACAAGTCACAAGTTGTTCAACATGAGGATCAAAGGATTAGATAGAACAGATTATATTAATTTGCCGTTTCCTACTGTATTATGCAGAACTCGGCCAGGTTGACCGTGCCAGGAGGTGCGAGTATCGCATGCAGCACAGCCAAGGCCATCGAGTGGGACGCTTCATGGTCGAAAAACCTTGACCCCTCGGGTAGGGCTGCGCTGGGAGTGCACGTCTCTGCTTACGACAAAGCCTCGGCTAACAGCGGGGTAATGCAACCGGAGATCATCAATAACGTTCCGCAAATTGCAGTGAGCACCCCTGGAGTTGAGATCGTGAGCTAGTGGATTAATACTATGTAGTAGTAGCTGCAATAATAATAATCTGTAAGGGCCATTTGAGGCTGGAATTTACAGCATTAAGATGAGACTCTCTGCCTTGGCTTGATATATACCTTAAAGCCAGTGTGTAAAATCTGATCGACTACTCCTTTTATGGTGGTATGTAATATTAGTTTTTACCAATATATATATTTTGTAATGTTCTCTCCAATACAAGTTTTTGAAAGTGTGGTATTGTTATCCCCATATATTGGAGACGTTCATATTACACATGAAATGTCATCTTGGTTTTTGCAAGCAAGATTGAAGATTCCAATCTGATCATTTCTTTATCAACCAATTCAATCCGTCAATGTAATCATCCAAGTTTTCATATATTTTCAAATTGTTACTCATCAATAATGCATAATTGATGTTTTAGGCATCTTTCAAAAAATAAAATAAATAAAATTAAAAAATGGAATTTTAAATCTGGGATGCTAATAGGCTTGTTTCTGTGCAAGGACACAGCTTCTGTTGCTTATAAAAACCCAAAGTAGTTGTTGTCGTGAGGGTTCTCCCTTTAGCAATTGTCAACTGAAAGTGTCTACCCTTTTGTTTCATACAAGTGTTGGTCACTGGTGTAAAGGTAAGCCCAATCCTATTCCCCAAAAAAAAAAATATATTGGTAGGCCCAGTACCACTTGTTAAGTCCAGTTATTCGGCCTTTTTTTTTTCCAATGTGGTCGGTCTAAAATGTAACATTGAATAGATGTGACCAAGAAGACTACTTCGATTATCGGACTACATTTATATTACATTTAAATATAATATAATTTTTATTTACATAAAAAAAATATTATATTTAAATATCAATTATATTATAATTTAATCCAATATTATTATTATTTATCATTCTACTATTTTTATTATTTTTATCAATCACATCACATTTTTTTTTCTATTTTTTCTCTTTATTTTTATTAATCATATCATATATAATACAATTCAAATACTTTTCATATAAACATGTATTGTATTTGAATATAATATAAATATTTTTCATCTAAACACATATTACATTTAATGTGTTATATTCAAATATAATACAAACATAATATATTATCCAAACACTCACTAAAAAGTCAAGTATATTGTCTTTTCTGTTCCCTCAAACTGTAATTTATGAAATCTTCTCGCTGTTCACCAAGAGTACTTGAGGAATGTGGTGTTAAGCCTAGAGCAATAGGACAAAATTGATCGAAACTTGCTTGCTAAATATAATATGGTACATACTTATAGTAATTTGTAGGTCTTAAAATGGTTAAAGTAAACAATAAAATTATTAGTATTTCTTAGTAGTAAATAGTTTGTTTATCTAGATATTTAAAACTTTCTATTTATTTTTATTAATTTCGTAAAAATACTTTATAACGATTACAACTTCTAGTTATTAATCCACCAGACTTTGTAGCAATAAATAAACTAATATTAAAATTAAAACAAAACAAAACAAAAGTGTGGCTGCTGGGATTCGAGCCCAGGTCTCCACGGCCACAACGTGGAATTCTCACCACTAAACTACAGCCACTTGTGTGACGAACTCTTCTCCCGGTAAATAAATAATCTATTTTTTCGTAGAACAAAAACCCAACCTCGAGAGTAGATTCCAACGTTGGTCAAGAGTCAAAAACATCGGCTGCGGACCATAACAACCGTCAATATCATAGATCATAGATCTCTCGACTTCCATTTATTTATTTTCTTTTTCTTTCTCTCTATTTTTTTTTTTCAAAGCCAGTAATCATTGGATAACCAGGAAACTATTTTAGTACTTCCATTCTAAATAATACCAATTCATTACAATATAACTTTACAGGAGAAAAGAGGTGCAACTTTTTACACCCTTCTCACAAATCATAGCACTAAACAAAGAAAAATCTTAAAATCTCATAGATTGCTACTTTGTTAGGCAACAGAAAATAATAAATTAGAAAAACAAAGCAGAATAAAATAATTGGTTCCAAGTATCAGGCAATCCAGGAAGACACCAATGGCTACAATCCGCCGAGCGTGCCGGGTTAGACCTCTGTTCAGGACTCAAATCTCCGCTGTATATTGAGGGATGCCCATCTTTTCTGAGCTCCGAAAGCATGGTTATGTCGAGCAAATACGCCGGACTTTGCATGTCCCTTATTATGGTGTCCACCACTCTCATTTGCTCCGGGTAGGCCCCAACGTGGTACGTTGACGCGCCACTCATCGGCGCGGTCTCCCCATAACAGTTCTTTGTGGCGGTGGTGGTTGCCCCAGCATTCCATTCACTTGGGCTGTCAATGAACAACTTGTGTTAGTACAAGCTGACTCCACATGTAATGAACTTAATGAACCTTCATTAGTTCCTCATTCATGTCCTTACGATGTTATGGATCCTCACTCATTTCTTTCCTTTTTTTTTTAATTAAAAAGAGATAATTAGTGTCATCATGTCTTCTATTTTACGTTTTTAAAAGGATTACTAATAGAAGGTAAAGAACGTAATCCAATTTTACTACAAAAATGAGCCCACTATAAATCCAGCGCCACACAATTCGATAGCAAAAAAACATTTAATTTTATCTATAGAAGAGAGAGAGAGAGACAGAAACGTCCAATTGCTGCACGTTTTAGTTACCCTTTGGAAAGTAATAGCCGACACTAGTTTTGGCCAAGAACACTTGCAGCTGTTGTGACCAAGTCCAATGACTGGCCTTCTTTGCACTGTGGTATTTCTGCTTAACTACAGTGTGGAATAGAAGCAAATCTAGCCTTTCTTTTGGATATTGCATGTGAGTTCAGTGCCACCGACAAATACAAAATGCCATTTGAGGATAAATAAATGAAGGAAATGAAAAAGTTTCTTTCTTTAAAGTAACCGGAAATGGCTGAGAAAGGATGATATGAATGTCAAGGTTTTCCTTTGCCACCGCTAAAATTCAAAATAAAAGGAGTGCAATTTGAATAATTGGGGTCATCAAGATGTCTACAAAGTTGAATTACATCACTCCCAAAAAAAAATGCTTTGGGAGATAGTAGTATTAAACACAATAATATTAAACTAATTGACAGTGAAATCCTAATAACCTAATCATTAATCATGCGAGACTCACTATTTATGAATACTCACTTTTTATTAATACGTAATATTAAATATTTTGATGTTTTTTAACATTGTTTACTCCTAATTTTACCGCACCTTATAGTCAACGGGAACGGTTAAAGAAGTTTGTGAATCCAACTGGGACCAAAATAGAATAGGGTCAGGTAGGGTCTACTTGACCAATTTGCATCCCAAAATCCAGCTAAGTATGGGGATGGATTTTTTGTGCTTGGAGCCAGTAGAGTAAACAATAATGAAAATTGTACGCAAAGCAATTATTTTAGAGAGAGAGAGAGAGAGAGAGAGAACTCACTTGTAATGCGTGGGAGAAATAGAGAGAAAGAAGACTCTGGTTCTAGTTCTGTCAACGTTGGCGTCAACCCAATTGGCCCATGTTCTCAGCCCTTTCTCCAATGCAGCCACTCGATCCATGTCTTGGTAATACTGTCCTCCTGATTCCATGTAGTCCCACCTACACGTTACCACATATTAATTATACCAATTACACATCCACACATAAATTATACAGACACACAAAGCTAAATTACAAATAGTGTCCAAAAATGCTCCAACAAAGAAGATCACATCTACTAGCTTAGGGATGATTTTGTGGTTGTTTTGTACTCATTCATTTATTAGGTTCGTTAAATTCCTGTATTTTTAACCTCAATTGGTGCTCTTTATCTTTTAGATACACATTAATTTTACATGTCAATTTCAAGACTTGGACATCATCAACAAGAATTTCCCGCCTATAAAATAATTAGCAATAATGACGTTTAGCCCTCTGCTTTACTTTAGTTTAAGAATATAATTGAAAGGAACAACTTGCTTACCCTTGGAGAGATCCTTTGTGGGTCCACCAGTGGCCGGTGTTGAAAGACAGCACGTCGGCGTTGCGCCACGCGTCGCCGTTGCCGGAGATGTCATCCAGCCTCAGAATTCGCTTCCCTTGAGCCACATCAATGTCCACCAAATATGGGGCTCGGTAGAATGAAAGGGATACACCGTAATCCTGCAATTGTTACTGACATTTAGCATAACCCAACAACACAGAAAGGCCTCTTCTTTATCCATCATTTTGGCATCTCAACTTTTGGACAAAAAAACATCACACTACAAGCTTTAGTGCCTTTGAAGTTGGCCCCAACTGGCCAAAACATTATTGTATAAAAACCACCGTTTGGGCCCCTCAATAAAATTTCTCCATCTTGCGCCTACAAAAGCAAATAGGATATTTTTCCCACTATTTTTTTTTCTTTTGTTTATAAATATAGCCTGTTAAACATAAATAAATAAATAAATAAAGTAGTAGTTCTTTCTTGCTATGATACTGGTGACCACTGCTTTGTAGAGAGAGAAAGAATACTGCCATGGCATTGATTTGGATTGGCTTTTCAGAATAAACTTCAAAACCCATACTTAAAATAAATACACACATTCAAACCTGTTCTTCTGTTGTTCACCAAAAATTCAGATCAAAAAACCCAAAAAAAAAAAAAAAAAAAAACTCACCAAGAACATAAACGTGGAGAGAGGATCCCCTCTGACCATCTGCGTCTGAGCCCCACGCGCCGAAGCGGAAACCATACAAATCAACGACTCCCATTGGTTCCTCCCAAGTGAATCCCCAACAAACATCACTGTTTTTCCTTTCATCTTCAGCAGAAACTCAATCCCATTGAATCTACAACCCCAAAAATAAATCAATAATAATAATAAAATACCCACTTTGTAAAAAACTAACCCCAACAAAACCCACATTGCCCAAAAAGAAGAAAAAGGAAAGAAAGAAAGAAAAGAAAAGAAAGTAGCTACCTTGGAAGCTCACAATTGAGGGGTCTCCAACGATACTTTAGATAGTCGGTGTCCGGACGGCCGTACATTTGGCAGTTGAACTCGGCGTCGATTAAAGGACAGTCGGACGATTGGTAGAGAGGGTAGGAGTCGTCTCTGACCCAAGTGCCGGCGAACAACGCGCAGTTGCTTTGGTTGGTCTGAAACATTGGCTGCCTTCTGTGGTGCTGGTGGCTATGGTGGTTCTTCAAGCTCATTATAATCGCTGACCAACCCAAGTGGCTCTGCACCAAAACCAGCCATAGAACCACAAGGAAGGAACAACAATGCTGGGAGTGCAGAAGAAGAAGAAGAGCCATTCTGTGGAAAAAAAAAGGGCAGAGTTTTGGAAAGCGGAAAAGGGTGAGAGAGAGAGAGAGAGAGAGCAGGACTTTGATGTATTACATGTATTATTACAAAAGATTGTGTTGGATTTGGATTTAGTTCTGTTTGTGTTGTAATTTATAATTTGTTTACGAACAAATGAAAATAAATAAAATAAATAATAATAATAATAATAATATTTTATTTATTTACCACATTATATTTATATTTGTCACGTTATATTAATATTATATTTAATACTTTTCACTTAAATATAAAAATATTACATTTAAATATCAATTATATTATATTTTAAATTTAATACAATTATTATTCATTATTTTATTTTTTTTACAACTTTCATCAATCACATTACACATTCTTTTTTTCTCTATTTTTATCAATCATATTACATATATTCTTCTTTTTTTATTTTTATTTTTATCAATCATATTACATATAATACGATTTAAATATTTTTTATCTAAATACATAATTCAAATATATTGTAAATATTGTTTTATTTAAATATAAATTATATTTAACATATTATATTGAAATATGGTGTGAATGTGATGTATTATTCAAACCGTATATGACATGGGTGTTTTCTTGTTTTGTTTTGTTGTGTGCATGTGAAGGCGGGCTCACGTGGAGTAAATGGGACTTTTGGTGACGGTGGAGGTTGTGACTTGTGAGTGTGTGAGAGACATGGATTTTTTTTTCTTTTTTGGGCAACTTTTGAAAAATTGCCCATCAATTGCCTTCTCCATTGCAATTAGCGGGCGTTTCCCAAGCCCATCACGAGGATTTCAATCTGTTTTCTTCGTACTATGAATCCCGTTTTGCAACATTTTCCTTGGAAAATTAGTATTAATGGTGACCCTCTATATGGGAAAGTTAGTAGTTTCTAGGAAAAGTTTAAAATTTTCTTATTGATGATAAGGTGATTTAGTTTCTGTAATTACTTGGTCAACACTTCTTTGTTTGACCTCTGTCAACTTTCCTTCTATGTTTAATTTGCCGAGTAAGAATAGCAATAATCTCACTATAAATAATAAAAGAAAATGGTTCTTTCTTTTATTGGCGAGTAAGAATAACAGGTTCTTCTCCAAAAATAATAAATAATGATAATAATAATTAATAAAATTAACAGATAACTATCTAGTGAAGGCATTATTTGATCACAAGGCATTCCTTTCAACCAGCTAGCAGTTTCAAATGAAATTATTATTCAAGTCACAACATACATTAAACCTTGAAGAATCATTGTTTTAAGACACTATAAAATGAGTGAGATTGCATTAAAAAAGAAAAAAAAAAGAGTAGTATGAAAAAGAAGCCAATTGGAATATGGGTCCAAGAACAGCACATAACAATGTTTCTTTGTTGAAAAAGTTGGAGAGGGAGAGGCGGCCGAGGAGGCAAGCAATGTGGGTGAGGCCACCACAAAAGCAAAGTAGTCAACTTGGCCATGAAATCAGCCTCTCTCATTTCTCTGTTCTCATCTCTCTTCTTAAGTAGCCTCATAGTTTGATTCCTACTACATCTCTTATCATCAATCAAAGATTTAAAGGAAGGCAGACAAAGGAATACATTACTTGCCTAGCCACACCAACGAAAAAAGTACTTCTGTTTTCACCTTTTTATCATCAATTTTTGTTTCGAAAAGATGCAATTCAAAAAGACTTTCGAAAGCAAAGGTTCTGTACTTTCCTTCACCTACATACATTGGAAGAAGAATATCATTCTTTCTTGTTCACTCCTTGTGGACAACTAGGGTGTTTTCTCAGCTATTTATAATAATAAAAAAAAAAAAAGTTTTTTGCCAATTTGCTATCTCAATCAGCCTCATCATCTAACATTTTTGGTTTTACAAGTAGTTAATTGAGACTTCAAGTTGAATTTTAATATCTTTATTTAAACAAAAAATATGGATTTAGTATCTTATATAGACTCTCGATTTATTATAAGAACACTTTTATTTATTCTGAACGGATTTTAACTCTATAAAGATGTATTATTTTTTTTTCAAGTTTTTTTAAAGAAAACTTGAACCTATAAAGAAATGTTAACTTAAAAAAAATAGATAGTAGATAGGAATGAAATTAAAATTATAATAATTTTTTATTATATTTCTCCAGGCGTAGGCATTTGGAGCAAGTATTCAATTTTAATTTTACTCAAATGCAATACAATTTTACACCAAACACAAATTTTACAGCAGTGCTACGAAAACAATTACTATTTAAAACATTTTTAAAACAATCACATCAACTTTTCAATTCCATTATTTATCTATACTTTTATCAATCACATCAACTTTTTAATATTAAAATACTTTTCATCCAAACACACATTTCATTCAAATACAAAACAAATACTTTTCAACTAAATACAATATTCAAAAAAATAAATTTCATTCAAATACAATCAAAATACAATGCGTTTACCACTATATTCAATACTACAAAATGGGGTGTTATGGGACATACTGTTAGAAATATGGTTTACGAGGCGTCCATAGAATGTGATGGATACGCGTGCTAACATTTTGCAACTTGCTAGCGTAACCTTCAACTTGGCCACTATATGTATTTTGGTCCTAGCTCCCCATCACCAAAACGAAAAACATCATTTGAAAAAAAATAATAAAAAAAAGGTTGTGAAATCTGGAATGTTGATCATTTATTTGCAGCTGAACAACACAAGGGACAAATGCTAAAACGAACGAGCACCAATCTTAAGGTGAATTCTGTAGTACTAGTAGGGTGTTTTATTGTGATTTATTTTGCATATCAAATGATATTAGAATTATATTAGCTATCAATCAATTATATTAATAGTATCTAATAAAGACCTAACTATTCAAAATTACAAAAATAAAAAATAAAAAATAAAAAGGACTTTTGTGGTAGGGTATCATGTTAGCATTGTGCATACTGGAATATCGAATCATATTAAAAGAAATCAAACATATAACGACTGTTGAGAAGTGCAAAATATCACCAATGTATCTCGGCAAAGTATTTAATCATACCTTAAAAACAAAGTCATCTTAAATTTTAATACAGGATTTTTGTAGTGGAGAAAAAAAAAACTCAATCAATAATGAACAATTCTATAAAAAAAAAAAAAAAAAGGCCTTGATAGACATTTAACAATTCATACCGGTGCACTTTATTAAACGATTATAAGATATTAATATCTAATTGACAAAAATTGAGTAATCAACTAGTTTTGGTTGGGGTAAATCAATAGATTCCTCACGTCCCAATTTCAAGTTTGGAATGTATGTATACATTTGCATATATATATATATATATTTGTTATTGTACTAGCGTTGTTAAATTGACTGTCAAAAGTTGGACACATAACATATGCTAATGGGACAATGATTGTGGGCAAATAAATTAAAGGAAACGCCCGCTCTGGCTTGACATGAACATCCGAGCAGGACTTTGAAGATGTTGACAGACCAATAAAATGAATGGATGGAAATGTGACAGCAACAAGGTAAGTCGATCTAATCTAATGGGATGGAAAAAAACAGTAATCTTAAGTTGGAGACTCTCTTATAAACCTTTAACCAAGAGTTAGAGGTGATATAAAATCCTCCTTCCTAGTCATCATTGTCTTTTTGTTTTGTTATGTGAGGAGATTTGGCCAAAAAGGTACGATCTGGGAAAGGTTTTATACACATACTCACAAGTCACAAAGTACATCGAAGAAGTCCCACTTTTCATCACTGATTTTGTTAGAATCCAAAAGAACAGAAGGGAAAAAAAGGGCATGCACATATATGTTGCATTAACAGCAAAACAAACATGTGTTAGTTATGAGAGTAATTTTTAATTAATCTCATCTAAATTTTTTGATATCATAATTTGGATGTCAGCTTAAGGTTGCATTAACGAGCTAATCCGTCCATTTTGTTTACTCTTTAATTATCAATAAAAGAGAAAAATTATAGGGTTTCATATGGAATTACAGCTGCAAAAGATACTGTTACGTTATAAATTTATTATAAAGTTGTAATTTATGCTCTAAATTTTAATTTTAATAATTTACTTCCTAAACTTATAAATTTATAACAATTTGCACCATATTGGTAAATAATGTTGATTTTTTAATGAAAATTGACACTTTCCTTACATGTAAGTTGTTAATTAAGAACATAAAATTTTTTTTAATTAATATTAGTCCAAATTTATATTTAAAATAAAGTTAATTCAAATTTTTTTTATTTTGATAAAACTTAATTAAAGATCTAAACCTTAATAAATTTAGCTTAACACAGATAAAAATGATTATTCATGTTATGAATTAATAATTCATGTACAAATCACATGTTAATTTCCTTGAAAAAATTAATAATATTATCAATAGGGTGCAAATTATTATACATTTACAAGTTTGTAATGTAAATTATTAAAATTAAAAATTCAGGATGTAAATTATAACTTTGTGATAAGTTAGGGTGTACAATGTAAAAAAGCCTTTGTTTTTCCCCTTGGCACCATACAAGTCACATAGCAAAGAATTTGTTTAACCTTTTTGTTAAAGGAAAATTTGTACATGAATTTGTACAATAGAATCTTATTAGTAAGAATAAAAATGTTTTTATCATGTGATTAGTCTTTTAACATTTAGATCTATGAGTAAAGGGTAATTTTGTATTGCATGATATAAATTTTAGTGTGAGACACTTATAAATTAAACTGTTAAATATTTTATCTTCAAAAAACTATTTTCTACCGGTAATACAAAATGAGAAGTTAAGTCTTAGCGTAGAACACTCATTTGTTTAACCTTTTCATTAAAGGAAAATTTATGCATGAATTTCTACGATAGAACCTATTAATGTTTTTATCATTTGATTAGTCTTTCAACATTTACATCTATGAGTGAATGGTAGTTTTGTATTGTATGATGCAAACTTTTCAGTGTAGAATACTCATAAATCAAACCATTAAATATTTATGGGACGTTTGGTGTCATAATTATATTCACATTACGTTTAAACGTAATAGAATTTTCATTATGAAAACAATTATTATTCCTTTGTTTTCTAGAAAACAATTATTATTCCATTTTTTTTAAACAATTATTTATTAGTTTTTCAATTTTTTTATTCACATCATACTCTTTTTCTTTCTAACTTTTTTAATGTATTCTTACTAATTACATTAACTTTTTAATTTTAAAATATAATTTAAATACTTTTCATCAAAACACACATTTCATTCAAATACAAATCAAATACTTTTTATCCAAATACAAAATACATTCCTAAAATTATATTCAAACACAATACGAATGTAATACATTTACCAAATGTCTAATTAATATTACATGATGGTGGAATATTTTTTTATATTTATTAATTTTTCTTGTTAACAACTATTTTTTTAAAGTTCATTTTTATTATTTTGTTGAACTTAAAATTAGTACTTCTATCCAAATCAAATACTTTTTATCAAAACATAAAATACATTCTTAAAATTGTATTCAAACACAATATGGACACAATACGAAAACATTTCATTCAAATACAAATCAAATACTTTTTATTCAAATACAAAATACATTTCTAAAATTGTATTCAAATGCAATACAAGCACAATACGTTTACCAAATGCCCAATTAATGTTACACGATTGTGGAATATTTTTTTTATATTTATTATTTTTTTCTTGTTAACAACTATTTTTTTAAAGTTCATTTTTATTATTTTGTTGAACTTAAAATTAGTACTTCTATTGTTATTTTATAAAAATATTATACAGAAAAGTTCTAAAAGAAAATCATAGAACGTTTGTTTTTCGTATTACATTACATTGCATTGCGTTTAAACGCAATACAATTTTCATCCTAATGTAAAAGTTTTACGTTCAAATATAATGCTTTTCTATAATACCTCAAATACATTTATAATTCTAAAAGATTTTAAAAATATTCACATTATATTCTTTTTCTGTCTTACTTTTTTTATTTACTTTTATCAATCACATCAACTTTTCAACTCTAAAATACAATTCAAATACTTTTCATCCAAACACACATTGCATTCAAATACAAAGCAAATATTTTTCATCTAAATACAAAATGTATCTAATATATCACGTTCAAACATAACGCGAACGTAATATTTTTATCAAATATCCCATCTTTAAAAAACTATTTCCTATAGGTAATGCAAAATGAGGTCTTGGCGTCGGACACTCGTTTGTCTCCAAGGTCATTTGTTTAAGTTAAGGAGATTTCTGTCTATCTTTTAAACAAAACAACAACAAGAACAAAGTTCCTAATCTTCTTCCAAACCAGGCTTTGTAAATTGCAAGAATCTGTTAGCCCTACAATTCCAGCCAAAGCGTCGTAAAGGGCTGCCTTTGCATTTACATCTCTTAACCTGTACAGTGAAAATATGAAAAGTTCTTCTTAAATTAATTTCTTTTATACTTTTGAACGGCCACGTCTATATTAACACGACGTTTGTCTCGTTTTTGGACAAAATGCGGTGCTGATCACCTTTGGTTGTATTAGTTTATGCTAAAAAGCGTTAACTAAGCTCCCAGCGGTTGATTTCTTTCTTCGCTTGTAGCAATTCCGATAGAAATCAACTGCATATGGCCTCTTCAAGTTGGCATCTTTTGTGGAGAACTCTTGACTGGTTTCAATAATACATGGTCTAGCGTCAAGGCTGTTCTGTGTTCGCTCCTCCTACAGGGATATCAGTCAAACATTAACAAACAAACACAGAGAGAGCGAGAGAGAGAGAGCAGTTGATTCAGGGCAAAATGGAGAGTACCAGCACAACCATGGTGACACCGTTATGTACTGCAGAAATCCTGGTGAAAGATCACAATGGTCAGCAAAACACATCAACCAATCCTAATATAACTCTGAACACCTGAAATCCTGTAGTAATTATACTTTCGAAAGCAAGTTTAGCTATATGTCATTTTGTTTCATGGCCCGAGTCAAAAACCACAGAAAGAACTATTTTTAGGATGGCAAAATTGGCGGGTGTATGTGTAACTTTGTTTCTTTTAAGTTTAGCTGACTTGGTATTTCAATCACACTTGCTCTTGATAAAAAAGAGCAAACCTGGTGAATAATTGGAAAGGGAACTACTTGCCAAATCAGTTTCTCCAGAAAAACAAAAACTCCCAACTACCAAGTGGAATTACATAACCAGCCTTCCCATGTCAATATACCAACTACTGATCTAGATCTGTTAAGAAGTAACTAGAGAACCTTCTCTTCTTTAGAAAAAAAAAAAAAATGGTTTTGTGGTGCCAAAGGAGGAATCAAGTATCTTTAGATCTTTACCTAGTTGGGATGACAAAACATGATTTCCAAAGGAAAACAAAAAGCAAAAAACGAAAGGAAATCGTAAATCTTAATTCACTAGTCTCTCCCCCCAAGTAGAACAAAAAAATTACACTCTTTGGCTTGAGAAAGAGAAGAAAGTGACAAAAATCCACATGCAAGGTCACGTGATATATATGTATGTATGTACGTACGTACGTGTAGTGAGAGAACAGTAATGGAACAAGACAATCGTTCTCCGGCAACAACGCATCTCATGATGCAGAACGTTTAAATCAACTCAAGAAAGAGATCAGAAGGATGGAATAAGTAAATATTAACATTAAACTCGTGCTATCTCTGAGAAGTTTATACTTTCTCCTTTGAAAGGAGTTGTAATACATAGAAACATACAATAATAAGATAGCCAAGAGGCATACCTAATATGAATATACCAAGTAATATAAGATGATATTACAGTTACATCCAAGTTTTATGCATTTTGGTCGTAAGTATGCCTATGGTCTAGGCAGTTAAAAGTATATTTGCCTACATAATTATACAGCGTCAAAATTTCCAACTAATTACAGCTATTCACAGAGTTAGAAAGTTTCCAGCATCTTCTTCGCCCAGCGAGGGACTAAGCTACTTTTACCAGGTACTGAATTTAATTATGATCCGCACTTCAGAAAACGTAGTAACTTTAACATTTTATTCTCATTTTTTCCATTTTCTAAAAGCACGTAAGAGGTAAGACATACTCCAATTGGTCTGTGACTCGACCATCTTCAGTTTGATCTGCTTGACATACTTCAGAGACGGCACTAGATCTATCAATATCAATACTATCTCCATATTGACAGATATCACCACGAAATTTAGGTCCCAGTCCTGCATGGTTGCAAAGACGCATTAAGTATGCCAGTTCACAGTTTGGCAAATTACCATTGTCTTTTGAGCTCTTTAAGCAGATGACGAAAACATTTTTACCTCTTAACGGGCTTGATTCAGCTGAAGGGAATTTGAGTTGTTTCTGGCACATGATAGTATCCTGGAAATCCAGGAAAGTATATTCCAGAAACTGTAACCTCTCAGAAGCTTTCATCTGTGAAAACCCAAATGAAGTCGTCCATGTGTTTAGCACACTAGGAACGGCAGGCAAAACCAATCTCTCCACTCCTAGTTCCATAAGCATCTGAGAAATAAAAATAGTAGAAACGATGATGAGCAAATTGACCGAAAAAAGCCATAGTTCCAAGTTTAAAACAATATGACTACTTGAAAAAAAAGTTTTCTTTACGGAAAGAAATTTCATTAAGTTAATTTTTTTTCTTTTTAAATGAGCTTTGAGGAGAAAAATAACAAACATCCAAAACTTGTTTGTTATTCAACATCCATGCAAGGGATATTAAGTGGCCAACAAAGGAAATTTACGGTTAACATACTATTATAAACACTGACACGAATTGAAAATGATTGAGGCAAATAAATTTTAAATGTTTCTTGTGGAAGAATATCATTTTCAAATTAAGCATAAGGCATGCAACGCAGCTACTATCAACATTGTTAAAATCAAGAAATCAGGGAAATGTAGTTCTTCTGATTAATAAACATGCTCACAAGTTTTGCATTTCTATTTCGGAAATACCCAAATAGTTCATTTATTATATAAAGTAGATAAGTCGAAATTATGTGAAAACACAGATGTTGAAAACATTTGCCCCCATCAATTTATAAGAACCTTAGCAACTAAATGGACCACAAAATAGGAGAAGGAAAAGCCCAAAGATGCTATTCGTTTGGCCATTTTGGAAAAATTCCCTCTCCCCTGCCCACTCCCGGAACAATGAAAAGAATCAGCAACTCCCATACCTTTTCAAGCTCATTCATCAATATGCGACACATTCCACGTCGTCGGTATTGAATTCTTGTACCAACAAGAGGAACTTCTGCCACCTTCTGTCCATAGATCCTTGAGGGGGGGTAAAAAAAGAAAATAAGAGAGAGCAAAAGAAAATATTTAGTTATATACTACAAAGAAGCAAAAAACTTGGAGATATTTAAACTGAAGTGCTACCAATTTCGAAATATTATGTCAATAAAGCTCTTACAAGCCACCACTCCCCCACAGAGAGAGGGGAGAAAAGAAAGAACAAAAAATAAAATAAAAAAGGCGAGTACAACTCACCTCACAGTAGCAACAGAAATCAATTCTTCATCTTTTGCTAAGAGCACTGTATAGAACCCTTGGAAGTCCAAACGTTTAAGATCTGACCTGCAGTTCCAAATTAAAAGGAATAAGTCATGGCTGATTTGTAGCTTTTCATAAACTTCTATACAATCAAGCAGCACAACTAACAAAGCAATAAAACTAAAAAGGTTTTAGATACGAGAATTTGCTTGAATAATGTAGGACATGACACTTCTTAACAGTGGCAACACTAAAAGAAAAAATTAGGCAGCTTCTATATTTTCCAATGAAAGAACGCAACCACAACAACACCCCGCATGCCACCACCCTCAACACCCCCCACCCCAACCCCCCCCCAAACCCAACCAAACAAAACAAAATAATAGAAACAATGGCGCTATAAGAAAAGAGAGGAGATTACAACTAATAACAGCTTTGAACTGTATGATAACACAAATATATATATATATATGATAACAAAGTTACAATTAATGTGGGAAATCGAGCATAAAAACCTCTATCAGGTAGTTGTCTTTCCATTAAGGTAATTGCACATTTATTTAAAATCACAGATTGCACGTCAAAAACCAACCTTGAACAAATGTCACGTATCACGTATACCAGAACAGAAGAAAGCAATCCGAATAGAAGAAAGCACAATCCAAATCACGTATCAAGTCAAAAACCAACCTTGAACAAATATCAATGCAAAAAGGGTTATAAGAGTATTCCTCACCCTCTATTGAATAGAATATCTTCCATGAGATCTCGCCTTGTATGAGCATCCTTAACGGGCTCAAAACACTCGTGCATCACACCAAGAGCAACATTTAGCTTGCTACAGTTCTCCGTCAAGGCATCAGTAGAGTTAGAACTGTAGCTATCAGTCTTTGTTGACTTCAATAACGACCAAGTTAGGTTGTCCTCGGACTCCCCACCCACATTAACCAATTTTCCTAGAAGCTTCTGAAGGTTTAAAAATATCTGAAAGATGTAAAAGATCACGATTTCAGAGGGAAAGGTGATTATAACAAAACAAATCCATGAAATGCATAATCACGCTTTTGTTCTCCATGCACCATGCAGTGTTTTATGACAGCATGGCCATCAGGTAAAAGAAAAGAAAAGAAAAGAAAAACAAACTAAATAAATTATAGTAGCACTAATCCCTTCCACTTACCTTCCCCACCGCGCACCAACACCCCCCCCAAACCACAACCCAACCAAAAGAAAAGAAAAAAGAAAAAACAAAGAAAGAAAAAAGAAAAAAGTTTCAAAAGATAGGAAATGGATGGAGTTTACTAAAGGGAAGATTCTGAAATTGTGGTATCCAAGTAATACCTTTTCACACATTTCATTGCAAAACCAATTTTCCATATGATAACTTCCCAGTTGGGATGGCTGTCTGCCCCTCAAGCACCCAGCATGATCTATCAAATTAACAAACTACGTCAGAGACATTTCACAAAAGTGCATATGTTTTACGGTTGGATAAAAGATAACCTACAAATACGCTCGCATTGACTGCATGTGAGAATATTTTCATTCTTAGTTTGTTCCTTGTTCTCCTGGGGTTTGCTTTCTCCACAAATACCACAACAGCAAGAAGGGCAGAACCAGTCGCCATCTGGAATTTCCTATTAGAAGCAAAATAATTTTCATTCCACTCTTATTAAATAGCCCAGAAAAATGAGTCAAGAAAACTTTCAAAACGAAAGATAAAAAGAACGAGTTTGAAAGGTAAAAACAAGGAAGCTAACAAAGAATCTACCTCCAGCCCAAGACAGTTCTTATGAAATGATGATGGGCATTGATCACATAACAGTAATTCACCGCCATAATGGCACACAGAACAAATGTAGTCATTCTCTCCACGGCACCAATTGCTCTTCACTCCACCACATGATTTAACTGTTGAGCTTTGCATCTTGCAATCATTTAAAATTTCCTTCTGGCAGTCTAAGAGAGACTTGCCATCTTTCAAAACTATATTGGCAGAAGGTTTGCGGCAACTGCTGCCAGCATGGACTTCAAAGCTACTAACACCAAACACCTTCCCACAGCAGCTGCACTTGATTCCGTCACGAGTTATTCTCCCTTCAGCTAAAGCACATCGGTCCTTTCTGCTAAGATAATAAACTTTTGCCCTTGGTAACACTTTGTTATTGTCTATCAACCAAGAAAGTATACTTCGCGGATTGCGATGTGTGGAATTTGGAATAACCACTTCTTGCACACGCTTGCTTGACCTTAATACACATTTTGAACGAGTATGATCCTTACCATACCTAGAGCTGATGCAAGCACGTGATTTCTTACTCTTTTTCACTTTCAAAAGAGTGGAATTTTGATCCTTCGGATGACTTGGCTTTCCATCCTTCTTTAAACATTTAGCATTTATCTTTTTTGGATTTCTTCTAACCCCTTGAACCTTTACTTTATCAGGCTCCACAAGTTTAAACTTTGCAACACTAGAAGACTCTCCATATGACTTTTTGGACAGTGCGTTTGGTTGAACCAAGTTTTCCTGAATGTCAAAGCCATTTACCGTGAAAGATAACGTGTTACCAGTAGAAAAGCTCTCACTTCCTTCACCAAAGTTTATGCATTTGGCAGGTCTACATGAAGAGATAGTACTCTTGTTACTTTCTTCTTTCAAATAACCTTTGTAGGCAGCCAGAATGGAGTAATAGATCTTTCCTGCTGGTGACTTATACAAAACCGTCTTTCGACCTGTATTCTCGTGAGTATGCACCTCGATTTCCCATCCCTTAGCAAAAAGTTGCTTTTTGGCTTCTGATCTCATGTCGCCTGCTGCTTTACTTCTTTCATTTCCATACAAACAATACTCCATAATTGGGTGAGAGCAACGGTCCGGTTTGGTGCCTTCAGTGAATTGACCATGTTGTAGTTGTTTAACAGGTAGATACACGGTGGATAATGAATTCAGTCTTTGTGGGTCATTTTTGGACGCTGAAGAAAGCATATCTCCAGCTGATTCCTTCAGGAACTTGCAGATTTGAGATAGAGAATAGATACACCGTCCATCAGGAGATGTATACCGTTTTCTGGGAATTCCATTTTCACACGAGGAGTCAATTTTCCAGCCCAAATGTAAAAGATGCTTCCAAACATCCGTCTTTACAGAATCTCGACATCTTGACTTCCAAGGCGTTCCACTATGAATATTGGCGTAATATTCATCAATGGCACTGGGGCAAAATGCAGCTCCATCAAGCATCTCTGAGCTAACAGGCTGCCACCTTCCTGTATTCGTACAAACTGGACCAACAGACTTCCCATCTATCTTATCAAAACTGTTGCTCAAAATGCCATCAACACTATGGCTAACTGAGCTAGCTGGAGAACTCCCATCACGATTTGAAGGCAACATTGGCAAAAACTGAGGGATCAAACAAAATGCTTCTTTCTGGAGAGACGCACTCGAGTCAGTCGAAAGATTCGCAGTTGATGCATCACAGTTCACTATAGAAGCCAACTGATCCATATCAGGTTCCACAAAAGCAGTACTTGGACCGGTAGTGATCCTGCAACTTTGAAGCGATCCATCAGCAATCCTACCACTAAATTCTCCTGCACTCTTCGGACTCGCCCCATTATCAATCACTCTTTCACTACTCAACGAATTGTCAAAAGACACAAGAGCTTTAGGATGAATCATTTCTGCTCTGGGCTCAATATCACCATGCCTCGTCTCATTACCAGGTAAAAAAACATCAGAATCAACCAAGTCATCCTGAAATTCTGCTAATCTCTTAGACAGTACTTCTGCCGAAAACCTCAAGTACTGATCAAGAATATCGAAAACCATCTTCTTCCACAAATGTTTCACGTTACAAGTCCACTCCTTTACCTTCTTTTTAAAATCCTTCTCTCCCCTCAAATCATACCATATTTGCTTAACCGAGACAGGAAGGTGACAGCCGTTCTCAAACTCCTCAATCAACTCAAGCAACACCCAGTCCCCACGCCGTCTCCAATTCTCACTTACCTCGTCCCAGTCCTGAGTAATCCTCAAATTCTGAATTTCAAGCTTCATCTCATCCCCTAAATCCGGGAAGAAAACCGTCCTCTCCGGCCCCCCGTCGTCGATATCGAAGATCACGCCCTCCCACCAGGCGTCATTGTAGAACGCGTCCACGCACATTCCATAGTGAAGCCCAAAATTCTTGAACCCAATCGCTGGAGGCGGAGACGGCCTTATGTTGCCCCGATAGGAGCTCCTATTGCCGCAAGCGACGCCATCGATAGCCGGCGACACTCTCACGGCGTCGACTAGATTTTTGGAGTCATCGTCGGAGAGAAGCTGATCGTACCGTACGTAACGGAGCCCCTTCTTGCCGCATGCAATGACAATGCCGGAGTGCCACGACCCATGAAACCCTTCTTCATTGCTTCTCACCTGAAAATTCTCTCATAATAAACAGCAAAATGTAGCCAAACAGTAAAGGATTTTCTCGCATTCAACGGTCGCCGCCAGCTCCGGCGAGCCTCGAAAACCGAGACAACGGAACAGATATGAAAATCCATTCAAGCCAAAAAAAAAAGGAAAAAAAAAAAACCAACCAAACAAAAGAGCAAAGCAAGAAAGGAACTTTCTTTCTGGAAGACGAACAAAGAGAAAGGGGACTTTTATTATAAACAAAAAAAATTTTAAAAAAACAAACAACGACAACATTGATAATTCTGATGTTTACATACCTCGACTTTTTCATCAACAATAAGCTTTCGTTGGAGGCGTGGTCTCTTGCGGGTTTTCGCAGCCATTAAAGCTTCTGGTTCTGCAGAGTCCTCCTCCACCACCATTGAAGCAGGTGCAGAGAAGAGACGAGACGAGAGTGTGAGTGAGTGATGATCAGAAACCTTTTTTTTTTTTTTGGTGCCCTTTTTCAGCGAGTGCGTACGTTTAAAAAAATAAAAAAATAAAAAAAGGCGAGAGAGAGAAAATCGGAGCGAAAAAGAGGCTTTGAAAAACGTAGTCTCTGCCGCTGTTTGGCTGCTGCCCACAAACTTTCTCACCAAGTAAAAGAAGTTAAGCTACACCGACTTGCACGGTCTGTCCTCAAAACAAACGCCGTCATAGCGCTTTTTTCATTTTTCTTTTTTTTTTTCTCCCACTTTTTTTTTATTAAAATTAACAGTATTATTTACTTTTGAATCGGTTGTTAAAAGCCTTACATATTAATTATGTTTAAATAAAATTATTTTTTATGTATTATATTTGATTAAAAAGTATTTATTTTATATTTAAATGAAATTATGTTTGAATAAAAAATATTTTAAAATTAAAAAATTATTGTGAGTGATAAAAGTCAGAGTTAAAAAGTTAGAGTTAAAAAATTGATGTGATTATTTTTAAAAACTTTTGAATAGTAATTATTTTCCTAATACTGTTGAAAAATATTATATTTGAATACAAAATTTTATATTTAATATAAAATTACATTATATTTAAATACAATAACACTAAAAAAAAAGTTTATCAAATATCTTTTTGCTATTATTTTCCAGCAAAAATGGGTAAACTTTACTATTATTTTGCTGGAAAACAAACTATTACATTATTATATTGCTCGTATTGAATTAATATTATACATATGTGTGTTTCTTAAACGATGGAGAATAAAGTACTAATGCTGTTTGTAGTGTATTTTGCATGTTTATTCTTTATATCTACTTATTTTATTGTTCTTTTGGAACTTTTGTTGCATGAAAAGTTTCTCGCGGCGTACTTTTTTGTTTTTTGCTTTTTTTTTTTTTTTTTGTTTTTTGTTACTCTTCGTAGTTATTTCACAAAGACTTTCCATAATACGGTTGAAGGAGAAAGAAACTAATTTGCTGAGTATAATAGACGACAAAATTTCAAGTAATCTATCAATTATTAAGATTATCGTTTGAATTGTCATTACTAATCAATGGTCTTCTACGTCAGATCGTTGAAATAACTTCTTTATCTATTGACACGTGTAATTTTTTATTATCTGAATAACCGACAACATAAAATAAGATGAGAGATTAAGTAGGATTAATCACTGTCATTTTGGAAGACCCCAGTGTTAATTAATAGAGAATGAGTGAACATTCTTCTTAGTGTTAAAACAAAAAAAGGAACATTTGTGTCACTCCTTACTGTCAAAATTGACATTCTTTAAATATAATTCTCTGTATATTTAGTTAAACGTTGCTCACTAATAAATGCTCTCCACATTATTAGCGATTAAGTGCATGATGGAGAGAAATGGCATTAGTAACAAAGAACAAATGGAACAACAAGCTCAAAATATTGATTAATAGAAACAAACTGAAAAAAATGCAGAAGAAGTCAAAAACCTAATTGTCATTTTGACATGTCAGAAACCTAGGTAGCGTTTGGTATTGTTTTTGAAATCTGTTATGTTTTCAAATTCTCTGAATTTGAGATCGTTTTGAAAACAATTATGAGAACGTTTCTGAAATTGTGTTTGGTTTTATTTTCTGAGTGTATGTTTTGAGAAACAAAAAAGTGAAACTGTGTTTGGTTATATTTTCGAAAACCAGTCATTTTATAAGTATTCTATAAAAACATATTTATGTTTGATTTAAAAAAAATTTATTATGAATACCAAAAATTAAAAATTAATAAAATTTTTTAATTGAAAAATGAATTAAAAATTAATAACCATAATATTTAAGTAATTACTATATCAATTAAATCTTAATTAACCATAATAATAAAATCAGAGAAATGGGAGAAATGGGAAAAATGAAATCAGAGAAAACGACTTTTAATCGTTTTCAATTTTACATTGGGAGCAAAAGCGATTTTGGATTCGTTTTGAAATCTGTTTTCAAAAACAATACAAACCAAACACAATTTCACACCGATTTTGAAATCGATTTCCTAGGAAATCGTGAAATCAGTTTTGGAAACAAAACCAAACACCCTCCTAATTTTTCATTTCGTTGGGTTGCAATGAACGTGTCGGCTTTGGGAGAGAATCTCTACCACGCATGTGTTTTGTATGTTCCGGGTCTCCATTTCTGGTTCATTTTACTAGTTATTTCCCGCTTTGACCTCTATTTTCAATTAGCACAAGTATGATAAACAAATAAAACAAAAATAAAAGCAAAATAAATAAAAAAACCACGTGGCAGGTGACAAGTCCCATGGATATCCTTCCTAAATAAGGCGGGGATGGGAGATAACATTCAGGAATAGAAATGAGGGTAGAAATAAAATCTTATCACTGAAAAATAGCAGGACATAAATAGGAAATAAACACTTCTTGACCCGCCCTTGCCCTAATATATATATATATAATCAACATATTTATATAAACATATACATATATATATTCAATATTATAATAATTAAATTTAAATATTATTAGTTTTCATTGAGAAAAGAATAGTTGACCCTCTACCATATACTAAAGAGACAATTAATATGCAATTGTTATACATATTAATTAAGTATAATTATTTTTTCAACTAAAAAAAAGGACTAATCTTTTTTTTAAATAAGAAATTCATTTAAGAAAAGTGACAAACGCCATAACATAATACAACTGATTTTATGTTACAAAAATCTTATCCCTCAAATAAGATCGAATCCACTTATATAATTGGATGACACTCAAAAGCAAAACAAATGCCTGAGATCTTGATAACAGGAGTGTATCTTGGCATACCAAATCGGACACTCAAATAACTCTTTTCAAAGACCATTACAATCGATAAAATTGATTAATTGAGCGTTAGTAATTCGAAAAACTAGAACCACTACATTAATTATACATATCAATACCTTTAAAAAGGTACAATCTTTGTCCAAAAGAAGTAATTTTTTTTATGTTCAATGTCATGTCATGTTTTATATTTGTTTATAACTATTACATGTAAATTGGGTCTTTTTAAATATAATTCGTGAAACAACTAAACGGCACTAATAATATCATAATAATTTTCTAACTTTTTTTTTTCCACCCTTTATTTTTTCTTCCTTGTTTTGAACTAATGGTCCTTTTTTTTTTTCCTGATAAATTATCATTAGTTCAACGTAAGGAAAAGAAAAACAAAGATGAAGGGAGAAATATATAGAAAATCAATGAAAGGCATATTTAGGGATCATTTGGGTTACAATACATTTGAATATAATACAATGCATTGAATATAATATGTATTTGGATAAAAAGTATATACATTACATTCAAATGTAATATTTATTTAGATAAAAAATATTTGAATTATATTATATGTGATGTAATTGATAAAAATAAAGAGAGAAATAAAGTAGGTGATTTGATTGATAAAAATAATAATAAAGATAAAATAGTGATTATATTATATTTATATAATCTAAAGTAAAATAAAAAGTATTTGATTATATAATATTTATAATCAAAAGTATTAGATTTATATAAAAGTAAAATAGTATTATATTAGATTTATATTAGATTTATAATAAAAAGTAAAATAAAAAGTATTATATTAGATTTATATAAAAGTAAAATAGTGATTATATAATATTTATATTATATTAGATTATTTCAAATTTAGTTGTGATATGATTAATATTTAAATATAATATTTTTATATTTGATAAAAATTATATTCTATTTAATCATAATAAAAATCTAATATTTTTATTAAATGTTCCTTTATACTTGTCAATTAATCGGCATTTATTTGACGTGTCTGCTGAAACGGTCAATTAGATGGAGATGAAAGTGGGAGAACTTAGGGGGAGTTTGAGGGAGTTTTTGGAGATGTTGTTTTGGGGTTTGAAAAAAAGTTGGTTTTGGAGAATATGTTTGAAAGAAAAAACTGTTTAGGGTGAAAAATTAAAAATTTTAAAAATTTTTTTAGAAAAAAAATATCAATATGGATCTTATTTTGTTCCTCTAGAAATTCTATGTAATTTAAAAAAAAATCATCTCATTTGGACTCGTATACAAAAAGTTATGAATTTTTAAAGTTTAGAGTTTACTGTAACGTTTTAGAAATATAAATAGTAAAAAGTAAGAATGTTTTGAAAAAAAATGAAAAATTGAGGACTGGAAATAGCCCCAAACGACCCCTTACGTTAAAAAACAAAAACAAACCGGAAGAACTTACAATCCTGAAATTAAAGGAGCCAATCAAAATAAGGAAAACATTCAAATAAAAAAATATATAAAATATAAAACTATAAAAATACGGAAGTTGACCAGTGTTTCACAAGCAATTTTTATGGGAAGATTTGGTATGATCTGTTGCTTTTTATGTGCGTCGCTTTCACCCTTTAAAGGTACGACTAACTGGCCCATACTGAGCAAAATATAAGCCTATTTACTGGTATCAAATTTTTTGTTTGCTGGCCTGAGGTTTTCTTAGTAGTGTCTCTTACGCATGATATAACTAACAACAATGTGGCCAATTTAATGAACAATTGGCGCATGCTCTTTGGGAAAAAAAATCATGTCTGTAATTAAAATTTAGAGTTTATTAATTGTAAATATTTAAGATCATATTTTTTATTACTCTATCAATACAATCAGTAAACTCACCAAATAACCACTAGAATAGAAGAATGAAGATCTATTGAGGGTGTTTGGTTTTGTTTTCAAAACTGATTTCACGATTTCCTAGGAAATCGATTTCAAAATCGGTGTGAAATTGTGTTTGGTTTGTATTGTTTTTGAAAACAGATTTCAAAACGAATCCAAAATCGCCTTTGCTCCCAATGTAAAATTAAAAACGATTAAAAGTCGTTTTCTCTGATTTCATTTTTCCCATTTCTCCCATTTCTCTGATTTTATTATTATGGTTAATTAAGATTTAATTGATATAGTAATTACTTAAATATTATGGTTATTAATTTTTAATTCATTTCTCAATTAAAAAATTTTATTAATTTTTAATTTTTGGTATTCATAATAAATTTTTTTTAAATCAAACATAAATATGTTTTTATAGAATACTTATAAAATGACTGGTTTTAAAAATATAACCAAACACAGTTTCACTTTTTTGTTTCTCAAAACATACACTCAGAAAATAAAACCAAACACAATTTCAGAAACGTTCTCAGAATTGTTTTCAAAACGATCTCAAATTTAGAGAATTTGAAAACATAACAGATTTCAAAAACAATACCAAACGCTACCATTGATTCTCGTTTTTTTTTAACTAACAATAATGTGGCCAATTTAATGAACAATTAGCAAAACTTTAAAAGATAAAATCAGTAAATGACCTTTTTTTATTTCTAATTATTCGACTCATTTGATCCCATTCAGCGTGAAACTGAATCATTTTAAATTATTTTAGAATTATTTTATAAATAAATATTTCAAAAATATATTATAATTTTTTTTTTTCTTGAAAATCATTTGTAAAAGCGATCGTGAAAATTTACAAAGTTTTGTCTTTTTGAAATATTCGCATAGATTATTAATTCGAAACATGGAAATAGATCTAAAGAAAGGATTTTTTAATGATTAATATATATTTTTAGTGAATCTTTCTTTTAGTTAATTGTGATTGACAGGTATCTCTTTTGAATCTTCCTTACTAATTAAAACAACTATGATTTGAGAATGGAGAGCGACTAGCCTTTCTATAACAGGAGGTTGTACTTAGGGTTAGTCCATGTATGATCTTTCCTTCAATCCACGTAAAAAATAGAAGTTTTCAAACTAACATTAATATTGGATAAGTGTATCAATAAGATAAGATAACTAAGTTTTTTGATGTTACATTTAAATGGGACATGTTACATCCTGAACAAATTAAAACTTTTCATCATGTATATTGTTGATGGTGTGCTTGGCATATGCCTGACACATTCACAGTGTACCCAAGTGCAACGGCCAGCATATTACACCAACAAAGCTCTCGATGCCTCTCGGATCAACGTGGAGGTCAGACTAACGCAACCAGCGTAAAGACTGGACCATTAGACTATCACAAAGGTCGATCTACTAGAACAACGAGACCAACGCAACCAGTGTGAAGGTCAGACCACTAGACTAGCATAGAGGTCAACCTACCAAACCAGCATGACTAACATAGACCATCAAGCTACAAGACCAATGCAACTAGTGCTAAGAATGAATCATCGGACCAACGATAAACTAGCCTGCTAGACCAGCCAAAAAGAGGGGACCCCTAAATTAACGCGAACACCGCCACTACGACCAGCATGGACCGCTGGCACATTGGACCAGCATAACCATCGTGAAGGCCAGACCACCGAACTAGTGTAAAGGTCAGCCTATCAGACTAACACGACTAGCACGGACCATCGGATCAGCGTGAAAACTGGCATATAGGACTTGCAAGACTAGCGCAAAGGCCAAACCACCAAACTAAAATGCAGGTCAACCTACTAAACTAGTGTGGACCACCAAGCTATCGAACCAGAACTGAACTAGCCGGGAAGAAAGGACCACTAGACCAGCACAAAAGCCGAACCATCAAAACAATGCGAAATGGTACACTAGGCCATCGGACCTGCACGAACCACTAACACGCCAAATCAGCATGACCAACACAGAAGCCGTGCCACTGGACTAGCACGGAGGTCAAACAACTAGACTAACGCACTAGCATGAATCACCGGGCCACCGGATCAATGCGACAATTATTGAGATTGGCACACCAAGCTCTGTCGAGTTAGTTGACTAGGAACATCCATGGATAACACCCACGGTAGCTGTACGAACACCGTACTAGGTAAAATCGACCAAAACAAGCCAGGTTTGAGCAGAGTCTACTTCTAACCTTTGTTCATTTCTAACTTTCGCTCGAATTAATCGATCCACGTGACACTTGCTTTACTAAATGACACTAGTACTGACACTTATACCTACTCTTGTCCCCAATATCCAAATAGTAGGGCACATAGCATCAGCACAATGGGCATCCAACATCATTATATCTGACATAGCTTAATTTGCCAGGACCACCTTAGAAAACCCAAACCTGTTGAAAATATCTATAAATAGAAGAATGTCTTACTTCCTTGCTATTTTTGGAAAATAGAAAATTTTTAGATATGAAAAATAAAACGATGTTTGGAATTTTTTTAAAAAATGAAAAGTTGTTTGGGTGGGTGAAAACTTTTTGTTTCTAGAGAGCTCTTTTTTCATTTTTCAAAAATAAAAAATGTTGGATGTTCAGATACGAAAATTTAGGAAGGTTCATTTTTTTTTAAATGAAAAATTTTTCATTTTCCAAATTTGAACGTGTCAAACAGACGGAGGCTAAGATTAATTGGGCACACTCGAAAATTCACATAAAAATTAAAGATAAAATCAAAACTTTAAAAATATGATTGAAGACATATGCTTCTATTCACATAAATTAAAAGTGGCTTTGCCATTAAATAGGGAGAAAATATTTAATAAATCAGATATATCACATTCTTGTATTTATAAAGTATATCTATTTAATTCAAATTTGATATTTGGACAATTTATCTATGTTACATCTTTTTATTTTTTAAGTTTTTTCTTTTCAGGTATCCATAACATTAAATTTGTTAGTCAAAATTACTATAGATATACCTCTTTAAGTCTCTTTATTAATCAATTAATTTTATATTTATCATCTTCAACTTTTAAAAACTAATTTTTTATTTAACTTTTTTGTAATCCTTTTTCCCCCCTTCATGAACGAATAGTTGAAGGGCATGCAGGAGATCTCGTTAGGCATAGGAACGTCCATTGTTGACAAGAACTTATATTCATGGTTGATGATCACTTTTCAATCAGTTTATCTTCGATGAGTTTTTCTTTTCTTTTTTCATTTTTTCTTCACAACAATGTTTTTAACTGTGTACAAGAAAAATTACAATAACTGTAATACTATTACTTTATTTTGTCAGCAACTTTGTAAAATATATGTTTGATTTAAAAACAAATTAAGTTTGTTATTGTTTTACTCTGTAAACCGGCAAGTCCGAGTCATAGTTTCAAATGATTATTGAATAGATAAATCTTTTTTCGTAAACAGCAAGATAACGACGAAAAAAAAAATAACAAAAAAAAAAAACACAAAACGACAAGGTCGTTTTAATATTCCTTTATCTATTTTAATGTAAAAATAAAAGAATATTTAATAAAAGCTAACCAATTAATACATGGAATTTAGGTGTGAAAAGTTTTATAGTAATTTTGACTCAATAATTAATGTGTTACATATTAGGAGAGAGAAAATTTTAAGCAAAATGATGACATGAATAAATTACTCAATTGTCAAATTTTAATTAGATAGATATATTATATAAGCACAATAACATGATAAATTCGATCCATTTAATAATTTCTTCCAAGTAGAAGCTAATTATAACTAAACAAATAATAGAATAATTAAATTTCTAATATTTAATGGAGGTTATGTGTATATTAATGTAATTCAATACGTAATAATAACAAATACGGAGGAAGTTTCTTTGGGTAGGAAAAAAATGAAGATAGTGGCATACTAACGTATCCATTAACCTTTTGCATGAATAAATGAGGAACGTAAATAGAATGATATCAATATTTCCATTTTTGAAAATGAACATGCGATCTAAGAGGATGATTTTGACTCTGGTTTTCTATTAGCTAACAACCCAAATTCAAATAACATGATTAAAGCGAAGGCTTCACATACAATATTCTTCTTATCGCCGTATTTTATTTTTATTTTTTGGCCAAGACACACAGGTGCCATTTTTTTCTTTTTCTCTTGCTTGTCCCAACGGGTGGTAATTAAATATAGGACATTGATTGATACAATTACAAACAAAGGACAAACTAAAAAGAATTGGTATTGTTTCCAGAGTTTGCCCTTGCCAGCGGATATTTAAAAAATCATTATGTTTGTATTATGTTTAAATATAATTTATATTTGAATGAAAATTATTTACATTGTATTTAAATGCATTATGTATTTAGATGAGAAATATTTGAATTATATTTAAATAGTGAATATGTGATGTAATGAGTAAAAGCAGAGAGTAAAAAAAAAGAGAGAAAGAGAGTATGTGATGTGATTAGTAAAAGTAATAAAAAAAATGAAATAATAAATAATAATTATATTTGATTTAAAATATGGAGTGATTAGTATTTAAATATAAAATTTTAATATTTGAATGAAAATTACATTTTAATATAATATAAATACAATGTAATAAACAAACAAGATATAAGTGTTTTATTAAATATATTGCCTCTTAAATCTAAATCGATGCATCAAGTAAAATATACACACAACCAGTGATTGTTCTTCTTCATATATATATATATATATTAACAGATGTTTCTATATATTAGTTTTTTTTTTTTATAATTTTTTTGCTAATCCAATGCTTTGAATTTCCCTTGCTTATTCACGTCGATATATATATGAAGCACTTATACAACAACATGTGTACACAATTAAAAAAAAAAAAATCGTGGGAAAGTGTCGTTTTGTCCCATGTAATTAAAATGTACACGTATATCATATACATATAGCAATCATAATTACCTGGCCTGCACATATTCCTATAACTGTGGTTGTGGCGGGTCCAAGACCAAAAGGCCATTGAGCAGCCAGAGAACATTATCAGGATGCATGTAGGAGGGGCAGGGTAGTACTAAATTGAGTTGGCAATTTATATTTATTTCGGTAATAGTTAAGGTTTAAATACATACACATACACGACACTACACGCATGTTAATTTAAAAAAATTATCTAAATAATATTTTTTTTTCATTTATCGATGAATAAGACATAAATTTTTCCATCTCAATCAATATTCATAAACCTTAATTTTGTTTTTACATGATATTGATCTAATATTAAACTTTTATATTATATTAAGATAATGATTTTTAAATTTGTATGTTTAAGTGTTTTTTCATATTTATTTTATCATACGTTTAATACGCACATTTAATTTATATTACATTTAAATATAATATAATTATCACTTAAATAAAAAAATATTTTATTTAAATATCAATCACGTTAAATTTTAAATATAATATAATAATTATTTATTATTTTATTTTCCTATTACTTTTATTAATTATTTTTCTTTTTCTTTTTTTTTATTTTTACCTATCACAACACATATTTATTATTAAAATATAATTTAAATACTTTTTATCTAAATATATATTGTATTCAAATATAATACTAATATTTTTTTTAATATAAATTATATTAAAATATAATATAAATATAATATATTCAACTGAATAGTATTTTAGTATCGGTAAGAAGCCCAAAAGGCTATGAGGAGTTGTAGCTATATTCCACCGCCACATGCAGATGCATCATCCATGTACATCGAATCCACATGGCCTTTTCGGTGCTCCTTTTTCTTTTTTTTCAAAATATGTTCCCAATCATTGACGAAAGAGAATGAATCCAAATATGCATATGGAATTTCTTACTTTATTTTTTTGGGCTTGAAATATTCATTGCAGATGCTATGTTGCCTTTACAAATAAGGTTTTTTTTTTTTTTTTTTCGTGGGTTGAGAATATGAAAAATAATGGGTTCATACATTGGAACGAGCATTCCAAAAAAAAAAAGAAAAGAGAAAAGAGAAAAAAAACTTGTTTTTAACAAAATGAACAGATTAATTATCCAATTAACTTCAGAGAAAAACAAAAAGTCATTGTTTATTTTATATTTTGAGGAATTCTATGTTCATCTCTTGTATTTTTAATTTCATGTTAAGATCATTTTTTTTTTTTTAAGAAATTTGACCAAACTTAAAAACCATTATAATTGTGACTGAAATGAACCTTAAACCCTGGTTTTATTTTATTTTATTTTTAAATGAAATGTTTTTAACATGAAAAGAAAAGAATAAATTAAAAGGGTTAACTGTCATTTGTGAAAACACTAGAAAATTCGTGATGTATCATTAAAACACAATGGAGGTGCTTATCACAACTCAATGAGGCTCCATGGGAATTGTCTGGGGGTGTATATATCTTTGGGTGTCAGCTGACTGAATCACTGAAACGACCAGAATGATCAAAATGATGATTCAAAACTGGCAACCTTATCCATAGCCCCAACAAGCAATTATAGAAGTGGTTATTACAGTCAAATGAAAACATGTCAAGCCTAACACCAAGAAACATAATTATCATTGCAAAAACAATAATTCAAGAAAAAAAAACCCACATTAACGGTATTCTTATTTGGTATGCAATCTAATACGATACAATTATGCACGAGATGCCAAACATGACATATCATTACCGATGGCCAACAAGAAGTCCTGTCACCCTAGTACTAATTGCGTGTGGGACTCTGTGTACTTTCAGTTTCAGTGACAGCCTCTTTTTCTTCTCTATTTCGATTGGTTATAGTTAAAATTTTTAGATTATAATTAGTTAACTCTTCGTAAATTAGTTATTTTTTTTATTAATTTTATAGAAAAAAAAAAGACAGAAATTCAGTTATAAATTTAGTTGGAAACAAAACCTAAGTCTCAATTAGCAGATAATCTCGTACCACTAAACAAAGATCACAACCAAAAAAAATTAAGGAAAAAGAAAAGGCCACGGTCTAATTGAATCAACCTCAACCATCAGGCTTCAAGTAGAAAGAAATCAAACAAAAAATAACTGAGTTGTTGCAAAAAGAAAAGAAGGGAAAAGAGTCAGGCAAGCAAGAAAAAAAAGTAAAAAACAAAAACCAAAAAAAAAAAAAAAAAACCTAGGCCCATCAATTTAACTAGCCTCAGTAATAGTGTTAGAAGGAGCATTAATCTTGAACCTTTGAAGCCCAACCTTGTAGCCAAGGGCCTTGACGTCTCGTTGCACTTGAGCTTGAAAATCACTGTAAGTAAAAGGCTTGTATTTCGAGCTCTTTATCACACTTCCTTCACCGGGAAACACAAAGTAGCATATCGACACTCGCGCTTTGTGTTTGTTTACTTTCACCCGGTGCTTCACGCTCTTGTACTCGTCGTTGCTGATCGCCTAAACAACCAAGGAAACGCACGTCCAATCCGGAAAAATAAAACATCAGATCACGTCAAAATTGAACAATGTAAATAAGAATCTGATGAAAATCTGACACGGTTCGAGACCTGCATCATGTCTCCGAGATTGACAATGAGGGTGTTGGAAACGGGTTTGACAGTGAACCATTGGCCGTCTTTGAGGACTTCGAGTCCACCAACTTGGTCTTGGTTGAGTATGGACAGCACTGAGCTGTCTGTATGAACTTCCATTCCCCATGCAGTGTGTTCGCCGCCCTCGTCGTCGTCGGCATTGTCGGAGTAAGGCGGATACCGGTAAACACGTACAAAGCCGGTGGATTCTGACAAGTGTGGCTTGGAATGTTTATCTGTTGTGTCCATATTGAGCTCCTCTGACATGGCATCGAATATGGCAGTGGCAAGCCTGCCTAAGTGCTTCCCATATTCTTCTAGCAGAAGTCTTGTCCGAATATTATGTATGAGAAAACATATATATATATATACACACACATGTATTGAAATAAGTCAATAAATATAAGATAACATAATAATAATTCTATATTCGACTCTATTTAAAAACATAGAGTTTGAATTCACAGTACTCAATTTAAAAAAATAGATTGATTGAAATAATGAAATAATATAGATTAATTCAAGTAATGAAATAATATAGATTCTTTATTGATTATAATGGGATCTTACAAATATTAACCAACCAAAAGTGAATCACATTATTTGTTGGCAAAAACTTCTCATCATGTCCAAAATTGGGATTGCCCATGCAAACATCACATGTAAATGCTGTGGCAAAAATATTTTTAATTATCCAATTACCTTAAAAACAAAAAGGACCAATCCAATTGATCAAATTACAAACTCCTTTTTCTTTTTCTTTGACCGAATTATGGCTATGGCTTATGGCCTAGCCAAAAAACCTGGAAAAGCTCATAACCAAAACAAAAGAAAGAAAGAAAGAAATGAAAATGAGGTTTACCTGAAAGAAGTAAGACTAAGGGGTTGATGAAGTTGAGGTTGAAGTTGGGAGAGTTGAGTAAGAGGAACGTTGAGGCCTTCAACCCAATTGATATTCCGGGGACCCATGGATAGGGCAGCCCCAGAAGGGGTGAGTACAGGGGTACCCCAGAAGTAGGACAAAGGGGTGGCTGTGAATAGGCCCTGTTTGGTTTCAAAAGGGAGAGAGAAAATCTCTTTGGAAAAGTCCTGAACTTTATTCAGCAAGTCAGGAGGAACCCCATGGTTGACCAAACGAAACAGACCCCAATCCCTACAAGCCTCCCCAAGCTTCCTTTTTTCATTACAACTTTTGTAAACCTCCTCCTCCTCCTCCTCCTCCTCGTTATTGTCTCTAATTAGGCATTGGAAGTCTATTACCGGTATAGGACAATCTTGTTGAGCCGACTCTGCTGAGTCATCGACCGAGTCAACGACGTTGACTCGATCTGTGGGTGGTGTTTGGAGGCGAAATGGAGGAGGGTAGGATTCAAGGTTGGCGGTGGTGTTGTTGCTGCTCATTGTTTTAGGGTGGGGGTGGAAATGAAAATAAAAAAAATAAAAAAAAATTTTTTTTTGGGTTCAAGAATGTGACAAACAAAACGCTAAAAATTAATGATAATAATAAAGGGTTGTTTCTTTATATCAAGGAATAAGTTCTTGAAAGACTTTGTTTGTTTGTTCTAGTACAGGAAGGGACCGAGCACTTGAACTCTTGGGTCGACACGTGTCCGTCGGTCCCTACCTTGCCGTGTCATTCTGTCACTTGAGCCGGCCCTACGAATCTCCGAAAATTGCATGTCTCTGGTTCAATTATGTCTTAAAAGAGGGTTTTGGAAAAAAAAAAAAAAAAAAGTGGGTTTGCAGTTCCATTCCTTGTGCTCATCATGGCCAATGGTCTCATGGGACATGTCGTTTCAGCGGATGGGAGGGACCAAATTCTTTTCCGATTGTACGGACACCTTTTTGGTGGGACAAACCGCCTGTTTTTGTTGCCTTGTCTTGCCGCCCCCTCAGTATTTATTCTCGGACAAATTACACATTTTCTACTTAAATTTTGATTCTTTTAACGATTTGTCTCCCAAATTTTAAATTATAACAACGATTGTCATTTATTTATTTAAAAAAAAATAAGAAATCTTTAATTTCTATCTCGTTTTCATTTCTACCGTCTATAGTAAAAATTGACCGAAGAGCTGACTCACTGGATGTAAATGATTTGACTCAAATTCTGTCATTAAAGTTGATTTTATTTCGTTGTTGTGTTTTGATTAAATATTACGAGAAAATTTTTTAACTGTTTGTCATTTTTTTTCCTAACATTACGTGGTCTATTAAAGAGCTAGAGACCAGTAAATGAGAAAATTTTTTAACTGCTTTATCAATGGTTTTGCAGTTGCTTTCTTTTTTTTTTTTTTAACCATCTTGACATTCTCTTTATGTTTACCAGCTTTTGTTTGATTGAAAATAAGAAATATCAAACAAGTTGCCCATTATTAAGCGAACTTATTCTAAAGTGTCTCCGTTTAGTTAATCGTTTCTCAAAATTTTAGCATCATGCGTGTATGCTACTTGGAATGGTATTTCAATTATAAAAGTTGGAACTTTAAGCATGTTTTTAGTGGAGCAAGTAGAGTTGAAAAATTTTAATTAGAGTTGAGTTGAATTGAGTTGTTTATATGTTTAATATGCACTTAGTTGATTGGAATTAAAAGTGTAAAAATTCAAAATATGTTTGAAAAAAAAATATATACGAAACTTGTTTCGCTCGTTTCTAAATTTTATGTAATTAGAAAAAATTTTAATTTAGATTTGTTTTTACAAAATTATATGCTTTTAAAATTTGAGTTATAAAATTATAATTAGATATATAAATAGTAAGAGGCTCGATTAGGCCTTTTTTTTTTTTTTTTAACTTTCGTTTTCATTTTCATTTTATTTATTTATTTTTTTAGGGGCGGCAATGGGGTTGGATGGAGTGGGGATATTTCAACTATTGTTCTACTAGTCTAAATGTAAAATTTTGTAGCTTTCAAAACCAACAAAGATTAAAAAAAAAAAAAAAAGAAGAGAGAGAGACAAGAGTTTGTAGATTTCAAAACAAACAAATTTAAAAAAAAAAAGATACAAGTTTGCAATTTAGAAAAATCTGAAAATACTGTTTACTTTGTGAAAATGATATTTCGAATATTGCTTTTGAAGCTATTTTGTTAGCATTCTTCATATTGTCACTTTCGAAACTTTGTTAATATCTTTGGACCCATTGGTCTTTGCGTTGCTATGTGCATGACATGAGACAATGGACAACGGAGATAATATTTCAAGCTAACTACTTATGAGCAGAGCAATAATTCACAGAGTCTATTGACTAACGACGCTACAACTAAATTTATTACTGTTGTTTTAATTTAATTAGATGTTACTCTTTCTTTGTTTTTTTAAATAATTTTGGATAGAGAACTCAAAATCTTCTTCTTTTTTTTTTTTTTTTTTCCGAGTTAGATGTGAAATTATTGCTAAACTATTCTTACAATCACATGTTCCTCTTTCTTTTTCAAAGAGATTGCATTTAATCAATAAATATTTAGTTAATTACTATATAGGGTGTTGTTTGAAAATTTGTTCTTTAATGTTATTTATTTCAAATGTTTTGAAATCTTGTTATTTATTTCCTTTAAATTTGTAAAAATGTAATTTACAATTTCTTTTTATTTATTTTTGGATAAGTGGTCAATGTGGGGTCCGAAAAACCTTCAAACAGTCGTTCATTACGTGCCCTGAAATGGCTTAAACATTGCACATCCAACTGAAGTCACCCAATAGGTTACCTTTATGCTCTAAGGGGACGGCTCTTAATTTTACTTACCTCCATATAGTCATCCCTTACGAAATTTGATTTATAATCCCTTAATTCATATATATATTTTTAGTATCTTCAATAACATTATAACATATATTTAACTAATATAATCTTTTAATTACTATTATATGAATTGTAATTATAAAGATATTTTTATTTGACATGTTGCCATATTATTGAAGGAAAATGAATATAGGGACACAAAAGTCAAATCTTCCGTTTCACACCCTAGAATGGCTAAAACAGTGCATGTCTAACTAAAGTCACCTAATGGATTACTTTTTAGGGAGGGGTGAACAAAAAACTTAGAACCCAATTGGTTTACATAAACTCAATCCGATTAACTCAATTTTAAACTTAAGTCAATCTATCCAACTCAGGTTTATTGGATGGTTCAAGTTCAAATTTAATAACTCGATATAAGCTCAATTCATCCAATCATTTTTTTTATGCTTTTAAAATATATTTTAACTGCATATTAATTAGTTTTTACTATAGTTGATGACATGTGTACTTAAACTTAAATTGTTGATCTTCTATTTTAGCATTTGCTTTATTATAGTTTTAAGAAATTAAACTATATTTGATCTTGTCAACTTGATATAAAAAAGAGAAATGAAGGAGATGGCAGATTTTAGAAAATAATTGAAGTAAATAGTAAGGGTTCGTTTGGTGAACGCATTACATTTGCATTGCGTTTGAATACAATGTATTGAATGCAATTTGTATTTGGAGGAAAAGCATTAGCATTGCATTTGAATGCAATGTGTGTTTGGGGGAAAAGTATTTGAATTGTATTTTAATAATAAATATGTGATGTGATGGGTAAAAGTAGAGAGAAAAAAAAGAGGGAGAGAGAATATATGATGTAATTAATAAAAGTAATAGAAAAAATGAAATAATAAATAGTGATTGTGTTAGATTTAAAATGTGATGTGATTGGTATTTGAATGAAATGTTTTTGTATTTGGGGGAAAATTGCATTGCATTTAGATGCAATGCTAAAAAAATTTGTGTCCCAAACGTCCAATAAGTTTTAAAATATTTATAGTAAATAATAGATTTATTATATAAATTCAAATTTACACCTAATCAAAAACTTGAAAATACTCTTATCTTCTTTTTTCTCTCTCTCCTCTAAGAGTGGCAATTCAGGTCATGACACGATAATACGACACGGACTCAACACGAAAAAAAATAGGTTAAGGTTGAGAAAAAATGGTACGGGTTAGTTTTGAGTCGATCCCGTTTGACATGATTAAAAAATAGATTGTGTTCAATTTAACCAGTTAAGTATAAAATTAATACAAAATAATCTATTTAAAATTTGTGTCTAATTTAAATCGATTTGAAATTGACCTAAAATTTGTTAATCTGACCTACTAATTTGGAATTGGCCTGTATAATTAGAAATTAACACTCAAAATCTTTAAAAAAAAAAATAGCCACCCTTTTTTCTATCTAGGCCCAGCCCAACCCAACCCAACCCAAGTTAGAAAACCTTGGTCCCCCCCTCCCCCAGCCTAACCTTCCCTGACCGACTCTAGCAGCCGCCTCCTCCCTCAAGTTCGCCCTCACCCTCAAGCGGCCTCACTTCCTCGAGTTCCGGGCCGAGTTCCGTCTTACTCCGACGGCGATTTCCGTCTCTCTCCGACGTTGAGTTCTTCCTTTTGCTCGTTCTCTCAATCACTCTAACAGCTTTTCTTGCAAGCAGATTCTCATTCTCAATCTCAATCTCAATCTCTATCATTGTAGGTATTAATTTATTTTATCTCACTTTTTTTGGGTATTTTTCAACCTTCAATTTTGTTTCTTCAACTGCTGTCTCTGGCTTATGGATGACTGGTGTTGTTCCCGTGTTTAATGATTTTGGTTTCCCTCTTGATATATATATGTATATATATTATATAAAAGGACTAAAAGGTGACATCGGGTCCATACAAAATAAATCTCTGAAGTTAGTATTCAATTTGCAGCTTTGAAATTTGAGCAGTTCCAATTAGCTATAATCTTATTCTAGGACTAATAATTTCTCTAACCGAAATACCGGCGGTTCCTGGGATTCCTAAGATTAAGGATGGTTAAAAGGTGAAAATATCGATGCTTGTCTGCAATCATCTATAAAATATATATGCTTGTCTAAGATCACTACATATATTTGCTGTATTATCTCACCCTGTAGCGGTGGTGCTCATCAGACGCCACATCCCCGTTGCCCCCACTCCTAAGAGTTTTTCCTGACTTGAAGAAGTTTCATTTGCATTGCACTTACAACCCAGCCACATGGATGCATGAGGTCACTGCTCCTCCTGTGGAGGCTCAACTTGGTGTAAACTTTGCAGAAATTTTTGCAACATCCTCACTTTATCAGTAAGCACACTTGTTGCCAGCAGGTCCGCGGGTCAGTGGGTCAGCAGGTTTGGTGGGTCTGCGGGTCACGTCGTGTTACTAACCTGCAAGCACATTTGTTAGCGGGTTGTGTGTGTTGTGTTGTGTCAACCCACCAACAAACTATGATATAGAAATTGTAAACGAACTGTGATATAGAAATTAGTGTAAAAGTTTGAAATATGTTTGGAAAATTATCTAATATGGATCTTGTTGGTGATTTAAAAAATCATCTCATTTTGACTTAAAATAAGAAGGTTATAAATTTTTGAAGTTTGAATTTTTTGAAAATGGAAGAGAGAGAAAGGAAAATGTGGATTTGGGGGTTTTGGAGTTGAGTTGGAAAATTCCAATTGGAGCCAATGTTTTAAATGGATGCTATGTTTTGTTTTGAAAGTTCCTTAGCTTTGTATTTCCTGTCTTGTTCCCGTTTTAAGCTCTTATATAACATATGTTATAGTTTGATAAGGTCTCTGTTAAAGTTTGTGAGAGTTTTGTTGTTGGGGACATAGTTATTACTTATTATCGTCTCTGATTTGTTTCTAACGCAACACATTCATATGTCTTAATGTTGGATCTTAAATGCTTAATTACTGTTTACAGATGCTTCATTAACGTTGATTCTTTTTTTTACCCCTGCTTTGAAGGGTATTTGACTACTGACTTCTTTATATCTAACTCCTCCATCAACCATGCATCTGCAGATAGTTGTTATATCCGGGAGCGGTGAACTTGTTGCAGGAATCATGGCTAAGCACCATCCTGATTTGATTATGTGCCGGAAGCAACCAGGAATTGCCATTGGACGACTTTGTGAGAAGTGTGACGGGAAGTGTGTGATCTGCGACTCCTACGTGCGCCCGTGCACACTTGTGCGGGTCTGCGACGAGTGCAACTATGGATCATTTCAGGGTCGGTGCGTCATATGCGGAGGTGTTGGAATTTCCGATGCCTACTACTGCAAGGAGTGCACACAGCAGGAGAAAGACAGGGATGGATGTCCTAAGATTGTTAATTTAGGGAGTGCCAAGACAGATTTGTTCTATGAGCGCAAGAAATATGGTTTTAAGAAGAGATGATAGGCGCCACATTGGTTAGTATGTCTGGTTAGAAAAGATTGATATGTTTTCGTGCTGATAGATTTGTTTGCTGAGCTTGAAAATATGGTTTATTTGGAGATGATAAACGTTGCATAATATGTTAAAGAGTCACCGTATTGTACTAGTGAAACATTGAGAGCGGATTAAAATATATGCAACAGTGAACTTTTGAAGTTTGTATTCGTAGACAAAACTGGGTTTTTGGTCTAGAATGCTAGAATTTGGAAAATTGTCTTCGTACGAACTGAGAGTAATATATTTGATTTGCCTTTGGGCGGTTTGTTAGTTTTCGGTCTCTTTGTTCCATCACTAACTACATAAATTTATTATGCTCACAATGTATTCTTGTTCTGCATGGAAACTCCTGATGCCATACTAGGCATGGTGGACGTAGCTCTCACATCGAGTACAAACCAGTGTAACCACTCTAAATTGTTTCTTGACGAGATCATGTGAGTGTTCATTTTGTTAGATAATTTTACACCGTCGATAAATATAGACGCAAAACCAGCAAATATCATTTCATTGACACTCTGGTTATGCCGCTAACAACACTTAACCGAACTGGCTTGAAGCCACGAACCCGACTTGACACTTTAGTCGCTTGGTCTGCCGAGGGCCAAATGGATTTTTTATTTTATTTGGTGGTAAAAGGCCAAACGGAATAATTCGTTGTGGTGTGGCAGGAGCCCCGAGCAAAGAGGAAAACAAAGCTGCCCTTGTGTCATTTTTAACAGATTTAGGATGCATTTTTTAAATCATAAATGACAGTAATGGAAAAGGTTATAGAATTGAAAAGAAAAGTAAAAAGATTCACATTGAGAATTATGGATACTCTTTTTAGTGCTTACCTAACTACCGGATGATATAATTGAAAACAATCCAATTTCCTTCCCTTTCTTTTTTAAAGGAAAATCTAATTTCCCTTATATGTTAACTTAGGAAGACAATCTTATTAATGTAATTATATTTTTTACAAAATTAAATAATATCTGGCATAAAATATAAACTTATTGAGCGTACATAAATAAAGTTGGCATCATTTCCTTTAATATGTTTAAAGTTTCAAATCTAAAGTATTGAAATTCTCGACTTAATTTTAATGTCTTTAATTCTATATAATCAATCATATTATGATATATTATTTAAAAAAAAAAAGCTAAATGTTAGATTTTAAAATATAAAAAACTATATATAAAACATTTTACACCTTTTAAAATAATATAATATAATGCTATTAAATCACAGATCCCGATATTAAAAAAAATATTAGTCAGTAGAACATTTGGAGAAAAATTGCTTATTTGAATGTCTAGACCTCTAACCGTGATTTTTGTGTTTGAATATAAATTAACTGGAAAGCAACTCACCAGAAAAAACGGAAATTAACCGGAAAGCATTTGAAAGTTGAAACTGGCAGGAAAAGAAATTTGTGGCTAGAATCCTGCAATCACCATATTTAGTATTTTTTTTTTCTTTCTGTTGATGAATATTAACAGTGAATAAACTACTTATCATATCAATATTGAAAGATAAAAAGGAATCATTTTCCATTTCGGCTAACTAACAATATACCTAAGTAATAATTTCACACCTACTTTGAATCTCATATACTCAAATTCAAAATGACATTGTAATATAAATATTAGAAATATCAACTTTAATGTTAACTTTTAAATACCAACTTATGTAATATATAAATTATTAGTTTTTTATTAATAAGTATTTAAAATATTAATATATTAATTAATTATATCTATTAATAAAAATATAATAAGTGAATTGATATTTAAAAAATTAGAATAACAATTAGAGTTCTCGACAGAGTAAAAAAAAAAAAATCATCATTTCGCATTCAAGAATTCATGGCAATGGAGTAAAAAAGAAAGTCGACAAATATAATCATTCTATTTTTGGCAGTTTCTCATTTTATTTCTTATAAGTTTCCTGTATTAAAAAGATATGTAGTCGATGAATTATTCTTTCTTTAGCCGTTGGCATTGTATGGTTCATATATATATATATATGTATGTATGTATGTATTATAATCTATTACATTTACATCAATCGAAATTGGTAAAGTCATTACGCAAAATTTCTCATTCTCTCTTAATTTCTTTGCACGCAAATATGGCTTCTGCAGCTCGTTTGTGTTTCCTATATCTTGCTCTTGTTTCTGCGGCCATGTTTTTGTGTTTTGCTCGTGACACGCCTTCAGGTTTCTTGTCATCATCCTTTTACTCTCTTCATCTATCTGTTATGGATATTAAAAACCCTTAATTTGACTCATATTTAGTTTCTTCAGATGTTACAGCCGAAGACTACAGGACCTTTAATGGGCTTCTCGCAAATCTTTCCGGTAAAACTACATTCCTTCTCACTCCCCCTCTATCTCTCTCTCTCTCTCTATATATATATATATACATGTACACATACATATATACATATGAACTGAGATGAGATCAGAATGAACAACTGATGTCAATCTGCTAGCACATTTCAACAAATAACCATTCTTAGTTTGCATTACGGTGAATCTCTCTGTTCTTTGTCTCAGTTTATATTTATGTGATAAATATGATGCAGTTCTCACATTAACTCTATACATTACCATTATTACTTTAAGTGCTTTCTCAAAACCAATTTTTACACTAACTATTACTCATATAATTTTTCATGTCTACTATCATTTATGATAGGATTTAAACCTTAAAAATAGATTATTTTTATGATGGGTCCAGAAGCACCGATATTACCGTAACTTCCATGTCATTCTAAGTGATTGGGATAACATTTTTATTTTTCTTAAAGATGTCATTATTTTTTTGTAATAACAAAGTTGTATATTATTATTATTAACCATTTGATTTATAAACTACAGGAACAAATAATGTACCTTTCGTTGAAGATTACAGCGACCCAGAGCCCAACCCTAGGCATGAACCTTACAAGCCACCTAAGTAGATTTAGCACCAAGGGGTACCACGGTCTGCAACATTTGACATGCATAGGCAATGGATTATGACCAATATCTATCTTTTATAATAAAAATTGGCTTTGTTATCTTTGGTTTTTTTTTTTTTTTTTGAATTTATTTTTCCCAGCGAGTTAGGATATTTATATTTGGTTTCGTATGTTATTATCAAATCTCTTGAATTTGAAAAAAATTGGAGAAAACTATGACGAGCAAATTAATGTTTGAATATCTACGTAAAGCCCTGAACAATATGAACCATGAAGGTTGGTGCAAACATAAACTAGTATTTGAGACTGTTTCCTTATTAGTGATCGTTTTGGGCGCTTGGTAGGAATTTGACAATACTTAGAAAGGGAGAAATTATTCACTTATAAAATCCCTATATTATGGGGATTAACCGTTCAAATTTAACAATGATCCTGGTTTTTTGGCTATGAAGCCAAAATAACAGTCGACTCGAGCTAAGTGTTATGAGCTGGTCATTAAAAATTTCATGAATTACAGGATTATTCTTTAAAATGTTTCACTATTCAAATTCAAATGAAAAATAAGGATAAATATTTGACAATAGCTTAATTAAGTACAACTCAACTTTGGGATAAGATTATTATACAGTATTTTGTGTATCTTATAAAATGGTGTAGCTAAGTCTATTTGGCCATCTAAAAATCCTTATCGCTAATTCTCATTTACTTTTTGTAAACATTATAGTGAAACATCAGACTCTTTAATGAACATAACTCACATATCGAAGGAGAAACCATTCTAATTTGATTGTGTTCTCTCCATTTTGTATTCTATATTAATGTTCCAACATGAGCAATTAACCTTCATGAATCACACGAGCGCTCATCTTCTTTGAAAAATTTTCAGTAAAAAGTACAAAACCAACGAAAATCATACATTAACACTCTAGACCATATACTTCTTTAGTTGTTTTAGGAATTATGCTTGCAAATAAATAAATAATGAAGATCATCATAAGCTATTGTGAGCTGCATATATTGTCTATTAAAATTATCAATAAACTATATTTGTAGTCACTGATTAGTCTATTTGATTGTGATATAATGTTAGGATTATTATTAAAAAAAACCTATAAATTATACTTTAATTCGTATATTGATCATATTACAGTACACCATTATATTGGCATGAATTTTGATTTTTCTCAAACGATCTGTTATCCACCAGTAATCCGTCAAAACTTGGATGGAAAAGCTTCAAATGATAGTACTTTAAAATTGTTCTTTGTGTGGGGCCATTTTAAAAAATAAATTATTGGTTTATTGTGTCAGTATATCGTCATTCTGGAATGTCGGTTGTCACAACTCTTGGTGAGGACAACATGGAGAGCAGGATTGCGTTGCAGTTGGCTTTTGTTTTGTTTTTAGAAAAAGACCCAATAAGAAGAATAATTACAAAGTTGTCCCGTGTGACTATGATGCATTTTTATCTAATTTTTGATAAAATTACTGACTGAAAGTGCCATTTATATAGGAGTAAAAAAATATTTAGAGTAATATGATATGTAAAACCGGAAATCAAGAACTAAAATTCAAGAGTCATTGGTAGAAATAACTCTATTATAAAAAATGCACACACTATTAATTAAAAAGCAAAATTTTTGGGAAAAAAACGTGATAATAATTTGTTTGGATATCGGCAACTTTAAGCATGAAGTGTCTATCATTGGTGCATTTGTGTCTTGAATATGCAAAATCAATAGAAATTAACCGCAAAGGATTTGATAAGTGACCTGAAAAAACAAACTTGTGGGTCTCAATTAAAACTGTGGACTAAAAATAATCCATCGAGATTTTTCTGGAATTGTAGCATTAATCACCATATATGTGGTATTTTCTTTTTGTTGGTGGGTAAGACTTATCATCATCTCAATCTATAAAGATCATAAAAAGAGTTTTATGCCTTTTTAGCTAAACAGCTAAACTCCGTGGTATCATTAGCGTAAATGGAAAAATTGTTCTTGAACAAAAGTTTCTATTACAAATGGAGGCGTTCACCTTTGCCTTCTTCGTTCACCTTTGAAAATTCAGGGCAGTATGTAGAGAGAGAGAGAGAGAGAGAGAGAGATGTTTTTCTTGCCGATCAATATGGCTTCTGCAGCTCGCTTGTGTTTCTTCTACCTTTCTCTTGCTTCCACGGCCATATTTATGTGCTGACAAACATTGTGTCTACAAACAACCACGCAAGTATCAAAGATGATTCTGAATCTTGATACCGACAGCATACATACATACATACATACATACATACATACATATATGATGTTTACGAATAGTTTTACTTGACTATATATATTATAATATATATATATATAGGAAATGTTTGCTGTGCGTCCGGCGGACCCGTGGTTAGTCCGGTTTCAACCGTTGGAATTTCGACGAAAGGCTGAGATAAAGTTTGTGAGACAGGAGGGCAAGCTATTAAAATCCTGGAATTATCAGGTGAGTAGGGGGGTCGGGCTGAGGTCTTGGTAATTAAACGTTGCATATACCAGGTATCTTTGCCACCACCGCTTATATTCTTGTCTTCATCGTCGTATTCCTCCTCGTAGTAGCCCCTTTGTGCCTAGGGCCGAGCTGGCCACCAAGGATGCTGCGAACGAGGAGGAGGAAGTAGAACTCCTTGTCGCTGATATGGAGGAGACCTTGGGATTCGAGCTTGCCCTCGACGAGGCAGCCGTGCTTGCCGAGAAGCTCGAGGATGCACGCATGGTAACAGGAGATGTTCATGCCGCCGCTGAGGCTGGAGAGGTCGACATAGACGGTGTATTTCTTCGAGTTGTGGCCGAGGATTATGGAGTTGGTCTGCATGTAGTATTTAAAGTCCTCACCCTGTACAACTACAAAGAGCAATATTTTATAATCTACCCGATACAATTAGGAAGGACCAGTGACAATATACCTTTGTCACATTTAGATTTCACACCGTATATAATTTTGTTTATACCCCTTTTGTCATTTTTTTTAACGTTTATTCCAGTTGAATTTGACTTCACAATGCTACATTCAGTATGAACCATCCCCTCCGTTGGCCATTTGTCACCATGTGGTGCAACATTTTCACACCTTAGCCTACAATATCTGACAGGCCTAAGCCAATATTTCAAAACGTTTTCTAGCTGGTGGCGTATACTAGACTATTGCTCTGTACATAAAATATATATATGTATATTTATCCAATTACTTCTTTATGATTGATCTTTCTTTCTCAGTACATGTTGAAACAAATTCCTGATTATAAACGTCATGTTATATTCTAAACTACAAGATTTAAGCATTTAAAACAGTTTATAAAACAATTATATGAGAAATTAACATGTATGCATTATCATTTCAAAACTTATTTCAGCGCTTTTGTAATTACTGAAACAGATTAACAATAATTGTTTATTCGATTATATTATAACATATAAAATTTGAATCTCCTATTTTAAATTTAAAAAAAATAAGTATTTCAGCTCTTGTGACCAAAAATAGTGTTGATCATCAAGAGCAAAAACTCTGATAGTTCCATGTCTTATGTAACACAAAAAGAAAAAAGCCATTATCTCTGGTTGGTAGTGTATAACAATGTCGTAGATTAATAGATATAAGTTACAATTACAATGTACATGTACGTACATACATATATATATTTATATATTCTACTATTATATATGTACACACACATAATACCGTAAACCTCTGTGATCACAGTGTGGCACTACATATATATGTCCTATATACACACACATATATATATATATATTACGTTAGCTTTTGAATCAGAAAAGTACGTGGTAAATTAAAGAGTATGCGTCTCCTTTTCCGATAAACGAAGCGATTAAAAACCTTCCCTCAAGGCTGAGGTGGTTGACCCCTAAAATGGACGTATGATAGCGAAGCACGCAGGAACGTGGAACCCATGATCTTCGCTAATCACCACTCGAAGTCATTGAAATGTTGGGATTTGTCAACTCTTTTCACTAAAAAATCTCGTGTTTTACCCCGTGGCCACGTTTTGTCCCACCCGGGCCCAACTCTTTATTGTTGCATGACCAGTCTTCTCAGATTACCCATTATATATACACACACCTATAATTATTAGAGAGAGAGAGAGAGAGAGAGAGCAGGCTGGGGAGGGAGAGAGAAATAGAATTGATGATGGGGTTTGGAGCTCGGGTGTGCTTGTGTCTCTTGCTAATTTCCTATGCCGTAATACAGATCTGCTCTGCCCGATCCACCGTTTTATTTTCAGGTACCTTCATAATCTTCTTGCCCGCTTGTTTATCAGCGGTAGAATAGCCTCTGCTTCGCTAGAAAGTTGAGAGGCATAAAAATCTGGGTTTTTGGAGTTTATTCACGATGATCACTTCCAAAAATCCAAACCATTTGCTAATTATATCCCCTGAAAAAGTAGAAGTTGAAAAGATTGTAATATTTTTTGGACGCTGAAAAAACCAGAGTATCTTTGAATAATATGAAAACCAAAAATTTTACATTAGTAGAATACAAATGAAGGCAATAATATAATTAAAAACAAGTAGTAGTAGGTAAATATTACTTATATATATATATGATAGATTAATACAATTATTGTACACCATCACATGTGAGAGGGCGATTGGTCATTTAGAGCATGTACGCATCTTTGCAAAGAGCTAAGGAATTCTATTTTTATTTGCTGTATTTTTTTAAATTAAATACAGATCATTGATTTGATTGGAAAATCTAATAATCAGATTTAAATGTTTTCATATTTAATTTGAATCGATTCAATAGTAATAATTCAATAATCAAATTTAATTTTTTATTGACTAATAGTTATATATCTGTTTAAAACATATATATTTTTAGTAAAAAGACATGTTTACGTTAAAGGTAATTATTTAGAATAAACATGAGTTTTAACTATAAGTAATTTTTTAATTTTAATATCAATTTTATTTTTGTTTTGAAATTTAATAAGATTGTTTGTTATTAAATTCGTGAATTTATTGTATTTTAAAGATAATTTGACTAAAAAGTCTGTTAGCAAACTGTTTATAATGAGGGTAATTAAAACCTTAAATATAGTATTTTTTACACAGTAAACCCGGAAATTCTGATTATTCCGCTGTATCCAAAACCTTTTTTTTGCCAACTTTCTTCGTCAGTAGAAATAGGAATCGATTAATTGGTATGGTTTCAAAAAAAAGGATCTTTAAGAATTACATTTTATTTTCTTGCTACTCTCTCTCTCTCTCTCTCTCTTTTTTGGTATCAAAACATGTTTGAAGCTGGCATTAAAAGACAGTATAATACAAATTATATTGAAAGTGGAAAGGCTTTAGCTAGTTCGGTGTATGTGAATGCAAATTATATATTACGAGTGGTGCTGGCCCGGTATATATTGAGGTTCGTGCATCAACAGCTGTATCCCGTGTTCACAGTCATGTCCATGTGTGTCTTTCTTACTAATTAACTATTTCAAGTTGTACACACATATATATATACATTATCTATCTATTAACACATACACATATATATATATACATTATCTATCTATTAAATTATATAAAATGTCCATAACCAGTTGGTCCGGTGGTATATAGTATTATAAATTTAGTGGGAGCTCTTAAATTCAAGTAAAAACTCGTGTGTAAAAAATAAACATTATACAAAGGGCCAAGAAGTTTCTTATGGGAAGTTTCGTACGTTCTTTTTATGTGGTGGAAAGCGGTCATTTAAAGAGTTTTTTTTTTTCTTGTGTCTTGTCTTCATTATTAGACCTCTATACTATAGCTATGGGGTGTTTCGGGAATGCTTAACAGGCTTGACTTTGACGGTTGGAAGTCAAAATAAATTTGATTTTTTATTTTTTCAAACCGCTAATTATATATATATATTTTTAAATATTTATTTTTTATCATATGTTTTAAAAATTTTATAACAATTTTTTGTCAAAATTATTTATCTTAAACTATATTTAATTTTTAAAACTAACATGTTTAAGAATACATCTTTTAAACTCTTCCAAACACCCTTAAGTGTTGGCTGCTTACTCAAAAAAAAATATGATTGTAATTATTAATCTATTACACTATATATAGTGCCAATAAGGTTAAAGAGGGTTTTTTTATTTTTTTAACCTTTTTATTTTTTTTATTTTTTGCGCTTTTGTGTCTACATTGATGGACCTCTCTACTTATCAATGATTGATTTAACCTTTCAGACTCGGTTAGTGTGGGCTGCTGAGTAAAAAAATATGATTGCATAAAAATTTATGAGAGAAAGACATAAATAACCATTTTTACAAAATAATTAAAATAATTAATAAAATTTTAAAATATTTAGAATAAATAATAAATTGATTAAATAAATTATTCATTTACGTTTTTTAAATATGTAATTCACTTTTTAAAATTTATTATTTATTTTAAATAATGTAAAATCTTACTATCTATTTTAATTATTTTCATAAATTTAAATCAATGTTTATTTTTGACATATGTATTATTATTATTATTATTATTATTATATAATTTACACATGATACATATTGTCATCGGATTTTACACGCAGAAAGCGCATTCTTCAACTAGTTTAAATATATATATATATTTAAAGGAGTTCAAGCGTGTACGTATATCAAATTTTTCTTTCTCTTTTTATTTTCAGAGATTGGTTTTAATAATAACCTACCTATTGTTCTTAAAATAAATAAATACTTTAGTTTTTGTACTTGAAAACATATAATTTTTTTATTAAAATCTTTAATTATTTATTTTAACTATTTATCACAAAATACTTTTTTTTCTTTCTATTCCTTTTATTATGTTATATCATTTTTTATAAAATGCATAAAATTTTATGAGAAAAGGAAATAAATAGTAGTTTTTAGAAAATAATTAAATTAAGTAATAGGTTTTTAAATATTTAGAATAAATAGTAAATTTATTAAATAAATTATTTATTTGCGTTTTTAAACATGTAATTTATTTGATAAATTTGTCGTTTAGTTAAAGCAATTTAAAATCTTACCATCTATTTCATTATTTTCGTGAAAATTTAAATTAATGTTTATTTTTAATATATATTTTAATTTTTGTTATATAATTTGTACATGATATATATGTTAATAGATTTCACACGAGGCACGTTTTTAAAGTAGTATATATATATATATACACACATACACACACATATATGCACAAGAGGACAACCTTCCTTTTCATTTTTGATATAGATTCTTATCCAACGATTTTTTTTCCCTCCTGGTTGGCTTATAATGCTTGTCAATTGGAAAACAAAAACCAAAATTATGATGAGTACCTACTAATTTATATTTCTTTTTACATAGATTTTACTGAAATCAGAATCACAGTATAAATGAGCTATTCGGTTTTTTTTTTTTTTTCCTTTTTGGTCGCTTGTTATAATCAGTTCGATATTGCAATAAACTTGAGTTTGTCTTATTAAACATTAGCTTAAATTGATTACATGTGCATGACAGACGAAAAAATCGTTGTGGGGATGAAGACATCACTGGGGGTTGGAACCAATGACTATGATGAGACGACGGCGAATCGCGGCCACGATCCTCCCTCTTCGCCACGGCACAAATCAGGCAGGGCGGGCAACTGGGGCCGCTGAAGGGGCTAGCCAGTTTAAATTTACTACTCTACCTTTTTTTTTCCCCTTCTATTTAATATTTGGCGCCTCCTACAATATGAATATATAAGCAAATGTAATGTGCTAACGTCCAATAATCGACTTTCTATAATTGTCATTGATCTGGTATCTAATTGATGTATATTACTCTATATATATATATGTGTGTGTGTGTGTGGTCCGTGAGTGCGATATACTAAATATGAAATAATCACACAAAAAGTTCATTTTTAGGATTCTATTTTAAAATAAGTCTGTTTTTTAATGTTATTACACAAATATCTATTAAAAAAAATTAATATATGTAATATTTATTTTGTCATTTTATCATAGTTGATATTATTCTTTTTTATTTATATTTTTTCCTTTTTTTTTATTTTTTTGATTATAATGATGATTTTTTTTTTTTGCTGATAACTTGTCCTTACTTTAATAAAATCAAATTAGTTTTAGTTTAATCTTTAACATAAATATAAACTCAAAAGCTTTTGGTTTTAACTCCTGTTTGGCATACACTTTTAAACTGTATTGTATTTAAATGCAATGTAATTTTCCCAAATATAAAAGCATTTCATTCAAATACCAATCACATCATGTTTTAAAATCCAACACAATCATTATTCATTATTTCACTTTTTCTATTACTTTTATTTATTACATCATATATTCTCTTTTTCTCTCTTTTTTTCCTTTTTACTTTTACCCATCACATCACATATTTATTATTAAAATACAATTTAAATATTTTTCACCCAAACACACATTGCATTCAAATGCAATGCTAATACTTTTCCTCCAAACAAAAATTGCATTTAATGCATTGCATTCAAACACAATGTAAATGCAATGCGTTCACATTGCAAATACTTTTCCTCCGTTTGATGAACGTATTGCGTTTAAATATAATGCATTGAATGTGATTTACATTTGAAAAAAAAAAATATTTGCATTGCATTTGAATGCAATATATATTTAGATGAAAAATATTTGAATTGTATTTAAATAATAAATATGTGATATAATTCATAAAAGTAGAGAGAAAAAAAAAGAGAGAAAGAGATTATATGATATGATTAATAAAAATTATAGAAAAAGTAAAATAATAAATAGTGATTGTATTGTATTTAAAATGTGATATAATTGGTATTTTAATGCATTATTTTTGTGTTTTGGTGAAAATTGCATTGCATTTGAATGTAATGCGAATACAATATTGAAAATAAATGACATCTTTATCTTAATAACATCAAAAAAGCTATGTTTATATTTTACTATAAATGTTGACGGTGAAAATCCGCCTAACAAAGTTAGGGTTGAATATGTGGATTGTAAAACTAATCTACTGCAAGAAAGTAAGAAATCGAATGCAGAAAAATAAAGAACACCAAAATGTTTATAGAGATTTTAGGGTGCAAAAAATAGCGTCTAAGGTTTTTATGAGACTCGGAGACCCTTTTATATTTTTCAACTATTGTCATTTGAAATTCAAAATACAAGTATTCAAAAACATCAATATGAGATTCTCTCATTTTACGTCATCACATGTCCTTCAAAACAGCCACTTTTAATCATCATGATGCATGATATCTTAGAAATAATTGTTCGGCTTGTTTCATATTCTCCGATTATCACAGCCTCTTCAACATCAAGATTCAAAAGACATTCTCTAGTGCCATGTAGCTGAAATCTTGGCACCCTATCAACAACTGCCCCCAGCTTGAGGTACTTTCCTAGGACCTGAAGTTCTTCAAGCTATACTTCTGATAAGTTCAATCCTTGACAGTTAAGCATCCTCCAAAAGTTTATTTAATTTGGGTGTAGGAATTGAAGCGTCACCTCGATCTGTACAATTGTCACATCTATTTATTTAGTTGTCACGTTGATTTAGTGAATTTAATAATTGCCATTGATTCCATTTTTAAACTCATACATTTTTCTAAGCCGTTGATTTAGTTGTCACATCGATTTAGTGAATTTAATAATTGCCATTGATTCCATTTTTAAACTCATACCTTTTTCTAAAACGTTGATTTAAAGAACAAATATTGACCCTTAAATTGACAGTTTTTTGATTGTATGATAAGGAGCTGTTGTAGTTATTTATCTATAATTATGTTGAAAAAACACGAATTTTCTTAATTTACTCTTTCCTAACTCTGCCCAAATTTTCATAATTCCTTTTTTTGCCATTTTCTTTCTTCAAAATCATTCTTCTCGCTCCCTTTTTTCTTTATCTCTTTCTCCAACACACCCTTTCCTCATTTTGTAGAGTCTATTGCATAAGAACACCGCCCAATTAACTTTTGCAACAAACTCAGTAAGCATTTTATCCATGGGTTCGTTGTTGGTGTTTATTTTTCTCCTTTTTTTATTTCCTTAACATGCGCTGAATTAGACCTAATAAAAACACTTAAAACACCAAAAGCATTAGTTGCTTTTAACTTACCATTTTATTTTCCTCTTTGTTCCTGAACTTGGAATCTTGTTCCTTAGCGTTTTTAGGTTAGTGGCCTTGTAGAGATGTCTTCACCAAGTCATAGCAGCCTGGAAGCCAGTAGAGACCTCATTCTACATGCAACCTAGGCAAGCACAAGTAATGACTATTCTTCTCAGACTTAGAAAAAATGCAAACTCAAGAGGCAACACTCCATGAACACGAATGCTTTAATGAGGGAAATTGAGTAATTTCCTTAAAAAAACATTTTTAAGATCTCTCCTAATCAGCTCCATCCTAACAGATGGAAAGTTCTTTCCAGCATCATGTTCTTGTGGAGAGCCCACTTTGGTGCCGACTAGATGGAGAGGGAAGGCTACGTCATCTTTTGGGTGTTTTGAGTTTCACTGTATTATTAGAATTATAAATAGTGTAATCTGTCAAAATTATAAGTAGGGTTTCACAGGTCTTTAATAATGTATTTATAAGTTTTTAAGATATAACTTTTAATGAATATTTAAAATAAAAATATTTGATATTTGAATATAGAGACAATTTTCAATATTGTAAATTCTGTTATAAATATTAAATTTTATTGTACGATAGTTTGAGATTTAAATATCTAAAGCGATGCCTTTGATATACTTAGGTGTCGTTATTGAGATTAGGGATCTAGTCACGTCATGACGGCCGAAATCTAAAGGATCTTGATTATCTATTAACAATGTTATTTACCTAGTAAATTTTTTATTTACTTGATAAATTTACTATTTATATTAATTATTTTTGAAAACTGCTGTCTAGTTTTTTCTCCTTAATAGGTGATGACATTAAGTAAATGTTAGAAAATAAATTGATAAAGCTTGGTAAGATATAAAAATTTATTATTTTAGTAGCATGTATAATTCTGATTTGTATATATTCATTAAGTTTCTAATTTAAAAAAGGATAAATCTATATCGGGGTTAGCTTACTTTACTCTGTTAATATTGTAAAAATTTTCGGTCTTTGAATTTCATTAGATTTAGATGTGGTGAGTACACAAAAACTAAAATCTAATTAGTATACAGTTACTAAAAGAAATACAGAAAAAATATTGGATGGTCGTCGACCACCATTTAACACCGCTACTGCACGTCGCACAAACCCATAAACATAAAGATGCACTTGATTGCATTATGTCCGTCCCCCTTTATCCTTCCTTTTGTCCATTTTTTTTCTGCAACATGCACAGTACAGTAAAAAAAAAAAAAAGAAAAGACAAAAATAATATATTGCAATATATGATTTTAACAATATACCATAATCTAAAATATTATTATTTAATAATATAATTAAAATAAATAATAAAATAAAATCTCAAAAATACCACACATTCTCTCCCCCTTAGTCCATCTCCTTGTTGACTGGCAACGGCGATCACAACCGCAGAAGGCGACCGAACCAAAATTGCGCCAACTATGTGACTGATATCTCGTCACCGTCCTCCTTTGCCAGTGGTATCTCTTCACCGCAGTCCAAAAATCGTGACCGAAACGTCGTTTGTCTCATTTTCGTCCTTTGTTGTTCCGTCCAATTCGCCAATAGGCACCTCTTCAGTGGTAAAGAAATGCGAGAGAGAGAGAGAGAGATAGATGGATGGCAAGATAGAGAGAGAGGGGTGAGGAGAAAGAGCAAGGGGGATAGAGGGGTATTTTTAAAAATTGGGTTAAAAAATAAAGAGAATGTATTATTTTGTTCTCTAACTTTTAGAATATGTTATAATTTTTAATTAGTGTATTAAAATATGTTATATAGTGTATTTTAAAAAAAAAACATGCAATTGTCTAATAAATCACTATTAAATCCCATATTCTTTTGGGATTTCAAATATATACATTCTATTAATCGAGTATGAATATTACACCATATTATTCTTTTTGTGATTTCAAATATATGCGATTAAACACTCCTCAAACAACTAGTTCTGCTAAAAACACAACTCAGTGGACAAGCCTTCAAGCGATTTTCATTCTACTTCTCTGACGTTGATGTAAATCCTAGCCCCATGACTCGGACCTTGGTCTTACCCGCAGCTTCCCAATGGAGCAAAACAATATCCGATTGAAGGGGATCGTCGGCAACTCGAAGATTTGAAAATATTAACTCAAGTTTGGTACACACTTTTTTTTTCTGTATTACATTTAAATGTAATATAATTTTCTGTCAAATACAAAAATATTTCATTTAAATACCAATCACATCACATTTTAAGGGGGTGTTTGAGGGAAGAGGCTGGAGACATTATTTTTGGGTTGGAAAAAAATTGTTTTGAAAAATGTGTTTAGGAGAAAAAAACTGTTTAAGGTGAAAAAATAAAAAATTTTAAATTTTTTTAAAAAAATATTAATATGAATATTATTTCGTTCCTCTCGAAATTCTATGCAATTTAAAAAAAAATTATCTCATTTGAATTTGTATATACAAAGTTATGAATTTTTAAAGTTTGGAGTTTACTGTAGCGTTTTGAAAATGTAAATAGAAAAAAAGTTGTAAATTTTGGAAAAAAGTTGAATTTTAGGATATAAAAACATTGCTCCAAACACCCCTTAAATTCAATACAATCACTATTCATTATTTCACTTTTTCTATTACTTTTATTAATTGCATCATATATTCTCTTTCTCGCTCTTTTTTTCTCTCTACTTTTATCCATCATATCACATATTTATTATTAAAATATAATTCAAGTACTTTTTACCCAAACACATATTGCATTCAAATGCAATACTAATACTTTTCCTCCAAACACAAATTGCATTCAATGCATTGCATTCAAATGCAATGTAAATGTAATGCATTCACTCAACGGGACATAAGTGGTGTGTTTGGAGGTGCAATTAGATTTAATTCAAATGCCTTTTTTTTTTAAATCTTTTTCTAAAAAATCAATTTAGTTTTATTATTCATAACTTTATAATTCAAAAAGACTCATAATTTAATTTATACAAGTTCAAATAAAATAGTTTTTATTTAAAATGTATAGAATTTTAAAACAAATAAAACAAACTTTATATTGATTTTTTTTCCTATATTCATTTTAAATTTTTATACTTTTTAATTCTTTTTTTAATAAAATTTTACATTTTTTAACTCTAACAATTCAAACACATACCAAACATACAAGCTCAACTCAATACCAATCAAACTTTTGCAATTCAAATTGCTCCTCAAACACATACTATATTGTAAGAAGTTGAGATTAAATCCTTCCGTTTCATTTTATTTAAATTTCTTCATTGCTTATTATAGTATTTTGATCTTTTCTTTTTCAAACTAGAACCGAATTTTTTTTTGTTATTAATAAATAAATCTATTCAATGAGACTTAGAAAGTAGACCAATGCAATATCCATTTCGATATGCAAAATAATCTGATGTTAATGTAATATAGGAATTAAACGGAAAATACGTTATATATTACACTGAAATTATGGCACCAAACAACGAGAATGTTTAACGTCATAAATTTACCATCACATGCCATTTGAATTCCTATCACTTGTGTCCAAACAAGGGGGAGATACATCACTTGTCGATAACCATTTCCTTAAAACAATGTGGAATTGTAATTTTAGATTGTTTAATGCATAAAATATGGTTTTTTTTTTTTTTTACTATTAATGCAGATTTTTTATGTCCATAATGTACTATACTCTGTTTTCGTTTGATTCATTTTGTACTATGCTTTAAGTACAACGACAATGGTAGTATAGTGTAAAGATTAATCGATTTAAAATTATTTTTCTAAATAAATTATATATTGAATAAATTTTTATTTTTTCTTGAATTTCAGATTTTATCATAAAATACTATTGAATTTTAATTTCTAACATCCTTTTCTTTTTATTTTAAACCATTTACAAATTTTCTTTTTCAGTTAAATTAATCGATTAATCGATTTAAAATTAATCGATTAATTCATTTGTAGTATAGTGTAAAGATTAATTGATTTAAAATTATTTTTTAAATAATTTATATATTGAATAAATTATATTTTTTTTCTTGAATTTCAGATTTTATCATAAAATACTATTGAATTTTAATTTGTAACATCCTTTTCTCTTTATTTTAAACCATTTGCAAATTTTCTTTTTCAGTTAAATTTATAACCAAAAAAAAAAAAAACCAACAACACATGAGACACACATAATAAGAATTTTTAGAGCATTTTAGTAAAAACACCTATTTAGGTGGGTTTTAGATTTTTTTTTAAAGGATTTTTAAAAAACAATCCGAAACTATCCCAAATTAAATCCCCAAATTCACTCAAACCTTAGCCTCAAAATCCCAAATATCCTTGAAAACTTAATCCCAAGATTATAGCCATCGCCACCGCCAAAGATTGGGTAGACGTACAGCCACCAGTGAAAGAAGGAAGGGGGCTAAGAAGAAAGAAAGAAAGAGATAGAGAGCGAGAGGGAAGGGCGATTGGAAGAGAAAGAGAGAGAAAGGGAGAGGGAGGGGTTGTTGGAGGGGTGCTCATTGGGGCAGAAGGGGGAGGTTGGGGGTCGTTGTCGATAAGGAGAGAGGTGATTGGGAAAAGAGAGAGAAAGGCAGGGATAGAGTTTCATCGACGGTGGGGGGGTCGTTGTCGAGGTCGTGGGAAGGAAGGACTATGGGTTGACTAGGAAAATGATTGGTGGAAACCCTATCTTTCAAAAGTCTATAAAAATTTAAGAAAAGTCTTCTGAAACCCTAATAACAATTTGATAGATTACACTAACTACAAAAAAAAAAAAAAAAATGAAAAAAAAGATGTAGCCCAGCCACTATCTTGTAATTTTGAAAAGATAGTGAAACCTAAACACCAAAGAGAGTACGCAGCTTTACATTCACAATAAACATTTATAAATCTTTATATTTTTTTATTTTTTATTTTTTGTATTTTACTTTTATTGTTTTTATGTTGTTTTACGTCCAAGATAATTCTCAAAGATCTCTATCACTATAAGATTTGTTAGGCAAGTTTTATTTGTTAATAACAATCAATACCCTTAACTTTTATTGTGAATAGGTGACACATGTCATTTTTCATTATAAATTTAATTGAGAGGGAAGTTTTGTAAACGGTTTAAAATTTAAGAAAAACGCATATTACAAATTAAAGTTTAAGTATGAAAAGTTTTAAAGTTGAGAGGAAAAAAAAAAGTATAATTTATACCTTATATATTTTTACCAGCCTTCTAGAATTCTCCTCCTTATACGGCAATTTTAACAAAATATTAACGAAGACAATAATCGGAGACGGTACATGAAATAAAATGTGAGTAAAAAATATATATACGATACCAAATGGGGACTATGGACAAGAAAGCAAATGCCAACCAAAGATTGGCATTTGATCATACATTTTTCCAGCTGTCCGTATCCATCATGCGATTCGAAACGTTTCGCGGTCCGTGCGGCGGCACTTGGAATCTGCCACGCAATCAATGTAAATAAAAATTAAAATTAGAAAGTTGAAAGATAAAAGAGATATAACTCAGACGCCTTCCTCTTTCTGACCTTCTCCAACATTTTAGCAACTCGAATTTCGCACCGTCGATACCTGAATCTCCAATCCTGGTTCTTCTTATTTTCTTCGGTGTCACTTGCTTACTGGAACCAAACTTCTTTTAAACTATACACAAAAGATAACAATAATAATAATAATAATAAGAATAATATCCAGTTATCCACTTTCCAATATGGTTTGGTTTAGGAGCCTGATCCGATTTACAATCACCAAATCATCATCATCACCGTCCATCTCACCCAGAACCGCCAACACATTTAGCCCATTCCCGTCTCCGACGTTGTCGTGGCTAGCGGCGGCGTCGCCGTTCAGCTCGGCGGCTGCCCAGGAGCGGCCAGCTGTGACTCCGTACGCGGGACTGGGGCCGACGAAGGCGGGGGAGAAGCCGAGGGTGGTGGTGCTGGGTTCCGGGTGGGCGGGGTGCCGACTCATGAAGGGGGTGGACACCAAGACGTACGACGTTGTTTGCGTGTCGCCGAGGAACCACATGGTCTTCACCCCTCTCTTGGCCTCCACCTGCGTCGGCACGCTCGAGTTCCGGTCGGTGGCCGAGCCTATTGGCCGGATCCAACCCGCCATTTCTAGGGAGCCGGGGTCCTACTTCTTCCTCGCTAAATGTACTGGCCTTGACACTGATAAACATGAGGTATTTTTTTTTTTAAATTTTGGATTCTAGGGTTCTTTTTTATTTTTATTTTTTTTGAGTATTAATTTGTGTAGTACACGTTGAAGGGCTTGTTAGATATGGATGTTAAAAGGGCTAATTTTGATTTCCGGGACCGATTTGTTGAAATGGGAAGCAATAAATGAATGCGTTTTGAATGATTAGTTTGCGTAATGGAAGTGAAAAGAACCGACTTTTGTGGTGTTAAAGATTTGGTGTGTAAACGATTGCATTATGTTGTGAAAGAAAATTAGAGACTGTGTTTTCTCAAAAAAAAAAAAAAAAAAAAGAGGGGGCCACTGGTCACTGTGTGTGAAAAGCACTAATGGTGGATCTTGAAGTCTGGTAATGAAAATTTCCGCCTCTAGTGGTGATGCTGTTTATAATTTGGTGGGTGAAGCTGTAGAATATTTGAGTTACTGAAATGGCTTAAATGCGAGAAATTTGGTGTTTTGGGTGTTGAAGGTGCAATGTGAGACGGTTACTGATGGAGCGGACACTTTGGAACCTTGGAAGTTCAAGATTTCGTACGACAAGTTGGTGATCGCATTAGGAGCAGAGGCCTCGACTTTCGGAATCCAAGGTGTGAAAGAACATGCGATTTTTCTTCGCGAAGTCTACCATGCGCAGGAGATCCGAAGGAAGCTGCTTCTGAACTTAATGCTGTCGGACGTTCCTGGTAAGTTAACAACGCTAATATATTGTGATTTTGTTTGAGAAATTAGACGTGTAATTTGAGGTGAATTTGAGTGTTGGATTTTGTTGTGGAGACAGGGGTTTCAGAAGCAGAGAAAAGTAGGCTTTTGCACTGCGTTGTTGTTGGAGGTGGTCCCACAGGAGTTGAGTTCAGTGGAGAACTTAGTGATTTTATCATGAGAGATGTTCACCAAAGATATGCCCACGTGAAAAATTATATCCACGTTACCTTGATTGAGGTTTGCTCTCTGAACTTTTTTTATAAGATTTTAGCTTCTACAACCTACTGTAGGTAAAAGAAAAGATCCTAAACTTGCAAAATGTTGTATGGTATCTTTGGTGTTAAGTATTCTGATAGGCCACCAGTCAGATTTACATACCAGAGGAGGGGGAAGAGAGGGGTAGGACAGATGGCATGATGGCATAGTGGGGCACATTTCCTACGTGAGCTGGTTTGGTTATTTGTAAATAAAAAAAAAAAAGAAAGAAAAGGTAGCTAGCACTTGGGAAAGGAGAGTCGGTTACGGTAGGGTATAAGTAGTGGAATAGAGTCATGTTTAGCAGGCTGGTTATTTTGGCTAGAGTGGATGAGAGATAGCACTCTCGAACTTGCTATCAATTTTTCCTTCCTTCCTCTGTAATTCTCTTTTCCGGAGTACAAGTTCTTCTTCCTAGTTTCTTTCTTCTCTCTGTTGTTTTTTACAGACTCTTCTCAGGGCCCTATCATATTCTTGTTGTTATATTCTGTAAATTTGGCAAATTGTCGAGGGCACTATAATTATGGAAGAGGTCTTGTCTATGCAGGCAAACGAAATATTATCTTCATTTGACGATCGCCTCCGTCACTATGCAACCAAGCAGTTGACAAAGGTAAATAGAATAATATTGATATGATGTTATCTGTAACTTTAAGATTTTTTCCTGTTAATTATTATAGCGATCGCTTTTCTTTAGTTTTCTTTTGCGTGAGAAGATTCATATTAAGATTTAAGATGCCAACCTGTTCCTTTTTGTCATATAGATATATCTTTTGCGAAGCTATTCTTCATTGTGCCTTTTTTTTTAACCTGTCCCTTCCCTGACTGGCTAAATCTTTTTACTACTTAGATTTTTGGACACCGTTGAAATCATTTTTTACATTGATGCTCTGGATCTTTGGATGTTCTATTTGGTACCTTTCCCCAGTCAGGAGTTCGTCTCGTCCGTGGGGTTGTCAAGGATGTTAAAGATCGGAAGTTAATACTTGATGATGACACAGAAGTTCCTTATGGGCTGTTAGTATGGTCTACAGGTGTTGGTCCATCACCTTTTATAAAATCTCTCGATCTTCCAAAAGCTCCAGGTGGAAGGTAGATTGCTTAATCTAAGTTGCTTGTCAAAGTGTATTTCTTCGTCCCTTGAGCTGCTTATATTTCTAATGTACCGGTATACTTATACTAGAGCAGGTATTCACATCCCTCCATTGTGGATAATTTGACAAAATTTCAGTGGACTCCTCGGAACCTCGTTAATCGTATGTCAAAAAATTAAAATAACTAGGATTTTTCCTTCCCTCGAAGCTCAAATTGGACTAAACAAATTGAAACTTCCATTATATTTCCTTCCAAAATTATTTTTTCTAATTTTCATTTGACTGCATTAATGCATTTAATTTCTTGTTCAATGCGTGCTGTATATTATTAGCTTGTCCTATAGATACAAACGGTTCTGTATTTCTTGCTTCTGGTTTTTCATTTCTTCAATATTCAAATCAATAATATTCTTCAGAATACTTTAAACAAGCTTATCTTTTATGCATGTCTACAGGATTGGTGTCGATGAATGGCTGCGTGTTCCTTCTGTGGAAGACGTATTTGCAATTGGTGACTGCAGTGGCTTTCTTGAAAGTACAGGAAAACCAACCCTTCCAGCTTTGGCCCAGGTAAGCCATATGAGAAACTTATCACCTCGGTCCACCTCCCATTTGTTGAGTACCCAACTCTAGTCTAATGTGATACATCTCACTGCATAGAACAGAATACAGATAGCCATCGCTTTGCCTTTTGCGTGATTTAGGAGTTTATAGCGTTCCATAACATTGAACTTAGATTCTTTAAACTGGTTATTCATTTTTCTTTTTTATTTTTATGCAAAATAATAATAAAAAAAAGGTGGCAGAGCGGCAAGGAAAATATTTAGCTGGTCTACTTAACAGAATTGGTAAAGGTGGTGGGGCGTTTGCAAACAGCGCAAAAGACATCGAATTTGGGGAGCAGTTTGTTTACAAGCATTTAGGAAGCATGGCTACTATTGGCAGATATAAGGCTCTTGTGGACCTTAGACAGAGCAAGGTAAACAACGAGTATCTTTTTACTGCTCCTTAACTTCTTTCGATCGAGCTTCACATTGAACGAGGATGATCGGTGGTGTTATAATTCTGCAGGCCGGCAAAGGCTTATCTCTAGCTGGGTTCTTCAGTTGGTTCATTTGGCGATCAGCATATCTGACACGCGTGATAAGCTGGAGGAACAGATTCTATGTGGCGATTAACTGGGCTACAACTTTTGTTTTTGGGCGCGATATAAGCAGAATTTAGATCTCAAAAGGTACCTTAACAATCATGTTTAACTTTAAGATCATATTCCTGTTTATGCTTACCAGAGCGTTGCACGATGCACCTGTGGAACATGTTTTTAACTGTCTTGTTTACTTATTACTTATTCCATTCATTTTTGTTTCATACGCGCAGGGCAACAATGACTTGGGATCTGCGAAAGTGATATGCCAAGTTGTCTAGTACTTGCATCGGGATATTCATTTCGTTGATGAAATAAAATTTCAACTGATTACAGGTTTTTATTAATGCACACACTTGGCTTAAAAATAAAATGGTAATGCTACGGTCCACGTACTGTATATGTCATTTCTTTTTTGGGGTAAGTTTCCCTGTGCTTGTCCCTCTATTCCTTCCAATATTCTCTGTTGATTATCACGTTTTGTACATGTGGTGCTACATATGTTAGTCAGATTATCAGCTTATTGTGATATAGAAGCGACGTGTAAAACTTTTTAAGTTGATTTGAGATAAAAATTTCGTAAGAGTTGTTTTTCATATTTGTTATCTCTTTACTTGTTCTTGCGTGCAAATCCTGCTCAACTCGTAGACGCACACATATACATAGTAATGCAAGACTGAGGCTCTCGTTTCATACGTATTTTTTGTTTTGTGTCATGTCTTTTTTCTTTCTTTTATTTTTCCCGAGAATGTAAAAGATGATCTCTTCAAGTTTTGTGGGGAAAATTATGTAAATTTCTACTTGGCTCCTGAGGGCAGAATATTCAGGGTTGTTTTGCATAAATTATTTTTGGCTAAGGAAATTAGTTTATAAAACATTTTTGGTTTATTTTTGTTTTTTTTTTAAAAGAAAATTAACTTTTAAGATAATTGTTTAATACACACACACAGCACAACTAAGGCAGCCCTTGTAGTTTCAGAATTTAGACCGGCCAAAGTTGAACTTTTAGTTGTAACTTTGGGGGTGCGTGTGTGTGTGTGTGTGTTTTTTTTTTTTTTTTGGGTAAATAAGAGGCATACTTTTGTAGCATCGGGAATTGTTATGAGATTTTCCCATTTATGCTTTCTTGTGAAAAAATAACCCTTTTAGTGTATATGTTAAGGATTTGTGTTTCATGATTCTGATTTTTGTCTTGAAATCATATTTTATTTGACATTTAAGAGGGTAAAAATAGATGAGGTGTATTCTAAAATTGTGTTTTTTCTGGGCATTCCTAAGAAAAACACTTTGTGCAATTATTTTTGTCGAAATTGGATCAAAGGACAGATGATCAATTGCTTTATTTATTAGACTAGATAATTAATAGAAAACCTCAAACAAAAAAATCTTTTCATTTCTCGGATGGTCGAAAACGTACACATGTCATCTTATCTCCATATTTAGTATTGGGAGTGAGGAATTCTATTGTAGACCGTCAGATCTCGATCTTAATTCATTTCACTTCTTGTTTTCAACTCTTGAGTCTGTTGTTCTTAATGTTTGTTTGCTCTGCAATAGTTCAAGTTTGTTTCCAAGGGTCAGTTGTTCTTATTATCGGTCTGTCTAACATTTGTTCTTTTTAGGTATTCAACTTTTACTTGTTTTCACATGTTTTGTCATTTTGACCATTCGGTCCTAATGATTTTGTAACGTCGTCTTTTAAATGGTGTCATATTACTCAATTTTAGATTCATTGTCACAGTGACTAATGTTTTTCCGCTGGAATTTTCTTCACTTGTCGCTCGCTCATGTCATTATTCGTTGTTATTCCATGTTATAGACTGAGATATTCTGTGTAATTTTTGGTGTTCTAAATATTGTTTGATCAATAGTATTATTTTACATCATTTTTTAAAATTTGAAATACATTTAATTTCATTTAGTAATGTGTCATGATGATTGGTTAAATATTATTTAGGGGGCTTTTAGTAAACGCATTGCGTTTTAATTGTATTTGAATACAATTTTTTTTTTAGTGTTATATTTGATTGAAAAGTATTTGTTTTGTATTTGAATAAAATGTGTGTTTGGATGAAAAGTATTTTAAAGTTGAAAGTTAATGTGATTGATAAAAGTAGAGATAAATAGTTAAGGTTGAAAAATTAATATGATTGTTTTAAAAAAACTTTTAAATAATAATTGTTTTTGTGGCATTGTTAAAATTAATTATATTTGAATATAAAATTTTATGTTTAATGTAAAATTGATATTCGTAACATCAAAAAAACATTTATCAAACGCACTCTTAAAAACATCAAAATTGGTTGTTTGATTGTTCTTATTGTCGTATTAGGGTGATTTTGTTATTTTCAGGGACTATTGCATTATTATCGTTTTCAAGTAGGATGTCGTTCATTTCCTTTGTCGTTTTTAGGCTAATTGTTGGTTTGCCGACCACATGTTTTCAACTTTTAAGAGATTTTTGGCGTTTATAGTTCAATACACGTCACTGTACCTTGCTGTCGTTTTTTCAACTTAACGTCGTGTCAAAAGGTTGCTGTCGTTAAAGTTTCTGGCTTTTTCGCCGAAGTATGCTTCATCTTTTGAAGAACAAAAAGCACATTTACATTCTCTATTGAATAAATAAACTGATTAGTTAAAGAAATTAATGGGTTGCTCATAGTAGTGGTGCTTCTTTGTTCCGCCAGAAACGTACTAGGGTGATAAGTTATGAACGACTGCGAATAAAAACGGAGTACCCAAACCAAAAAAAAAAAAAAAAAGACGGAAGAAAGGAAGAAAGATCAAAAGTACAATTTGCGAACACAACAGAAGGTTGAATATAAGCTGGGAGAGAATTCCAAACTGTTTACAAGCTAAAGATGGCTGAAACTGGTTCCATATTGGCGTCAATTTCTCATACACAAAAGGCGAATGCTGCATAAATATCTAGTTAAGTTCCGTATATCACTATATCAGCAAGAAATCCAGCCGAAACAACAAATCATAAACTTTCAACGCCATCCATTATTCTTGAATTAGCAAGCCTTCTTCCAACGAGGTCCTTCAATTCAATCTCGCCCGGAAACCTGCCCTCCTTTAGTTTGGAGAAAACCTGTGATGCAGTAGACAGACAGCAAACGATCAGAAACTTTCGAGGTGTCAAGAATTCATCATTTGTCAATTCCAACCATGAACACAAGTCTTGTGCATCTCGCATCGCAGATGAATTACTGATTTATGAAAGAAAAGGGAAACTTAACATCTTCAAACTCATCATAATCCAACAGTAATTATCAGTTGAAAGGGACAAGGAAAGAAGTGATGGTGCTCTGTTAACTAACAATACCAATGAGTGCCTAACTAGAGAATTTTTAATACAATTCATGATCTTGAAAGGTGCATAGTATGTTCAGTATAGGAGTATATTCAAGTAGCAGCAAGTTCATGCCCATCAAAAGTCGAAACAAATAGCGAAAAAGAAGAGGTCAACTAACCAATTCATTGTTGAGGTATACTTCAAATGCCCCAGTGCTTTGGAGGAAGGACTGCAATGCATTACCAAGAAGCCAAGCCGTTGCAATGGTCCCGAATCTGTTTGCACGCAGAGAATAATACCAAGGAGGCGGCACCATAAATCCCAGCATTGGAAATATTTGCTCACCGGCCATGACAAGCCCAACGACTCCAATTTGTGCAACAGGAACCAATTTGCTTATTAAACGCTTTGGAAAGGTTGGGGGATGATTCGCAAGAACAACGTCAACCCCGGGAAAAGCAGTCTCCAACATTTTCTTCATAGTAAGCGCAGTTCCCCTACAAGAGATAGACACGGAAGGACAATATCAACAACCGTGTACAAGTTTAATGAGTAGAAGAACGTACAGTTCTTGGCAAGAAAGAAAGCAAACAAAAGGAAAACGTTGAGCTATTCAAACCAACACCAAAACGGACTTCCCAGCTTATTTTTGACATAAAGTCATTGTGTAACTAGAAACAACTTCATGGTTGCAAGGATAATGTGGTAGGATGAAAAAAAGATTCTTACATTTGTGAATGTTTAGTACTGATAATGTTTCTAAACGCTAGACAACATTTTTCATAAGATTTTGCGAAGTTTTCCTAATGTTTATTCCTTTTTTTCTAATTGTAATTTGACATTAAGAAATGTAAAACCAAAAGTTTTCTCTAAACGCTTCTGTTGTTTGCTTATCGTTTTCTCACAATCTCCGCCTTCCAGAAAAGCGAATACTAATTCGTTCCAACTTTCAATTCAACTAAAGTAAACACTGCCCCGGATAAAGAAATCAAATTAATAAGAGAAAATTATATCTTTACAACCCCCAATGCAAATACAGAAGCAAAAAACCCAAAAGGAAAAACCACAAAGCCTCTCAAGAAATTGGGAAAAATAATTAAATAAAAATCTTATTTGAAAAATTACTTGTACGAGCAAGAGGAGCAGAAACTGATGTCGATAGCGTTACCGAGGCCAATTCCCCCGATGACACCTCCATCTTTCTGAAATTCAACACACACAATGTTGAACACAAGAATCGAATCATTAGGTTTCAAAAGCAGAAGGGATTTGGGGGATAAATTACCTGAGACTGCGAGGGAAACTCTAGGGCTTCTGGAGCAACTGTAGATTGCGGATGTTGTGGGTGGTGGTGATGAGGCGGGTGGGGATGGTGGTGGGGGTGGTGGTGGGGAGGGTGGTGGTGGTGAGGAGGGTGGTGGTGAGGAGGGTGGGGGTGGTGGTGAGGAGGGTGGTGGTGGTGGTGATGGTGATGGGGAGGTGGCGGTGGAGGGGGAGTGAAGAGGCTTATGAGATCGGAGAAGAAGAGAAAGAGAGGTAATCCGATTAGAAGAATCTGTGCGCGATCCATTTTTTTAAACAGATATCGGACTCCCCGGAGCTAGTGAGAGAAAAGAAGAAGACGACGACGCGAGGGAGAGAGAGCAAGAAAGAGAGAGAGAGAAGTCAAGGGAGACAATCGAAAATTCCCGGTGTTGGGCAGTATGGGCTTCCATGTTCCCTACTACATTGGGCTATTCCGGGTCATCAATCCCATTGGGCTACACTTGGACCTCTTTGAAGTGGTCCGGAAAAAAGAACGAATTAATGGAACTTTTGTAAAGGTCTTGAATTGATTTTTACCATAAAAAAATCTTTTGTAAAAAATATAATTAATAAATGAAAATTTTTTTTAAGTAAATGATTCATGTAAGTAACTTTATTTACTCTTTATCAACCATTATTAATTTTAACATTTTTATCTCTATTTTCATTCTCTCTCTCCTTCGTGTCTTTCTCTTTCTTTTAGTTTCTCGCTAGAACTACTACATCGACCAAGCTCCGCCAGCTGATCTCCTTTTGGTTGTCTCCATGGACTCCTAAGCGATCGAGTCAACTACGCGATTCCTGGAACTGCCGTCGCTTTCTCTTCCCCGACAACGATCTCAACCCCATGCTCCGCCCACGGCTGATCTCCATCATCTTGTATCTCCTCCTCTAATCATGGTAGAGGGTACAAAGAATGCCAATTGTCTTCCTCGATGGTCTGGTTTCTCTGATGGAAATTGAACTCGACAGCAAAGATTGCAAGAATTGGAGAAGCCGCACGACTTGAGGAGATCTGGATTGGTGTTGGTTAGTGAGTTTCTGATAATTGCGGCAACGAGAAGGTGGAGGTCCTGCGTGAGGAGAAAGAAAGGGGACAGAGAGTGAGAAAAGAGGAAGTGCAGGGGAGTTAATGTGGTAGGATAGGGAAAAGAAAGGTGGATGTGGAGGAGTGAGAGAGACCACAAATTTTTCCATTACCAAATGCAAATGATTTTATGGAATAATCTGCAAAACTTTATAATCTGTGATAAAAATTAATCCACTTTTCATTTTTACGACATCCCCTAATTATTTCAGGAATTAAATAGTAAATTTTTAAAAATAGAAAAATTAGATTGGGTGACTTATTTTTGTCACTCAATCTAATAAATAATTAAATTTTTTTATTTAGTAAAATGATTGTTTGTTATTTTTTTAGATTTAATCAATCAATAATTAATTATTTTTCAATCAATGATTGATTAAGAAGATCGATATTTTACACTAATTGATCATAATTTGATCAATTAATAATTAACTATTCAAAAAAATTAATTAATCATTATAAGAAACATGATCTTGTAACTAATTTTTAAAAACTTGAAAAATTTGTTAAAGTTAAAAAAAGACTATTTGGCTATAAATTCTTAAATATAGTAATATTCTTAGTAAATTTGTTATTTATGTGTAAATTTTGTAAATAAATTATATTTGGGGACATGTTTATAAACGTGGAGGTGAAATATAACAAAATGTTTCTAAGGGGGAGTTTGGGAGAGGTTTTGGAGATGTGGTTTTGGGGTTTAGAAAAAAGTTAGTTTTAGAGAATGTGTTTGGGAGAAAAAACTGTTTGGAGTGAAAAAAATTAAAAATTTTAAAAATATTTTTAGAAAAAAAAATCAATATGGATTTTATTTTGTTCCTCTTGAAATTCTATGCAATTTTAAAAAAAATCATCTCATTTGGACTTGTATACACAAAGTTATGGATTTTTAAAATTTTAAATGTATTATAACGTTTTGGAGATGTGAATAGTAAAAAATGATAAAGTTTTAGAAAAAAAGGTAAAATTTTTGGTCTCCAAAATATTGCCTAAACGGACCCTAAAATATGCTAAGAATTACTTAATTATTTATTTTTTTTGGGAATTAAGAGAAATAATTATTACAATGCTTTTTAAGTTTTATGATAGATAACTACATAATAATATTTTTAATGATATGATTTTTTTTTACTATTTATAAAATATTTTTAATTTTTTGTTGTATTCAAAATTCAATAGCCAGATTTTATTAAAAAAAAAAAATCACTCAGCCAGATTTTGCCATATGTCTAGAGATTTTTTTTTTTTTGGAAAATATGATTACAATTTTGCCATTGGTTTGGGGCAAACAACCTGGTCAAAACATAAAATTAGATTTGAACATTCCCAACAGAAAATTAGATTTGACCAAATCCAGCAGGCAGCCTAGAAGCTATAGGTACCAAATGCCAACATTTGGACTTGAAAGAAAAGAAAAGGGCTTAGCAAAGAAAAGAGTTTTTTTTAGAGGAAAAGAAGAGGGTTTTGCAAATACCAAAAAGCCCGTCGACGTTAGCTTTTAGATGAAAAGAAAAGGATTTTTTTTATTTTTATTTTTATGGCTAAATGGTTTATATACACTTTTGAAAAGAAAATAGTTATATAAGTTTTTATTTTAGAAAAGAAAATGGTTATATGCACGAACTCTAATGCTTTAAATCGAAAAAAATAAAATAAAATAATTTAGAAAAACGAAAAAACAAAAAAAAAGGCTAAAATGCAAAATTTGTTGAAGTCAAAGAATCGCCTCTGTCTCTTTGAGTTCAGAGCACATTGAAGTTTTGTTTTTGGTAAACGGGAAACTACAGGGAAGCAACGACAACACCGTCACCGGCGCTTCAGACAATCCCCAATCACCCACGCCCTTTTCCACATGCCGACTCGCCTCAGCACTCGCCGTCGTCACACTGTTGCCGGAAAATGACGTCAGAATCATCCTTCCCTTCCTTCTCCGCCGCCGTCGACTCCATCCAAACCTCCCTCTCCTATCTCTGCTCCGACGCCGACAGCCACCACCAATCCTACTCCTCGGACGTCCCCCGTCGCTTCTCCGGCTTCGCCCACCGCCTCCAGCTCGCCACCAACCACCTCCTCCGCTCCTTCTCGCCGTCTCCGGACTGCTCCGACTTCCCACCCTCCGTCCACACCGCGCTCCGAGGAGTCGCCGCCGACCTCGCCAACGCCGTCGAGACGGTCAGGTTTTACCGTACGAAAAGCAAGATCTTCGTGCTCGTCCACTGCGTTTCTCTATGCGCGTCAATCCAGGAGCGGACCTTGACCATCTCCAGATGGCTCACTTTGCTCGAATCTGCCATTGCCGACCTTCCGGACGTTCGCAAGAAGATTGCGGATCTTTCCACGGACATGAAGCAAGCTAACTTCAAAGTACTTCACTTGCATGAATGTAATTTTCCTACTTTGCGGAGTATTGAATTTGTTATTGTTCTAAACGTTTTGAATTGGATTTGGATTGAGATTTTAGGTTACAGAGAACGAAGAGAGAGTGTACTGTACGTTGCAGAAAGAGGGACAGGGAAGGCAAACCAAGACGAGCAAGGCCGTACAGACCGCGATCGTCATGGATTTAGCTCGCGCCCTTGGCGTCGACCCCGAGAACCACGCAGTTCTGTCGGAACAGATCAAGCTGCTAAAAAACGACGTCGCTCAGTCGAGATCGGTCTCCGAGAGGCGGATTCTGTCGTCGCTGGAGCGGATCGTGGAGAACTGGGGGACGGAGCCGACGGTCGGGACCTGGAAATTAGACATCGAATTCGAGGACGACGCTCACATATCGCCGTTCAGGAACTTCCTCTGTCCCCTCACGAAAGAGGTGATGAAGGAGCCGGTGGTGTTGGAGTCCTCGCAGACGTACGAGCGAGCCGCCATTGAGTATTGGTTCGAGCGGTGCCTGGAGGACGGCCGAGACCCTACGTGCCCGGTGACCGGGCAGGTGCTCGGGTCCTTGGAGCTGAAGCCGAACATCGGATTGGCCGGGGCCATTGAGGAGTGGCTCAACAGGAACGTCGAAATTCAGGTCAAAATCGCGGTGCAGAGCCTCAGTGAGGAACCACCTTCCATGGATTCTGTGGAGAGAGTATTGGATAATGTTTACAAGATATCGGAGGAGCATCCTGTGAGCAGATACAAATTCCGCAATGCCGGTATTGTTCAGCTGATCGTTAAGTTGCTGAGGAATAATTCAAAGAGCATTGGGACGAACTTGCGCAGCAAATGCCTTTTGGCTCTGCTTAGCATGGCCAAGGATGAAGAAAGCAAGGTTTGGTTGTCTCAAAGTCCTGTCATTTTTCTCTTATGGTTGTCAAGTTTTAGTTTTTCTTACCTTTTTCTCCTTAATTTAAAAATTATAACAATACCCCTTTCTCTTAACCAACAAGAAACTGCTTCACCAAGTATATAATCATCCTTCTTGATAGTGATATTTCACCTTACGATATTGTTACGATGGAATATCTTGGATGTTTCTGTTCTAGAGAATCATGCTTGAAGAGGGCACCACTAAGTTGGCTATACATAGTCTCATGGCAAGCTCGGAGAAAGAGAGAGAGTGTGCAGTCAAGTTCTTACTTGAGTTCTCTAGTGATGAGGTTTGTAGCACTAGAATTGCATCTGAAAAAGGCGCATTGGTTCTTCTCTCAAGCATGTCTGGAAACATGGAGCATCCTGCTTTATCGAATTTAGCGGAGGAGGTTTTAAAGCAGATGGAGAAGGTAGAAGATAATATTCTCCATTTGGCTGCTGCAGGGAGATTTGAACCCTTACTTAGCCGTCTATGTGAAGGTGCGTTGTGTACTAGATTTTGCTTCCATTGTCCAGAATGGTTAATTATAATGGTGACTACATGTTAATCAGGGTAGTTTTTCATTTTTTGAAAAAAAGAAAAAAATGAAGTGATAGAATACTAATTGACAAATAGGAGAACCCATGAAAGCAATCGCCTTGTTGTTAGTATTGAGGTGAGATTTAACAGTTACATATTTATTTTCGGCAACAGGTTCTGATGACACCAAAATAGAAATGGCATCTATTGTGGGAAAAATGACCTTGTCAAATAATGGAAAGGAACAACTTGCTAGGCGAAGTGCCAAAGTGCTAGTTGAGATGCTATCGAAGCCTGTGGGGCAGGCATCAATCTTGCAGGCGTTGCATAACTTGTCAAGTTTAGATGACAATGCCACCATCCTTGTTGATTCAAATGTGCTTCCGGCTCTTACAGATATCCTTTTTCAATATGAGCGCACTTCATCTGAGTTGAAGGAATTGGCTGCATTAATAACGGCAAATATAGTATCAAATCCGGGACACTGGGAATTAGCATCTGCAGACAAGGAAGGGCATTCTATGCAGTCAGAATCAATTGTATTTAGTCTTCTGGCACTTCTAGCGGAAGCATCTTCTAGATGTCAAGCGTCTATTCTCCATATCCTCTGTGGAATTGTATCTTCTCCCCAGGCATCAGGTAATTCCTTGCTGTTTAGTAGTCTAGTAGTCTAGCATCATACGCGAAAGTGATGTTTGTCTGTCTACTATGTGTTAAGTAGAAGATTAAAATTAATGGAATCCATTGGGGGTCAAAGTAACCGCAGAGAATTAGATTTTAAATGTACCTATAAATTTGCATCCACATAAAGATAGCGTACTAATGTCGTACCTTTTTATTTGGGTTTGTACCTATAAATTTGTATCCAGATAAAGATAACGTACTAATGTCGTACCTTTTTGTTTGGGTTACAGAACCAGTAGTCTCTTACATAAAATCTGCTGGAGGTGTTAGAACTATTTTATCATTTCTTGAGCACCCAGAAGTTGAAAACAGAACATATGCTTTCAGGCTTACCAGAGTGCTGTCAGAAAGGTTTGGTCAAGATCTAGTTCATGAGTTAAGAGCTTCTAACAAGCTTACCTTGTTTAGAGACAAATTATTAGATAACCAATACAAAGATGGTGAGAGGTCTGAGGCTGCATGTATACTTGCTAACTTGACCCTTTCTGAAGATGAAGTACAAGTACTCCTAGGAGCTGATTTTGTAAGATGGACGGTTAATACTCTTGAAACTCAGTGTCGCAACTCCAACAGAAGGGTCACAGGGTCTGCGGCAAGCATGCTGGAAGGTCTTCTTGGTATTTTACTTCACTTCACAAGGAGTATTGATCCGCTAACTCTTCACATGGTCAAAGAGAATCATCTTATGACAATTTTCTGTGAGCAGCTTTGCTATCCATCAAAACCAAGAGCAAAACAACTTGCTGCCATGGGATTGAAAAACTTATCAGAGTGTGGAAGGTCAATTACTGCTCGGAACTCAGAACCACAGCCTCCTCAAGGATTCTGCTCTTCCTTGGTCTTCGTGTGTGGAAGCACTTCTTCCAGACCTTCCATGTGCCCAATCCACTCCGCTCCATGTGAGGAAGATAGTCAGTGGTGCTTGCTAAAGAGCAACTGTATCAAGCCTCTGGTTGAGCTTCTCACGGATGATGACACCGGTGTTCAAATTGCCGCAATAGAAGCACTATCAACACTTGTGTTTGATACTTCTAATTTTAAGAGAGCGGCCAATGAGCTTGAACAATTGGGCGTCATTGATGGTGTGGTCAATCTTTTCATAGAAGTTCGATCCGGCGAGCTTCAGGAAAAGGCAGTTTGGATAATAGAGAGGATATTGAGAGTGGAAAACCATAATCAACAGCTCTCACTGAATCAAGCTCTAGTAAGGGCATTGGTCGAAGCCTTTAGGCACGGTAATCCGAACACAAAGAGGCATGCTCAGGATGCTCTTACCAACTTAAAGCAGTTATCCGGGGTAAGCGGAAAGGCCTCCAGTCAAATTCGACCAAGGAGATAGCAAGATAGTGATTCTGTTGTTTGATTTTTGTCAAATGTTGTATAAGCTATTCTATGGTTTCCACCTTTAAAGTAATAGTCAAATTGCTCAATTTTTGTATTCGTTTCTGTAAGAATTCCAGACATTTTGTTGATTCTTAGCGATAACACGATTCATATACCTTCTCACACAAATTTTATACATTTCTGCGCTGTCTGATTATATAAAGTACAAGTTTGGCTTGAAATTCAAGGCTTCCTGTGCTCTAATCACTTCAACAGCTTATAGCAGACTATCGCAGCTACTTCATTACCACGTTTACGGGCCAACTATTACTGTAACCAAGGTATATATTTCTTTTTTTTTTTTTTTTTAAGATATTTATGTGGTTTAACCTCTTTAGTTAGTTTGAGTTATATGTCTAGAGAGGGAGAGAAGTCTAAACCAATCCGTGCAGACCCACATGTAAACGAGTGGGGCAGCAGCCCTCGCTCACATTTTGAGAAATTGATTTTGGATCCCAAAACTTTTATAAAATTTTAGTTGCACCACTATTTTTTGGGAAAACTTTCAACTGAGCTCCCAACTCAGATTTTAGTGTCAATTTTACTTGTAAAATTTCAGTAGAATTTAGTTACTCACCTATTTTATAAGAAATTTTCGTTGTGCCCACAATCAATAATTAAAATAACTATATCTTTATCTAAGAAAAAAATTGTCTTCTTTTTTAGCGCACCCACTAAAAAAATTTCCTAACTTCACCGTTTATATCCAGCCCATTAAGCTATTACTAATGCCAACAACAGCTTATTGTTTTCAGGTTCATTTTTTCTTCGCTAACGAGAAAAAGGTTGTAAGAACAGTGGTGACGTATATAAACAAAAGAAAAAGTATTTAAATTCTTTACAAAAGAGATTGTTTATATATTTTATCTATTATAATTAGCTGACTCAATGAAAAGATCTTATAAAAAAACGAACAATCTTATTACCTCAATAAATGATCAATACCTACAAATTTGTGAGTTGTTACTTTACTTACCTACCCAGTTGACTCATGCAATGTTCATATGCACAATCAAATTACTAAACGACGCACTGCCTTATAATGACGGAGGATGAACCTAAATTGCAATCTTTAGTTTCCTAGTGGGGTTAAAAAAAGGTGCAAAAGAGGAAAAGTCTAGCTTTATGTACACTCTTGTGCGCCGACAAAGAAGATTAGTACTAGCACTGTCGTAGCATAAAGCAACTTGAGAAATTGTTGTCAAAGATTAACTGTTTGGAAATTTTTGTGTTAGGAGCTATATTTTTATCCCACAGTAAGTGTTATTATTTTAATTATTAGATTAATTTTGAACTACTAGATCTATGATTGAAAGTAATTATGTATGTCATGTTGAAAATATTTAACATAGACACTTATAAATTACATTATTAAAAAACATGGTGTATAAGTTAAGTTTGGAATGGAATTAAAATTTTGAATCCAAATTGATTTACTTAATTATTATTTTTGTTGACTTTTTTGAAAAGACAAAACTGAAATTAAAATTTTGAATTTGAAACCTTCAAGCAAACAAGCACTTAATACAACATCTACCAATAAGGTAAAAAATTAAAGTTTCTATACTTTTAATTTTTGCCTAATGATTAGGACCCTTTTTACTTACCATAAAGTATTTACCATATTAATTCACACCGACTTAATTGATTACGGAATAATAGACAACCCCCCAAAAGTTAATCATGTTGGTAGCTTTATGATTTTATTATGTTGTCTAAAACCAAACCGAATTGCCCAACATAATTGACAACTTGGAAATGTTGTCTGGGCTTTATAGAGCCACATCTTCATAACCCCTTTGATAAGGAGAAACAAATATATCATTATGCCGAGTATGAGCTCCAAAACACAGACTAATTAGCGTATATTGCTCCACTAGAAGTGAAAGAACAGACATTGAAATCTGATATTCAAGGACTGTCCCTCTTTAACCCAAAATTTGTTTACTATATATGCACCTTTAGGGGACCATCATATGGATGTGAGCACTTTCTTTTTTAGCGCTGAGACCACTCTATATTTTACACTCATTACCTCTCCAGATTACAGTTTGCAAAGTCCAGTTTGGCCTAAATATGCGTGTGTGTTTGTCTTAGAATAATTATAGGTACAGTTTGAGTTTGGCCACAATCCATTCTTGGGTACTCTAGTAATGTTCGAGGAACGTGTGTACAATTTGGTTGCAGCAAAACAAAAGGCATAAATAATATCGATGCGGTGTGGTAGGAGTTGGCCTTTTTAGCATATTGGAATCATCTGAAAGTCACATAAAAAATTTTTATGATTTTTATAAAATTTGTTGGCGATGTTAGCTTTGTCATAATATACATCGTTTTTCGGCCAAATTCTATCATTTAAGCCTTCAAAAAGGCTTTTTTTTTTTCATTTTTGATTATTTCTGTTTTGTAATAATTGACGTAGGAATTTTAAATTTCAATTCTAATTAGGTTTTCTTATTCTTTAAGTTTAGTAGCTTTTTGGTTGTGTACTTTCCATTTTTAGAAAAATTGCATTTTTATTATTTTTTTCTATTTGAGTAGTAACTTGAGTAGTAACTTGCTTATATTTTTGTCTTATAGATAAAGACACCTTTTGAAATAAATATATTAGTTGATTTGAATGAAAATTTTTGACTGTTTAATATCTTTTTTTCAATTTCTGGCATCATATGTAAATCAATAGATTTTAAAGAATTTTCCTGATATTCTGTGTGAATGAATAGGTAGACCAAACTATTCATTTTATTTTTACTATTTTATTATTCTAACAAACATTTCTGCTACATTAAATGTGTCCAACTCGTTAGTTTTAACATATTCTTAATAGTTCATTTGCGGTTACTGGATGACCATTAAATTATTTCAAACCGTTGAAAGTATTTATCATGAGGTTTCATCTACTAAAAATCAACTTATTTTAATGGTTGAGATAGATTTAATCGGTATCAATAACTCAGAAATGACATTACTATCGAAATCATGAGATGTAACTTCAAAGTTATGCAGAATTACTGATTGTCCGTTTAAGGTAAAATGATCCCATTTGTGAGGTCCCCCTGTGTTGGTAAAAGCAGCTTGGAAAAGGACTGGGCTTAGTTAATTATTAACGTTAATTTGTAGCCAATTAAAACTATCCTAAAGATGACTAAAGAATTAATCTATTTCCCAACATTCACTAAATGCAAATTGATTTGTCAGAGAATAAAGCGTCCAGTACAACAATGAGCTGGAAAAATTATGGAAAAATCAACAGAAATAAAAAAGGAGAGAGAGAGAGAGTGAGTGAGTGCATGTGTGTGACTTTTTGTTGAACGTCCATGGTTTTGTGGTTCTTGGCTAACCTACAAGGAAATATTTTAACTAAAAGAGTATGGTCTATCTTCTTGGTTAGATGTCAAGACCTGTCCTTATTTTGTTTGTTTGTTTTGGGCTGGAAACCAACTACATCTAAGTTTCTATTTCACATCTCATTTTAAATTCATTTTTCAAAACTTTTTTTACAATATTTTCTCTAAAAAAAAATAAATAAATGCACCTTTTAAATATTATCTAAGCGACACATACATATATTGAGCATATATCATTGAGTGTCTATCGATAAAACAATTATCCTAAGATGATCGTCTCATGGCTATTGAGAACAAATCAAATATACCATATATGGGTATAGCCCTTCATAACAATATGAAACTAAGCAATTTTTTGTTGCATAGTTTACTGATTCAATACTCGTATTACAGAATACCATTGAGGTTACAAAATAACATAGAGAGAGAATGCGTAAGTAGCTAAGGAATCTTCTCTAGCTCCTTTTTTGGTTATCTCCGTTGGTAACGGAAATCATAAACATTCTTGGGGAATAAGTAATACTCTAGTTGTACTTCATTAATTCCTTAAAAAATGAAGAACAATGCTCGGGATATAAACGTTGAGTCGATTAAGAGTAGTTCTGATGCCTTTTATTTAAAGATTCCGATGATCAAGTCAAAAACACGATGAGTTAGGTTATAGACAATAAGATTCTGGTTAGAATCCTTGCCGTAGCTAGAGAAAGAGAGAAAATTCCACTCCGGAACTAGTAGTAACCACATAATCCAAGACAAAATAAACCAAGAAAATAATTGAAAAAAAAAAAGGAACTAATAAAAAAACATTGCATGCTTTAAAAAAAAAGTAATCATTATCAAACATTCGTGGAAAATATCTCAATGCTTATGCATGTAAGACTTGTACATCACCAAAATTTAACAATTATGCTAAGTACTGGGTACATGAAACTGAAACAAATGGTAATAAACAAAGCTCTTTGGACTTGAGTGAGCCTTTTTCCCCTTTTCTCACTCCACGCCCCACCCCGAAAGGGTATATTAACTGACATGCACTAAACAGACCCAAAGAAAACGTATGAAGACACTCTGAAAACATATGTAAACTTATTAAATATATTATTTTGTTTGATCAAGCAGAAAAAATCCCAAACTTCGAAAAAGAGAGAGAGAGAGAGAGTGGTCTGTCAAATTTATACAATCTTATATTCATAAGCATGTCTCAAGAGAGGCAAGTGTTGTGTCATTATTATTTTACGAAGACAATTCATGTTCAGAGCAAACCCCGTGAAACCAATCATGATTAGGAATAGCTAAGGGGTAATATTATTCTTTTAACTTATTGTAGTGGTTAACTTTGATGTATTATGTATATTCTCTCACCTAGATTTTTTCTTCGTGCCATTGAAGGAAAGAAACAGAGCCACTTTTTTCATAATTTTGGGAAAGCAAAGATGTATTTTTTTCCTTCACTTTTTCCTTCTCTCTCTTTTTGCTTTAATTCCACCCGCTTCTTTTGGATTCTGCAGCCACCGGCCAAAGCTTGCCCGACAACACGTTCTAAGATTTCAAAACCCCGCCTACAAAAACAAAATAAGGTTTTTAGGCTAGTTAGGCAACGTTCGATGAAATAAAAGAATTTGTATATCATTTTTCTTTTTCTTTTAAAAAAATGCTCGTTCCTCACAACTCATCTTGTGTGTTTGTATTTTTTTTGGGAGCCAAATATACATATATAAAATGCCGTGACAAAAAGTCATGCTCAAACTTTCCCACTTTATAAGTATGCAATTATGTGCATCTGATGTTGCCCATGATGATAATTCAGTTATAGGTGTAGGGCAAAAATATCAGTAATATTACCATAATCACTATGGGCAAATAGTCACTAGTTTATAATAATTGATTTCTTTATTATAATACATTTTAGAGTTATTGGTTATTGTTAGGTTTTACGTACATGTATTATCGATCATTAATGAATAACTAAAGCTTTAATGTTAATTATAAACTTGATACTTGTTCATCCATAGTCTTCTAGTTACAAACAAGATAAAAACCAGGCATAATGAAATGTATTAATAATTACGTTTATGAAACGTCCAAGATTATTGGTAGAGGTAATTGTGTCTGCATAATATTCTACTTGCAGCTACCGAAAAGTTAAAAGAAAAACTAAGAAAACACATGTAAAAGAGAGACCTATGAATAGACATTCAATGTGTCAAAGTCAAAGCCAGATTTTTTTTTTTGTTTTTTGTTTTTTGTTTTTTTTGTTTTTCAAATGATCAATAGTGTTTTTCACGTTTTATACTCTCCCAAGAAGAAAATTTATAAAGATCACGGCTTAATAATAATTATATATATAAAAAAAACCTTAAATTGTCGAAGCTAGTGATTGATAGTCAATGTTGCGTATCCTAGTATCCTAGTTTCCTGTTGGGTGGACCAACCAAACTAGTGAAGCATGAGGATATTGTGGAGAGTAGAAAATACATATGCATGTGGTAACGGTTAAGCAAGTATGTTAACGTATTTACGATTGAAAAAGAGAAACGTTTATAGAGATATTGACAGAAAGCTACTAAAGCATTTCTCTAGACATGTATAATCTTTGGTTAGACGCACTCTATTAATTACAAAATTAGATTGGTTAGATGAACTTGATTAACATTACACATGTAACAACATCTTCAATATAAACGTTTTATTTAAGGGGAAAACACGTGAAAATAGCATATCCTCTTTTTTTTTTTTTTTTTTTTTTGGTGAGGGTAGTGGTAATAACGTATTCAATATGTTCTACATTATACTACTCCAATTAATAATATCCGTGTGACATTACCTTTGTTTATGTTTTTTTTTTTTCACTTGGAAATACAAAAATTTAAATTCTTTATTTTATAATAGAGTTAAGTATTAAATTACTATTAAATTATATTTGTAATCCGTATTTATATTTTTATATAATAAAGAAGATAAGTAAAAGCTAATGTTTTTTAGTTAGAATTGAGAATCATATGTTTTAATAGTTTTTAATAGGATAAGAATGATATTAAGATTTTTTAATACGGAAAAAAAATGACATTTTAAATGGTTTTAAAGTTTTTTAGAACACTAGTTTAAAGAGGTCGCATTTGTGCTTTTAACCATAAGCTTTCATGAAGGTTCACTATAAGGAAAAATGTATCGCTAAAAGTCAAAGTTGTCGCCGTAAGCCTTTTTTCTTTTTTTTTTTAAGATTTTAGTATTATTGACATTATTTTTTTTAACTTAGCGATGGAAGAGTATAGAATTCTACACTTTGTGATTCAACAAATATGGTAACATAAAATGAAATACAATATACAATAAAAATAATCAACTACAACATTTAACATGACTCAAAATTTTTTAGACTATTAATTGAAGAATAAAAATTATGATGAAAATTAGGATTTTGTTAAAAGTTTTCAAAATAGTAATATGTTTATTTGGGAATTTAATAAAGGGATAAAATCCAAAATAACATATTTAACTATAAGGTTTTAAATTAATAACAAGATTGAAGTTAATACACTCATTATCCCTAATCTTTTTTCTCTCTTCCCTTTTTCTCCTCTACCTCCCATCTTTCTCACTTTTTTTCTCTTTGTTCCCCACCTTCTCTGACGAGCCCATTGAAAATATCCCAATGGCTGGCAACAATTGCAGTGACATCTACATTGTCGCTAGATCTCGCCTTCACCAGCCGTTGCAACTTCATGATTTGAGAAAATCGTGAATCACCAGATTAGCCATGCTCATCGTTGTCTTTGCCAAGGTGTCACCCATATTTTGTCACGACTCCTCTCTTTATCTCCTCATCATCGAAGTGTGAAATCCTAATAGACCATCATCGATCTCGGCCTGACAATGGTGAGAATCGTGTTAAAATTGCAATCCTAGTGACCTGTTTTTGCAAAGAAGCCTCACATATGATTGCAATTTCACAACGTCATTGGAGCTTCGTTAGCTACAAGCAACGATGAACACCCATGAGATCACCAGTCGTGCCTATCGTCAAGTTCATCTTAATGAATAATTAGCTATTTTGAGTTTTTACTTGATAAGGTTTTCAATATTACAGTTTATTATTAATAATATACTTTGTTCTTGTTAAAAAAAAAATTGAATGCTTTGTATTGTATTCATGACTAATTCTTCTTACCCTTTAAAAAAGGACTAATTTTTCTTATTTATTTGAAAATTTTGTTGTTAGGCACAATTAAGGCATGGGCATGTTAAGAGCATAGCATGTTTACCAATGAGCTATGGGCCGAGCTTGATGCTATAAATAAAAAATGAGCACATATGGCACATCATATTTATTAAATAAGCCGGCACAAATATGACACAAAATATTAATAGACTCAAAATAAATGGAATGGGCCGGGCCGGGCCTTTGACATCTCTAGTTATATTTAATAAACTCAAATGCATTTTAACCATAATTTACATATATATTTTCATATTTAGTTATCATAAAGAACATGAAATTATCATAATGAATCACTAATTTTCAAGACAAATAATAATCAAAATGTCATATTTAATATAACCATAATGACCATGTAATTATGGTAAAGAACCATTAAGATCACAATATTACTATAAAAGTGCTATATCATTCATAAAAATAAAAATTATAATAATTTAGACTAAAAAATTTTCCTTATTATAAAAGTCAAATTTTCCTTTTGTATAAAACAATAACCAATACCATAAAATCAATTTTACACCTATTTATTCAAATGTTGTTGATTTCCATTTTTTTTGTTTCTTTTTTTTATATAATTTTTTTGTTTATTAATTCTCAATTCTTTATAAAGCATAGTATTGTCTTTAAAAATACTAGATTAAACATTCATGCAAATAAAAGAAAAAAATGGATATTTTTCAACTCAACACCTCTAATTTTGACATCAACGTAAATAACCCTTAAAATTATAAAACCACTTATAGAAAAAGTCTCCAAACCAAAAAAACTATATGCTGCTTGTTAAAAATGCAATGAGCAAAGCCCTGATTCTAATAATATTAGAAAAATATTATAGACATCAATTCTAATTCTAACTTTTGAATACCAACTCATGTAATATGTGAGTTGTTATTTTTTTTATTAATTGACATTTAATGTATTACTACATCAATTGATTGAATCTATCAATAAAAATATAACACATGAGTTAATATTCAAATAGTTAGGATTAATGTTGATGTCCCAACACTACTCATAATATTAACAAGCAAGAGTTAGGTTATTCTAGATGGGTCTCACGGCTAAAATTTGGGAGTTTTTTTTTTAAAATTAATAAAGTTAGTGCTTTTTTTTTGGGGAAAATAATGAAGTTAGTGCTCATTCCTCCCTTAAATTATAATTATATTTTTATTCCTCATTTATGTCCTTGAATTTTAGTGTCATTTTTAGTTTGTTTTTGAACTATAGAAATTCTCATTTCATCCCTAAACTTTGAGTTTAGCCCTAACTTAACCCCTTTCATTGTGATTTCATTTAGAACCGGATAAAAAAAGAGTGAGTTTGCATTCATGTGATCTTTTGATTTTTATTTTTAACATAAATTTTAAAATTCATGAATTAAAGCAAAATGGACTTTATTATATAGGTGGGACTGACAGTTCATGTTCATGAGTCGTGTTTGGACCAACATGATTACAACATGATACGATCATAGTAAACATAAACACGATGCAACTAATAAACATGTCAAGAACCTAAACATGAACACAAAATGCTTAAAACACAACTAACATGACATTACACGTAAACACAATAATTAAACGGACCATGATAGGTTTAGCACGAAAACAATCCTTTTATGACCTAATTGACTGACAAAATCATAAAAAAAAAAAAAAAAGAAACCATCTTATTGTGAGGTGGTTGTGGGTGGAAGAGATAAGGTTAGGGTTAAGGTAGATTTTAAAATATAAAATATAAAATGAAAAGATTTTTAATGACATATATAAAAAGAGTTTTATTAATTAAAAATTTTAAAACTTTTTTTATATAGACTGTGTTGTATTGACACGTTTATGACCTATATAATTAAACATGTTAAATAGGTTGACACGTTTTTGGACTATTTAATTTTGTGTTATACATATTAATTTAATTTTAACCTAAATATTAAAGGTGTGGTCTTAACTCATTTAGTTGTTGTCATTTTTGAGTCACCTCATCGTATTATGCTTGAAATTGCTAGCTATATAGGGTCATAAATGTAAATAAAAATTCTTTTGAAGTTGAGATGTATATACTAATGCTCCATTTGAACGAGAGATTTTTTTTTTTAAATAGAAAATTTTTAAATATGAAAAATAAAAAGTTGTTTATAATTTTTTTTAAAGTAAAAAGTTGTTTTAACGTGTGAAAAATTTTTTTTTAGAAAGTTCATTTTCTATTTTTTAAAAATAAAAAAATTTAGATATTCAAATATAAAAATTTAAAAATATCTATTTTTTTAAAATGAAATTTTTTTTATTTTTTAAATTTAAAGTAGTCAAAGAAACATATATAGTGGCTTTTTTACGTTGTGTTGGGCAATCGAATATGTATGAGTTTGTAAGAACGCACTCGCCTGCGTAGTTATATGTTGTACCCCTGCAATATTACCTGCAACAAACTCATAAGCCTTTCCATTCTCCTCTCTCCTCTCTAACTCTCTATAGTCTCTCCTCTATAAATCCAAAGCCGTGTTAGTATTACAACAACACTACTACACCTGACAAACTCTCAGGAGCACACTATTTTCTTCGCTCACAGCTTTCTTTCTTTCTTTTCTTTCCTTTTTCTTCTCCTTTTTTTGTTTTTTTTCTCTCTTTCCTCTTTGAATCAAATAAATAATAATAATAAAATAATAATGGTTAGCGAAACAGAGCAAGAGAATGTGATGGTGAATGGTGGCGATTTCGATCCGAGCGCTCCTCCGCCGTTCCGGATAGCGGAGATCCGAGCGGCCATTCCGCCGCATTGCTGGGTGAAGGATCCGTGGAGGTCGCTCAGCTACGTTTTCAGGGACTTGTTCGTCATTTCCGTCTTGGCCTCCACCGCCGTCTACTTCCGCACCAGCTCATGGCTCCTCTGGCCTTTCTACTGGGCTGCCCAGGGTACCATGTTCTGGGCTCTCTTCGTCCTCGGCCACGATTGGTATAATTTCTTTTTTGTGTTTGTTTGATCGGAAAATGTTGTCGGGTCAATAATGTGAATGTTTTTTTTTTTTTTGGGTGTTGTGTTTGGTCAGTGGACATGGAAGCTTCTCAAACAGTGCGAAGCTGAACAGCTTGGTGGGGCATATCTTGCATTCTGCAATTCTCGTGCCTTATAATGGCTGGTTAAGATTCCTCCCAAACTTTTTTTGTCTCCCTTTTCTTTTCTTATGCTATCATTGTTATGTGCATGTTATTAAATGAAACATAAATCAAACAAGGATTTGTAAATTCTGCAGGAGGATTAGCCACCGGACTCATCATCAGAACCATGGGCATGTTGAGAATGACGAGTCCTGGGTTCCGGTAAGTTCATTTTCTTTTCTTTTCTTTTCCTTTTTTTAAAGAATCTTATTTTTAAAAGATATAACTATGCCGCTCTCTAAATGTCAGATTCGGTTGTTTTTCAAGTCCCAATTAAAAAACCTAACCATGCACATTGGTTTTTATTTTTTAATGTCTTGGTTAACTAGTTGACTGAAAAGATGTACAAAAGTTTGGACAAAACGACAAGAACATTGAGATTCACAATGCCTTTTCCAATCTTTGCGTACCCTTTTTATCTGGTGAGGAAATTATAAAAACTGATGAGTTTATATTATAGCTAGAGTTCGGTTAATTCTGATAGTTAAATAAGTTTTTTTTTTTTTTTAACTCTCTGTTTTTCAGTGGAATAGAAGTCCAGGAAAACAAGGGTCTCACTTCAACCCTTACAGTAAATTGTTCAGCCCAAGTGAGCAGTTATCCGTGGTAACTTCAACGATTTGCTGGTCAATTATGGTTACTCTTCTTGTCTATGCGTCCTTCCTAGTGGGACCGGTTCTAGTGCTGATGCTCTATGGGGTTCCTTATTGGGTGAGCACCACTACAATGACGTGACACACTTGATTAATTTCTCGTCTTTGAAGTTATTAGCCAAATAAATTCAGTTTAAATATCGACAGGTCTTTGTGATGTGGTTGGACATTGTCACTTACTTGCATCACCATGGTTATGAACAAAAACTTCCTTGGTACCGAGGCAAGGTAGTATATTTTTGTCCTTATGACAAACTGTTTTTTTTTAAATACTTTAGATTAAAATCTTGACAATTTCGTCTCACTTGAAAATATCATAAAAAATTCCCAGATCTACTTGAAATATCAGAAATATTTGTGATCTTATGATTGGACCAACAATATATATATATATATCAATTTGTTGTGTGTTACTTGCAGGAATGGAGTTATCTAAGGGGAGGGCTGACAACCGTGGATCGAGACTATGGAATGTTCAATAACATCCACCATGACATTGGCACCCATGTTATACACCATCTCTTCCCTCAGATCCCGCACTACCACCTTGTGGAAGCAGTACATTTCTCTTTTCCTTTCGAACAAATTGTTTCTTTTCAGCCACAGTCCTAAATGCAAATTCTTATTCCGAGAGATATTGAGGTCCTCATTATGTCTAGGTGGTGTGATAATTATCTTGCAGACAAAGGCGGCGAAGGCGGTGCTCGGAAATTACTATCGCGAACCGAAGAAGTCGGGGCCAATTCCCTTCCACTTGATCAAGAATCTAGCAACAAGCATCTCGCAGGACCACTACGTGAGTGACGATGGGGACATAGTACACTACCAGACAGACCACCAGCTTTATAAAATATCGAAGGGTAGCAAGTGGGATTGACTCTTTTCCTTGGAATCCCATTTGTTTAAGAAGCTTTCTATGTAGTACCCACAGAACATGGTCTTCATGTGGGAGCAACTAGCTAGCTAGAGAGAGAGAGAGAGAGAGAGAGAGGCTGTTATTTCTTTTGTTTAGTCTCTAAAACTACGGTTGTATTCCATTCTACAGCCCCGCAAAATTAAGGTGAAAAATGATGGCCTAGGTTTTGAATTTTGATGCTGGTTTGTATCCTTCTTTTCTCTGCAGAACAAATGCTTCTTTTTTTTTTTTTTTTTTCTTAGTTTAATTATCGTCCATTCTCTATTGAATATCAAATTATAATAGTAGTAAATATAATCTAATATTAATTTTATGGCTATTTTATATTAAGGTGTAAAAATTGAATTCTCTCGCCTTAAATTCAATATATATATCATATTATAACTTGATCCTTATATAAATAAGTTAAGACTTAGCAAAACAAGAATGGTCAAAGGGCTTGATGTTCAATTTATTACGTTAAAATGCATGAAAATGAAATCTATTAAATAGACCAGCATCTACCTAGTCAATAAGTACTTGCTGAAAAGAAATTGCTGACTATGACATCACCTATATATGGACAATAATACTAGTCTCAAAGTATACCATGCATTATGACTCTAAGCCCACGTTTGGCCTAACACTTTTTTTTTCATTGTATTTTAATACAATACAATTTTTCTTTAAATATAAAAATATTTCATTTAAATATCAATCATACCATATTTTAAATCTAACACAATTACTATTTATTATTTTATTTTTTTATTACTTTTTTTAATTACATCATATATTCTCTTTCTTCCCTTTTTTTTCTCTCTACTTTTACCCATCACATCATATATTCATTATTAAAATACAATTTAAATACTTTTCACCCAAACACACATTACATTCAAATGCAATACTAATATTTTTCCTCCAAATACAAATTACATTTAATACATAATATTTAAACGCAATGCGTTCACCAAACGAGCGCTAAAAATAGTTATGAAAATGTACTAATAATCGTAGATAGCATTTCATTACTGATGAACAAATCATTAATCTAACTTAAGTATAAGCCACAGTATATGTAATTAAGCTCTTAACAATTAGCTTAAGTTTAAACTGTAATTAAGAAGTGGGACGTGATTAAAATGGAAATTGTTGTAAAAGGCCATAATGGTATTTTATTGGTCATCTCTTTCCCAAAACCCTATAATCTCAGATAATGGAAGCAAACAGAAATATTTATTTATTTATTTTTTCTAAAATCAATAAATAAGCAGTTCTTCTTATCACGAGGGGTGGGCTGAAAATTGTAATGGTTGGGCCCTATAGTGCCGGCAAATCCACATAGTCCAATAGTTACATCTACGTGAGCCCAAAAAAACTGGGCCAACTTCATTTCGGTACTAGGTCAAGAAATTTGATTTAAAAAAAAAAAAAAAAGGGGGGCTTTTTATAGACAAGGCAAGGGCCAGACACGGTTTATGTTTGTTGGAATCATTATTATTTTTTATGTTTGAATGTTTGGTAAATTATTGACTCTAGAAAAATGTAGCAATGACAAGAATGAAATATGGAATGGAATCTATTGGAATTTGTGTATTATTATTATTATTATTATATATTCCTTGTTCATTTATAAACTTGTGGTTGAACTTTCTGTGTTGTACATGGTCAACTTAAGAGATGAGAGTTCTTCAAGTACTATTTTTTCTTAATATTTTAGACAATATTGTTACACCAATTCTAAGTTTCAAAAAATTCCCAGGAGCAACTCCAGGCCGCTTAGCTTGTTCTTTTAGAGCTCAGTTTCACACACACACACACGTATATATATATATATTCATATATAGGTGCACTTTATCTAAATATCTACCGACTGCTGCTTTTTGTGGTAGATGAATCCCAGAGTCTCAATTTCATAGCCGTGTCTAACATGGTCTTTTCCATAAGTAGAACTTGAAATTATATTTGTATTCTCTTTTTGAGAATATTTTTGGAAAGTTAATATATAATAAGCACAATTATAACACGTTAGCTTTCAATAAATTTTGTTAAATTATCTTTTTTTTTTAATATGATATGATTTAATTAACACGAGACCTTTTCATTAGAAAGGCTCTTTATATCTCTCCATTTGAGAGTTGAAGCCAGGGGGGCTCTTTAAGGAATTGAATTACAGATTCCAAATCTGCAAAAACACAACATAAACCAGACCCCTAATCAGTACTAGGGATAATATAACTTTGTATTTTATCGCTAAATACAAATATGAAATCATGAAATGAGATTGTGGGATTTGGATTTGAATAAAATGAGATTGAAGACAGGACCAAGTACATGCGTGAGTGGAGGCGGCTTTTTTTTTTTTTTTAAATTTTTGTGTGATTTCAAATTCCAAACCAAAAAGTGGACCGAGTACTGAAACAGGGACGCAGAAGTGGTCGGGAGAGTAGATAATGGGCACTAGCTTGGAGGTTTTGGGCCCGATCCTGTGGTCACAGTGGCTGTCCCCAGTTAATTTGAACACCTTCAACCAAAAATAAAAATAACAGTAACAAGGTCATCAACATGGGCTGCAACACCCAAAAAGAATTCCGTCAGGTCCCTGATCGTACTCCAGCACCAGTCCTTCCTGACATTTCTGACGCAAAAACCTTTTTTGTGTCTCCAACTCATATAGCAATTATTGCTCGGAGACACACCAGTTTCTTGTTTCTCCAAAAATCTCACAATGATATAGAGTTTCATCTCAGTTCCTTCTCTATCACACTTGCATAGCTGATAGCAGAATTTATCAAAAGTAGTTGTGTAATCAAATGCGTGGCCTATTTGGTCTCACCTTTTTATCTTAACAAAAATTCTTCCGAGTTACCACAAATGTGGTATTTGCATAGCAATGCCAATTTGTCAAACAGAACTGCTGTCTTGTTCAAGAACGCATACATATGACACTAGTGTTTCTTAAAATAACAATAACAATAAGAGAACACAACTAAACTGACTTGAGCCTCATAGGTGTGAATCACATTATCATAAGAGACACGAGCTCAACTCGATTTTTTTAGGGACGATCATTCCTCAAGGACGGACACTATAATTGAGCTCGGCATGAGGGTGGTGGGGCTTGCTGTTGCGGCAAACTTTTTTTTTTTAATTGACTTTTTTCTTACAAAGTATATTAGCTAATTTATTATTGAATGTGGTGACCTAATGATAAAAAAATATCATGGTTGGATCTATGGTTTAAGATTTTGAGTGTTGGTTGGTCTTTTTGTGGGTTTTAAATGTAAATATTTGTTTCATGTCAGTCTATCATTCAATTTAGCATGTTTAAAATCACACTATTTACGTATTCACACCATTAACACATTCAGTGAGGTTGAGGTGACGCGCTTCTTATTGAGAGTTAAGATTATCATTAGGATCTTTAACAAATATTCTTATTCATGTCAGTCCACCATTCAATTTAACATGTTTAAAATCACACTCTTTACGTATTCACACTATTAACACATTCAGTGAGGTTGAGGTGACGCACTTCTCGTTGAGAGTTAAGATTACCATTAGGATCTTTAACAAATATTCTTATCATTATTTAAAAATGCCTCTTTAGTAACGTCTAAGAGAAGTATGCTGACACCGATTGCCACACCTAAGTTAGCTAACCCGCATTTTTTTATAGGGCAGCAACTTTCCTTTCCATTGGGGAGGCACTATTGCTCAAACGCGCTAGGGAAGGGCATTGCAGCACTGCATGAGCGACTACCCATGGGACAAAACAACAAGAAGCCACAAACCACATGAGAACAAATCGTATAAAGTGGAAACCGACTTCACAACGCGTGTAGCAAACATAATTGTCACCTATTCCTGTTTGCTCATGGTCCTCAACTACATTTTATTCAAATCCAAATCCCGCCATTCTGTCTATCTACGACCTATCTAACTTTTTACCTCTCTGTCTCTCTCTCTCTACTCACCTTCTTCTACACATTTCACAACCACGTTTTGAAATTTCCCTTTCACATTGCCTAACAGCTTTTTCTTTTTCTTTTTTCTTTTCTTTATTAAATTTATTTCTCCTTTTCCTCTCGTTTCGATCTATTCTTTTTTCCTTCACCTTTTTCTGCTTTTGCCACCAAAAATTGTAAAGTTGAAGAAAAACTTCACTAACCAACATCACTCTCTATTCTCTCTCTCCCTCTCTCTCCCAACTTCTCTGATCTCACTCTCTCATCATGAAGCTCTTATCTTCTTCTCTTTCCCCATTATCATCATCTTCATCAACAATTTCTTTAGACGTGATTATGTGCAATTCAAAAAGCTCTACAGCAGGGTGTTTGGCTGGAATTTTTCGCAGAATTCTTTGCTCTGGAACTCTCCCAACACACCCTTCTGATCACATCACGGAAGAGACTAATTCTGTCAACTCTTGCCAATACTTGGAGGACCAAGCGAAAATTCTGTCCCTTGAAACTCCGGGGATAGTTGCCAGGCTGATGGGATTGGAATCGATGCCGGATGTGGATTTTGATTGCGTCAAGCCGAGGCCTAATTCGATCTCGCGAAGCTGGTCCATGAATTCGACGGATCGATTAGCAGGATACTGCGATTCTAAGCAGCAAGGACAGCATCATCGACCGGCTAAATCCACGACGTCGTTTCGAGAGACAGCAGAGTTTGTTGAGCTCGGAAACGAGGAGTTCTTCATACTCAGCTTTGAGAATGTGAGCAAGGACAAGGAATTCAGACCGAAAGCGAGGAAATGCGGGGCTGGTTATGGAGAATTGAAGCAGAGGAGAACGGGGAGAGTGAGAAAAGCCGAAAACATAGCGGAAAAGGCAGCGACGACGATGACGACGACGAAGTACAATCAAGAAGGGAAAAGAAATGTCTCAAGTGATTTGAACAGAAAGGAAAGCTGTTCTGATAAGCGTATTAACAAGGTTGGGAATAACGTAAAGTTCAAGGATTCAAAAACTAGTTCAGTTTCCACAAAAACTTGCACCAGAAAACAGAATGTCGCTGGCTCAGAAGCAATGAAGTCTCGAATACCCGAAAAGACTGACCAGGTTTATTTGCCGTCCAATGGCGTGAAGCCAAATTTGAACAAGAAGAAGAATAAGAAGAACAGCAAAAACGAGACAGATTCTCAAGCGGCTTATCCACTAGATTCTGAGTCCACCTCGGAAGATTCAAGCCCAGTTTCTGTTCTTGACTGTGGTCCATTCCTTCTTGATCCTCTAGTTTCCATTTCAGGTAATTAGTACGCATTGCATACTCTTCTCTCTTCTTTACCGTATGATACACTTTCTCCATCAACCTAAGCTTCTCTCACAAGGCTAGATGTTCTACTTTTTTGAACTCTGGCTGGGGGTTTCTAACTCCACACCACATAACAGTCAGATGTCGAATACAGACAAGGAATTATGCTAAGTTATACTTGTCTTCTGTGAAAATATGCCAAATTGGAGGTCTCAATTCAATCAAAATTTTCCAAAATTTTTTTGGTTTTTTCTCTAAAAATAAACTAATTTTCCTTTTTAAATCTTCAAATCTCTATTAAAAACTCAAACTTTAAAAATTCAACTGAAATAAGTTTTTTTTTTTATAAATTGTATAAAATGACCCAAAAAAAAATTTATATTATTATTTCTTTTTTCCCAATTCATTTCTTCAACTTTAAACGGTTCATTTTTAATCAAATACGCAATTCTAAACAATTAACCTTTTTTTCAATCAAAAAATTATTTCAAAACCATGATAGAAGTGTATGCTCCAAATAGGCCGTTGATTGTGATATATTTTTGGTAACAGAAGAGGATTGTGGATTGACGACAACAACAAGCTCAAGAAGGAAGCTGTCGTTGGAGGTTGACAACTACGAGCGACTAAGCCCGCGTAGAGACAGCAATTTGATGAGTGAAGAAGGAAAAACAGAGGCAAAGTCGAGAAAGAAACGGACGAGTGAGGGCCAAGAGTGTTCACAAGTTCTGGACGAGATTTGCAGGCTCAGCGAGGCTGAGTTGTTTGGGTCATCAAATTGGTTTCCGCAGAGATGGAGTTTGGATAATGAAGAGTTTCAAAGCATTGGCGAAGAGTTGGAGTTACAAATATTTGGTCAGTTGGTGGAGGAGGTTGTACTTTTGGATCAATCATGAAATAATTTGAACTTTGTACGATCACTACTACTAACCTGTGTAGATTAACCCCCACTACAGTAACTTTCACTTGTAACACAAAAATAAAATAAAAGAAAAAAGCTATCGAGTTTCTTCTACTGTGATTTAACCACTCATTCACCACCATATAGGTGCAAGCTCTTTGAGATCTTCACTTGGTCCTACCGTTCCCTTATTTTATGATTTTGTGATTTTAGATGTATATACATATATATATATATATATATATTTGAAAGGCCGTGGTAAGGCTCTTGAGATGAGAAACCATACAAATAGGGTGTAATCTAGGATTTATAATATCAATGTAATGAAATGAATAGTTATGAAATAAGGTGTATTAGATCTTGATTATATTTAAATATATATATTTTTTTCTATTTATATCCTCTCTCAAAAAATTTTGCATAAAAAACAAAATCCCCACCGCCGCCCCTCCTCCCCGGTCGCCGTGATGGTTCCCGATGAGAACCCAGCGAGGTTAACACAAAGTCAAATTTAAAATAATATTTTTTATTTTTATTAATTATGGACAAAGTCGTAATTGACAGGAATCCAACTACAGGGTTGGTATCACTTCCCACTAATTCGTTTCTTTATTCATAGGAGGCTTTCTACCTATCATAAATTTTTTTTTTCCCCAAATCCACTTTATCGTAATTAGAAATGAACTTTTTTAAAATTTGATATTATTAAAATCAGATTAAAATGAAAAAAATATATATATATAAGTCTGATAAAATCATATGCAGACTTGATGGCTACCTCATTGACAGAATTTTTTTTATTTTTTTACCCCAAATCTGCCATAAATTTTTTATTATTTATATGAAAAGGGAGACCACATACATAAAAACATAAAATTATGCATTTGTATATGCTTTCACCAGGTATACACAAGTGTTTGGACTACTTTTAAATTTTCTTATAGTGCTCTTGCCACTAACACCTGCACAAAAGTTTAAAAAAAAAAAAAAAAGATTAAAAAACGCAAATAGTTGACATTGTAAGAACCCGGACTGAACCTGTGTCTTTTCTTTTTTTGTTAGCGCTCCAACTCTCCCCAGTTGGAAATTACAGAAACCAACGATAATGAATCTTACCCTTTGACAGCCGAAATCAAAACGCAGAATTCTTAAAAAGCAAAACACACCACTACACCATCCCATTATGCAAAAATATAAAGGGAAAAAAAAAAGGGTGAAAAAAAGAATCTAATAACCAAACCTTGGATTTTCCATGGCAATATATATGGGAAATGACAGCCGGTGTATGAAAAATGCATTGTCATCCATATTCCACAGCATCATGAATGGCCATATTCATGAATAGAACATGAAAAACATATAACTTTCATAGATTAATTTGAGAGACTATAAATTACAAAACACATTTAAATTAAAAAAGTTGGGCAACCCCACTCAATCTTTAGAAATTGAACTCAGGGGAAGTTTTTAACAATCAGCATCATCTGGTAACAATGGTGAAATATTACCAGATGAAGACAGACAACTAAAAGAAATAAATTACTAAAGCCATGTTATTCTTAATCTTAAGAAATCTAATAGTACATGAGCAGGACCCCTTTCTTTTTTTTCCTGCCTAACTTGTCTGTTTAATTCTTATCTCTCCCCCCTCCCATTCTCCAGTTTCTTAAACCTAAATATTATGAATATCAATAAGAATTTAAAAAATGACGTACAAAAAAAAATAACAGTCAAAAGGACAAGATTATGGGATTTGTTGACTTTTCACTAAGCCACCATCTGCTCCTGCTCCATGTACATCTGCTCCACCCAAGCCGGGATCATCTCCGAAGCTCCAGTTTCTAAATGACATTGCTGCTGCTCCTCAAAGCTGTTGTTATTCAACTGCCCGGTCTTCACAGGCTGAGGCTCAACCACCAGGGACTGAACCCAAGACACATCCGGCTCATCCAAGGGGGTTGGCGTTGAGGCTGCAGCCGTGGCAGCATAATTTCCGCCGCTGCTTCGCAGTCCAAATGAAGCAGATTTCCTCAGCTTGTTTAGCTCTTCTCCCTGCATACCCCAGTCCAATTTTCCATCAGGAGAGCCCCAGTCCGAAAGATTGGAGGATGGCATCATGCTTGAACCTGCAGGGGAAGAAAGCACGGAATGACGGTTAACAGCACTGCGATCAATGAAGCTCTGGCTCCGCTTCGCGAAGGCAGCAGCCCGTGCGCTTAGAACTGCAGCTGCTGATCCACCTGACGTGTCACCAAACAAAGGAGAAGCCCTTGCAGGAGACGATGAGAGGCCAATTGGGTAGCTTGAGTTGACCTGCTGATTCATGCTTTGGCGTATCTGAATCCCAGTTGGTGACCGAAGCTGGGATACGGTGGTTGTGTCAAGGGAGAGACCCTGCAATTGAGGCAAAATTGAAGGATCAAGAGATCCAAATACATCTTCAAGGTTAGTAGGCTTCACCACTCCAAGTCTGTTCAACTCCCCAGTTCGATCCCCGGATGTTGCAAAGGCAGAAGGAGTGGATAAGCCATTGTTCCAGCTGGAGGGTGAGGAGATACCCGATATCTCCTCCATTAACTGCTGCTGCTGCCGACGGCGATGAGTTTCTAGGCCAATTAGTTCGATGTCTAAATCCATATCTCTAGCACTCAGGGCAGATTTTAGCCTGCTTCCTGGGAGCTGCAAGGTGGGAGGTGCTATGTTAGATTGGTTTTGCCACATGTTTCCACTCATAGGCGAAGAGGCTCCAGATGGAGTCATGGGTGGTGGCGAAGAAGGAGGCATCGAGAAAGAAGGAGAACCAAGGGCAAGTGGGCTAATAGACCCCATGTCGAGAGAAGAAACACTGGCCGAGAAGGATCTCGGAGAAGGCACAGCGGAACCTGTTGAAGCATACAAAGGTCGCAGTTCTTCTGGTTTATGAGCAAAGAAACAGACCCTTCTTTGGCATCCAGTCTCATCCTTGCAGAGACGGGTGCGGTATTGGGCAGGGTGAAGCCAACACTCGAAAATACCATGTGCATACTCACAAGCATCACCCTGCCTACATGACCCTTTTCTAAACTCCGGGCAGGGGACACAGCTGTAATGGTATTTCCTCGGATCACGCCGCCTTGCGTTTTCCCCTGGGTGAACAAAAGGGCACTCAGTCCAATCATGTGAATAAGCCCTTGAGCAAGGCTTGATCTTGAAAGTATACATCCTAAAATCATCTGTGCTATAAATCCCATTCTTGATGTCCGGAAGAGAGAGATCAACAGGGTACTCTTTCCTCTCCACCCCATCCTTTGAGGCCCGAAGGGTTGAGTTCTCTTGCCTTTCTAGCTCTTCCAGGTCAACAACTTGCTCAGGCAAACCAGAAGCTTCTTCAACGCCACTCGTGCCATTCAACATTACCTCCAAAACTTTCTTCCTCGAATTGAAGGCTGAGCTCCGAGCAGGCAAGATCAAATCACTCGGTCGATTTCCACCAGCGTCAAGAGAATTGGCATCGGCAGAAGCAGCGATCAAGAGCTTGACAATCTCAGCTGAAGCGGCAGAGCCACCAGCAGCAGCACAATGGAGAGCTGTGGCCTTATCTGAACCACAAGACCTATTAACATCAACACAACCTGTTTCAAGTATATAATTCAACACATCTTTGCTTCCAAACATGGCAGCGATCATGAGGGGAGTCCTCTCTTCAAAGCCCATCTTCTTTGAGCCAATTCTCCTCCCATACCACAAACTTGCCTCATCAATATCAAGACCCTCTTCTTCCACCGCACTTTTGAAGCCGACGAGATCATCAGAGGCCGATAGTTCGAGCAAAACCGAGAAGTTATAACGAAGCCCTTCTTGCTTCTCTAACTCACCCTCCATGCTCAAACCAGCGGATTCTGGTTTCCTCTTAGAACCACTGCACATGGAGAAAAAGCTCCCTGCAAAAGACCCTAACAAATTGTATCCCTATAAAAAGTTAAAAACAATAAAATTTCACAACCCTCTTCCAGAATTTACAACATAAGTGATTTTTCATTGGAAAAAAATAAAAGGAAAGCAAGAAAGCAAGAATCATATAAAGAAGCGAGAAGATTCAATTACATAAAGACATGAAAAGTGAAATGGGAAAAAAAATTTTAAAAAAAAAAAGGCGACTTTTAAGAACTTTATAAAATTAAACAAAGGGGTCAAAATGTTTAGCCATCAAAACCATGTATTCACACAATCCGTACCCAAATTCAGACAATAATGAAACAGAAATCTGTTACTTCCGAACAAACAGAGCCAGATAACAAAAAAACAAATAGTCGTTTGACGGCAGGGGAAACTGTAACAAACTGCATATAAAACGAACCTTCTAATTTATGTATGTATACACACAAAACAAGCTATCTACAGCTGAACCAACAAAAAGAGCCAAACTTTTCTAGTTCTCCGTTATTTTCTCGCGTTTTCTCAGCAAACAAACAAAGAGCAACTCGAAAGAAAACTGGAAAAAGAGAAAAGACCCATGTCGAATTCAAATTCAAAAAGGACATACCTGACAAACAGAGAAACGTTTGCGAAGAAGAGAGACAGAGAAAGCCGGGTCAGAAATTCACCACGGGCATTAAAGCTTTAAACTGGCAGACGAGACGACCAAAGCCCGGAGCTTAATATGAGAGAGGGAGAGGGACAGACGGAAGACTTTTCTTTCCCTCCCTTTATTATGAGTCAAAAAGACGAGCCTATGAATTAAGCCTACCAGTTTTCTTTTCCATTTTTTTTCCCCCCTTTCTGGTGCGAAAATGAAATGCGAATTCAAATGCATCCCAAATGAATCCCAAATGAAATGAAATCTTATACGAACAAGTGGATCCCACGTTTCTTTTAATATCTAAAACGCCTTTGAGTGTGGGGGCGACACGTGTCTCCAATCCAATAGAAACGGCCTTACCAAAGTGCGCTGTTCGAGATTCCGAATTGTCACGCTTTACGCGTTGTTGGCTTTGCGTAATGACGTGGACGCACCTCTGCCGTCAGCGTGTCATTAGACTCCACAAGAGGTTGTCGTTTATTCAATGATTATTGGTCTGTCGTTTTTATAAGTGCCGTGGGATGGTGAGGATATCGTTTTAATAATTTAAAATTTTTTAATTATTATTATTATTATTTTTTTTTTAAGAGTGGTTTCTTGAAGCCATCGACGAATGGGCTACAAAAGAAAGGGGCCGATGGTTCTAGAAGCTTTATTCTGAGTGTTTTGTTTGCCTGCGTAGAAAGAAGAATTTGAATTCCGAGTCAGATTATTAAAAAACGACAATTTTAAATAACTTTATAGGCAAAAGTCCACATTGGAGTGCTGTCATTTACAGTCCCAAATTAAATTTCCTTTTTTAATAGCTGTCTTCTTATCCAATAATAATAATGTTATCCACACAACTAGTTTAAAAATTGTGGAAAATCAACGGCGTAAGCAAAGTGCCTGCAAGTGTAAGAAATTGGGATGGTACGGGTTTAATTGTCTAAAAATTAAACCATGAGTATAAAAGCTTCCCAATTCTCTACGTGAAACTTATTTTACTTTTCTTACTTCAACAAGAAGATTTTATGGTTCATCTCCAAAAAGAAAAAGAAGAAGTAAACATTGTGGTTGGAAATTCCTTTTAACAACCAATTTCCCGATTTGATTATATTCATGAATGTAACTAGAGTGAAAGAAGGAATTGAGCTAGGTGATAAATAAGTTAACCAAAGAAAATGATAGGATGCAAATGTTTGATGTATTACCAGAGATTGCAACATTTCAAATACCAAACTAAAAAAATGAATAAATTATTGATGGAAAAAGTACGGGAATGATCAAAGCTTAATCACTTTGCATTACATTCAAATCTAATATAATCTTTACTTATATATAAAAACATCTCATTCAAATACCAATTATATCACATTTTAAATTTAATACAATTATTATTCATTATTTCACTTCCATTATTTTTACTAATCATATTACATATTCTCTTTCTCTATCTCTCTTTTTTCTCTCTACTTTTATCCATCACATCACATATTCATTATTAATATATAATTCAAATATTTTTTTTACCAAAACACACATTACATTCAAATGTAATGTAAATACTTTTCCTTCAAATGTAAATCATATTCAATTTATTACATTCAAACACAATGTGTTTACCAAATAAAACCTAAATCTAAATATTATGTTTAAACAAATATATATATATACATACACAATATTGAAAGTTCTAATATATAGTAAAATAATAAAACACTAATGATAGAGTACTTTTATAATCTGTAGTACTACTCTCTAAGTTTTATGTCTCGTTTGTTTATCTTATTTTATTTGCATTGTGTTCAAATGCAAATATAATTTTTATTTAAACGTAAAAATATTACATTTAAATATCAATCATATTATATTTTAAATCAATACAATCATTATTCACCATTCTACTTTTTCTATTATTTTTACCAATCACACTACATACTCTCTTTCTCTCCCATTTTTCTCTCTTTATTTTTATCAATCACATCACATATAATACAATTCAAATACTTTTCATCCAAATGAACATTGTATGTAAAAGCAATATAAATACTTTTTATTCAAACGTATATTGTATTTAATGCATTGTATTCGGATGTAATGCGAATACAATGTATTATCTAAACGTTCTATTAATGTTATGTGTTAGAAAACAAAACAAAAAAACACACACGCACAAGCAAGTTTTACGTGAAAAACCTTAGACAAGAAAAAGCATAATCAATGGAGAAGAAAATCCACTATAACAAATATTGGTACAAGAGGAGTTGAATGGATAGCTATTGCAAAAGCATTAGAACGAAAACTCTAAAATATATCATTTATATATCTTATCAGCTTGATCTCTCTACTATCATCAATAATCCCAAAAAATTTATATAATATATCATATGACGATATTTTATAGACCGGACTAAACAGAATTCTAAGTTATCATATTTTGATGATATATTTTGTCGCATCAATTGACCTCAATGTGTGATCTCTAACCTCAACATCTTGTATTTCTTCATATCTTGCTTTGTTTACGGGTATTCAGGTGTGGATTGTTATGGTTTTTTTTAATTTGATGTTTAAAACTTATCGTAGCAAAAGAAACGTATGCCATTAACAATCTTTTTTTTTTCCCCATATATGTCTACTAATAATTTGTTAGGTTTTGCATCTTAAAAAACAAGATATTTCCCATATATTAAAAAAAAATAAAAAGGTCGATTTGGACCAAAGGATTCTCCAAAGAGAACATTTCATTAAAAAAATACTTTAAAAAATTAAACAAAAGACTAAAGAATGTGAAAGCAGGAATTGGAGGTTGAAAGTCCAAGACAGTATACTGTGGAACAATTCAATCTGGATAAGCATAAGAACAAAGCTTTGGGGGGTTGTATGAGAAAATCCTCCCCAAGCAATAGCATTACACTAATGAATCTACACCGTTGACCGTGGTATATGGACAATTTGGACGGATGAGATTGAAGAGGCGACTAATGCACATTTGACTGGGAGTGCATTAAAGAATGGGAAAAGTCGACGGGTGTGTGGAAATTGGGGAGTGGAGCCCACCGACTCCACAAAACGACGTGGAAGATTGCATACAAGGTAGGGTGGAGGAGGGACCCATGAAAAGAACCCTTAACAAGTTGGAGGCATTTTGATGTCGTTTTCATTTGTGGAAAAGGGGCATCGTGTGTCTGTGATCGTATTACTTTTCCCCCGTCACCATCGCACCCTCGTTAGAATCTCATTAAAAAGTCGGAAAAACAAAAATGGACGGCGTCTGTGTTTGGCTTTTTATGGAGTGCTTTCTTTATTTTTATTTCTTTCTATCTTCTTTCGATGTCTAAAGTGTTATATTTTATTTTTATTTCTTTCTATCTTCTTTTGATGTCTAAGGTGTTATATTTTAACTGAAGTGTCGTTTGAATTAAAATAAATTAAAATTAAGAATTTAGTGTTTTAATTTAATTTAAAAGTTTAGCTTAAAATTATATTTAAAAATTATATTAAAATAGTGAAAATAGATATAAATTTATATTGAAAATTATGTTAAAAAGAATGAAATAAATTATAAAAAAATTTAGTTTAAGTTAAAATAAAAATAGCCCTAAATATTCATTTTTTTTTTTCAAACCAAGTTAAAAATAACTATAATAAGGAGCCAAACATATTCTGAATCTCAACTTAGGGGGCATTTGGACAAAATTTTTCATTTTAATTTTACTCAAATACAATACAATTTTACACCAAACACAAATTTTACAACAGTGCTACGAAAATAATTACTATTCAAAATATTTTTAAAACAATCACATCAACTTTTCAACTCTAAAATACTTTTCATCCAAACACACATTTCATTCAAATACAAAACAAATACTTTTCAACCAAATACAACATTCAAAAAACAAATTTCATTCAAATACAATCAAAATGCAATACGTTTACCAAAAGCCCCCTTAGACTTTTAATAATATATATATAATAAACAAAAAAAACATATACTTAGAATTTAGTCTAGATATATTATTAAAATATTTGAACTCTATCCATAATCAAATGTATAAATACTGTTAAATTACAATAAATGTAATCAATTATAATATAATTAAAGAATTTTAAGAAAATTGTTGTATGATAATTATTTTAAATGATTTACTAAAAAAATGGAAAATTTTATAATAAGTAAAGAAAAAATTAAATAAGAAGATGAATGGTGCAAGAGAACATAAAGGTTTTGGTGGATATGTCAACGAAAACAGATTAAGAAAAAATAGAAAATTTACTAACAAAGAGTATTATAAATAGATTTTCATATAAATATAAGCTACAATATATAAAATTAGATAAGTTATTTTATACTAACAAATCACCTAAAATTAATAAATTTGCTAAATCAAAATAAATATAATTGAATGTAAGAGCTAACTTTCCTGAAAAATAATTTTTTTATCATTCCAAAAAAAATTGTATTTTTATCTTATTAATAGGGCAAGTTCTTCTTATTGGTAGATTTGATTTTGAATTGAAAAATTTATAAATTTCCACTTTTAAAATAATGTACCATACAATATAAGAAGTTTTCCCACTTATAAATGTAATGGTTTATTTTAATCTTAGATTCACTTGATATTGTATTCTGATGTAATGAATGTATTTTAACATGCATTGGGATTCTAATATTAAATTGTAATATATACTTGGATTATTTTCATTTGATTATCCAATTATATTGGTGTGATAAAGAATGTGTTATGTGATTTATAAGAGTATATAGAAAAAAGAAATAGATAAATATTAAATTGAGTGAGTGTACCAATATAGAATTCATAATTTAATCAGAAAATTTAAAAACTTATCTTATCAACAGGATAGAAATACAATCGTTATGGTAAATTTTGCCAAACGAAAAAAAAGAAATTATGGAAAAAGATATTCTTATAACGAATAAAGGAATTAGAGTGACACAGAACTTCTAAATATAGCCAGTTTGGACAAAAATTTAAGCGCATTGATGCCCACCCCATTTCCGAAACACCTCTTAAGTTCTATACCTTAGGCTGTCCATTTGAAGAATATTTTCAAGTTCCAGCTGTATGGTCATAACTTTACTAAGGAGCCGTTTGGAATCCAAAAAAAAAAAAAAATCTAAAAAACAATTTTTTTAGTATTTTTTTCTACCTTATCATCATTTTTTATTATTTATATCTTTAAAACACTACAATAACCTCTTAACTTTTAAAGTCTATTACTTTGTGTTTACAAGTCTAAATGAGATGATATATATTTTTTAATTTTATAAAACTTTAAGAGAAATGAAGTAACATCCATATTGATAATTTTTTTCTGAAATTTTTTTTAAAATTTTGCATTTTTTCCATTTTAAACAGTTTTTTTTCTAAACATATTTTTCAAAACAACTTTTTTTCAATAAAAATAAAATCTTTAAAACGGTATTCAAACGAGCCCAAGTTGGAGAAGAACTAGTTGAAGAACAACGAAGATTGATCAATTTTAGAGTGACAGTTGACATTAGAAATTACAATGCTACACCTATTGTATTTTCTGCTTCTAAACTTGAACCAACAGTTATGTCGTCGCCAAAATGTTAGTTTATCTTGTTAATATAGTTCTTAAAAAAGAAAATAAAGTAATTCGGTATGTTTTTCTTAAAAAAAAAAAGGAGTTTGTTGTGCTAATTCCTAAACGTTAGATCTGGGATATCAAAGTTTCAATAAGTATGAAAAAAAAAGTGCTTTATAGTTCATTTGAGAAATAGGGTTGAACCCATAGTTTAAAATTTTTTTATTTGATTTCTCTTGACAAAAATTTGAGAATTTTGTTTAAGCTAATTGTTCAAATATGTAAATTGCTATTTTCTTAAGTAAGGCCTTGAGGAATTGGGGCAAATCAATTCATTGTTATTTATTCTCATCTCGAAATTGAAAGCCATTGCCAAGTTCTTCCTCCAAACGAAACTCCCCTTAAAAAAATATATAAAAAAAAAAAGCAGAGAGAGAGAAGTCCCCCTCTCACTAAAAAAAAAAGAGAGAAAGAGAAAAAGTTAAGTAGTAGTTTTTAAAAAATAATTGAAATAAATAATAAGTTTTTAAAATATTTATAATAAATAATAAATTTATCAGTTAAATATTTTATTTATATCAAATTTATCATGAGAGTAATTGATTTACGTCTTTTAAATACATTATTTTATCTAATATATTTTTCATTTATTTGATAGATCTATTATTTATTTATTATATATTTTTGGTGAACCCGCAGCCAAACGAGTGCGACTCAGGATCTAGCAAAGGTGGCATCGGCACAAGCGAACTTCGGCACGGGGAATTAGGAGTGAACATTGAGTGGGTTGGGTGGGTTTTTATGAATTTTCAACCCATTCAATGAATATTGGGTGGGTTGACAATTTTTTTTACCCACCCAATCAACTCAATATAAAAAATAAACCCACCCAATTAATATCGGGTTGAGTTGGGTGGGTTGGACGTGTTATGTATTTTATTAATAAAAATAATAAATGATACTAAACATCCAACAACAAATGAAAAATTTAATAAGAAAAAAAAATTAAACTCATAACATAGTTTTTAAAATAAATTCTATCATAGATTTTACACAAATAAAAAATTTCTAATATAATCTCATTAATAGTCAAATATAAAATAAATATAAGTTATAAGAATTACCAAAAAATACAAAAAATACTAAAGTAATTAGTGGTATTTTTTACAAAATTACCAAAAATTACATGTATATTGAATATCAAGTATGCATTTTATATATTTAAATAATCGAAACAATACTTAGGGGTGAATATCATTTAGCAAAAATGAAAAAATAGTAAATGAGTGAATATTGGGTGGGTTGAAAATTTTTTTTACCCACCCAATTAACTAAATATAGCAAATCAACCCATCCAATTAAGATCGGATTGGGTAGATTTGATGGATTTATTAGATGATCGGATTTTTTGTTCACCCCTACAGAAAATTGCGGCACGATAGTACAGATCTGTCGAGGATGGGGGTGGGAGGTTTGGTGGCTGTTCCTTCCTTTGCTTTTTCTTTTTCTCCCTTTTTTTTCAAATTCAAATGAGACTAAAAAAAGAAAGGTTATAATATCATATTCATGACTGAGATATATTAAGATATTTTAATTATTTTATATATAAATTTAATAGAATTAAAAAGAAAGAATTTTGGAGTTATTAGTTTCAAGTATTAAGATGTTTATATAATTAAAAAAAAAAGGCATGGGAGTTGTTAACGTACTTTACCCTGGAATTTAATGGGGCGTTTGTTTTTGTTCTTGAAAATGATTTTCCATTTTCAAAAACACAGAAAATGAAAACGGTTTCAAAATAGCGTTTGTTTATTTAACGTTTTCAAAACCGTTTTGAAAATACTGTTTTCAACTATGTTATTTTTTTGAGTTTTTTGAAAACGAAAAAAAGTTGTTTTCACTTTTTGTTTTCATTTCCAAAAAATATTGTGTTTTTTGGGTTTTTTAAAAATGAAATGGGTTTTGAAAAAATATAACCAAACAAAATTTTATTTTTATGTTTTTCAAAATATACACTCAGAAAATATAATCAAACACAGTTTCAAAAATAATCTTAACACAGTTTTCAAAACATTCTTATTTTTAATTTTTTTGAAAATAAAAAACATTTCAAAAACAATACCAAACGCTACCTAACTATCTGGGTTTTCTCGTGCATGAAAAATCATGGGCCGCTTGAGTCGGATAGAAGCATGCTTGGCCCAAACGAGGTCTATTACATGCCTTTGTCAACCGATCTCGACAGAAAGGGATTTTAGTCCAAATTGATGCACTGTCACAATAAACTGTTCTAATATAACAGAGAATTTTTCAATTTAAATTTTAAAATTTTTTGCAAAAGGAATGGAGAGAAAAATATGTTACGTAATGGACATTCTGTAATTAAGACCATTCCAAACTATACATCAATGTTAACATTATATTTGCTACACAATTGTAAAAATTAACATTATTTTGTTTTGTACTTCAATATCTAGTATTTTTTATTATGTTATATCTACTTTTTTTTTCATTATTATATTATGGATCTCATAAAAGTGAATTTTTAATATTTACATGATTTTAAAATAAAAAAATTATTAAAATAATTACATAAAAAATTCAAGACATCAATAAATAAAAATTAGATATTAAATTTAGTATTGATTATATCTGTTACATCCCAGAATTCAGGACAGTGACAGAGGAGGGGATGTTAAAACAAATAAAAGAGAATATCAAATTTCTAAGTCTATTGGTTTTAGTTTAAAACCATGAACCATCTTTTTAATTTTGTTTCTATTTATGTTTGAGTAAATTAATTAAACATTATCATTTGTATTTTAAATATCACAGTAGATTTCGTATATCCTGCAGATGCATATTTAGATAAATAAAATAACTTACAAACAATAAAAAAAAAATTTTAAGTTTACGGTTCTAGAGCATTCAAATTACATACATGATTTTAAAAGTAAAGAACGGGCTTCTCATCCTTAGCATTCAAGTTATAATTTCACGCAATTTGTATCTTCTAATCAGTTATCTCTCATAAAAGTTTACCAGTTTTAAACCATGAGTGAAAGTGTTGGAATAATTGAAAAAATTACACAGCGGAATTACAAAAATTTTTCAAGGATCGTTAAAAAGACTCGTGATACTATATACAATAAATTAACAACAATCAATTATACCTGCAGAGGAAACGCTAGGAATACTGGAGGAAGTGACCGAGGGGCTTCAACCGACTAACTTTCTCTATTATTCTCCAATTCCCGAATGGTGGAGTGTGTGGGCACTTGATTCCTTGATTAGTATTTTAGTGTGGCTTATTTTCTTCCGATCACCTAGATCTCTTAAGAACTTATTGTCACGATGATTTGTGTAACAATGAGCCTACTCACTTGAAAGTCTGTGGTCTAAATAGAATAGGAGTGGAATGATCTCTATTTATAATATTGCATGAGATAACCTTTTGAATTTTGAATTGGTCCAAGAGAAAATTTTTCTCTCCCATTCCTCATCAGAATTGGTTCTTCCCTAAGGCCAAAATCTAGGTTAAATTTGGCCACCTAAGGGAGAAGAGGATTCAAAATTCAAAACGGATTCAAACTTGAATTTTCTCTCCCTTATCCACACAAGAAAACCTATTCTCACCTAGGGTACAAGCCCTACAAAATTCGGCCATTTCATATGTGAGGAAAATCAAAATTCAAGTAGAATTCAAATAAGATTTTTCCTTCTCCCTTATCTATCTAAAAACCCAACTCTTCCCTTAGGATTATCCATAAGGAATTCGGCCAAGGCATGGTTTTGTAATTCAAAATTTGATTTAAATTTTAAACTCCACAAACCTTTTAAATTTTATCTACATCGATAATTTTTCACAACTTTAATTCAAATTCAAATAAAATCATGGCAACTTTATTTGAAATTTAAATAATTGTGTACTCTTTTATCCAAAACAAAATCCAAATTCAAATAGAAGAAAATCTTATCTTCCACCTTTATCCAAAGTGGACACCACCACTTATTGTACTAGGACAAGATTTTGTTCAATTCAAATTCAAATAGGGTAAACAATTAAATTTCAAACATTTATCTTAAGACAAGATTTTCAAATTTCAAATTAATCACATATTTGAATTTAAAATTCAAATACAATTAATTTAAAATTCAAATATTGTCTTCCAAAATAAATGTTAATTAAATATTTATCTAATTTATTGAATAATATAAAATTATAATTTTACCTTCCAGCACATAAAGAAAAACGCCTACACTCTGTAGGAAGATGATCTGAATTTTTCTCTTTACTAAATGCAAAACAACAAGTCAATAAGAATATTTCGATAAAATACTATCCGTTAAGGAATTATGCGAAACTAGTAGAGGAACCAATTAGACATATATAATCGGGCTCCTATGAATCTATATAATCATTGTTCTATACCAAACAACTTAATTATGTAATCAAAAATTTTAGAGGTACATCACTATAAACTTGAAACTATATTCCTAATTATATACCATATTACACAAGCTAGTGATAAGCTATCATCCAATAACCTTGTCATATATGCAAAACTCTCATATGATAACTATGATCAGCCTTAGGTCAAAGTTCATTCAACTTACTAATCAAGCTATCTTAACATTCCATTATACTACTGAATAAGAAAATGATTATTTACCATGTGTGAATAAAAAGTCGTTTGCCCACAGACGATTCAAGGCCTTATCCATTTTCACGTCCAGTATAATGCTTTTAAGAGGATATTCTTTACTCCTCATTAAAGCTGTGATTCTAATATTTGTAAATAAACCCTCTATCATATACAAGTCATGTACTCAACGAATCGATTTAAGCTTACTACTTATGAGACGTTTAAGCCATTAGAACATCAAAGTACACAAGTCATATACATGAAGTGGTTCATCCATTCAGGATTGAGGTTATTGTATAATGAACGTCAAAAGTGACATGATCCACTTAAGCGGACTACGCAGATCAATTATACTTTGGTCCCAGTCCAATATGTCACCTCCAACCAACATATCTATATCTCTACTTGGGAGTCAAAGCTCTGAATAGTCAAAATAAACCGTCCTCCTAATTGGCTTTAGACAATATAATAGTCTTAACACGAGTTAGATGCTCAGTCTAATCTTATAGATTATGGAACATGGTTTAAACTGCTTACTTTAGAACATTGTCTTCTCACATATAAAAGTCCATTGTATGCAACATTCTAACAGTTTAATACAAGCAGTTAGGGAAACGAGTACTTATAATAAAATTACAGATAATTTAATTAGCTATCCCAAAAATCCTATAATTGTAATTACAGTAAATTCAATTAATTAGTGTATCATTTACGAAAATTTAAAAAATGATATTTTTATTTTAACATTCGTAATTTTTAAAACGAAATTTTATTATTATTTTTTATACTCGTATATTTAAAAAAAAAAATTTGACATGACTAGCATTAGAATATCGATTACCCAAAACTTCAAAATACTAGACTTTCTGAAAAAATTAGATTTCAAATCGTAGAACAGTTCAATTAATCGTAGACCTATTTAAAATTTTCATCTATAATTATTATTATTATTTTATTTTATCTATTATTATTTATTTTTATTTGGTTTGTATACATATACATATACAATATAGATATATATAAACGTTTAATAGAACAAAGTGTGGCTGGTCGATATTCGAGCACGACGGTCGACGACATGGGGTGGGCTGGTCGGTGGTTAACCAGCCGACGTAGGCCAGGGAGCACAAATGTAGCTCGGGCTGGCTGGGCACGAGATGGCAATGGATGACTCAGGAAAAGGGACTCATTAGCTAGTGGCATGAGAATCTTGGGTTATGCTCAGGCTCAGGCTTCATGCTGGGCTAACGACGCAGCTAGGTGAAGGCTTGGATAGCTGGCTTGGTCACCGATGCACGAGGAGGAGCAGTGGTGTGGGTTTGGGTTGGCAATCAGTAGTGAGAGGTTTGGTGATTGTAGGGTCGATGGTAGATAACTTGGGCGTGGTGTGGCGTGGCAGTTGCAGTCAGCTGATTGGATAACGATAGCCATGGTAGTATGGGCTGACAGTGGTCGTGAGTGATGGAGGCCTTCGAGCTGAGCTTGGCCAAAAGGAAAGAAAGGGAAGAAGAAGAAAAGAAGGAAAAAAATGGTTAGGAGAAAGAGAGAAAGTGAAATAGGGAGTGCGTGATGGAGAGTGGAAGAAAGAGAATGAACTTGAAATTTTGAAAAATTTTGAAAGAGAGAGATGAGAGAATCTGAGATGTAAGCTGCGAAGAATAAATGGAATGACAAGAAAGAAAAATAACGACGGGTGGGAGACGAGATGAAGGAGTCGATGAAAGTGGTTGAATGACGGAGAGAAAATGGGTTAACGTCAACGAATGATTGGATGTTTTGTCTTGTTTTTTGTTTTTGTTTTAAATATATTTATTTATTTATTTTAATTTTTAATTAATTTTTTTTATAAATTTATTTTATAAATGTTATGGTCAAATTGTAAACTTTTCAAAACTTGTCAAAAAGTTTAAAATATCATTAAATTAATATTTAATACATCAAAAATTTTAAATTAAATTCTCAAAATAAAATTTATTAGTATATTAATAACTGAATCTTATACATTTATGTGTGAATTTTAAACTCAAAATTTCGCAACGCGGCAATTCTCCTCTCCTACAAAAGAATTTCGTCTTAAAAATTCGAATGATCTAAGCTCTTAAACAAATTGGGTTATTCTTCAAACATTTTGCTTTTGAATTTCCAAGTAACGCCTTCACTATCGTAATATTGCCATAAGACTTTATCTAATGCAATCTCCTAACTTCTAATGATTTTGTCCTTCTTATCAAGAATCTGTACTGGTGCTTTATTTTAGGAAACATCTTCTCGGATTGGGATGTCCTTGAGTGATACTATTGTGGTAGGACTCGACTTGCACTTCCTTAGTATGGATACATGAAATACATCATGTACATGTGACAACTCTGATGATAATGCTAAGCAATAAGCTACTTTGCCGACACGTTGAATAATGAGAAACAGTCCCACATATTATGGAGCCAGTTTCCTTTTCTTATCAAAACGAGAAACTCTTTTTCAAGATGAGACCTACCTCAAATTCTGATGCTCTTCATCATCTATCAGCATAACTCACCAACCTCAAATTCTGATGCTTTTTGTTATCTATCAGCATAACTCTTTTGTCAACTCTGAGCTGTCTTTAAATGCTCTTGAATAATCTAAATCTTCTCAGTAGTTTCCTCAGTAATTGTTGTTCCGGTATGAACTCGGTCTTCGTGTTCAATCCAACATATAGGAGATTTATATAGCCTTTCGTAAAGAACTTTGAACCGTGTCATTTTTATGCTGGATTGATAATTGTTGTTATAAGCAAACTCTGCTAATAACAAATTACCAATCCATTTCTTCCCATAATCCAGAGTGCATGCTCGTGACATGTCTTCAAGAATCTAAATAACCCTTTCAGATTGTCTGTCGATCAGTGGATCGAAAGAAGTGCTAAACTTCAAGTCTGTAAATCTGCTCCGAAAGCTACCTAGAAACTTTTCCAACATTGAGCGGTAAATTGAGGATCTCAATTAGAAACGATACTTAGCGATGCTCCATGATATTTGACCATCTCATCAAAATATACTTTTGATAAGTTCTTCCTACCATACGTTGACTTGATAGGAATGAAGTGTGCTAATTTCGTCAATCAATCTACTACTACCTATATAGCATCAAAGTTGTTTAGTGTTTTTAATAGCCCTATAAGAAAATCCATTGTAATTTCTTTCTACTTCCACTTTGGAATGGGTAACAATTGTAGCATCCCTCTAGGTTTCTGATGCTCCACTTTGACTTTAAGACAATTCTGACAAGTCTTTACATACGTTGTCAGATCGTTCTTCATGCTTCGCTACCAGTATTATCTCTTTAGATACTTGTGAATCTTGATAACTCCTGAGTGTATCACAAATTGAGACTTATGAGCTTCATCCATTATTGTCTTCTTCAATTTTAGTATCTGTAAAACAGTTAGACGATGCTTGAAATACAAAACTCCATCATTATGGATGTTCCAATGTTCCAGTTGTTTCCCATTCTAAAGTTTTGATTAGACATTTTGTATATGACTATCCTTATATTGATTCTCCTTAACTTGCTGAATCAAGTATAGTAGAGTCACCAAATTGTACAAAGTGAGTGAATCTCAATTCCCGAAAATTTAAAAATCTTCAACTATTATTGTTCTTTTCCAATCAAGCACTGCTAATGAAGCAAGAATACCTATACCCTTCCGGCCAAGAGCATCTGCTATGACATTAACCTTACCTGGATGATACTCCAGAGTAAAGTCGTAGTTTTCCATATACTCTACCCAATATCTCTGTCTTAAGTTCAAATCTTTTTGAATAAAGAGATATTATAAACTTTTATGGTCAAAGAAAATCTGAAATAAGACACGATAGAGATAGCATCTTTAAATTTTCAAAATGAAAATAATGGCTGTTAACTTCAAATCATATGTTAAGTAGTTTTCCTTATGCGTCTTTAACTATCATGATGCATAAGCGACAACATCCTCCTTGCATTAGAACACACCGGAGTTCTTTTTTTGATGCATCAGTGTTGACTTCATAGGGTTCTTCAGGCTTAGGAATTATAAGAATTAGGACACTAGTTAAGTGAGTCTTCTTGAAAGGCATTCTCACATTTACTGTCCCGATCAAATCGAACATCCTTCCCTATTATCCATGTCATTAAGGTTGTGATTCGAGAATTCTAAACAAATTTGTGAAAATATCCTACCAATCCTAGAAAACTTCTTATTTTAATTATATTTCTAGGTCACTCCCACTTCAGTATTACTTTAATTTTAACAGGTCTATAGTTATATCTTGACCAGATATAATATGCTCAAGAAATTTGACTTTCGATAGCTAGAATTTGCATTTCTCCCTCTTGGCATACAACTGATGCTCCTACAGAGTTTATAGGACTAATCTTAAGTTTTGTTCATGTTCCTACTAAGTCTTGGAGTAGATCAAAATATCATCAATGAAGACAATGAACAACTAATCTAGAAATGGTTGAAAGACATGATTCATCAAGTCCATGAAAGCTGTCGAGCATTCATCAAACCAATGGCATAACCAGGAATTCATATGATCCATATCAAATCCTAAATGTTGTCTTCAGAATAGTTACCTCTCATATTTTTAATTAGTGATACCCGGATCTCACGTCGATCTTGGAAAAGTATTAAACAACTTCTAATTGATCAAATAATTCGTTAATCTTTGGTAAGGGATACTCGTTCTTGATCGTCATCCTATTCAACTACATATAGTCAACATATAGCCGTAAGCTTCTATCTCGTTTCTTTGCAAATAAGATCGATGCTCCCCATAATGATTTACTAAGTCAAATGAATCCCTTGAGTTTCAACTCAGTCAATTGTTTTCGTAACTCAACTTTCTCTATAGGTGCCATTTGTAGAGAGGAATTGATATCAGAGTTGTATCAGAAATGAGATCAATGTAGAATTTTACCTCTTGGTCAGATGACAAACCAGGTAGATTTTTAAGAAATATATCTGTGAATTCATCTACCATTGGAATAGAGTGATCGCCATCGCTCACGTTATCATCACTTTCTAATGTGAAAATTGTAGCAACATGTGACAACTTTCATCGACCACCTATGGCTAATTTCAATAGCTTATTAGTTATTATTTAATTGAGATTCTTAAGTTTGATTTCCATAGGGTTTGATCTTGTTAATAATATCATAATCAATTAGACTTTAAGTTGTTCGCCTTCTCACATAAAGTTGGATTTTACATTGGTCCAACATATCGAAGAAGCTTTGGTTTTCCCAAGCGGTGCATGTAAGTGCATAGGTGACTGTAGAGGTTTTATTTCTAGTTTTAGTGGTTTTGCAAATTCCAAAGCAATAAAAAAAAGACTGACACCAGTATCAAACAATATGTGTGTTGAACTAGAAAAGATTAGGATTATACCGTCCATAACTATAGGGCTATTTTGAAGTGTTGGGTTATCTTCTTCTATAGCATACATCTTTCCTTTACCCCTGTTGTTCTTTTTGTTCCTCAACAGAGTAGGGTCCCACTGGCCTAAACTGTGGTGGTTGTGAGGAAGTTTGCATGTTGACTGACATCTGAGGTCTCAACTTGTGTTGAAATGACTAGGATCTATAATTTGCCTGAAAGGAGGATTGTGGTGGCTTATACTGTGGCTGGCCAAATCCTGACTATTCTTGACTAAACTATTCAGATCTAGGCTGACAGAATCCTGTCAATGACTGAGTGGATAGCTAAGGCTATTGAGCCTGTTGTTGCTGTCTGTAGAGGCAACTCCTCCTTAGGTGTTTCATCTAGCCATAATTATAAAGTTTCTCTCATATGGATTTCACCTTCAATAAAGGTATTATTGGTACTATTAGCCTTTCCACCCCCAATGTCAACTCCACTAACTTAGATGCGAGTTCCTCATTGGCTTCTAATCGGCCTACCAAATGTTCTTGGAGTTATTGATTTCTTCTTCAGAAAATTTTGATTGTCCTAGTCAATGCATAAGGAGGCTAACACAAACGTTGGGTAATCTCGAATTGGTAGGTATGCAAATTCATTTGGGCACAGATCGTTTTACAGATTGTTTGAGTTCCTATTCAAACTTAATACATTTTGTTCGATTTGTTGCCATCATGGAAGAAGCAAATCTGGATAGCTCTTCAAATTTGGGCACATACGTGAATACAGTTATGTTTCTTTGTTGTAAGCCCATAAACTCTACAATCTTCTGGTCTCTGAAACTTTCTAGGAAGAATTGATCATATAACAGCTGTTTGAACATCTTTTAGGTCATTTCTTGCAAATCATAAGTTTTTCTAATTTATTTTCACCATATACCAGCTTTACCATCCAAATAAGTGGAAATAACTTCAATCCTATCATGAAATGCTTGAAACATGACTTTCGTAATGTTATTCACTACTCCGACTCTAACGTTGGTGTTGGGGTTGGTGTTGGGACATTTCCAATTCTACATTTTAGTGGCATTCTAAAAACTAAAATAAAAATTATTTTATTTTATTCAAAGTATACATATAATTCCCATAGAAATCCCAAACCATATTCTGATACCAAAATTTCTGTCACGTCCTAAAATCCGGGACAGTGAGAGAGAAGGGGATATTAAAATAAATAAAAGGGAATCTCAAATCCCTAAGTCTACCGATTTCACTTTAAAATCATTTACGGTTTCTTTAATTTTGTTTCTATTTGTAGTTGAGTAAATTAATTAAACATCATCATTTGTATTTTGAAATGTCACGACAGGTTCTCTATGTTCCATAGATGTACACTTGGATAAAATAAAATAACTTACAAATAATAAAAAAAATTTTAAAGTTTACGCTCCTGAAGCGTTCAAATTATATACATGATTTTCAAAAGTAAAGAACATGCTTCTCGTTCTTAGCCTTTAAACTGTGATTTCACGCAACTCGTATCTTCAAATCAGCCTTTTCTCTCAGGGGTTTACTAGTTTTAAACAATGAACAAATGGCCTAATAGGATTTTTTAAATCATTTTTCATACATTTTATTTTAAACCAGTATAGTAATACTATATCAATGTAGTTAGAATCTTAAACGTAAAATTGTGATTATGTAAAATATACTCCTAAGTACATCTAAGTCATGTACAGTTCGTATAAAAACAGTTCAATTTCAAATCCTAGATCAAATTAAAATTTTCATCTAAAAATTATTATTGTTATTTTATTTTATCTATTATTATTATTTATTTATTTTTATTTGGTTTGTATACATATACACATACAACACAGATACATGTACATAGATATATACACGTTTGAAAGAACAGAGGGTGGCCGATCGATATTCGGGCGTGATGGTCAACTACATGGGGTGGGCTGGTCGGCAACTAACTGACAGGCCTAGGCGAAGGAGCCGAAGGCAGCTCGGGCTTGCTGGGTGCAAGACGACAATGGCTGACTTGGGAGAAGGGACTTGTCGGCTGGCGACGAGAAGCTTGGGTTAGGGTAGGGCTCGGCGCTGGGCTAGCAACGTGACTGGGCGAAGGCTTGGGCTGTTGGCTTGGTCGCGAGCCCGTGATGAAGGGCGGTGGCATAGGTTTGGGTTGGTGATCGGCGGCAAGAGGTTCGGCGATTGTGGGGCTCACTGGTCGACGACTCGGGCATGGCGTAGTGGTTAGGTCGATTGCTTGGACGGTGGTGGCCATGGCAGCGTGGGCTGACGGTGATTGTGGGTGCTGGAGGCCTTCGGGCTAAGCTCAGTTGAAAAGAAAGAAAGGAAAGAAGAAGAAAAGAAGGAAAAAAAAAAGGTGCAGAGAGAGAGGAAAAAAAAAGAGAGAGAAAGTGAAAGAAGGAGTACGTGAAAGGAAAGTAGAAGAGTATTACGAGAACAAGAAGAAAATGGAAGAGAGAATGATCTATTTCATTCATTTGATCTGCTTTCAAACTAACTAGTTAACTAACTAACTAATCAAAGCCATACATAAAACAACATTTAAGCAAACTTAACTACACTAACTAATCAAAACGACACTATAGTTAGTTACAATTGAAACTAAAATAACAAACTCTAAAACTCCCCCTCAAGATGGACTGTAAATGTCTTTGACAGCCATCTTGGATAAGAGTGATGACAACAAAACATAAGGTAAAGGCTTGGTAAACATGTCTTCCAATTGGTTGTGAGAACGAATAGGCATGAGCTTGATAAAGCCATCAACTACTTTATCCCGAACAAAGTGACAATCGATTTCAATATGTTTAGTACGTTTATGGAAGGTGGGATTAGTGGCAATGTGAATAGCAGCTTGATTGTCACAAAAAAGAAGCGCTGATGAAGATGTCTTCATGTCTAGGTCTTTCAACAATTGTGTCAACCAAATTAACCCACTGGTTGTGGCTGCTAAAGCTCTATATTCTGCCTTAATAGAGGATCTAGAGATAGTGTTATGCTTCTTGGCTTTCTATGATACTAAAGACTCTCCCAGAAAAATACAAAAACTAATCATAGATTTCCTAGTATCTAGGCAAGAAGCCTAATCTACCTCAGAGAAGGCCTTAAGTTGAACTAAAGAAGAAGCCGAGAAGAATAGTCCTTGACCAGGTGTAGATTTAAGATACCGAAGGAAATGATGAACAGCTGCCAGATGTGGAGCTCTAGGTTAGGTTAGAAACTGACTGAGATTGTGGACAACAAAGGTGATATTTGGTCGTGATAGAGTGTGGTATAAAAGTCGGCCAATAAGACGCCTATATTGAGAATCATCAGTGATAAGCTCACCATCAGTTGCATTGATTTGCGCCTTGGGGTCCATAGGTACATTGACTGGTTTGCTCGCAAGAAAGCCATTATCTTCTAATAGCTACAAAGCATACTGCCTTTGTGAAAGAACAATTCTTGTGTTTGATCTTACTATCTCAAGGCCAAGAAAGTATTTGAGCTTGCCTAAATCCTTGAGCTTAAACTTAATCTGGAGAGACGACTTCAAGGAGTTGATGATAGACATTAAAGGCCATGTAATGATGATATCATCCACATAAACTAGTAATGCCACGAATGAAGAACCTGACCTCTCTGTGAACAAGGAATAGTCAGATTTTGACTGTAAGAAACCAAGCTAGATCAATGAGTATAAGAACTTGGAGTACCATTGTCTAGACTCCTATTTAAGGCCATAAATGGATTTATGCAGTCCACAAACTAGTTTTCCTGCTTGCTTAAGGTGCTCCCCCTGTCCAGTATAACCAAGAGGTAAGTCCATATACACTTCCTCAAATAAATCTCCATTGAGGAAGGCATTGTTAACATCCAATTGAGCAAGGTGCCAATTCTAATTAGCAGCAATTGCCAAAAGAACTTTGACAGTGACTAACTTTGCAACTGGAGAAAAAGTTTCAATGAAGTCTACTCCTTCTTGTTGAGTGTAGGCCTTAGCCACTAACTTGGCTTTATTTCTATACACAGAACTGTCTGAGTTATACTTGATCTTGTATATCCATTTGCAGCTAATAAAATGTTTTCCAAGAGGTAAGGGAACAACTTTCCAAGTGTTATTTGCCTTCATAGCCTCTAATTCAATTTTTATAACTTCCCTCTAATGTAGGAACTTGACTGCTTGATGATAAAATTGAGGTTCAAACTGGGAGGACACATTCAATACAAAGTTCTTATGAGAAGGAGATAAGGACTTGTAAGACAAATGATCTTCCAGAAGATACCAGCTTTTAGGAGGAACAGTGTTTCCAGAAGAGAGCAGGTTGCAATCAAAGTCTCTCAAATATGGTGGAGGCTTAGTAATCCTGGAAGACTTCCTGATGGGAGCAGCTTGTGGTGAAGAGGATGAAGTATGCATTGAAGAAGTTTGTTCCTCAGAGATTGGAGAGGAATCTACCACAGGAATTACAGGTGTATGATCCAAGGCTTCAGTTAGAGGATTAGGCAGAACTATGTAGGGAAAAGGGTCCACCAACTTGTCTGCAGTAATCAGAGAGTGAAAGGGAAAGACCTCCTCATGAAACACAACATCTCTGGATACAAAGGCCTACTTTCTTTTAATGTTAAATAGTTTGTAACCTTTCATACCAAAGGGGTATCCGAAGAACACACAAACCCGAGCCCTTGGATGAAATTTTGCTTGTTGACTAGGCAAAGTGGAAGTAAACGCAAGGCAGCCAAATGCTCTAAGAAAAGAGTACTCGACACTGGTGCCATAGAGAAGCTCATAAGGAGATTTATGTTGAAGCAAGAGTGAAGGTGTTTAGTTCACCAAAAAAGTAGCTGTTAAAATACAATCACTCCAGAACTGAATAAGAACCCGTGATTGAAAATATAGGGCTCTAACCACATTTAGTGAGTGCTGGTACTTAGTTTCAACTATAGAATTTTGTTGTGGCCTGTCTAGACAAGAAAATTGATGTAAAACCCCCTTTTGACAAAAAAAAAATCTATAAAAGCCAACTCCTTTGCATTGTCAGATCTAAATTCTTTGATCTTGCTAGCAAACTGAGTGTCAATTATATTAAAGAACTTTGGAATAACAGTGGATACATTAAACTTGTTTTTAAGTAAATATACCCAAGTAAATTGAGTGCAATCATCAACTAAGGTCAAAAAATACTTATTACCTGAATAAGCTGGTATATGGAAATGCCCCCAAATGTCACAATGGACTAACTGAAATGGAGATTGAGACCTGTGATTATGGGAAATGAAAGGCAACCTTCTCTGTTTAGCTAAAGGACAAATGTAACAAAGGTCACTTTTATTAAGTTTGGAAAAATCATAATTCAATTAACTTTTCAAGCTGTCCAACCTTTTAATGGACCAATGCCCAAATCTATTGTGCCAAACATGTACAGAAATGTTATTAACAAAAAAAAATCTGTATTCAGCTTTTCTATATCAAGAACATATAAATCTTCCAGTTTGTCACCCTTGTCAATCATCCTCTTGGAGTTGGTTTCCTGTATAGTAAAATGATCATGAAAGAAATTAACTGTAAGCTGTTTATCTACCATAAGTGCACTCATAGAAAGTAAGTTAAACTTAAACTCTGGAATGAACAAAACATCTCTTAAGAACAACTTGGAACTTAGTCTGATATCACCACAGAAATTGACAGCCATATGTGTGTTGTTTGTTAAGATAACAGTTGAACTCTTCATAGGCCTCATAGAAACAAAAAGACTTGCATTTAAACAAATATGCCTAGAAGCTCCTGAGTCCAGTATTCAACATTTAGAGAAAGACAGTAATGGAAGTAAAGAAACAGATAAACATATACCTGTGAAGTGTAAAGTATTGGGGGAATCTTGATGATCGTTGGCTTTAGCAAAAGAAGCCAAGTGATTTGTGAACATGGTCATCAATTGATGATACTGAGCTTTATCTAGGCTCTGGAAAAAGTTCTCCGCTTCCCCTTTACTATTGTCACTGCCTTTAGTCAGATTGACTTAATTAACTGCCACTCCTTGGTTTTTGGATTGAGTCTTCTTTTATTGTTTGTAACCAGGTGGATAGCCATGAAGTTTGTAACACTTCTCAATAGTATGGCCATGGTAGTTACAATGAGTGCAATAGGGCCTATCCTTCTTTTGAGCTTTATTGCCTCCAGAATTGTTGCCTAAAGTCTTGGGAGCATCGCTCTTTATGCAAATGCCATTCCATTGGCTGAATCAGAGACCGAGCCTTGTTGACCAATGGCTCTCTGGTGTTCTTCTTGTGAGATCAACGAGAAGACCTTGTTTATAGGTGGAAGAGGATCCATCAATAGCAGCTGACCTCTGACTTCAGCAAACGAGTCATTAAGTCCCATGAGGAATGACATGACGTATTCCATTTGATAGTGAGAATTAAGATCCTTAACTCCATCGCATGTGCACTTCCCACAGGTACACACTAGTCTGTAATTTGCCAGTTCTTCCCAAAGGGACTTCAATTTTGTGAAGTATACATTGACAGAGTTCTATTCTTGATAGAGATTGATTAATTCACAACGCAATTGAAAAATCCTCGGTCCATTACTCTGTTGGAACCGATCCCTAAGGTCGAGCCAGATCTCATAAGCAAACTCCGAAAAGATTAGACTGGCAGAAATTTCCTTGGATGCAGAGTTCAGAATCTAAGAAATCACCATATTGTTGTTCCTAACCCACGAATTGAGAAGATTTAGGTCAGTACCTTTTGGTTTAGGAATGGAACCATTGATGAACCCTAATTTGTTCTTCATAAAAAGGCCAATCATCATCGCTCTGCTCCAAGAGGCGTAATTATCTCCTGTTAGCACCTGTGAGACAAGAACAGACCTAGACTATCTGAGTAATGAAGATAGTAAGGACTAAGAAGATCGCCAATGGTGGACTTGCCAATTGAAGCGATCGAACTGCCAGTACTTGGTGACTCCATGAAGTTCGAGAACAAAAGACACAGAGATCAGCAGAGAACACTGATCAGACTTGAATCAAGAATCGCAAAAGAATCAAGAAGCAATTCAGCAGGATTCCGGCGATCGATGAAGAAATTTGAATAGCAGAAAAAAATCGCTCTGATACCATATTACAAGAGCAAGAGGAAAATGGAAGAGAGAATGATCTATTTCATTCATCTGATTTGCTTTAATACATACATATGGATTTATATACATCTGCTTCAAACTAACAAGTTAACTAACTAACTAACTAACTAATCAAAGCCATAAATGAAATGAAAGTTAAGCAAACCAAACTACACTAACTAATCAAAACGACACTTTACAACTGAAACTAAAATAACAAACTCTAAAAAAGAGAGACTGCCCTTGTAATTTTGAAAAATTTTGAAAGAGAGAGATAAGAGAATCTGAGATGTAAGTTGAAAAGAAGAAATAGAAAGAAAAGAAAGAAAAATAATGACGGGTGTAAAACAGGACGAAGGAGCCTGTGAGAATGGTTAAATTATAGAGAGAGTGTAGCTGAATGTTAGAGAGTGATTGGATGTTTTGTTTTGTTATAAAAGTTGAGGTAAAATTATAAAATCTTTAAAACTTGTCAAAGGTTCAAAATATCCTTAAATTAATATTTAATACACCAAAAATTTTAAATTGAATTCCCAAAATAAAATTTATTGACACACTAATAACTAAATTTTTTATACTTACATATAAATTTTAAACTCAAAATTTTATAACGTGACAATATCATGTAGTAACATTGTCATTAATTTCATATTAAAAACAACAAGTTATTATGGAGTATTTTTTTTTTATGTAAATATCAAAATTTACTTTTAGTACATGAATTTAATGTTTCATTGAAGATGTGTTAATAAGCCTAAAACTGAAAGGATGTTGGGATGATTTGAGTGGGGAACTTCCGAGAATCGTCTACAATCAATTATTACTCCTTTATTTGTTTCATTAACTGACTATACTCTTTTTTATATATAAGAAAAAAAGGGGATCGTTAGTGATCTCACATCTCCCTTGCAATGATTATTAGATGAGCTCACTAATCACGTTAGTAGAATAACAATGAACCTGTCGTTAAATCTTCACGACTAGGAGATTTTAGGTTTTAAGAGCACTCTTAAGTATACCACGAGTTAAACTTGAGACCTGATAAAAATAACATTTCTATTTAGATCTTTTTTATTATCATGCTACCATCACATGTGATAATTGACTATACTCTTCTCCCTTGATAAATACACCTATTTTAGCCTTCATCTAGAAATTCAACATGTTAATAGTTGTTCGAATATGAACGACCACAAATTACTTGTCCCAGTACCATGGTCAATTTCCTCATATCCATTCCATCATTTTCTTCGACTTTAGGTCGTAAAACACGTATTCTCTATGAGATGTCCAACATCTCTCTAGAACCTTTCTTCTTCCCAATAACAGTAATATTGACAGATTCACCAAATTTGGAAATGGAACTTGAAAAAGGCTTGGATTTAATTTATCAAATCAGGGAAGTTCAAAAAATTATGTGTGTATACATATATATATATTTTAAAGAAAAAAAAATCTACGAGTAGACAATTATACATTCTATTATCACAATAAATACAACCACAAAATGGTTATCCAAAAAATTTTGTTGATCGATCACTGAAACAAGGCCCTTTCAAATGCCGAAGCTATATATGCAAAAAGCTACATCATGCAGGTAATTACAAAAAACAAAAGCTTTTAGTCCAGATTAATTTTAGTGGGAAGGCAGACACAAGTATGCTCTTTTGCAGCAAGGTGTCCAGAGGCAACCAGTCTTAAAATAAGACGAGAAGGTTGATCTTTGTATTTCTTATGGGCTTCGGCGAAACCTCTACACAGAACCTGTTCAACCCAATCCTCTATGGCTCTTTTCTCCTCCGACAACCAAGCAGCCGCAAGTATCTGTACCATTACTTTGTAATCAATCTCTAGCCTAACCTCTGGTCCAAACGTTCTCTTCAAGATTTCGTCGATCTCCTTTACTATTTTCACCGAGACTGCATCAAAGTCGAATGGCTTCAAAACAACTTTTCCATCCACCTGATCAAGGAAATCCTCCAACCAAGCTTCAGAGCTTTCAGAGATGGAGTCGCTGTCGTACTCCCCACCATTGTTGCTTTCTCCATCGATCTCCTCAATGGGCACGTTGAGGTCTAGAAAAGATCTTGATACCTTGTGGGCACGATCTTTTGACTCAAGGGCTTGCTCTGTGGAGTCACTGGTGTCAATCAACTTTCTTTTATGTACAGACAATGGGTTTGAAGTTCCTTCTTTGGACGTAATTCTCACATTCATGCCCCAATTGTGGCAAGCATTGCTAGCAACAGATCTGACTGATATTTGCATTTGACATATCTTAGCTCCCAGTATAGCCTCCTCAGAAAAATCAACAGAATCTGTGTCTTGATGATGAGACGCCTTACCCTTCATGTTGGTCACGGTCGCCACGAATATATTATTGTCAACACTGATTTCTCTTCCCCGAGAGTCTGGAAACTTGCCAGTTCCAATGGCCTGGGACAAGCTACTCTGGGCCAGCAGATCAGCCTTGTCTATACTTTTAAGAAAGACAACTGATCGGGGTTTCCTGCTTAATTCCCCAGCAAGAAAATCAACAACTGTCTTCCCCCTAAACTTCAAATCATAATCATCTAATTCTTCTTGGTCAAAAATCGAGTTTGCTTGGAAACCACCATCTTGGGAGCCCAAATCAATAGAGATCAGGCTTTCCCTCGAGCCAAACAATATTTCTGCAAGTGCTGAAGCAAGTCTCTTCTTTCCTACTTTGTCAGGCCCAAGAAATGTAAGCCAAATATCTCCTCTGAGACTTGAGCCATGATTTCTTCCACCACCGGATCTGCTACTGCTTACAACTAGACTAATAGCAGATATCGCTTCGTCTTGCCAACCAACTTTTTCAATTAGAGCTTTCTGAAGTGATTTAAAATCTCTAGGATCAAACCTGCACCTGACGTTCAAGGTAGCACGGGAAGAGGGTTGGATGATTTGGGGTGAAGTATTAGCAGTTCTTGCATCAAACTCAGTCGTGTAGGTACCAGGCGAGCATTCTGGACCAACTTTAGGGCGTCGTGATTTCATATATTGTGGTTCCTTACTGCTTGATGCGTATATTGTTCCCAAGCCTAAGTCTGTGGTTACAGGAGCTACGGATGAAGATGCTGTGCGGTCAAGGGGGAGAATTATATTATGCATACGCTGAGGAGAGAGGCAGGGGTTCCCTTTCTTGATTTGGTGGCTCTCTGGGACTTTTATCACGTTCTCAGAATAATCGCTGACACTCTCAGTGTTAGAAGCTGTTGTTATCAAACTGTTCTGCTTTGATGGAAAATTCTTTTGCAAGTTTGTTAATGTGCAGGAAGAAGGAAATGCAGATCTCATTTCGTTTTGATATGAATCTTCACGACTGCTTTCTTGCCTGTGTGCAGCATCTTGAAAGCCCTCTGCTGATGCAACTTTTGTCCCTGCCTGGAGAATTTCTAGTTTCTGGCATGATTGGGTTTGATGAAGGCGTTGACAAATTTCATTCCATTTCTTTTGCAACCCCAATGTCCTAGTGCTCATTGTTGTTCCACCATCTTTGGTCTGCACTGAATTAAGCACATTCTAACATAAATATTAACAAATAAACTGTATTAAAAATAGAAGAATGATTATTTCCAATTCACTCAAAATGCTATCAATGAATTAAGTGCCTGTGGTGTATTAAGTTGTTCCAAAGAGTCGAAATCTCAAAGGGATAACACACCTTCATTGCATCCACTGCCTTACCCGCGTCAAGTTCAGAGATTTGTAAAGAAGGGAAGTTCTCGGAGTACGGACTGGCAACTGAAACAGCCGATCCTGCCTCTACAATACAGGCAACTTCTTGCTCATACTTTTCGGTGCACGCATGACAACGAGTAAAACACTGATTTGTACTGCTAAATGGATTTTTGAGTTCTGATGGTGTTGGAAAGAAACCACCAAAGGGAACGAAGGACCCCAACAAGCTGTAAGTATATCATGAGCACGGAACTGTGAGATCCAATGGGGACAACACAGTCAGACTTAAGTGTCTGTCTTGAGACATACATGTATATACAAATATGTAGCTATTTACCTACGCATATAGTTATTCGAACATAGGCATGGACGTGTGTGCAATTTTTAAGGCACTAGACTCTTATGTGTCAACGTGAAGCATGTCACACTAATACAGTTAAAACAACCAAACCTACTAAGTCCATTTATTTCCCTCTGTTTTCTATTTATGGCCGATAATATATAACTTCGATCGTAACTAGCAAATTGTGCATCAGAAATGGCAAAATACAGTGATAAATAGTCCCGTAGCTTAAGAATCTCATGCTTACGCAAAAAACTGCAGGTATAGACCAAAGTTAGTGCAGCGCAACTATAATCCCAAACACGCAGAACACAAATAAAGGCATATGCGAAACGAAACAGGCATATGGGCCGACAAAGAAACGGGAATTGCATAGATGAAATGAAACCCCAGCTTAAAAAAATTATTTTATTTTACTTTTATAAAATGAATTCCCAAGAAAACAGTACTTATTTCCTGCTACACATATATAAGAAAACAATATGAAAGTTAATCACAAACTTTTCTATACATCCACCACCAACAGCTAGATGACACAGGAGCTGAATTCAGTCCTCATAGAAATGCGAGTTCTGAATCATTTATCCAAAACCAGTTGCTAATCTCGAAATTGAGCAATATGGATCAAGAATCAACTTCCAACTACTGTAGTCATCCACAGAAACAATTTTTAGCAAAAGTGGTCACATTCTGTTCCCTCCTTTTATTCGGTTAAAACTCTCAATCATGCATGTTAAACACACAAATACTATTCAAGAAACTTTGGACAAACATTAAACATTAACGCGATTGAGAATGAAACTACTAAAACTCGTAACACAACCCAACCTGGATTTAGAGTAGAGTCCTTCTGTTGAAGCCTTGGAAGACGTAATGGGAAGAAGATGCAAATCCCAGTCTTTCTCTGCGCTCGGAAACGAACTCAAGAACTTCAAATACACATCGTAACTCCCAGTTGCTCCAATCAGCCACAGCTTGCCACCGTGAAGCTCCAACAAGCTCTTCAGCTTCGATACCACAGAGCTCAATCTATCAGCCAAGACTCCATCGCCAACCAAGGTCTTCAGCTCCCCAAAGTTCACCACAACGCCAGGTCCCGAGCATTGCTCCACCGCGCGGCTCACCTCCTTAAACCTCGAATCCAGCTTCTCTTCACTTCCAGTTCCGCCTTCGATGACGAACTCGGAGAAATCTTTCTCGATATGAGTCACACTCAGACCGGAGATTTCGGAAGGCAAGCTGACGCCGGCCTTACCGCTCTGCAAACCCTCGCAGAAGCTCTTGAGAGCCTCGCCAGCGCAAACGCCGATTAGAAGCGGGTTCCTCCCGCTCTTCCTCGCGAGAACCTCTCCGATCCTTCTGGAATTCTCGTCTCCGTCGTCGTGCCGCGAGAAAGGGAAGCTGAAGCCGAGGCCTCGCCGAGAAGCCGGATCAGAATCCGCGAGGTTGCAGAGGAAGACCGGCGGGCACCGAGCCCTAGCGAACGGCGAAACCTGCCTCAACGGCGGCTGGAGGATCGCCAGCTTGATGTCACAGCTCCGGAACCCGGCCTCGCCGAAGACGCGGCTGACGATCGGGTCGTCGAGGATCGACAGCACGAAGTGCTTCATCTCGACGCGCAGAACCTGCGGAGTTTGATTGGCGGGGTTGAGGCTCTGCTGAGCCTGCATCTGGTGGAAGTGGAAGCTCTCCGGGTGGCGCCTCTGGTTGGCCTGGGAGCGCTTAATGGCGGCCATGAGGGAGTTCGACACAGGAGGCTCCTCAACCGCCTTGGACGACGGGAGGCGGTCGAGCGAGACGCCGACGGAGAGCTCAAGCGCCCTGAACTGGAGGCGTGGGGCGTACGCGCTGCTGCGGGCGCGTGCACAGGCGTCGCGGAGTGCGGAGGAGGGCAGGGCCAGCAAGGCCGAGACGGCGTGGAGGGAAGTCGTCTGCGCGTGTCCCCGGCGACGCGCCACCGCCACCGCGTCGTCCAGAGCTCGTGCCGCCTCTTCCGTCAAGCATTGCCTCGCTGCGCTAACCGGCGTCGGCATCGCCGGCGAGCATATATAATATACCCCTTCCCTATATATATATATAAATATATATAAGCAATCAACTGGAATTGCGGTTGGGACTTGGGAGAGAAGGGAATTAAAAATAAATAAATATGATGGAGGGGTTTACTTCAGCAACTTTTGAATATAAAAATCATTCCGTTGGCGAAGTGGAAGTGGCCAAGACAGGAAGAGTATGGAGAGAGAGAGAGAGAGAGAGAGAACGTTGTTGTCGTTGGTGTTGGTTGCTGGTGTTTTAGATTTTGGGTGTGTTGTGTTGTGTTGTGTTTGCAGTGGCGAGTGATGGAAAGGAAAGCTTTGTAATTAAATTGAAATATTATGTGGAGGGGGAGGCGTGGTGGGGCCGGCGAAGTCCTGGTTGGGTTTATTGTGTTGGTTGGAACATTTTTACGAACATATGGTGAGCATAGATTCTCTCCTCTTTCTTCTCTCTCTTCTCACCAGTTTTCTGTACTTACTCAACCATCAACAAAAACGTCTTCAAGTCTCTGTCTCTGCCCCTATACTTTTCCTTTGGCTCTCTGCTTTTTATTTTTATTTTATTTTTCTTTTCTGAGTTGAATGAGACAGGCAAAGGTCGCAGTAAATTTTCGCGAATATTATGATCCTGAGTTAGTGGGTTTTACTCCACTCTATTAGTCGATTCTCCACGTCGTCATGCATTAGGATTTTTTTTTTTTTTTTGATAAATACATTTATACATTCTTATTTGTTTCTTGAAAAGACTTGTGATAAGCATTAAAGTTTTAGACTGGGAAATAGTGGACCATTTTATATATATTTTATCACAAATTAAAATGGATCTCATTTCTAAATCATTTTGATTTAATTAAACGATTATGTTTTATTTGTATGTAATAATTATAATACATATTAACACATAAAGTAATAAATTGAGAAATTAAAAAAAAAAAACCCCCAAGCTTTCACCGATTACCTCCCCTCTCTCCCCCTCCCCCATAAACCACCCTTATGACCACCGTGACCCTCCTACCACGATCTTCCTCTATTTTTCTCTCTCTCTCTCTCCCCTCTCAGTTTCTCTCTTCCTATTCTTGATGGTCGAATTTCCTCTTACAAACCAAATCTGAGATCACAGGAGGTAGAGGTGCTGAAGTCGGAATGGGTTGTGGAGGGAGAGGACCACCAAATAGGTGCGACTTCACCAAGTTCGAGTGCTTGTGGGAGGTTACAAGTACGAGGGCTGCCAAAATTGGCACAACTTTGCTAGGTCTTGGTTGGAGATCACAGGTGGGGGGTAACCGAATTTGGTTGCGGGTGGCAAGACACCTAATGTCTAGGGCATGATTATGTCGATGGAGGTTTTTTTTTATTATTTCCCTTTTTCCTTTATATTTTTAAATTTCTATAAGTTAAGGTATATTATAGTTATTTTGTATAAAGGTGTAAATTCGTACGGTTCGACCTGGCCCTAATGGCCTTTAAGAAGCTTGGCCCTTTTAAATGACAGATCGGGCTTAGTCAGTTCAAATTTTGAAAGCATAATTCATGCTCAGTCATATAGCCTAACGGGTTTAAATTCGAGTTGGGTAAACAGGCTTTTTTTTTATTATATAAATGTTTGTAAAAAAAAACTTAATAAAACAAGACAAATTATTGATAATAAAATCTTCAATACTTACTAATGAAAAAGAGTACAATATTATTATTACATAATTATACATTAAGTATTTAATAATTAAAAAAAGCATAGTTACTACTTATGGTAAAATTCTTTACAAGTTGTAGACAATAATCAACTTTTGAACAAATTACCGTCGGTCATATTCTACTTTTTTTTTTTAAATATCATTTTTCCTTAGAAAATTAAAAGTAGTATTTTGTTTATATACATTTTCATTACATGATACATATATATTTAAAAATAATTTTACATTAATTATAAAAAAATAAAAATATTATGGGCCAGGCCAACCTGTGGACTCCAAAATAAGGCCTGACCTGCCCTTATGCTTGTATCAGGCCCGTTATTTTGACGAGTCGGACTGGGGCCCCTCTAGGGTTAAAATAGTAGGCAACAAGACGGCCTGTTTAACTCGATCCATATTTACAGTTAAATTGTCAACCGTACTGGTAGGATATATAAATCGACCCCTACTATAGTATTTTTGTGATGTAAGTATTATTGATTTTATTATTACATCGAATTTTTAATAATTTGATCTTACCTAAAAATAGTTCTGCATGTTACAATGATGCATACCCAAAAATTTATTTCTTATTATTTTAACTGTCATCTGTAATTTTTCTTGTAAAAGTTTAGTGAAATTCTTAGTATAAAATAATAATTTAAATTGTTAAATGAAAGGATTCCATTTCTTTTTTTGTTAATAAAAGTAATTTATGGCATTTTATTGGGAGCATGAGTTGGAAATATGAAAATCCAATTCGAAATGAAAATATAAGCATTTGCAAATTTAAAAAGGTGAAAATTTTATCCTGATCTAAAAAAATTATATTCAATACTTTAACAGCCAATTATTGTTATAAGTTGGAACTTTCTTTTACGTAACTTTACCTGTTTTGTTATTATAACTTAAAGTTTGATATATCGCCTTAAATTTTGATTTTATTCCGTTGTTCACCGGTGATTGATCAATCATGAGTCCATGACATGCATACTCTTAAAAATCTCTACAATTTCATAAGTAGTTCATTTATAACAAACATAACTTTTATATTTTCCTATATCTTACTACAAAATTTCTCTGCCTAATGTTAAAACTAAAGTTCGGCCCCTAAACAAACCAAAATAGAAATAAAAAGAAAGAAAGGCCAAAAGGATGTATGCGTGGAATGAATTGTCATTGTGATACCTAGCAATTCCATTGATTTTAAATGTTATTATTTTTCATGGTGAAATTTAAAAAATAAATATATATTTATTTAAACGTATTATAATAAGTAAGATAATTGTTTTTTTCTCTTGCTAATAGAAAATGAGATTCTTACCTGCATAATTTAACAGTAATATTAAACATGATTTTATTTTAAAGTGCATAATTTGAATTCCTCACAAGTTATAAAAAAAAAAGAAGAGAGTTTTTTTTTATATTTTTTAAATCGAATATGAGACTCTTTGCCCTCTGAATAGTAGTATCAACAGTCAATTTCTCCTTTCAGTTGTCGTTTTCTTTTTTTGAGATATTTTTTATTTAATTATTTTTACAATCGATGTTGTGTCATTAGAAGTTTATTTTAAACTGTTATGTCTTTATTAGATGCTAGTCTTAGCATGTACTATGCATATATTGGATACATGTGAAAAATTTTATTTATATAGGAAAATTTAAAATAACAAGTAAAAAAATAGGCCAAAAAAATATAAAAGTAATAATAAAGGACCAGAAAGTAAAAAAAGGGAGGCATGAAAAAAAACACCAGAAAGATAAAAAAAATACTAATGGAAAAAAATTGATCAAAATGGAAAAGGACTGAATTGTAAAAAAAAAAAAAGGCCCAAAAAAATGAAAATTGACTGGACATGTCTGAAAAATTTTATTTAAACAAGAGCAAAATTAAAATAATAAGTAAAAGAAACATATATAAAAACAAAAACAAAAAAAACCAAAAAAGGAATTGAAAAATTAAAAAAAAAAAGAGGCAAGAAAAAAAAACCAAAAAGATAAAGAACTAAAATGTAAAAAATTGACCAATAAAAAAAAGGACTAAAGTTAAAAAAATGGGCCAAAAGGAAAAAAAAACTGAAGAACAAAAAAAAGGACTAAAATGAAAAAATAAAGAAAAGAGACTGAAAGAAAAAGAAAAAGAAAACTGAAGGACCAAAAAATAAATAAAAATAGTTTTATTCACATTTCTTGTATGTGTATAGATATAGTTTATCAATATTTTTAATTTCAAGGGATAATATTTTATATTTTAAAACATACACTAAAAAAAAAAAACATACATGAATGGTCTTTTTTTTTTAATACAAAAAAGGTACGAACAGTAGAAAGTTTTTTTTTTTTTTTTCTTTCTTTCTTTATTCTTCAAGGGAAACAAATCAATCTAAAGTACTGTTAAAAATGCGATAAACATCAAACACGCCGTATCAGCAAAAGTTTGAGACGGCTGATATGTAGTAAGAGAAAAAAGTCAAATGCTTAAAAGGAACCCACTTGACACTTTAAGAAAGTCGTTGGGCCCCTTTTTTTTTATTTTTTTTTTGGGACCACTAATTCGCCGGCCGTTTGAGAACTTCCTTTTTTTTTTTTTTTTTTTTCCCTCCCCCGATAGTGGACCACTTCATCGCCGGCGGACCTCCCACTTGGAAAATTTAAATGCATATTATTCTAACGTGACAGGGATGAAGTATGAAAATTTACTCCATTGAAGTTTTTAAAAAAATTATTTCTTTGTAAAGAAAATATACAACTTACTATTATATAAATAAATTAGTATTTAAAACTTAGAATTAAAATTAACGATTTTATCTTCCTTAATAAATTATTTTTATTGATTTTTTCTTTTAGTAAATTATTTCTTTTAATATATAGTTATAAATTTTTAAAATTTAGAATTTGCTTAATATTTTACATATGTGGATAGTTAAAAATGATGATGAAGTGAAATAAAGTGTCAAAAAAAGGTGTTTTGAAGACTTTTTTTTGTAAGTCAAACAGGCTCTAAGTCAACAATCAAAGCCTGTGTCAGGTAACTCGTCCTCTCATTCAAACATTCAATTCGAGTCTTCAAATGATGATCTCCCAATTGCATGTAGAATAGGTGTCAGGTCTTGTACTAAGCATCCCATGTTTTGGTTTGTTTCTTATGATCGTCTGTCTTCGTCTCTTATTGTCTGTTGATAACTCTAGGAAATAGAGTTATCATAGTTGTTTTTATTTAAAAATATGCTTTGTCCAATTAATTTTCAGTAAATTATTAGTTTAAGTAAGTATTTTTAGTTTTTAGGTGTAAAGTTTTATTTTAAGTGTTGAAATTAAATTTTCAAGTAAGTTTTTGATGTTTTAAAGTGTTTTGTAGGGTTGAAATGCTAAAAGGCTGTTGGAGAGAAAAGTCATGCTCTGGATAGAATGGAAATGCACGATTTAAGCAAAATGGCGAGGACGATTGATTTCAAGTGATGCTGTAGCATTGCTGGAGCAACTGGGATAGAAATTGCTGATTTAGTTTGATAGGTTAACACACAGCTGGCAACAAATTTAATTGCTGAACTGGGCAAGAGAGGACAAGCTTGTGAGCTATCTTACTCTAATGATACCAAGTAAAATCTCAGCTATTAGATTAAGCAAACCTGTCCATTCTTCTTTTACCCTAGCATTTAAAAGGAAACTTTTGCTTTTAGCTAAAAGGAGAGTGACGGTAGAAGAGAAAAAAAAAAAAGGCCAACCAGAAGAGAAAGAAGGAAAACATACTGGAAATAGTTAGAACCCAAGAAGAAAAGTGAGCATACAGTAACTGGAGGCAAATTTGAGTAGTTTTCGAAAGGAGGAGCTAGAATCCCACCACCAAGCACCGTGGACTTCATGTATCTTATCTATTTCTCTTTCAATTTTTTCAGTTGTATCTTTCTCTTTCTCTCTCATTGAACAATGTTCTCTGTTTTTATGCTGTTTGAACAATCAGCCATGAACTAAATTTCTTTTAGACTGGGATGATAAAGTACCTAAACCTGTGATAAAAAACTTGTATGTTGAGCTTGCTACTTTAATGATATTCAGTTTATTCAACACTGTTATTCTTGTTTATTTGTGTTCTTTGATTGGCTATTTTGAGTATAATATTGTGATTTTAATTAGTTGAAAAACTGATTAGAGTTAGACCTGTGTTGAATAATGTGTGTTTGGTTGGTTTTGTAAATTAGACTAGCTAAAATTTGCAAGTTAAGTAGAAATATACACTTGCCTCACATAACCCATTTGGAACTTGAGCTTAATTTGATCTCATATTTTATTTTTGCATGAGAATATGTTAAAAATAAAGTAAGGAGGTAGTAGTATAAGTAATTCGAAAGAATTTTATGAATTTTGAGTTCTGGATTAACTGAACAACATTTCTGTAGCATTGCTATAGCATACATAGCCAGATTACAGGGGAGGGGAAATAGAATCTCAATCATTGTATCTCTGATTGTTATTCACTTTGATTTATTGAGTTTGCATTTGATTTGTACCTTTTATTTCATATCATTACAATAAGTTTAATTTTGTTTTAAATTTGATCAATTTTTGCAATTACTTGATTTAGTTTTTATTGAGGTTTTTAGTGATAACTTTCTATATGGGATGATACTCAACTCGATTACTTTATTACTTGATTGTGACATGTGCACTTGCGTAGCTAAATTTTATATAGGCAACACCTTTACTTCATAATTGTCCAGTGTAGAAATTCATAAGAATATACAGGAGGCTCTAAAAATTACAAAATGGAAGGAAGCAATGCTTAAACAGATGAATGCTTTTAAAAAGAACAATATCTAAAACATGGTGAACTTACCAAATGAGAAGACTATTGCTGGCTATAAATGGGTTTTCACAAAAAAAGACAACTCAGATGGCTCGGTGGAAAGATATAAAGCTAGGTTGGTGGCAAGAGGCTTTACTCAAACTTGTTACATTGACTACTCAGAGACCTTTACACCAGTTGCCAAGTTGAACACGGTAAGGGTGCTTCAATCGATTGTAACTAATTTGGATTGGCCTTTTTAGCAGCTTGACGTGAAGAATGCTTTCCTCGATGGTGATTTAAAATAAGAGGTGTACATGGATATTTCTCTTGGCTTCGAGGAGAACTTTGGCTCAAAGGTGTGTAAATTAAAGAAGTCATTATATAGTCTTAAGTAATCCCCTAGAGCGTGTTTTGAGAAGTTCATGTGTTTAGCTTGACCATACATTGTTTATGAAATTCTCTCTTGGTGTGAAAGTTGCAGTTTGATTGTTTATATTAATGACATCATTCTTACAAGTAATGGCGTAGTATAGATGGATAAAGAAACCAGAATGAGTGGGTGTAGACTTGTAAAGACTCCCATAGATCCTAATGTATAGCTTTGGGAAAAAAGAGAGGGAGTTTTAGTAGAAACTAGAAGATATCATAGGTTAGTAAGTAAGCTAATCTACTTATCTCATACTCAGCTATATATTATTTTTTCAGTTAATATGGTAAGTTAGTTTATGCATGCTCTATACGAGGAACACCTTAAAGCAGTGTACTGAATTCTAAGATATTTAAAGAAGACTCCCAAGAAAGGTTTATTTTTTAAGAAGAATGATCAACAGAGTGTATAGGTGTTCACAAATGCAGATTAGGGGTGGTATGTCACATGTAAGAGCTCTACCTTAGGGTATTATAACTTTGTGTGGGGTAATCAGGTAAACTGGAGGAGTAAAAAACAAAACATTGTTGCTAGAAGTAGCGCAGAGACTGAATTTAAAGCAATGATGCAGGAGATATGTGAGATTCTATGGCTAAGCCGAGTTCTAGAAGAATTGAAAAAGATAGTAGAATGTCCTATGAAACTATACTATGATAGCAAGTCAGCAATAAGTATTGCACATAATCCAGTTCAACATGAGAGGACTATACATATAGAGATTGATCGTCATTTTATAAAGGAAAAGATTGAGTTGGGATAATTTGCTTGCCTTTTGTACTGATAACTCAGCAGATTGCAAACATATTGACCAAAAGACTTCCAAGACCTAACTACCAGTATCTAATCAACAAGTTGGGCATGATTGATATTTATACACTAACTTAAGAGGGAATGTTGAGAGTTATGGTATTTTTAGTATTTAGATGTAATTAAGATAAAATTTGAATTTTAAATAATTCAGATATTAAGAGATTTTATTTTTAAATTTTAAGTTTTAAAATCATATTTTAGGTTAACCCACTTTATATCCTTGTAAAACATTATTTTAATGATAAAGAGTATTGTTTTATTTTCCTTAATAAAACCTACATATATATTAAATCTTCTTTTGAACATAGATTTATATTAAATTCACGTACAAAAACATAATAAAATCTGATTAAAATATAAAAATTCAAATAATATGAGGTCTGTATTATCTTCATATACAAATACCTAATAATATTTGATTTTATTTATTTAGAGATTTCACGTATGCATGATCCTACAATAATTTGATATATATATATTAATTTTGTCATATAATACGTAGAGTTCAACTTCGTTGTCTACAAATATACTTGTCTTATAACTGCGAGTCAATTAGTAATATGTATACGTGCACAACGTCTATAAATCTCAATAAAAATAATATCATGATTGGGATTAGTGATAATTTATATCTAATGATACCAAAAGACGTAGAATTTGAGGACTAGTTTGAGGGACATTTATAGACATAATTTTTTTGGTTTGGATGAAAATATATGGTTGGGAGAGGACTTTTGAAAAAGTTATGTGATATAGAAAATAGTATAAAAATTTAAAATATATTAAAATATAAAATAGATATTATTTTGTTTTTTTTTTGTTATAAGTATTTTGATATAATAACTATTTTATTTTAATTTGAAATAAAAAAATTATAAGTTTTTAAAGTTTAAGTTTTTTTTTAAAAATAAAAAAGAGAGAAAATATGATGTAGAAGGAGTTTCGGATTAAACAATCGTAAAATATCACCCGAAAAAGTTATTCACATCTTAAATTAAAAAATGGTATAAAACTATTTTGTTTTTTTTAACTTATTGAATAAACTAGAGTTAACCTATATATAAATCTAATAAAAAAAAAATAGAAAGAGAGAAAGAATTACATTGATACCTTTTGTATTTCTTAGAATTATAAAGATATTTTATTAATCAAAACTAATATCATTAATATCTTTTTTTAATTTTGTTAAATTTATATTTAAAATAACTAAAATACCTTTAAAAAATTCTAATTGTTGATCTTATTATAATAAATCATAATCAATTCATTAAAAAAAACCTAGAAGTGTTGGAAGGAAAATGACAGCAGGCCTCCCAACCCCTCTCTTGACAAATCTTGCACCCTTAAACCGCCAAGCCTGAGTCAAAGTTCCCCAATGCCAGCTAGAGTCAGGCATTGTCGTCGCCATGGTTGTGCTGTTCTCTATCTCCCAGCTCATTCGCGAAGTCGTCGTGAATCCCCCCTTCCTTCAATCTCCACAGCCAACTTGCCGTACGCTCCCCATGAGCCGTCGCCCCCCATCTGTCAATTGTTGCCTCGCCCCTGTCATGAGTTGTCACCATAGCCATCACCCTACCCCTGCCCTTACCATGAAGTTGAAAACTCTTGTATTTACATTTACTCCTTCTTGGGTCTATTGGCCCCATTTGGTTCATTGACACTTAAAATTTTAGTTTCAGTTTTGTCTTTTTTTGAAAAATCAATAAAATTTATAATTAAGTCAACTAGTTTCAATTCAAATTTTCATTCCACTTCGGACTCAAATCATGAATCATTCAGGCCGAAAAACTTTTACGTCTTCTTCTTCCAATCTATATGCCCTCTATGCCCTCCTTCACCGTTTAGACTTCAACTTCCTTCTAAATAACTCTAATCTGCCCTTTTAATTGTCAATTTTAGCAAAAATTTTCCAAATTCACAATAAAAGAATAAATAGAAAAAAAAAACCATTTTGGGTCTTTTAAAAAAGATTCGTTTGTTTTCTTCTTTTGAGATTTAATGGGTTCAAAAAAAACTATGTGTGCTTAAAAAAGAGGAAAAAAACTTATTACACTAATAAAGAGGCAAGCAAAATATTGTGGAAGAGAGATTGCTAATAATGGTAGAAGAGAGACTGCTAATAAAGAAGCTAAAAGAGTTGTGGGACGAAATTCTGCAGTTTAGAGCTCTGAGGAAGATAGAAAGAAAGGGCTAAATGGCATGAAAACAAGAATTACTATATTTGAAGACATTTTTTTTTTAATACAATGAAAGGTATTTAGGGTATTTTGAGTATATTTGACATTAAAACTAACCGTCAAACTCACAATCAACTAATTGAGGGGTGTCTCTGTAAAATTTTTTAAATTAAGGTGATTAATATTATTAGTTTTGATTAAAGGATATTTTTGTAATTTAAAAACATAAAGGAGGTTAGTATAGTTCCCTAAAAATAAGTAGAAGAAAACACTTTAGGGTTACTCACACTTTCTTTTCTAGGGCTCGTATGGGATAGATTTGATTCCATAGATTGTTATAGTATTTTTTTTTCTAAATTTTTACTATTTTAATTCTCTTCAACATCTAAAATAAAAGTTACAGTCTTCTTTCATACGAGCCTCTAGTAAATAGTAACTAGCAAAATGCTCATAAAAAAAAGGGCAAAAGAAAAAGAAAAAGAAAATAAAATAAAGATTTAGGTTCATTTAGTTTCACGATTTAACTTGATTTAATTTACAAATTAAACTTAATTAATCAAATTGATTTTAACTTAATTTAGTTTGATAAGACTTATTTTCACTTTTTTTATCTTTATTTTTATTGTTTTAGTATAATTTCTAATATAAATTATCTCTATTTTTATAATTTTTAATATAAATTAAATTAAATTAAATTAGAATAAAATTATTAATTTAATTTAATTTATAAATTAAATCAAGCTAAAATATTAAATTAAAGAAGTTTCTCACTTCTATTCCGTTTTTTGTGGTTTGGGAGAGTAAATGCGTAACATGTGGCTAAACATAACAGTGTTAGTATATGAAAATTATGATCCAAGGAGTTTTGAAGATATTTTATTTAGACTAGAAAAAAGTAAGTTTTGAAAATGTGTTTAAGAAAAAACTATTTAGAATAAAAAAGTTTAAAATGTTGAAAATTATTTAAAAAAATTTATCAATATTAATTTTATTTCGTTTATTTTGAAATTTTATATAATTTAAAGAAATAACTTATTTAAATATGAATATATAAAATTATGATTTTTTAAAATTTAAAATTTATTTTAAAATTTTTAAAAATATAAATAATAAAAATAATTATAAAAAAAAAAAAAAACACAAAAGAGTATTTAAAGTTGAATTTGGAGGCTCCCCTAGCATCCCTACTTTCCCCATGTATTGATAAAGAACTTCTGGTACTGGAGGGGTCACGTCCGAGTGGCTCCTCGAGGTCCCGTCACAAAAAGGACGAGATATATGAAAGGAAAATAGTTGACGCTCTTCTTCTTCTTCTTCTTCATTTTTTTTTAATCATTAAGAAAATCTTTTTCGTCACCTTTGTTAAAAAAAAAGTTGAAATTAAACGTAATGTTAACTTTTTTTTTAATTGTTTGAGATGTGATAGTATCCATTCGGAGGAGAAGTTTTTTTTTTTAAATAAAAAATTTTTAGATATGAAAAATAAAAAATTATTTGAAATTTTTTTAAAAGTGAAAAATTATTTCGATGAGTGGAAAATTTTTTTATTTAGAGTTTTTTTTTATTTTTTAAAAATGACAAATTTTGAATGTTTTGATACGGAAATTTAAGAAAGTCTATTTTTTTTTAAAGTGAAAAAATTTTCATTTTTCAAATTTGGATGTGTCAAACAAACGGAGGGTAAAATTTATAATGCACATTGTTAAAATACCTCTGTTCATATATTATATTATTATCAAAAGTTGAACATTAGACTTTGTTTAATGTAATACAAAATTAATATGTTACTAATAAATTTTAATATTTGAATAGAAAAAATACTCTACAATATATAATATAGTATTATTTTTTAATTCAAATTTTTCATATATTAAATTTTATAGTAAATTTACTATAAAATACAACAAATGTTATCTAATATTTGATTTTTATGGATTTTTATCTTATATGATTATTATAATATTTTTATTTTTTATTTGTTTAAATATTAAAAAATAAAAATAAAAATAATATTAGAAATAACAATAAAAATTTTAAACATAAAGTAAAATAATATTAGTTTTCATATTATTTTATAATATATATGGTATTAACATATAAAAATATATTAAAGATGCTCTTAGTACTTTTATAAGATAAAAATAGGATTTTTATTGTAAGTTTTGCAAAAAGAAAAAGGTTTTTCAATTCATTGGAAAAAAAAAAAGAGGGCGCAAAAAAAAAAATTTAATAAAAGTTATTTAACAGCAAAAAAGCTCCTCCGAATTTCATCCTGCTGTAATCTTATTTTACAACATGTTTGGTAAATGTTTATTTTACAACATGTTTGGTAAACGTTTTTTGATGTTACAAAAACTAATTTTATATCAAACATAAAGTTTTATATTCAAATACAATCATTTTTAATAGTATTACGAAAATAATTACTATTTCAAAATTTTTTAAAACAATCACATCAACTTTTTAATCCTAACTATTTATCTCTACTTTTATCAATCACATCAACTTTTTAACTCTAAAATACTTTTCATCCAAATATACATTTTATTCAAATATAAAATAAATACTTTTTAACCAAACATAGCACTTAAAAAAAAATTGTATTTAAATACAATTAAAACGTAATGCGTTTACCAAACGCCCCTTGTTAATAGATGTTATTGTTTTGGGGGTAAATTTACATAAATTCACATCATTCATATTATATATAATAATTTAATAATTATGTTTATTTTATTTGATATTATATATATTAATTTAATATTAATTATTCATTTATTTTATAAAATTAACTCTCATTTCTTATGTAGTACTAAATCAAACAAAAGTTTTTATGCAGTTATAAATTCAATCTTATTTTAATTAATACTTAATAGATAAATTTTTTAATAATTCAATATATATATTGGTAACAATTTGATGCTGTAAAATTGTAAATAATAATTATCTGCAGAGGTAAACACATGTGTCGAAGGAAATACCCTCTCAAATCCGAACCAAGAATAAACACATATGTAGTGGAGGAATTTTTTTTTTCCTTTTTATTTTGTGCCCTTTTTGAAGTATTTCTGATGATGTGGACAGATGGAAAAGACAACTGCCATTATCAGTAAACTGTTCCTAATAGGCACTTCAGTATTATATGCAAAGTTAATAATGTTAATTGGAATTTATTCCATCCATGGAAGATTTTCACCTTGCGATTTCATGTGCTTTTGTTTTTGTAAGTCCCATTATTTTATTTTTAATTAAATGGGTATATAAAAAAATTATGATAGTAGATATAACAAATGATAATATTATATTTAATTATATGTAAAAATATAAAGTTTAGAAAGCTTTGTATGTTAATTATTTATCTTAATCTCACCTTCAATCATGTACACCAAGTCCATCTTAACAAAATAATGTGACTCTAATGATGTAATCATTTGCTAATAAACTTAAAAATCAATTCTAAAATATACTTTTTTTGGGTAAATCAATTCTAAAATATACTAGCTCCATGCACAATACACTGTCCATATGTGTGTCCAACATTGGCTTTTGTCTTGTATATCGAGTGGTCCATGCAGTATCTTATTAAGTGATACGTAACGTACCCATCTAGGGACCTAATTTCCCTCTCAGCTTGTGTTAAATTAAAAAGAAAAAGGTATGCCTATATTTTTGGTAACAAAAAAAATATTATTATACCAAACAACAACAAAGTAAGTAATCTAAATGACTACATGGATTATTTTAGAATGATGAGGCCAATGTAGAGCAAAGAAAGTAGAACTTTTTCCATGTCATACTCATGCCTTTTCTTTTGACAGATTTTTTTTTTTTTGGTGCGTAAGAACCAAGCCACAAACGAGCACAAGAAAAACAATACAGCAAAAGAGAAAGGCTCCAAAAGAAAAAAAAAAAAAAAGAAAAGAAACTAAATAGGAATAGAGAACAACCAAGGAGGCACAACGACCACTTCATTCTGATCGCCACGAGGAGCAGATAGAGCCCAAGCACAAAGTAAATGAGCACCAAGATTATCGGTCTTTCAGATCTAACAGAAAGAGGACTGAAAATCTCACTGCAGCCTCAATGCGATTTCGAACAAAATCCACTTTCAAACTAGAATAATTGACAGGAGACAGATAATCAATCATCACCACCTTAGCATCCCCTTCAAAAACTTTATATATGTTTATGCTAAAATTTCATGCAAAAGTGTTTATGCCAAAAGTTTTAATGATAAATTAATCTAACAATTAGAATACAATACATAATAATTAGAGAAAAATTCGAAATTCAAAAAGACAAATAATTAACTGCCTTAATCTTGTGCATCTTTATAACGCAACATAACCAATATATTAATGAAGTTTTTTTTTTTTTTCGCTTTTTTGCTGGAAATGAATGAAAATAAGCTTTTGTTTAGATATGAGTTCATTTCTATAAAAAGAATTTTTTTAAATTTCAAATAAGAAAGTCTTTTTGTTTTTTTGAAACAAAATAATACTTGAATGTGTCAAAAATAAAAAAATGTAAAGTTGTTTAAAATAAAAATAAATAATATTAAAAAAAATATATCATAAAAAAATTATATAAAAATTCTTTTTTTAAAAATTTTATTATAACAAATATATTTGAAAAAAAATTACTTTCTTTTTTAGAATAAAAAATAATAATAAAAAAATACTAAATAAACACTTTTTTTTTTAAATCCGCTTTCTAGAAATGAATAAGGCATCCAGACCTATACTAAATTTTCCAGCAATAATTACTTCAAAATATTGGAAAGTCAGAACCATTGTCCCCGTATAATTATGCACGACATGCATACTTACAAATTTCAGCAGGAAAAACCATGCACCTGTAGGCATCATGAAAGTTTCACATGCCTCCTATTTGTCACATCACTAAAAAGGCCCTTTATTTCTAATAAATGAAAAAGCAACGTACATAAGGCATTTGCTTTTAGCAAAATCTACCCAGCTTAGATGAAGGCTTTTTTATTTTATTTTTTTATTTTTAAAGAATTATTGTGGTGGGTACCATAAAAAACTTTTATTATTTCATTATTTATGGGAATTATCATAACAATTGTATTGAATCAATGGAACACGAATTTAATTAAAATTTATAACAAGGTCAACGTACATTGATCCAAAACTACGTAATTCTATGAGATATTTATATATATATATTTTTTGGCATTCACACATTTAGTGCATGTTTAATAAACAAATTTAACTTAATACAACTTTTAAATTACTTTATATTAATTATTTTAACATAATTTAATTTAACTTGATATAGTTTAAAACAAATCTTTTTTTTTAATTATACAATATAATTTAGTTTGAATAAACCTTTTTTTTTAAGTTATATAGTATTTCATAACTTAAAATAAATTTTTTTTTGCCTTTTTGTGTTTGATTTTTTTTTTAAATCCAATATGTTAGCTAAGAGGAGAATGGTAGAATTTGTCTCACTTTTCTATGGTTCTCCATAATGACATTCAATAATCAAAATAATAACAATATTGACCTTTTTTTATTTATTTATTTTGTGTACAATTTGTTAGTTAAAAAGACAAAAGATGAGTTGTAAAATTAGTTTTTTTTTTTATAAATTAATGTCACAAAAATTAAGTATAAAAAAATTCAATTTAATTACTTGTTAAAAATTTTCATTTCGCTTGTCAAACACACTTTCTAAAATGAAGTTAAAAAAATTTCTAGTTAAATTATATATAAAATATCTGATCTAATTTAACTTTTAAATTAAATTAAATTATAAAATATTTAAACTAATTTAACTTTTAAATTAAGTTAAGTTATAAAATACCAAATGTAACTTAACTTTTAAATTATATTAAACTACGTGAACAACCCAAATGAACTCTTAAAAACACATATAATTTCATAAGGTAGGTTGACCATAAAGGGATTCACGGATCTCACTAAATTATAACTTAAAAAATTTATAAACTATTCATGTCATGCCAAAGAATGCTTCTTTCTCTTAATAACAAACAGAAAATGTTAGATAATCTTTCAAGCACAAATTGAATGGAGAGGTTAACGTCTCATTTAACAAACCAGCGGTCCCACAACCTTTGATTCAAACATGAGGAAATACATACACCCAACCAAAGAAACAAAACATGCTTATATGGTATTATAGATAGTAGATATTATACAAACCAAACCTAACCCTCCAAATATCCTGTCCATTTCTTTTCCCCTCCTCTCTCTCTCTCTCGTTTCTCTCTCCTATAATGCCGCTGTTGATGGATTCAGATCCTTTGGGCTAATCTCCCAGTCACTTTCGTTTCCATATTGCCCCCCCCCCCTCCCAATAGTCAAGTCATGGTAATATATATATATATGTGTGTGTGTGTGTATTCATATATGTATATATATCAGCACTCCCACAAAAAGCTCTTTGCTCGTGACAGCTCGTTTTGGACTTTGGTAGAGCAACTTGCGAACTCAAACCACCGCCAAGTGTTTGTCATCCAAACCTCCTGCATTGTCCAACCACATGCTGATGTTGTGCAGCAACTGTTGGCAAAACGGGTTATATATTTTTACATAGGGAAAGTGACAGAGCGTGTGCGCACGCGCGCGCGTGGGGCTGGTTATTTTCTGTTTCAACGAACGAAATGTTTTTTTTTTTTTTTTTTAAAGGGTGATATAAAAATGGAAAGAATATTGATAGGGAGATTTTGGATTCTCTCGTTACATGTGTACAGTAATAGTATAACTATGGAGGCCTGTGAATCTCACTTTCTGCGGAAAGTGCCTTTTTTACTTAATTTGTTAATTTTTTCACTTATAAGTCCTCTTTGGAAGCCAGTACACCGAGCCTTTGCCCCTTCCCCGTTAAGACCGCGTCCGACAACATAAATCTCTGGAAATTCTCTCTCTCTCTCTCTTTTTCCCCAATTCAATATTAAATTTTTTTCCAATTCAAGGTTATAGAGTGAGGCATTAAAAAAAATGAAAAAAAAAAAACAAATAAAGAAATATGCTTTCGTCATTTAGTTTAATCAAAATTAATTAATATAAGCCATCAAATTTATACTTTGTTTGACAGAGAAGTTGGTTTTTAAAAAATAAAAATTTTTAAACTTTTAAAAAATTGATCACCTTAAATTTTTATATTTAAATATAAAAAATTTTAATTTTTAAAAAATAAAAAAAGAGTTTCATTTTAGAAAATAAAATTTTTTTTACTAATTTAATAACTTTTTATTTTTAAACAGAAATTTATATAATTTTTTTAAATGTGACAATTATTCATTTTTAAAAAATAGGTATTTCATTCAGATGAACCCTAAATCTAAAATTTGTCAAAGTTTTTTTTTATTTTTTATTTTTAAGTACAGATGGTTTGAAATCTTAATTGTCAAGTATAATTGGATTATTGGTTCGACCAAATACTAGACGATAGCGTTATCTTGGTCTGTCAATTCGAAAGTGTGACTTGCCTCAACTGTATTTGTGCATGATGGGAGAAGATATGAGATCGAACGAAAAGCAAAGTGAGTAATTTTGTGGCCATTAAAGGTGAAGCAAAAATGTTCTTGAAAATGCCAATAAAGGATTTTAGACTTTAACGATAAGATATGCTTTTGATCATGATGTGACACCATTCTCTATCTAAAAAGGACTTGAACGGTGAGATAAAGTTGAAAAGAAATAAAGGGCACAAAAATGTATCGATATATAATCAAAATGGTATTGTGGGGACCAATAATATACTTATTTGCACAGAGAGGGTGAGAGAGACGGTGTGTGTCTGCTAAGGGATAGATTTCCAAATTTTGTAAGATTCTTGATGAACATATTCAACCTTCCACTCACCCGGTGGTTGAAAACTACCTTGCGGCGCGTTCCTTTTTCATTACCCAAAATGATATTATGTTAGAAGTTTTCTCCTTTAACCATTTATGTAATTTTTTTTTTTTTTTTACTTTCTTTTTAGCCTATACTTAGATCAGCATAGAAGCCCAATTCAAAGAATCCCCACATAATTTTTTTTAACAGGGAAATTTTTATAAATAGGTCAATTTTTTTAATCAATAAAAATAAATTACATATTTATCTAATTTAGAAAATAAATAATAATTTTAATTTAAAAATCATGTAATTTTATAATTATATTTATATTTCTTTTTAAATTTTATTTCTCTCTCTTTTCCTTTCTCTCTCTATGTCATCATTCATAATCAAAGATCCAAACACAAATATCATACCATGATCATGTAATGAACATCTGCTTTTACTGTTTACTGTTTGTTTCTTGAGAAAATTTTAGATGGAGAATTGATAAATTAATGATTTACACACGTAAATAAATAATTTACCAATAAAATTTTAAAGTTATATGCTTGTTTTCTGAGAAAATTCTGGATGGAAAATTGGTAAATCAATGATTTACACATATAAATAAATGATTTACCAAGTAAAAAATATTTTCAAATAAATTTACCAAGATTTATACATAAGAAATTTTTTTAAAATTTTAATTATGATAAATTATTATTTATAAAAAATATACTATTTATTAAAGATTTAAAACTTTTCTACTATTTATTTTTAATCAATTTTAATTTTGATTTATTTTCCTCCGTCACCCTTTTTTTAGCATTTCTAATTAAAAAGTCTACATATCAAAGAATCCCAGCGTAAAGCTTAGCATTGCTAATTAATAAACTTTCCGAGTCAATAAAGTTTCGGAGTCGGGAAGCTGCTTTTAATTTTTGTATTATTACTTTTTTCATAGAAGCTTAAATGTGGCTTCTCCAAAAAAAAAAAAATGTTGTTTATTAAAATTTTTGACACTTGTCCCAAATTAGTCTGTCAAATAACTTGTAGTCCTTTAACAGTATCAAAACTGAGAAAACCAAATACCAGGAGTTTTTTGGGTCAGTCTGCTCCACGGCCTACGATGAATATTCAAGAGAGACATAAAGCTAAAGGGTTCAAAAAGGGAGACAAGATGTCATATGTTGTTAGATCGACCGTCTTGAACAAAAGTATATGACTCGATCGAAGCCAGGAGTTTTAAAATAGTTGAGCTTAAAAAGAGAGACAGGCATAAAGGGCTTTATTGTATGAACCTGACCACCTAATTTAACCGAGCCAATTGAGTTCTAATAATGAACTTCTAAGAGGGCCAACCACAAAGTCAGCTTTTTGTGAAAAAGAAAAGACAATACTTCCGGTTTTCAGATTATGATTTTATAGCAACGGGCGGCTAGAATTACTATCAAAATTAACCGGGGTTGAGTTTAATTAGCTCGTTTTCAATGCCAAAATTTATCCATCCTTGTTCAGGATAATGCCTTCAACAAGATGGGGAACAAAATTATTTGTTTTTGTAGAAATTTGCACGGCGGAAATTTATTAACATAACGATCGATTCTTTAACATGATCACTTTTGTAAGGAAAAAAAAAAAAAAAAAGAGGAAAAATAGAGGCCTCAAAGAGTGGTTGAAAACTTTGAGTATGAAAAAGGAGCAAGTATGGTTTTCCCACTTGATCCTTGTATTTGTTTCTTAGTGTTTATGTTTTCTTGGGAGAGGATGGACCTCCAATGAGGTTTTGGATGTTGCCCCACTAGGATTTTGGGCTGTGGTATTTTTCGGACGAGGCTGGGGCCAGGGTGGTTTTTGACCGTGGTGGTTTTAAGTTGGGGTGGTATGGACCTCAATTTTGCTGGGAGGTCCTGTTTTGATTGGTTTGTAGGGTGGTCTACCCAACGTTCCTGACTTGTTCGGCATGTCCCTAAATTGATCCAAGTCTAAAGTGTAGCTTGTTTCTACGATCGACTCTGTCTAAGTGCTTGCATTGTTCTCTTCCTCTTGGGATGCCTGTGGTTGTGCCAGCACTTGTGCTGCCACCATCTCCACAAAATACAAAATTATCGATGTAGTATTTATCGAAACTAGCAAATTTACTTAGAGTAATATATTTTGACAAATTTGCTTATTTAGAATAAATAGTAAATTATTTTGTGGATAATTTATAATTAAAACATTTCTCATGAATTTCATCTACTTATTTTTATTTGAAAATGTTTAATTTTGATTTATTTATTTTTGGTTTCCTTGCCTTTCTTTTTCTTTTTCATCCTTTTTCTTCCGTCATTTTTGCAGATATGTGCCGTTAATCCCTGCCACATGTAAGTCGCCAGTCACCACTTGTGTAAGCGTATGCCACGCGTTCCCTTGTACAGGCCTCCGCATGCATGCGCTGGGTCTGTGCATGATTCCTGCCACAACTCCAGCTCCAGCCTGACCTGCCCGTGGTAGCTTTAACCAGGCCCACCACCCCGTGCTAGCTCCCGCTCCAGTTTATCTCCGCGCATGTCCATCTAGTTGACCAGCTTGAGTTTTGGATTGTGTCAAACAAACAAATTTCAAAACGCCTTTGACCTTTTGAGCTGAAATCCTCCCCAACCTTGGAAATCATGCTGTATAAGCTAAGAAAGGGGCGCCTTCTGTCTCTCACCTTCAGTTTGCTGAGGACACTCTTTTTCTATGTGAAGACTATCATTTGCAGCTCAGACTCCTTAGATGCACCTTGTGTTACTTCAAGACACTTTCAGGACTCAGGATAAACCTGATGAAAAGAAAGTTCCATCTTTGCACTGGGAGAGGCAATAAACATAGAGGAACCCGTGGCAGATTTGGGGTGCAAGGGGGGCTGCCTCCCATTTTCCTATCTTGTTCTCCCGTTCGGATTTTCAACAAGCTTGGTATTTGGCCGAGTGTTTTGCCGGCAAAATAGAGTGTTCGCTTGCATTTCCCATTATCTCTTCTTCTTGTATTTCTCATCCTCATGTTTTTTATCCAGAATTTTCTAAGATGTATCGCAAATTAGGCCATATATTTTGGTGCCGTTAGTGATAAATTAAATATGTAAAGTGACTCAATTTGAGTTTGATTTTTATTTATTTTATATGTATTATATGTTTTAATAAATTGAATCTTTTTATCTCATTTGTTTGTTTGTTTTTTTCACACAAAATATTATGTTACAATCTTTTAGTGCAGTCATTCTTTTTAATGTAATGTTGTCATATATTTATTTAATATGATTATTTTTTTTAACGTAAATTGCTAAAAAGAGTATTTTGATTTTAGATAGCTTTCATGTCAAGTAAAATATTGTCAGATTTGACATACGATTTTTAATGTTTCATGTATTCACCGTGTAATTTAATCTTGTCATGAATTCTAAATTAAAATAAAACGTTTATCTTACAAGTTTCAATACTATCGAACGATGATAAAAATGCAGATATACATTTGAAAAAGAATTCTGACATTTTCGCACCTTTTTGTAATAAATATAACACTAACATTAACAGTCGCACCGGAGATGATCTAACATCGTCGGTTCCGTGCAATGATCAGCTGAGACATGTGCTCTTACTTCTCGTAGTGTCACGGTCTTCAACACCTCTCTGAAATGATATTATTGCAAGATGCTCAGAGGCGTACGTCATGAACGATGCCAAGACAAATCCTCCAGCAACCATCAAGACTAACCTGTTGGGAGACCACAAGATTCTTAGTAGTTTTCTTAAGTTGTTCTCAAAGCGTTATAAATTAATGATGCGGACCAGAATCTTCCAACAAACATCAGTCCGCTAAAATGCCAATTACCTTGGAAGTAAACTAGTAAATCCCAGAAAAGATGGCAATATAGGGATAGCAATGGCCAAAAATGCCATCTCTAGCCAGTAGTACCATGTAGCATTGTCACATGACGGTGCAAGACGCTGATGACCTGCAACACGCAGCAAAGATTGTGTAACTAATACTTAGTGAAGCAATGAACCGCGTTATAATAAAATGGTATCCGGTATATCCATGCAATGAGAATTTAATTTGGAGATATGATTTCACAAACCTTTTCCAGAATCATGGTCGAGCGATTCAGAGCGGAAGGTAGGGGATCCAGATTGAACTGATGTTGCCCTTGCCAAGTGGTACACCAGCCAGAGATAACCTCCAAATAAGAGAAAGAAGATGGTGAATGTCCACTCATACACCAAAAGTAAACCAGTCCAAGGCATCACTTGTCGCGGCACAATTGCAAAAGAAAGTGAAAGGCCGACAAGAGCAGCAATGAAACTGAAGATGACTGAAACTCCACCTAAATAAACAGGAACCTTAGCCTGCACACCATCACATATGGTTGTTAAGGAACGCATTCGCTTTTCTGTCCCGAGATTGGAAGGGGAAAAAAGATTGAATATCATGGATTTTTGATAAACGTATTATGTTTGAAACACAATGTATTGAATACATTTTGTATTTGGATAAAAATTATTTGCTTTGTATTTGAATGCAATGTGTGTTTCAATGAAAAGTATTTGAATTGTATTTTAGAGTTAAAAAGTTGATGTGATTAGTAAAAGTAGATGGGAAAGTGAGATAGAAAGAGAATATGATATGAATGGAAAAAAATTATTTTCAAAATATTTTGAAATTGAAATATATTTAAAGTACTATTGAAAAAATATTGTATTTTATATTTGGATGAAAATTGTATTACGTTTAACTGTAATGCGAACGCAATACTATAAACAAACAGGTCATTAATTTTGATACAAATTATCATTTTATGTCAAAATCCTAAAATGATATATAAAAGGTAGTGAGGTAGCTTTATAATAATTTGCAAACAAAACACATTTAAAGATGTAAAATTCACCGTACAAGACTGTAAAGGAATTGCTACCTGATGGTTTGGATTACTAGTGGATGATGTAGAGACACCATTATATGTATGTGTTCCAGCAGACCTGATCTTCAAATAAAGATGTCTGATCTGGTCGCTCCATGAACTAAAGTAGTCCCGTGTCTGCACCAAATATTAACATATATATGTCAGAAAAGCCAATTGTAAATGTCTTTATCTGCTAAAATATTTTTGACAAAAAGAACTGTCCAAGTGCATACCTGGACAAGTGATCGATAGTAACAAAAGAGAAGAGCACCAAATGGTAGAAAAAGAAGAATCTTGACTAGAAAATTATCATCTGGAATGCCGCCGCCTCCGGTTCCAGGAAGGGATTCTGGAAGCTGTTTCCTTACATTCTGCAAAATGCACAAACAAAAGGAAAGTAAAAATATAACTCAAATCAGAAATGAAATTCTGTTAAAAATCAGAAAAAAGCATAGTAAATATAAATAAGGATTTTTCACACCAATATTCCGATACTTTTCGATTTTCTGTGTTAATGATCCTTGTGCTTCTACTCTTAACTTTAAGTTCTGACAATTTTACTTCAATTTTAACGCTGTATAGAAACATAGAAATCCATGGAATGGACCATGTGCACCGAGCAAAAGTGCTTCCAGTGGGCCGATTTTTCTTTGGGCTCTTTGGTGGGCTTGCTGAGGGATGTTTTGTTTTGTTTAGTTCTTTATTCTTTTTTTTATTTATATTTATATTTGTTTTTGTTTTTGTTTTTGATTTTTTGATTTATTTGTATTTATTTTGTTAAAGATTAATGTATTTCCAATTATGCCATTGTTAAAACGTGCATGTGGAGGGCATAGGTCCAATTCCTTCAAATTTCTCCATCAGTTTTAAGTAGGGGTGTTCGTTGGGTGGGTTGGGTGGATTTTTGACATTTTTCAACCCACCCAATGAAGATTGGGTGGGTTGAAAAATTTTTTCACCCACCCAATTAACCCAATATACAAAATCGACCCACCCAATTAAAGTTTGGGTGGGTTTGGCGGGTTTTTCGGGTTTGACAATTTATTAAAATAAAGTAATAAAACATGACTTAAAAATTTAATCACAAATCAAAATACAAGCTCAAATATTCAAATAAAGAAGTCATGTAAAGATAATAAGAACTAATTAAAACATGCTTTTAATGAATACTAAGAAACATCAATCACAAACAATCAAACCTATTTCACAAGAATTATCTCTAACTCCAATGTGTGTAGTAACAAGAACTAAAGCCAGGTAAATTGAAATAAACTTGAAATCTTGTTCCTAAATCCTAACGAAATGGAGGATTAAGGGAGGCTAGTGACAAGTGGCGGCTAGGGCTGGGTAAGGGCAAGGCACGAGACGAACACGGGCTTGGGGAGGCAAAAATGAATACGTCGAGGGGTGACGGCCGATGGTCAAAGAAATGGACGATTGGAGGAGGCTGGTGGGACATCGAGTTTGGTAAGGGCAAGGCACAAACTTTGGCTTGGGAGGAGGCATAAATGGGAAATGACAGTAGGCTCAACAAAATTGGCTTAGGTTAGTCATTATATTTTTTCTAAATATAAAAAAAAAAAAATTCATTGGGTGGGTTGGGTTTTGGTCGGGTTTTATAATTCCAACCCGAACCCACCCAATTTGACATCGGGTTGGGTGGGTCAACCCGACTTTTTTTTGGGTCTGACGTGGACCCAACCCGTCGGGTTTTCCTTGGGTGGGTTATTTGGGTTTTCGGATTTTTTGTTTACCTCTAGTTTTAAGGGGTATTTAATAAACACATTATGTTTTAATTACATTTGAATACAATTCTTTTTTTAGTGTTATGTTTGATTAAAAAATATTTGTTTTGTATTTAAATAAAATATGTGTTTGGATGAAAAGTATTTTAGAGTTAAAAAGTTGATGTAATTGATAAAAATAAAGATAAATAGTTAAAATTGAAAAATTGAAGTGATTATTTTAAAAAAAACTTTTAAATAGTAATTATTTTCGTAATATTGTTAAAAATAATTATATTTAAATATACACCTTTACATTTGTTATAAAATTAATTTTTGAAACTCTAAAAAACGTTTACTAAAATGCTCTAAAACTGGATCAAAATTGTCGATATAAAACAAGTACAGGGATGAAGCTGCCTAGTCAGAAGTACAGGGATTATTCTGCCAAAAAATTGAAAAACAAAAGTGGATATCGTCAATATACGGCTGCTAAAACCTTAACTAATAACGACAAAGATAGTCGAGGGGAAAAAAAAAAAAAAACAGTTCTTTTGAGTTGAGATTTTAAACTGAAAAAATTAAAATGGGTGAAATTATAAATTAAATTTTATTTTGGTGTTCAAGTTTTATTTTAAATTAAAAGTATTTAAATAATTAAAAATTAAATTTATATTTATATTATAAATTATACTTCTCTTTATTTTTTTATTTGATTAATATATTTGTTTTATATAAAAAAAATTTATAAATAATATTTTTAAATCAAGATACTGTATAAATTATAAATTGAAAAATTTCAATTAAAATAATAAATTAAACATATAATTTAATTCAAAATCTCAATTCAAATGAATTTAAATAAGAAGGTACGCCCATAATGGGGAATGAAATGCATATGACGAATTCAAACTAGAATCCAAGCCACACTTGTCCAAACAAAACAACATCGGAGAAAAAACCAAAAAGAAGAACAAAAATATTTGATGAGAGCAGATCAAGCTAAATACCTGCCAGGCATCAACAGGTTTCAAGAGCCAAGACGTCCACCAGTCCCATGGTTTAAGAGGACCAATTGTATAGTGCAATACCCCGAGTTCACTTGCATTTACCTTCCACTGCATGACCATACCCATTATAATGTCATACAACAACAATAGAATAACATAACTATAATAAATAACTAGCTAGCAAGGTTTTTTTGTTCATATTTGTACATGCTTGAGTATCTTACGTTGTTAGAAATCACGCACTGACCAACATCTGCATTATAAATTGTGGGAAGCCGCTCCATTTTCGGAACTGGTCTGGAATTCAATTCTTCTGGGGGCAAATTCGGATCGAAAATAAGTGCGTTTGCAAATCCAGGGAAATATGATTCCAGAAACCCTTGATCTCCTGCAACAAGGGATCGCAAAGAGAAATTAGAACTTGCTTTCACGTGCTTTTTTGTTTTTTTGCTGAACAATTTGTAATTATCACTTGCTTATCACAGAGTACTGGTCAACCTAAAAAAAAAAAAGGACAAAAACATGCCATGTTTAGTAAGTGTATTATGTTTATATTGTATATGAATATAATATATTGAATATAATTTATATTTTGATGAAAAGTATTTGCAATATATTTGAATGGAATGTATATTTAGATGAAAAGTATTTGAATTACATTAAAATAATAAATATGTGATATAATAGGTAAAAGTAGAGAGAAAGAATGTATGTGATGTAATTAGTAAAAATAATAAATAAAATAAAATAATCAATAACAATTGTATTTGATTTAAAATATGATGTGATTGATATTTAAATGTAATACTTTTATATTTGAATAAATTTGAATGCAATATGATAAATAAAAGAGACATAAAAAAGTAATGCTATAAAATATTAATGGTGATAAATATTAAATACTATCTATAAATAAAAAATGAGTCCCACGATATAAAACTCACAGATAAAATCTATTTTTTTATTAACGATGAAACTTAAGAGGATGGCACTTTAAGCATGTTTTCATTCTAAAATTACCTCCGGTATAAGATTCCAAAGTGTTGACTTTGCTCATCATGTCCTCAAAAACTGCCCGGGACGGTTCCACCACCAACACTCCAGCATTAAACCGCTCGGAATGTTTCAACACGGCGCAGAATTTTCCGCATTTAAACATTTTCTCAATATTTCTCACCACCATAGTGTCCGCGTCAAGATACACAACTGCCATCAAACCATTACTTGTGAACCCAATTTACCTAAAACGAAGAAAACTTACGCAGTTTAAGAAATAAATTAAAAATTTTTTTTAAAACCTTTCTTGTAGTTAGTCATGTTGAAAATTCTCAACTTTGTGTAGACACCCCATAACCTCCTTGGCTTTACTCCTCGATTAGGGTTCGCCACCAAATCTACCTTCGTCACTATCCACCCATCAGCCTATTCAAATTAATCCATAAAAACAGAAAAGTTAGTTGAACCACGAATAGTAATTAACCCTATAATAAGTTTTATAAGATTTTGTTTGATTTTCTATCTGTAACCCAAAAATTTTAACTCATATTTTATTATATGAAAAAATTAAAAGAAATTATAATTAATTTTTAAAAAATCCACCAATTATAATTTAAAAATTTTATTTAAAACGGAAGAAATGCTTGCATAATTCTGTTACTCGTCAGTTGTAACATTCCACCACGTGTTTGGCGTTACCGCTCCACAGGTGTATCGATTCAGGTATATACTTTTTGAGGTAAAAGCATTTCTTCATCCATATCCTCTACCAACCAATAATCAATAAAAAAACCTAGTATGATTAGAATTTGCGTCCCATAAAGGAAACGTCAAAGTCAATAGCCAATTGTACTAAAAGAAGAACAAAAGAGAATATATCAGAAGCGGAAAAAAAAAAAAAACAAAGAAAAAAAAACCAGCCTGGAGAAGCTTTCTGGCGTAATCGGAAACTCCATCGGAGACCAGAGCCACCATGTCCTTGGTGGTTCCAGTGTCCCGCAACGACTTCCCAAGGACTCTGGCCCCGAGCAAGAACTCGTTTCCGTACAGCAGCGTCGCGTAAGCCTCGTCGCTGCTGCTCCGGCGCGGCTGTCCGGCCGCCGAGACGACGCCGTTTGACGGAGTCCAAAACAGAGTACCGAGTGTCACCACCACCGTAGCGAAGAAGAACCGTGACTGAGGGCTCATTGTTAAGAGTTTCTTTTTTTTTTTTTCCTTTTTTTTTTTCCTATTTCCCAAACTAGAGGTTTTCTCGAGAAATGGAATTTCAAGAAGACGTTGGAACATCTTAAGAGGTGGGCTGATCTTCTTGTATCAGCTTGTCATCTTTGACTCTTGACTTTTAGACGTGAATCATTTTCTTCTGCAGTGTAATCTACGTTTGTGACTTTTCTTACAACCGGCTGTTTTGTTTTGTTATTTAAATTCCTTCCAGCCTCTTTAAGTTAAGGTTTTAACCCTTCTCATAAGAATTTCCTGAACCACACCCTGTTTTTGTCGTTTTATTTTGTTGATTGACGATTGATGCAAAATATATACCGTGTCAACGTTTGGTTATGACCTACAAAATGACTGTAATATCCTTAGGAAAATAGGACAAAAAAATTAAGAGATTTTTTTAATCATCTTCTTTTTCTCTCGCCGCCGTGGCTGCTCATGAGTCATGTCCTGGAGCCTCATAAGGGACCGGTGGGGGAACTTGCTCCTAAAAGAAAAAAAAAATATATATATTCTTATATTTTTATTACTTTTCATTATGTCCATCTTTAATTTAGATAATTTTTATCGAAGAAAAAATTTGTTCTTGCTCATGAGTTGCGCTGAAAGTGCTAAGAAGATAACGTATAATGATAATGTAATGTATTAAATATAATTTATATTTAAATAAAAAATATTTATATTATATTTTAATATAATATATATTTAGATAAAAAAATATTTAAATTTTATTATATATGATGTGATTGATAAAAATAAAAAGAAAATAAAAAAATAAAATAATATGTAATATGATTGATAAAGATAATAAAAAATAAAATAATATATAATAATTATATTATATTTAAAATATAATATAATTAATATTTAAACATAATATTTTTATATTTAAATAAAATTTATAACTATAATAAAAATATAAAATGATAAATAAAATGAGATTCTACTCTCTGGCACTGGCCAGGCTAGATCATTCTCCCGCGTCATCAATGAAATTTGGAAAAGTCTACGGACTATGTCAACCCTACAAACTTTATCGGAAGATTGGGAGCAAGTTCTAAAAACTTTTGGAAAAGCTGGTGGAAGTTCTAGAAGAGCATATATGTTTCAAAAGTCCAATCTGGAAGCACCGCGGGCTATGTTTCTGTTGCTTTCAAGAGCGTCCTCGTTACAAGTGCCACAAGGTATACACATACATATATACATACATATATATAAGTTATATATACAGAAATTATCGTCTACTGAATTAAACCAAATTAACTTAGATTAAAAGGAACTATTTATACGAATAAATCAGAATTATGTCACTCTTGTAGTTTATTTTTACCTTTCGAATTTTAAAATGTGTCTACAAATCCCCTAATACGGTAAAATTTATGTGGAATGACCCTTTCGTTATTCTTCTGTTAATTATTATTAACGTAGTATTGCATTTATAACGTAAAAATTAAACTTTAGAAAAATACGAGTTTCAATTTTTATTAGAAAATATTAAAAAGAAGTTGATCCATTTGAAAGAAACATTTGAATAGAAAAAAATTTTATGAAAACGTTTAAATAGACAACTTTTGGATAAAAACATTCAACTTTCTAGTAAAATATCCAAATGGCCAAAATATTATCCTTATAACATTTAGAATTTTGCCTTAAGTTATAAATGTTAATATTTTACAACATTTTATACCATTTCTACTGTTATTTCTCAAAAACCCACTTAAAATGTTGGGATATGGAAACATTTGAAATATTGAAAAATAGTTAAAACAAATATAAGTAAAATTATAAGAATCTCAACCAACTTAAGATAATATCTTTGTTTTCTTTAGATCTTTATCGCTCACCTCTATTTTCTCCCACTCTTGTTTTGAAGTAAATGACCTATAAAGTGGCTAAAATAGCCCTTTGATAGTTTTATAGTAATGATCTTTGTTGATGGTGTGTATGGCATGTGCTCAATGTAGCCAAGTACAATGGTCAACAAACAGCACCAGAGCACCTGACACCTCTTGGCAAGTTGGTCAAGGCACTACACTACAATGATCGGGCTTGAAGCGCTAAGGCTGAAGCACCTCGTGGAGATGGTGACAAACCACTTTGATAAGGAGCAACGGACCATCGGACTAGCTGGGAAGAGGTTACCAGCCTAAAAGTAGCAAATAAATCACTAGACTCGGAGGAAGGCTCTATTGGACCAACCAATCAGGACCATCTCCTAATCAAACCTATGGTGACAGACTACTCCAATTAGGAGTAAGGGACTACCGAACCAGCTGAGATGATTGGACCAATATGAGAATGGTATATAAATTTTCAGAGCTGGGGGAAAGTTCCACCAGACTAGTCGACTAGGACCATCCTTGGATTGCACTTAGAGCAGTCGTATAGACACCATGCCAGGCAACGCCGACCATGACAAACTAATCCGACCACAACTTACTCTCGACCTTCGCCTGTTCCAACTTGCGCTTGAATTGATTGGTCCACGTGGCATTTATTCCACTATCTTGTACCAACTGACAACATTACCTTGGTAATTAGTCCATCATCTGGCACTAGTACCTACACTACTACTTACCTGGGTGGTAGGACACATGGCTCAACCCAGTGGGTACCAAACATCAATACACCTAGCATGGTCAGCCTACTGGGACCACTCGGAGCACCACCCACCGGGACCACCCGAGTCAGTTGAACTCGTGGGAAATATATATATATATATATGTATATAGATGAGTGCCTCACTCCTTTAAATATGGACTACATTTTTTACCCAAACTCTACTCTTTTGTTTACTTTTCTGTTTCCCTTACTAACTTAAGTATCAGAGTGCCTTTAATAGACACTGTATCTGTATCTCTTTTAGTCTGAGGGGCTTTTCTCCATTTTGTAAGTGACTAGATAGAGCAAGGAAGTACATGATCAATCACGTCAAGTGATTCTTTTTGATGATGTGTCAAATATTTTTGGCATCAACAATCTTTATGGTTTTTGTCTCTCATTCGCTAAAGGAAACTTTAGAAAAATGTCATAAAATCATGCATTGGATTGATTTTTGCCACAAAGAAAAATAACCTTGCTAAAAATGTCATTGGTATATGTTTCATTTGTCAATAAAAAATGTTCATTTACTATTTTGTTTGTAAATTTTTCATTTATTAAATGTAAATCTTTTATTTGCCAAAATCACATTATGGTAAATGAAACATTTACCATTAAATTCCACTCTTTCTCTTTCTTCCCCAATCACCCCCTTCGCTCTTCCCCCAACCCACGCTTGTCACTGGCCAACTCACATTGTGATTCACGACCAGCCCTCTCGTCATCCTCCTTAGCACCTCTAAGTTCATAAGGAAGAGATCCATTCATAGTTGTCAAGCTCATATCGCAAATCATGTCCAGTCCTCTCATCATCCTCCCTCACCATCGTGGTTCTAAATCTCGTCTAATCTAGTGGTAATCGAATCTTGACGTGTAAAGGAGCTTTTTGATGGTGGTGTCTCACAATCGGGGTTTCAGAATCTCAGACTCGTCGGAATCACACCTACAAGAAGTGGCCTTGTGATCTTTGCCTTCTCTTGTGATCACTGCCTGGAGATGTGATGACAATGAGATTGTCGATCAAGACACACGATGAGATCGCAACTAAGGTTGTCGAAGGATTCGTCAGATTTGTCATGTGTGAGGAAGAGATAGAAGTGAAGGAGGGAGAGAGAAAGAGAGAAATAGAAGCAAGAGGAAAGAGAGAGAGAGAGAGAGAAAATAATAAAATATTTTTTTCATTTATCAAATATAAATTAAATTTATGATATTTTTTACAAAAATTTTAAATTATGGTAAAAAGCAGTCCATATTTATAAATTGTGTAGCCTAAATTTCCCTTTATTGAAAATTTTAACGCCTGGGTTTCGTTCCTTTCAGTCTCAGGTTGATTTTCCATCCATTTTGGTTGATTTTCCCTTTCTCTTACTGAAAGCCGTTCATTCTCACTTTTATCTCTCGAACTACATATATATATTTATTCGTATTCCAAACGCGTTTTGGTTGTAGGGGTTCTATTTCGTCTGTTTTTTTTGAATTATTTAATTATTTTTTAATTTTTTAAGAATATACGCTCGTAATTTTTAAAATCCGATGGTGGGCGTTAGTATGATCACCGAACGGACTAGAATGTGCAGGAAGGTCCATGGTAATGGGTTTCTTGGATTTGAAGAAAATTTTATTTTAATATTTTTTAACAAGCGGATAGTTATATTTCCCAATTGTTCTAAAAAATATATATTCATAATTTGACTTTAGATTTATAAATAATGCTACATCAGCAAAAATTGACGGCATCATCACAGAAGGGGCAATTCCGGCTACATCGGGATCGATGGGCATAATTTTTTAATTTTACTTAAAAAAAAATATTTCGGTATTTTATAAATATTATAAGTTGATTTATAAAGAAAAAGGATAACATCAAATATCACAAACTTTATAAAATTACCTGAGATATTTGCATTTTAAAAATAGATTCTGAATTTTGGGTGTTACAGTGCTTTTTTTTTTTTTTTTATATTGCATTCGCATTACATTCAAATATAATGTAATTTTCATGCAAATGTAAAAATATTGTATTTAAATATCAATCACATCATATTTTAAATTCAATATAATCACTATTTATTATTTTATTATTTTTATTAATCACATCATATATTCTCTTTCTCTCTTCTTTTTTTCTTTTTATTTTTACTCATCACATTACATATTCATTATTTAAATATAATTCAAATATTTTTCATTCAAACACACATTGTATTTAAATACAATATAAATGCTTTTCTTCCAAATATAAATTACATTCAGTGTATTATATTTAAACACAATACATTTACTAAAAGGAGACATCCAAAGTTCAGAATCTAGTTTTAAAATGCAAATATCTAAAGCTCATCATTCAACAATCAAATTAAAAAGCTACTAATGCAAGCAAATAATATGAAATAACATTCAAATCCTAAACTTGAATTAAAACTTGACAATTCTGCCAATAGAACTCTCAACGGACCATACAAATACTATAAAAATTCGATGAGTTAAACACGTGATCTGTTTGTAATGCGTACTATTGTAAAAACAACTTACAAATTATAAAAACTTATATTTTTTGTGGATAATTGATTGGTTTAATCTATTTTTGATAGAAAAACCGTTAACCAGACGAACCAAAAAATGTCTATGAAAAACTGGCCAAAGCATATCAACAACCCACAAATTGCAACGATTTTATTTGATTTGATTTGCACTGCTGAATTTTATGGTTTTACGAATTTTTTGAGCTACCCTTACTTGGTCCTTCTTTAATTTATTTTTTATCACTTTTTTTTTTTTGGTTTTGTTTTGCCATGTGAGTTGTGCCTTATGGCACAACTTTCGCGTTGGTTTTACCATTCATAGGAAAGTTAAGGAGATTCAAGTATTCTCCGACTAAAGCATTTTCGTGCGTGGATGTTTGTGGTCGGTTGGATCGGTTTTTTAAGTAAAAATTATTGAGCAGACCAAAATCCTTTTTTGGGTAAGTTGATGTCTTGGAAAAAAATCAAATAATAAACAATCAATTTGTTTAGTTTAGACTTAAAATTGGAGATGTCAAAATAGGCCAAATGTAGTCAGTGGACATAACACGACGAGTAAATGGACTTAATCCCGCAAGTTTATTAAATGGCTGTGTTCAATGCGTTTTCTTACGCATAAAGCATGACAAGGGCATGGCACGTGGAGAGTCCGGCAAAGTTATAATAAGTGACACAACAACGTTGCAAATTTTTTTTTTCAATTTTGTAATTTTGTAATTGTTATGTGAGACGTATGGTGTATTATTATTATTATTTTTCATATATAAAGTCTTATCTCATTTCAGATTTACTTGATAAGATTTTTAATTTTGTAGTTTTTTTTATAAGATTTTTTTTTGGGTTAAATTTAATGTTTTATATGATGTTTAATACTTTGTTTGTAATTTTTATATTAGACATGATAAGTGTACGATTAAAATATGAGCACGTTAAGCGTATAACATATCAATAAATAGGCTATAGCTTGGAAGTTTATGCTATAAGTTATAAATAGGCACGATATGAACCATCCTAATTATTAAACATGGATGTTTGAACAGGATACAAATCACTAATGTGTCGAAAATGACTAGGTCATCTTGGTGCTTTTGACATATCTACATGGTACTAAGAGAAATTTCGATATTTCACAGACATTATAAATTGTTTATGCAAACATTTTAAAGTTATTCATTCACAAGAAACACTAAAAATATATATATATATATATGAGACAATCCAGCCTATTTGATATATCTACATAATACTAAAAGAAATTCCAGTATTGCATAGACTTTATAAATTGTTTATGCAAGCGATGTTAAAAAGTTGTTCGTCCATAAGATGAAGAGGACATTCAAAGTTCACACCATAGTTCCAAAATAACAAATATCTAAAAGTATTTTAAAAATTCTAATAATTGTATGATTACGCTTTCTATTGTTATCGACCGAATCGATTTGGTCCATTTTAGATCAAATATTACTACTCAAATCAATCACCAAAATAACTATAAAAATTGATAGTAAATTGAAAATGATAATGACATAATTTAAGGAAAATTATAACAAATAGTAGTTTTTAGAAAATAATTGAGATAAATAACATGTTTTAAAATATCTATAATAAATAATAGATTAATAAATTAAACAGAAATTTGATATGGATTGGTCGAGAATTCCCAAACGAAGTATCTATATAAAATGTTCACTTTTGAACACTAGTTTTAAAATGTAAACAATTTCAAGTTTTGTAAAGAATGGTATATAATTCTCTCTGTATATTCTTCATTACAATGGAAAGAATATATACAGTTACATACGCTGGACATATGCTGAAATGAGTCCTAAAATAGTGCCTATCTAACATAAATGGCTATTTACATTTCCATAAAAAGATGAGCTAAAAATAGGATATTGATCAATCAACACTAATTGCTTAATCACATCCAGATATCATGCAGAGGATTGATTCTGCAATCCTTAACACTCCCCCTCAAGTTTGAAATGTATGTTAATAATTCCTAACTTGCTGAGTAGTATCGAGAATTGAGAAGAGTTTAGTGGTTTTGTGAAAATGTCAGTTGGCTGCTCTAAAGTGGACACATGAGTCAACTTTATCATTCCTTCTTGAACCTTCTCCTGTATGAGATGACAATCAATCTCTATGTGCTTTGTTCGCTCATGGTAAACCGAGTTCGAGGCGATGTGAAGTGCTGCTTGGTTATCACAAAATAAATTGACTGGATGTGAATGCATGATCCCCAAATCCTGCAAAATTGTTCTTAGCCAAATAACTTCGCAGCAGGTAGTGGCCATGGACCGATATTCAGCTTCTACACTAGAACGCGATACTGTGGTCTGCTTCTTGGTTTTCCAAGAAATTAATGAATTCCCAAGGAAGATACAATACCCAGTGATTGATCTTCGAGTGTCATGACACCTGGCCCAATCCGCATCACAAAAAGCATTTAGTTGGATTGAGCTTTCTGTAGAGAGAAAAATTCCTTGTCCTGCTGTTTGTTTCACATAACGCAAGAAATGATGGGCTGCTTCTAAGTGTGGTACTCATGGCTTGTCCATAAATTGACTTAGAACATGAACTGCATATGCCAAGTCAGGACGTGTGATAGTTAAGTAGATTAATCTCCCAACCAGTCTTTAGTATGATGGTGGATCACTGACATATTCTCCTTCTGATTTGCTAAGGGATAAGTTTTGTTCCATAGGAAAATAAGCTGGTTTTGCACTGAGGTATCCAACATCCTCAAGGATTTCAAGAGCATACTTTCTCTGTGAAAGCACAATACCCTTCTTGGATCGTGCAACTTCAATACCAAGGAAATATTTCATTTGTCCAATGTCCTTTAATTTGAATTGGTTCCTCAAGAATACTTTGACATCTTCGATTTCTTGCAAGTCGTTCCTTGCAATGATGACATCATCTACATATATAAGAAGGGCGATGAATTTACCATTCTGGGATCAGACGAACAAGGAATAGTCTGCCTTTGATTGCATAAAATTGGCTCACTTTAGAGCAGTGGAAAGCTTAATGAACCATTGACGTGAGGCTTGTTTGAGACCATATAATGATTTGTGAAGCTTACAAACTCAAGTCTCCCCCTTTCATCCGAGACGAGGGGGTAGAGACATATATACGTCTTCGTCGAGGTCACCATGCAAGAAAGCATTATTGACATCTAGTTGATGGAGATACCATTGGTTAGTTCAAGCTAACGCAAGGAGGAGGCAAACTGTTACAAGCTTTGCTACTGGGGCAAAGGTTTCCTGGTAATTTAGCCCTTCGATTTGATTATATCCTTTTGCCATTAATCTGGCCTTGTAGCGTTCAACTGTCCCATCTGCATGAAGTTTAATTTTGTATACCTATTTGCATCCAATTTGCCTTTTTCCAGGCTGTAATGGTACAAGGGACCATGTGCCATTGGCTTTGAGTGCATCAAGTTCTTCTTGCATAGCAATATGCCACTTTGGATCACGAGCAGCTTCTGCAAAAGTGCTTGGCTCCTTTTCAATTGAAAGAGTAATGGTGAAAGCACGATGTTTAGGTGATAATCTAGCATATGACAAGACATTGGTTAAGGGATAGGAGATACCTGTAGCTTTGGCCAACACGGAGTTCAGTGTTAGGGCGTGTCGTGAGGGAAGAGAAATACCAACATGATACTCACGCAAATAGCTAGGTGTTTTTGTTACTCTCATTGGTCGTGGTGATGATATTTGTTGGTCAGGATATAAAGTTGGGATAGGCGTAGGTTGTTCTGAGGACAAATTTGGAATGAGCGCAGGTGAAGGAGTCTCTTGAGAAAGGATTTCATTATTTTGAGAAGAGGGAATATCTTCTTGAGGTAATTCATCGAATGAAAGCATATTGGTGTGGATGGTGAAGTGTGGAATTGGACCTTTATCTGTAGCAGAAGAAGAGTAAGGAAAAGTGTTTTCATGAAAAATGACATCTCGTGACACAAACACTTTGCCAGTTGAAAGATCATAGACTCTATAACCCTTTTGAGCATATGGATAGCCCAAGAAAAGACATCGAACGGCTCTAGGATCAAACTTTGTTGGTCACTGATGATGTGTTGAAGCAAAACAAAGACACCCAAACACGCACAAATGATCATATGCAGGTTGTTTTTGGAAGAGCATTTCAAAAGGGGTCTTTCCTTGGAGAAGGGGTGTTGGTGTTCGATTAATTAGGTAGGTGGCAGTCAAGATTGCATCTCCCCAAAATTTTTTGGGTAAATTAGCTTGAAATAATAAGGCTCGGGCTATGTTGAGTAGATGGCGATGTTTTCTTTCAGCTACTCCATTTTGTTGCGGAGTGGAGATACAACTAGATTGGTGAATGATGCCTTTGTCGAGATAAAAATTTCCCAATGTGAATTCAGGGCGATTATCACTTTGAATGATTTTGACCTTCAGACTGAATTGTGTTTCAACAAGATTTATGAATTTGATGATGTATGAATATGTATCTGATTTATGGTTCATCAAATAAGTCCATGTGCATCGAGTATAATCATCAACAATTGTAAGAAAATACCGTGCTCTTGTGATTGAAGGAACATGATATCTTCCCCAAATATCAACATGAATTAATTCAAAAGGTACTTTAGAGCGAATGGAACTTATTTGAAAAGATGAACGAGTTTGCTTAGCCAATGGGCAAATTAAACAATTAGAAACATTGTAAAATTTCTTGTCTGTAATTGAGAAAGGAAACAAACTGGAAACTTTATTCGATAGGTGGCCTAGACGTTTATGCTAGAGATTTGAAAGATGTGGGGCTGGTGAAGAGGCAACATTGCACTTGCTCTTTTGTGGAGTATCGAGGTAGTATAGTCCTCCTCTCTCAGTTCCCATCTCAATCATCTTCCCCGATCGCTGGTCCTGTAGCACACAAGTGTGGTTGTTAAAAGTGGCAAGGCATTGTGAATTAAGCACAAGTTTGCTAATGGAAATCAAGTTTAATTTGAAGAAAGGAACATATAGAACATTTTGTAGAACGAAGTCAACAAAATGGATGCTGTCTATATGGGTGACAGTTACAGTAGCTCCGTTAGGCAAGTGAACTTTTCGATTGGTGACACTAGATTTTGTAGTCAATTGGTTGGCTGAATATACCATGTGATCCGTGGCTCTTGTGTCAAGATTCTAGCATACTTCCTTGTCAAAAACAGAGGCACAAAATGTTTTACCTGAGATATCACTCATGGCTGATGTACTGCCGACATGATTAGCCATCGAATTAGATTTGTTTTATGCAAGTAGTGACATGAGACTTTGATATTGTTCGGCTGTAAGAGTGAATGGTGCAGAACTTGTTAATGTATTGGCATCCGCATGGTTGGCTTTGGAAGGGAAATTTTTTTGTTCAGGTTTGTTGCCCACTGGATTGGCCCTTTGCAGCTTCCTACAAACATCGATGGTATGGCCCTGCCATCCACAATAATCGCATTTGAGATGTGCTCGGCATGTGTCTGAGGTATGCCCAATTTTGTCACATTTTCCGCACTTCAAATGAGGACTTTTAGGTATGAAAACCCTCTCTGGTTTCCGTGTGTTATTCTTCGTGGCAAAGGCCGAAGCTTCCGGCTGCGGCGCACTTTCATTGTTCATCCCGCGCTGCTTTTCCTCTTGAAGTGTGAGAGAATGTGTCTTGCTGACATTAGGAAGGGGATCTATGAGCAAAATCTACCCTCTTATACCAGTGTATGTTTCATTAAGCCCCATAAGGAATTTCATGGTTTTTTGGCTTTGTTAAAACTGCATCACTTCTTTCATGGCACCACACGTGCATTTAGGAATGCTATAGAGGGTGTCACGTTCATCCCATAGGCCTTTGAGCTTGGTGTAATAAGCTCCAATTGTCATATCGCCTTGCTTGCAATCGTGGATGGCTTCTTCGACATGGAAAATATGAACGCTGTTGGTACGAGAAAAACGTTCCTTCAAGTCGAGCCAGATTTCATGGGCACTCTCATTGTATATTATGCTTGCTCCAATGTCTTCTGCAATTGAATTAAACAACCATGCCTTGACAAGATTGTTGCAGCACCTCCATTGTTGAAGTTCTGTGGTGGACGTCTGTGGTGGTTCCTTGACGGTGCCGTTAACGAAACCTTCTTTATTCTTGATGCTAAGAGCCATCAACATGGCACGACTCCAGGTATTGTAGTTTTCTCCATTTAGCGGTTGCGTAACGAGCACAAGACCGGGTTGATCGGAGTAGTGAAGATAAAAGGGATCATTCGGATTGTCGAATTTGCTAGTTTCAGGCTTGGCTGAATTTTGAGTTTTGTCTGCCATGTGTTTTAGCTTAGAGTGAAGAAGAGATAGTTTCTTGGTAAGGCTCAGAATCGTGGTCGCTCTGATACCATGTAAAGAATGGTATATAATTCTCTCTGTATATTCTTTATTACAATGGAAAGAATATATATAGTTACATACGCTGGACATATACTAGAATGAGTCATAAAATAGTGCCTATCTAACATAAATGGCTATTTACATTTCCATAAAAAGATGAGCTAAAAATAGGAGATTGATCAATCAACACTAATTGCTTAATCACATCCAGATATCATGCAGAGGATTGATTCTGCAATCCTTAACAAGTTTATTTGTAAATTTAAACAAAATTTGAATATCTTACTTTTGTTGTTCTATATTTGCCCTTTCTTATTTTGAGCATAATTTGACTTTTTAAACTTCTTTCTACTGATTTGGCTTTTTTTTTTCAACCTTCAATTTTTAAATAGAAATTTATCTTTTAATTTTTTTTTCCCTTCTACCTCTTCCTGTTAATGCAATTGCCATCTAAGTTTCTTAATACTTTTTTTTTTATTTCAAGTTCTTTTTGAAATTTTATTTCAAAGCAAAGTAATTCTATATTTATGGTAAGTTGGATTTATTTTAGATTTTTTTCTTTAGAAATGAAAGTGATTGCATATTTAAGATTAGTTATTTTCGAATTTGTTTAAATTTGGACATATGATAATTGACTTTATCATTCAAACGATTATGTTTTATCACACATTTTTTGTACTATAGAGGCATTATAAATATATTACATATTTTTAATTAGTAACATGTAGTCTATATGATAACAACTACATTATTTCATTCAAGAACTTTATGTATCATAATTTCTGGTTTTATTGTTTTTGGAATCACTGCCATATGTTATTGAGGGGGGAAAAAAGTTAATATTGGCCAAATATAGTTTTAAAATTTCATAATATATTGACCTCATCAATATGGTCTTGATAGAAAATACAAAAAATAATAACAAATAATAAAATCTATTCATAAAAATATTCAAATATATGATATAATGGAAAATGTTTTTAAGGATTTTTGAATTTCTATTTTCAAATATAAAAAATAGGTAACTTAAATTAATGTGGCTATTTTTTAAACAAAATCTATCTATTTTATTTCTTGAATTAGATTTAAGGGTATATTTATCAACACAAAATGGTCAGTTTCATTTTTTTTGTTCAATTTTATAAATATGTTTGTCTTTAGATCTTTTTTAAAAGCACAGCTCTAGTTTGGTCATTTATGTAAATCATCCATTCTTAAACAACCCTAGTCCCGCACTATTGATGAACTTTATCATACATCTTTTTTCAATCGAGAATTTTAGAAAAATGCCACAAAAGTATTCATTGGATTGATTTTTAGCACCAATAAAAAAAACTCTCGTAAACAATGTCATTCATGATATCATAAATATTTGTATTTATTTTAAAATATCGATTAAATAAATTTTACTAAACAATATTTTTTAAACATTTCACCGTCCCCCACTTTCTCTCTTTCTTTCTTCTGATCACGCTCGTTCTACCCGTCGCTGTAGTCATCGAAACGCCGACCATCTCACCCTCGCGAGGCTTGGATCGCGATCTATGTTGAGCACTGATTACAACCCTCACCATCGTCAATCGTCTTCCTCCGAGATGGTGGTTCGGAGTTGTCGCCAACAACTTTGTTATTGTTAGAGAATGAGACGTGCCATCATAGCTTTATCATCCTCAAGATCTGGTTTTTGATGCACCAGAGAATCGGGCTAGTAGGAGAAATTACAATTAGAGAGGATGCAGCTGCGATGACTATGAGCCAAGGCGAAGAAAAAGTCGTTGCCTTTGATTTCCTCGGTGTCTGATTTGCTTGCAAATGGCCAACGACTAAGTTCCATGGCGGTGAACAATCGTGACTACAAAGAACTAATTGCAATGTTGAGAAGTAATTAGTCCTGGCCGTAGCGAATGGAGAACACGATGGAGTGATCGTTGGAGGAAAAAGAGAGAGAGGAAGAGAGAGAGGGGGGGACATGTCGAGTGTGAGAAATGGAGGGAAGAGAAGAGAAAAAAAATGATAAAATATTTTTATTTAATTTATTACATTAACATTATGACTTGTTTTTTTATAAAAATTTAAGTTATGACAAAAATCAATCCACCTTTTTTATTTTTATAGTATATATCCCAATTATCCCTTTGCAAAATTTTTTGTAGTATGAAGTGTTAGCCCAATTTCTTATTAGGGCCAAATTGTAAACTGCACCCATAAAAGATGGGTTATTAGCAGTTTAGCACCAATAGTCTCCACTTTGAGCATCCGACCACTTCAGTCTATTTTGAAAAGGTTCACAAAGTTTTTTTTTTTTTTTTTCTTTGATGGTACTGTCTTCTCTGGCCATAAAATTGACAGATAATTTTTGAAATATAATAAACAAAATCATATGAACATCATTGCGTCTAATTAGAAATTTTACAAAAATAATTACATGAAGTTTGAAGTTTTCTCTTTATAATTAAAATCCTTAAAACTATAATAATTTGAAATTTATAAATTATTTTTGCAAATTTTCTGTTATTATTTGGTAAGAATTTGGTTGTCTATATTTCGTAAACCATTTGTCATTTTTATGGCTAGGAACCCATGTGTAAAAATACTGAAGATCAGGGATTAAGTTACTAAAATAAATAGTTCAAAGATCAAAATATTTCAGATATCAAAATGACAGACAACTCAAAATTCAGAGATTAACAATGCTCATAACTTATACAAAGAAAAACAAAAATTAAATAATTGTCTATTTTTAAAAAATTATAAGATCTTCTCTTTGAACGCAATATTTAACAAAGCATTTTCTAAAATTAGAAACTTATCTTTTCAAATTAATAATTCTTTAAATATTTACTTGATGATGTTAAAGTCACTTAAAAGTAGATATAAATATCACTTGTAGACAGAATTAGGAATACTCATGTTAAAAAGGGGTTGTCGTTTAGGAATAAACTTTTTATGATATTGAGTTAAATAGCAAGCTAAAAACTTAAATAAACCAAAGAAAAATTAAAGGGATTGATGATTAAAATATAATTTACATTTTATTAAAAATGCTATATCATACATAACATTTCCCTTAAACTCAAGAGAAGATTTCTTAACCTTTTACATTTAGCTTCCACTTAAAAAATAGAGGAAAAGATAGTTTTAGATATAATTTAACAGTAATACCATACTTTAATCCATTTGAAGGTATAAAGTACGAATTTCTACTCCAAACTCAAAAATAAATTAAAATAGGCCAATAAATTAGCCTTTCTTTTTAGTGTTAAAGAAAGAATATAAATGTTAATCATACTTCCTATGAAGGGTATTTATAAAAACTTATTTATTTATTATGGGCAAGAAGAAACCATATAAAAGATGTGATCGTTCACAATATGCTAAAACATAAGAAAAGTTTTACTTTAATTCAACTTTGCTAATCAATGGAAGTTCTGTTAGAAAAATATATAGAACATAGAAAACAAATAAGTTTAATATAAACAAATGAAATATTATAAAGAGTTGAAAATAAAGGCAACAACTGTAATTCAACCTTAACCCAAATTGGAATAATTTGATGGATGTCGAGGCACGTGAACTCACGTTTTTCCTAAAACAGATTCGTTCCCTCTGATAAGTGCTTAAGGATTCAATAGACGTCTGTCTCCCAGGATACAACGATAATAGTAGTATTTTAAGCACGATTAAATACCACTTTAGGCGAACTTGAAACCGAGCATTTTTTCTATTATTAAAACACTTAGAAATACTCTAGAACACACCTAGAACACAATGAAAACAAGAAGAAAGAAGACTTGAAAATTTATGTGTAACATGAGGTGAAAACATCCTTATATAGGCTTCTAATGGGGAGTATTACAAACTTAAAATAATGAGACTTAATCATGGTTTAATGAAAATAATTTCCGTAGTGTTACAACTATTTATATTCAAGTTGAATAAACTTAACATATTGTCCATATACATGGAATAAGAGTGAGCAAAATTATTGATCTTCACCATTTACCATCCACTAATGCCCAAAAATCACATGCATATTAATACTTATTAACATGTACTAAAATATCAATAGATAGATGATTGATATTTAAAAAAAAAATTCAGATTAATATGTTGGAAAAATAAAAAAATTGTAATTTTTCCAATAAAACCAAATTTCTAATGGGTAAACTTTGGATATCAATTTCACATTCATCCGATTATCATTTTAAGTGTATAAATATACGATTTCGATCTCCTTGCAATGAACAATACAAATTCATTAAGACCCTTCATGTTCTCAAAGTGGGCGCTACTCAAATATGGGTCTCAAAATGACTCCTCAACATGGTTTACAAACCATTTTTCCAACAATCCCTACATGAATGAAATTAGTTGACGACGAGGGAAAACAAAATACACTACACGGTGATAGAGTTCTTCGATCAATACTTACATAGTATAGGTAGGCATAAACCCTTGAACCTTCCCTTGTGAAAGTATATTTACTTTACCTGGCTGACTAGTAGACGCGATGTCTTTAAACTGTTCTACCATTTGTGTAAATGATAACATATCTGACACAGATATTTTCCTGACACAGTTTTGGTTCTCATGGTTATGTTTATTTTGTCCGTGAATATCATCCTGGTTCTGCGAGAGTTTCTAAATAATTGTGCCATAACAATTATCCTTTGAAGCGGCCCTACTTCTCTCTTACATAGGTTATTTCTTACTTGAGAGTAACCCGCATTACTTTACTCGGATTCCCAATGTATCCGCCGCATAAGAATTATTAAAAACAAATATCTTATCCTTTCACTACGGGTATCACTTTTTTCATCATAGGAATGGTCTGGGGTAACCCTTACAATGATCCTACTTAGTCTATTCAGTTTAGTTGTCTCATTAAACCTAGATCTTGGGATCTCCAGTCAACTAGGTTGGGTTTCCACTGATTCGAACCTATTCTTTCATCGGCTTGAGACCTATAACCCTTGATGTTTTCTCAACTTGATCTCTATTCAAACCTTTAGTTAACGGATCTGTAACATTCTCTTTTGCCCTTACATAGTCAATTGTTATAACTCCAATTGAGATTAGTTATCTAACAGTATTATATCGATGATGTATATGTCTTGATTTACCATTATACATCACATTCTATGCTCTACTAATAGTAGATTGATTATCACAGTGTATGCATATTACAGGCACAGGTTTTGGCCATTAAGAAATATCCTCCAAGAAATATCGTAGCCATTCAGCCTCTTTGTCACTTTTATCCAAGGCTACAAATTTTGACTTTATTGTGGATCTAGTTATTACTGTTTGTTTAGAGGATTTCCAGGAAACTACTGCATCTCCTAAAGTGAATACATATCCACTAGTAGTTTTGGAATCCTGAATGTTGGATATCCAACTAGCATCAGGATATTCTTCAAGAACAGCAGGAAATCTAGTATAGTGCTGTCCATAATCATGAGTATACCATAAATATCTAAGTATTCTAACAATTGCTTTCTAGTGGTCATTTCTTGGATTACTCGTGAACCTACTTAGAGTACTTACAGTGTAGGCAATGTCTGGTCTTGTACAACTCATTAAGTATATTAAACTGCTTATCACTCTAGCATATTTCACCTGAGATATGTTTTCACCTCTATTGTTAGACAGATGTTGACTTATATCAATCGGAGATCTGGCCATACTAGAATAATTTTTATTAAATTTGTCAAGTATCTTATTTACATAATGTGACTTACTCAATATGAGACCATAAGATGACCTTTTTATTTTGATTCTCAAAATTACATCAGCCACTCCTATGTCTTTCATGTCAAATCTTGAGTTCAACATGTTTTTGGTAGATTTGATCATTCGATCATTGCTACCCACAATTAGAATGTCATCTACATACAAATAGATAATGATATATCCATTTTTTGTATTTTTGACATAAAGACACTTTTCACACTCATTGATTTTAAAACCATTTGCCATCATGACACTATCAAATTTCTTGTGTTATTGTTTTGGTGCTTGTTTAAGTCCATACAAGAACTTAACTAGTTTGCAGACTTTCTTTTCTTATTCTGGAGCATTACAACCTTTAGGTTGTTCCATATAGATTTCTTTCTCAAGATCTCCATTAAGAAAAGCCGTCTTTATGTCTATCTGATGGACTTCAAGATTTCGCAATACAGCAATCGCCTATACCATTCTTATAGACGTTATTCTCGTTACAAGAGAATAAATATCAAAGTAATCATGACCTTCTCATTGCCTATACCTTTTTATTACAAGTCTGGCCTTATACTTATCAATCATTCCATCTACTTTCATTTTCCGTTTGAAAATCCACTTAGAACCTAGTGGTTTACTTTTTGGAGAAAGGTCCACTAACTCTTAAGTCTTATTCTGCATGATGGAATCAATCTTACTCTTTATGACCTCTTTCCATAAAGGATCCTTAGAAGAGCTCACAGCTTCCTTGTAAGTTTGTGGTTCAGCCTCTAGCATGTAAGTCAAAAAATTAGGTTCAAATGATTTTTCTATTCTTACCCTTTTGCTTCATCTAAGCTCTTCTATTACTTCTTTATTTTCATTGTCTTGTTGATGGTCCTGACTATTTTCTTCAATAATCTCAAATGTTCATTTATACGAACTTAGACCATTTTCCTTAGATTTACAAGGAAATACATGTTCAAAGAACAATGCATTCCTAGACTCCATTATCGTGTTCTTACGAATGTCAGAGTTTTTAGACTCATGTACAAGAAATTGATATGTGCTAGTATTGTGGGCATAGCCAATAAAGATATAATCAACTGTTTTAGGACCTATTCTCATCTTCTTTGGCATGGGTACCATAACTTTGGCAAGATACCCCCACACTCTTAAATATTTGTAGGAAGGCTTTATTCTTTTCCATAATTCATAAGGGGTTTTGTTCTCTTTCTTCCAGGGAACTTTGTTCAAAAGATAATTAGTCAACAAAATAGCTTCCCTCCACATGTTCTGTGGTAATCCGGAATTTATCAATATCGTATTCATCATATCTTTTAAGGTACGATTTTTACGTTCAGCCACACCATTTGACTGAGACGAATAAGGTGGTGTGAGCTTGTGAATAATACCATATTGTGCACAAAACTTACTAAATGGTTCTACATATTCACCACCACGGTCACTTCTTACTATCTTAATCTTTTTATTAGGTTGGTTTTCTACTTCTTGCTTATAAAGAGTAAATTTCTCAATAACTTCATCTTTGCTTTTAAGCAAAAATACATAGTAATATTTTGTGCTATCATCAATGAAAGTAACAAAATACTTATTACCACCTCTAATTTGAACAAACTTTAAGTCACAAACATCACTATGAATTAAATCAAGTGGTTTAGTATTCCTTTCAATTGTTTGAATGATGATCTTGTTAGTTTTGCCTCTATACAAGTTTCACAATTGTGTTTGGAATTAATATTAAATATGGGTATGTAATTCAAGTTAATTAATTTACGCAATGTATCATAATTAACATGTCCTAGTCTACCATGTCATAAGTTAGAAGACTCAAGGATATACGTGGAAGACTTTTTATTCTTATTGATGGATTTAGGCTTTACAGTAATTACATTCATTTTCCACATCCCATCTTTCACAAACCCTTTTCCCACATATATTCCATATTTGGACAAAACAATTTTTTGGGCCTCAAAAACCATCTTGAAGCTATGTATGTTTATCATTGGTCCAAAGATTAGATTCTTTCGGATATTAGGCACATATAGCATATTGTGTAATTTCACTTCCTTGCCTGATGTCATCTTCAGGAATACCGTTCCTTAACCTTTGATCTCAGATGTTGCAGAGTTACCCATATACAGCTTCTCTCTAGTTTCCAAAGGTACTAGATCAGCAAAAGTAGCTTTATCACAGTAGATATGATGTGTGGGCCCCGTGTCTAACCACCACTCTTTGGGTTGGAGTCCACCAATTTTATAGATGCCATTACATAAGAGGTGTCAGACATTAGTCTTTTTGCTGTGGTTTCTGAAGCTAACATGGTGGATTCCAACCCAAAGGAGTGGTGGCTAGACACGGGGACCATACACCATGTCTGTTGTAATAGAGTTGCTTTTGCTGATCTCGTACCTTTGAAAACTAGAGAGAAGTTATATATGGGCAACTCTACAACATCTGAGATCAAGGGTCAAGGAACGGTATTCTTAAAGATGACATCAGGTAAGAAAATGAAGCTGCACAACGTGCTGTATGTGCCTGTTATCCGGAAGAATCTAATATCTGGAACAATGATGAGCATGCATGGCTTCAAGATGGTTTTTGAGGCCCAAAAAATGTTTTGTCCAAATATTGAATGTATGTGGGAAAAGGGTTTATGAAAGATGGGATGTAAAAAATGAATGTAATTGTTGTAAAACCCAAATCCATCAATAAGAATAAAAAGTCTTCCACTTATATGTTTGAGTCTTCTAACTTATAGCATGGTAGACTAGGACATGTTAATTATGATACACTGCGTAGATTAATCTTTGCGAAATTGACGAGTCTTGACGGATTTGCGTTCTTCATCACAAGGAGATCGAAATTGTATATTTATACGCTCAAAATAGTAACCGGGTGAATGAGAAATTGATGTCTAAAGTTTGCTCATTGAAAATTTGGTTTTGTTGGAAAAATTACAATTTTTTTATTTTTCTAACATATTAATCTGAATTTTTTTTGGAATATCAGTCATCTATCTATTGATATTTTAGTGTATGTTAATGAGTATTAATATGTATGTGATTATTGAGCATTAGTAGGTGGTAAATGATGAAGATGAATAGTTTTGCTCACCCTTATTGTATGTATATGGACAATATGTTGAGCTTATTCAACTTGAATATGAATGGTTGTAATATCAAGAAAATAATTCTCATTAAACCATGATTAAGCCTCATTATTTCAAGCTTGTAACACCCCCCATTAGAAGCCTATATAAGGAGGCTTTCACCTCATGTTACATACACAAATTTTCAAGTCTTCTTTCTTCTTGTTTTCATTGTGCTCTAGGTATATTCTAGAGTATTTCTAGGTGTTTTGGTGATAGAGAGAAGGCTTAGTTTCGAGTTCGTCTAAAGTGGTATTTGATCGTGTTTAGAATGCTACTGTTATCATTGTATCCTAAGAGACAGACGTCCGTTAAATCCTCAAGTACTTACCGGAAGGGACGAATTTGTTTTAAGGAAAGCATGAGTTTTACGTGTCTCGACATCCATCAAATTGTTTCAATTCGGGTTAAGGTTAAATTACAGTTATTGTCTTTATTTTCAACTTTTTGTAATATTTCATTTGTTTATATTAAACTTGTTTATTTTTTATGTTCTATATATTTGTCTAACAAGTTCTAGGACATATATAGTTTTGATTCTTGAAGCTCCTAATTTGGAAGCACCCCTGGCAATTGCTATATTCATCTCGTTTTTTAAACCGACCTTGTTACTCATAAGTAAAAGCGCCCAAAAAAAAAATGAAGAAGAAGAAGAAATACTATAAACAATATTCCATTGGTTGAAACACTATTACTGCACGAATATTATTTTTCATGCCTAAAAGAAAGGAAATTTTGTTTTCCATCACAATATTCAACTTCTTTTATATGATCATTCTCTCAACTCCCTCTTAAATTAGGTGTTATGGATTCATACATCGACGACTCACGGACTCTCCCCACATTATTAGCTAATCATACCAATAATTAAAGATTTCAAGTTTATGCTTAGCTGGCCCATAATCAACTTATATATATATACACACACATATAGATAACCATAAAGGATTATATTAGTCAGCAAAATACCTAATATAATCACTGATTCCACGTAGAAGAGCCATATCAAATTTAAAAGAGCGCCTTAAATTTCACACATTCTTTATCCACTCCTCACATGTCCGGATTGGAACAATACGAGATCAATGGACATAACAAATCTTTGAAAAAAATAATAATAAATTGAACTACTCCCCCCCATTATCCCGCAACTTTCAGTCTCTAAGTCAACAAATATCACCATTTTCACGAGACTACTATACGCTCCATACCACTCCTCCCTACATTAAACCCCTCCTTTCTCAATGAAGAAACGAAAAGCCCCAGATAAGCAATTTTAAATGTCGGCTTCACCCTCTTCACACATTATCATCGTCATCATCGTCGTCGTTGTCGTGTTCCTGTTTTTAACGGCTGTCGATGGCCTCGGCTCTTCTTTGACAGCCGCCGTGGTCTATGGAAACGGTGTCATATGCGGCATTGCCGCTGGCGAGCCCACGCAGAGGATTCGATGCTACCAAAACAACCGAGTTATCTCAGTCCTTCCCAATGTCTCCTTTCAGGAAATCTCAGGTGGCCGAAGCTTCTTCTGCGGCCTCAGGCGCGGCGGCTTCAGCCTGCTCTGCTGGGACACCGGCTCATCCAGCTCCAGCTTTCGACCGAAGCGCATTTACTATAGCAAAACCGTCGGATTGACTGATCTGACCATGGGTGATGATCAGGTTTGCGCGAGGGAGGTCGACACCGGAGTTGTTAGGTGCTGGAGAGGAAGAGCATCTGGTGATGATCATGATCATGATAGTCAATTTCCTTCTCCTGGGGAAGCTTGGAAGTTTAGTAAAATTACATGTGGGAGTGGTTTTGCTTGTGGGGTTTTGAAGAATGGAAGCAGAGTCGAGTGTTGGGGTAATAGGGGAGTTGATATTGGAGCTGAGATTCAATCTGGTTTTGGGAATCTGTCCATGTTAAGCTTGGTTGCTGGAGAGTCTCACGCTTGTGGGCTGACCATAAATGGTAGTTTGGTCTGCAAAGGGAACAACGATTACGGGCAATTGGGTGTGCCTAATTCAAGTGCTTTAGCTTATAATGAGTTTTCAAGTCTTGCACTAGGAGCGAATTTCACTTGCGCTATTAGGGAAAGTAATGGATTAGTTTCATGTTGGGGAGATGAAAATAGATTTCAATTCTATGTTGACGTCATTGCGAATATGTCGTTCGAGTTTGTTGTTGCGGGTTTGGATTTCGCATGCGGTTTGACGACGAGGAATCTATCTGTCATTTGTTGGGGACCAGGGTGGTCTAACTCAAAGCAAAGTTACGATCTTCCAATTGGAATGGTCATTCCTGGCCAGTGCGTTGAATCTCCATGCGGTACTTGTGCCACATACCCTGATTCGGAGACCATGTGTCACGGCTCGGGACATATTTGCAAGTCGTGCGAAATTGAGCTTCCATTCACTGCTCTGCTGCCACCGATAGGCAGTTCTACTCCATCGCCATCACAGCTTGTTTCTCTGTCCTCAATAGCCAAGAGGAAGCTTTTATTGGCCTTTCTGATAGTCGGTTTAGGAGGTTCTTTTATAGGCTTCTGGAGTATTGTCTACTGTCTATGGACGGGAAGAGTTCGTCTATTTGTGAACAGGACAACGGAACCTAATACTACTTCCGAGTCAAATCTAGATGACACCGTTAAGAGTAGGCTAAATTCTTCCAATGGCGTCCACTCTCCGGAGAGAATTCCTAGTGAGGCATATTCTCAAACAGTTGGTCGGCAAATTAGTGGGGTTTCGAAACCCGAGACATTCTCGTTATCAGAACTCGCCTCTGCCACAAACAACTTCTCGTCAGACAACGTGATCGGCTCCGGAAGCTTCGGAATCGTCTACAGAGGCAAGCTCTTCGACGGTCGAGAAGTCGCCATAAAGAGAGGGCGACTGCAAACCATAGCCAAGACGACGAGGAAGAACTTTCAGGAGAAAGAAAGCGCTTTCGATTCAGAACTCTCTCTCTTGTCCAGGCTTCACCACAAGCACTTGGTGTCGTTGGTGGGCTTCTGCGAAGAAAACGACGAGAGACTCTTGGTTTACGACTACATGACCAACGGCTCTCTCCACAACCACTTGCACGACAAGAACAACAACAACAACTTCGAGAAAACAAGCAGCGTGTTGAATTCCTGGACGACGCGGATAAAGATAGCGTTGGACGCTGCGAGAGGAATCGAGTATCTTCACAACTACGCGGTTCCGCCGATAATTCACCGAGACATTAAGTCATCAAACATACTTCTGGACTCGACATGGACAGGCAAAGTCTCCGATTTCGGGTTGTCATTGGCCGGGCCTGAATTAGGCCAACATGGGCAGCATGTCCCGATGAAGGCGGTCGGGACGGTCGGATACATAGACCCCGAGTACTACGTCCTGAACGTGTTGACAACAAAGAGTGATGTGTATGGACTTGGTGTGGTGATGTTGGAGCTGCTGACGGGGAAGAGGGCGGTGTTCAGGAGCCAAGAGGACGGTATCGGCGTGTTGAACATCGTCGATTACGTGGGGCGTGGCTTGTTATCGGAGCGCGGTGAGGTGATGGAGAAGGTTTTGGATGAGAGGGTGGGACTGCCGGAGGCGAATGAGGCTGAGGCTGTTGAAGTATTTGCTCACACTGCTATGAGTTGTGTGAGACTTGAAGGGAAGGAACGGCCTGGTATGGCTGATGTTGTGGCCAGCTTGGAGAGGGCGTTCTTGCTTTGCCAGGACAGCTTCTCTCCTGCAACATTTTCTTGATCTTCACATTGTAGAGTAGAGGTTTTTCAAGATGTTCATATTGATTCTTTCACATAATTTTGTTTTTTCATGCCAGTTAATATTCATTAATAGATGTTGATTCTTGATGTGAAGTCTTTTTAACTTCTGTAACTATAATAAGAAGGTTGCTATAGATGTTGGTTCTTCATTTATTTTCAACATATTAGAAAGTAATATGTTTAGCTAGTTCTCTAATTATGAACTAAATATGTTCCATGTTTTGTTCTCTTATTATGAACCAGAAAAAAGCATATTTTATTTTTCTTCAAGGCTTGTAGGTATATAATGGTTTTGTTAAACAAAAAAAGAACTTTACTGGCCTGACAAGAGGCCATGAAGACTAATATATTAATTAGGGGTTGGAGATTCCAAGCAACATCACTTAATATTCCCATGTTTGAGCAATATTGATGTTGAATCCTTTAATCCATTGACGCACATCCAGTGCATAATCTCATTGCAAACAACATGTCCTGGATTACTAATTATTATAAATTGTTCGTGATTTAGTAACGTGAGTTTTCTAGATCAGAATACGGACATCTGTCATTATCTAGCTGTGTGCCAAATCTTACTCTCAATCTCAGGCTTAGCTTATAACTCGTTGGAAACCAAATTAATTAAACTAACTTTTTCTTGAGGTAATTAATTAATTAGTGGGTTCGATTAAGACTTTCTTTAATCAATGTAAGCATTGATTGGAAAAAGGAAAAAGAAAAAAAATTAATCATCAATAAACGTAGGGTGATAGGACATTGACCTTGCGATCAACCCCCTCGTGAATGAATGAGTTCATCCGGCGGTAGCTGCGGCACCTCCACCGTCTGATTTAATACCAGGCTGTAAAACGTGAAAATCTAAATATATAATAACTATATATATATATATCTTTCAAATTCAATGTGATGAGATTTAAGTCAATTTATTAGTTTGGACTATTTCACCCATTTGTTAATTAGCTTTATTAATTTGTGACAATTAATTAGTTTTAAGACTGTTGACTAGATACTGGACCAGTTCAATTCTGTTATTGAAGGTACATTGAATTGGATGGATTGTTTAATCTGAAAATTAATGTTTACTTGATTGGATGGTGATTGAAAAACAAATTCATCGGATCAACAAACATTGTCTGGTCCTCTTAGTACTAGTAGTATTAAGAGCACCAAACAAAACAAATAATCGATTTATTTTAATCATTTGTGTAAAAATGTGATTTACTTCTTTTCTCCCTATTTTAGTTTAATTATTTAAGCCATCAAGGGTAGTACTTGCTGATTAGTCTTCTGGACGGTGACAAAAAATGTAGACTCAGATTGTGTATTAATAGGATCTTTATAAGGTAAGGTCCAATAGTATAGCAGTTTATTTCAATTTTATCATGAATAAGGTAAAAAATATGGTTTAAAAACCAAAAAAAATCCTGCCAATGGTGTGTGTGTGAATCTATTTTTGACGTCCAACCGTACTAATAACCGATCATGATATATTTATCTGATCAAGTGCAAGTGTGATATTATATATGTCAATGATTTAATCAACTCAAATTTATGGAAATGATCACGTTACATGAGGGACAAATAGCTAGCGGGCATGCACGTGATCAAAACCACGCATGCAAGGTGAAATTTGGGTTATGTACTGGGATAAGGGTTCACAAACTGGAAATACATTAGAAGTCGTACATATTTGTACTTATCTCCCTTGCGGTTGTATAGAGGAACAGCTCGGATCCCGGTTCTGAGCTCGGAGAGTGGAAGACATGTTTGGCCAGCGAAGTCTGGGTTCCCAGAAGTGTCGTATTCCATGACTTCAACCCGAAGCAAAGCCAGTTCAGGAACTGTTAGTGGGAACTCGAACTCCTCATTCCACAGTGGATGCCACTGATCCTCAATTGGCTTCGTTTTCTTCATCACCGTATCACGTGGCACTCCCACTATTCCAACCTGCACCAATCAAATAATATTTGATCAACAATATGTATGTGTGCGTGTGTGTGTGTGTAATATGTGTGTGCGTGTGTGTTTCCATTTATATTTTTCTGTCAGTTTACTGTAAAAGGTCTGTCTTTTGTGTGTGTGAGATTCTCAGTTGAAGTTTTGTGGAATAGAATAGGTATGGACATATATGACCATAATTTCATTCTAATTATCCTAATGTTAATTTCACTGCTGTTGTTTGATGTGAATATTAAACCATCTATAGCATTTGTATGCATTGACAGTATTGGAATAAAAGAAGTAAAAAATGACACATTTATCTTGGTTTTAGGAAAATGTTATCAATCACATTTGATCCATTAACGATTGACTAATAAAAACACATATTAATATCAATTAATTAGTGATAAATTATGATCAACTTTTTTTTTTAAGATAACTACTAGTTTCCTAGCTAATTTAATAAAACTTTCTGACATATCTCTAATTTTAATTTAAAATTGCAGAAATAAATTATTGAGTTTTAAATAAATTAAAAATTATAATGTTGTAATTATTGACTAAAAAATTATGCTTGGTGCAGATTTAGTTTACAGAACAGCACTTTAAAATTTCAGAAATTTATATTGACACATGATTAGTTTAGCACTACCTACCTTGGGTGCAGAATTAGCACTAATACATGAACAAGCACCAAAAATATTAATTATCATATATCAGTATAGCTTTATTACTCTTAGGCAAATTAAAAACTTTGAAAAAAAAAAAAAAAGCATTACCCTTGCATAGAAGTCAGGAGGAGAGAATCGATCAAAGTGAGTGTGGCGGAAATCCGAATACCACCCTTCACCCATATATACCTTGACCTGCATTGCATCATTTAATATAATAGTTATGTAAAATTAATTAGGAACAAAGGAAAAGAGCTGATGATGAAAATTGAAAGGTTTTGGTTAAGGTTTGTGTGGCACCTGCAGGTTTGTCTTGATTGCTAATATTTGTTTTGGATCAAAAATCTCATTGCTATCGAGTAAAAAGTCTGGCTTCTTCACATAACCACACCCGCCGTTTGCTCTGAACATTCCTTGCATCATCCAAAGGTACTTCCCGTGTCCCTTTTATTGAATACAATATCGAATTTTAAGGCGAATAAAATCATCTCAATGCCTTAATATTGGCATCTTTTGCTCTAAAATTAAAATAATTTTTTAATTAAAAAAAAACTCGTTTGCACTTCTAATTTTTTACTTTTAATTGTGCTCTATTACACAATTGATTTTGTTTAAATTTTGATTTAATTAACCCACATCTCTCCCTGAAAAAATTTTATGGTTTCGTCCTTGACGGAAAAAAGTCCCAAAAAGAGGCCTAACCTGCATGTTGAATGCAACCATCTGAGCTCCATGTATCCACCCAAGCATAGGGTTATAATTAGAGGAGTTCAAACGCATACCCTTGGGGTATACTCTGAGAAAATTCCTCTGAGTAAATCTAGAATATAATAAAAATTTGTAATATCACTTTTTTTTTTGTTTGTTTGTTTAATAAAATGTATAGTAGTACGATTAATTATATATGAAATTAATCAACAAGATAGAGTTATAACGATATTATAGGTATATACCTGACAATATCAGTTCCATGAGTCTTTGCCTCATTCTCAAGCTCTTCCTCGCTCAAGCTTAGGCGTCTGACTTTAACAGCATCAGCCAACCACTTTTGTAACTGGCCTTTGGGCTTCCCGGCGTGAATGGCGATTAACTGCTTGTATTCAGGAACAGCATGGTCCTCATCTTCGTCCTGATCTTCACCATCCTCATTGTCCTCATCTTCATCATTGTCATCATCGTCCTGCTTAATTAATTCGAGCAAATGACATTCAAATTATTATATCAGACGAAGGCATACATAAAATTAAGTTTATTAGCAGTAAGGTTTAGTAGTGCACACCTGATCATCAGTTGTATACCCTGAATTTTCTTCGTCTTCAGACTGATTTTTGAGGTTTTGTTTCTGCTTATTAGTACTGCCTCGATGGGAATCATGATACTCCGGAGGCTTAGTAGATATCAGAACCTTTTTCTTCAATGATCCAGGCGACGGGAATTCCACCAAGTATTCTGATTTTGGGAAATATAACATGTCTTTGAACGTCTTGGTCACCATCTACAAATACATAATATTGATTATATGTTTAATTGTAGCAGAAATTTTTGAGGGGAAAAATACAAAACTATATGCTACATATATGTTGTCCTTTCGGTATATAAACTTGGTCTCTTTCTAGATAATAGTTTGAACATAATTTAAATCATTTTATACTCTGTTTTTTCACAAAAAAAAATTAAATTTTTGTTCAAACTTTTTATTTCATCCTACGAATTAAACAAGCTTTTAGATTGAGGTCATATATATATATATATACACACACTCACAAAGGACTTACGTGTGGGTGGATTTCAATACATCCCCTAATTGCTATAGTAGTATTTTTGTCTTTTTTTTTTTTTCCCTCAGTTTTTATTATTTCGATTCTCTCTAACATTTAAATAAAAGTTCTAGTCTTCTCTCCATTGTCCTTTTTTTTTTTTTTTTACCTTCAGTTTTTATTATTTCGATTCTCTCTAACATTTAAATAAAAATTCTAGCCTTTCTCTCCGTATGAGCCCATAAAGTTACCTTGGCCACTTTAGCTTGAAGATATGAAGGAAGGTGGTCTTCAAACGTTATAACAACAGGATACTCAGAAGCAACAAACGCATTGTCCTTAATAGCACGCAAACAATCCTTGAGTGCCACTGGACTAGTCAAAGTCCTGGTTAAAGATTCGACAGAGATAAAAGAAAATTAAAAAACTAGACCCATTTTTAATTAAGGCTCTGACCAAATGTTAATTCATTAATTTAATTAATCATGTTACATGAAAATGTTGATTTACTAGGTTCTTTTCAGACATGTGATAGAATAATTTATGCGATTAATTTTGATATGTGTATATCTATACAGAACTAAAGGTCGAGAGTACCCCCCATGTCGAACTTCCACATTGTTTTTTGCTGAATTTGGCCACAAATCCAGTTCAATGACTCTAACACCACGTTTTAGAGCGTTTATGATTGGAACAACACTGCTAGCGCTGCTGAGTTGATTCCCTGTTAAGTAGGAGTTGTGGCCGGTGAACATGTAATAATGTGATAATGGAGCATTCATTTCATGGGGTACCTGCATTCAAAACAATATTTCTTATGTAAATCAACAACTTGACAAATATGTAATACACGCGCGTGCGCACACACACACACACACATATATATATTGTTTTCTAATATAAACAGAGATTTGACATTAATGTTCCATATATATGTATTAAAATGTTAGAGGAAGGAATAGGATTTTATTTCCAGCTTTCAAAGTACAGTTTGCACTTGAAAACATATATCTTTGGTTGGCCAAGTATAAAACCCAAGAATAACGAATGTAGCAAGACATAGTCTATTAGTATATTTAATATTTGATTCTGATGTAAAGTATAAATATTTTTTGACTGCTTATAAAATTAAGAACTATAATCAAGAACAGAAAGGAGATTACCCTTGAAGTGTGAGCAAGATTGAGATCACCGAGGAGATATCTAAAGAATGCGTCTAAGTGTAGGCCATTTCTGTGGAAGATCTTGAGGTGTCTGAGACTATCAAATATGGCCTGAGCATCTTCCTTTTTAGCGCTCTCTTCTCCTTGGAACTCTTTCAGAAAGGTTACAAGGTTTTCTAAGGTCATATAGCCATCGTCCGAGAACTCGTTGAACACTTCCTTTACATCCTCAGGAGGATCAGGAGCTCGCAACTTAAACCTTCTACTGAAACAAAAGCAGATCTTGAATTTTTGTTTATCGATAATCACTTTTGGAGTAGAAGTGACCATGATAATGAATTGGATCAGCTAATCCTGATTGCGAATTTTCTCTTCTTTTAGGTTTCGTGCATTATCCTACTTTGTCAAAGTTTATATCTCTCTAAAAGTTTGGCTTTTGATCATCTGATTCTTAGGAAGGCTTCGCAGCAAAGCGAGAATCTGCGCTCATGCAAAACCTAGAAGTAACGTTATAGTTTAACTCCGTACCAGCCAATATTCGCTACCCTTTTTTGTACCTTACTCAAAGCAATTTTTTTTTTTTTAATAATTGGTAAAGGACAAACAATTATTCGTCTTCTCGTTGGTTTTGACTGCAAGGGAAGAAGGGAACTATAAGGGAAGGGATATTGGTAATTAATACGATGGTAGTTAACTTGTTTGTTTGGATATAAAACATGAATATATAACTGCTCTAGCTAGTTAGTAGTTAGTACATTCTAATTGCTAGATATAATTTAGTGACTAAAATAATTCAATTAAATTAGTACATGTGCAATTAATATACTTAAAATTTTGTTAAGTAACTAAGACTTAGCCTTTCGTTTTATTCTATTCTCGCTTTCAGGCAATTGGACGACTAACTTTTGTATTTTCTTTTTAGTCAGTCAAAAATTTTTTTTATCCTTTTTTTTTTTTTTACAATTTAAGGTTTTTTTTTTGTCTCTCTTTTTTAATTCCTGATCCTTTGTTATTATTTTTATTTTTTTTTTCATTTTTTTACTTATTATTTTTATTTTCTGTTATTTAGGTAAAATTTTTCAGATATGTCTAATATATGCATAGCACATGCTTTTAAATACAGTATATTTAGAAACTCCCCCAGCCCACCAATTTTTCATATTAAACACACACCCACATATATACACATATATATACGTATATATATATATTTCCATTATTTGACGTAGTAGCGCAATATGCGACGAGCAGAAACATCGCTATCGTTTTAGAATCCTTTATCCTTTGATCGCTTCATTTTCATGATTAGCAAATCGATGTTATCTTGTTACTAAATTACAGTAGTGGGAATAGTAGGTGGAGCATAGTTGATTAAAATCTACAAATTAATCATGGAAAATCTACACCACAAGTCTCCAATTTTTGCACTTATATATATGACATCTCCATTTTGAAAATATTGGCAATTCGGTCCTAAAAATCCTTCCAATTTTGAAAAGAAAATATGAAAGAAAAAGGTAACAAAAGTGATGTAAAATATCTATTTTGGCATTGATCTCTTATAATCTTCTATTTTATAAAAGAATATAATTGTAAAACACATTAGATTTGACGTTTATTTTCATCTTTTTCTTTATTTTCTACCAAATAACATGAATAAAAAGCCCTCTCCTTTCTACTCATTTCTCTCTCTTAGGTATTCTACTCTTCTTTCCTTTCTATTTTCCATCCCCTATTCTCAAAATATTAGCATCTGAGTTCCTAAACTTTTGCAAGTGTGATAATTGGCAGCCCTTTTAAAAAATCTTATGAGGGTCCCCACTAGGTGGCCATTCCTAATTATCGTATATAGTTGGTCGAGCTGCTTGCCTTATTGCGTACCCTCTCTCTTGGGTTGGCAGTGCCATATTCAACATTCTTCTTCTTCTGGTTTCCTTTTTTAATAAGAGGTTTTTTTTTTTCCCTCATTATGCAATATTGATTTTTTTTTCTTTTTGAGGATTTACTGCAACCATTTATTTTACTATTAACCTGGACTAAAAAAAAAAGGAAAAATAAAGATACAGCAAGACAATTTCATTTAACATGCAAGTTTGGATTAGGGACCTAAATGCAAAAATTTTCAAGTGAAAAAAAGGATAAAAAAGAAAAAGCATGTTAATGATAAATTAAACGAGCGACCTAGGGACGTCAATATTTTAAAGACTTAAGGCCTCAATATTTTGAAAAAGGGTTAATGCGTCACAAGTGCACAAATTTAAGGACCAAATGTCAAGATTTTTCAAAATGGGACGGACGATTCATGGATACTTTAGAGTAACTAAATTCTCTTATATATATTTATATATATATAGGGAACTTCTACGGTCTATTATTGCAATTTTGAAAAATTGAAACTTCAATTAATTATAACTATTTAGATTAATCTGCACGGTTGATATTGAATCAAGGGTATTAAAACTTTTTTGGTAACTTGTGTCAGTCTTCTAACTGGTTATTACAGATATTACCTTTTTTTTTTTTAAGGAAAATTAAAATGGAAATGGTTCTCCTTGCACTTTTCGTGTTGTATATTTTGCTTGGATTTCTAGAAACTTGAATGTTGCTATGGGGCATTGATCATTCCTTTTGTATCAGACACTTACGGCCTCCTCCTCCTCCACTAGATTATGTGGTCAAGTTGTGGACCAAGTTTCGATGTTGGGATTGCGGGTTGGGGATGAGATTGGGTTCGTGATCTATATTGGGATCAAGGTCGATGTTGGGACAGGGTTTAGGGTTGTGGTTAGTCAAAATTCATTCATGATCTCAATTCCCAAAACCCAGGTCTCAAAGCCTAACCTTGAAACATAACCTTGACCCCGAAACCTAATCAGAATCTTGACACCAACCCTGCCTTTATTAGGACCGAATCTTGAACTCGACCCTAGTCCTGAAAGCTAGTCCTAACCTTAACCCCAACTTCGACTCTAACCCAATCCTAGTCTTAAAAACTCAACTTGACTTGACTCAACCTTATATCTTAACCCAATCTCAAAATATAGTCTTAAAACCTGACCTTGACTCGAAGCCTAATTCCAAAAGCCAACCCTAACTTTGAAACCTAATCTTGAAACCCAATCTTACTATCTCGAAACCTAGTGTTGAGCCTGACTTTTATCATGGTTCCAAATCAAACCTCAATCTAAATATTATAACCCAACCATGATCTTGGACCCCAAACTCAATCTTGATTCTAGTTCCAACATCTGACCCTAACCACGAGCTCGTCCTCGACCAGTGAACTTGATTCATTTGAAAAAAAGACCCTGACTTTGAGTCCATCCTCGACCAACAATACAAATTATTTGAAATTGTGTACCTAATTCAAATATAACTCAAATTTAACAGTGAACTTTAAATTTGCATTGTAATTAATTAAAATGATGGACAATGCCCTTTTTGACTATCATATGCAAGTCAATTGTTTAAAAAAAAAAAACCGCCTAAATTTTAACAGACTTAAGAAAAATGGACAGATGGTACCAAATATTATAAATTTAGCAGGTTGATTGCTAAGAAAAAAATATTCAAGGATTAAATTGCTTACTTCAAGAAGTTTATAAGTGTCTATACAAGATAACGTAATAAGTCAAACTAACTCCCCCACTTATAAGGATTACTATGTTGCTTTCTTTTTTAAAATTTTAATGTTAAAAAAATTAAAATATAATTAATTTTACATTCATATCCTTCCTATACAATAAGATGCGTTTAGCACATACATTACATTTGTATTATTTTTGAACGTAATGTAATTTTCATTTAAACGTAAAAATATTATATTTAAATACCAATCATATAACAATTTAAATATAATACAATCACTATTTAATATTTTACTTTTTATATTATTTTTATAATTATACTACTCTCTTTTTATTTTCTTTTTTTCTTTTTACTTTTATCAATCACATCACATATAATACAATTTAAATTTTTTTCTTTCATAAAAACATTATATTTAAATATAATATATAATATATTATATTTAAATATAATACCAACATAATAATACATTATCTATATGCGCAAATGCTCCTAAATATATCCCATATATCCTGTGAATGGATATATTGTACATAAACGGTTTTTAACGTGCTGCTAATTCCGACATAGAATCTCAAATTCTGGCTTTAGGATTTCTTGACAACTTGCAATTTCTCCCAGGCGGACAATTGTCTAAAATTTCTATACATCTGATGTTCCTTAGCCTATTCCATATATATGTATATATATAGTAATTATATGTTGCATTGGTAATAATATATTTCATAGTTCTGGACATTGTACACACAAACTTTCAAGCAAAATAATAATAATAATTTGTGTAACTAGGCTATATATTTAAAAATGCATACCTGTATACATATATAGCCCAGTTTTATAAGCTCGCTTAACAAATTTAGATTATGTGGACATGAATAAAATTAAAATAAAAGAAAAGAAAAGAAAAGAAAAGAAACGAAGAAGAAGAAGAACAAGTAAACTCAATTATCACACTACATATATATATATATATATATACATACACACACATACAGAGATCAAAAAGACAATATGATCACTTGATTTAGACGAACTGAAATCGCATAAGGAGCCTAACTGAGTTGTACTTTTCTCCTTTGCGATCGAAGAGAGGGACCGTACGGATGCCCGGTTTCAACTCAGAAACAGGCAAACAGGTCTGGCCAGCGAAATCATCTTTTTCGGACATGTCGTACTCGTTTACTTCAACCCTAAGCAATGCCAGCTCAGGGACAGTCAGTGGAAATGTAAACTCGTCGTCCCAAACCGGTGTCCAGTTATCCTCTTTCGTCTTCGTTTTCTTCATTGTTTCATCCGCTGGCACTCCTGCTATTCCAACCTAAATGGAATATATTTGGAACGGAAAGTTTGGTTTGAATATGATAAGACTTTGTTTTGGTTATAAATTATGCCAAGATTCAATGCTTCTATAGACCACCAGATGCATCTGTACTGGTTTTATTTATTTTTTCTTTTTGCTAAAATCCAAATGCATTTTTGTGTGTCGCAAAGAAAAAATGTTGATCCGCTCTAACTAATGCAGCCCATGCCTTGTGCCTTTTGTCGATTTTTATAATGATTTTGGCTTGCATAAAATACTGGTGAATCCCATGATAAGAGAACTCTGTGCGAGCTCGGGAATGATTTGAGAAAGTACTCTTACAAATGCTAGAAACGGCTCTGAAATATGATGATTTGACCTATATATGTATAATTTATATATAACTTACTCTGGTGTAGAAGTCTGGTGGGGAATACAAATCAAAGTGGGTATGTTTGAAATCCAGATGCCATCCATCTCCCATGTATACTTTCACCTGTCAGATTTCTCTAGCAATTAGTCCAAGAAGATCAAGAGCCACTAAAACTTTGGCTTGGCCAGAGAAAGAAGGAAAAGAGAAGCCGCAAGTTCTAACCTTTAAAGTCTTCTTCACTGGCAATTTCGCTTTAGGATCACATAACGTCTGGTTATGCATTAAGAACTCAGGCTTTTTCACATAACCACAACCCCCATTTGCCCTAAACATCCCATGCATCAGCCATAGAGATTTATCATATCCCTGCCAAATTATTCAGAAATTCTGAGTCTGATTCTTATAAACTACATACATATATATATATATATATATCAACAACAACAACAAGAGAACCACCTCCCTTGAGTCTTAATATTGTAAAATCAATATCATACTATACTCCATATATAAATATGGTGAGACACTTAGTATATTTACAGAACATGTTTCATTCAGCCAAAATTGAATTATGCTCTCTGCCTGTCATTATCATCAGAGGCAATTTAAAGATAAAACTTGACAAAACCACGCAAAAAATTTAAAAATAAATAAATAAAACGACCTTCTTAACGAGTTTAAAGCGTGTCATTCTTGAATTATCAATAAAGAGAGCAAAAAAAGCACCAAGGTATAAAATTACCAGACCTGCATATTTAAAGCAACCATTTGAGCACCATGCATCCAACCCATTAACGGCTTGTAGTTTGAGGAGTCAACCCGAGAAGCCTTAGGATACACCCTTAGAATATTCTTCTGAGTAAATCTACATGAATAAAAAATGGCAACTCACATAGTTAGTCTAGTATCACAAAATACACAGTGTTAGTCTAGTATCACAAAATACACAGTGTTATGACACTAAGAATCATGTTGGACCTAAGAACATCTTTTCCATGAGATGAGATAGCCCTTTCAAATGCTTGTTCGTTCAAACTTAGGCGGCTAACTTTGTCATTCTCTACTTTCAATTGCGCCTTTAATCCTCCCTTTGGTTTTCCGGCATGTATGGCAATTAGGCGCTTGTACGCCGGTGTTGCTGTCATGCTCCAATCATCACTACACTTGTTTTTGGTTTCACAATCTTTATTATGTTCACTTGAATCACTTTCGCTCTGTAAGTCACAATTAAAGCAACAATTTATCATCTATGGGAAAAAAGCATAGGGTTACAAATAAAGTTACAATGATCAAATTGAAAAAAAAAAAAGAAAAAAAAGGTTATGCACCGATTGATTTTCATCGTGTTCAGAATCGGCAGGCTCCAATGATGGCTCTGTCCTCCGCGAACTATCATCGGAGTCTCTTTGCTTATTGGAGCTGTGATCTTCTGTTTCTTTGATAGCTTTCGCCTGCTCAAGGTACTCCTTTGGAGGTTTGGCTGAAATAATTACTCGATATTTCATCTCTTCCGGTGAAGGGAATTCTGACAGACAATCAGATTCGGGATAAAACAACATTTCCTTGAATGTTTCCGAGACCATCTAAAATAGAAAAACCAGAGAAATGAGATCTTTAATAAAACAGTCAAAACTCTAACCAGGAAACTAGGATTTTTCCTTTTATTAACAGATGAAAATGAAGATCACCTGAGCTACTTTAGCTTGGAGATCCGGAGTAAGGTGGTCTTCAAGAGTTATGACAACAGGGTACGGAGAAGTCTCAAAAGCGTGTTCTTTGATCGATTTTAGGCATTTCAGCAGTTCCACAGGAGTTGTCAAAGTCCTATTATGTTCACACACACACACACACACACACAAAGCATCAGAATTTATATCACATTCTCACACCTTTCAAAAGAAGAGTTAAAGATAAATGAAAATACCTTCCATGAAGAACATGCACATCGTCTTTGGTGGGATTAGGCCAGGTATCAAGCTCCACAACTCTCACTCCTCTCCGCAGAGCCTTAATTATCGGAACATCACTGCAGTCGCTGCTCAGCTGATTTCCGGTCAGATAAGAATTGTGTCCGGTGTATATGAAATAATGGGACAGAGGAGCTGTCATGTCCTGATGAACCTGATTTGGTATACATAACACACCAAGCGTTACATATCAAAATTGCTTCTAACAAAACAGTTATCTGACAATAATAATTTATAAATGAAATTCATACAAGCTTATAAATTATGAGTCAGATTATGAAGTTCAGTTTTCAAGACAGAGTGATGAACAGTAAATTAGGATACTAAAAATATACCTGGTCAAGAATAGGGGGATTAAAGTCAACGGAGAACAAGTAGTGATGGAAGTCGTCGAGAGTGAGAGAGTGCTTTCTGAACTTGGTAAGGTGGTGTCGCCGGTGCTGGACCTGCTCCAGGATCTTCTCAGCATCGTCGAGCGAAACGGCGTCGTCGGCCTGGACATCGGCGAGGAACCGGCGCAGCTGCTCGGCGTTCATGTGGGTCCCGCCGTCGGAGTACTTGTTGAAGGCCTCCTTGACGTCCGACGGCGGCTCAGCCTCCGTGATCCTGTACCTCCTAGTGAAGCACACGCACATCCTGTAGCTCCCCATGTTCGTCTCTCTTCTTAGACTTTAGAGAATTAAAAATGGAGAGAGAGAGAGAGAGAGAGAGAGAGAGAGAGAGCAGAAGAAAGATAGAGAGATGGTTCAAAAATGTGCAAGGTTACTCTGCCTTTCAGGCTTGAGACAACAATGTTTATGTATATGAATATATTCCTGCTCCTATATTTATATCTACTTTTCCGTGTGAATTATGAGTGGGGTCCTTCTCCTTCGTCTCCTTCTTCTTCTTCTTTCAATTCTTTTCTTTCATTTCATTTTATTTTATTTTATTTTTTGGAATACTTTGTTGCTTGTCAGTGCGTTACGGAATTATAGTCAACGAGTCATAATTTAAATGGAAACCACTGTGATAAGAAGTAAATAATAAAATTTTAAAGTATTTAGAATAAATCTAAATACTTTAAAATTTTATTATTTACTTCTTTTTCTTTTGAATTATTATATTATTTTTATAATATAAAATTATTCAAAACTTACATAAACCGTTAAAAAATAAATATAATCATTAAAACTTTAGTTTTTTTTATTAATAATGTGATACAATAGGTTTAACAGTAGAAATTCTTTATTAAAATATTTTTTTTACTCCAAATCAAAAAGGGGTCATGGTCTCTGTTATTTTCCCTGAGGAAGAGCTATAGGCATTTAATAAATCAGATTGGTGCTATTTCCTTAAGTAAACCTTACACTACAGAAATTCCCATGAGTGAAAAAGAGATTTTATATATTTGTTAGGATGGAACGTATGAACAACAAATTAATTTTAGATAGAAGGGAATCAGTATTTGAAAAAGAAATTTCTCAAGTGAAAATGTTATTGGACGCCATTCTTGCGGCCACTTGTTAATATATATATATATATATAGATATATATACATATGTTATCAAATATACATTCCTCGATGAGAAAAGAAGTGGAGAGGACCCCTTCATCCCATCTTGTCTCGACGCCAGACAAGGTAGAAAGAAAAATGTCACGTCTAAAATAAAAGACAAGCACAGCCAGATAATTTTTGTCGAAAATCATAATTAACTTATAATATTAATAAAAAGAAATTGAACACGAAATGCACGTTATTGGTAATTCAATAAACCTTTCCACGTTATTTTTGTGCCTAGGGCCAACCCCATTCATGTTCGGTAGAAGTAAAAAACGTACAAAAATATTATTATTTATAGTAAATATATTATGTTTATATTATATTTAAATATAATACATTAAATATATTTTATATTTAAATAAAAAGTATTTAAATTATATTTTAGAGTTTAAAAATTAATATGATTAGTAAGAATAGATAAAAAAGTGAGATAAAGAGAAAATATAATGTAAATAGATTTTAAAAAATTTATTTTTAAAATATTTTAAAATAATAAATATATTTAAGATACCGTAAAAAAATATTATATTTAAACGTAAAATTTTTACATTTAGATAAAAATTGTAATATATTTAAACATGATATGAACACAATATAAAAAATATATACCCCGTTAGTATTTCACAAGGTTTTTCACCCTTAATAATATACCCGCTAAAATGCCGAGGAGTTTACCTAGTATGCAAGTCATGAATGGCTCGTAGGTCCCATGCAAATTAATGGAAAACGTTGAAATTGGTATTATAAGGCCACCGATGAATTAATATAACAATAAAGATGTTTTTTATTTTTTTCGTTTTAAGATATCCTTATGTTACATATTTCATAGCTTCAGTATAAACAGCTATGCCCAGTTAATGTGATATGTGATGTTAGACTCGTAATGGCATTTGTGTGAAACTAAATTTATCCTTCGAATGGAATTAAGTTAGCAGCATTTGGATTAATCATTGTATTTATATTATATTTGAATATAATTAAATATGATTAAGAAAATATTATATTTAAATACAAACACCTTTAAATTTTAAATCAAATATAATAACTATTTATCATTCTTTATTTTATTTATTTTTATTAATCACATCACATATTCTCTTTTTTTTTTCTCTCCCTCTTTTTCTATTTACTTTTATTAATTATATTATATATTTTATATTTAAAAATAATATAAATACAATATTTAAATATATATTATATTTCAGTATAATATAATTATCAAATATCCAAACATATATCTCATTTAGTGTGTATTGTATTATAATATAATATAAATACAATATAATTTCTAAACGTCCCTTGAACTCCTCTTTGTTTCATTGATAAGTTATGAGATTTAAGAAGGTAAAAACGAGGACTGTGATCGTACCGATGGTGTTTAAGAAAAAAGGCCTTAATGAGGTACTATTGTTGGTTGGCCGCAATAGTCTTTTAGTCTGGTAGGCTGGTACAATTCTGGATTGTCGCCACAAGCATTATGATCATCTTAAATATGTTGATTGATTATGCTCATTTAAAATTGTTGCTCCAAAATTTTACTAAAAAATCATAATTTTTACTTTTCTTTTTCTTCGACTGTAGGGGAAAAAAAGAAGCAAAGACTCTGTCCATCCAAGCTCTAATTACAACAATATTCTTGCGTTTTGGCTTGAATTACAACTAAAAGAGTGTTTGAGGAAAAAAAATATCTTATTTTCACTTTTTACTATTTATATTTCTAAAATATTATAATAAATTCTAAATATTAAAAATTAATAACTTTATGTATATAAATTCAAATGAAATTTTTTAAAAATTATATAAAATTTTAAGAGAAACATAACAATATCTATATTTATTCTTTTTAAATTTTAAAATTTTATATTTTTTTACAATAAACAGTTTTTTTTTCAAACATATTTTTCAAAATAAATTTTTTCTAATAAAAAAAAATATCTCCAAAACCACAACTACACGGACCCTAATTTTTTAAGTCAATAAATTTTACTTTTTAATAATTAAGATTATAATTTAAAAATTTATAATTTTACATATATATATATCAAATTATGATGATTTATTTTCAAATTATATAAAATTTTAAAATAAATAAAATAAAACATATATTAATATATATATTTTTGAACATATATTAAATTTTTATATTTTTTAACTTTTATAATTTAAACATAAATCAAATATATAATTTAACTCTAACCACAACCTAAATCTAATTTTTGCGGTCGAAATCTTTACAAGAAACATCCATTAGACCGCAATCCCCAGGTGTTAGTATCCATCAAGACCTGCAATTTTTACATAGAAGTACAACGAAACTTTTTGCCTGTTTGGTGGCCTTTGATTACATCACTAGCTTTCAACGTGGAGCTTTCAGTTATATGCAGCTCCAGACAAACCCTACAGCCCACAGTGCATTTGGATGTGTTGTCAGTGATCTACGATAATTGGAAATGAATTCGGGAAATTATGCTTGGACATGAACAACATACAAAGGAAAGGGATATATTCATAGAAAAGATAGTAAGAACCGAGATATATTTATATATATTCATGTGTATTGTATATTCAACACTTAATTACATTTAGTTACTATAAAGACATACACTAGGGTGTATAACACAGACGTAAGTTCTGGACAATGGATACTCGCATTAGTGTCATGTACATTTATACAGTCGTAATCGGTATATACATTTATCTGTGGTCGTAGTAGCATGAACAAAAGCAGGAGAAAGTAAGAAAACGACAGAACATTGCATGGTTTGGCCCCCCGCAGTGCACAATTAATGGTTAGTACTGTAGCCTTTTCCGTAGTGGCAGGAGAGTTCAACACTTGCCCACTCACCTGCTTCCACGTGCATATAATGTGAGATTTTTAAGGTCATCTGCTTCCGTAATCACTTATGTTAGGTTCATATGGTGAAAAGCCAGCTCATCCAACTTGAAGTTTATCTGGAACAATAAATGAAATTAATATTCGTTTGAAATGATGGATGGTTAGAGTGTTGTATATTAGAATTAATAGGTGAGACATGAACTTGGTAGTTTTAAAATTGCAGCAATATTTTATCTGAAATTGATGTTTGAAACGGATACAGTAACAAGATAATTGATGATTTCTGTTGTCTACTAGCTTGCTGTAGATCTTGAGTTGGATAAGTTCTCAATTTTTGATTTAAATTAAAGGAATATATTATTTAGGTTTTTTTTTTTTTTAGGTCAACGAAATCAGATGACAGTTCACTACTTCACTTGATAGGCTGTAAACAATATTATCTCAATGCTTTTGACATAAATTATTGATGAGGTCAAAGCTATAAACAAAAGTAAGGATGCTTAGGGGGTGTTTGGATAAGGGTTGGAGTAATGATTTTAGTATTTTAAGTTAAATTTTATTAATTTTTAATATTTTTTTCAAATTTTTAATAGTATTTATATGTATTTTCAGGTATTAATTTTTTATCATATAATTTAAAATTTAAATTTTTTTATTTCTATAATAATATTTTTTTAAAATATTTATTTTAGATATAATCTCTAAAATTATATCTAATTTTTAAAATCAACAACTTTAAAAATACATCTTTAAAACTCTATCCGAATACCTCCTTATTAGAATATTAGTATATGTAAAAGAAAAAAGCCATTGCACCTCTCATTAGTGGCCAGCTTTACGGTGCCTGCGATATTCAAGCAGCTTCAGCAACGTCATAAGCAAGTTCATCCAAATAAACAAATTAACAAATGTGAGAATTCTTCTTAAGAATACATTTTAAATAGTTAGATCTTTTTAGCATTCTGTTAGTTACATAATTTTTTTTATTTTTGTTTTAATATCATAACTTTGATCAAATCTAAGATTGAAAATCACATTAAGAAAGTTCTATCATGAAAGAGTGTGGATTGGTTTTTCCGGAAAAAACTAGCATCTTATTCACTTTATTTTATTTTATTTTTTTGAAAGGAACCAGCATCTTTATTTGGGTAATTGGTCGTTTAAGAGGAAAAGACCTCAAGTAATATCCTTTACAGGTCAGTTTTTTCCACACACACACACACACACACACACACACATATATGGATAGGGTTGTCACCAGTTAAAAAGTCAAAAACATTTTACAATGTTCCTGAAAGATTGGAAAGAAAACGAAAAAAAAGCCGGTTTAAGATCAAGGTGTAAGATTCTCCTTTGCAAAAGTTCTAACAGCACCGTTTTCATTTACACACACACACATATATATATATATTTATATATATGGATAGGGTTGTCACCAGTCCAAAAGTCAAAATCATTTTACAATGTTCCTGAAAGAACAGGAAGAAAAAGAAAAAAAGCCAGTTTAAGGTCAAGGTGAGATTCTCCTTTGCAAAAGTTCTAACAATAGCGTTTTCATTTATTATTTTATAAATAGAAATTTCATGACCAATTAAAAAGAGCGTACGAATAGATCAAAAGGCAAGCCGCAAAGAAGCCAAAAATAATATAGCTTTTTTTTTTTCAAGACAAAAATAATGTAGCTTAAATTATATATAGCAAGGCCAAGCCTAAATAGTAAATTTTTAACAAAAACTAAAGTTAGATTTCGTTTGATGAACGCATTACATTTGTATTATATTTAAATATAATATATTAAATATAATTTATATTTAAAAGAAAAGTATTAATATTGTATTTAAATACAATGTGTGTTTGGTTAAAAAGTATTTAAATTATATTTTAATAATAAATATGTGATGAGATTGGTAAAAGTAGAGAAAAAAAGGAGAGAGAGAATATATGATGTAATTAATAAAAATAATAAAAATAATAAATTGTGATTGTATTGAATTTAAAATGTGATGTAATTGGTATTTGAATGAAATACTTTTGTATTTGAGGAAAAATTACATTATATTTAAATGCAATACAAAACAAATGCATGTACCAAACACGCTATTAATTATTAAGAATTTGAACCACACATTCGCGATGTTCCTGTCAGTTGTCATCGTTCATGTCATGTCATTTGTCAAGCCATACATCGAAGAATAGTTAAGGGTTCTAATATGAATATTTTTATATTTTAATAAAAATTATATCACATTTAAATATAATATAAATATAACACTATCATCAAATAGAAAATTAATTAAATAAGTAAAATTTTATAGTATTATTAATTATAATAGAGCCTATATTTTTTATTTTTTTTATTACTCTCCTCCCCTTTTGCCTGTCTCTTTTGCCCCTCTCTTTCTCCTTCGTCACCCTTGACACCAACATCTAATCTTGAACACCACCAATCTCACTAGATTTGTATATCCCAGGGGGCTGTTTTGTCAAAAAAGAAATTGTTGAAGAGTGTTTTCCCCTTTTTATTTGCTTGAAGTTCCTTTCTCATATTTTTTTTTCTTTTGTGAAATCTATATCATACAGATCATAAAAAATTTATCACATATTAAAAAAAGTGTATGTATGTATTATCTTATATAAAAAGTGGATGAAGATTTCAAGTGATTTATATACATAGAACGACATAGGACCTAATAGGTTAACCTTTTAAATCAAGTTGGGCTTTGAAGTGTATTAAACCAGCTTCACATATGGTTTTTCCCTAACAAATGATATTAGAGCTGATGGTTCGTATAAACCAAACAATCACACTCAGTTATCAAGTTTTCACGTTGCCTTCCGTAGAGAGTTGGTGTTACCCGTAATTGGTGCCAATGCAGCTGCGGATGGTGGATTATTTGATGAACTCGCATGGTTTCGACTCCTTTTCATGCTCAAGTTGGCTTCCGTTTAGAGTACAATACTTGAATATGCCAGCAACAAGAACTTTGGTTCGACAGAGAGCTCAATGAATACACACATGAAGGGGAAATTATTAAGAAAAGTGTATGTATGTGTTGTCTGACATGAAAAGTGGATGAGAATATGAAGTGATTTATATACATGAAAGGACTCAAGACCCTTAATCTTTTGGATCAATTTAGGATCCTGAACTGTGTTAGGCTAGTTTTATATGTGGTTTTTCCTTAAAACCACAACCATGGAAAAAAAAATCTAAATCAAAAAATAAAAAAAAATAACAATGCAACAAATGCAATCTGCTAGAGGTTGGACTCGCAAATATGATCGATGATGAGCCCTTGTGATCCGGTGTTGTGACGATGGTCCAACAGAGCATGGTTGAGATCTCCTCCATAGCTGAACAACGATAACAACTAAATGATGGTGGCTTTCACAATGAGATTGTGGCCATGATCAGAGTCGTTGGCCTTGCTCCCTGCTGGATCCACTCCTTGCCTCCCTGTCGCCCATGAAAATCAGATGTTGTTTCGCTAAACCGCCGTCGCAACATTGGCAAGCAAGATCGATGATGACCAAGACCATAATTATCGGAGGAGATCTAGGGCAGATGAGTGTGGAGGCAGAGGAAAAAATGGGAGAGAAAGGGAGTAGGGAGGGCCTGTCTATGAGTGACGTTTGTGGAGGGGGAGAGAAAGAGAGAGAGAGAGATAAAAAAAAAGTAAAAAAAATTATGAGTCCCAATGTAATTAACAATCTTAATAAATCCTATTCATCTAATCAAGTTATTAGTCAAATCAGTTGTGAGGAGCATTAGTTTTACTCTACATCAAAGTAGAGATGTTAAATGACTGGTTGGGGCTGAGTTAGTGTATTTATTTTGAGTTCATTATTGTTTCATATTATGTCATGTTTATTTTTTTATTTATAGCGTCAAGTTCAATTCACAATTCATTCGTGTCTTAATCATGCCAAACAACAAAAATTTCAAATAAATAAGAGTATAAAACATTATTTTTTTAACAAAAACAAAGCAATATTAAAAATTTTATCAAGTAAAAACTCAAAATAGGTGAAATCTTCGTAAGAAAATAAAAAACACCACAATTTTTATGTGATAGTTATTAAATTACTATAAAAAAGTATATGTTGGCGTGCCATCTTCATACCCCTTATTTTGTTCGTGCTCATACTTGTGTCATGCTCTTAACGTGCTTGTGACCTTAATGTACTTCGTGCATCAAGTACAATTTATTTAATTAACCGTATTAGGCTGAACCCTTGTATTAATCATACTATGCCAACTTTTTACTATACTGTACTCGTACTAGCCCAGGCTTAGTCCATTTTGATATCTCTACATCAAATCATATATAATTTGGGCTTACAATATTTTCAAAAGTATTATTCTCATTAATCTGTTTATTGTTGGATAAAAAGTTGAAAAATTGAAAACCTTGGCTGCAAAATGGTTTTTCAATAAAAAAAAAATCACCCTATTTTTTTTTAATCTTCTAATCACGGAACTAAAACTTTGGATATAGTTATTGAAAAATTGTATTGCGGTCATGTTTTAGAAATAAAACATGTAAAATTACATTTGGTATGCTATTTCAAAATATAAAATGTTGTAAGTTCTAATTTAGATTAGGACTAATCCAAAGAAAATATATTTTTATTGTTGATCCTTCCTTAGTAAGATCACTAATTTAATAAGAATTGCTTTTCAATTATTGGATTTTTTTTTTATTGACAAGATTTGTAAATGCCCACTGTAATTAAGTTGTGCGTCCCACTGTAATTAACAATCCCACAAAATCCTATTTATCTTATCAAGTTGGCAGGCGAATCAATTGTGAGGAGCATCAGTGATGCCCTGTTAGCTTTACTCTACATCAAATTAGAGATGTCAAATAACTAGTAAGGCCTAACTTAATACATTTATTTTGAGTCCATTAGTATTTTGAACCATGTTTTGCCTAACTTAATACATTTATTTTGAGTCCATTAATATTTTGAACCATGTTGTACTCATTTTTTTTATCTATAGTATCAAGTCCGACCCACAATTCATTTATAAACGTGTTATGTTCTTAACATACTCGTGCTTTAATCGTGTTTAATAACAAAAATGTCAAATAAATAAGAGTACAAAACATTAATTTTTAACAAAAATAAAGCATATTATTAAAAAAGAAATTATAATATTGAAAATTTTATCAAGTAAAAACTTAAAATAGATGAAATTTTCGTAATAAAATAAAAAACACCACAATTTTTATGTGATAATTATTAAATTATCATAAAAAAGTATATGTTGTCGTGCCATCTTCATACCCCTTATTGTGCCCGCTTTCATGCTTGTGTCACGCTCTTAACATGCTTGTGCCCTTAGTGTGCTTCATGCATCAAGCACGATCCATTTAACCAACTGTATTGTGCTAACTTGTATTAATCGTGTCGTGCTAACTTTTTACTATGCGGCACTTGTACCAACCCATTGGGTTCTGTCTATTTTGACATCTTTTCATCAAATCATATATACTTTGGGCTTATAATATTTTCAAAAATAAAGTTCTAATTAATCTGTTTATTGTTGGATAAAAAATTGACAAATCAAAAACTTGGCTTACAAAATGTTTTTTCAATAAAAAAAAAATCAACCCATTATTTTTTTAATCTTGGAACTAAAACTTTGGATATAGTTATTGAAAAATTGTATTGCAGTCATGTTTTAGAAATAAAACATGTAAAACTACATTTGGTTTGCTATTTCAAAATATAAAACGTGGTAAGTTCTAAATTAGATTAGGACTAATCCAAAGAAAATGAATTTTTGTTGTTGATCCTTCCTCCATAAGATCACTAATTTATTAAGAACTGCTTTACAAACAATTGGATTATTTTTTTAATCCGACAAGATTTGTAAATATCCATTGTTTACGTTAATAATATATACATGATACAAAACTGTTCCAGACTATTAAAATTTTTATCCAATATCAAAATAATAGTTTCTATTGATTACTTCAAAATAAGAGATTCTACAGGACTTTTATTTTCCCTCAAAGAGCATGTACAAGGCAATGCTAAATGGTTTTGTAAATAATAAATTTTGACATTTGGATTTAGAAATAAAATTTAAAAAAAGATCATTAATTAAATGTCATCTTTCATATCAAATTTGTTAATGCTAAACTTTATGAAAATTTTACCACAGGATATAGCTCACAACAAATTTAACGTTTGATTCTTATTGATTTTTTTATTGATTTTTTCATGTAATTAGTATAATATTTTTATTTTTAAATTATTTAATTACTAAAAATTCACTTAGGATAATGAAAAAAGTGGAAACAATATTGTGTATTAGAATACAAACTAATATTATTTTTCATATTATCTTATAACAGATATGACATTAGTATAGACTAATATGTTAGAGATGGTCTACCTAAGTAATTTATTGGTTTAGAATTCAAACAACGGGCAAGCAAACGTGTTTTTTCTGGTTTATACTGTCACTGATCTTTATACAGCACAGGTTTAGATGCACCAGCTGCTTTTTATTTTGAGAATGATGATCTGGGGTTACTAATGTTGTTGATGTTATAATTTCGGAGGCAATTTCATGCTTATTTCTAGATTTAAAATTTTTATTTAATTAAAATGGGAATTGTATTGCATTAAATTTGATTGCTAATTAATTTACTAATTTCTTAATAATTAATTTTCTATGTTTTTATGTGATTAATTTTTTAAAATAAATTAGTTTGTATATTTATAAATTGTACCTTCTAACGTCAAATAACAAGAAGGAAAAAAAAAAAAAGATGTAATATTATCTTCTTTTATTAAGATGATAAACCAATTACCAGTAAAATCAAAGTACAAATGAAGAACAAAAATGCATAAACCCAAACACAACTAGTAAAAGGCAAAGCAAGACAACAGTCAGGCCCAACCCTCAATTCCAACAGTAATGCTAAGAATTCCATCATTTTTAGATGGGAGTGTTGGACAACACTTCATCCTTGGAACCACTGTAGCCTGTATTTCGCTGCCACATTCAGGAAACCTACTTCTATAGTTATCGATCAAAGCCTCTCAGCACAAGACCATTGAATCAGGGTCTGCCATATTTGACAGCTCAAAGAGTTGGATAAGATTTTGCGAAGGATAGACATTGTCTTCCGGCGATTTAAATGGCTTGAGTTTGCCCAATGGGAAGAGTTCTGTAGTGTAAGATTCTTTTTTTAACTGTATTTCAGATTTTAGATTTGCAAGTTGATTTTGTAAGCAAATTATAATGATCTAATCATGCCAAACATATCCAATATAGCATATAGATCAAATGTAGAAATAATGACTTTGGGATCAAAAAAAAAAGTTTACATCTGGTCATTGTTTATTCTTTAGAGAACCTGCAAAATTTAGATCCGAATGTTAAGAAAAAACCACACCGAAGACTTGGATTTCGAAGCTCTCAATTTTTACGAATGATGGTGTAAAACGAAAATGAAAGTTTTTGAGAATCAAGCTCCGAGACCAAGAGCTAACGTCTTCTTTTATATTCTCTTCCATCAAGAGAATTTCATAACGTAAATGGAGGAATAACGGTGGAATTCATGAACCATAATCACAAACAGTTACAACCATTTAATTCTAAAAATTAAATGAAACCATTCGGTTACCAAGAGTAACCTACAGATTTCACCAATGTTCAATAATTTAAGTTTAAAACTTTGAGCAATATGTTTTTCATTCAGAAATTTAAAACCTATAGGTAATTTTTAAAAATTTTTGAACGTGAATAGAAATTTTTAAAATATATATGAAGTAAATAGATTATTTACAATAAACAATATATTTACTTTATCTACTAGCAGTCTTTTGTCTTCTTTATGCGTAGTTTTGTTGTTTTCTTTGATTAGCGTCGTATTCCTGCTTATAGAAAGGATAACCAAAGATCAACCGTGGACCATTTAACGCTTCCCAGTTGTCGTCGTACATTTTTTGAGAAGATGGCAAGAAGCCATATATATATATATATATATGTATGTATGTAATTCTACTGGACACACGGAAGTGTTTGAAAAGCAGTTTTGTGAATAAGATGGAACGAAAGCTTACTTGTAAGAACTAATTTGTATCCAGGCTGTTTATAGGTTCGATATACGCATTATGGATGAGATGACAAGAAGTAACTGTTTTTGTTACATAATGATTTGGTAAGAAATACGAGCTAGAAATGTAGAATCATGAGTGTTCTTTTGTCGGAGGATAACCTAACGTAGTTAGTCCGTGATTACAACCCTCATAGGAAGGTGCACCGCCTGCAGCCTACAACTTGAGGAATCGAAGTCCTAGCGGCTTGGTGAAAACCGTAGGAATAGACCCACATGAGGCCGACGATGCTGTGGATTACGTTTGTGCCCATAAAGTCTGAATCAATAGAAAACTTATATATATATATATATTTTTCTTCAATCTTTTACAATTGTTTTAGCCCTACATGGTTAATTAATAACATAACAAATTGCAATGATAAAATACGAAATGCTTACAAATCTACTTGTCACTTTTTTTTTTTTTTTTGAGAACCTTAGTGTACAAAGGAGATTAGTAGAAGATAAGAAATGAATGTTCTTAATTGATTTAAACTAGACAATAATATACACTGAGAGTAAATTTTTTGAAATATAATAAAAGATTGTTTTCTTTGTTATGAAAGACCCACTTAAGCAATGTTGCGCTATTGTCTTCTAAAAGAAAGGGAAAAAAAAATGCCATGGTTGAAAAATCCAAACTAAATAGCAATTCAAAGGTAAATCGACAACGAGGTTGATACAAAAGGAGCTATAGATGGCATATCAGGCCGAATGGTTTTGAGGCCCACGGACATTGGACCTATATTGTTAAGCCCACATAGGCCTCAAAACTTAAACCCCACTCAATTTGCACCAGCAGAGAGAAAATATTTGTCACAACACCACAATATGATACTAAACCCATACGAAGTTAAAGAGTTTAGACTTACTTTAAATGAATTTGGATCATAAAGGGTCAAACTCATCAAATACGATTAAATAAAAGGTTAAACCCACACAAACTCACCAATCCGCAACCGACATAAAATAACCCATTTAATAAATATATCATATATAAAATAACCCATTTAATAAATATATCATATATGAGTTGATACGAATACGATCCATAAATTATCTATTTATAATCTCAAATATTTTTATATTATTGTATATATTACATAATGTTTTACTATTTTTAATTTTAAGTTTTCAAAATTTAAAATTCAAATATAAAATATATCTTTTATTATATATATTTTAAAATTTTTTAACATAGAAAATAAAACTTAGTTTTTACTTTTGTTTCTTTAATTTTTTATTACCTCTGCAGTTTTACTCTCTGCCTTTCCTCCCCTCACCCCGTCAACCTTCGCAACAGTTTTGTTTCTTTAATTTTTTATTACCTCAGCAGTTTTGCTCTCTGCCTTCCTTCCCCTCACCCTTTACCCCGTCGACCTTCAAAATTTAAAATTCAAATGTAAAATATATCTTTTATTATATATATTTTAAAATTTTTTAACATAGAAAATAAAACTTAGGTTTTGTTTTTGTTTCTTTAATTTTTTATTACCTCTGCAGTTTTGCTCTCTGCCTTCCCTCCCCTCATCCCGTCGACCTTTGCAACAATACGGATAGTCGCCTTCACCCTGTCGCCCTCCCCTCTTCTCCTTCACCCCGTTGACCTTTACAACAAAACAGCTAGTTGCCCTTCATCCCGTCGCGGTCGCCCCCCTCCCCTCACCTTATCACCCTCTCCTTCCCCTCCCCTCACCTCACCCTGTTAATCTTTGCGACAACACAGTCAATCGACGTTGCCCCCCTTCCTTCCCCTCACCCCTGCCCCTTCCTCCCCCTTCCCCCCTCCCTTCTCATTACCTCGCATCATTGCCCTCCCCTTTCCTCGTCCCGTCGACCTTCGCAACAACACGGCCAATAACCCCTCACGCCATCATCGTTGCGCCTCCCACCATGACATTACATTTTTTTTTTAACTTAATTGCATATAACATGAAACAAGAGTTATTAGAGTTAATAAAATACAAATAATATGAATTTTAAAACTTTATAAGTAAATTTCAATTGTTTTTTTATAAAAGAAAAGATATTACCTATTAAATATGTCAAAATATCACAATCATATTAAATAAGTTATTATTATATTTATATTTAATTTAAACAGGTTATTTCTGGTTGACACGATTAACATGATTAATAAATAAATTAGGTTTAGATTTAAAATTTTGACACAAATATTAAATAGGTCGAGTTTGGATTTAGTATAATAGTATCAACTAAGGAATATAACACGACACCATAACACAAATTATCAGCCCCAGAGAAAAATGTAGAGATGAGAAACAAGAGTGTGGAAAAGAAGGATTTTGTTGTTCTTTAATGTTATTTTTGGTTTATCTTAGGAAAGAAAACTTTTATTATTTAGTATTACAAGTGAAAGTGGGAGAAAACAAATAGTATGGTTTTCAGAATTACTAATTTACAGTTAAGTAACTTCTTAGTCAAACTTTTCGCTCAAAAGTTTTCTATCACTTTTCTCCCCAATTTTGATGAGATCAGAAAGTGTAGGCTCTCTCATGTTTTTATTTCCTTCCAAAAATCACTTCGACCAAACATTATAAATTCTCAATTTTTCACTCAAACTCCTTTCACCCTCGTCCTTCCCTCCGCTTTTCATCCTTACTATACTTAGCATTATAGAAACATCTTAGCCATTAAAATCCATGTCAAAGATGAGATATTTATATGGCAATCTTGAGAATTGCTCTCATGATGTGAATTGTGAACAATATTATTGATAATTTCTCCCATATACTTGCTGCAGATTTCCATGAACTAGAAAGCTTTTATACAAGGACCCGAGTCATGACAATAGCACATAGAATTTAGATCTCTACAGCTTAATCCACTCCAAGGCAAACAAACCTTGTGTGCTAGACCATTATCTCAAACACAGACCTAGTCTTCTTGTAACAATGGATTAGCTATAGTTGCAACAGTAATGTGGTGTTCTGGTTCTGGTTCAAATCCGTTTTTGTTAAGAGTGTTTAATGTTAAACTTCACATATAAGATATTCTCAAATCGAGAAGAAATGGTCATCCACTATAAGACCAGCCAAAACTGTCAGCACTGTGGACATCTTTTGCCGGAATTCACAAATGCACATGGTTCAGAAACATCACACTTTCTGTCTTAGAAATCAACGTGTGAAAGAGGCACGGATAGGGAAAGTTCAATTGTGTACATTCAGATGGGATGGTAATGGTATGATCCAAATGGAACTATTTCTCTCATATCTTGAGCGTTGAGATGAAAAATGAAATACAATCACCCAACAACAGAATCCCCACTCAATTAAATAAGAGCAAAACAAAAGTGTCAAACAAATTATGAGCTGATCATGGAGAGAGAATTTAATTTTCATGAGATGAAAAAACAAAAAAAGCAACCCATTAAAGAGACTAGCGATTCAGATATGCCTGCAGGCAAAATTTCCTCAAGTTGTCTCAAACTAAGGAAAAATACTATTAACTCCAAACAACAACATCAAAGATTCCATGGAATAATGCTTTGAACATACTGGTATATAAACACCAGTACCTTTTAGCAGAACGAAATTGTTAACTCAACTCAACACTTAATTATCCTGCTTGTTGTGCAAATATAATAGGGAGAAGAAAAAACAATGCTCCAATGGAAACTAATTCAAGAATTACATTAAACTAATAATATCTATGGTCTATGATTTTGAGAATTGGAGAAGAAACAAAAACAACGTCCCAAAGTGCCCAACGCCAGACGTTGGAGCTAAAAGAGAACAATCTAATAAACCCAGAAAAACAAAAACAAAAACAAAAAAAGAGTATCATTATATCAGAGCACATGGCTGAATTCCATATAATTTTTTTTTTCTTTCCCTTTCGAGAACCCTTTTCCTCCCAAATTTCCCTTATTCCCTTCCCCCCATAATTTCCGCTCACTCTGAGCGATTGGCGTACCTTTCGACCTTCTCGTCGTTGAGATTGATACCGACCATGGCCTCTCCCAATCCGCAGCTAACGTCAGCGAGAACATCCGGGTCGCTGTAGTGCGTGACGGCCTGGACGATGGCCCGGGCCCGCCTAGCCGGGTCGCCGCTCTTGAAGACTCCGGACCCGACAAAGACGCCGTCGCAGCCGAGCTGCATCATGAGGGCGGCGTCGGCGGGAGTGGCGACACCGCCGGCGGCGAACTGGACGACGGGGAGCCTGCCGAGCTGCTTGGTCTGCATGACGAGGTCGTAGGGGGCGGCAATCTTCTTGGCGAAGGCGAAGACCTCGTCATCGTCCATGTTGCGGAGGACCCTGATGTCGCCCATGACGGACCTGACGTGGCGGACGGCCTCGATGACATTGCCGGTGCCCGCCTCGCCCTTGGTGCGGATCATGGCGGCCCCCTCGCGGATGCGGCGGAGGGCCTCGCCGAGGTTGCGGCAGCCGCAGACGAAGGGGATCCGGAAGTTGTGCTTGTTGATGTGGTTCTCCTCGTCGGCGACGGTCAGGACCTCGCTCTCATCGACGTAGTCGATGCCGATTGCCTCAAGGATCTGGGCCTCCACAAAGTGGCCGATGCGGGCCTTGGCCATGACGGGGATGGTCACGGCCTGTTTGATCTCCTTGATGAGCTGGGGGTCGCTCATGCGGGCCACGCCGCCTTGGGCGCGGATGTCGGCGGGGACCCGCTCAAGGGCCATGACAGCGCAGGCCCCGGCCTCCTCAGCAACGCGGGCCTGCTCGGCGTTCACCACGTCCATTATCACGCCGCCGCGGAGCATCTGGGCCAGCCCCACCTTCACCGAGAACGGCGACTTCTTCGCCGTCTCGTATATGGCGCCGTTGCCATAGACGGTGACTACTCCGGTGTCAGCCATTTACAGAGGAGAGAGAGTGAATGAAGAAGAAAAGGGATGAGAACGCTGATGCAGGGAGAGAAATAGAGAGAGAAACAGGGAGAGATTGAGGCGGAGAAGGAGAGAATGAGGGAAGGGTGGTGGAGATTCAGTGGCGTATATAAGTGGCTAGGGATTTACTAGTGGCTCTCTTCGCTCAATCTCTCATTTCTTTTTTTAAATAAATAATTAAAAAAAAAAGATCAGAAATCTTCCAAATAAAATAAAAGTTTTTTTTTAGAATAAATAAAATTATAGTTATATAAAAAGAAAAAAGTGAAATGTTACAATAATTATAAATAATGATCCCAACAGATACTGTCCAGTGGTACGGTGGGTGGAGATTATTTTTGGCCATGTTTTAATCCTTTTTATTATTAAAATGTTTTGAGTTGTTCGTTTCTTTAGATTTTTCAAATGAAGGAAAAGTCTATTTAAAAAATGAAGGAAATTTGAGTGCTCAAGCTTGAGAATGAAAAATTATCTTGTAAAAATAATGATTATGTAAAAAATACAAAAGGGTTATTTGTAGAACTGCTATTTAAAAAGGACGTATCTAACTTCAGGTATTGTTTGAAAAATAAATTACATTTTAATTTTACTTAAATACAATATAATTTTACATCAAACACAAATTTTACAACAATATTACGAAAATAATTACTATTTAAAATATTTTTAAAACAATCACATCAACTTTTTAACTCTACTATTTATTTTTACTTTTAATAATCACATCAACTTTTCAACTCTAAAATACTTTTCATCCAAACACACATTTCATTCAAATACAAAATAAATACTTTTTAACCAAATACAACATTCAAAAAAAAATTTCATTTAAATACAATCAAAATGCAATACGTTTACCAAACATCCCCTCAGTTTTTAAATATCTAATTAGGTTAGAGGATTAAAAATTTAAATAGAAGGATAAAAATAGAAAAATATATCTAATTAAAGAGTTGTTCTCACAATTTTCTCAATATATCTAATAAAATCAACGTGATAGATGAGATTTTATATATTTTTTAAATAAAATTTATGGAATAGAGATGAGGTTTGATTTAATGCATCGATTTTTTTGTAACTTTAGGATTGGGATAGAATTAAAATTTATAGAATAGATGAGGTTTGATTTGGCACACAGGTGGTTTTTATCTTTGGGATCAGGATAGAATTTTTTGCTAATATTCATACTATAGTTATATGTAGATTTTAAAGCAATAATCAGAAGATATTAGATAATTTTTTTTATTAGAAAAAAGGGAAATTAGATAAGCAGGTGCTAATGCTGTGTTTTGTGAATCTAGTTTTCCTTAATTAGCATTCTATTTATTGTCCTTTTTTCTTTTCCCATTCACTCCAATTTCCAGAACTGGTTTTTTTAATAAATAATTTCCGAAAACAACAATTTTGTTTACGCAACTATCCGTGCCACCGTCATAGTCTCGATTACCACATCGTTATTACTATTTACAACGCAAACGTTTTCAGCCACGCTGCCTCGGATGATTTTTGTCATAAAACTGCTTTCCCTAAAATAATAATAATAATAATTAAGGACTTCTGTAATGGCTAAACTATTTTATTTAATAGTGTAAAAATTATTCATCCTCAAATTGAAATTCAAATATTAGAAAGAGCTAAAATCCATTCAATTAAAATAAAACCTTTTACATAGAATATCAAAACCCATTAGTAGATCTATAATAATAATAATAATAATAATAACAACTCATTATTGGTAAGAATGTCAATGAGACTAAAGGTGAGTTTCCGATAGCATTGATGGTGTGGAGAGGTCGAAGACATATTTGCAATGGAGGTTGCATGAAACCGTGACAACGGATGCGAGAGAACCGTGGCCGACATTTGTCCCTTACGGGTGGCAAACCTGGAACATAGGCAAATTCAAAAAGGCTCATGAGGCGGAGGGGAGCCTGCAATTTGAGCGACGATGTCAACGCTGGCAATGTGGGCATTAGGCAGTCAGCAACTCACGATTGCATTGGAAGCCATCGTCAAGGATCTAAGTTTGATGAGATTCCATCATTGTTGTTGTGGTCTCTCATGGCCGTGGATCGTCTTAGGGCTGCCTTTGCCTAACCCAACTGACTTTTCTATCGATAAGTTTGGGAGGACAAGGTGGTGATAGGGTGGTCGACGGAAGGATTGCTAGACTTTTTTTATTTGAAAATGTTTTTTTTTTTTATGTTTTGTAAAATAGTAATCATGTGTGGTAAGTTTTAAAATTTTTTTGTGTATCTTTTTTATATTAACCATCTAAAAGTAATTTGATGGCTCAAAATTTTTACACTATCAACCGAGTAAAGTAATTTTACCCCATTATAGCATTAGCATAACAATAATAATAAAACATGTTTTTTAAAATAAAAAAATTTGCACTTGTCATGTTTAGCCTGGTGAATAAAAACCAAGAAAATAAGATTTAAAAAATCCATAAGACACAAGATTTATGGTTAATACCTCATTTTATTAAAAAACATAGAGTTTTAATTTAATTCTTTATATTATTATTGTCTAATTTTTTATAGATAATAAATTAATCTTTGAATTAAAAATTTTTGCAATTCACCCCTCAAATTTCAAAATTTATTAAATTTTAAAAATCTAGTATTTACTTTAATTATTTTTTAAAAATTATTATTTACTAGAATTTCTCATTGTATTAATAATCCTATCAACTTTTCTAATAAAACATAATCGTAGAAAACTGTTCATATAATATGTCAAAAATCGTCCGTGATTTTATATTCATGATCAAAATAATAATTGATATAACAATTTTAAAACTTACAAGTCAATTCTCAAAATTTTATTATAAAGTAGGAATGATGATTTGAGACTAGTTAGCATTCTCGTCAAACTCATTCTTTCAAAAAGACTAGAAGAGAAGTCAAACACGACACCACTCTTTCAAAAGGCTCGGACTTACATTTTCACTTAAAAAAGTACAAAAGTGCATTATTCATGTCTTGATATAATGGAAATACCAATGTTCAAACATAAATTTTTACCATAACTTTGTTTTGTTGGGAAAATCAAACAAAGAATGGCAAAGGTGCAGAGGCTGGCGATAGGAGAACCGAGGAAGGCCGCTCGTTCACGATTTGTACCGGTTTCCACACAAATCTTCGTCTAAAAAATTATAAATTATGTTAAGGAAAAACAAAAGTCATTGTTTTTAGTCCAAATCGAAACCCATCTGGCTTCCACAAGTTTCTCTATTGGCCATCCAAAAGGCCACATAGGCCTCTTTTTCTGTTTACTTCCCTGTGGACTGTGGCTAGTGGGTGGGTAAGGATGACCATAAACAAGAGGCTGTGAACTTGTGATGATAACTTCCCTTTTTATATCACTCCCATCACTTTCCTTTTCCTTTTTCTTCCGTCAGTCCCATGTATCTCAACCATTGTATACACTTTTTTTTTTTTTTTTTCTCCTCATTAGTGAAGACTATTAAATTTGAGATCCTGAAGTGTTTGTTTTTCACTTTGTCACCTTTTGTGTCCCCATTCTGAAAGAAAAGATTCCATTTTACTTGCTCTCCAAGAACCAACTGCCGCCGCCCATGACACATGGGAAAATTTCAAATATATATCAAGAAATGCTAAAACTTAGATCTACGACACAAATTCAAGTTTATCATTAACATTTTTTTTATTAAAAAATATTGAAAAACATTAATAATATTAAACATCACTATTAAAAAAAATCTGATGGTATAAAATTCATAAATATGATACAATTTTTATTAGTAATATTATTTAAAACCAATGGTGTCCTAATAATTTTCTTTTGCATTCCTCACCCGTATTTATTGTTTTTAAATAGGATCCACAGAATAGAATCATAAAGCCTACAAAATGGTGTCTCATTTGAGTAGTAAATCACTATTAAAAAAAAATCTGACGATATAAGATTCATGAATATGATACAATTTTTATTAATAATATTATTTAAAACAAATGGTGTCCTAAATAATTTTCTTTTGTATTTCTCACCCGTATTTATTGTTCTTGAATAGGATCCACAGAATAAAATCATAAAGCCTACAAAATGGTGTCTCATTTGGGTAGCCCAAGTTGGTATCAACCAAACCCATCAAGTAAAATGAAGTTCATGTACCAAATTCTTTTGAATCAATGCCATATGTACGAAATAATTACTGATTATAGTAATGAAAAAACGACTTGCAACAGAGAGTTACCACAATATTGTTTTCAACTTCCAATGCTTGTGTATGGTTTCAGCTTCATATCTTCTATATCCTTGATTGTTTTTCTTCTTTGTTGTACCCAATTATTGAGGAGATCACCATCCGCCGGCTGGAGAGAGCAAGGGGGGTTTGGAGAAGCGTACGCTGTTGATTTTTTGAGTAGTTTTCGTTGTTTCGGGTCAGCGAGACATAGTATGGATTCAGTGCACACTTCAAGCGCAGAAGATGGTCGGACTGGCTTAAACTTTTGTAGCTTTGAGTACTCGTTGATGAGGTGAAACATGTAGTCATAGACCCGGTTCATGCTTAGGCTTTCCATAAACTCCTGCCCTCCTTTTGCTATTGTCCTCGCCTGCTTAGCCAGTGTCAAAAACATTAATAGTAACAAAATAAATTTTTAATCATCGTTTAGGTCTTGGAATTCAATTAAAGTTCAAAAAATGAAAAATCTCAATTTGACTAAGAAGATTCGGAATATCCCCATGCTAGCCAAATGATGTTTGACGTGGTAATGGTCCTGTGGTCATCGTGGTTCATAACTTATTATGTGCGTGTCATTTTCCCTACCACCTTTTTTTTTTTAATAATTTTTAATGGTGGTGCAGAATTGCAGTAATGTGACTGTGGTATCATTTTCTGCTGACAAACGGTTGAGAAATTCAGCAAGTGGGAATCTTGATTGCCATTTACCACTAACTATAAGTATCAACCACTACTACTAACCACTGCAATTAACAAACAGGTCTAAATAAAGGAGCAACATATATAAGTACACACACACACACACACACACACACACATATATATATATATGAACAAGTATATGCATATACCTCAGATGGGTGGGCATTGCCCCACTCAACAGCGTATTTTATGGAGGGGCATAAATCAGTTGAGGAGATGGGCCAGTAATTTTTCTTGGGAATGAGGCCACGGCTGAAAAAATCTTCGTATTGTGGGGATATTATTAGTGCAAGAGAACCACAAGATAGGATATATTTCAGGCTCACAGACCAAGCATAGCCTTCAGCGTAGATTTTATACCTACAGGGAGAAAGAGAGAATAATGCCAAGAAATTGAAGTGGCTCAATGCATAACGCTTATGAATATACCCACTACTTAGTAGTGCGACACTCTGAAAGATAATATGAGTTTGAAGACTTGAACTAAAAATATCACACTAGAAAACTCCTAAAAGACCAAAAGGTTCCCTTTTTTTTTTCCTACGCAATTTCTCTCAAAATTATGATTTTCACTTCATTAAGAACTATTTGAAGATCGGTTTCTTTGCCATACTGTATAGACAATTTATTATTATAAAATCATCAGTTTAGGACGTTAAACGTTAATTTGTTTTGTCAAGATTATGTTTTTCACCTCAGCTAGAACTATTGGAAGGCCGGTTTCTTTGTCGTTCTGTATAGACAATTTATTATTATGAACTTATCAGTTTAGGCTATCAAATGGTGATTTGTTTTGTCAAGATTATTATTATCACCTCAATGATTGTTGGAAGGCAAGTTTCTTTATCGTATTGTATAAACGATTTATTATTATAAAATTATCAATTTAGGCCGTTAAATGTTGATTTGTTTTATCAAAAATATGATTTTCACCTCAACTAGAACTATTGGAAGATTGATTCCTTTGTCATAATGTATAGACTATATACTAGGCTTTAGATGATGAAATAATCAGTTTAGACCGTTTAATGTTTACTTCGTCAAGAGTATGATTTTCATCTCAGCAAAAACTATTGGAAGACTGGTTTTTCTTTGTCATACTATATAGATAATTTAGTATTATGAAATTATCAATTTAGGCCATCAAATGTTGATTTGTTTTGTGAAGATTATGATTTTCACCTCAACTAAAATTATTGAAAGATTAGTTTCTTTGTCGTAATGTATAGACAATTTATTAGGTTTGAGATGATGAAATTATCATTTAGAGCACCGAATGTTTGTTTTGTCAAGATTATGATTTTCACCTCAGCTAGAACTATTGGAAGGCTGGTTTCTTTGTCGTGCTGTATAGACAATTTATTATTATAGAATTATCAGTTTAGACCGTCAAATGTTGATATTGTTTTGTCAAGATTATGATTTTCACCTCAATTACAACTATTGGAAGATTGGCTTCTTTGACGTAATGTATAGTCAATTTATTAGGCTTTAGATGATGAAATTATCAATTTAGACTGTTGAATGTTTGTTTTGTCAAGATTATGATTTTCATCTCAGCTAGAACCATTGCAAGGCCAGTTTCTTTGTTGTTCTGTATAGACAATTACTTACTTTGAAATTATCAATTTAGGTTGTCAAATGTTGATTTGTTTTGTTAAAATTATGATTTTCACCTCAACTAGAACTATTGGAAGATTGGTTTCTTTGTCGTAATGAATAGACAACTTATTGGGTTTTAGATGATGAAATTATGAATTTAGATAGTTGAATGTTTGCTTTGTCAAGATTATGATTTTCACCTTAGCTAGAATTATTGGAAGGCTAGTTTCTTTGTTGCACTGCATAGACAACTCATTCGGCTTTGGATGATGAACTCATCAGTTTAGGCCTTCAAATGTTGATTTGTTTTGTCAAATGAGACTTGACACTAAATTTTTTAACGATTCATATCTTCTTTTACAATCATTTAATGCTTGTAAAAACGTTACACATACTAGGCATATCATAAGAGCTACCCTTTACCTTCAATCCATGGAAGGCATCAAAACTAGGAGGAAGTGTGCTTACCGGTTGTTACACTGGTTGGATAGTTTCGACTTTTCATAACCACGTTTTGCTTCTCCTTCCCAGTCCTGGTTCATAACAAAGTGGAAGACGTCTGTGAACATTCTAAGTTATCTATCTCCAGGGTTCAAGTGATAAGGTCATAAAAACCATCTGTTAACTTAACCTGACGCCAAATCTGCGCTCCCCATATCCTAGAATGGTTACAATTCAATAACTTGGTACGGATTGGGGAATCGACGTCTGGGTTTCCTTTCCAGTATGCACGGGGGTGCTTGTTTGTCCAACTCGTTCTTTTAGAACCACGCTTGATGTCTCTGAACTCCTCATCCCATGGATTCAGATTCGTCTCTGGCCTGCATAAGAATCATATTCCATAACATCAAAAGTACTGTTCTCATGAAGTCATATCCATGGCCATCATTAGGTTTTGTCACAAATATCACTTTTATGTTAATGAAATATATCTACGGCCTCGTTTGATTTACGAACTCAAATTTTTAAGTTTAGTATTGGTTTTTAAAAAAAGTTAATAAAAATTATAATTAAGTTAATCGATTTGAATCTAAAAATTTAATTTTATTCTAGTTCAATCTATAAACTAAACGAACATTAAAACTAACATGAAAGGCTTGAGAGGACTAGCTAAATATTTGATTTCTTTACATTTTAAAAAATAAAATTTTATTCATTATTTATATTTATTAAATTCGATCGACAAGCATATTAAAATTAACCGACCATATGACATGATTTAATCTTTGTGGGACACATTCACTGTATAATGCTAACAAACACAGTTGATATTAACACCATCTTTAATAAAAATGGACAATAATTTTAAATCTTAAGTAGCTCGATGAGTGTTGGTAAGTATTATTCATTTTCATGACATATGCACGTGAACCAATATTTTATTTTAATAAAATACCAACCACGAGTGCCTTAAACCATATAATTTGAAAAAAAAAAAAAAAAAAAAAAACTTAATGTGACAAGGCTATTAATATTATACAACAAACTCTTATGACAAAGCTCTATGTTTGATTGTCACACTAATATAAAGTGCATACTTGAATAAAATAACAGAACTAATATCATGTTTGGTAAATAAATTTTGGCACTATAAAAACTAATTTTACACCAAACGTACAGTTTTACATTCAAATACAATTATTTTCAATATTACTACGAAAGTAATTACTATTCAAAAGTTTTTTAAAACAATCACATCAACTTTTTAACCCCAACTATTTATCTCTACTTTTATCAACCACATCAACTTTAAAATACTTTTCATTCAAATACATATTTTATTTAAATACAAAACAAATACTTTTAAATCAAATTTAACATTAAAAAAAATTATATTCAAACATAATTAAAACGCATTACGTTTACCGCCCTTAACCATACATAACAAAGCGCTGCACAACAAAGATAACCTTTATTAAGAAAAGAAGGTTAAAAGAAAAGGAGGAAACAAAAAAAAAAAAAAGGCAGAGACTGAAAATTCTAATTTCTTACCAACCCCAGAAGGACCAATCAGGAAAGGGGATGTCAAAGTGAGCCTGGGTGGTGCAATACCGGAAGAGAGGCAAAGGAAACGACTCATGTTGGGTCCGGTTAATACTGGGCTTGTCCATGCAATCAAACACCATATCAACATCAGGAACCATCCCAGGGTACCACCTGAGAAGCTGCAACAGGCCCCAGATCGTGAACGCGGCTCGGCTCTGCACGCAGGCGTAGTACATATCAACGAACAGTCTGCCTCCGATGATCACTGCCCGGAACGCCGCGATTTCCCGGGCCTCCTTCAAATGGGCAGCCGAGATTCCGGTCCGGGCCCAGGGCTCGAGATCGCGGTGGATCCAACGGAAGAACTCGGGGCATTTGTGAGCGGTCGAATCGGGTTCGGAGCGACGGCGTTTCGTATCGGCGGCGTAGGTGCTGCAGGTAAGGTAGGAGCAACGAAGGATCTTGTAGACGCGAGAGCGGCGAGACTCCTCGGAGAAGGTCTTGGGCGGGAAGAGGTGCCACGGGGTTGGCTCCAGGTTGTGTCCGACGACGGTCTTGGTCTGCGCTGCGAAGTCGTCCACCTGTTCGATGAAATGCCGAAAAGAATCAGAACTGAATGAAAAAAACCAAAAAAAAAAAAAAAACATGTAGAGGAGGTGGTTGAATTGTGAAACCTTGTAGAGGACGAGAACGGCGAGGGAGAGGAAGGCGAGTCCGGCGACGGAGGGGAGGAGATAGGACGGCGATCGGGGCATGTTTCTGTTCTTTGGCAACACCATGGCACGAGCCATGCTGGAGCATACCGGAGCTTGTGCGCGTGGTGGTTTTGTGATGAGTTGAGTCGCCACTTTTTAGTGAAAGTTTCCACCTTCTAAGCCAGATTTTATGGAGTTTGGGCCCTACCAGTATCCAGTGATTTGACCACGTGCAAGAATCACCCATGTCCGTAACCGTCGATCCATTCTAACAAGTCTGAGTTTATGGTTCTACTGATCACCAACTCAAGCCAATGCTGACACTTTGCACACATCCTTTGCTTATTTCACTTATTGCTGTTTTTATTTTTCTTTTTTGTTTGGTCTGAAATTTTGCTTCTTTTTTTAGTATTGAGGGTGGTTATTATCCCTTTCTTATTTCGTTAAAAGAAATGTCCTGTGGTTTTTTTTTTTTTTCCATTCAATCATTTGAATACAATTCTTTTTTAAATATTATATTTGATTAAAAAGTATTTATTTTGTATTTAAATAAAATATGTATTTAGATGAAAAGTATTTTAGAGTTGAAAAGTTATATGATTGATAAAAATAGAAATAAATAGTTAAGGTTGAAAAGTTGATGTAATTGTTTTAAAAACCTTTTAAATAGTAATTATTTTCATAATACTGTTGAAAATGATTGTATTTAAATGCAAAACTTTATTTTTAGTATAAAATTAGTATTCGTAATACCAAAATTTGTTTACCAAACGTGTTCTTAGTCACTAATTCAATTTCACGATCATTATAAAATTGGTAAAATATTAAAAATTCTCTCTCTCTCTCTCTCTCTTAACATAGTACTTATAGTGAAATACTTATTCTCTCTCTCTCTCTCTCTCAACATAGTACTTATAGTGAAATACTTGTACATAATATAGACATATGCGTCAAGATGAGTGAAATAGTTCCACTTCATAGCTGATAGCGCTCTTTGAGGAGATTTTTAGGGCAAATTGATATCTTTCTTGCTATCTTAGATGAACCTGTCTACCTCATCACCAAAAACGGCAATAGAGACGTGAAAATATGGTCATCAAGCGTAAAGGAAAAGAATCATGTAAAACATTTTGCTTATTATCAGTTATAACATGAAAGCTTGCATGTCTGTTTTCATACTGTACAAAAATATATATACACACACACACAGAGAAACTTCAGCCACAAGACCGTTTGTTTCAAGCGTAGAAAAGGAGAACTTCAGTATGTTGACCAACCAACTTTGGAGCTTTCCAATAAAAAAAGCTTGCGGAAACTAATTGAGAAACTTATATGCATCTCTGACTAAGTATGGGACTCTACAAACATGTACAAATGTATTCCATTCTGTGAGTGAAAGAATGCCTCCAGTGGACCCTAAGGAGTTGCAACATGGAGAGACTATAAAAGACTGACTCCTATCGACAGTTCAAGGTGCGTAAATGGATCTAAATTTCCTTATCTGCCTACGGCGCATGGCACAATCACCACCCACGTCAAAAATGCTGCAAAGAGAACAGATTTAAAATTTGACTTCTAATAAAATAAAAATCCAAATACTAAATATGCTATAGCAATGTTGCATTTCTTAGAACAATTGTAGAAGTTGTTATTAATAATGCCTAATGAGCTGAATGGGATTGGACATCAGAAACAAGTACAACTATCTGACTAGTTTCAGCCCACTATCCGTCATACAAATTATGTATAATTCATTCTGATTCTATAAATTATTATGCTTGAACACAGTGAAACATGTCATATTTAAACAAACTGAAAGCAGTGAGATTGATTTATGCAGTACCTTTTCCACAAGTATGGCAGGTAGCAGAATGTCCACAAGGAAGGAAGAAGACGTCTCTTGGAGAATCAAAGCAAACGGCACAAATAAGCACACGAGGATCATTACTGGAGCTGCTGCTCCCTTCATTTGTTGTCAAACCTTCCAAGGAATTTTCTGGATCCTCTTCATCATTGGAAAGAAAAACATATGATGATCTGAGACTTGAAACATCAGTGTCATTGGGCGCCAGCAATGGGGCTTGCTCTGGCTTCATCTCCCTTGACCGCAATTCTTCTGTGATTCGTGACTTGTAACAGCCTAGTAAGGTCACTACTGTGATCATGGTCACTAAACCTGTGTGAAGAAATGGGACAAATGCAAAGGAGATCAGTTAGCTTTTTTTTTACTTCTTAGATTTGTCATCCAAAAATAAATGTTTAATGCAAAAAAAAAAAAACACTGTCATGATGGCAAAAGCAACCCATCTTGGTCCATAAGACAGTTTGACATACCAGTCATAACCTAGTGGAGACTGCAAGAATTAAAACACATTTAAACTCACAAATCGAGAAGCTTAATATTCAGCATGAAACCTGCAGGAGGTTCTAATTTCCTTTTTGGTTAAGTAACGGAAAAAAAGGCAGAAAATGAGAACTTATAATTTACCTCGTTGTGAGCCGGACATGTTAAGACAGCAACTTGTGTCCCTAGAGCAGAAAGCTTAAAGCTACATAGATGGTTTACAAGGGAGCACTTGTAGTAGGCTTCGGTTGTGTTGTACAGAACAGCTTTTATAGTGAAAACCATCTCTATCTGCATGATGTCATAGAATACATGTTCCTTATCATTAAGAAAGTTCTTGGCAACTAAATAATTCTTCCTTTTTTTTTTTTTTTTTTTGCCCCTTCTGCATTGGCATTGAACTGTCTTCTATAATCCAAGATAGAGAATATTTGCAAGATTTACCTCCACCTCTGTAGAGAAAATGTTCCCCACGGCAATGTAGTAGCTGGAAGACTCCATAATTTCCTGTTTGATCTTGCCAATTCCTGTGGAGTCAACTTATTTAGAAAGGCCTGATCCGGTGCCAAATAGGAAATTTCAAAAGTTTCAGCTCATGTGAGTCTCACCATGGATTAAATGAAAAGACAATGTTGCATTAAGATCTGATGGATCATTTATCCAATCATCCAGGCTGTCTCTTCCTGCAAGTTTGGACAAACTTAAACACTGGAAACACGCAATGATTTCAAGGCTTAGCCCAAAAAAGAGGAAAAAGAGGGACAAAAAGAGAAAAGAAATAAAAGTTTGTGATTTGGCACATGTTATTGATTGAGTAGTTGGAATTTACCTTGGACAATTACAAGCATTACAGTTTGGCAACTTGTGGATTTCACATGGAATAGGATATCTATTCTAGACCCTTTGTTTAAATAATACAGCCATTCCTGAAACAGGAAAATTCAACTTAGTATTTGTTCACACAAATTATATTCTTACAACTAAGTACCAAAAAAGAGAGAAAAAAAAAAAAAGTTCCAAAGATCTTACCTCATGATGATTCGTTGGTACAGAAGTGTTGTGAGCTTCAGTCCAAGTTTCCTGATCTAGATGAGGAGCTTTTTGGAAGCCATAAAACACTGGTTCGGGTCTTGTCTCGTGCGGCTCTGCTACCCGTTTTAAGGCCAAAAGAGGCTACACAAAATACCCATTATTTGTGGCAGGAACAGGAAAAAAAAGGAAAAAGAAAAAAGAAAAAAAGATCAAACAACACTGATAATAGATTGAATAGCAGTGAACCACCTCAATGGATCGCACAAGAAGGGAGTTTGTTTCTATCAGGCGTGAGCAATTTGGGCCCAGTTGTACTTCCGAAGGTCGAAAATAAGCAGAATACAAAAGCACAGATACTGCTGACAAGAAAATGGTATACATACACATATATATATATATATAGACACACATATAACCAAAAGAAATCAAAAGAAGACAAAGTGAATCAGAGAGAAATTCAATAACCAATTAAAACTTGGAAGTTATGAAAAGGCTCTGTTTCGTAAAATGATTGAAGAAGAAACACTGAATCAATTTGTCTAAAGAACTGAGAAAGAAACTGACGCCAAAACCAAAACGTAAGCAGAATTACAAAGCCGATGATTGCATCCTTCCGAGCTCGTGCTCCTATCGCAACTTCAGACCCTGATCTGTTCAGTCGAGGAGACGGGATTGGACTCTGCCGCTGTGACTGTTCTTGGCCTTGAGTTTGCTGAGGATCATCGTCTTGATTCTCAGGCAGTTCGCTTTCTTCTATTTCTTGGGCCTGAGAAGTCGACGGCTGAGGTTGAGGAGAAGGCATTGAACTCTGCTCCTGTTGCTGTTCTTGGCCTTGAGTTTGCTGAGGATTGTCGTCTTGATTCTCCGGCAGTTCACTTTCTTCTATCTACTGTGCTTGAGAAGTCGATGGCTGAGGTTGAGGAGACGGCATTGAACTCTGCTCCTGTTGATGTTCTTGGCCTTGAGTTTGCTGAGGATTTCCATCTTGATTCTCGGGCAGTTCGCTATCTTCCATTTCTTGTGCTTGAGAAGTCGACGGCGGAGGTTGAGGAGACTGATTTGAACTCCGCTCCTGTTGATGTTCTTGGCCTTGAATTTGCTGAGGATTGTCTTCTTGATACTCGGGCAGTTCGCTTTCTTCCATTTCTTGTGCCTGAGAAGTCGATGGCCGGCTGAGGAGACGGCATTGAACTCTGCTCCTGTTGCTGTTCTTGGCCTTGAATTGTTGAGGAATGTACTCTTGGTTCTCCGGCAGTTCACTTTCTTCCGTTTCTTGTGCCTGAGAACTCAATGGCTGAGAAGAGGAAGACGAGACATCGCCAATTGTTATCGTAGCAGCAGCAGCAGAAGAAGGAGAAGGTGGTAATGATTCCGCTAGGGTGGGATCTTGGTGTGTTTCTTGATCTTCCATGCTAAGAAGATGGCCAAGCTTGGTTAATGCAAAACGAGAGGACTCCTCGATGAGATTATGAACTATAGTGAACCAGAGTTTAACGTGAATGACAAAAAAGAAATTGGATTTAGAATGAGTAAGTGAAGAAGCGAGTTCTTAAATACGCGTCTCGGAATAGCTCTATATGGTGTTGATTTGGAGGAGTGGGAATCCAGTGCATTGCAGACTTGCAGTCCTCGCCCTTCAAGGGTGTCACCACTGAGATGTTGGAGTGGGAGAATTAACATGACTTCATCAACTATAAGCGTCAAATATTTCCACATGTGATTGATAATATGCAAGGTGAATATTATAGTGGCTTACAACTTAATGGTAGTTTTTCTTCTTTTCTTTTCTTTTCTTTTTATTTATTTATTTATTTTAAATGAATTTGATGGAAGTTTTTCACTCTACCCTTAACAAAACTCTCTTTTAATTATGACTCTAATTAAAGTACGTTAATGGTTTTTTTTTTTTTTTCCCCTCTTTCCTTCTTTAAAGTACATGTTAAAGACTTTTCTTTTAACTTTTCTTTTAACGAACATTGTTAACCAAAGCTACTCTTATGATTGCAATTATGATCTAACAGGAAATTTAGGTTTCAGATCACTAAAAGACCCTAATTTATAATAAAACTATCTATTTTTACCGAAAAGAAAATTTTCTTTTTATTTATCCAAAAAATGAAAGAAAAAGAAAATGATTATTCTTGTTTATACCCCTTAACATTGAGATCATTAATATTTTCTCTTTTGAAATTTAAAAACTCTCATTTCATTTTACCTAATGAATTTTGCATTAATCTGACTTAACCCCCTCGGTTAAAAATTCTATCTACTCTAATGTTGTTGTCCATCCTTGGCGTCCTTAGAGCTCGCAATTTTTTACAATACAATGGGTTGACATGAATATGACACGAAATTAAAAGGGTTTGGATTTTTTATAAATGGGCTTGGGTAAAAAACAAGTTGACATGATCAACACGATCAATAAATATGTCAAATTTGGGTTTATCTTTTAATACAGATTGACACAATTAACTATATATATTATTTTTAACTTGATTATATATGATATAAAATAAGAGTTTTTATAATTAATAAAATACAAATAATACAAATATTAAAGTTTTATAAGTAAATTTCAACTATTTTCATAAACTATATTATTTTACAGATTGACACAATTAACTATATATATTATTTTTAACTTAATTATATATGATATAAAACAAGAGTTTTTAAAATTAATAAAATACAAATAATATAAATATTAAAGTTTTATAAGTAAAATTCAACTATTTTCATAAAAGAAAAGATATGTTAAGTAATAAATATGTCAAAATATCACAATCATATTAAAGAAATTATTATTTTATTCATATTTAATTTAAACATATTAATTCAAGTTAATGAGTTTAGATTTAATATAATAATATCAATTATGAAGTATAACATAATTACACAAATTACCAGTCATAGGTATACCCTTAGGAGGCATTTGGTAAACACATTGTATTTTAATTGTATATGAATGAAATTTGTTTTTTGAATGTTATATTTGATTGAAAAGTATTTATTTTGTATTTGAATGAAATGCATGTATGGATAAAAAGTATTTTAGGGTTGAAAAGTTGATGTGATTGGTAAAAATAGAGATAAATAGTGGAGTTAAAAAGTTAATGTGATTGTTTTAAAAAACTTTTGAATAATAATTGTTTTCGTAGCACTGTTGAAAAATTTGTATTTAATGTAAAATTGTATTATATTTGAGTAAATTAAAATGTAATTTTTTTTGTCAAACAACACCTTAAAAACCCAAATCAGTAGAATATCATCTACATAATTTTATTAATTGATGTGGAAAAAAAAATTCAAATATTTCATTAATAGAAAATATTTATATCATTATAATAAATACAATGCAATATATAACATAAAATGTGACAAGCAAATGAGTAATCATACTACTCTTGAAATATTTTTAAAAAATTACAATGTTTCAATTAAACTCATCCCCTTGTAAACTTGCCACACATGTTGCAATGATGTGGAAGTAAGTGACCTGAGCCACTTCACACTGCATGGCCAAGCCCAAAAATGCAGGCCGAGCCCAGATGTCGCCCACTAGGAGTTTCAACATGGAAAACATCGAACAACAACGCCGACGGTGCACGTGTCAGATATCTATTGGCTAGATACACGACACTCCCTACCCTCTATTAAAATGAAAAATCTCCTTCCCCTGCCTCTACTCTGCTAAATCATCATCAACACTTCTATTTGCGAATTTGGGAGTGAAAGACCTTGCAGAAGAAGATGGCTAGAACGGCGTCGTTTCTTCTGTGTACTCTGTTTATCTTCGGAACCCTAACTCTCATCCAGGTAAATCAAACTGACCAAATCTATATCTAGCATTCCTCTGATCTCATCACCTCCCAATTTTCTAGGTCTACTTCTTTTTTTTTTTTTTTAATTTAACGTTTTTGGCGAGCCTTGATCCGGGGAAGGAATAATTGCAGAGATAAATCGAAATTGATGACGTGACGAAAAGGGATTTGGTTTTCAGGCAAAGAAGAAGGATGAGGATCTGAAGGAAGTGACCCACAAGGTTTTCTTTGACGTTGAGGTTGATGGAAAACCAGCTGGTAAATTCTTTATTAGATGTTGGCTTAAATTTTGATTAAGAATTATCGGAGAGATTCTCTTTTGATTTGTGTCGTTCTTTCAGGTCGTGTTGTCATTGGTCTTTTTGGAAAGGCGGTTCCCAAGACCGTAGGTATGATTGAACTGGTTTTGTGTTTTTCTTGAGTTGTGATGGATTTTGTATATGCTATTTCTACAGAGTAATTGAGTTCTTACTCTATTGTTGCAGAGAATTTCCGAGCACTTTGCACAGGTAAAACACTGCTTTAGCTTCATTTCTTTGTTTCCGCCACTAAATTTTAATGTTTTAATTAGTGGAGGGAATTGTAGCAGTTTGGAAGGAATTGTAGCAGTGTGGATTGTCAATAGAATGATCTCATGTTGCATCTCCCGTCGAAGAAATTTTTATAGCAAGTTATTTTGCCGTTTTGCGCTTATAGATTTTCTTACCATTTTCATTTTCCAAATCGCTCAGGGGAGAAAGGCGTTGGGAAGAGTGGAAAGCCTCTCCATTACAAAGGCAGCAAATTTCACAGGATCATTCCAAGCTTTATGATTCAGGGAGGTGATTTTACACATGGTGATGGAAGAGGTGGAGAATCGATCTATGGAGAGAAGTTTGCTGATGAGAACTTCAAGCTGAAGCACACCGGCCCAGGTAGGATCGGTGTCCCGCCATTACCACTGCATCTACGTCCAGCCCTTTTCTTGTCGTTCTTTTTGACGATGTGGATACTTTTGTGCCTAAAATAATCAAGAGTTGTGAAAAGCTACAATGTGGTATCGACAATTGTTCTTTCTTATGTACAGGACTTCTGTCCATGGCAAATGCTGGTCCAGACACCAACGGATCACAATTCTTTATTACAACTGTGACAACTAGCTGGTAATTTGAAGCAATCTCTTCTTCTGTTTAGATGTCTTTGTTCGATAATCCATCTATTTGGCTAGGGATTACTCCTATAAAATATATTTATGTTTCAAATTTCAATAATTTGCCTTTTAGCGTGAACCTTTTAAATAAGAATTGTGTCATGCTACAAATCACTTGCATGGAATATTGAAGCCATAAGCTCTCTGATTGATTATTTGATCTATACAGGTTGGACGGTAGACATGTTGTGTTTGGAAAGGTGCTATCTGGAATGGATGTGGTATACAAGATTGAAGCTGAAGGAAGGCAAAGCGGCACACCCAAGAGCAAAGTCATGATCGCTGATAGTGGCGAACTTCCTCTCTAAATGCCCTCCCCTCTTTAAGCTCTACGCTGGAACATTCCATGTTTTACCAGTTTCTTAATGTTGTTTCTGAACAAGACTGCCTTAGATGCTAATTGACATATGATTTGTAATGAAATGGGATTTTTTAAGAGTTATCCTGTTCATCTTTTATCTACTGAATCTAAGAATAAGTTGTAATGGGGATTAGGCACAGTTTTATGATTATCTAAGTTGCAACTTGTAATGGTATAGTTTTATGTGATGCTTGTGATGGATAAGAATGAGAAAGATTAAAAAGAATAAGATATTTGAAAGATTAATATGTGCAACAGAAGCAAAAAGAACTGCTTTGGTTGCCTAGACAAAGTTGGAAGTAAAATGCTTATTAAAACCGTCTGCTTATCGTGCATCTCATTAATAGTTCCTCGTTTTTGGACATAAAAATGCCTAGCAATCTCTTGATGATTCGCTGAGGCCGTCTCTATAAGACATTAGTATGAAAAACAATATTCCATTAATACTATTATATATTACTATATTACTGACATGTCATTCTGCTAGGGACTTGGGGCTGGCTCAACCAGTGGGAAGGGAGGGGTTTTAGAAAGGAGTTCACAAGTTTAAAATCTGAAAGTGTTATTATTATTTTTATTTATTTTCAACAAGTGCGAACCATAATTCCTGTAAAATAAAAGATACATCTATATACACGAAGAACTTTTAAGGGTTCAGCCACAGGATACTGCATACATGCTCCACCCACTAACAAATTTTACTACTCGTTGTAACAGCTACATAACACGCACGTGTTGAATCCCTGCTCACATGAAAGACAAATTCCTATGCCTAATAGCTCCTGAACTCCAGCCCTTTATAAGAAGAGCCACATTAAACTTTCATCTCACAACAAAATTTGGTTTATGGACTCTACAAAGGAAGAGCCTGCATGAGCTCGACAATCAAAGGATGACGGAGTATCTATCTATTCTGGTATTACCATAACATCAGTGACCTAAAAAAGGAGTAGCTTGAACCTATGTCTCTTGAAAGATCATTTAACAAGCTCTGCTTCTGAAGCCAATATTGTCGCACTTCGGTGGGCAATTACTGAAGGAAAAACTAACAAAAACCAACTCAAATGTTGCATCTCATCAAGTTAAGACCTTTATAGTTCCCCTCGTCATACTCTCTACAATCACAATTAGCATTCTCCACTAAGGCACTCGAACCAAATATAATGCTGCAATCAGTTAGTTCTCAAAACATGTCAATATACCTGGATAACCCCTAGTCTGACTGATCACCATTTTCTTCATATTTCTACAAGTCAAAGCCTCAGTTTTTGATTAATGGAAAGCATAGACAAGAACAAAGAATGACGACCACTATAGAAATGATCTCTCTATCTATGCATTTTCGGTTTATGGCTTAAGGAAACCCCAGTTGTTTTCATAATTAACCAACAGGAAATCCATAGTCCAATATCTTTTTTATATTTTCTTTATCAAAAGCAAGACTATAAAAGAAAACAAATGATAAATAATAAAATACCTCATCACGTCTTGGGAGTTCAGATAATAATGAAGATAAGCAATTCCACAGCCTTCGTCCTTACAAAGCAAAGAAAAACATAGCATAAGCAGAGTCTTTGTTCATACCCAACACAATCATGAAATAGCACATAATAATGACCAGCAAATACCAAAACAGTCCCCCAGAGGCTTACTCACCGACACAATAGACCAAACACCTATAGACCAAATTAAGATCATACCTTCCTCAACTAACTAAATCATAGATAATTCTTAAAACAAAAGGTGAACGAAATTACTGATAAACTTCATCGCCCGAAATCGTCCGGTTCAATTCTCCGCCATCTTCTCCTCGACCTTATCGTCCTCGTTGTTCTCCGACGCGATCCTCCGGCGCTGGTGAACGATGCTCGAGAAATTGACGGACAAATAGGAGTAGATCGAGAGGACCTTCGAGATATTGCCGTTGATCTCGCGGATCAACCCAACGTTCTTGGCGAGATTCTCCGATATCTTGGAGCGCCGGTTGTCGTTCACCTGCTTGATCAAGGCGCGGTTCTGGTCCAGCACGGACTGTGCCTGCCGGAATCCTCTGCTCAGCGTCTCCCAAGCCTCCACGTCGCATTTCTCCGCCGTCTCTCCGCCTTCTCCGTCGTCGTTCGCGGCCTCCTCAGCCCCGTTCAGACGACGCTTGTTGCCGCTCTTGGCCGCTTTGACGGCGTTGTCCATGGCGGAACACCGGGAGTCAAGTCTGCTCGTTGCGCTTGGCGGCTAGGTGTTTCTCGCTCTACTTTCTCTCCCTATCTCTCTCATTTTTTATTTTTTAAACTTCATTTTTTATTTTTTTTGTTTTCTTGTTGAGCTGAAAAAAAAAAAACCAAACATCTGGTTTGTGGTGGGGGGAGTTATTAGAGTTTCTTCTTGGCCAACCGACCTACGGTGGCGGTTAATAATTTGTAGTTTGTTTGTCTGTGACGGAATGAAAATGACGGTCCAATTAGAGCGTTGGGCGAGTTGTTTGACAAAATGTGATTGGAGGAACTGCCAGTGAGGAAACTTCTTGTGACCGCTGAGATTTATATCCAAATCATGCGCGGTCTCGCCGAAAAGAGGAATTAAAGAAATAATATCTTTGGCAAAATATCTAGTCACCAACCTCGGACCAAAAACCATACAGCTGGCAGCTGAGCGAGTTCTTATACGCGCTTTTTGGCGCACGTGGAAGATATTCTATTGTTACCGTCAGTCCTCAATCTTACAAATTGGTCTTAGAATTTTACCTTCAATCTCACTTTAGCACTGATTTTTAAAGCGTCCCAAACTTAATCCTGTTCTGTTGTTTAGTTAGTTTTAATTATGAATTGAGTTTAGATTAAAATAAATTTTTAAATTTAAATTAATTTAATTTAATTATAATTTTTATTAATTTAAAAAAATAAAATTAAATCATTTTTAAGTTTAATCTCGTAAACTAAATGGGGTATTTATTTCATCTAATTACAGGCAAAATGTATTTATTTCATTCAGTTATCAAAGTTTTATTTTTGTCTATTCACATCCACAGTTCATTTTAAATCTATAAAATATTATTTTATATCGGTATTATGAATCTATTTTGTTCTCTTTGTAGCAGTAAATGGACGGCCACCGAACATATATATATATATCTACATATATATATATGTAGTTAAATAGTGTAATGGCCTATTTTTTCAGTCAATCAATCGCTATCTCCAGGCGAATGCAATCTCTCATGGACTGACGTTCTCTAATGACTTTCTCATCATGCCTCTCGGGTTTTTTTTTTTTTTTCACTGATTTATTATAATTAATTATTAATTGGTTAAAAAATTAATAATTTATTATAATCAATTAATTATTAATTACGATAAATTAATTATTAATCATTAGAATTGATAATTAATATGATGATTAATTATTGATTGAACACAATTAATCTTTTTATTAATTAACTTAATTATATTAGATGGTCAATCAATTATTGGTTATTCAACAAAATTGATTAACTATTTGAAGGAAAAAAAAAAACGATCTTTTAAACTTATTTTTAAAAATTTTGATCACTTCTTAAAAAAACTTTTTTTTTTTTAAAAGCCACTTACTTCTAAAACCCTTTTTTAACCTCCAACACATTTACCGGACTAACACTTAAACAAATTGAGATGACATTTAAACAGGGCATATTTTAAAAGAATAGTCAAAGTGGTATAGGAGATAAAAGATTAATCCTTTTTTAACACTCCATCCTTTGTCCAATTTTTTGGTAGAATTATAGCCTTCCTAACAACGAATTTATAATTCGAGTATTTATGCTAAAATTTACTTTTTTTTAATTCTTATTATTAGTTCTTCAAAATTTTTAAATTCAAGTTGAAAAAAGGGGTTTATATATAAATGATCTTTTTTTAATAAGTTTTTTTAATGAATGATCCTAGTTCTTAAAAATTAGTTCAAAGGTTTTTTTTTTTTCCTCTTAAAATAGTCAATTAATTTTATATTTAATCAATTAGTGATTGATCATAAAAAAAAAACTAATTTTTTGATCAATTAGTAATTAATTATAGTAAATCACTAATTTATCATGTAAAAAAATTTAAAAAAAATAAAAGACCACCTCTCTCCAGGCTTAGAACAACTCTCTTTCTCTCTATATCTCTCTTACCCCCTTCTCTCCGCTGGAACAAGGTCTTATCAGGGACATGATCACGATTGTCGTTGGAGTAGGAGATCGCAATCTAAAATCGTCTTCGTGCACACTTCACCATCATCGGAGGTACGCCGGAACTGAATTGCACGTTGTCATCAAAGTTGCTCACGATCCTCCTTTCTCCATCGACTTTGAATCTTCCTCAGAGATCGATTTCATGTGATCTCCCACTTGAGCTAGGTGACAAAGGTCCCACCCCCAGCCTAGAGTTGTTGCTACAAAACGATTGCCGCTACCGACAACAATCACATTGGAGATACTTCAAAAACAGCGACAGCAACCAAATTTCAAAGAAAGAGAGAGATTTGCAAATTTGCAGATATGGATTTCGAGGGAGAAAGGGAGAGAAGGAAAGGGAGGAGAGAAAGAGGGTGTGGAGTCTGACAAAAATTAATTGACTAAAATTAATGACTATTTAACAAAATAATGATTATTAAGTCATCCGCTAAATAAAAAAAATTAGATCATTTATTAAGTTAGATGATAAAATAGACGACCCACCTTAATTACCCATAGAAAATTCAAATTCTAAAACCCCAAAGGACAGACGATTACCACTTTTGCATACCCGCAATATAAGAGTCATCGTCAGGAAAATCCATCAGCATCAACGTCATTCTCACTTCTTTTTCTTTCCTTTTTTAGCTCTTTTTCTTTTTTTTTTTTTTTAAATAAAGGCCAGGGAATGATATTGTACAGAGTAATTGTTGAGAAGGTTCTCAATTGTATTATCAATCAAAACTCATTAAACATTGGCATTAGTAGACGCATACCTCCATCTACAAATGTCTGGACTTATTTCAAAGTTGAAGATGATTGAATTTTAAAATATATGTGGATGAAAATGAATCATTTAAAATGAAAAATATAATAACATAAAACATATTCAAAAAAATTTAATAATATAAACAATTTTTCCTTCCTATCAAAATTTTATACTATTAAAAAAAAAACAACTTATTTCTATTTAAAATGAAAAAATTATAGATTTAAAAAAGTGAATAGTTGAGGAAGACCAAAAAAAAAAAATCCTCCGTATTAATTCATGTCTCAGGGAGAAAATTGGGAAATCCATAGAAGAGCATATAATATATTATCTAATAAAAGCATTTTCAACAACTATACAAGTAAAGAAACAATGGGAATTGCAATGGAAATAAAAATGAGATAAATATAAGTAACTGTATAGTACAACCTGATTTACAACAGTCAGTAAATGTCACTATCAAGTAACCATGGTGAGTAACATGCTAGCTTTTATCAACTAGCCCAGCTGATAACCATTTTCAATTGTCATTTCTAAGAACTATACCTTCCTATGGATAAGAGTGTTCATGTACAGACGTGAGATCTGGCCTTGAGCACTACAATTTAAATTAGGATTAGGGTATGCTACGTAACAACTCTACAAATCATTTTGACAACTTACTTTAACAGCAGACTAGGCCGAATTAACTATTTTACAACACAACTTTGGCGCAGTTACCTAGCGTCGCCTAGCTATTTTACAACACAACTTTGGGGCATTTACCTAGCATTGCTCATCGAGGCAACGAAGTTCTTCGATAGATGAGCAAGCACGTCAGAGCAAGTTACTCAGTGTCGCCAGCAGAATCCATAAAGCTAAACTCTCTCTGTCCGCTTAGCTTGACGAGCACGGTTCCCCGATTCTCTTCACTCCATTCAATACCTTCATTTTGCAGCAGATTGATGACCTGCATGGAAGAAAATGAATTGTAAAACAGTCCCAAATATCTTCGCTCCACTCAATACCTACACCTTCTTCATATAGAAAACAAATCCATGTAAGCGTGTGTAAAATGCCATAATCCTCAAATAAATCAAAACTTAGATCTCCTATGAAGCCCTTGTCATCGTTCATCATCTCAAAAAACATGGCGTTATTTCTCTATCAGAGCATTTATCATAAAATTCATGCTTAACATAAATCCTTCACACGTGTAAGTTGATCCTATGACTAATCTCAAACTAGATTGTTTGTTCTTTTACAACAAAAGAAGGGGCACGTGTTAGCACCAACTATTTAAACTCGAAAAACATTGCCATGATTTAACGCGCTGCACAAGCAATGACCTGATTGCACTGTTCCAAAAACATCTGGTATGGTCTCTTTGCATGCAGAATCCAAATTCGGTGCAGCCAATTTGATATAATCGTACTCTAGCTTTAAATGTTAAACTTCAAAACCATGTCACGATTTAACATGTAATGACCTACTTCCATTTTATCCACATGCACTATTCCAAAAACATCCAAATTATGGTCTTTTTGGCATACAAAAACCGAAATTCACTGCACCCAATTTGTTATATGTCCTCTAGCTTCATATGTTTAGTAGTATTCAAAAATACTTGGAAAATGAATGCAAAAAATATATATATATATATACCGATTGTTTTAGCTTTGAGTTGCCCGCTCCATGTGACCCACATCCAGTGATAACCCTCAGGATCTGAACCGCTGGAGAAAAGGGCAATAAATAATTTAATAACCAGGAAAACACCAAAAAAAAAAAAAAAGTACTATTTTGTAATCCTTACTTTGCACATACGAAACAAGTAAGAGATGCATTTTCAAGACCCTCATTGCTTCTTTGACATGCTGCCCATGCAAATCTATGGTAATGAGATTTCGTATATCCTTGTTTCTGCAAAGCACAAGGAATTGCTTAGTTCGTCTGCAAGAAAAATGGCAGAAAAATATTTGGAAGTTTACAATATGCCATCTCAGCAATGAACCAACCAACCTAGCCTTAAATATATCCTTGCTGGCCCTTTCATCAGCAGCTCGTGCCAATTGAGTCTGTACTTTCCCCTGCCAAGTGGAAGATACTAGGTTTTATCTCTAAATATAACAAAAAATAAAAAAGCCTACAAAAGATTAACACCTACACACACACACACACACACACACACATATCTCCCTTTTCAAAAAGTCAATGAATTGTTGCTTAATTGCATCCAGAAGGTTTTCCAAGGGTTCTAAGCATAAAAACGAAACAAAGCCACTAGAGACATATTAAGTTAAAAGATGTTTGGGTAATTAACATAATATTTATGTTACTGTGGAAGACCAAAAACTAAAAGGATGAGGCAAAACCTATGCAACCAAATAAGTAAATTGCATTAACAAATTTAAATGCATCATCAAGCATTAAATAGCGTCTTCAGAATAACAGAAGACAAATACCCATGTAACATTGATCCAACAAACTAAAACAAAAATTTCCCTTGTTAAGGAATACGCACCTGCTCAGAAAGGTATGCAGCATATGACCGTGCTCCATTTGCATAAGCTTTTGCTGCCTGCAAAAGAATGTGCTCTTGTCACTATGTTTAAGTCACCCATCAAACAAATAGGAAAGTGCACAAAACCACCTTACTTTCTCATTGCAGGATCTCACTGAATCCCATTGTTGGCTTGCAGTTTTCCTAAACGCATGATATTCATCTGCTTTAGCTACAAGCACACAAAAAAGCTCAACCATAAACTAAACTATACATGGCCCTTCTTTAAGAGTAAAAAGAAAAAGATGTAAAAACAAGAAAGCTCTAAATCAATTAGAAAACAGTAAGTGATCACTAATCTCTTGTAGAGCCTCCTAGAACGTCAGCGCCACTTGATATGTACTAGAGGGATAAAAATATGCAAAATGCACTCAGCAATTTATGAATTTGGATAAGAAACTTTAAAACTTGCAAATATTCAGTCAAACCTTAAAATGTTTGATTCTAGGGTAAAGAAACAGAAGGAAGAGAAAGAGACAAATTAACAAAGTTTCAGATGGACGTAACTTGTTAACATCTATAACATTTTTACCAACAAGGCCATAACTAAAGAATAATAATTAAATAGCCATAAAGGACAAAATTAAATAAAAGTAATATTCTAACTACTTTCATAAAGCCACGTGAAATATAAATCATTAACTGCAACAAGAAACAGACAGTTTACTCTGGAATTCTAGTTACAATATCAAAGAGGAGAGAGCACTAGATTAAGATTCGGAAGAAACAAAATAAAAAACAAGTTACCATAAATATCCTGCTGTGCTTCTGAATCATTAGATGGACAAACATCAAATTGAGGTCCCAATGACTGCAATTTTTTAACAACATTCCTCCATTTCATAGCACTGGGTTCATGTTGAGCACTCTTCGAGACCTTAAAGAAAGACTCCAACACCTTTTGAGATAGATCTGATTCAGTATTCCTTCGGTTGCTAGAAGAGTGAACTCCAGAAGTAGCAAGGACCTTCGCACAATTTGTCCTAAAGTCAATAAAAGAACTGAGTTTGTAAGATATTATCACAATTCCAAAGTTCACATTGTAACGAAATAGAGATTGAAATTTGATTTCCTATTACACAATGCAGGATATTTTCCCAATAAACTAGTGGCATACTTGGCCAACCCAGGAACATATGAATAGTTACTTGTCTTATATTCCTGATGTACAGTAGCATTTTAAATCTATGACTTAAGAAAGAAAGACAAACGTCAAGTTGGCTAAGCAATGAAAGGGAAGAACGGGCCAAAAAGAAAAAAGTTAGTTACCTGCAACCGCAGCCCACAGACCATACGCTATCATGTAGCTCACAATCTGATGAATGAGAAGAGCATTCAGAGACCTTATCTGTCAGCTGTCACAAAATTCACAAGATCACTTCAACAGATAGTGGATCGAGCAAATAATAAAAAATAAATAAAAAAACGTTTCATAACAAAAAAAGTAAAAATTTTCAGAGGTTAAAATATGACACAAAACAATCTATGAATACCGAGCAACATATACTATGATATCAGCAGTTAATCCTCCACAAGCTCACAGGCAAAGCAATCCAGGAACTATAGTCAGGGATTCTTACTCGTAATTATGCTAAAAGTTTTCTATTAAAAATTTCCGATGCACATTAGAAAAAGCTAAAGTGAAAGATGTAGTAGAAGTAATTAACATGTTTTTTAGAAGAGAAAAAAGAGGGTCTACCAAATAAATTCGTGGGAAAGCAAAGTATAGAATAATCATCTTACTTACAGTATCAAAATGTTCCATAGGATATCTGCTGTCGTCTTCGTAGTTCAGACTATAATCAGGATCATCCATAGACTGCTCATAGGAAGAAGACGACATTTCTAGCAACACATATGAGGCCTGGAAAGTATATAGGTGATCAATTAGACTAGCAGCAAGAAACTGTTATTTTAGATATGTGGTTCTCCAAATGCTATAGGTTTCGAAGAAAAAGAAGGGCTGACACCTTGTGACTATTCCATATAAAGGACGAAAGAAAATAATGTCAAAAAAGAAAAGTAAAGTCCATGGCAAACAATAATGAATGCTTACAAGAATATTGAGTATTAGAGGCAACCAACAGTAGCGGATACCACTCAAGAGGGAAAACAAAAACAATATAAAAAGTAGCGACTGAAGCTTTACAAATGTTAGACAGCGCATAAATATATTCTTCTTGGTGCTTATTTCAGTGCACCAGCACAGCCAAATCGTACATTACTACTAAATATACAGCAATAGATCCTTTGAACTACAACTCCAAACCCAACAAGTATCCATCAAATGCAGATACCACTGACGATAAATATACACTGCACTATATATATAACAACTACTCTTAAAGTTCTGATTTAAAATTATTTTTTTTAAAAAAAAAAATTACCTTTTTCTGGCCCTCTTAAAATAAACATTTAAGAAGCCAGTAAATCCATAAAGATCTAAATTTGCTGAACAGAAAAAACTAGAAACTAGCGGGACAAATGTTCTGGAAATATTTGATGATGACAATAGTATGTTGTTTAGAGGCTAGAATTGGCATAAATACCGATTGATCAAGATATTACATAACATATGCACCAATATACACAGATCTGAGATCAAGATTCTTCAAGAAGAGACAAAAATCAAACTATAAGATAATAATAAACATTAAACAGTAGGTAACAGGAAACAGGCAATAACAATAAACAGAAACGGACTTTCGTATGGGGGAGGACTAGATCCTTTGTTGGAGGGATTGGAGAACATTAGAATAGTAAAAGTTGGTAACGAAAGTTAAGGAAAAAGACCAAAAAAAAAAAAAAAAACCGTTAGAACCTATGGGGTGGATTGGAATTACCTCCCCACAAAAAAAAATATACGAGAAAAATAAAAATAATGATACACTGGGAAGAAGTAAGTACTAATAAGAAGTACAAACTCACAATGCTCACAGTACCTTTTCCACATTATATCCACACTGACCTGTAAAAATGAAAGGAAAAACAAATATCGGATCATGTAGCATCCAACTAATCTCCACAACTACAATACGTCATTTGGTAGAGAATAGAAAGTACTCAATGTCAATTTGATTTAAATTCCTGATGTGCCAATGCACCATAACTACAGAACTCAAAAGATGACAAGGAAACAACCTTAGATGGGTCCAATCCAAAGTTACTAGAACTTGTATGAATATTTCAGTTATTATATAGCATGCCACCTTATTGATTTCTACCGTTCTTTTTATTATATTCAAGAAACCTTATTTCCAATCAAGGAACCCCTATTAAAACGTGCTCGACAAATTGGTAACAAAAAAACCATAAATCTTTCGAAAGGGTTTCCCAAAGTAAAACAATAAGTATGTACTGGAGAATATTTCCGACTTATTTATTATCTACCAAAAATTAAAACAAAAAAAGAAGAAACAGAAAAAAGACAACTACTAACACAGTACGTCTCTAACAATGGCCAAGTTAAGTCCGGACTCATCTCCAAGCATCGAGCAGAGAAACTGCTCAGCATTCTCTTTGTCCGCCAAACCTTTCAGCTTCGTATCCGTACTCCTCAGATCCTTCCTCGGACTCGGCACCAAATACTCCTTCCCCAGCACAGTCGACACGGTGCCAGTCGCTGCGACTACCCGCTTGTGCTTGTTCCCTCTAGAACCACCCCTCTCGCTCACCAAATTCTGAACACAACGGGCCTCCTCGAACCCTTCCGACGACCACGAACCCTCGCCGGACGCCGAGCTCGTCGCCTGATCGTCCGCATTTTCCGACAACGGTCGCCCCGGGATCTCCGCCGCCTTGTCGGGATCGCCTCCGGCTTCTTGGTAGGCCGAAAAGGCGTTGTCGAGGGAGGCCGAGGAGAAGGTCTCCGTCAGCGCGTGGTCCACCACCGCCACCGCCTCCTCCTCCTCCTCCTCTTCCTCCTTCTTCTCCCCTTCGCCGATGACCTTCTTCGGAGCCTGCGAGTGCGAACTCCTCTTCTTCTTCTTCTTCTTCGTGTACTTCATCTTCAGCAGCCGTTGACGAAGCCGGAACTTCTCGGAGGTTTTTGATTACCGAATTTTCTCCGAGAATTAGGGTTTCTGAAATGGGAAGATTGAGTGACGAATAGAAAACCTGAATCGGAGAACCGGAGACGAACCAATCGGAAATTATTGGAGGTCAGTCTCTCTCTCTCTCTCTCTCTCTCTCTCTAAAGATGGGAATTTTGGAAAAGGGGTTTACCTGGTGTTGGGGGTGGTTGAGAGATCAACAATTCCAATCTTACAAATTCGTTTTTTTTTTTTTTTTTTATAGATTCTCCGCGTTTTTTTTTTCTTTTTTTTTTTGATAGGTGGATTCTTTCAAGCTTTTTTCTTGTTTTTAATGGCGGACAATGCGAGGAATATAATATTTATGTGGCCAACGTTCAATTATTTGCCGCTCATAATGGTCCTAACGACATACAACGTAGTAGTTTCCTGCTCCGATTTGGAATACGACCTTCGTTGTCAGTAGGATTTTTTTTTTTTTTCCTCTCATTTTCGAAGGTAGGAAACTATAGTTGCGTTTGGTATTGTTTTTGAAATGTTTCTGTTTTCAAAAAAATTGAAAATGAGAATATTTTGAAAACTGTGTTAAGATCATTTCTGAAACTGTGTATGGTTATGTTTTCTGAGTGTATATTTTGAAAAATATAAAAATAAAACTTTGTTTGATTATATTTTTTCAAAACCCATTTCATTTTCAAAAAAACCCAAAAAACACAATATTTTTTGGAAATGAAAACAAAAAGTGAAAACAACTTTTTTTCGTTTTCAAAAAACTCAAAAAAACAACATAATTGAAAACGGTGTTTTCAAAACGGTTTTGAAAACGTTAAATAAACAAACGCTATTTTGAAACCGTTTTCATTTTCTGTGTTTTTGAAAACGAAAAATCATTTCCAAAAACAAAAACAAACGCCGCGTATATAACTCATTAACGGTGCATTTGATATCACTTTTGTATTTATATTATATTTAAACGTGATATAATTTTTATTTAATATAAAAATTTTATATTCGGAAAAAATATCAATATAGATCTTATTTCGTTTCTTTTAAAATTCAATATAACTTTTAAACTATTATCTCATTTGAATTTATATATATAAAATTACAAACTTTCAAAATTTAGAATTTACTACAATATTTTAAAGATGTAAATAATAAAAAATGATATGAGGTGAAAAAAGTATAAAGAGTGTTTGGTAAACAAATTGCATTTTGATTTTATTTGAATGAAATTTGTTTTTTGAATGTTGTATTTGGCTAAAAAGTATTTGTTTTGTATTTGAATGAAATATGTATTTGGATGAAATGTATTTTAAAATTAAAATGTTGATGTGATTGGTAAAAGTAGAGATAAATAGTAGAATTGAAAAGTTGATGTGATTGTTTTAAAAAAATTTTGAATAATAATTGTTTTCGTAGCACTGTTGAAAAGAATTGTATTTGAATGTAAAACTTTGTGTTTGATGTAAAATTACATTGCGTTTGAATATAATTAAAATGTAATTGTTGTGTCAAATGGTCTCTAAAAAAAATGTTTTGGATTTTTTTTAGCCAAATGGACTCTCAAAAATAAAAACAAAATTTCAAAATCTCAATATTGAGTGCTAGTAGGAACCTGATAGATGAAGTACTAAGATTGAAAAGTAGGGCTGTTTATCAAACCCATTAAACCGATTCAAAACCTTATGAAACCATGCAATAATTAATTTGGCTGGTTTGAATTTTCAAAAAACCAATTAAATTGGTTTGATGTGCGGTTTCACTCCTAAAAAAACCAAATCAAATCAATTTCTAAATATATATATTTTAAGAATTACATATATATATTTTATAGAAAGTAAACATGTATGTTTATAAAATATATTTAATTAGTTTATTATATGTTATTAAAGTTTACTTTATATATTTTTAAAGACTATACATAAATATTTAATTTATATATTTTTGTAGAATACGTTACCTTTAATAATGAGTGGTTTATTTTTATTTTGATTTGGAAACCTAATTTTTGTGTTATCAATATTTGGGATTGAGAAATATATAAATGCTTGTCATACTAATATGTTGATCCTGTTTTACTTATAGCTAGGAAGAAATTGATGAATGTTAGCTCAAACCAATTAAAAAAATAAAAAACCAAATTAAAAGAATTACAGTCAAGTTGATGTGGTTTGGTTTTGCTCCCTCAAATGATTTGGTTTAGTTTGAAAATCTCTAAAGTATACGTTTGGTTTGGTTTGTACTTTTACTTGAAAATAAATGGTTTGATTTGATTGAACACTCCTATAGAAAAGATAGTATTTCTCTTAACTATCTATAAAATAATAAATAATTGCTCATAGTGATTTCATTTTTGGTTTGTGATTATCACATGACAATCACATTACCCATCACATTAGGTGTCGTAAATTGTCACTTGAAATTTTTGTTTATTTTACTAATGTTTTTATTTATTATTTATTTATTTTTTTGATTTGCTTGTTTATTCCAATCTCATAAAATGCATGCTTGCCAACTGGTTCATAGAAAAATCAAAATTAAAGAAGAGTTAGGGCCTATTTTGCCATGTTCTCAGTTTTCAGTTTTTGAAATTGTGTTTTCAAAGATGAGAATGAAATTAATTCTCTTCTGTTCTCAAAGAACATATGGTGTGTGGTAATTATTTTGTGGAAATAGATATATAAAAATGAAAACAAAACATACATTTTTGGATAAAGGTATTAAAAACAATGTATATACTTTTTTTACATTTAACTTCTATTGTTATTAAGGTAGGGATCAGATTTAAGGATAAGAGTCAGGATTTTAGAATTAGGATCAGATTTCAAGACTATGGATCAAGTTCGTGATTGAGATTGCGTTTTGGGATTGGAATTGGGTTGAATTTTAGGACAAAAATTAGGGTTAGGATTTAATACTAGGGTCAAGATTCAAGACCCTGATTAGGGTCGAGTTTTGGGACGGGACCGAAGTCGAATTTCTGGATGGGATCGGGGTCGGGGTCAAGGTCAACATTTGGTTGGGATTCGACGAGTTTGATTTTACAACAAGGTTTGGCCTTTGTAATCGGGATTGGGGTCGAGGTTTTTAAACGGGTCAAGGATAGGATTTGAGACGAAGATTAAGATCAGGATTGATATATTTATGAATATCTCATATATTCTATTCAAATACAAATACGTTTGAACGACAACTTAACTCAAAATACTATTTATTCATTCTATTTGTTCATTTATTTTTACCAATCATATTATATACTTCTCTCTTACTGACATCTCAAACATAGATTATATTTAAATACAATGAAAAAATAAAACATCCAAACACATATTTTAATTTTATGTATGATATTTGAATACAATATATAATGAACGTTGTTTTTAAACTGCCAATAAAGTGGACATAATGAAGGTGGCGAAAGCTGTGGCATGTGGGTGGTGCATGGTCAGTGTCTAGAGTTTGGCTTTGTAATCATGTTACAGTTATTATACCGACAATACTTAGCCATTGTTTTTGTGTAGTATAAGGACAAAGGTTTAAGGAGTTGGCGTCGTACATTTTTAAAAGAGTAGTGTTATAAACGTTAACTTTAATCTAAAATTTACGAATATTAATTCATATGTCATATTTTGATTAATAAATATATGTCATAATTTAATTGATAAATATAATCAATTGATGTAATAATTTATTGAATACTTATACCGTCAATACTCAGCAGTTGTTTTTGTGTAGTACAATGACAAAGGTTTAAGCTTTGGCATCATACATATTTAAAAGAATAGTATTATAAATACTAACTTTGATTCAAAATGTTTGAATACTACCTCATATTCATTGGTATATATAATCAATTGACGTGATAATTTTTTAAATACTTATAATAAAAGAAGTATAATTCATATAGAACTATAACTCGTATATAAGTTATATCATATGAATCGATGCTCAAAAATTAAAATTAAAATAACATTTTTCTATTTAAGATAAACATACAACCTCAGTGCCTTATTCTGTGGAAAATAACTATTTCCGATACCTTCTCCTTTCCATTATCGTTCGGTGCTTCAGATAAAGCCTGCTAAACGACACATCTTCTGTAGTTCAAAGAATCAAATTCATGCAACTATGTTGCCTTGGTATACGAGCGACGTGTCGTTTTGCCTTACATTTATCAAATCAAAAATTCTCCTCTCAATCAAACATAGCCAAATCATTTGGAAATTCCCCCTTTATCAAGTTTATTTCAGCCTGCAATTCCAAGTCAAAAGTGAAGATGGGAGAAAAATCTTCATGCATATATCTGCGACAATCAATTGCTACTGTTACTATTTAGCTTCTTTGCTAAATTACAAGTTATTTACAGCCACTAGTCTACCACTAAGCGATCAAGAGTATCGCAAAATGAACACAAGACAAAAAATAAACCTATGCAAAGACATTTCTCTACTTGATAAGTATAAGTATCATTTGACACGGGAAAAAAACATGCGTGGGAAAGAAGTTTTCATGGTCACGGTTTAGTTTCAACTGTATGAATTGTTTCTTCAAAGACAGAACTAGTTAACAGTTTAGCCTGCCCGGTGAACTGAGGGAGAATACCCTGTTCTTGGACGCCGCAAGCAGGCAACACTCTTGCTGCTGCAAGCGACGCTTGAAACTGGTCAAATCCTGTTAGCTTTACAAACTTCAAATCATCATCTTTTCTTTCGTGGCAGCCGTAGTTACACTGCATCTTCCTCCTCTGCACTTCATCCTTAACCCTCTGGAACGCAAAAGGAAAGCAATTGAATAACATAAAATGGAGTAATAGATTTAGGGGTGAAAGAAACTTACGTTTGTGTAGGAGTAGAATACTATGACTAACAGTAAGAAAAATTTATGATCACACTATTTAGCTTTTGGTGTTTTTACGCAAAAAACTAGCAAAAGCTTAACTGTTCTTGTTATATTCGCACTAATATCAGACAAAAAAGCCAAACAATGTGATCCAGGCGCTCCCACATAGATGCCAAAGTTAATGGAGTTGAAATATTAAAGGGCTATAAGTATATAACTACTATCTTAACCCTTATAAATTCCCTTTCCTAAACTTTTGAGACAACAAGAATAGCATGTATGCATGTTCTTTCCCCCTTTTTTCTTTTCTTAAATCATAAAAGGTACATATTGAAAAAAAAAAAAACTCATAAATGGTTATGCTAAAGCAAAGATTCAAACTTTAATGCCCTCTTTCCACCATTCCCAGGCTCCACTTAAATATTTAACTAACAGGATGATTTTCTTGATCAAATGGTACACTTCGTCAAGCTTTGCTCTTTGAAAACTTATTCACTATAAACTCAAGACTGCAAAATCTCATCAAAGAAGCCAATTAAAAAGGGCAGATAAAATAGCAAACAAGATTCAACTACATCAAACAATTCAAACGTCGAAGTTAATCAATTCTGCTTAATCCGTGTTGTCAAAATCAGTTTCTTATTTAAGGAGCACATAGAATCATCTAACAAAACACTTGCTTTCCAAAGAAAGAACGTACCTGTAACAATCTCAGATCAAACTTGGGTACACCAATTTGACCAACAGTCAGAGACCCAAATAAGTTACCCAGCAATGCAGCATCAGGAACAGCCAATCCCTGAACCAGCCCCGCCGCAAATCCACCGAGAAAGCTATCCCCCGCGCCGGTTGGATCCACCTGATTGGTCGGAAAAGGCCCAATTTGGACTTCCCCGTCTTTCCAATACACAGTGCAGCCATGTTTCCCGTTCGTCAAAACCACGCAGCAGAGCTTCCTGACCTCGTCAATGTCCATCGCCGGAAGCTCCTCTCCCGACGCCTTCAGGAAACCGATTCTCGGCAGGAGGTGGAAAAACCCGCTCTCTCTCAAATCCACGAGCCTCACCGTCCCGTCAATTTCGTTGAAACCTCGAATCAGCGCCTGGATGTCGACGAGCACCGTGTCGCAGGCATCGATCATCCTCTCCAGCGTCTCGGGGAGGATCTCACTGCCGACACCAACCGCCATTCCAAAATCGAACCTCGAGTCGGGCAGATCCAACGGGCGAATCGGGTCGCAGGCGGAGATTCTCTTCAGAACCCGGTCCTGGTGAGCGCCGTCGCCACCGTCGACGGCGGAATCGAAATGCGCATGGAACAGAGTGGTACTCGAATCCGGTACGACAATCGGGTCACGATTGGTGGCATAAGCGAAGTCATGGCCGACTTTGGAGATCAAAGTGTATCGGAGGGAAAGGCCGTCGAGGACGGCGGAGATGAAGGAGACGGCGCCGCCGAGAGTCTCGGCCACAACGACATCGTCGCGGAAGAGGACGTCGTGGCAGTAGTTGCCGGCGATGAGGCCCCGGCGTTGAGGAGGCTTCTTCTTGTCCCTCACCATGGGAGGGTCGGAATCGGAGGATTGTTGGGGTTTGGGATTCGGAGAAAGCGTGGTTCAAACTTCAAAAGGGGGTTTGGTTTGAAGAAGCCATTAAAGAGGAGGAGGGGGAAGAAGAAGAAGACAAAAAGGTAGGATTTTGGATTCGTGTTTTCCGTAGGAGAGGTGGCGTGTCAAAATTCAGAAGACGCGCGCCAACGAAACAGGAGAGGGAGAGAGAGAGAGAGAGAGAGATTTTTGAGAGGCAGCCACTTTATATATACATCCCTGACGTACATTAATTAATTCAACAAAAAAAAAAAAGGAGAGAGAGAGAGAGCTTTGATTCTCAAAAAATTAATAAATAAACAAATAAATAGCTTGATATCGACGACGAAAATTTTAGGGTTTGAGAACAGGAGGATATTACCGACGGTCGCTATTGCTCTGATTTTGCCAACCCCTGGAAGTGATTGAAGAAAATTTATATACGTGAAAGCATATATATTTTTTTCAGCAAATAAAGAAAAATAGATTTTTTTTAAATTTTATTTGGATATTTGAACTCAACCTATAGTAATCTTTTTTTTTTTAATTTGAGATGAAAATTTTTTTTATAGAATTGTAGATGGGATATTTTTTTAATTTTCTTTAAAAAGCAATTTTTCCGGAACAAATAAGCAAGTACAAAGCATTGGCATCTTTTTATCTTTATTTTTTCTTAAACCTTTTCCTTTTCTACGTTGGAGAAGTGACAGAAAGAAGAATGAATTTGCACTCCGAGGGCGTCTGACTACACGCTTCGTCTTTGCTTTTGCCTTTTTTTAATGCGCGTTTATGAGTTGTCTGACTTTAATCAAATTTAATCAGATTCTCATGATAATGCCCACGCAAAAAAATGCAATACGCCTTAGCCGATAAGCTTTCATAACATTTTCGGAAAAAGAAGGAAAAAAAAGAAAAAAGAAAAGCTTTCTTTACTTCTTCTCGTCAGCATTCATTCTTAACGTTAATGTCTCCTTTCTAATAACTGTTTAATTCAGTTTAGGTTAATTTAAAAAATATTGATTGATTTTTTAAAAATTAATTAAAAATTTTTTTGGTGCTTTTTTAGAAAAAAAATTAAAAAAAAAACATTTTAGTTTAAATTTGAAGTCTAAACAAGCCATAGTTTAATTTAAACTTGAAGTCTAAACAAGCTATATGATTAGAATGAGTCAAAATGCATCCCAACCATTGAAACAAAGTCAACGATGGATCTTGGTTCAAAATCTACTTGAATGGATAAGATAAGATATCGTCTGTGTTTGAAGTTTAGACTTCTCTTGAATTCAGATTTATCCCTTAATTTTCCTTTCTCGGAGCATTATTTTTATTTTTAATTTTAAAACTAACACGTTTTTTTTTTTAAATGAGACTTCAATCCTCATCTTTAAACATCAAAAGAATTAAACTACAAGGTAAGCGTAGTGTATATAATGAAAAGCATTAACTCTTATAGGGTGTTTGGGGATGCTTGGAGACAAAATATATGGATTGGAAAAAAGTTGTTTTGAAAAATGTGTTTAGGAAAAAAAATTGTTTGAGATGAAAAAATATAAAATTTTAAAAATTTTTTTAGAAAAAGATATCAATATGGATATTATTTTGTTCCTTTCGAAATTCTATACAATTTAAAAAAAAAAAAATCTTATATGGACTTGTATACATAAAGTTATGGACTTTTAAAATTTTGAGTGTACTGTAACGTTTTGGATATGTAAATAGTAAAAAGTGATGAAATGTTAAATTTTGGAAAAAGTTAGTTTTGAAAAAACCAAAATCAAATCCCAAACGGGGTCTTAATTTTACCTATATATTTTGGTTTTGACCTTTAAAGTGCCAAAACATGCATTATCAATACGACATCCGATCTTCACTTAAGTAAAATTGATTGATGTTAAATAACTGTTGAGCTGTCTACATAGACCTAAAAATCAAGTTTACATAAACATATAGTTAAAATAGGTAACAAATGAATTAGAACTCTAAAAGAATAATCTTTGCTAACATATGTAAATTAGGTGACAAGTGTCCACGCTCACAATATATAAAACAAGAAGCAAACCTATAATGTGATCCGTGGAGAACTCACACACAGTGAACATACTCTCATAGAAGAAGAAAAACAAGAAGCAAACCTATAATGTGATCTATTAATAACTCAATCACAGCCAGACATACTCTGATGACAAATAAAAACAAGAAGCAAACATATCGAAAATGTATTAAACAAGAGTAAAAAGAAGAAGGAACACATACCTGCCAGCTTACAGTTGCTGAAATTGATAAGACCACCAAGACCAGCACTTATAACACGATGCAATTCCTATGCCGGATCATCCACATTAGGCTTTACAAAACACCACATTATTATTATTAGAACTTAGAAGCTTATTGGCATGATTTTGCTTGCACAGGCGACAAAAAAAAAAAAAAAATCCAACATCAGATGAACTACCAGCTCAACAAATCGTTTAAACAGGCACTACTTTGCTGTTCCTTTTTTCTTCAATGACGGAAAAAAAATTTGAACCCCAAAGCCGAGAAAATTTTATCAAAGCAAAAGAAAAATAGTTACAAGTAATTTCAACAAAGAAATAGAATATTTCAGAACCAACTCCATCTCCTATAAGGACGCCTAACGTACGTGACATGGTTTGAAACACTGGCCGCTCTGTCAAAACACTATCCATGCTTTGTTTGAATACGAGCAGCAGCGCCTTTTGAATTTTTATCCACTGTAACAAGTGTGTGGCCCTTTTTCAGCCAATGGTAGTAATTAAGAGAAAAAAAATATTTATCAAGTGTTCACTATATTATGCCTGGTTGCATATGTGTTTGTATATAGTTCAAGATTGCAGTATTTCACTCTTGTTTTACATGTTCCGACTCAAGGTTAGTGAACATGGACTCAGAACGTGTGATAGAAAAGCACATAATGAGTTACGCGTTAGCGTCTCAAAGGACAATTCTCAAAGGAGAACTACATGAAAGAACCTTACCTCGGATTCTTTGTTCTTCGTTTCTTTGACGCAGTTTAATATTAATGTGAGCAACTAACGAATAGTTTTTTTTTTTTTTTTTTTTCTAATACTCATATCTTAATTGTTGTCTTGTAATACCATACATCTAGACAGTAAGATTAAGATGCAGAAGTGAACTCTTTTGTGATATACTCTCTCAAATATCTTAGCAACTAGATATTTTTTGAAAAGAAAATGTCGTCTGAACGGTAGATAACTGTTGATTGTTAGTTCTATAATATAGATTTGAATTTGATATTTTTAATACCATAAAATTTCCGTACAAGGATTGGGCCCAATGTTGCCAACATACTCTCATAACATAGCCATCAAGACATTTGATGGTGACGAATTGGAAACGTTAATGGTGATGACTATCAAGACATTTGATGGTTCAATCATTTTTTTTTTCCCCAATCGTGCAACTATTATAAATCACGCTGCTTGTTGCATGTATATCTTGAGAAAGTATCAATCATCTTGCCCAAGACAGACTGCATAATTATGAGAAACGGTGAAATATTAAAATTGAAATGCATGGTTCTTAATAGTAATAAACAAGAGATGACAATAATACACATGCTATAGTGATAAGGTTAATGCATAAACAAAATGAGACGAAATGCTAGTCAGATGGTCGGCGGGGAGAAGTGAGAGTTGAACTTCTCACAAATACATTAGATGATCTTATATACTGAAAGTTAGTTGGATTCTGTAACGGGCTAATACAAGTTTTTCATGCAAGACACCATGTCCAAGCTTATGGGTCAGAGCGGACTCCACCCATAAACGTCCTTGGATCAGGACAACTCCCCGAGAATTGGGCTTGTGAGAAGTCAAAACCTGGGTTCTACAGATCAAAAACATGTTGTTAACAAAAGGTCTCAAAATTAGCAGTGTATCTCGTCTAAACGCAAACAGTATGGCTAAGGTTCACACATCCAAAACAAGCTGCACAACAAAAAATGCAACTTATGTCGTAGTGAGACAGTGGCACAACACACAAGAACATTGTCATTGCTTAATCAAAAGAAAACCAGTGAGAAAATAGGGTGCCAAAGAACCATCAACTTTCAAATAAACAGTTAAAAAAAACAATAGTGAACATATCTCCGTATATGTCTGGTTAATCCCCAATCAGAAAGGACTTTCTGTATGAATAATGCAAATAAACGCTTCCTTCTCCCCACAAAGTGCAACTTTCTTTGCAACAGTGTCCTTTGACCAATAATTATCAATAAAAATCTAAGGAACTGTACATGTAACCGTTTCTCGATGAAAGCCTATGGCTCCAAGCTCAAATCGAGCAATTGACAGCAAAAACATTTTTGGTGGACATTAAAGAACAATTACTATTATTATGTCAGCAAACATGCAAATAGGCTAATCACTAAACCCCCCTTTCCCCTCGGAGGAATCATATCCATGTCCTACTCCAAATTTTTTTTTTTTTTTTTTTGTCGCGGTGGGCGGTGCAGGGCAGTGTGCGGGGCGGGGGCAAAGCCCCTAAAATTGCACAGCTTGAGTGGCAATGAATCAAGAAAAGTCAAATCTATCAGCTATGACAAACTTCTCAGAAGTTCAAACGGAGAACAATATATTAGCAATAGCAACTAACAGGGAATGAAGCACTAAGGTAGAGATGAAACTTCTAACATTAAGATCCAATTCACCAAAGAACCACAGCAACAAAAGCACAAAATAAAGAAGCATGCTTTACTTTACTAGCATTTTAAATCAAGACACTAGCATGGTATGATAGCATTTATGAGAATTGAGATGTGAGTTAAGCTATTTAAGCACAAAATTTACCTCTTCTTGAAATCTCTGAAGCATAAGGCGCTTCTGTTCGAGATCGGTGGAATAAGGATCAAGCTGACCCTGCCCCAATATGGGAGAAGCCCATGTCTGCCCTTTGTCCCTTTTCTGCAAAGTTATGTGCATTATATCATCCTCTGCATACAAAACCGAAAGCACACGATTCACAAAGTGTAGAAAAACGAAAAATTAAATTGGAAACCTGAACACAAACAATTGAACCCAGAACAGTAGAACTGTAGTCTTAAAAGCTCCTTTGGGAGTTTTGGAGATTTTTTTTTTATTGAAAAAAAGAAATTTTAGAAAATATGTTTAGAAAAAACTATTTAAAGTTAAAAAAAAAATAAAATCTTAAAAATTTATTTAAAAAAATTTTCAACTAAATTTTATGTAATTTAAATAACAATTATCATATTTAGATTTATATAAAAATTATAAATTTTTAAAGTATGAAATTTATTGTAGTATTTATAAAAAGTGATGTGGTAGAAAAAAGCAAATAAAAAAATTTTTTTTTTGAGACCCCAAATGGCGCCTTAAGCGGCCCGGAAGAACAATCTAACACAAAATCCCCAAATTTCGTTTCTCTAATTTCCAATTTCCTGATTTTTCTCGGCAACCAAACGGGCAATTTAGGAAATTTTAAACAATACCTAAGGTCCAAAAAGAAGAATCCGTCTTCACCGGGGAAGTAAGGTCATGCTGAGATTCCCAAAAAAAAAAAAAAACGATTCAGACGCAAATTCAAAGACCAAACAGATTAAAAGAAAAGGAAGAAACTTGAGAAATCTGACTGACATTGAGGTAAGGAGGGTTGCCTTTGATTCCAACTTCGACATGCTTGGACTGAATCTTGCAGTAGAATTGCTTCGGATGTACATTTTGGGGCAGATTTATGTATACGTTCACCTCCTCGAGGGTTTGGTCCCATTCGAACACCTTCTGACCTAAAGCAAAGAAGAAGAAAAAAAACCGTAAATCTAAGAAGAATTCTTCAGGGCACCGGAGATAGGAAAATTGAATAAGAAGAACCATTGTGAACGAAGCTGTGGCGTTTCTCCGGAGCCAATTTCTCCGCCATGTTAACGTGATCTCAAGGCGGCCTTCGCAAGGTTTGCCGATTCAAAAAATTCTTTCTGTCTGTCTGGTTTGTTCAATGTTCATAACTTTTTTTCTTGAAGCTTCTGGATTTGACAATCTTTTTTTGGAAAATACTCGTTGAACCAAAAAGAAAAAAGAAAAATGGAAATGGCCCTAGGGCTCGTTTTAGAGGAACCAAAAACAAGGAGGTTAGATACGAGTTTATGTGTCGTTTGGCACTTGTTTTACAAGTAATTTTACTCCAACACAATATAATTTTATACTAAATATAAATTTTATAATAATATTACGAAAATAATTACTATTTAAAATATTTTTAAAATAATCACATCAATTTTTCAACTTCACTATTTATCTCTACTTTTATCAATTATATCAATTTTTCAACTCTAAAATACTTTTCATCCAAACACATATTTTATTTAAATATAAAATAAATACTTTTCAATCAAATACAATATTTAAAAAATAAATTTCATTCAAATACAATTAAAATATAATGTATTTACCAAACGTCCCCTTAGTTTAATACTAATTTAGTGGATAAATAAAGTTTAAAATAAAATAAATTTTTTAGTCAAAATTAATTAATTTAATTATAATTTTTATTAAAATTTTAAAATAATATAAAATAAAAATTAAAAATTTGGATTCGAAATAACAAAATATACAGAGTCTTAGGGGGCATTAGGAGAAAATATTCAATTTTAATTTTACTCAAATACAATATAATTTTACACCAAACACAAATTTTACAACAGTGCTACGAAAACAATTACTATTCAAAACATTTTTAAAACAATCACATAAACTTTTCAATTCTACTATTTAAACTCTACTTTTACTAATCACATCAACTTTTTAATTTTAAAATACTTTTTATCTAAACATACATTTCATTCAAATACAAAACAAATACTTTTTAACCAAATACAACATTCAAAAAACAAATTTCATTCAAATACAATCAAAATGCAATGCGTTTATCAAACGTCCCCTTAAAAATATATGCTTGATAGGTATAATTGTTTAGAATGAAAAAAATAGAATGATTTAAAATATATTAAAAAATTAAAAAATTTGTTTTAAAGAAATTAAAACTTCTATTTTAAATGTTCGATATTAGTTAATTCTTTAAAAATATATATGTTGGTGAAAATTATTAGTTGAAATGAAAAAACCATAATAATTTAAAATACATTTTAAAAAATTAAATAATGTGAATTTTATTTTTTTTAGTTCATATAATCTAAAAATTTATCTTATTTAAAAAAATAATGAATTTTTTAGATTTAATTTATATAATTTTTTTTAAATATAAATAATAAAGTTTTAAAAAATATATAAAAGAAAATGTTGGATTTGAGGTCGGGCCGTCCTCAAGACACCTCCTACCATCGAGGTTCTCTAGGATTTTTTCTTATTTATTTATTTTGTTGTACTACGCTTGGTTTTTGTTGTCGTTTGGACTTTATTGTGGCTTCCTCATTCCTCTCACATTCCATTTAGTGTCGTTTTATTGGTTGTCGTTTTTCCATAGTCGTTTTTATTTTTTTCCTTGAAAATTTTAAATTCGTTGTCGTTTATTATGATCGTTGTCGTTTTGAAAATTCAGATTCTTTTCCTTTTTTTTTTTTTTCCCTACCCTTTTTTGATGTCGTTTCTGCTTACGGCGGCTTGTTTTGCGGGAAAGTAAAAGCCGTTGGGGTGCCCGATCCGCAGCCAAGAACTAACTGTACTTATAGTTTATAACCCGCGACTTGCCATTCTTACCTAGAGCCCCTTAGGGAGTCTCCAAACGAGCGCTTTTCCGAGCGCCAAACGCCAGGTCCTGCCCACTGTTATTGTTGACACTATTTTGGAGTCCATGTATTTTTTTTTTCTTTTTCTTTTTCTTTTTAATTTTTAATAATAAATTTTTTAATATTTTGTTGTACTTTATTTTGTTTTTATAATTAAGAAAATATATAAAAAATATTTTATAAATCCTATTTTACCCCAGATATATGTTATTTAATAAATTTTCTTAATTTTCTTGCAATTTTTTAATCAATATAATATTTAGTAAGCATAACATTTTAGTCCCTTAAGTATAATTTATTAAGTTTTTATTAATCTAATCGAGTGCTAATTATTAAAAATATGTTTAAAGACTCATATGTTAAAAAAGAAAATGAAATATATTAATGTTTGGAATTAAACTTTTGAAGTTGGTGGGTTAGAGAATAATTGTAAAATAGAGTTAGAATAAATGTAAAATAGAGTGATGGATTGAAGATGGCCTTAAGCTTAAGCCTGTTGTGAAGAGTGGAAAACTGGCATCTCAGAAGCACGCTCTTGTTGGAATTAAGTGCTTTTAAAGCATTTATCATGTTGCATATTTTTTTTCATTTAGTATATTGGTAAATACATCATAAAGTTTCATAATAAACAACCCCCCTTGTTATGACACATATAATAGTTCATAATTGGTAAATAAATTAGACACTTTATTTTGATAAAACTGTGATACAAGTCAATTTCCTAATTAGTGGGTGATAATAATAGTGATTACAAAATAGTAAAACACTAGTTTGAGAATCTGAATAAAAACATTAATCCAAACTGAACTTAACAGATAGTAGTTCTTTATTATATAAACCATTGATCAACTGAAGAATTTATTTGTTATTTGATTTAAAAAACTAATATTCTATTAAATATTATAAGATCAGTTTATATAAAAACCTTAATCCTTAGTAATTAATTAACTCATGTATATTTTTTGTGGTTGAAAAGTGAACTCATGTACGTGTATACTTGTTATTTGATTTGCCAAAGAGAGATTGGTTTATAAATCAAAAACTCAGCGTTTTGGGGTCATTATATAAATTAAGAGGAAAGTTATTTCATACAAATGGGTTCCACAACTTCATTTATGAAAAATAATGGTATTCTCATAAGGTGTTAATTTAAGAAACATTGATTGAAAGAGCGGTTGACTTTATTTAATATGGGATATTAGCAAAATTCTCATTATGATTTGTTGATAAATAAATCATTTATTAGAGTATTAACTAAACTTCTTGATACAAAAAAATAATTAAAGATCTACAATGGCAGCCACATATAGCTCTAAATACGTATACGCATAGGGAGGGTCATATTGCATGGTAACTGATTAGATGGACGCTGGCTTTTTCAAGGATTTTCTCGTCAATATCATAAATATATGTACATAATCTAAGGGGTGTTTGGTTAATGTTTTGGATACATTCAAAACCAATTTTTTTTTTAAAATTTCATCACTTTTCACTATTTACATCTCCAAAACACTATAATAAACTCTAAACTTTAAAAATTCATAACTTTGTGTATATAAGTCCAAATGAGACAATTTTTTTTTAAATTGTATAGAATTTCAAGAGGAACGAAACAATATCCATATTAATATATATTTTTTAAAATTTTAAAATTTTTTATTTTTTCACCCCAAACAATTTTTTTTCTCAAACACATTTTTCAAAATAATTTTTTTCCAATCTAAAAATAATATCTCCAACCATCTTCCCAAACACCCCCCCTAAGAGTGCAACGTTTGGTGTCTGATTGTGATTTGAACCAAAGTAGATAATTATATTTATCTAGCAAAATTGACAATTACTAAGTAACAAAACTAATTAATAACATTTTACAGTAATTTTGGAGAATACATTTATTGTACTTTACATTCAATGCAAGGTAATATATGATTTGATGTCTCATATATTCAATTTCAACACAATTATATTTGAATCATAAATCATCTTATAACACTCATTTATTCTCCTTTTATATATCTTTATTAATTATATCAAATTAATCACATCATATTTTTTTTCTTTCATTAATAAACATTAAAATGACTATTTAAATACAAATAATTTAAATATATATTATATTTAAATATACTATATAAAGAAAATATTTAAATATATATTATATTTTATATATTGTATTTAAATATAATATAAGATGAATATATATTTGAAACATTAAAAAAGTAGAATAATAATGAAAATCCCATAAAAACCTTTCTAAGGTGCCGTTTGACACACAAATTTCATTTTAATTTTATTCAAATACAATACAATTTTACACCAAACACAAATTTTGTAACAGTGTTACGAAAATAATTACTATTCAAAACATTTTTAAAACAATCATATCAAATTTTTAACTCTACTATTTATCTCTACTTTTACCAATTACATCAACTTTTCAACTCTAAAATATTTTTCATCCAAACATACATTTTATTCAAATACAAAATAAATACTTTTCAATCAAATACAATATTTAAAAAATAAATTTCATTTAAATATAATTAAAATGTAATGCGTTTATCAAACGTACCCTAAAAGAGCAATCATGTAGAGTTTTATCCTCTGCGAAAGCTTTCTTTTCCTCTCAACACCAATTATTCCACTTATCATGCGCGTCCGTGGACTTGATGCATTTGATGATATTTTTGTAACATTCCCTCCCCAAGGATATTCATGTCCGTAGACTTAACCATTTAGGCTTATTAAAGTGAGCCCCTTTTTTTTTGTTTTTATGTAGAAGTGAGCTTAACTCTGTCTTGGTCTATTTCTTGGCCAACTTTTTTAGGTTTGATAAAAATCGTCCACTGTCACTTCATTCTAGTTGGGCTAGTACTTTTCCTTTAATCTCTTCTCCAATTTATGCTGTTTGATCCCATCATCAGCCCAATCCAGTACGTCATTCACTGTGTCCCATATGGCTAATACCAATGTAGATCTCTCTCTCTCTCTCTCTCCCCACCCTCTCTTACACTAGAAAAATGGTTAAAAGGGGATATAGTGACGTTGATGTAGGAAGTGAACTATATTGATCTAATTGGAAAACCAAAATTTGACCAGCTTTACCAACCAGTGCAAAACATCTGAGCTTTTATCGCTGCGGTGCCGGTTTGCTGGTCGAAGCTTGCAGGCTTTACGTAGTCAGCAACCTGCATTTGTGGACCTACAGCTCACACTTGACATGAGCAGCTAGATGCTGGAACCTACTATATATATATCCATATATATATATATATCAAAATTATATACAGAGGTACTCAAAATATATAGAGATGTAGAGCTTTGTTGGAATTCTTAGAAGTTTAGTTAATTATTTTACATTTAAAGGAGATAGTAGACTAAAAGTGTTCAACGTTGTGGTTAATGATATAATATAATGATAATTTTATATTTAATTTTATTAAAAGATGAAAGGTTTGAATTCTTTATAATTATTATAAAAAAAATTGTTGCACATTAAGTTTTATTTTTGTTTTAGTTGTTGGTTTTATTTAGATGGTTATAAATGATTCATTAATGGAAAGAAGCAGACAATGTTTTTACAATAAATAAGTAAAATAAATATCATGGTTTTTCAAGGAAAGTAAATAACAAGTTTAAAATATATGTGAAGTAAAAAGCGATAAACAATAAATTTATTAGGTAAATAAAATTTTTTTTAATGAATACGTAAATAATTTACTTACACTAATAAATTTATTGTTTTCTATTATTTACTTCAAATCTTACCATTTACTTTCTTTAATTTTATAGAAATTTTATTTACTCCAATTTTCGCTAGCGGATTGAGGTGAAGCCGCACTGGTTTCGAGGGATGCTATCCATTCGTCTAACGGCCTCTATTATGAAAATTTCTTTTACAATGTTCTCTCCAAAAAGGTTCTCTGAAATTTTTCTAATTATAATATTTATGCTACTTTATTTAAAAAAAAAAAAGGTTTAGATCACATCGACATTTGGTAAAAGAATTGTATTTTGATTGTATTTGAATGAAATTTATTTTTTGAATGTTGTATTTGGTTGAAAAGTATTTATTTTGTAATGAAATGTGTGTTTGGATGAAAAGTATTTTAGAGTTGAAAAGTTGATGTGATTGGTAAAAGTAGAGATAAATAGTAGAGTTGAAAAGTTGATGTGATTGTTTTAAAAATGTTTTGAATAGTAATTATTTTCGTAACACTATTACAAAATTTGTGTTTGGTATAAATTTGTATTATATTTGAGTAAAATTAAAATAAAAAACTTTTTTCCAAACAACACCTTAATTTTGATTTTTAGATATATCAATATTTGAAAAATAAGATTGCAAATAATCAAAAAATAAAAAAGTAACTACAATATTTAAAGTTATTGTCAACTTTAAAGTTTAAAAAGTGTACTAAACTAGAGTATAAAAACTTGGATAATTTGGAACAAGAAAAAATATATAAAATTAAATAAATTATATATATTTTTAATGTTATATTATTTTTAATTTTAATATAATTCATGCTCACTGAAAAAAAAAAAAAGAGAGAAAAGAAGAGAATATACCACAACGTTAGGGGAATCTTATCTTATGGTAAAATTATTATCCCGGTACCTCCTCCTTCTTCTTCTGAAGTACCTGCAAGTTTTAAAAATATTAAAATTGTACCTTATAATTTATAGTGCCGTGTGCCATCCTCCGATACTTTTTTTGACCAAAAAAAAAAAAAAGCTTTTTAGTTGTTAGCTCAATTTTGAGAAAGCTCGAATTAATTTCTAATTATAGAAAACAAATTGCCATAAGAAGATTTACACAAAATATTCAAATCACGACATCCTTTATAAAATATAAACACTGTTTAATTTATTTACATATTTGAACAAATTTTGAATTGTCTTCTTTTTTTTTTTTTGCCTTTTTTGCCCCTCCACGTCTTATGCTTGTTTAACCATTTAAATATTTTGTTTTTATTTTTGAATTTTATATTGGAAAGAATGGAGACTTTCCGGATTTAAATTTAAAGAACATATATCTTTTTTTTTTTTGTACTTTCAATTGGAATTTTTACAGTTTTTTTTTGTTTTTTTGTTTTTGGCTGTTAGTTCCTAATTTAAAGGAAGCTACGGGATTTTTTTTTCATATATTGTTTCCCAATTATCCATTCCTTTTTTTTTTTTTATGAGGGTCTAGGAATTTTCATATTTTATATCAAATTTTAAATTTCTATTTTTTGGATTGTAATTCTATACAAATAGGCATAGAAAGAAAACTAAGATCCCGTTAGTGAACGCATTATATTTGCATTACGTTTGAATGCAATACATTGAATGTAATTTATATTTGGAAGAAAAGTGTTAGCATTGCATTTGAATACAATGTGTGTTTAGGTGAAAAATATTTGAATTATATTTTAATAATAAATATGTGATGTGATGGGTAAAAGTATAGAGAAAAAAAAGGAGAGATAGAAAATATATGATATAATTAATAAAAGTAATAGAAAAAATGAAATAATAAATAGTGATGGTAATAGATTTAAAATGTGATATAATTAGTATTTGAATAAAATGTTTTTATATTTAGAGAAAAATTTTATTATATTTAAACATAATGAAAAAAAAAAAAGTACCAAACAGGTACTAAGACCTGTGGAAAATCGAGTAAGATTTAGAAACTGTGGAAAGTCAACTATTATAGAATTATTCAAATTTGGGAATTGGTTGAATTATCTTATAGAATCATATTTCCTCTCTTCTTTTTTTTTTTTTTTGGAAAAAATATTTCCATCATCAAAAAAAAATTTTAAATTTTGTTTTTAAAAAGTGAAATTACTAAACAATCACTATTTAAACAGCCAAATAGAGATCGAATGAGCGGCAATTTCAGCAATCAGCAACCTTCAAAGTTCGTTTTTTCTGTTTTCGTCTCTTTGCTTACGTCTTCGTGTACGCCCTCTCTCCACCTCTCCGAATCCTATATGAATAGCAAACAAAAACTCAAAAAGAGAGAAAAAATAATTAATAAAAAACAAAAGAGTGTGTTACAGTTGATTCACGATTCTCTCTCTGCTTGAAGTTAGAGTGAGAAAACTCGGAGTTTCACGTTAATGGCGGCCTCGAACGGGAGCGAGTACTTCGAGTTCGAGATCGAGGCCGGAAACGAGACGTTGGTGAGGCCGTCGAAAGCTGAGTCAGTGGAGGCCGACGAGGAGGAGCTTCTGTGGGCCGCCATCGCCAGATTGCCTTCGCAGAAGCGCTCCAACTTCGCCTTGTTGAGAAAGACGCCTTCCGGGAAAGGAGGCGCCCAGGCGATTGACGTCCGGAAGCTCGATCGCCTTGGCCGCGAGCTCCTCGTCAAGAAAGCTTTGGCCACCAGCGATCAAGACAATTATAAGCTACTTTCAGCCATTAAAGAACGTCTTGATCGGTAAAAAAGCCATTGCATTACTTTGCTTTCGGATCTTAATTTGGTTGCATGGGACGGACGAAGCTCGTTTTCTGTTATAATATTATTTTCTGCTTGTTTCCGGTCGTTTCCTTTTTTTTTTCTTTGTTGTTTTGCACGATTTCCGACAAAAAAGAAAAAAACCGACTGCAAATTCAGACACAATTTTTTCCTTCTCGAATAGCAATTTCTAGCTCCGTTTTGTTTCAGAATTTTCTCGATTTTGCGATTTCAATAAATTTAATAAAAATACATATTTACCTGACTTACACTGATATTTCAGATCCTAAATTTTATTTTCCAGAAGAAGTATACTTTTTTTGTTGTTAAGCAGAAGTGATTTGACATTCGTTTTCATTAACCGGGTTATGTATTTTTTGTTTCTTATTCTGGTGTTAATTTAATGAAAATATATATCTGCCTGACTTACACCAATATCTCAGATCCTATATTTATTTTCCAAAAGAAGTATACTTTTTTCGTCGTTAAGCATAAGTGATTTAATATTCGTTTTCATTAAATTGGTTATGTATTTTTATGTTTCTTATTTTGGTGTTAATTTGCGTATATGAAAAGAGTCGGATTGGAGGTGCCAAACGTCGAAGTTCGGTTCGAGGACCTGAATGTTGCGGCAGATGTTCATACCGGTGCAAGAGCTTTGCCTACTCTCATTAATTATGCACGTGATGTTCTTGAGGTTGAGTATCTTGTTTTACTACGTTGCTTAACAGAACGTGACTTGCCTTTTCTGGTTGCCTGATTTTTACCATTTGTTGCTATTGATTTGCAAGTTACAACCAACTTATGATGTAAATTTAATTATTGCTAATGCAGAATGTCCTTACTAGTTTGAGAATATGTCGACCAAAAAGGCAATCCCTGATCATTTTGAACAATATCAGCGGCGTTGTGAAACCCGGAAGGTATATGCGAAGACGTTGGCATTAAATCAGCATGTTTATGTGCTTTTGTAACCATAAAATCAGCACGGGCTTCACATTACAAGCGTTATCTTCTTCCTTTTGCAGGATGACCTTGCTCTTGGGACCTCCAGGCTCGGGCAAGTCCACTTTGCTTTTAGCTCTTGCTGGCAAACTTGAAAGCAACTTAAAGGTTAGTGATTTTGCAAAATTTTTCACAAGCACATCACATGTGTAGATACTCCTATTGCATAATCTCCCTTTTCTTTTCACTCTTTTTTATAGTATTCTTATCTATTTGATCAAACGGGCGTTGCATGCACTACTAAGCTTGAATATAACGTTTTGAACGTTAAGTTCAATTGATTCTTTTCAACAAGCCAGAGGGTACATTTTATTTTTATTCTTTCTTTAATCATGGATCAAGCAACGTTAGAATATGTTGCTGTTAGAGAGAAAGCACATGTGAAACTGATCCAACACACTTCAGGAGTCCAACTTGACCAAAAAGGTTAACTTATTAGACCTTGGGTCTTTCCATTTATATAAATCACTTCACATTTTCATCCATTTTTCATGTGGGACAACACACATATGTATTTTTCTCAATAATTTCCCCCTCATGTATGTATTCATTGAGTTCCCCTCGAATTAAAGTTTTTGGTAATTTAAACATCTGAGCATCGTACTCTAAATGGGAGCCAACTTGAGTATAGAAAAGAGTCAAAACCATATGAGTTTATCAAATATTATACTATTCACACCTGCAATCGCACCCAGTGTGGACACCACAGAATCAATGTAGGAAGTTAACAATTGAGTGTAATTGCTTGGTCAATACGAACTATCTGCTCTAATACTACTTGTTAGAGAGAAAGCACGTGTGAAACTGACTTAATACACTTTAGGAGCTCAACTTGACCTAATAGGTTAACCTGTTGGACCTTCGGTCCTTTCATATATGTAAATAACTTCACATCCACATCCTAATCCACATCCATTTTTTACATGGGACAATACATACATGCATTTTTTTCAACAGTGGCATATAAAAAGCCCAAGAACTTATTGAGAAAAATTAAGATGATAAGATCTGTCCTATAAAAATAAAGCAAAAGAGAAAGAGGCTGTCATGTTAGATGAATGGGATCTTTCACATTTCTTTTCCAATTCTCTGAATGCAATACAAGTGACAAGTTAAAACAAATGTGGAACATGGTCCGTCTTATTTCACTTTTAAATTCATAAAATACTGGGTAAAAAAAGGGCGTAGAGTGAGTGAATCTCTTATAGGATTATCACACTTCTTTTTCTTCATCTATTTGTCCATTTATCCGGGAATTCTCTCCATCTTTACCTTTTTTTAATTTTTTTTTTGACTTTTCATACTCTTTGGATTTCAGAAAACTGGCAAAATCACTTATAACGGTCATGCATTCGATGAATTTTGTGTTCAAAGGACCTCTGCGTATATCAGCCAAACAGATAATCATATCGCAGAATTGACTGTGAGAGAGACCTTGGACTTTGCAGCTAGGTGTCAAGGTGCAAGTGAAGGATTTGCAGGTTTGTTCATCTAAATTAGAAGCTATATCTTATCAACAATGCAGGACTGTACACTTGTTGAGTTTATTGGATAACATATGAGTGAATTGTATTATCTCGAGCTACTCTTATCCAGCATTGAAATTATTATTAACTAACCTTGCTTTTCAATTTCTCCTCACTCATTTCACTTGAAGTATACATGAAAGATCTGGCTCAGTTGGAGAAGGAGCTGAACATTCGACCAAGTCCAGAGATTGATGCATTTATGAAGGTTGCCATTCGATATTTGAACTTCAAATCTTTGAATACAAGGATTAACAAAACTTTATATCTGTAATTGTGAATTCTTGATACTTTTTCATTCATACCTGTTTCCTGACATAACTTAATCAAATTTTACTGCATAGGCATCATCTGTTGCTGGTAAAAAGCATAGCGTATCAACAGATTATGTGATGAAATTGCTAGGCCTTGACATATGTTCAGAGACAGTTGTTGGCAGCGACATGCATAGAGGCATATCAGGTGGACAAAGAAAAAGAGTTACTACAGGTCTCTTATCTCTCTTTTCCCCATGCTTCTTTTACTCCTGTTCCTTATCGAAAAAGAGACAGTTTGATTGGAAAAAAAACCGCTCACTTGTTATATTTCGATGACCTCATGATCGGTTTCCCACATTATATTGTATCATAAAATTGCTCAATGTGGCAGTGTATTTTAGTTGGGTTTCTTTCTTGTTAAAGTTTCAATGCAACTCAAAGACATATATGTACTACAAGCACTGGAATTTTGAGTGATTTCTTATTTCAATATGCAGGCGAAATGGCTGTTGGCCCAAGGAAAACTCTATTTATGGATGAAATATCCACCGGGCTTGATAGCTCTACTACATTCCAAATTGTCAAATGCATTGGGAACTTTGTTCATCAAATGGAAGCAACCGTACTCCTGGCCCTTCTTCAGCCTGCACCTGAGACATTTGATTTGTTTGATGATCTTGTTCTATTATCAGAAGGATATGTGGTGTACCAAGGTCCAAGAGAAGATGTGTTAGAGTTCTTTGAATCATTAGGTTTTAAATTACCTCCACGAAAGGGCATTGCAGATTTTCTGCAAGAGGTACTATTAGTTAGAGACACCTGGACAGTTGATTTTTTTCCCCTTTGTGCTTGCCGAAATATTCTTATTCATATAATATTGTTATTTCAGGTGACATCTAAAAGGGATCAAGCTCGGTACTGGGCAGATCCTTCAAAACCATACGTGTATCTTTCTGTTCCAAAAATTGCTGAAGCCTTTAAAAATTCCAAATTTGGAAGGTCTTTGGAGTTCACTCTTTCTATTCCCTATGATAAATCTAAAAGTCATCCTTCCGCTTTATCAAAATCTAAATATGCTGGTTCAAAATGGGAACTGTTTAAAGCATGCTTTGCGAGAGAAGTATTGTTGATCAGCAGGCATCGTTTTCTTTACACTTTCAGGACATGCCAGGTATTTACATTACCAACTGGTAATCTTGTTTTTTTTTTTTTCGTGTCATTTTTTTATATGGATTGGAAATATATGATATATATATCTCTGTTATGGCAAGTAGTCTGACTTCGACACAGTATTATGAGTTAGAATGTTGCTGATCCTCATAACTATCTTCTGCAATCTCATAACTAATTTGCATAGGAATTGAAGCGTGTTATTTTGATAGGAACACACGCACACACGCGCACACATGCACACGCACACGCACACGCACACGCACACGCACACGCACACGCACACGCACACTCTCTCTCTCTCTCTCTGTCTCTGTCTCTCTCTGGAGGTACAAAACTGTTCCAAAAATTTTTTTCCCAACTTTTGTCTCATAAGTTGTTTTATCTCGTTGGCTAAAGGTAGCATTTGTTGGGTTCGTTACATGCACAATGTTTCTTCGAATGAGAGTCCATCCCATAGATGAGATTGAGGGCAACCTTTATCTTTCTTGCCTATTTTTCGGTCTGGTGCACATGATGTTTAATGGATTTTCTGAGCTGCCTCTTATGATATCTCGGCTTCCGGTCTTTTACAAACAAAGAGATAATTTGTTTCATCCTGCTTGGGCGTGGTCCATTTGTAGTTGGCTTTTGCGTGTTCCTTACTCCATTATCGAATCAGTTGTCTGGTCTTTTGTCGTCTACTACACTGTTGGTTTTGCCCCTGGTGCTGGGAGGTGACTTTTCACTCACTTGGATGGTATTTATTACTCTTTCAATTAGTGTACATAATCATCCATTTCTACTAATTGTTACAGATTTTTCCGCTTCATGCTTTTGCTCTTTTCCGTGCACCAAATGGCATTGGGTCTGTTCCGGATGATGGCATCTCTTGCACGAGATATGGTCATCGCCAATACATTTGGGTCTGCTGCATTACTAGTTATTTTCTTGTTGGGTGGATTCATCATTCCCAAAGGTGCGTATTTATAAAATTGTTTTATTCAATAAGAGGAAATGAATTTATGATGGATATGTGTCTCTTTTGGGGGAACTTGTTGCAGAAATGATTAAGCCATGGTGGGCTTGGGCATTTTGGGTGTCACCACTATCTTATGGACAGCGTGCAATTTCCGTCAATGAATTTACAGCCACTAGATGGATGGAGGTTTGTTCTTCTGGCTGATAGACACATTTCATTCCTTTCTTTCATTTCCTTCGACTTTCGTATACTCTTACGAACATCTGCTTAAACTTGGAGGATCTCTAAATTAGATTTTCTGCTTCTTCTGGAAACTATATGTTACAGAGATCTACTCTCAGAAACAACTCAGTAGGGTATAACATTTTGCATTCACATAGCTTAGCAAGTGGTGATTATTGGTATTGGCTTGGAGTTGGAGCTCTATTCCTTTATGCTTTGCTTTTCAACAACATTGTGACTTTGGCGTTGGCCTACCTTAATCGTAAGTCTAAATAAAATGTTTGTGTTCGAATGTTCATTCTTTTCTACGAACCTGGTTTCCGGAGAACAAATTTATATCCTTGTTTGTTCTTTGTTTGTTATCTTCTCAATCGTCTCACTTTTCATATACCTATATTTGCTTCATTCTATCTCTCCTAATGTTTGTTTCGCTTGTGCTCTTCACAGCACTTAGGAAATCCCGAACAGTGAGCCCAACTGAACAAGGAGAAGATAGTCCTACAAATGGTCAGTCATGTTTAAAATTTACAATAGAAGTTGTCACATGCCCCACCAGTGCCTTTATTTAGTACTTTGTCAATTATCAAATTAAGTTCTGTAGAGATATCACTCATGTGCATTAACCTGATTATGCAGTGTGCTGCAACACCACCGAATTAAAAAAATCTACTGTAGATGACAGCAAGAAGGGAATGATTCTTCCATTTAAACCATTAACAATGACTTTTCATAACCTCAATTATTTTGTTGACATGCCAAAGGTATGCGTTTCCTCAATTTTTATGTAATTCTTAGGAGATTACTTATATCAAGGCTAATATTAAACCAAATCTGATTGAGATTGTCAGGAAATGAGATCCAAAGGCATACCAGAAAATAGGTTGCAACTCTTGTCCAATGTAAGTGGAGTATTCTCACCAGGTGTTCTCACTGCTTTAGTTGGGTCCAGTGGAGCCGGTAAGACAACTTTGATGGACGTGTTAGCTGGGAGGAAAACTGGTGGCTATATAGAAGGGGAAATTAAAATATCTGGTTACCCGAAAGAGCAACGCACTTTTGCAAGGATATCAGGATATGTTGAGCAAAATGACATACACTCTCCTCAAGTGACAGTTGAGGAGTCTCTCTGGTTTTCTTCATCTCTTCGCCTTCCAAAGGAAGTTAGCCAAGAGAAAAGACGCGTGAGTTGTTGCCCAAGACTTTCCTTCCAATCCTTGTTTAGTAGTATTTCCAGTTTCTTCTTAAACTTTTTCCACCTTGCATTTCAGGAATTTGTTGAAGAAGTAATGGGATTAGTGGAGCTTGATACTCTCAGGCATGCTTTGGTTGGTTTACCTGGAAGTTCAGGGTTATCAACAGAACAAAGGAAGCGTTTAACCATTGCAGTGGAGCTTGTGGCAAATCCTTCCATTATTTTTATGGATGAACCTACATCGGGACTTGATGCTCGAGCAGCGGCCATCGTGATGAGGACTGTACGTAATACTGTTGACACGGGAAGAACCGTAGTTTGTACTATACACCAACCGAGTATTGAAATATTTGAGGCATTTGATGAGGTTGGTGGTTTTTTAGCAGACTATATGAACTAGATTAAGAACCATGTACAATGCCCCTATTTTTTTTTTTTTGGAAGTGTCTGACTAATTTGACCCACAGCTTCTTCTTATGAAACGAGGGGGGCGACTCATATATGGAGGAAAGCTTGGTCTGCATTCACAGACAATGATAGACTATTTTCAGGTGACTTTGTGTTGCATGAAAAGTTAATATATGTCCTTATTTGCCCTTACCAAAATAGCTCGTAGCAGTGGTGAGGCTAGAAAAATTGGTCGTACAGATATTAACTATATAGTAGAAAGTTCAATGGGCAAGATATTAAATAAGGGAATAAGAGTTGAAGGCTTTGCATCTTTTCTAGCTGAATCTTGTGTAGTTACACGAGTTTAGTAGTGTAATTACCAAATCTTAATGTAATATGATTAAACAAAAATATTTAAGTAATAAGTTTGTCTCGGGTTGCTTTTTCATGCTCAGGGAATTGATGGAATCCCTCCAATTGCTAGTGGTTATAATCCAGCAACTTGGATGCTTGAGGTTACCACACCTGCTGCTGAAGAGAAAATTGGCAAAGACTTTGCAAATGTTTACATAAATTCTGAGCAATTCACGTACGTTAAATTACTGTCGGTTTGAAGCTATGACCAAGGCCTCTGCCATACTTTTTGCTTTCTATGTATGTTTCTAACTAAATGGTTACATCACTGTTATATTTCTATAGGGAGGTTGAAGCTTCTATCATGCATTTTAGCACTCCAGCTGCTGGCTCAGAACCACTTAAATTTGCTTCCACTTATTCACAAGACAAGTTTTCTCAATTTTTAACTTGTTTATGGAAACAAAATCTTGTGTATTGGAGAAGTCCACAATATAATGCCATGAGGCTATTTTTCACTACAGTGAGTGCATTGATATTTGGTTCGGTGTTTTGGAATGTTGGTTCTAAGAGGTATAACTTTGATTTCTTGTAGCAAGTTTTGTTTATGCTCTAATTTTTATAAATTGTTTGCAGCATTTATATATATATTTTTTTCAAGAACTTATTTAGGCTGCAAATGTTTTTGAAATCCTTTGTCACTTTTGGTACCTTATAAGCTATCAAACTATTAAAATGAGAATATCATAACATGCCCTTAATATATTTTTCTACCATCTAATAAAATTGTAAGAAAAAGCTGTTTTTCTTTCTTGTTTTTCCATGTTGTCTGAATCACGTTTTACAAAGTTATTAGGGCATTCAACTCACGAATTAAAATTTTCTATCGCAGGGACTCGACTCAAGATTTGTTTATGGTAATGGGAGCTCTTTATGCAGCCGTCTTGTTTCTTGGGGTCAACAATGCTTCTTCAGTACAACCGATTGTTTCCATTGAGAGGACAGTATTCTATCGAGAGAAAGCAGCCGGAATGTACTCTCCATTGGCATATGCACTAGCCCAGGTAAGTCATTCTATCGATAATTTTGCAGAAAACCTTCGAGGTCAAACAGGAAACAGATGACAAATATGTTGATTGCCTTTGCAACAGGGCCTTGTGGAGATTCCATATGTTGCAGTGCAGACCATTATTTACGGTGTCATTACCTATCTCACGGTTAATTTTGAAAGGACAATCGGTAATATGTCTTAACTTCCCTTGGAGATGCTTCTTTATATGTAATAGTAGACAATTTTCTCTACTACCGCGATATTTTTGTTCGATGATTCTCTTTAGGTGGTGGGACTAGGGATGGGTAAGTTGGTACCTTTAGTGCGTGTAATTGTATAGGACAGTAGCAAAATTCTAATTGCAAAAGATACCCCTAATAATTTGACTCATGTTCTAATTCCGCAAGATGTGAAGTGAGTAAAGGAACAAATAATTAATGAATGCAACATAGATAATTATGTCATTTCCCAATGTAGAAACTTGATATAATATGCAATCTTCTTATATCGGCGTTTCTTCTATATTGCAGGGAAATTCATGCTCTACATCTTGTTCATGTTCCTCACTTTCACCTACTTTACCTTTTATGGCATGATGGCTGTTGGCCTCACACCTTCCCAACACCTAGCAGCTGTCGTCTCTTCTGCATTTTACTCCTTATGGAATCTTCTCTCAGGTTTCCTTGTCCCAAGACCAGTAAGTGATCTCTCCTTTCCAATGCTTGCAAAAAAAAAAAAAAAAAAAAGTTTGCTTTATAATTGAAAATTATTTTGTCCTCGTAATTTTAGTAACTAAGTGGTAAATAAGTTGTATATTTTTGTCGGAATTGCTTATTTTCGCATTTTCTTTGATCATGTAAATGATAATAATTATGAACAAACTTATTCGTACTTAATGGTCTCAATTATTCCAGAATATCCCTGGATGGTGGATTTGGTTCTACTATATCTGTCCTGTTGCATGGACACTTCGAGGAATCGTCACCTCTCAGCTCGGCGACGTGGAAACCAAGATTGTAGGACCTGGATTTGAGGGCTCTGTGAAAGAGTATTTGGAAGTTAGTCTTGGCTATGGTCCCGGGATGATTGGAGTTTCAGTGGCAGTTCTTATTGGCTTCAACATTCTGTTTTTTCTTGTGTTTGCTGTCTCGGTCAAGCTCATAAACTTTCAGAAAAGATGAAGAAGGCTCAGTTTCTCATAAGTCAGTTGTCCAAATTTTTAGTTCAAAGATTATTTATCGAACTTAAAAAATTCAAGAGACCACGAAAATAACCTCTTGTTTTAATTATAATTACTATTTAACAAATTAAGTAAAATGATATAAGGAAATCAATATAAACATAAACATATATATGTATATATATAACATATAGGCAATTGGTCATCGTGTACAAATTCGTAAATAAATTTTTTATCGAACATTTTTTATAATGGGTATTCCAATTTGACTTTTTTGCATTAATTCTCCTAATGTATTAGTCTTATTACTGTTCATTTTTCAAAATGGGTTTCAATTTGATCTTTTTTTTTTTTGTGAATTCTTCACGTGTATATAGGCAATTGGGGGGTGATACCTATGGAAATAGCCTAAGCTGCCTCACCCTTTGGGACCCTGACTATTTTCTTTTTATCCCCTTCTTGTGCTCAATGTTCTTTTCGCCGTTGTTTGAATCCAGTTGTCAGTGTGTTTGATTCAATATATATTTTTAAAATGTTCTGGCAGTCAAACACATCTTGGATTTGCCGGTCGAAATCTTCTTTTAGAAATCTTTAAAATCCAAAAAATTGATAATCCCGCGTCAATAAGGTATTACTCTAGGAGATATACAAGACACTGAGCAGCAATAATATAGAGTTAACAAAACTTGCAAATTATAAGTTTTTATAATATTAGATGTAAAAGTCGAAACTTAAGCTGTATCTAAAAGCATTAATTAAAAGTCGTTACATTTAAAAATTGCAGCTCAGGGGTTGCGATGGATAGGTCGCCGGTGGTCTGGCTTGCGTGTGCAGATAGTCGGCAGAGCTACTGCGGGCTGGCCATTGGATGTGGGGCAGTCTTCTTGGCCAATGCCGGCGAACTTCCGATCTCGGACGTGGACTTCGTTTTTCCGGTATTCTAGGTGCACCGCCTCGTTCGAGGTCATTCGCTTGTATTTATAATGCTTATTGCGTTCTTATTTAATTGAATGAATAATGAATTTACCTTAAAAAAAAGAGGTTGCAATTAAATGACTTAAAAATGATAAACTAGAAGGAGAATTATACAAACCAAATAATCATGTATTTGAACAATTGACCTCACATATATGCGCCATTGGAGGTTTAATCATTACTATAAAAGCTCCAATACGCGTACCTTTTTTTCCAAAAAAAAAAAAATATAGACGTATTTAAAGAGGGAAATAATATAAAACACAGTATTTAGTAACCTCTAAGAACATAACATCTGATTATTTATGAAAAAAAAAAAACATCTAATTTGTCAAAAAAAAAAAACAATAATATCTAAGTCCAAGGGAGAAAAAATAATGTAACGCCTATGAAAAGTTAGAGAACAAATACATAAGCACATTGAAGAAGAAAACCCTTTACATTTTTGTGATCAATATTTATAATAAACAGATCAATGGAGCATGAGCAGTACTCTATATTTGCTCATGCAAGTCTTTTATGAGAATATATAAGTATATATATGGAGAGAGAGAGAGAGAGTATAAATACTCGTCAGCCAGAGCAAGCCCTCTTTCCTAGCAAGTGTTGAAATATGGCTGCATATACCAGGGTTCTATTTGGGAAGCATAATTACCAAGTTTTTATAGCTTACCCGTTTTCAGACTGTAAGTATTAGAGGATTTATTTGTTTGAGGAAATTCCTCCGGTATTTTTCCCCCCATCAATATCATATTAGTGATACGGCACTTATGTTGAGCAAAATGACATACACTCTCCTCAAGTGACAGCTAAGGAGTCTCTTTGGTTTTCTTCGTCTCTTCGCCTTCCAAAGGAAGTTAGCCAAGAGAAAAGACGCGTGAGTTGTTGCCCAAGACTTTCCTTCCAATCCTTGTTTAGTAGTATTTCCAGTTTCTGGTTAAAGTTTTACCACCTTGCATTTCAGGAATTTGTTGGAGAAGTAATGGGATTACTGGAGCTTGATATTCGCAGGCATGCTTTGGTTGGTTTACCTGGAAGTTCAGGGTTATCAACAGAACAAAGGAAGCGTTAAACCATTGCAGTGAAGCTTGTGGCAAATCCTTCCATTATTTTTATGGATGAACCTGCATCAAAATTTGATGCTCGAGCGGCAGCCATTGTGATGAGGACTGTATGTAATACTGTTGTGGCGGCCCCCCCACGTACGTTACCATACCAATCAGTTGAGTTCTGACGCCGACTGCGATGGCTGGCAACCTCGTATGTCGTCATCCTCTTACTTAACTTACTTAACTTTCCATTCTTAACGTTCTCATTTTGAAACGGAAGCAATTTCTATAGCAAATTTTTTTTTTTTACTTACATAGTATGCCTATAACTCTATCATACTCTTATAACACATATTTCATAACTTTCTTTCTTTCATCTTCCTTTTTGAACGCTCAGCGAAAGACTCATGGTAGTACCATACCCTCGCCCAGTCCCTTGGTACGTGCAGATCCGTCCGTTGTCCATCATACTACTTTAAACTAACAGGTTGCTTACCTGCAACATATAAACAACTAATGAGCTAAATGCTCAGTAAGTTCAAACATACATTCATTAACTTATAAATACTAGTAATATATATTATTACTAGAATATATGACATCACATATATACACCTCATATACATCGTCTATACATATCCTCGAAACATAACATATTATGTTAACCTCTTCATGCTCATTTATCTCTTTGTTCATCGTTCTTAACATTCTATCGATCATCTCTTATCATTCTAATCCAATCTTTTCATTTCTTTGCTTTTTATTCATATCATTTCTTAACTTTCTGTTCTAAACCTTTATAACTTTTCTATCGCTTTATTATCATCTCTTAACATTTCATATCTTAAAAGCTAGTAATATACACACTAGCATAACATCACGTAAAACGTGTCATTCACATCACATCACATATATGATTCTATTATGTTCTTATAAACTTCGTTTTGTTATTTATTTATTTTTCATCAATTTCATTATGTCGTTCTTTCATATCGTTCGTTTCTTTTCTTATTGTTCTTTACTTTTCTTTTCTTTTCATATCATTTCTTTTCTTTTCTTTTCTTTCCTTTTCTTTTCCTTTCTTTTCTTTTCACTCTCCTTTCGTTTGCTTTCTTTCCACTTTCCTTTGGTTGGGCCCGTTGTTGGACGTACCTAGTTACGCGCGGACAGTGGGAGGAAGGGGAGCTACCCACCAACCTACCTCACAGTCACATAAAACCTCACCTTCAGGGCTGGTCCAACCTATAATCTATCACACTTTCGGGGTAGCACCACATCAACGCGGAGGATATAGACCGGAAGTCTCGACCTTGTAGGGAGACCGGTACGCCAACAACTTAAGTTTTCAGTCTTATTATCTTGTAGGCTTTTATTTTTCTTATATTGATTTTTCGTTGAACATCTTTTTCTTTCATGACATTCATAATCTTTCCTTTCTCATTTTTCATAAACATTTCATGAAACATTTGTTTTTTCGTTGTTTTTCTTTTCTTAATTCTTTACTTTACTTGTGTGAATTATGTTAATCACACTTTAACATAGCATATATAGCACATATTATTTATATAACATCACATCACATCATAACAAACAAAATTATGTTCAATTATGTGCAGACAATTATTCTCTGTTTATCTTATCATTTGCATCATTCTATCAATCATAGCCTATCGATCATAGCCTATCGTTCTATTCTATCAATCACATCTTATCGTTATGTTCTAATCCTTTCATCATACCTTTCATCATAACCTATCATTGTTTCTCTTTCTTGTCTAACTCTTTGCTCTCATATCATTTTTCATAAAACACCTATCATTTCGTTATCATAAAACATACCATTTTCTTAATTTCTTTCATCACCGATCATCGTTGCTCTATCAATCATAACCTAACTTTCATAAAACTTTTCATAAAACATCTATCCTTTCATCCTCATAAAATATCCCTTTCTTAATTCCTTTCGTCACCGATCGTTGTTGCTCTATCAATCATAAACTAATTTTCATAAAACTTTTCATAAAACATCTATTCTTTCCTTTCATATTTCATCTCTTTCTTATGCATTCTATCATAACATTCTTGTTCTTACTCTTTCCATTCTTCTATCCCTCTTTATCATATCGTTACTCTCATAAAGCTTTTATAATGCCTTTCCTTCATAATTTAATATATACATATATTTATATATATTTATTAAAACCTATCTTTTAACATCATCATAGCATTGCTATAGAATCATCATAAATCACATCATGACATTTACATATAAAACATATAAATACTATAAGTTTGTTCATAGTTGTAGACGGGTAAATGTCTGAACTTACTCATAGCGTGCTTATCCCCTTCTTGGAATCCATCGACGTCCGTTGTCGCGTCTGGATCGGGTTCCTATAGACAAATTTTGTCCGCTAATCACATTTTCATTTATAGCTTTTATTTTATTAAAAAGCTTAATTCTAATCTTATAATCCTTAATTATAGCCTTAGGACAACTTTTTAAACCTTAATGGCCATTTTTGAATTTTCCTCCAACTTTTGAAAAATTACGATTTTACCCCTAACTTTTGACAAAATTACAATTTTACCCTTGACGTGATTTTTCATAACTTAACCTCGATTTTGGCTTTTACAAACTTCATTCACCTATTCCGGGGTCATTGGGGCTCTTTTCCCATAATTTGATAATCTTTGGACAAAATGACCATTTTGCCCCTGATGGGTCGTTTAATCATAACATTTTCATTTTCATACTTAGGCTGGATTTTCTAAACCCAAAATCATTTAATTAACTTTCTAAATCTTATCGGACCTTTTCTGGATCAATTCTTATCATTTTACCAATTTTCACATTCCCGGCTCTCGGGAAGTATTATTCGAACCTAAGAATTGGTTTCATGTTTTTCTTGCGTTCTAGGGTTTCGAAGGGTCGGTTTACTAATCGTACGTTACCCATTCCTTTTTCCTTGCCCTAATTCCTCGAGGGGGCTCGGGTTACCTTCCCGATCATATTTTTACCTCTCGTTTCCCATATTATCCCTGGTGCCATTTTTAGAAATTTCGGCAGCATTTCCGCTTAATTTTTGAGGTTCCAGCGTTTAGGAAATGCCTGAAAACCATCTATCCTGATCTAATTCTATCACGTACTATACCAGAGGCTTAGATTTTACGTAAAACTCATACTGTTTACGTAAAATCGTTACATTATCACATATTTTTCTTTTTCTCCATTACAATCATTTTCTTCTTTTTACATACATTCTTTTCCACATTTTTCACACCAATAATCATAAAATCATACAATAGTCCCAAACAATTAAATTGCGGAACGTAAAGGGGTCGGGATTTATACCGAATTGCAGTCCGATCTCGACGGCATAAACCCTAATTCCTCGTTCTTCATATTTGAGGTCTCGTCTTGAAATTCTGACTCCGCGGATGAGTTCGGAACGTCGAAAATAGGCCAACGGGCCAAACTTTCATTTTCGGTCACCGGTCGCCGTTGACCGGCGTTGATCGTCGTTTACTGGCCGTTGATCGGCGTTGACCGGTGGCGACGGTGGCAAGTGAGTAGTCCATCTTGTAGATCTCGACGAGAGGAATCCATTGGTGGCTTCAATTTCACCATTCGACACCTCTATCGTCGGAAATCGCCCCTCGAAAGCTCGGTCACGGCGGCGGCTTTGGAACTCCGCCATGCCGGAACTTTTCCCCGAAATTGATTGAGGGTTTTTGCTCCCCTCTTCACGGTGAACATTTCTGTACCGGTGGTGCAGCTCAACATCGTCGGAAACGGCGAATTCCACGGCGGCTTCACGGAAAAAGAATAAAATTTTTATTCTACCGTTGGGCTGAAACACCACCTGGGTTTTGTTCTACTCTTCACCACGAGTCTTTTGGGACCGGAATCACCTTGATCGGATGTCGGACGGCGGAGATACGGCGTCGCGAAATTTCCGGTGGCCGGCGGCTTCAGGCGGCGCGTGCGGGCTCCTCCGGCGTCGGTTCCGTCGACTCGGCCCACCGTTGAACTCAGCTAGGAGAGAGCTTTCCAACGGTGCCGGCGGTGTCGAAAACAGACACCATTTCCGGTGGTCGGTTACTATTCATCAATGGGGGTAGAGAGAGAAAGAGAAGGAGGAGAGAGAGTGTGTATAGATAAATGAGGAAATTTCACTTTTTTCACTTTTTATATACTTTTTCGTCCAAAATTTCAACATGGGCTATCCTGACTAATTTGAGCGTCCTGAATCCAAATATATCAGTTTTATTTTCATCTGAGGTCATTTCAACCAGTTTCCGATATTGCGAATTTTTTGATCAAAAATTACCCTTGTGCTCAATTATCAAATTTGAGCGTGCTGATAGGCTATCCTTACTAATTTGGGTGTGCTGAACCCAAATTTATCAGTTTTATGTCAAGATAATATCATCTTGACCTACTTCTTGATACTGTGAGTAGCACACACGTGCACACACATAATATCACTATTACTCATTTTTTATCCTTTAACACTGTTAGAACATTTTATTTAGTTCTAAACAATATTAAATCACTAAATTTCATATTTTAACACTTAAATTTATTGTGTATTTATTCTCCAAAAAATATGAATTTTCCAGGTTGTTACAACTGTTGACACTGGAAGAACCGTAAGTTTGTACCATACACCAACCGAGTGTTGAAATATTTGAGGCATTTGACTAGGTTGGTGGTTTTTTAGCAGACTATATGAACTAGATTAAGAACCATGTACAATGCCTTTTTTTTTTTTTTTTTGGAAGTGTCTGACTAATTTGATGTACAGCTTCTTCTTACGCAGCGAGGGGGGCGACTTATATATGGAGGAAAGCTTGGTCTGCATTCACAAACAATGATAGACTATTTTCAGGTGACTTTATGTTGCATTGAAAGTAAATATATGTCCTTTTTTCTCCTTACCAATATAGCTCGTCGCAGGGGTGAGGCCAGAAATGTTGGTCTAACAGCTATGAACTGTATGGTAGAAAATTCAATGGGCAAGATATTCAATAAGGGAAAAAGGGATGAAGGCTTTGCATCCTTTCTAGCTGAGTCTTATGTAGTTACACAAGTTTAGTAGTGTAAATTACCAAATCTTAATGTAATATATTTAAAAAATAAAAAATCTTTTGCTCATAAGTAATAAGTATGTCTTGGGTTGCTTTTTCATGCTCAGGGAATTGATGGAATCCCTCCAATTGCTAGTGGTTATAATCCAGCAACTTGGATGCTTGAGGTTACCACACCTGCTGCTGAAGAGAAAATTGGCAAAGACTTTGCAAATGTTTACATAAATTCTGAGCAATCCAAATATGTTAAATTGCTGTCGGTTTGGAGCCATTCTTTTTGCTTTCTATGTATATTTCTAACTACATGGTTACATCATTGTTATATTTCTATAGGGAAGTTGAAGCTTTTATCATGCATTTTAGCACTTCAGCCGCTGGCTCAGAACCACTTAAATTTGCTTCCACTTATTCACAATACAAGTTTTCTCAATTTTTGACTTGTTTATGTAAACAAAATCTCGTGTATTGGATAAGTCCACAATATAATGCCATGAGGCTATTTTTCACTACGGTGAGCGCACTGATATTTGGTTCGGTGTTTCGGAATGTTGGTTCTAAGAGGTATAACTTCATATTTCTTGTAGCAAGTTTTGTTTATGCTCTAATTTTTATAAGTTGTTTGCATTTTTTATATATTTTTTTTCAAGAAATTATTAAGGCTGCAAAAGTTTTTGAAATCCTTTGTCACTTTTGGTACCTTATAAGCTATCAAACTGTTAACATGAGAATATCATAACATGCCCTTAATATATTTTTCTACCATCTAGTAAAATTGTAAGAAAAAGGTGTTTTCTTTATTATTTTTCCATGTTGTCTAATTCACGTTTTACAAAGATATTGGGGCATTCAACTCATAAATTAAAATTTTCGATCTGCAGGGACTCGACTCAAGATTTGTTTGTGGTAATGGGAGCTCTTTATGCAGCCGTCTTTTTTCTTGGGGTCAACAATGCTTCTTCAGTTCAGCTGATTGTTTCCATCGAGAGGACTGTATTCTATCGAGAGAAAGCAGCAGGAATGTACTCTCCCTTGGCATTTGCACTAGCCCCGGTAAGTTATTCTATCGACAATTTTGCAGATTACCTTCAATGTGAAATAGGAGACAGATGACGAATATGCTGATTGCCTTTGCAACAGGGCCTTGTGGAGATTCCATATGTTGCAGTGCAGACCATTATTTACCGTTTCATTACCTATCTCACAATTAATTTTGAAAGGACAATCGGTAATATGTCTTAACTTCCTTGGAGGTTCTTCTTTTTATGTAATAGTAAACTACTTTCTCTACTACCGCGATATTTTTATTCAATGATTCTCTTTAGGTGGTGGGACGGGGGATGGGTAAGTTGGTACCTTTAGTGCGTGTAAATGTATAGGACGGTAGTAGAATTCTAATTGCAAGAGATACTCCTAATAATTTGACTCATGTTCTAATTCTGCAAGATGGGAAGTGAGGAAAGGAACAAATAATTAATGAATGCAACATAGATAATTATGTCATTTCCCAATGTAGAAACTTGATATTATATGCAGTCTTCTTATATCAGCGTTTCTTCTATATTGCCGGGAAATTCATTCTCTACATCTTGTTCATGTTCCTCACTTTCTCCTACTTTACCTTTTATGGCATGATGGCTGTTGGCCTCACACCTTCCCAGCACCTAGCAGCGGTCGTCTCTTCTGCATTTTACTTTTATGGAATCTTCTCTCAGTTTTCCTTGTGCCAAAACCGGTAAGTGATCTCTTTTTGCCAATGCTTGCCAAAAAAAAAAGTTTGTTTTATTATTGAAAATTATTTTGCCTTTGTAAGATCCATTTTTATCTTATTTACCAGATTTAATTAATTAATTCAATTAAATAATTACTAAAAGCAAGTAAATAAATAAGACAAGCAATTTTAACGAGGTTCGGTTTCTCTACTCCTTGAGGCCACGCCCAGACGTTGAACACTTTATTAACTATCAAATGATTACAAGCACTAATGGACTTATACAATCTAAAGACTCCCTATTTTGTTGTTGCCGCCGGTCATCTTGAATCCAGTTAATGAACTCGTTCAGCAAGATCCCCTTACAAGCATGTTTTTAAATTTCTTTAACTATTATTGTCTTCTCTCGAAAACTTCAAATCTTTCTCCTGAAATACACAAATAATATAGAAAGCTTCAAAACCTCTAAGGACTCTAAATCACACGATCTCTGTGGCGACCCCCCCCCCCCCCCCCCCCACGTATGTTACCATACCAACCAGTCGAGATCTGACGTCGACCGCGATGGCTGGCAACCTCGTGGGTCGTCATTCTCTTACTTAACATACTTAACTTTCCCTTCTTAACATTCTCATTTAAAGCGGAAGCAATTTGTATAGCAAATTTTTTTTTTAACTTACATATTATACCTATCTCTATCATACTCTTATAACACATATTTCATAACTTTCTTTCTTTCATCTTCCTTTTTGAACGCTCAGCGAAAGACTCATGGTAGTACCATACCTTCGCCCAGTCCCTTGGCACGTGCAGATCCGTCCGTTGTCCATCATATTACTTTAAATAAACAGGTTGCTTACCTGCAACACATGAACAACTAATGAGCTAGATGCTCAGTAAGTTCAAACATACATTCATTAACTTATAAATACTAGTAATATATGTTATTACTAGAATATATGTCATCACGTATATACACATCATATACATCATTTATGCATACCCTCAAAACATAACATAAAATGTGAGCTTCTTCATGCTCATTTATCTCTTCGCTAATCATTCCTATCATTCTATTGATAATCTCTTATCATTCTAATCCAATCTCTTCATTTCTTTACTTTTCATTCCTATCATTTCTTAACTTTCTGTTCTAAACCTTTATAACTTTTCTATCGCTTTATCATCATCTCTTAACATTTCATATCTTAAAAGCTAGTAACATACACACTAGCATAACATCACGTAAAACGTGTCATTCACATCACATCATATATATGATTCTATTATGTTTCATATCGTTTGTTTCTTTTTATGTCGTTCTTTACTTTTCTTTTCTTTTCGTATCATTTCTTTTCTTTTCTTTTCTCTCTCCTTTCCTTTCTTTTCTTTTCACGCTCTTTTCTTTTCTTTTCTTTTCTTTTCACGCTCTTTTCTTTTCTTTTCTTTTCTTTTCACCCTCTTTTCTTTTCTTTTCTTTTCACGCTCTTTTCTTTTCTTTTCTCTCTGCTTTCGTTTCTTTTCTTTTCCCTCTCTTTTCTTTTCTTTTCTTTTCATGCTCTTTTCCTTTCTTTTCTTTTCTTCTCTTTTCCTTTCTTTTCTTTTCTTTTCTTTTCTTTTCTTTTCACTCTTCTTTCGTTTGTTTTCTTTCCACTTTCCTTTGGTTGGGCCCGTTGTTGGATGTACCTAGTTACGCGCGGACAGTGGGAGGAGGGGGAGCGACCCACCAACCTACCTCACAGTCACATAAAAACCGCACCTTTGGGGTTGGTCCATCCTATAATCTACCGCACCTTCGGGGTAGCGCCACATCTACGTGGAGGATATAGACCGGAAGTCTCGACCTTGTAGGGAGACCGGTACGCCAACAACTTAAGTTTTCAGTATTATTATCTTGTAGGCTTTTATTTTTCTTATATTGATTTTTCGTTGTACGTCTTTTTCATGACATTCATAACCTTTCATTTCTCATTTTTCATAAAACATTTCATGAAACATTTATTCTTTCGTTATTTATCTTTTCTCAATTCTTTACTTTACTTGTGTGAATTATATTAATCACACTTTAGCATGGCATATATAGCACATATTACTTATATAACATCACATCACATCATAACAAACAAAACTATGTTTAATTTTGTGCAGATAAGTATTCTCTTCTCTATTTATCATTTGCATCCTCCTATCTACCGCATCTTATCATCATCCTTCTATCGATCATAGCCTACCGTTCTATTCAATCAATCACATCTTATCGTTATGTTCTAATCCTTTCATCATACCTTTTATCATAACCTATCATTGTTTTTCTTTCTTGTCTAACTCTTTGGTTTCATATCATTTTTCATAAAACATTCATCATACCTTTTATCATAACCTATCATTGTTTCTCTTTCTTGCCTAAGTCTTTGCTTTCGTATCATTTTTCATAAAACACCTATCCTTTCGTTACTTTTCTTAATTCCTTTCATCACCGATCATCGTTGCTCTATCAATCATAACCTAACTTTCATAAAACTTTTCATAAAACATCTATCATTTCATCCTCATAAAATATCCCTTTCTTAATTCCTTTCATCACCGATCGTCGTTGCTCTATCAATCATAACCTAACTTTTATAAAACTTTTCATAAAACATCTATTCTTTCCTTTTATATTTCATCTCTTTCTTATGCATCCTATCATAACATTCTTGTTCTTACTCTTTCCATTCTTCTATCCCTCTTTATCATATCGTTACTCTCATAACGCTTTTATAATGCCTTTCCTTCATAATTCAATATATACATATATTTATATATATATTCTTTTTATAATTATTTATTAAAACATATATATTTTTTTAACATCATCATAGCATTGCTATAGCATTTACTATAGCATCATCATAAATTACATCATGACATTTACATACAAAACATATAAACACGATAAGCTTGTTCATAGTTGCAGACGGGTAAATGTCTGAACTTACTCATAGCGTGCTTCTCCCTTTCTTGGAATCCATCGACGTCCTTTGTCGCATTTGGATTAGGTTCCTACAGACAAACTTTGTCCGTTAATCACATTTTCATTTATAGCTTTTATTTTATTAAAAAGCTTAATTCTGATCTTATAATCCTTAATTATAGCCTTAGGACAGCTTTCTAAACCTTAATGACCCTTTTCAAATTTTTCCCCAACTTTTTGAAAAATTACGATTTTACCCCTAACTTTTGACAAAATTACAATTTTACCCTTAACGTGATTTTTCATAACTTAAACCTCAATTTTGACTTTTACAAACTTCATTAACCTATTCCGGGGTCATTGGGGCTCTTTTCCCATAATTTGAGTATCTTTGGGCAAAATGACCATTTTACCCCTGATATGTCGTTTAATCATAACATTTTTATTTTCGTGCTTAGGCTGGATTTTCTAAACCCAAAATCATTTAATTAACTTTCTAAATCTTATCAGACCTTTTCCGGATCAATTCTTATCATTTTACCAATTTTCACATTCCCGGCCCTCGGGAAGTACTATTCCGACCTAAGAATCGGTTTCATGTTTTTCTTGCGTTCTAGGGTTTCGAAGGGTCGGTTTACTAATTGTAACTTGTCCATTCCTTTTTCCATGCCCTAATTCCTTGAGGGGGCTCGGGTTCCCTTCCCGATCATATTTTTACCCCTCGTTTCCCATATTACCCCTGGTGCCATTTTAGAAATTTCGACAGCATTTCCGCTTAATTTTTGAGGTTCCAGCGTTTAGGAAACGCCTGAAAACCATCTATCCTAATCTAATTCTATCACGTACTATACCAGAGGTCTAGATTTTACGTAAAACTTGTACCGTTTACGTAAAATCGTTACATCATCACATATTTTTCTTTTTCTCCATTACAGCCATTTTCTTCTTTTTACATACATTCTTTTCTATAATTTTTCCTACCAATAATCATAAAATCATATAACAATCCCAAATAATTTAATTGTGGAACGTAAAGGGGTCGGGATTTATACCGAATTGCAGTCTGGTCTCGACGGCATAAACCCTAATTCCTCGTTCTTCATCTTTGAGGTCTCGTCTTGCAATTCCGACTCCGCGGATGCGTCCGGAACGTCGAAAATAGGCCAACGGGCCAAACTTCCATTTTCGGTCAACGGTCGCCGTTGACCGGCGTTGACCGGCGGTGACGACGGCGACGGTGGCAAGTGGGTAGTCCATTTTTAAGATCTCGACGAGAGGAATCTATTGGTAGCCTCAATTTCACATTTGGAGGCTCCAATCGCCGGAAAATCCCCCCGAAAGTCACGGCCACGACGACAATGGTGGAGCTCCGCCGTGCTGGACTTTTTCCCCGAAATTGATTGAGGGCTTTTGCTCCCCTCTTCACGGCGACCATTTCTGCACCGGTGGTGCAGCTCAACATCGCCGGAAACGGCGGTTTCGACGGCGACTCCACGACGGCGACGTTGTGACTTCGGGCGGCGTGATTCTGCCGGTGTTGAGGTGATCCACCACCTGGGTTTTGTAGTACTCTTCACCACGAACATTTTGGGACCGGTTTCGTGGCAAATGGTGGCCGGACGGCGGAGAAATCTCACCGGGAAGATTTCGGCTCCGGCGACCTTCAGGCGGCGCGTGCGGCTTGCTTCGGCGGCTGCTCCGTCGTGTCGACCCACCATTGGATTCAGCTCGGCGAGAGCTTTCCGATGACACCGGCGGTGTCGAAAACAGACACCGTTTCCGGTGGTCGATTACTATTCATCAATGGGGGTAGAGAGAGAAAGAAGTGATGAGAGAGAGTGTATATATGGACAATGAGGACATTTCACTTTTTTCCGCTCTTTATATACTTTTTCACCCAAAATTTCAACATGGGTTTTCCTGACTAATTTGGGCGTCCTGAATCCAAATATATCAGTTTTATTTTCATCTGAGGTCATTTCAACCAGTTTACGATACTGTAAATTTTCGATCAAAAATTACCCTTGTGCTCAATTATCAATTTGAGCGTACTGATAGACTATCCTGACTAATTTGGGAGTGCTGAACCCAAATTTATCAGTTTTATGTCAAGATAATATCATCTTGACCTACTTCTTGATACTGTGAGTGGCACTCACGTGCACACACATAATATCACTATTACTCATTTTTCATCATTTAACATTGTTAGAACATTTTATTTTAGTCCTAAACAATATTAAATCAATAAATTTCACATTTTAACACTTAAATTCATTGTGTATTCATTCTCCGAAAAAATGTGAATTTTCCCGGTTGTTACAATCTCAACTCTTACTCTCTATTTCTTCTAGGACGAGTATCTTGAGTCCTTATATAGAACTTCAAATATCTCCTTCAAAATCTTGGATTTATTTTGAATTTTGAAGATATTACAGATAATGTTGTAAAGTCTTGTGTAACATCTTAAAAGTTCAAATTTCAAATCTTCTGAATTTTAAAACACAGATATTCTTCAAATATCATCCAAATCCACTGTCAAATATATCTGCATGTTTTCCCAATTAAAATCGCAATTTATATAGGCAAATGTTGGATTTTTTGAAATCCTAATTTAAATAGGATTAGAAAATCCAATTTAAATTAGTTTTTCCTTTTTCAAGCTTATTCACACCTTAAATAACTATGCAAATCCTATTTGAACTTGATTTACTGTGATTCTCTCAATCCAAATCGAATTTCAAAAGATATTCAGGATTTTACAGTAGAGTACGATGTTGCAATAGATATTATAACATCTTGTAGCACATCTTGCGCTTAATTATATCTGCATGTTGCAGCAGATGTTGTAACATCTTGTAGCACATCCTGCAAAACCTGTACAAACTTTTAATATTTTTTATTTTTCCTAAATTACCATAAATATCAACACTAAAAAACCTAACAGTCCTCATAATTTTAATAACAAAGTGGTAAATAAGTTGTATATTTTTGTCGGAATTGCTTATTTTCGCATTTTTTTAATCAAGTAAATGATAATAATTATGAACAAACTTATTGGTACTTAATGGTCTCAATTATTTAAGAATATCCCTGGATGGTGGATTTGGTTCTACTATATCTATCCTATTGCATGGACACTTAGAGGAATTGTCACCTCTCAGCTCGGCGACGTGGAAACCAAGATTGTATGACCTGGATTTGAGGGCTCTGTGAAAGAGTATTTGGAAGTTAGGCTTGGCTATGGTCCCGACATGATTGGAGTTTCAGTGGCAGTTGTTGTTGGCTTCAACATTCTGTTCTTTCTTGTGTTTGCTGTCTCGGTCAAGGTCATTAACTTTCAGAAAAGATGACGAAGGCTCAGTTTCTCAGGAAATGGATTCCACTTCCACCATTTTGAAGAAATACAGAGAAGTGCTTTTGCTGGATGGACTGCTTTGGAGACGAAATCTGATTTTCACAATCTCGAAGTTCTTGAGGTTAATGAATCTCCCAAGTGGTAGGACATCTTCAACTGTGGCTTTCTGGTTACCATAGATCAGATTCCCACGATTGGAGTAACCTCTGCTGATGGTATATAATCCAATTATCAGTGTAAAATTCTTATTCGAGAATTTAGAGGCGTTTGTTTTTGTTTTTGAAAATGATTTTTCATTTTCAAAAACACAAAAAATGAAAATAGTATTAAAATAACGTTTGTTTATTCAATATTTTCAAAATCATTTCAAAAATATCGGTGGCATTTGGTATTGGTTTTGAAATGTTTTCTGTTTTCAAAAAAATTGAAAATGAGAATGTTTTGAAAACTGTATTGAGATCATTTCTGAAATTGTGTTTGGTTATGTTTTCTGAGTGTATATTCTGAAAAACATAAAAATAAAATTTTGTTTGGTTATATATTTTGAAAACTCATTTTATAAGTGATTATTTTATAAAAACATATTTATTTTTAATTTTAAAAAATAATAAAAATAAATTATTAGTCATAATAAAAAAAAAAACTTTGATGGTAGGTTTTGCAATGAGCGATAGGGTTGGAAAAGATTGATGGTCTGAGCTCGAGGTGACGGTGATGGCTAGATTTAGGTCATAAGTCGATAGTCATTGTCACTAGCCTATGGTTATTAGCTTTCGTCGGAGATGGATACCATCGTTGGACATGATCATTACTGATGCTGTACAAATAGAAAGAGAAAGAGAGAGAGAGGAGATGGAGGGAGAAAACGAAAACAAAAGGTGAAAACAACTTTTTTTTTCGTTTTCAAAAATCCCAAAAAAATAACATAGTTGAAAACGATATTTTCGAAATAGTTTTGAAAATGTTGAATAAACAAACGCTATTTTGGAATCGTTTTCATTTTCTGTGTTTTTGAAAATAAAAAATCATTGTCGAGAGCAAAAACAAATGCCACCATCGTTTTCAATTATGTTATTTTTTTAGGTTTTTTGAAAACGAAAAAAAGTTGTTTTCACTTTTTGTTTTTGTTTTCTCTCTCCATCTCCTCTTTCTCTCTCTTTTTCTTTTTGATTGTGCAGCGTCAGTGATGATCATGTCCAAGTATAGCATCCATCTTCGACGAAAGCTGATGACCATGGGCTAGTGACGATAACGACGGCCCCCTCGCGACGATAACTATCAACTCATGACCTAAATTTAGCCATCACCGCTACTTAGAACTCAGATCATCAATCTCTACCACCCCTATTGCTCATTACAAAACCTATTACCAAAGTTTTTTTTTAATTATGATTAATAATTTATTTTTTTATTATTTTTTTAAAATTAAAAATAAGTATGTTTTTATAAAATACTCACTTATAAAATGAGTTTTTAAAATATATAACCAAACAAAATTTCATTTTTATGTTTTTCAGAATATATACTCAGAAAACATAACCAAACACAATTTCAGAAATGATCTTAATACAGTTTTCAAACTATTCTCATTTTTAATTTTTTTGAAAATAAAAAACATTTCAAAACCAATACCAAACGCCACCTTAATGACTTATTGTCCAAACCTCGTTCTTCTTCTGACAATCTAACTTCCATAACATTGATTGATGAACCAAATCACCATAAAATTTAATACCTTCACGGTAAAAAAATTCTCCGTGAATGTTATTGATCCTAACAAGTTCAAATATTAACCTTCCCCGTAGAAAACTTTTTTTCCCGTAGAAAAATTATTCTAAGATTCCCCAACATCAAAGTGATAAGTTCTCAAAAATCAGAAATCTTCCCTTCATCCTCACAAATATATCGTTCTATGTAGCAACAGATGTGTGACGATTTAGGCTTAGTGAAATCGACAATTAGTTAACAATTGGCATGTTTGGAACCTCAACCGTGGATGAATGCAACGATAATCAAATCCCCGCCATTGTTTTGTCTTATTACTATTATTGTTTTTATTTTTTTTTTCATTTATCAGTTAAACCAATTTGTTCAAGGAAAATTATGCTGGATGTGACGTCCCTCACGTACGTTACCATACCAACCAGCCGAGCTCTGACGTCGACCGTGATGGTTGGCAACCTCGTGGGTCGTCGTCCTCTTACTTAACGTACTTAACTTTCCATTTTTAACGTTCTCATTTTAAAGTGGAAGCAATTTCTATAGCAAAAAATTTTTTTAACTTAAATATTATGCCTATATCTCTATCATATTCTTATAACATATAATTCATAAATTTCTTTCTTTCATCTTCCTTTTTGAACGTTCAGCGAAAGACTCATGGTAGTACCATACCCTCACCCAGTCCCTTGGCACGTGTAGATCCGTCCGTTGTCCATCATATTACTTTAAACTAACAGGTTACTTACATGCAACATATGAACAACTAATGAGCTAGATGCTCAGTAAGTTCAAACATACATTCATTAACTTATAAATACTAGTAATATATATTATTACTAGAATATATGACGTCACGTATATACACATCATACACATCGTCTATACATATCCTCAAAACATAACATAGAATGTGAGCTTCATCATGCTCGTTTATCTCTTCGCTAATCATTTCCATCATTCTATTGATAATCTCTTATCATTCTATTGATAATCTCTTCATTTCCTTTCTTTTCATTCCTAACGTTTCTTAACTTTCTGTTCTAAACCTTTATAACTTTTCTATCGTTTTCTCCTCATCTCTTATCTTTTCGTATCTTATAAGCTAGTAACATATATACTAGCATAACATCACGTAAAAACATGTCATTCACATTGTACACATAACATCAAATACATCACATCATATATATTAATTCTATTATGTTCTTTTGACTTCGTTTTATTACTTATTTATTTTTCATCGATTTCATTATGTCATTCTTTCATATTATTCGTTTATTTTCTTATCGTTCTTTACTTTTCTTTTCTTTTCGTATCATTTCTTTTCTTTTCTCTTCACTCTCCTTTCCTTTCTTTTCTTTTCACGTTCTTTTCCTTTCCTTTCTTTTCTTTTCACACTCTTTTCTTTTCTTTTCTTTTCACGCTCCTTTCCTTTCTTTTCTTTTCACTTTCTATCTTTCACTTTCTTTTCTTTTCTTTTCTTATCTTTCACTGGTGGGCCCCGTCGTTGAACGTACCTATTTACGCGCTGACAGTGGGAGGAGGGGGAGCGACCCACCAACTTACCTCACAGTCACATAAATACCGTACCTTCGGGGTTGGTCCATCCTATAATCTACCACATCTTCGGGGTAGCACCACATCTGTGCGGAGGATATAGACCTGAAGTCTCAACCATATAGGGAGACTGGTACGCCAACCATTAAGTTTTCAGTTTTATTATCTTGCATTCTTTTAGCTTTTCTTATATTGATTTTTCGTTGTACATCTTTTTCATGACATTCATTATCTTTCCTTTCTCATTTTTCATAGAACATTTCATAGGACATTTGTTCTTTCGTTGTTCTATCTTTCTTTCGTAATTCTTTCTCATTATCATTTCATTCTTTCATTCTCATTTTGTAAGATATATATATCGTTGTTTCGTTTTGTTGTTTTTCTTTTCTTAATTCTTTACTTTACTTATGTGAATTATGTTAATCACACTTTGGCATATATAGCACGTATTACTTATATATCATCAAATCACATCACATCATAACAAACAAAAACACGTTTAGTTATGTGCAGGCAATTATTCTCTATTTATCTTATCATCATATTCCTATCGATTATAGCCTATCGTTTTATTCTATCAATCACATCTTATCGTTATGTTCTAATCCTTTTATCATACCTTTCATCATAACCTATCATTGCTTCTCTTTCTTGTCTAACTCTTTGCTTTCATATCATTTTTCATAAAACACCTATCATTTCATTCTCATAAAACACACCATTTCTTAATTTCTTTCATCACCGATCATCGTTGCTCTATCAATCATAACTTAACTTCCATAAAAATTTTCATAAAACATCTATTCTTTCCTTTCATGTCTTATCTCTTTCTTATGCATTCTATCATAACATTCTTATTCTTACTCTTTCCATTCTTCTATCACTCTTTATCACATCTTTACTCTCATAAAGCTTTTATAATACATTTCATTCGTAATTCAATATATACATATATATATTTTTACAAATTATTTATTAAAACCTATCTTTTAACATCATCATAGTATTGCTACAGCGTTACTATAGCATCATCGTAAATCACATTATGACATTTACATATAAAACATATAAATACTATAAGTTTGTTCATAGTTGCAGATGGGTAAATGTCTGAACTTACTCATAACATGCTTATCCTCTTCTTAGAATCCATCGACGTCCTTTGTCGCGTCTGGATCGGGTTCCTACAGACAAACTTTGTTCGTTAATCACATTTTCATTTATAACTTTTATTTTATTAAAAAGCTTGATTCTAATCTTATAACCCTTAATTATAGCCTTAGGACAACTTTTTAAACCTTAATAGCTATTTTCGAATTTTTCTCCAACTTTTTGAAAAATTACGATTTTACCCCTAACTTTTGATAAAATTACAATCTTGCTCTTGACGTGATTTTTCATAACTTAAACCTCAATTTTGGTTTTTACAAACTTCATTAACCTATTTCGGGGTCATTGGGGCTCTTTTCCCATAATTTGAGAATCTGTGGGCAAAATGACCATTTTACCCTTGATAGGTCGTTTAACCATAACATTTTCATTTTCATACTTAGACTAGATTTTCTAAACCTAAAATCATCTAATTAACTTTTTAAATCTTATCGGACCTTTTCTGGATCAATTCTTATAATTTTACTAATTTTTTACATTCCCGGCCCTCGAGAAGTACTATTCCGACCTAAGAGTCGGTTTCATGTTTTCCTTGCGTTCTAGGGTTTCGAAGGGTCGGTTTACTAATCGTATCTTACCCATTCCTTTTTCCATGCCTTAATTCCTCGAAGGGGCTCGGGTTACCTTCCCGATCATATTTTTATCTCTCGTTTCCCATATTACTCCTAGTGCCGTTTTTTAGAAATTTCGGCAGCATTTCCGCTTAATTTTTGAGGTTTTAGTATTTAGGAAACGCCTGAAAACCATCTATCTTGATCTAATTCTATCACGTACTATACCAGAGGCCTAGATTTTACATAAAACTCATACTGTTTACGTAAAATCGTTACATTATCACATATTTTTTTTCTCCATTATAGCCATTTTCTTCTTTTTACATACATTATTTTTCATAGTTTTCATACCAATAATTATAAAATCATACAATAGTCCCAAACAATTAAATTGCAGAACGTAAAAAGGTCGGGATTTATACCGAATTGCAGTCCGGTCTCGACGGCATAAACCCTAATTCTTTGTTCTTCATATCTGAGGTCCCGTTTTGCAATTCCGACTCCGGGGATGCGTCCGAAACATCAAAAATAGGCCAACGGGCTAAACTTCAATTTTCGGTCATCGGTCGCCATTGACCAGCGTTGACCGGTGACGACGGCAGCGACGGTGGAAAGTGGGTAGTCCATCTTGAAGATCTCGATGAGAGGAATCCATTGGTGATCTCAACTTTACCATTCGACACCTCTATCGCCGGAAAATCTCCTCGAAAGTCACGGCCACGGCGGCGACGGTGGAACTCCGCCGTGCCGGACTTTTTTCCGAAATTGGTTGAGGGCTTTTGCTCCCCTCAACCCTGTGGTCATTTCTGCACCAACGGCGTACTTCAACTCGGTCGGAGTCGACGATTTCGACGGCGGCTCCACGGCGGCGTTTCGTCGGATTTGTCGAAACTCGGGCGGCGTGATTCCGCCGGTGTTGAGGCGATCCACCACATGGGTTTTGTAGTACTCTTCACCATGAATCTTTTGGGACCGGTTTCGTGGAAAATGGTGGCAAGACGGCGAAGAAATCGGTGTTCGAAATTCTCGGCTCCGGCAAGCTTCGGGTGGCACGTGCGGCGGCCGTTCCGTCGCGTCGACCCACCGTTGAACTCAGCTCGGCGAGAGCTTTCCAACGGTACCGGCGGTGTCATGAATGGAGGCCGTACTTGAAAGTTGGTTACTGTACACATTCGGGTAGAGAGAGAAAGACAAGTGAGGAGAGAGAGAGTGTATGTGGACAAATGAGGAAATTTCACTTTTTTTGCTCTTTATATACTTTTTCGCCCAAAATTTCAACATGGGCTTTCCTGACTAATTTAGACGTCCTGAATCCAAATATAACAGTTTTATTTTCATCTGAGGTCATTTCAACCAGTTTCTGATACTGCGAATTCTCGGTCAAAAATTACCCTTGTGCTCAATTATCAAATTTGAGCGTGCTGATAGGCTATCCTAACTAATTTAGGAGTGCTGAACCCAAATTCATCAGTTTTATGTCAAGATAACATCATCTTGACCTACTTCTTGATACTGTGAGTGGCACACACGTGTACACACATAATATCACTATCAATCTTTTTTTTATTCTTTAACATTGTTAGAACATTCTATTTAGTTCTAAACAATGTTAAATCACTTAATTTCACATTTTAACGCTTAAATTCATTGTGAATTTATTCTCCGAGAAATATGAATTTTCCCAGTTATTACATTGGATGACCTTTTTTGGAAACCCAACATAATAGATAGCCCAACTAATTTATTTTTAAGGTAAATGGCCAAATTTTTGAAATTCCTCTTTTCTCTTCCAACTCTTTCTCTCTCTCTTCACGGCCATGGATCTTGATTTGCCTTGCCTTGGTGAAACTTGTGAACCTTGTGCTGGGAGAAGTCGTTGTGGCAAGGAGAGAGGTGCAACCATGGGGAATCATGATTGACGTCATCGGAGAATTGTGACAGCGCCGTCGTTGGAGAATTTGGGTCACGATAGATTAGAGTCGACGGCGTAAGGTGCAGAGCCTCATCAACGAGGTGCTGGCGCTTGATTCCCAAAACCACTATCGCGATATCTGATTGCTCACGATCCCAGGTTTGAACGGAGATCGCAAAATCACAAATGGCTATGGTGACGGGTCTGCTTCGAAGAAAGAGCGATAGAGGAGAAGGAGAAAGCACAAGGAGAGAAAGTGAGAGAGGGAGAGAGAAGAGACGAAAAAAGGGCAAGCGCAGAAGAAATTTGTCGAAAAATCTATGGCATGTTTGAAAAACGTTTTTTAGTGTTATAAAAACCAATTTTACATCAAACGTAAAGTTTTACATGTAAATACAATCTTTTTCAATAGTATTACAAAAATAATTACTATTCAAAAGTTTTTTAAAACAATTATATCAACTTTTTAATTCTAACTTTTTATTTTTACTTTTACCAATCATATCAACTTTTTAACACTAAAATACTTTTCATCCAAATATACATTTCATTCAAATACAAAACAAATATTTTTCAATCAAATACAACACTCAAAAACGAATTGTATTCAAATACAATTAAAACGCAATGCGTTTACCAAACGTCTTATAATATAACGGATGCGAATTTTCAAATTATTTATCAAATTTATCCAAATTTTAAAGTATTTATCAAACTGTCAAACTATTGTGTAAACTTGAAGTCAGTTGCCCAAAATTTTTGGTGTCCAAAATTTTAGTTCAAAAATTATTTATCAAACTTGAAAAATTCAAGAAACCATGAAAAATAACCTCTTTTTTATTATAATTACTATTTAACAAATTAAGTATAATAATATAAGTAAATAAATATAAATATAAACATATAAATATGTATGTATATATATAACATATAGGCAATTGTTCATTTTGTACAAATTCGTAAATAAATTTATTAGTGTACATTTTTTATAATGGGTATTATAATTTGACTTTTTTGTATTAATTCTTAGTCTTATTACTGTTCTTTTTTTAAATTAGGTTTCAATTTGATCGATTATATAGGTTTTCAAAAAAAGTGGTGATTTAAAAAAAAATCATGCGAATGCTCAATATGAATATGTTGAAATGGCATTTATTCCTTTTTTGAGCGTCATCGTATTGTATTAATAGATTTGGTTTCATTTGAAGGCTTGATTCTTTGTATCACGAGGACATTCGCTTGTATTTATAACACTTATTGCGTTCTTGTTCGATTGAATGAATGAATTTTCCTTTGAAAAAAGAGATTGCAGTTAAATGACTTAAAAGTGGTAAACTAGACAAAGAATTGTACAGACCAAATAACCATCTATTTGAACAATTGACCACACAAATATGCGGCATCGGAAGTTTAATGGATGCCAAAAAAACAAATTAAATAATCATGATTATAAAAGCTCTAATACGCGTATGATTGTTTCAAAAAAAAGAAAAAAGAAAAACCGTAATTAAAGAGGAAAATAATAGAAAACACATTATTTAGTAACATCTAAAAACATAACATCTGATTATTTACCCAAAAAAAAACATAATATTTAATTCGTAGAAAAAAAAATCTAAGTCCAATGAAAAGTTACAGAACAAATACATATGCACATTGAAGAAGAATACATTTTTGTGATCAATCTTTATAATAAACTGATCAATGGAGCATGAAACTCTATATTTACTCATGCAAGTCTTTTATGAGAATATATATGTATATATATACGGAGAGAGAGAGAGTATAAATACTCGTCAGCCAAAGCAGGCCTCTTTCCTAGCTAGTGTTGAAACATGGCCATATATAAAAGGGCTCTATTTGGGATTGGGGAAGTATAATTACCAAGTTTTTATGGCTTACCCGTTTTTAGACCGTAAGTATTAGAGGATTTATGTGTTTGAGGAAACTTCCTTTGTGTTTTTTTTTTTTTTTTTTTTCTCCTTTCCCCATCAATATTAGAGCAGTGATACGGCACTTCTGTTTTTGTCGTTCTCCTTTTCTTTGTTATTTTTATTCTTTCTTTTTCGTTTTCATTGATTGTAATTAGTAACTAAGAAAATAAAGAAACACTCACAACTGTGTGATTCTCCTCGAGGAGGCTTTGAAAATTCCAGGAAATTTTTTTTTTTGTTTAATTTTGCAAATAACTTTGTTTTTAGACATTTTCTAAGACCATAACTCTAATTAGGCTATATGTATATATAGTCGTAGTTTTAAATGTTGTTGCCAATTGCCAAACTGGATGAGCCCAAAAACATTATGGTTTCGCACTCTCGCCTATTTTAGTTTTGGAAATTTAGAGAAATACCATAAAATTTTACTTTAAATTGATTTTTGCTATATAAAAAAAGCCTCTTACAAGAAATGCCATAACATGACATCATAAATTAGGGATGGCAATTCGACTTACGGTGCAGGTACCCGCTGGCTAAGATTAATCTCAACGTGGGTGTGGGGCAACGTGGGGGAAGCTCACCCCTATTTGCACCTTTACCTCATGTATTTGCTCTCATATATATACATTTATATATATGTGTATATATATATATTTTTATATATAAAAGAAACTTTCATAAAGAAAAAAAGAAAAACAAACTATGAACGATTTCTAAATTTGATAATTATTTTAATTGTATATTACTAATTATTAACATAATTCTTATAAGAACAATAATAAAACTTTTAATGTTTAATGTTTAATATTTTAGTTTTCTTTATAGATTTAGTTTATGGATATCTGGAGTTTTGTTTTTAAGATTCAGTTTCGTTTTTAATTATATTTGTGATTACATCAATAAATTTTATGAAAACTTGAATAGAATTTGTTTTGAGTTTTTTTAATTATTTTTAATTCTTAATGGGAAAATGAATAGGGTACGAGGGGATTACCTATCTCCACATTAAATTAGGTGAGTACAGGGGATAAAAAAAAAAAAAGAGACGAGTATAGGCGTAGGGAAGCATACCCACCGCCATTCTGCCCTATTGTCATACTTATCATAAAATTTTTTTTATTTATTTTAAAATCATAATTTAAATAGTAATATAATTGAAAAAACAATTGGACATCTGAGATCAACGATCCATTTGGAAGAGATCTATTGGCGAGGTGAGGTGGTGGAAGCTGAAGATCGACCACGGGATAGTCAAGAGGAGATCCGTTGATGGAGAAGCTTCCGACGATATGCATGTGAGGAGGAGCAAATCTCTGAATCTCCCCAAATCGGATATCTAGCCATTGTGGGAGGAGTTCTCGACAAATCTAGCTCAACGACTGCAATGGTAAATTTACAGTAGCATGCGCAGAACTAGATCGACGATATTTGCAAAGATGAGTAGGGGATATATGGTACCAACTCCGATCTTGCCATTCTCAAGCTCACCTCACATGTCATGATGGCGAAGGCTCGTGTAGAGATCTGCCATGGAAGCAACCACAATCAAAGAGTTGTCCCGTGAGTGTGGCAGCATAAGGATGGGGGCATCAAAGGAGTGTGTGGAGAGAGAGAGAGTGGGGGTGGGGGTGGGGGTGTCAAGAGAGCGGAGTGAGAGAGAAAAAAAAAAGAAAATGTTGATTTAATTAATGACATCATCATTGTAGCATTTTTTTAATAGTTTTAAAGTAATGATAAAAATCAATCCATACTCAAAAATTATAGCATGTAGTTTAATTATCCCTTTGCTTTTTAAGAAATTATTCATTGAAAAAGGGTAAAAAAAGGGAAAAGGAAATCCATTTTTTTCAATGTCAAAAAAAAAAAAAAATAGCTGTTATATGAGTACATTTTATTAATTGCGAATATTTGGAAATTATCTTTAAATGTTATATAATTTTGTTAGGCCAATTTACATATGGCCGGCAATTTAAGCCACAACACGATAACACGACACGAAACCAGTACGAAGTTAGAGGATTTGTGTTTTCCTTTAATGGGTTTGGGTAAAAAAGGGTTGAACCCGTCAAATATGATTAAATAAAGGGTCGAACCCATACGAACCCGTCAACCCGTAATTGACATAAAATAACCCATTTAATAAATTAATTATATATGAGTTGACATAAATATAACTCATAAATTACCCATTTATAATCTTTAATATATTTATATTATTATATATATTATAATGTTTTACTATTTTTAATTTTGAGTTTTCAAAATTCAAAATTCAAATATAATATATATCTTTTATTTTATATATATATTTAAAAAATTTTTAACATAAAAAAGAAAATCTAGATGAAAATATAGATTTTACTTTATTTTTTTTAGTCTATCATTGCTTTTGTAACTTTGCTCACCTTACCCAATCACCTCCCTTCCCTCGCGATAACACGACCAGTCACCTTTGATCTTGTCATCATTATTTGATTTATATTTAATTTAAACGGGTTAATTTGGGTCAACATGATTAACATGATGAATAAATAGGTTAGGTTTGAGTTTGAGATTTTGACACGAATATTAAATGGGTTGAGCTTGGGTTTGAGATTTTGACATGAATATTTAATAAACACGACACGATAACACGAATTGCCAGCCCTAAATTTACGTGTGTGTATATATATATTTATATATAATTTTTTTTCAAAAGACCAATTTACATGTTATTTACTTTTTAGTGTAAATTGCAATTTACATATGATGGGACCAAATTTCCACGGGGAATTGATTGTCTTTATCGTGTGTATATAAGCAAGCAGTACTAAGGGCTTGTATGAACGTGGATTTCAATTCACCCATGAATTATTATAATATTTTTTTCATTTTTTTAAATTTTTATTATTTTAATCATTTTTAACTTTTAAATAAAGATTTTAATCCTCTCATGCAACTCCTAAAAACTTACAAGTTGTCCTTTTCCATCAGATAGCTTGTTGGAGTTTCATATATTAATCCAAATACCAACTCCAGAAAAGAGGAAAACGACACCATGAAGGTTCCCCCATACGGAGTGACGATGGATTTGGCGTGTCGTATGAGTTTGGAGTAACCATAAATAGCCAATCATTTGTATTATTCCTCTTACCCCCTAAATTTATGTTTCTCTTTTTCTTCGAAGTAATATTACCGTTGTCCGCATAGAACACATTTACACATTATATAGTTTTCCTTTAATTTTTGTAAATAGTAAATGAAGGGGAAAAGAATTAAACTGTCTTTTTAACGGTAAAAAAAAATCTACTTAAATGTTACTACAGAATAACATATTAATTTTTCCTTAAAAAAAGAATATCATATTAATTTCCATAATAAGTTTGCCATATGCGGCATGGATATGTATCTATATAATAGTCACACTTATGGGGGTAGATTACGTTAAAATATTATAATAATCAAGCTTGGGTAAAAAAAAAAAGCATACATAAGAACTGATACATACATTGTAGCGCTGGTTTGCCAACTTTCAATGCCAAGAAGCCAACACCTATTATAAGCCATAGTTTAGTTTTGGCAGTGCAAACGAAGTACGTGTATTTCATGCAAGAATAGAGACAAAGCCCGGGAAAATTCCCGGAAGCTGCCTCTACACAGTGATTTCTTAGACGGTTACATGCGAGATTTTCACCCCATTTTGCTTCCATATTATATTCCCTTATATAACTAGTCCTTTTTCCTATAAAAACCTCTGGCAGATTTCTCATCCAGAAAGAGAGAGAGAGAGAGATCACAGATCGGTACTTTCTTGGTTCATCTGCTATATATCTATATCTATATATAGTACTATATATCGGGATAGTGTAAGAGGAAGTTCACATTCTCGTCATATCATATCATATCATGGACAACGGCTCAAATGATCAAGCCATTTACAACATAGAAAACGGCATTATCAGTCACGACCATAGCGTTAATAAGAGCGGTTATTTGGTGGCAGGGAAGAACGGGAGAACGCCGCAAACAATGTCGTCGTCGTTGCTCAGAAAGAAATCGGATCCGATTCTCGTTTCGAAGGTCCGATTCCAGATGCTCAGAGATTTCCTCACCAATTTGCAGGAGGTGATACTCGGCACCAAACTTGCTATTCTCTTCCCTGCCATCCCCCTTGCCATTGCCGCCGATTATTATCATTTTGGTAGAGTAAGTACCATACCATCACCGTGGTGTATATATTAAATATCATCAGCTTTTCTTTTTTTTAATTTGCTTTTGTGAAAGTTGAGAGCCATTAATAATTAACATGAGCAATCAATATAATTCAAGTAGGATAATGGATGGGTTCTATAAGGATTTTGACCGTTAGAGAATTTTCGATACCATGGGTCCTAATGATAAAACAAAAGATTAAATTATGTCTCGATTATTTACCGTATTGCATTCATGTTACGTTTAAATGCAATACAATTTTCGTTTAAATGTCAAAGTATTTCATTCAAATGCTAGTTACATCACGTTTTGAATTCAATACAATCACTATTTATTAATTCACTTTTTTTATTACTTTTACTAATCACATCACATTCTCTTTTTTTTTTTCTATTTTTACTTATCACATCATATATTCATTATTTAAATATAATTTAAATATTTTTCATTCAAACACATATTACATTTAAATACAATACAAATATTTTTTATATAAATGTAATTGCATTCAAACACAATACAAATACAATGTGCTTATCAAACATCCCCTTACTTTTTATTAATCAATGCATGATAAATTATCTGTACGATATTAGGCCAAAAACTGATTAATTGTAGTAAAACTTTTTTTTTCTTTTTCTATTTTTCTATGTTATTTTTTTAATCTATTTGTTTTATATATTTATATATACGTTGTTTATGAGTTTTGCAAGTATTTGTCGTGCAGCCATGGATTTTTGCTTTGAGTTTGCTTGGACTCACCCCGCTTGCTGAACGAGTCAGCTTCCTGACTGAGTAAGTTTTGTTCATCACTCGTTTCTACACGATATGTTTACATTTAACATTGCATTTATGAGAGAATTAATTAACATTTATAAATTTGCTAATAAAAATTTTGTTTGTTTTTTCCTTATTTCCTCTACCACTAAATTCTCAGACAAATTGCCCACTTCACTGGTCCAACGGGTATGTCTATATGACCTACGTGCCAATTTCATCCACTATCTTAATTTATACGATACATAAGAAATATATATACATACATATATATATATAACATGATGATTAAATGCAGTTGGAGGACTATTGAACGCAACATGTGGGAATGCAACAGAGCTAATCATAGCATTATTTGCTCTTCAACAAAAGAAAATAGACGTTGTCAAGTACTCCCTTTTGGGCTCCATTCTCTCAAACCTCCTCCTCGTTCTTGGGACCTCTCTTCTCTGCGGAGGCTTAGCCAACCTCAAAAAAGAGCAAAGATATGATAGAGTATTAATTTCTATACATGCATATATACATATAATACCTATATATATGTGTGTGTATATATATATTTTAGACTTCATTTTTATATAATTGACAGAATTATCTATTTTTTAACAGAAACAAGCGGATGTGAATGCACTTCTTCTGCTGCTGGGATTGCTGTGCCACATTTTGCCTTTGATGTTCAAGTTTGCAGCAACGCCCGGCATATATATGGCTAAATATACGCTTCAGTTGTCGAGAGCAAGCAGTATTTTCATGCTTGTAGCCTATGTAGCCTATATCTTCTTCCAGTTGAAAACACACCGCCAGATGTTTGATGCTCAAGAGGTGATTAGTGTCAATTGATTATATACCAACATATACTATAATTAGACCTTAACCAAAAATTAGAAGCTATCTATACATAAAAGAAATTATAATAACAAAGTTACAAACAGGACATCAATATTATTTAACACTATACACTAATATAATATAGTATAGACCTTATAATATGGTCCCATCACCACATGCTAATAGTATCACTAATGTCCCAAAACACTTTTCACAAATCAATTGTTGTTGTATTGTCTCGTTAATTGCATAGTTCTTGAATCTTGAGTGCAAGTTATGTTGAACACTGGCTCTATTATAAGTCACGAAATTACCAGTCAGAAAGCACAAGTTGCTTTTAAAACAAATATATAATATATAAGGGGGCGAAAAAAAGTATTATAATAATATTAAGGGACATTATTGATGAAAATAACAAAATAATTAAAAAAAAAAAAGTGGTACATCACCATTTTTCTAACCAATCACCATAAGATTTTATCGATATCATGTAGATGCTGTGTCATGCGGGACCTACCCCTTATTGTAAACCTAATAGATTTAAATAGTTACAACACTTCCTTTTAAGCACGACTATTCCAAGCTTGAATCTCGAGTAATTTGGGCATATAAAACACAAAGAGCAATACTAAAGAATACCATTGATAGCTAATGCTGCACTCAAATAAAAACTAGTTTTTATAACATGAGATTCTTATATAGTTTTATTTTTTTATTATTTATGGTGTGATGGTATTATCAAGCATTTTTCATAATATAAACATTTTTTTTTTTACTTGTATTTACACTAAGACTAGTTTTACTTTGATGGAAGCCAGAGTGAAAAAAAAAAGAAGGGTGAAATGTAAATTTGGACCTAATTACTGACATACTTGTTTTAATGCAATTGACAGGAAGACGAAGAGGAAGAAAAGGCAGTAATAGGATTTTGGAGTGCATTTACTTGGCTGGTTGGTATGACAGTTATCATAGCCCTGCTGTCTGAGTATGTTGTGGGTACAATTGAGGTATGCAAAGCCTCATCTTTCTGCATGTTAAGGAGGAAAAAATATTTTTTTTTTTTTCAAAACATGAAAAGCTTTTTTATTTTTTATTTATTTATTTATTTTTACATAAGCTGATTAAATTGAATATTCTTGTTGAATTAGGCTGCATCAAGCTCATGGGCCATCTCTGTTAGCTTCATCAGCATCATTTTGCTACCTATTGTCGGAAATGCAGCAGAACATGCCGGATCGATCATTTTTGCTCTTAAAAACAAGTTGGTATGTCACATTAACATTTTTTTTTTCAATATATGTAGCTTCGCTTCAGCAAGTAAATTTAATTTGATCAAAATTTCTGGTTTTTATAGGATATCTCTTTAGGTGTTGCTTTGGGATCGGCAACTCAAATTTCTATGTTTGTGGTAAGATTTTAGTGATCCAAAACCTATATTAAAATTTCTTTAAAAAAAAAAACACACTCCCAAGAAATAGCACTAACTAATATCTATTTCAGGTTCCTTTAAGTGTGATTGTTGCCTGGATAATGCACATTCCTATGGACCTTGATTTCAGCCTCCTTGAAACTGGTTCTCTTGCATTTACCATTATCATCACTGCTTTTACTCTACAGGTCTTCCTTCTGATCAACGCTTCGATATATATATATACATATACATATATATACATATACACACACACACAAGTGTGTATATGTGTGTTCGATATATTTCTATATCCACGTTGTATGTGTTTAATTATCAATAATTATCTAAAGCACAACAATTTAGCAGGATGGAACCTCACATTACTTGAAAGGAATGATACTTTTCCTGTGCTACATCATCATCGCTGCCTGCTTTTTTGTCCAGAAAACTCCGCTAAGTAAGTGCACACCTTTGCCAAAAATGTAAAGAATAAGAATAAAAATAAAAATAAAAATAAAAAATAAGCACGGAAACATGATTGATGCTATACACCACAAATTAGTAAAGAATTTTCTACAGTAAGGTCTGCTCTCTATTAATGTGCAGATATAAGACGTATTTTTGTGTTCTCATAACATTATTCTTTCTGCTGAGTTTCTTATTTTCTTGATAATTATGCATAATTTTACTGATCACATTTCATCTCCTTGTATTTTTCATGGTAGACAATTCAACTTTCAACATCGGGGAAGAACTCATGCCATCGTCTGGAGCTTCGGCCGCTTGATTAGGCCGCACATTGGGAAGTTGTTTCCCAAATAAAGAACAGCGCAAACAAGTTCCATTTCTCATTCTATTTCATCCATCTCTAGACCCGGAAGAAACTATTGAATTTCCATTTTGGTTCCCAAAGATCCCACCCCAAAATAGAGAGCTCAAGTGAGATGAGAGTATCCGCAACGAAGCAAAAAAGAATCTGAACTCGGAAAGGATAAAGTGTTTTTGTGTATGTACTTCTGCTCTCTATATGTCTTTCTAATAAGGTTCACTCTCTTTCTTCAAAAATTTTCCACCGATGTGACCTTTGGCCCTGTTTTCAATTAAAGCAAATATGTTGGCGAAGCAGAGGAAAATGTCCCTTGTAGTTAGCTTCTACTAATAATCCATGTAATAAAAAATATGTATCTGGCTTTTGAAAGTAAACTCTACTAAAGATGGTGAAAATACCAGGGCTAGCGTAATCTTATCTTATTTTTGTTGGTAAGTTAAGCTTAGATTATACTTCAAGAGTGTGTACTAGTGCTTTGCATGGTTATACATGAGATGGAATATATTTAAGAACAATACCACGTCCAACAACTACATGATAACAAAAAATTATAATTCTTACTGATAACGAAAAACAAACGGTTTTTATCATGGGAATCTAGAAAAAGAAAAAACAGAATTTTGTAACTATTCCATCAAAGAATCACTCTAGCTAGCTCAAGTGTTCCATTCAAACTTAGCACTAATTGGAATACTAACATTCAGTGGAAATATTTTTAGTATGCGATAAAAAACAAATTTTTATTAGGTTTGAAATGAGCATATGATATATTCAATAAAGGAAAAATGTTCTAAATAGCATATATTAATATATTCATTGAAAATTATAACATATTTTATAAATTAAGGAATAAAGTGACACTTTTTTTTTTCACTTTATTTCCAAAACTTCTTGTTTCTCCCATACTTTCTCTCTCTCTCTCTCTCCCTTTTGTCTCTCTCTTTCTCTCTCCCTCTCTCTCTCTCTTGCATGCTCATTCACTAGACAAGACAACAAGCTCCGATGAACATTCGATGCGACTGCCGATGAAGATGGAGGTTTGCCATTTCGGAGGTCACGATTTAGATTTAGAGTTCGCTGGTGGTGACAATGGTGTTCGAGATTAGGTGTGCTCACAACAGCAATTCAAACAGCGATTTGGATTGCAATCTGACGGACAGTGGAGATTGCGACCTCGCTGGAGCTTCGGGAGCGATAACCAACGATTATTGTCATGAGATTGCCAGACGTGCTTGTCGTGGACTTTGTTTTCTTCTCCAGTGACGGAATCTTTTTGCAATGGTGAGAGAGAGAGAAGACGACGAGGGAAAAGGGAAAGAGAGAGGAGAGAGAAAGAGAAAGGGGAGATGAGCTCCACGATAAAGAGAGGCAAGTTCCACGATGATACAGCAGTGACTGTACTTATTTGTTGATATTTTTAATATTTTTTGTTGTTCTCTTGTATTTCTAGTTTTTTTTTTTTGAATGGAAATATAAAAAATATGGGTATTTTTTCATATTTCTATAAAAATCCAATAATTTCATCTCGATTTAATCTCTTCTTTGTTTGTTATCGTCGTCGTTATCGATATGATCTGGTCTTGCCACTACCATCATGATGTCTTCCTCTGGTGTAGTACCATTGGGAACGGGATGGGAGGGAGGTAGAGAAAGAAAAATGAGAGGTAGAGGAGAGTGGGAAGAAAGAGAAAGAAATAAAGGGTAAATTTGATATTTTAATATATAATTAATTTAAATTATGTTATTTGGTTATATTATTTTAATCTTATTATTATTTTAAAATATTATAGTCAAATATATTATTTGATTAATTCTCTTATAAATAAATATCATATTATATTTTTCATTTTACATATATATATATATAGGGGATGGACCTTTATTCCGAAAACATTGTGGACAAAATCTTAGATACAAATGTTCTTTTTTCGTTCTTGTGAGGTTACAAAAACCTGTCATTTTAATTATAGTTTTAGCCCTTCAATTAAATTTTTAACTATATGATTTATGAGTGTAAATATTAAAAATTCATAAATGTTAAAAGATAATTATTATTATATAAAAGAAAATTTTCAAGTGTCTTTACATTTGCCTAAAAAAGATGGAATCCAGTGACGAACTAAATTTTTATAATTTATTACAGGTCTGCCATTGATATATTTAAAAGCAACAAATAAAAGGGCAAACAACTAATAGTCCTTCCAAGCAAAAAAGAAAACTAAATAATTTTCAATAAAAATCAACGTAGATATCTTGTCTTCATGTAATTAATGATGTACAAATTTTTTACTTAACATGTGTAAAGAAACCAATAATTATATGTAAATTGTACGATATCTTTTTTTTTGTTTTTTTACATGTAAACCAACAAAATAATCCTCATTAGTAAAAAGAATAAAAAATAGAAAAGAGAAAAGAAAGGCCTGCATAATGTTAAACGCCTACGACTTTAGTATTATGTTCACAAATTTTTTACTTGGGAGCAACTTTTTTTTTTTTAAACAAAAAAAGTCAGACAGTTGCCCGTAGGATCTGCTTGCTTGGATATGATATCTATTTTCTAAAAATAAAAAAATTTTAGTTTAAAAAAACTTTATTTGAATTTTTTTTAAAAGTAAAAAATTACCTGAATAAGTAAAAAATTTTATTTTCTAAAATGAATTTTTTTTATTTTTTAAAAAAGAAAAATATTTGAAATCCAGATAAAAAACTTAAAAAGATTCATTTTCTAGTAAAAATTTTTTCGCCTTTCTAAAAATAAATATAGCAAATGAACAAATTCAAAACATCTAAAAAGTTAAATATTATTACTTTTTAAATTATATTTTTTGAAAAAATGAAGAAAAAAACAAACCGTATATTATTTCTTTTTTTTTTCTTTTTTGATAATTACAAACACTAAAATTTCAAAAAATAAATTACGAAAAATAAATTATTTTCAATTCTTTGTTATGTTTTAAACATGCTAATGGCAAACTTATAACAAACTATAAAAATTTAGTTTTTCATTAGACTTTACTTTTTTTAAGATAAATACAAAGACATTTAACACACCAAAAAAAGTGACATTAAAAAATCCTAACATTTCTTAGTTGTCGTATGTTTCCAATATTGCATTTACATTATATTCAAATGTAATATAATTTTCACTCAAATATAAAAGTATTGTATTTAAATGTCATTCATATCATATTTTAAATCTAATACAGTCATTATTTATTATTTTATTTTTTCTATTATTTTCATTAATCATATCATATATTTTATTTTTCTCTCCCTTTTTTTCTATACTTTTACTCATTACATCACAAATTTATTATTTAAATATAATTTAAATACTTTTTATTTAAACATACATTATATTCAAATACAATACAAATACTTTTTTAAATGTAAATTATATTCAATATATTATATTCAAATGTAATATAAACATAATATGTTTACCAAAGAGAGCCTTATGGAGCGTTTGGTAAACATTATGTTTGAATCCAGTTTTAAGAATGTATTTTATATTTGAATGAAAAGTATTTGATTTGTATTTAAATGAAATATGTATTTGGATGAAAAGTATTTAAATTGTATTTTAAAGTTGAAAAGTTATTGTTATACGTAAAAATAGATAAAAAAAAGTTTAATGTGAATACAAAATTAAAAATCTAATTAATAAATAATTATTTTTAAAAAATAAAAAAAATAGTAATTATTTTTATAATACTATTAAAAAGTATTTTATTTAAATATAAAATTAATATGTTTGAGTGAAAATTTGATTGTATTTAATATAATACAAATATAAAATTATGATATTAAACGCCTATTAATTGTATAATTCTTTAAAATCTTCAACCCCTTCACTTTCTTTTCCCATTTTCTCCTCCTCCTTCATTCCAAGTTCCGTGCGCTTTTCTAGACAAAGTAGGATGTCTTTCATTGTTAAAGTTAGGGTCTATTTTTGGCCAATATACCTACTTGCCTACTGATAAGTGATAACAATAATGATATTAATAGTCAGCAGATCTTGTGGGATTCTATTCCTCCATCCAAATTGCTTGTTACCTAAGCAAGATCTCAAATATTAGTAGTCAAAACAGGCTCCATAATTATGCAACAATTTTACATGTGATAGAGTCTTTGCTTTTTTTTTTTTGATGGCTAAAAAATACGTGTGATGGAGACTTGGTCACCTTCTCATGTGCCTCAAAATTTTTGTTGTCTTGTGGCTTAAGTGTTGGGTGCCCAAAAAATTCGGTGTCGTCTTCTTCATGTGAAAGAAATGAGGAGAAATTTTGTGTGAGAACCAAGTAAAGAAAATGTACTGGCTAGTCTGATCAATGAGATCCTAGCCCCTAGAAATTTAGACAATGAGTGTTTTTAGGTGCCTAAAGCCAAAGTGCCTAGCTAGAAAGTGTAATCAAGTTCTAGAATGTAGAGAATATCTTTGTATTTTTGTATATTATTGTATTTAAGGGACTTATGTAAACAGTGGACTATTACATATATTCCGGATAAAGTACTTTGGTCAAGAATGGAAGTTGTATTTCATATTATTAATAATGGAGTTTCACAGAATTTATTTGACACTGGCCCCGCTGAAATTTTAAAATTTTAATTTTTTATTTAAAATTTTAATTTTTTATTTAGTTATTTTTAAATAGTAATACTTTATAATAATATATATTTGAATGGAAATTTTAATTTTAAAAAATAAAAAATTATTTAATTTTTTTTAAAAAGTGAAAAATCATTTAAGTGGATAAAAAAAAATTTTATCTAAAAAGAAATTGTTTTTTATTTTTTAAAAATGAAAAATTTTTAATATTCATATATAAAAATTTTGAAAAATTTATTTTTTTAAATGAATTTTTTTAAAATAAATATGTTAAACAAATAAAATATAAAAAATTTTCTCATTTGATAATAAATATATCCTTTATATTTTTTTTAAGGAAAATCTTAAAGATTCTGATGCATTTTAACTCGTCTTGATACCTTAAAATCTAATGGCTCGTTTGATAATCAAATTTCATTTTAATTTCATTTAAATGAAATATAATTTTACACTAAATATAAATTTTACAACAGTACTATGAAAATAATTACTATTTAAAAGTTTTTTTAAAACAATCGCATCATCTTTTTAACTTCATTATTTATCTCTACTTTTATCAATTACATCAACTTTTCAATTCTAAAATACTTTTCATCCAAACACACGTTTCATTTAAATACAAAACAAATACTTTTTAACCCAATACAATATTCAAAAAATAAATTTTATTCAAATACAATAAAAATATAATGTGTTTACCAAATATTTTCTAAAACAATATTTATGATATTTAGTATTATTTATTAATAAAAGATAGTCTTCTGTTATGAAATCTATAAGGGTAGGTTCATATTTATATTATGGATTATTAAAGCATTTTTTTTTTTAAAGTTGAGCCAATTATTAACATTATTATTTTATTTTATATTTTTAACTTTCCTCTGTGAGATAAAGAAAATGGGTTTTGCAATTCATATCTGTTTCCCATAGTCAAAAGCCCAGCCGCGGCCGAACAGTTCCCGTCCTTCGCAAGTCTTCCCGTTTCTCGATCTATCCACTGATGTACTACCAACCTTTTTTTTTGTTTCCCTTTAACTTATAAGCGCAGAAGAAGGATAGCAAAAACAACAAAAGAGAGAAAAAAACTAACCATAAAAGAGGAATAAACTCAATCTAAAAATAAACTTGAGGAAATTTAAAAGAAACTCATTGGATATTGTATATAAAACGTATTGTATTTGTATTGTATTTGGATGTAATGTATTAAATAAATTTTATATTTAGATAAAAAAATATTTATTTTATATTTAAATATTTTAAATTATATATTATAATTGAAAAATTAATATAATTAATAAAAATAGATAAAAAAAGAATATAATATAAATAAAAAATTTTATTTTTAAAATATTATAAAATAATAAATATATTTAACTCATTATAAAGAAATATTATATTTAAAAATAAAATGTTTATATTTAAATAAAAATTATATTATATTTAAATATAATATAAATAGAAAAAACAAAAGTTCTACTAATCTAAAAATATTGTTTTAAACATGAGCAATAGCGAAAAATTTTTGGTTAAATATAAAGTGTTAGATTGCACGATGGAGACGTAAGAAAATGAGCAGCCAAAAAGGACACGAGTGCGGAAAAAAATTTGGACTGACAAAATGGGCATGGTGATGAACGCAGCTTGAAGCGGGGACGTATATGCAAAGATCCAAAAACTTTTTTTCAAATCAAAGTTTACTTTTTATGTGGGGCCCCGTTACTTTTGACAAAAAGACATAGCTTACAAGTGGCTTTCATCCAAAGTGCCACGAACGACCGAGTACACGCCCGCGGGCCCCCCCCCCCAGCGGACTTATATATAGGTAACATTTAATATTATTTTTAAAATACTTTTTATTTTTAAAAAAATTAAAAATAAAAATATTTTAAAAATTGTGTTAATATTATTTTTAAAACTATTTTTTATTATACTTTATAAGTATATATTTTAAAAAATATAAAATGAAATTTATTTGATTATATTTTTTGAAAACTCTGAGTATTTTATAAAAACATATTTATTTTTAATTTAAAAAAATAACAAAAAAATATATTATTAGTCATAATTAAATAAAAAAACCCTTTGGTGGTGGATTTTGAAATAAGAGACAGGGGTAGAAGACATTAGTAGTCTGAACCTTAGAACTTAAGTGGCGACAACGACAAGATTTAGGTCACGAGTCGATGGTCGTCTCCGTGAGTCAGTGATCGTTGTCGCGAGGGGGCCATCGCCGTCGTCATCAGTCCGTAGTTGTTGTCCTTCACCAGAGATGGAGATCATCGTTAGATATGGTTATCATTATTGATGTTGCATAGACAGAGAGAGAGAGGAGATGGAGAGAGAAAATAAAAACAAAAAGAAAAAACAATTTTTTTTTCATTTTTAAAAAACCTAAAATATTAACATAGTTGAAAACAGTGTTTTCGAAATAATTTTGAAAACAGTATTTTCAAAATAATTTTGAAAACATTGAATAAATAAATACTATTTTAGACTCGTTTTCATTTTTTATGTTTTTTAAAATGAAAAATTATTCTTAAAACAAAAACAAATGCCCCATAGATTTGCTCTTTGAAAAATACTAAGAAATATTATTCATTTTAAATATCATTATTAAAAAAGTAAATACTATTTTTTTTAAAGTAAATACTATTATATAATATATCTTTTATTAGATAATGATACTTAACACTATTAACTATTGCCACTCGTGTCTCTTAGTATTACTCTTGCATCTTTTGTAGTCTCTGTCGTAAAAGTTTGACTTATTTATATGGATGCCCTTTTGAGTTTTTCAAATTTGGCATTTTAATTCATAAACTTTTTTCCTAACAAATAACCTCTTGACCTTATAATTTTTGATAATTCAGCCCTTTTTGCTTAAACCAATTAAAATTAGAATAATTTTTGATATAAAACTTACATATTATAGTTTAAGAAAGACATTATTGATCATTTTTACTTAATTTGACTAAAAATTTCTTTTTAAAGTTTATGATTAAATTTTAGTATAATTTAATTAAGTTAAAGATTTTAAAGGAAATTAATTATATTGGAAATTAGCAAAAATGATCAACAATGCTCTTCTTATACTATAACGTACAAATTACGTATAAAAAATCGTCTAAACTTTAACGAATTTGAGTAAAAAGGAATCAGTTGCCAAAAATTATAAATTTAGAAGGCTGATTATCAAGAAAAAAAAGTTTAGGAACTAAATTACCAAAAAATTCAAAAGTCATTCGTACAAATAAGTCTGATGGGCACGTTTCATATCAGTAAAATATAATGCTTACTTGGCATTTTGTTGGTTTTAGAGTTGTTTTTGGAATTATTTTTTATCTTATTTTGCATATTAAGAAATAAAGAAGCCTTTGGTTGGATTTGCCAGAATGAGTGAAAAAGAGCTAAAAAAATGTTCAAAAATGTAAAAATGACATAAAGCAAGTGCCACGATCACGAACTTTGGAAGCCATGGTGCTAAAAAGTACAAAAATTAGTCAGAGGCAAATTCTAGGAGTCACAGCCATGAAAACCTAAAGCCACATCATTGGCCTGGGCGCTACGGCACTAGAAAAGTAGAGTTGCAACATCGGTCCAACCTCAACCTAGAAAAATTGAAGAAAAATAAGCGCCACGATGCTAGGTTAAGATCTTTGAATTTTAAGTGCAACTTTTTGTTCCAAAAACGCTCCTTTTGCCTAAGACCTATAAATAGGATCTTGTAGGGTGAACTTGAAGGTCTTTGGGTGTTGTTTTTGAGCTAAAACCTAGAGATGAAAAAGAAAAGAAAAAAAAAAGATTAGAATTTACAATTCAAGCTCTTAGAATTTTATTTTGAGTTCATATTTTGGACTTTAGTTTTTTATGAAATTTTAGGGAATCGCATCTTGAAGAATCAAGAAAAGAAGGAGAAGAGGATTAAAGAAAAATATTAGAGACTTATGACATCTCCATAAAGGGAATTTCCTTCCCATTTTCATATCTTTTTATTTTTATAATTTAAGAATACTTGAACCTTTACTTTGCATATTTTTAATTTTATTTATGAATTAATTATTTTTCTAGGTATTTAATATAGCCTAATTATGATATTTTGATTTATTCCTTTGATTTAATTATTGATTTATTTTCCATGGTTAAGTGTTCTTCACTGTTTTTAGTACTTCTAAATTAATGGCCACTATTTAGTTGATGAGTTAAAATATAATGAGACCAGAAGGAAATTTATATACCTAGTTCACTATGTTTAATGCCAGAGGTTACATGCTTGATAGGAATATACATTCATGATTTATATGATTTGTATAATTGCTATATGGGAACTATAGATTTTAATGAATATTTCTACATTGTAATTAACATAGGAATATAGTTAGTTAGCTTATAAAAATAGTTTTGTTTGATCTCAAGAGAGGCTAGTGAATAAATTACGGATTCTCTACTATCAATTGAGAGGATAAATTAGGTTTTTGAGATTAGAGAATCAAGGTGGAGTAGTTAAGGTGAAATCGAAGAGCTTTTGTTTCTTTATTTCTTCTCGATTTCATTTTGTGTTAGATTTTGTTTATTTTTAGTTTAATTTATTTTTATTCAAAAAAATTTCTCTTTCAATTCATGTAAATAAAATTAGAGTTAATATAATTTCTATAATTAGTAAACAATCAATTTCCATAAGAACCATATTCTATTAATCATTTTATTATTTTTTAACAATAACGTGTATTTACGTTCCTAAATCCGTAACAAAGTCTAAAAATTTTCTGTGCCACCATCCAGCGTTTTCTTGCGCCTTTGAGATGGCCATAGACATGCAAAATTAAATATGATTAGTTACCGGCCGACGTGACCTTTTGCTCGGTGGGGCTTCATAGGTTTGAGGCTAGAATGAAATGGCAAGGACAGATAATGGATAGATAAACATAAAAAATAGAAAAGAGATAAATAAATAAATAAATAAAACACAAAAGTTAAGGGATTAGTTGTCATACTCTTTCTCTTTCTTCTAAATTTTCAAAACAATAAGCTAGAAAACTATTGTTTCAGTTAGAGAAGGCATGGAAGCAATGTCATGCATCATTATTGGTGATCTAAATAATAATAATAATAATCATAATTTTATACTAGCACACTAACGTTGAAATCTTTAAACTATTACACAAGGATCTGTGAAAAGATCGACAATACAAATCCAAATTGGTTAATAAAACAAGCAACCAACAATATTTAACATTTTTTTATATTACTATTTATAACATGATGATTTAACAAATAAAGAATGTAAACTCAATAAAAGAAAAAACCACCAAAAAAAGATGTAGACTCCGAGGTCCACATATTATAAATTTATAACCTAAAAATCCCTCCGAATTTTTAGGATCATTCTTATCTATTCCTTTAAAATTTATTATCATTCCTTTTTTTTTTTCTTAGTTTCAAAAACTCTACTTATTAAATTTTAAATTATTCCAACTTAATATAAAATTTCTGTTAAAAATATACTGGAAAAAAAATGAATTGAATATGATTATGTGATTTTTTATGATTTATTTTTAATAGAAGTCCTAAGAAAAGTGGTGTAGTGAGACTGATTCATTTTTTTCCATATTGTTTTAACCAAAATTTTAATAAAAGAGTTAAAATTATACAAAATTTATGAGCAAAGTGTGAGTTTCTAAATTTAGTAGGTAAAATGAGAATGACACGGAGATAGGTGAGATTTATCCCAAACTTTTATACACACATTTTTAACACAGTCGAAAAATCAGCCTTGCGTTATAATTTCCCTTGTTACTTATATTAAAGACCACTTGATGTGCATAGACCTATACATACAAGAGCTCAAACAGAGACATATTATACCCAACTTCAAAATTTTCTCTCTTTCTTATGGCAGATGAGGATTCCCCCAAACATGTTGCAGCCATTTTTGGTGTCACAGGGCTGGTCGGGAAGGAGCTGGCCCGAAGGCTGACATCGAAATCCGAATGGAAGGTCTACGGGATCGCCCACAATCCCGACCATGTCAGACCCCTCAATAGTTCCAACTTTCACTTCATCAAATGTGATGTGCAACACCCCTTTGAGGCCAAACAAATGCTGTCGTCTTTAGGGGACGTGACTCACATGTTTTGGGTCACTTGGGCAAGCCAGTCCCCATACGACAGCCGAAAATGCTGCGACCAGAACAAGGCCATGATGGCCAATGTCTTGGACGCTGTCCTTCCCAACGCCAACTCCTTGAAGCATGTCTCCCTCCAGACAGGGCTGAGCCACTACGTGCCTTCTCGCAAGCCTTTAGATGATTATGATGACGATAAGTGTCGAGTTTTTGACGAGGAGTCTCCGAGGGTGAGCGATGAAAAGGCCAACTTTTATTATGTTCTTGAGGATTTGCTCAAGGAGAGACTTGAGATTAAAAGAGTGGCTTGGTCTGTTCACAGGCCCGGTTTGTTGTTGGGAAGTTCTTGTAGGACTTTTTACAACTTCATGGGTTGTTTGGGCGTTTATGGAACAATTTGTAAGTATTTGGATCTGCCCTTTGTGTTTGGAGGGGCAAGGAGGCGTTGGGAAGAGAGTTCCATTGAGGGGTCTGATTCTAGGCTTGTGGCCGAACAGCACATTTGGGCTGCTACAAATGAGGATGTGTTCTCCACTGAGGGACAGGCTTTTAATGCCGTTAATGGTTCGCGTTTTACGTGGAAGGAGATCTGGCCAATTCTCGGGAAGAAGTTCGGGGCTCGAGTTCCTGACGACATGTTCTCGGAGGAGTTCCGGTATTCGGAGGCAATGGCGGACAAGGGGGGAGTTTGGGATGAGATTGTTGAGAAAGAAGGGCTTGTTAAGACAAAGATGGAGGAGTTGGCCAATTGGGAATTCTTGGATGTTCTGTTTCGTTGCCCTGTTAAGCTGCTGGCGACAAGAGACAAAGCTGATCGGCTTGGTTTTACTCTGAGGTACAAGACGTTAGATTCAATTTTGTATTGGTTAAAAACCATGAAAAATGATAAGCTAATTCCTGAATAGAGTGGAATTCTCTCGAGGTCGTTGGAAATTTGGTCAGACATGGGAGAATGTGGAGCGCCACAAGCTGGTTGTTGGGGGAAAACTAGACTAGACAACTAGGAGGAGGTTGTCATTTTACATGTTCTAGTTTGACTGCCCCTTCTTTTTGTTCCTTATTTTAATCTTACAGGGTGTTTTTGGCTAATTAAAACAGTGCATTATGCCTTGTCATCTACTTTGGTGTCTCCTTTTTTTACTCTTCTTGTCTTTTGGGTGTTTGTCATCCATTACTTTGGCTAATATACATTCACCTGTTCCAAGTTCCAACTACACTTCACCACCGCGTACACCGCGTACAGGTACTATAATTAAGCCTAAAAAAGCCGTAGGACTCACGGAGCCAGTTCTGCCAGACATATAATAAAATTATTGAAAGTTTGCTCCTTATATTGTGAACAACTTTACATCTCTACATAGAGCTGGTTCCATTAAGAGTTGAATAGATAGAATTGGTCCTTTTCAGGGGTTATTATAGATTTTAATATATTTTCCTCATAAACATGTATGAACACTGCAATTTCTCAGCATGCTGGCCAAAAATTTCATATTTCAATTTGTCGACGGGAATTGTGTTACTTGAATCCTATTTGCCAGGCATATATATATATATATATATAAAATTTCATTATCATTTTCATTGCCACGTTTTTATAAACGCAGTTACCCAAGAATTACAAAATCTAAAAGTTTGGCAGACAGTCTGTATTATATATATAGATATATATAGTAGTTTCCAGGCTCTAGCTGCTCATATCAAGTGTGGGCTATAGATCCACAAATACAGGTTGCTGGCAATATAAAGCCTACAAGCTTAGACCAGGTAAACCGGCACCGCAGCGATAAAAGCTCAGATGTTTTGCACTAGTTGGTAAAGCTGGTCAAATTTTGGTTTTTCAATTAGATCAATATAGTTCACTTCCTACATCAACATCACTAGATTCCCTTTTAACCATTTTCTAGTGAGAGAGAGAGAGAGAGATCTGCATTGGTTTTTAACCAGACATGACACAATGAATGACGTACATAGATTGGGCTGATGATGGTATCAAACAGCAAAAATTGGAGAAGAGAATAAAGTAAAAGTACTGGCCCAATTACAATGAAGTGACAGTGGATAAAGCAAGGTAGAACGAGATCCATGGCCCTGAAGAGAGAGAGAGAGAGAGAGAGAGTCGGATGAGAAGAAGAATCAAGAAAATTCAGCTATTTAAATTAATAAAATAAAAAATGAGACTATATATCATGTTACGTTGGATTTCCAAAAAGGTCATCAAATACAATTTTCTTAAAACAAATTAGTTTAACTGATAGATGAAAAAAAAAAAAAACAATAATAGTAATAAGACAAAACAATGACAGGGATTTGATTGTCGTTGCATTCTTCCATGATTGAGGTTCCAAACATGCCAATTGGTGACTAATTGTTGATTTCACTGAGCCTAAATCGTCACATATCTGTTGCTACATAGAACAATATATTTGTGAGGATGAAAGGAAGATTTCAGATTTTTGAGAAATTATAACTTTGATGTTGGGGAATCATGGGGAGATTTCTATGGGAACAAAGTTTTCTACGGGGAAGGTTCCTATATTTGAACTTTTTAGGGTCAATATCATTCACGGAGAATGTTTTTTACGGCGAAGGTATTTAATTTTGCATTGATTTGATTCATCAATAAATGTTATGGAAGTTAGATAGTCAGAAGAGGTTTGGATTATCTTAAAGGGTAAGTCATTAAGGTCCTCCGATAAGAATTTTAAACTGATAATTGGATTATATACCATCGGCAGAGGTTACTCCAATCGTGGGAATCTGATCTATAGTAAACCAGAAAGCCATAGTCGAAAAGTTCCTACCACTTGGCAGATTCATTAACCTCAAGAACTTCGAGATTGTGAAAATGAGATTTCGTCTCCAAAGCAATCCATCCAGCAAAAGCACTTCTCTGTATTTGTTCAAATGGTGGAAGCGGAATCCATTTTCTGAGAAACCGAGCCTTCTTCATCTCTTCTGAAAATTTATGACCTTGACCGAGACAGCAAACACAAGAAAGAACAGAATGTTGAAGCCAACAAGAACTGCCACTGAAACACCAATCATCCCGGGACCATAGCCAAGACTAACTTCCAAATACTCTTTCACAGAGCCCTCAAATCCAGGTCCTACAATCTTGGTTTCCACGTCGCCGAGCTGAGAGGTGATAATTCCTCGAAGTGTCCATGCAACAGGACAGATATAGTAGAACCAAATCCACCATCCAGGGATATTCTGAAATAATTAAGACCACTAAGTACCAATAAGTTTGTTCACAATTATTATCGTTTACTTGATCAAAGAAAATGCGAAAATAAGCAATTCCGACAAAATTATACAACTTCTTTACCACTTAGTTATTAAAATTATGAGGTCAAAATAATTTTCAGTTCTGAAGCAAACTTTTTTTTTTTTTTTTTTTTTTGCAAGCATTGGGAAAGAGAGATCACTTACTGGTTTTGGTACAAGGAAACCTGAGAGAAGATTCCATAAAGAGTAAAATGCAGAAGAGACGACCGCTGCTAGGTGCTGGGAAGGTGTGAGGCCAACAGCCATCATGCCATAAAAGGTAAAGTAAGTGAAAGTGAGGAACATGAACAAGCTGTAGAGTATGAATTTCCCTGGAATATAGAGGAAACGTTGATTTAAAAAGATTGCATATTATATCAAGTTTCTACATTGGGAAATGACATAATTATCTATGTTGCATGCATTAATTATTTGTTCCTCAGAATTAGAACCTGAGCCAAATTATTAGGAATATCTTTTGCAATTAAAATTCTTCAACCGTCCAATACATTTATGCGCACTAAAGGTACCAACTTACCTATTCCCTGTTTGACCACCTAAAGAGAATCATTGAATAAGAATATCACGGTCGTAGAGAAAGTTGTGTACTATTACATATAAAGAAGCACCTCCAAGGGAAGTTAAGACATATTACCGATTGTCCTTTCAAAATTAACCATGAGATAAGTAATGACACCGTAAATAATGGTCTGCACTGCAACATATGGAATCTCCACAAGGCCCTGTTGCAAATGCAATCCACATATTTGTCATCTGTTTCCTGTTTGACATTGAAGGTTATCTGCAAAATTATCAATATAATGACTTACCTGGGCTAGTGCATATGCCAATGGAGAGTACATTCCTGCTGCTTTTTCTCGATAGAATACCGTCCTCTCGATGGAAACAATCGGCTGTACTGAAGAAGCATTGTTGACACCAAGAAACAAGACGGCCGCATAAAGAGCTCCCATTACCATAAACAAATCTTGAGTTGAGTCCCTGCAAATTGAAAATTTTAATTCATGAGTTGAATGCCCCAATATCTTTGTAAAAATTGATTCATACAACCTTAAAAAATCAATAAAGAAAAACACCTTTTTTCTTACAATTTTACTAGATGGTAGAAAAATATATTAAGGCATATAATGATATTCTCATTTTAATAGTTTGATAGCTTATAAGGTACCAAAAGTGACAAAGGATTTCAAAAACTTTAACAGCCTTCATAATTTCTTGAAAACATAAAAAATAAAAAAATAAAAACTGCAAACAAGTTATAAAAATTAGAGCATAAACAAAACTTGCTACAAAAAATAAAAAGTTATACCGCTTAGAACCAACATTCCAAAACACTGAACCAAATATCAGTGCGCTCATTGTAGTGAAAAATAGCCTTATGGCATTATATTGTGGACTTCTCCAATACACGAGATTTTGTTTCCATAAACAAGTCAAAAATTGAGAAAACTTGTCTTGTGAATAGGTGGAAGCAAATTTCAGTGGTTCTGAGCCTGCAGCTGGAGTGCTAAAATGCACGATAGAAGCTTCAACCTCCCTATAGAAATTATAACAATGATGTAACTATATAGTTAGAAATATACATAGAAAGCAAAAACTATGGCAGAGGCCTTGGTCATAGCTCCAAACCGACAGCAATTTAACATACTTGAATTGCTCAGAATTTATGTAAACGTTTGCAAAGTCTTTGCCAATTTTCTCTTCAGCAGAAGATGTGGTGACCTCAAGCATCCAAGTTGCTGGATTATAACCACTGGCAATTGGAGGGATTCCATCAATTCCCTGAGCATGAAAAAGCAACACAGGACAAACTTATTACTTATGAGCAAAAGATTTTTATTTTTATTTTATATCATATCACATAAAGATTTGAATATATACACTACTAAACTCGCGCAAATTCAGCTAGAAAAGATGCAAAGCCTTCAAACCTTATTCCATTATTGAATATCTCGCCCATTGAACTTTTTACTATATAGTTAATATCTGTTAGACCAACTTTTCTAGCCCCACCATTGCTATGAGCTATTTTGGTAAGGGCAAATAAGGACATATATTAACTTTTCATGCAACACAAAGTCACCTGAAAATAGTCTATCATTGTCTGTGAATGCAGACCAAGCTTTCCTCCATATATGAGTCGCCCCCCTCGTTTCATAAGAAGAAGCTGTGCGTCAAATTAGTCAGACACTTCCAAAAAAAAAAAGAAGGCATTGTACATGGTACTTGATCTAGTTCATATATTCTACTAAAAAACCACCAACCTCATCAAATGCCTCAAATATTTCAATACTCGGTTGGTGTATGGTACAAACTACAGTTCTTCCTGTGTCAACAGTATTACGTACAGTCCTCATCACAATGGCTGCTGCTCGAGCATCAAGTCCCGATGTAGGTTCATCCATAAAAATAATGGAAGGATTTGCCACAAGCTCCACTGCAATGGTTAAACGCTTTCTTTGTTCTGTTGATAACCCTGAACTTCCAGGTAAACCAACCAAAGCATGCCTGAGAGTATCAAGCTCCACTAATCCCATTACTTCTTCAACAAATTCCTGAAATGCAAGGTGGAAAAAGGTTAAGAAGAAACTGGAAATATTACTAAACAAGGATTGGAAGGAAAGTCTTGGGCAACAACTCACGCGTCTTTTCTCTCGGCTAACTTCCTTTGGAAGGCGAAGAGATGAAGAAAACCAGAGAGACTCCTCAACTGTCACTTGAGGAGAGTGTATGTCATTTTGCTCAACATATCCTGATATCCTTGCAAAAGTGCGTTGCTCTTTCGGGTAACCAGATATTTTAATTTCCCCTTCTATATAGCCACCAGTTTTCCTCCCAGCTAACACGTCCATCAAAGTTGTCTTACCGGCTCCACTGGACCCAACTAAAGCAGTGAGAACACCTGGCGAGAATACTCCACTTACATTGGACAAGAGTTGCAACCTATTTTCTGGTATGCCTTTGGATCTCATTTCCTGACAATCTCAATCAGATTTGGTTTAATATTAGCCTTGATATAAGTAATCTCCTAAGAATTACATAAAAATTGAGGAAACGCATACCTTTGGCATGTCAACAAAATAATTGAGGTTATGAAAAGTCATTGTTAATGGTTTAAATGGAAGAATCATTCCCTTCTTGCTGTCATCTACAGTAGATTTTTTTAATTCGGCGGTGTTGCAGCACACTGCATAATCAGGTTAATGCACCTGAGTGATATCTCTACAGAACTTAATTTGATAATTGACAAAATACTATATAAAGGCACTGGTGGGGCATGTGACAACTTCTATTGTAAATTTTAAAGATGACTGACCATTTGTAGGACTATCTTCTACTTGTTCAGTTGGGATCACTGTTCGGGATTTCCTAAGTGCTGTGAAGAGCACAAGCGAAACAAACATTAGGAGAGATAGAATGAAGCAAATATAGGTCTATGAAAAGTTAGAAGATTGAGAAGAAAATAAACAAAGAACAAACGAGAATATAAATTTGTTCTCCGGAAACTAAGTTGGTAGAAAAGAATGAACAATCAAACAAAAACATTTGTTTAAGACTTACGATTAAGGTAGGCCAATGCCAAAGTCACAATGTTGTTGAATAGCATAGCATATAGGAATAGAGCTCCAACTCCGAGCCAATACCAATATTCACCACTTGGTAAGCTATGTGAATGTAAAATATTGTACCCAACTGAGTTGTTTCCGAGAGTGGATCTCTGTAACATATAGTTTCCAAAAGAAGTAGAAAATCTGATTCAGAGATCCTTCAAGTTTAAGCAGATGTTCATAAGAGTATACGAAAGTCGAAAGAAATGAAAGAAAGGAAAGAAATGTGCCCATTAGCCAGAAGAGCAAACCTGCATCCACCTAGTGGCTGTAAATTCATTGACAGAAATTGCACGTTGTCCATAAGATAGTGGTGACACCCAAAACGCCCAAACCCACCATGGCTTAATCATTTCTGCAACAAGTTCCCCCAAAAGAGACACATATCCATCTTAAACTCATTTCCTCTCATTGAATAAGACAATTTTATAAATACGCACCTTTGGGAATGATGAAACCACCCAACAAGAAAATAACTAGTAATGCAGCTGACCCAAATGTATTGGCAATGACCATATCTCGTGCAAGAGATGCCATCATCCGGAACAAACCCAGTGCCATTTGGTGCACGAAAAAGAGCAAAAGCACAAAGCGGAAAAATCTGTAATAATTAGCAGATCTGGATGAGCATGTAAACTAACTGAAAGAGTAATAAATACCGTCCAATAGAGTGAGAAGTCACCTCCCAGCGCCAGGGGCGAAACCAACCGTATAGTAGACGACACAAGACCAGACAACAGATTCGATAACGGAGTAAGGAACACGCAAAAGCCAACTACAAATGGACCACGCCCAAGCAGGATGAAACAAATTATCTCTTTGCTTGTAAAAGACCGGAAGTCGAGATATCATAAGAGGCAGCTCAGAAAATCCATTAAACATCATGTGCACCAGACCGAAAAACAAGCAAGAAAGATAAAGGTTGCCCTCATTCTCATCTGTGGGGTGGATTCTCGTTCGGAGAAACATTGTGCATGTAACGAACCCAACAAATGCTACCTTTAGCCAATGAGATAGAACAACTTAGGAGACAAAAGTTGGAAAATAAAATTTTGGAACAGTTATTGTACCTAGAGAGAGAGAGTGTGTGTGTGTGTGTTCTTATCAAAATTTAACACTTCAATTCTTATGCAAATTAGTTATAAGATTGCAGTAGATAGTAATGAGGATAAGAAACATTCTAATTGATAATATTTTGCTGAAGTCATACTGCCTTCCATAATAGAGAGAGCGATATATATATATATTTCCAATCCATAAAAAAAAAGGAAAAAAAAAAAAAAGAAACAAGATTACTAGTTGACAATGTAAATACCTGGCATGTCCTAAAAGTGTAAAGAAAACGATGCCTGCTGATCAACAATACTTCTCTCGCAAAGCATGCTTTAAACAGTTCCCATTTTAAAACAGCATATTTAGATTTTGATAACGCAGAAGGATGACTTTTAGATTTATCGTAGGGAATAGAAAGAGTGAACTCCAAAGACCTTCCAAATTTGGAATTTTTAAAGGCATTAGCAATGTCTGGAACAGATAGATACACGTATGGTTTTGAAGGATCTGCCCAGTACTGAGCTTGATCCCTTTTAGATGTCACCTGGAAAGAAATAACAATATTATATATGAACAAGAATATTTCGGCAAGCACAGAGGAAAAAAAAAAAAATCAATTGTCCAGGTGTCTCTAACTAATAGTACCTCTTGCAGAAAATCTGCAATGCCCTTTCGTGGAGGTAATTTAAAGCCTAATGATTCAAAGAACTCTAACACATCTTCTCTGGGACCTTGATACACCACATATCCTTCTGATAAGAGCACAAGATCATCAAACAAATCAAATGTCTCAGGTGCAGGCTGAAGAAGAGCCAAAAGTACAGTTGCTTCCATTTGATGAACGAAGTTTCCAATGCATTTGACAATTTGAAATGTAGTAGAGCTATCAAGTCCCGTGGATATTTCATCCATAAATAAAGTTTTCCTTGGGCCAACAGCCATTTCACCTGCAAATTGAAATAAACCCAAACTCAAAACTAGAAATCACTCAAAAGTCCATTACTTGTAGTACATAAATGTCTTTGAGTTGCATTAAAACTTTAAGAAGGTTTGGTAGATAAGTGCTCAAGCCAACAAGAAAGAAACCCAGCTAAAATACAATGCAACGTTGAGCAAATTTCATAATACAATATAATGTGGGAAAACCTATCATGAGGTCATCGAAATAGAGCAAGACGTGGTTTTTTCCCATTAAACAATCTCTTTTCCCACAAGGAACAAGAGTAAAAGAAGCATAGGGGAAGAAAGAGATCAGAGACCTGTAGTAACTCTTTTTCTTTGTCCACCTGATATGCCTCTATGCATGTCGCTGCCAACGACTGTCTCTGAGCATATGTCAAGGCCTAGCACTTTCATCACATAATCTGTTGATACGCTATGCTTTTTACCAATCACCGATGATGCCTATGCAGTAAAATTTGATTAAGATATGTCAGGAAACAGGTATGAATGAAAAAAGTATCAAGAATTCACGATTACAGAAATCAAGTTTTTTTTAATCCTTGGATTCAAAGTTATGAAGTTCAAATATCGAATAACAACCTTCATAAATGCATCAATCTCTGGACTCGGTCGAATGTTCAACTCCTTTTCTAACTGAGTCAGTTCTTTCATGTATGCTTCAAGTCAAATGAGTGAGGAGAAATTGAAAAGCACGGTTAGTTAATAATAATTTCAATGCTGGATTGGAGTAGCTCGTGATAATACAAATCACTCATATATTATCCAATAAACTCGAGAGGCGTACAGTCTTGCATTGTTGATAAGATGCAACTTCCAATTTAGATGAACAAACCTGCAAAGCCTTCACTTGCACCTTGACACCTAGCTGCAAAGTCCAAGGTCTCTCTCACAGTCAGTTCCGCGATATGATTGTCTGTTTGGCTGATGTACGCAGAGGTCCTTTGAACACAAAATTCATCAAGCGCATGACCGTTATAAGTGATTTTGCCAGTTTTCTGAAATCAGAAAACCCAAGAGTATGAAAAGGAGAGGATTCCCAGATAAATGGACAAATAGATGAAGAAAAAGAAGAAGTGTGATAATCCTATAAGAGATTCACTCACCCTAGGCCTTTTTTTTTTTAGCCAGTATTTTCTAAATTTAAAAGTGAAATAAGACAGACCATGTTCCACATTTTTTATAACTCGTCACTTTTATTGCATTCAAAGAATTGGAAAAGAAATGTGAAAGATCCCATTCATCTAACATGACAACCTCTTTCTCTTCTGCTTTATTTTTATAGGCCAGATCTAATCATCTTAATTTTTCTCATTACGTTCTTGGGCTTTCAATATAAGGTTTGTTGAAAAGAATCAAAACCTTATATTCAAGCTTAGTAGTGCATGCAACGCCCGTTTGGTAAAATAGATGAGAATACTATGAAAATGAGAGAAAAGAAAAGGGAGATTATGCAATAAGAGTATCTACACATGTGATGTGCTTGTGAAAAATTTTGAAAAAGTACCAACCTTTAAGTTGCTTTCAAGTTTGCCAGCAAGAGCTAAAAGCAAAGTGGACTTGCCCGAGCCTGGAGGTCCTAAGAGCAAGGTCATCCTGCAAAAGGAAGAAGATAACGCGTGTAATGTGAGACCCGTGCTGATTTTACGGTTACAAAAGCACATGAACATGCTGATTTAATGCCAACTTCTTCGCTGACTTCTTCGCACATACCGTCCCGGTTTCACAACGCCGCTGACATTGTTCAAAATGGTCAGAGAATGCCTTTCTGGTCGACATATTCTCAAACTAGTAAGGATATTCTGCATAAGCAACAATTAAATTTACATCATAAGTTCGTTGTAACTTGCAAATCAATAGCAACAAATGGTAAAAATCAGGAAACCAGACAAGGCTAGTCACGTCTGCTAAGCAACGTAGGAAAATGAGATACTAAACCTCAAGAACATCACGGGTGTAATTAATGAGAGTAGGTAAAGCTCTTGCACCGGTATGAACATCCGCCGCAACTTTCAAGTCCTCGAACCGAACTTCGACGTTTGGCACCTCCAACCCGACTCTTTTCATATACGCAAATTAACACCAAAATAAAAAACAAAAAATAAATGACCAATTTAATGGAAACGAATATTAAATCACTAGTGCTTAACGACGAAAACAGTATACTTCTTTTGGAAAATAAAATTTAGATATGGAATATCGGTGTAAATCAGGTAAATATATAGTTTCATTAAATTTATCAAATTCGTAAAATCGAGAAAATTCTGAAACAAAACGGAGCTAGAAATTGTTATTCGAGAAGGGAAAAATTGTGTCTGAATTTGCAGTTGGTTTTTTTCTCTTTTCTTTTTTGTCGGAAAACGTGCAAAACAAGAAAAGCCAAAAAAGGAAACGAAGGGAAACAAACAGAAAATAATATTATAAAAGAAAACGAGCTTCGTCCGTCCCATGCAACCAAATTAAGATCCGAAAGCAAAGTAATGCAATGGCTGTTTACCGATTAAGGCGTTCTTTAATGGCGGAAAGTAGCTTGTAATTGTCTTGATCGCTGGTGGCCAACGCTTTCTTGACGAGGAGCTCACGGCCAAGGCGATCGAGCTTCCGGACGTCGATCGCCTGGGCGCCTCCATTCCTGGAAGGCGTCTTGCGCAACAAGGCGAAGTTGGAGCGCTTCTGCGAAGGCAATCTGGCGATGGCGGCCCACAGAAGCTCCTCCTCGTCGGCCGCCACCGACTCGGCGTTCGAAGGGCTCGCGAACGTCTCGTTTCCGGCCTCGATCTCGAACTCAAAGTACTCGCTCCCGTTCGAGGCCGCCATTAACGTGAAACTCCTAGTTTTCTGTCTTTTTTGTATTAATTATTTTTTCTCCCTTTCGTGTTTTTGTTTGCTATTTATATGGGATTCGGAGAGGTGAAGAGGGCGTAAGCGAAGACGTAACCAAAGAAACGAAAGCAGAAAATACGAAACTCCTTTTGAATGGGTGGTAGAGAGCTGGAAAAAGCACCACCTGACTCCTCAGCGTCGGACCCCGCGAATTTTGAAGGCTGTTGATTGCCAAAATTGCCCCTCTTTTGTTCCCTATTTGGATGTTCAAAGGGTGATGGTTTAGTAATTTCACTTTTTAAAACAAAATTTAAATTATTAATTTTTATTTTTTTAAAGAAAGGAAATATGATTCCAGATATGACAAGTGGCGAGTTCGTTATCCGGTTTCCTTTTGCCCGGTTCGTTCGCTTCTACGTCTTCTCAGTTCTTGCTGGCCAAATGCTAATCACGTGATTATGGCCACGTTTCACATTATTTTTGGAGGCAATTTTTAATTTATTAAAGAATCTAAAGCAGCAGATAAGAAGAATTTGATAAATTTTATTTTTATTTAATAAATTTTAAAAATTATTACGGCTCAATATAGTTTGATAAGCAAATCAGGGATTGTTTTTATATAGTATTTTACGTATACATTTTATTTATGTCAGTAACAAATAATAAAATTATATTCTATTATTATATATAGTTGATTCATTCTTTTTCTCCTAAAAATAACTTTAAATTGTAATTTATAGATTTATAACTTATTTAATAATATTTTGAGAAAATTTTTATTACTATAATTTTATTTGTATTTGAAGATGATAGCAAATATTTGAAAATAATATGTTAGTAAAAAATTTCTAAAAAAATTATTATCGTAATAATTATTTTTATTTTATAAAAGAAAATATTATTATTTGAATATACCATTCACCCATCCAAAGAAAAATATAATATATCTTTTTTGTCGTTATACACTTGCACAACATTTTTATTTCTAGTCTATCAACATCTAAATTCTAGTTCGGGTATTTATAATAACTTTAAAAAGAAATTTTACTAAACACCTACTTGCTTCTAAAATAGTAACTTTAAACTCACAGCATAACTGCAGCAAAAATTTTCACAACATAACGATGCGAAACTGGCCCTATGTGTTTTTGCTTTTTTTTTTTTTTTTTTTTTGTTCATAGGTAGAGTAAAATTTTTAAGTGAAAAATAATCGACCTACTTATAATTTTTATTGATTTAAAAAAAAGATAAAATTAAGATGAAAATTTTAAGTTTAGACTCAAATTTCAAACACCCTTAGTTAATAGGTGCCATTTTTTTTTTTTTTAAAAGACAAAGGTTTACGCTTTTATTTTTTTGATGGTGGCTTTGAAGGAGGTGACTCGTTTATCCTCTTATTTGTGTCTCCACTTATATTATATCATTGATATTATGATACGATTTTAATATATAGACATGATATTTATTAAAAAGATATTTTTAATTTTATTATAATAATATTGGAAACAAAGTAAGAGGACATAAATAAAGGATGTCCTATTTTGAAAGTATTGGTTACATAATTACAGACTACAGACATAATATAGTGATAATTCTATATTTGAGCTTGTTATAAGGTGAAGGAATCAAATCCTCTTACCTTCGAATTATATAAATAAAAAATAAAAAAAAGAAGAAAAAGAGAGAAGAGAACACTGGTTACAGGTTTATCTATGTTCGTCTGAGTCTGGCTGCAAATCATACGCAAAATGCATGCGTGTGTGTGTGTGTACATATAGTTGCCAAATTTATTTTTTCAACTTAAGATGTCTTACTTTGATTTCATCATTAGACCGATCTTATTGCGCAACTAAGTATGGATTTTTCTCCTAAAATTAGGTTATTAAAAAAGATTACCACGATTAGGTTAATAAAAGAAGGGAGGAAATATGATTCTATAAGATAATTCAACCAATTCCCAAATCTGAGTAGTTCTTCACTTTCCACAATTCCCAAATTTTGAAACTCCTAAACTGTAAACACTACATCAGCTTCAACCAGTCTTCGTTTACTTAGAAAAAAGAAACATTTTGACTACCAAAAAAAAAAAAAAAAACAACAACGTTAGTTCATAAGTCATGAAAGATTTCATCACAACTCAGAAATATAGGTCAAAAAGTCAAAACACAAATTCAATTACGGCAAACATTTCCGTGGAAAACATAACTACATTTGTCATAATCCTTGATTTCGCTTTTTCAAGCTTCTACCCATAACCTGCAATTCTGATTCAAGACATGCAAGCGTTCTACAGGCAGTAATTGTTTCTGCATGCAATAATATAAAGAACCATGCAAAATTTAAACATGTTCTAGATGAATCAGATACTGAAGAATTCTTTTTATTCAATTTGTTCCTTAGAAAGAAATTTAAAAAATTGAAAAGAAAATAAAGTTGAAACGAGCTTTATTTGAACTCATGAGATCTACAAAAGTAGTACAGACAAGAAAATTTATGGCGTTTAAAGAGAGAGTTTACACTGTCAATTTAGTAGGAAAGAAACAAAATCAGCTCTTTTTACTTTTATTTTTCATTTGGATTTTAGGAACACCTCTAAAACGCATGTTTCCAAGTTTTATAACGGAATTCAAAAAAATTTTTACAAGGAAAAAAAAAAATAAACGAAAGAAAGAAGGTCGATGCAGCTTATTTCACAAGAAAATTCCCATGTACCATAAACTACTATACAAAAGGAGCGTTTGATATATAAACCCTGTTGAATCCTTCTAATTACAGGCAAAAAAGGCACTGAGATAATGATACATAACATCCAAAAAGTGCTCACCCAGACTGGTACAAAAATGGGGTGAGAAAGCAAGGTGATTAACTGTGCAAATTAGCAAGATCGAAACTGTCAAAAAGAGCTTAAAACAAACATAAGAACAATGAAAAACTCATCAAGGCGGTAAACATCCCAGATGCTTCATTAGAGTTCAGTTTATCGGATTAGCGCTTGACCTTCTTTTGAGTAGACTTGTATGATTTAAGGTTGGATTTGTTGGACTTTGAATTCTTACCCTTGGAGCTAAACGTATCATGATCGGAATCATCACTATTATCCCCAAACTTCCCGCTGCCCCGCTTCTTATCAGCTCTGCCACAAACTATTATCTTTCCTTCATCTTTCTGTTCCGCAGGATCACACTTTTCCTTGGGCCGCCAGATGAAAAGCGACCTGGAAGATTAACATGATTAGTGCATTACACTCGGCAATGAGAACCAACTAAAGAAAAGTGTGGACATGAAGTGCCCAAAGAGGCAAAAAGTGTGACCAATTCTCTGTTTGGCTGTACTTATATTTAAAATCACAAATTTAGATTTCCTTTTTTTTTTTTTTTTTTTTGGGAGATCTAAGACTTTTCATGTTTGCTGCTACATCAGAGTTCAGCCTAAACACCTAACAACAACGACAAGGGAAAAAAGGGGTCCAGTCAAACTTAAATTAAATCTCTAGTTGAATGAGAGTGCGAGAGAAGAGACCAAACCTTGAACTACCAGATGCCAATACGTCATCACGGGGATGTAGCTTGTTCACAGGGCTAATAGTTGTAATATTTGGATCCATGACCTCCGCAACTAGTTGTCCCGTGCTAATGTCTATGAAATCAATTGGATGCAAAGCGGCACCATTATAGTTTTCACTTATGTAACGGCCTACAACGACAAGGGACTCGGATGGGTCCTGCAACAGAAGACATTTCAGAATCTCCTAGAACAGAAAAGGACAATTCAAAATGAACAAAACGAAGCGCTTCAAGCAAATACATATCACCTTTGAATCCCACTCAGCTCGGAAAGGAGTTAAATGTCGATTGAAATCGTGACTGTGTACAATCTCTCGGCTTGGGGAATCCAGATTTCCAAATATAGAATCCCACACACGAAGACGATTGTCCTGAGAAGTGGTGACAATTTTGCTCCCAGACAGTGGAGAAAAATATGCAGAGTTAACAACACGCTTGTGTGCAAGCTCATAAAGCGAAGAATGAGCTTCGATTCGACGCATGTCCCAGATTCGAGCCTGAGGAAAGAGAGATATGACCATAGTAACACATAAGAAGCAGGTATCCATACAATCACTTGTTCACAATTTGCTATGGTGATAAGTGTTTGGCTATCCATAACTGAATTTTCTTTTTGAATTAAAAATTTGTAGTTCTGGGAAAAGGATATGGAACAAACTTGGAGTAACAGGAAGGTCGAAGAGCTAAAAGTTTCAAAAGATTCACATTAAATCCATTTGGTCACAAAACTTACATAGTGATCATTTCCACAACTCAAGAGGAGGTCTGGTTGAACTGGGTTGCAATGGAGTCCAACGACTTTGCTCCCTCTCTTATGAATTAAAATTGCTTCACCCGTCTTGTTGTTGGATCGAATATCCACCCTATATATTCCATGAAAGGATATTTCCGAAAAACTTTTGCACATTAGATGTTCAAATAAATATCCCAAACGGTAAAATAATAATTGTACTACCACTTCAATTGAAAAAAAAAAAAAAAAGAAAACAACTCTCTTCCGAAATATAGTGCTAACCCAAGTGTTTCACTAGTTGGCTAGCCAACCTGCAAAGTGATAATGCCAGCATCTTTTCTCATTTCAACTCTCATGGTATCATATTTCTCTTGGTGTGTATAATCAAAATAGTAATTTCTTTTTCCAAGGAAAAAAAATGGTTAAAAAGAAGAACTTACAAGTACAAATAACCAAAGTTATCAGCAACTAGCACAACGCCTCTCTCTTTGTTGACATCCATGCCATAAAGCATCCTGAAGTTTGTATGGCCCTGGAGGCAAGATACTCAATATAAAATTCATATGCCTAAAATAAAACAAATTCAATATGAATGTCCCTGTTATTCCCCAACTTCACAAATAAGCTTAAAGTAAACCTAAGTAACAATTAACGCTTCCGTGACTCTCTTTACCGAGCAACTGATTTCGCTGTAATTTAGCAAGCCAATCAAAAATAGAAAAAGAATGGGAAAAAGGGTACAATAATATTTATGAGCTGTAGCAAACTGTACTGTCACTTCCAAGAGCTCTTTGGAGCTTTTACAAACGAGAAATAGACCCTCTAGCTAATGAATAAGCCATCGAAAACTATTGTTACTCAATAAGTTAAACTGCTAAAGCAAACAATAAACAACCTATCCAGGTACACAAGAACTGAAAGAGCAAGCCAAAAGCCACACTTAATAACAGTGAAAAATCAGAGAAAAATGGTCATACCTGCCACCCATCAGGATTTAAATTCAGCACAGACGAAGAAATCCCAGTCTCCAAGTCGGTGCAGCTAAGCGTTCCATCAGAGGATGCAGCATAAACCATACCATCATTTACAGGATTAAATCTGCAAGAATTTTATCACTGAGCAGTTTACAATAAAGGAAAAGACAAGCAGAATGAAAACTGCTCTGAAGAAATAGACCAGTTGAGAAAAGCTATGGCTTTATATAAAAAGATAACAAACCTCATATTATTGAGAATACTCCAGTGTATGTTTCCATAAACAATCTTCTCATATATTCTGCCGAAGTCCCATACTCCAATTTGCCCTTTCTTTTGCCGTGTAACAATACGAGAGAGACAGAGAGAGAGAGAGAGAGAGGTGTCAATTGTCATGAAGCAACCACACCACTGACCAACCAAAATCCAGATAAACTAATATAAATATGGGACAGACCTTATCACCAGATAAAAGGATGTTATTATTCGTCGGATGGAATTCCAAGCTAGTAACCCGTCTACTGTGGTATCTGATAACTGCACAACTTACCTGATCTGGTATGACATATGCCGCCTTAATCTATCAAAAATATTAAAAACAACAAACTTGTAATGACAAAACAGAACACCAAAATACACTAGTCACCCCTGTAAATCACAATACAATGATACAAGCTTTATCAATATCGAAACGAATAAACACTTAATTTTTCAAATGCTAAGATTCAGAAAGCCCAAATAATAAAATGCCAAATGTCGCCTGTTCAAATGCAAAACTGACAAAGCGGAAAAAAAATTTTTAAACCGGTTATTCCCATTTAGAGAATACAAGTTAGAGAATACATTCGCAGCAGTTATTCCCACTTACTTGCAAGTTGCAACTCATACTCAATATAACAATCCATATAATTGCTAATCAGAAAGGTCCAATAATACTAAATTGAACCCAAAATTGACGTGTTCAATTATGTGAGAAACAACAAAACAGATATATATATATATATATATCTATATATATTTAACATAGTTCAATTGTGAACATGAAAACGCCCGAATCAACATAAGTTGAACCGGTTCAGGATACAATGTTGCACACTTACATACATATATAAAACTAATGTATAGCACCAAACACAAGCAGGCAACAACAATTATTTAAAAAAAAAAAAAAAAGAAAGCTTACGCGAGATTTATAAGGTCGAAGTTGGCGTTCAAAGACGTAGGTCAATGGGTTACGGGTATTTCTGTGGGCGGCTGGGATGACACCAAACTCGGTTGCCACTCTATGAGGGCATGTCATCGTAGTGTGGCCTTTAAAAACAACGAAAGAGACAAAAAGTCAAACATTAAAAAATCCCAAATTTCTCGTATAAAACAATTTCATGACTGTTATTTACCAGGCATTTTGCAGAGGAAGCATGGCTTCATTGGGCAATCGATGTAAGTAGCTCCTTTGAATCCCGCTTCATGTCCCGCCTTTTTGCATACCTATTCAACTCCAAAACCCCCCCCCCAAAAAAAAGTTAAAAACTTTTTGAAAAATGAAAAAAAAAAAAAGGCTAGTTTTTTATATAATGAAAACCAAAAAAAAATAAAAAAGGGAAAGCGTAAAGTCTTTTACCTTGCAGACTTTTTTGAGAGAAATGCAGATGGGCGATTTCCCTTTCCTCTTGGCGTCCAAAGTCTCTTCAACTTCCTTCCCATTTTCTCTCTCTAAAACTTCTTCCTCTTCTTCTGGTTCTTCTTCTTCGGATTCTTCTTCGGAAGAGGAGCTTTGCTCAGAATCGGAGTCTTTCTCGATGATGACTTTAGGAAAGGAGGTTCCTCTGGTTTGGGGAGCCATTTTCGGTTTGACGCTTATTGTGGGATTGATCGACTGGAGTTACGAACTCATAAACCGACTTTTTTTCCGCTTCGATTAACGGGAGGATATGAAATTACGGTTATGCCTAGACCAGCGGAGTAAAGTGTTGGTTTAGTTGGAATTACATTGTATAAATGAGGGTATATCTGGGTTAACAAATATGGAATGTGGCGGGAGACGACGTGGCCGAGTATCCACCTTGGGATCTTCGGACTCAAGTCTTGTTGCCCTTCGTGGAAATAAACGATGTCGTTTCTTTGTCGGGTTTTTTAATTTTTTTTTCTTTCCTTATAATACTGACATCGAATTTTTATAGAAAATTACAATAACACCGCACTAAAATCAAAGCTCTTACGATAACCCCGATTGAAATCACATGCTTACCCTATTTAAAAGGGGTGTGCATTTATGTAAAGGAAAATTTTCTTTATTCAAATAAAAAAAGTATTTTATTTTTAAGAATAAAATAATGTTTAGATGTGTAAAAAAAAATTTCATCTTGAATACAAAAATTTGTTTGGAATGAAAAAAAATATAGTATTGAGAAAAGAATATTATGAGAGTGAATACCCTGTGAGTGATGATTAACAAGCACGAAAGTCATAAAAAATTGTGGACAAGCTTTGGTTTTTACGGTTCGTTTGATTTAGTGATCTAATTTAAATTAACTTACAAGTTAAACTAAGTTTTCTAAATTGATTAACTTACTTTAGTCTAATAGGGTCCACTTTCACTATTTTTTATCTTTACTTTCACTATTTTAACACAATATCTAATATAAGTTATCTATACTTTTACAATCACTAATACAAGTCAAGTTAAACTAAATTAGAATGAAATGTTTAATTTAGCTTAAAATTCAAGCTTAATTAAGTTAGATCAGCGAACCAAACATATGCTTAAAATTACCTCTAAATTTTGATACTGAAAATTACTTGAATTCCAATTAAAATCTTATCGAATTGGGACTCTACCGCTAAGGGTTTTAGGGTCATGGGGATGTGGAAATGGTGAGACTAGAGGTTGGGGTTGGCGGAAGGGAGCATTTTCATGGAAAGGAGAGAGAGAGGTGAGATTGATAGAGTTTTTTTTTTTAATTTTTAAATCCCATTTTTTTTGTTATGTTTAATTACTTTAGTAAAATTAAATAAAATTTAAGACTAAATCTACGTCTTTGTTAAATTTTTAGCATCCATTAATAAAAAAATTTATTTTATATTATTTTCAAGAGTTTGAAGACTTTTTATTAGAAAATAATTTATAATTCAAACGATAAGCTACTAAAAAGTTTAAAGGTCATGAGAGTTATTAATAAGCAGAATTATAAAAACTTTTAAAGAAAATGAGGGAAACACAAATAAATAAATAAATAAAAAGGAAGAGGCGGAATCATACTCGAGGAGAGCGGCTGGGCATAAAAATGGCTGAGGATGAGGGGCTTTGGAGTTATAACCAGCGAGCAAAATTGAGAGGGCGAGGAAGAGCAAGTGGAAAGAAATGCAAACTCAAAGCGAAAAAAATATCGGAGAACTAAAATTGACTTCAGAATTTGACGGATATGGGGGTCTGATAAGTGAAAATTTACACGATTCTATTAAAGGCACAAGTATAGACAGGTATAAAAGTCTTCCTTCACTGAAACTGAAAAATAGCTGCAAAAAATTTAAATTAAATTTAAAATAAATCAAATTATAAAATAAATTTTGCATTTAGTATTAAAGTTTGAGTAAAAAAATTTAATTTTGAGTTAAAAATACTTAGATAATAAGAGTTAAGTTTGAATTTATATTTAAAATTATATATTTTTTTATTTTTTATGCGATTAATATAATTTTTTTTGTACGAGAGAATATTTGTAAATAATATTTTTAAGTCTAAAATATTGTATAAATCATGAAGTAAAAATCTTGAAACTTATTAATAAATCAAACACAAGATTGAATTCAAACACAATTTTTTAAATTCAAACATATGATCCAAATGAACCCTAAGTTTTCTTTTTTTTTTTTTAAACATGATGTGTGCAGTCTTAGATTTTAACAGCTGTACCTTTCAACTTAGGTTAAGTGTAAAAAACAACTCTTTCATTCACGCTTCTATATAAAGTCAATAGATATGTACACTGATTTAATAATATAAAGACCAACTACCATGTATAAATATATATAGATGTATATATTGCACGTAACTACATAATAAAAATATAAAATATATTTCCTATTCTAAAAGAGCCTGATTACGCTCAAATATCATTGTCCCATAAAGAAAATGCTAACTATATATATTCTTTACAGCATTTGTGTAAAATGTGGATATTACAACTGACCATCTTTAAACGACCTCCAAAATGCAACGACATGATGAAAACGATATCTCCAAATGACATTGAAAATAAAAACGACATAAATATAAAATAAAAAAAAGACATAAATATTTTATTTTTTTAATGAGAAATGTTGATGGTCAAAATATTAAGTACATGTGAACAAAAAATCTCACATTGGTTGGAAAATGGTTTAAAAGAGACTTGGGTTACTTCTCTTAATATATTAACTCCTTAAAATAAAACCTCAAGGTCTCAACATTTAATATCAAAGCCAAATTTCAGATATAGTCATATATACATGCAAGATGAACTCCAAAGAAAAATCAGATGAAAGTTAATAGCCTTTGGAGAATGCAATGGCTGGAAATTTCATGGTGTCTTGATGTTGGTGGATTTTCGTTTGAGGGAAGAATTGTTGAGTATGTGCAAACAAAAAAAGTCTTACATTGTCTAGACATGGGATTGGAAATAGATTTAAAAAGAAATTGAGTTACTCCTCCTGAGGTTAACCTTTAAGGATGAAACTCTAAAATCCCAACAAGTGATACCAGAGTCAGATTCCAGATGTAGTCATGTGTATGCTCGTGATAAACATAAGAGAAAATCGAACGAAGGTTGATAGCCTCTGGAGAGTGTGATAGTTTAAAAAGTCATGGTGCCTTGAGGTGGGAACTCCATGGTAACATGAGGCCTTAACGCAATGAAGATCTCATTGGAGTGTAATCTTCCTTGTTTCTCTGTTTGAGAAAGATGAATGAAAAGATCACGGTTTGATTACGAGTTTAAAAAGGACTTAAACTACACCTCTCAATAGGCTAATATTTTAAGATGGAATCCTAAGGCCTCAACACAAAATTCATCTACAATACTCAAATAAAGACATCTCCTCGTATTTTTTTTTTATTATGCTATATTTACTAGAAAAGAAGATGAAAAATAACATTATCTTACTTCATACTCTAATGGTGTAATGTTATTTGTAATGCAATTATTATTTTTTGTCATTTTTAAATGGGCTTTTTAACTCGTAAAAAGAACATTTTATCATTTAATTAATTTAAAATAACAATATTATAGTGATTGCATTAAAAAGTGAAGACACTGACTAATAAGATTTAAAAATTAAATTTGACATTGTCTACGTTCCATTACTACAAAACTGTTAATTAAAATCGGTCAAAAACCGTTGTTAAAAAATATTTAATAATAATTTTAGTAACAACGTTGTATAGAGTGACATTAAAAATATGTATTTTTAACAACGGTTTTGACCGATGTTGAATATTAAGATGAATTGTTTTTAAAAAATTACTTGAATATGTACAAAACCTTTGTCATGTAATCAATAACCAATATTAAAAATAGTTTAAAAAGTCAATCTAAAATTGATATTAAAATAGTTTAAGAATTCAGTCATCAATTGATATAAAAAATATTTAACTAATTCATTCTTACTGATCATGCCAATTATAATTACAATTGTAACTACAATTGTAGTTATCATTAACGGTGTTTTTGTAAATAATTCTTACAAAATACAACTTATATATGGAGTCAAATAATATCCTTACTCAAGTATTTATTAAAGCAAAGTGAAGTTATAAAATAAACCATTGCAATCAAATAATACCCTTACTAAAGTATCTATTAAAGCAAAGTGAAGTTATATAAAAAACCATTGCATATCATCCACAACAACCACCGTTTAAAACTTATATAATAAGCAAGTCACTTGTAATCTACAAATCCTACCAACAAAGTACACAAAGACATTAATAACCAAATCTAACAAAACACCAAAAAGTGTGTGATTGAATAAATTCTCTCCATTATGCTTGAACTTCATTAATTTCTTCTCTCGTGTCCTCGTCTTTTCTTTTGAACTATAAATTAAAAAAAAAATGAAAGCATGCATTATAAGTAGTAAGAATAGATATAAATGAATAAAAAGAAATTAAAAATAAGTAATCATAGTAGTAAAACAAAAATGTAAATATTAGACAAATGAATTAGATTCAACCATCAATAAATGAAAATGGTGTAGATCAAGCAAAACCAATTTCCCAAGAAAAACACCACGAATAAGTAATGGACTGTATTAAAAACAACCTCTTATTGGAAAAATTCAAACCCAATGAAGGGAAACGATGCCTCCTTCTGTCCTTCCTTCCTTCTATATACTCTCAGATTGTAAATATGATGAAGTATATAACCATAACAATATCACAGTTCATTGTGTTGTGTGTGGGATTGGCCCAATGGGCGTGTGTTGATGGCCTCAATTAGCCTGTGTGGCTATGCCAAGTGCCCAGTGGGCTAGAAGGTAGCCCAAGACCCCAATGACGTAGAGACCTAATCAGATGACACATGTGGGTGGCAGTTACGAGTGGTTACTAGTGCTTTCCAACCTTTAGTGGGTATGTGGACAGATTTGATGAAAGGGTGCAAGTTAATTAGACGAACGTATGGCACTCTGTAGGACAAGATAACAAGATTGGTGGTTACTTGGAGTGACAGGCGCCCAAATCCTAACAAATGTTAGTATGTTTTCTCCTTAGCATTAAAACGATGACAATAGAAGCAACAAAATTTAGAATATCATCAACCTTGTAGAACTAGTGGACAAAGCTTGACCTTCGTCTTACGCCTAATCTCTTAGGCTTGGTGTAGGTCTTATTCTTTTTCCTCTTCTTGGCACCTCCTCTAAGGCAGAGGATGACATTCAATTCTATATACACAACTTATGGTCACATATATGTATTCAATTTGGATTAAGATCACATGATATATGCTGGCAAGCAAGAAATGAGTATAACAAGATTGGTGAAAAAAAAAAAAAGAAGTTAGGAATAAAAAATTAAAAAAAGAAAAAGAAAATTAATCCAAACACATCATGAAGCAATCTTTTCACTTAAAAAAAAAATTTCTGGCAGAAGCTACTAATCATTTCTTAAAATTAATCCAAGGCCAAAATTTAGAATATCATTCTTCCATAGAAAAAAAAAAAACACGATAGAGACCCAAGATATAGTTGCATAAGAACTAAACATTCTTACCCCAACGAGTGCTCCATGGTGCAACGGCGGGGGACATCAAGGAGAGTGGCATCAACAGACTGGAAGGGGTAGTAGTGACGGATTACAATCCCAAATGAAGGAGTCACCCATTTAGAATCCCTAATTTGAGAGAGGAAGAAACCAAAAAAAAAATCTAAAAATTTGGGAGAGAGGAGCATATTACAATCCCAAATGAAGGAGGCATGAATCTGGAATCCCTAATTTAGGAGAGAGAAAAATATGAAAATTTGGGAGAGTGTACCGTCTTGAGTGTAAGATGAGAGAGCTGGGCAAAATTTGAGTTTAAATTTCAATTTTGAGAAAAAATTTGAGCAACTTGCTTATCTAATAATTTTTTTTTAACAATTTTTAAAGATGGGTATTGTTAGAGTCGACTTCTTTTCACATTTATAAAGTTGGATATAAGATACTGCCTTCAAAAAATTAAAAATAACATTAGTTAATTGAAAAACCATTGTTATAAATCTATATTTAAAACAGTTGTGTAGCAAATGTTAATAAAGATGCTAAAACACAAATCATCCACCCTTCCACGTCAAATCTTGTGTTTTCACAACATATTTGACAACAGTTTTTCTAAAAACAGATGTTAAAGATTAATGCCTTCCGTCTTCTATTACCTCTTTTGTTCTAGTGATATCTTGTGATAAATTTGCCTGAAAATCATGAAAAATAGCACTACACTTCAGAGCACCTTTTTTTTTTTTTTTGAAATGCCAAAATTTTTTTATTGACATATTTATTTATCGTTACATCGGAGATACTTTAACCTTACCATAATTGAATCACTCACATTAAACAATAGTAAATTTGTAAAATTTAATGAACACGATGTAAGTAAATTGTAATGATCTAATCATGCCAAAACGAATCCAAATAAAGCATATAGATCAAAATGCGAAAAAAAACGTCGGAACCGAAAAATACCTTCCACCATTGTTATTTCTCCGACGAACCTGCAAAACTTTGAACCAAACGTTAAAAAACACACACAGAAAGCTTGGCCTTCGAAGCTCTCAATCCTCACGATCGATGGTGCAATGAAAACTGAAAATTTTTGAGAATTTAAGCTCCGGGACCAAGAGCCAACGTCCTCCTCTTATTCTCTTCCATCAAGAGAATTTTTCAACGTAAATAGAGGAATAATGGTGGATTAATGGACCATAATCACGAACGGTTACGTCCGTTTGTGTTCAAAAACCGAAAGTAACCATTCGGTTACCAAGAATAACCTACATTCTCCCACTTGGTCCATAAATTCCAACATTCACCAAGTAAGAAACATGAATCATTGCGACAAGTCCTCTTAAGCACGAGTATTATCTTCCATATATTACAATGCAATCTGTCCCTTTAATAGCTCATATAACTTAATGAATAAACCCTATGTTTATTCTTGGTCCAAACATAAAGATATTTTCTCAAGACTAACATATGTGTACACGAGATGACAAAAAATGAGAAAACATCACAAAAGGAATTTCATTATAATAATATCGTTCTTATAACGAAATCACATAGAGGAACCAAGTCCCATTCTAACTACATGATCCTTGAATTTTTGTGGTGGCATGCCTTTAGTTAAAGGATCAGCAATCATCAATTCAGTGCTAATGTGTTCAATAACCACTGATTTGTCTTTAACACGTTCTTTTATGGCTAGATACTTGATGTCGATGTGCTTGCTTCGACTACTACTTCTATTATTCTTAGCCATAAAAACAGCAGCTGAATTGTCACAATATATCTTCAATGGCCTAGATATCGAATCCATAATTCTAAGCCCAGAAATGAAATTCTTTATCCATACACCATGTGAAGTAGCCTCAAAACAGGACACGAACTCAGCTTCCATAGTGGAAGTAGCAGTCAAGGTTTGCTTTGCACTTCTCCAAGAAACAGCTCCACTGGCTAGCATAAAGATGTATCCCGAAGTTGACTTCCGAGAATCAACACAGCCAGCGTAGTCTGAATCAGAGTAGCCAATCACTTCCAAAAGATCAGTCCGTCTGAACATAAGCATGTAATCCTTGGTACCTTGAAGATACCTAAGCACCTTCTTTGCAGCTTTCCAGTGGTCTATACCTGGATTACTCTGATATCTTCCTAACATCCCGACTGCAAAAGCTATGTCAGGCCTTGTGCTGACCTGAGCATACATAAGGCTTCCCACAACTGAAGCATAACGAATATTCTTCATTTGTTCTTTTTCAAGATCATTCTTTGGACATTGATTCAAGCTGAGTTTATCACCCTTCACAATAGGAGCTATACTCGGTGAACAATCCTTCATCCGAAATCTCTCTAAAACCCTGTTGATATAGGTTTCTTGAGACATACCCAGAATACCACGTATTCTGTCTCTATGTATCTTAATCCCAATGACATAAGATGCATCACCCATATCCTTCATATCAAAGTTTTTAGAAAGAAATTGTTTCACCTCATGTAGCATGCCCTTATCATTAGTTGCAAGTAAAATATCATCCACATACAGAATAAGAAAACAAATCTTGCTCCCACTGACCTTTTGGTATATACATTGATCCATAATGTTCTCTACAAATCCAAATGAAGAGATGACATCATGAAATTTCAAATACCATTGACGGGAAGCTTGTTTCAATCCATATATAGATTTCTTGAGCTTGCAAACTAAATGCTCACCACCACTAGAGGAAAATCCTTCTGGTTGTTCCATGTAAACCTCTTCCTCTAGATCTCCGTTGAGAAAAGCCATTTTCACGTCCATCTGTTGCAACTCTAGGTCAAAATGTGCAACTAATGCCATGATAATGCGAAGAGAATCTTTCTTAGATACAGGAGAAAATGTCTCTATGTAATCGATCCCTTCCTTTTGAGTGAATCCTTTTGCAACGAGTCTAGCCTTGTATCTCTCAATGTTGTCCAGTGAGTCTTTCTTTGTCTTAAAGACCCACTTGCATCCAATGGCTTTTGCACCATCAGGCAACTCAACAAGGTCCCAAACACCGTTAGATGACATAGAATTCATCTCATCTTTCATAATATCATGTCATAAGTTAGATTCCTTACAACTCATGGCTTGTAAAAACGTTTCAGGATCAATTTCAGCTCCAATGTTATAGTCTGACTCTTGTAGATATACAATGTAATCACTAGGTACTGCTGACCTTTTTAATCTAGTAGATCTTCTTAAAGTTGTTTCAACATTCTCTTGAAGATCGTGTTGATCAACTAGTTGTTCAACCATTTCTGGTACTTCTTGAACAACTTGATCTACTGGTTGATCATTAGCAGTTTGTGGAACCTCAACAACTGGTTGTTGAACACCCGTTGAAACTTGAGGGGCATTAACAATGACAATCATTTTATTACTTGATGTGGAAGGTTGAGCATCAATATGATCTTTTTCAGAAACAATGTTTTGAAATCGATCTCTCCCACTAATCATGTCATTCTCAAGAAACTTCGTATTTCTAGATTCCACAATCCTAGTGCTGTGAGATGGACGATAGAATCTGTATCATTTAGACTTTTCAGCATATCTAATGAAATATCCACTAATAGTCCTTGGATCCAGCTTCTTTTCTTGTGGGTTGTAAACTCTAACTTCAGATGGGCATCCCCAAATGCGTATATGATGCAAACTCGGTTTCCAACCTTTCCATAACTCAAAAGGCGTTTTTGGGACAGCCTTGGTTGGAACTCGGTTTAATATATACGCTGCCGTTTTTGGTTGGAACTCGGTTTAATATACACGCTACCGTTTTAAGAGCTTCAGTCCACAATGATATAGGAAGTTTAGCATTACTGCGCATACTCCTAACCATCTTCATTAAAGTCCGGTTTCTTCTTTCTGCAACACCATTCTTACTCGAAGAACCAGGATTGGTGTATTGAGCAACTATTCCTTGCTCTTCAAGAAACTTAGCAAACGGACCAGGAGCTTGTCCATCCTCAGTGTATCTACCATAATACTCTCCTCCTCTATCAGTTCTCACGATCTTAATTTGTTTTTCACATTGTTTCTCTACTTCAGCATTGAAAACCTTAAAGGCATCTAATGCTTCATTTTTATTCTGAAGCAAGTAGATATACATGTAACGTGAGAAATCGTCAATAAAGGAGATAAAGTATTTTGGACCACTTTGTATGTCCATATCTGGACAACAGATATCTGAATGAATGATTTCAAGTAATTCGGAACTTCTATGCGCAGCCTTCTTAGATGTTTTGGTCTGCTTTCCCTTAATGCAGTCCACACAGATCTCGAAATCAATAAAATCCAAAGTACTTACTCCATCATTTACCAATCTCTTAATCCTATCTTTGGAGATATGTCCCAATCTCCGGTGCCACAACATAGAAGAATCCTCATTTATAACACATCGTTTTAAACCAGCGTGAACATGCATAGCATTATTAGTGGCATCATTTTGTAAATTAATATAGAAAAGACCATTAGACAAAATACCATTTCCAACAACATCAGATTTATAAGATAAACTAAAAGATGTCTTTGAAAAATTAAAGGAAAAACCTAATGGTACAAGTCTTGAAACAGAAATCAAGTTTCTAGAAAAACTTGGAACATAAACAGTATTTTCTAAATTCAAAATAAAGCCACTACTTAAAATTAAACTGCATGTTCCAATGGCCTCCACATGCGAGCCCATCTTATTTCCTGAAAAGATACATTACTCACTTCCCACTGGTTTCCGTAGATTTCGCATACCCTGCAAGGTATTTGAAACATGGATTGTAGACCCAGAATCAATCCACCATGTATTATGACCAACATCAACCATATTAGATTCATAACAAACAAATGAGATTAGTTTACCTTTCTTTTCAAGCCATTTCTGGAATTTAGTGCAATCCTTCTTCATGTGCCCCTTCTTTTTACAGAAGAAACACTTGGATTCTTTCTTTATTCTATCTTGTGGAGGTATTTTACCTTTCCCTTTCTTCTTGGCTTGCTTGTCATCTTTCTTGTCTGTTGCCATCATGACACTCTCACCTTGTTCCATTATCAGCCTGCTCTCTTCTTGAACACACATGGTCATGAGTTCATTAATTGACCACTTTTCTTTATGTGTGTTGTAAGAAATTTTAAAGGGCCTATACTGCTGTGGAAGAGTGTTTAATATGAAATGGACAAGAAATATTTCAGACATTGTAACCTCAAGTGTTTTTAATTGAGCCGCAATATCCCTCATCTTCATGATGTGCTCTCGCACACCTTTTACTGTAATGAGCCTCATAGACGAAAACTTCATTATTAAGGTGCTAGCAAGCGCCTTATCAGAAATTTCAAACTGTTCATCTATGGCTTTCAGCAAATCTCGGACCTTTTTATAGCCTTCGACGGAACCACGAATACTAGCAGAGATATTAGTCTTTATGAACATGACACTTAGGCGATTAGATCGCTCCCATTTTTCATAAATAGCAACATCAGCTTGAGTGCTGGTTTCAGTTATGGCAGGTGGTTCGTCTTTCCTTATGGCATAATCATTGTCCATCCAGCCTAAATGAAGAAGAATTCTCTCCTTCCAGATCTTGTAATTATCGCCTTTTAATTCGGGAATGTCACACTTAAAATTAGAAAAATTCACAGGTTGCATAGCTGCACAAATTAAATATACATGCTTAATTCACAATTTTAAGGCCAAAACTTAAGTTATGCTTTACCAATGCAAAACATAAATATGAATCTAGTGACATAAAACTTGCCTGTGAGCTAAAGTTTTACTCAATTAGGTCCATCTCAAATAAATGACAAAACTATCAAATTACGTTCCTTTTCTTAATTCCTGTGGGTAGATTAAGAAATATAATTTGACATTTCATCCTAATTAATTATACAAATACAACAAAATTTCCTGTGGGATAAATTTTATTGTACTACATATAACTAATTACAACTAATGTTATAATGTGATCCTAAAAATTCTTAATATATAATTTGCATAATTTAAAGATGCTGTGGCTACTCTAAAAATTAAACAAATTATAAGGATCATATAACATTTAATTAACAAGATAACTATATATATTGCATAATATCATAAGCAATATCAACAAAAATTAATAATATTGCAAAAAAAAAAAAACCATAAGCAATATTAATAAAATTAATGTACTTTATTAATTAACACAATGTTGCATGTATAATAAAAATAATAAATTTATACACACAAACCCAAATAAATTAATTAAGTACATTAAAATAAAACAATAATTTAAAAAAAAAATTTTGAAAATAAAAAAACGACAAAATCTTCATAAAACGATAATATAATTCGTTTCAGAGAAAAACGACACAATCTTAAGAAAACGACACAAATGGGCTTCTGGAAACGACATGTCATTTTTAACATCAGAATGTCGCTTCCCAGCTGTCAAAACGACGTGTCGTTTTTATTTTACCAAAACAACATGTCGTTTTTCTAAATTGACAGCAGCCTCTCACCCTTCAAAACGACATGTCGTTTTCTCAACAGGATAAAACGACATGTCGTTTTTCGTCGTCTTCAACCTCCAGCCGGGTTTTTACAGACCTGTTCGACCCGGTTTCGACCTGAAATGAAACCCGACGGTTTTTTGGCCTTCCGGACGTCAAAATTCACGTTTCAAAAGCCAGAATTCATAGAAATCAAATTTCCTAATGATTTCTAATCTTATTTTTCAAAAACAACGTCTAAAATTCAAGGCCAAAATCAAAAAACATTAACGTAAGTTTTTGAAAAAAAATTTGCAGGTTCTCCAGCAAACAAGACAGAGGCATAAACGTGTGCTCTGATACCAAATGTAAGTAAATTGTAATGATCTAATCATGCCAAAACGAATCCAAATAAAGCATATAGATCAAAATGCGGAAAAAAACGTCGGAATCGAAAAATACCTCCCGCCATTGTTATTTCTCCGACGAACCTGCAAAACTTTGAACCAAACGTTAAAAAACACACACAGAAGGCTTGGCCTTCGAAGCTCTCAATCCTCACGATCGATGGTGCAATGAAAATTGAAAATTTTTGAGAATTTGAGCTCCGGGACCAAAAGCCAACGTCCTCCTCTTATTCTCTTCTATCAAGAGAATTTTTCAATGTAAATGGAGGAATAATGGTGGATTAATGGACCATAATCACGAACGGTTACGTCCGTTTGTGTTCAAAAACCGAAAGTAACCATTCGGTTACCAAGAGTAACCGATACACGAGACTTATAGAGTTTAACTTTCAATGAAAAGGGTTATTTTCACTTTGATTTGGAAGTAATTTTTCATTTCGCAGTGCAGTTATTATGCAGAACAATGTTGTTTATCTTGTGAATGCAAACATAGCAATTAGAGCTTAAGTGTGGGGGCTCATCCCTTATTTATACGTCCTTACGTGATAAATATAATTATTCGAATTATAAATGCTGAATATCTCTAGTTTCCATTTTCGAGTTGCTTTTCTGATTGTAACGATGCAACAGTCATTCCGAATATATATTGGCATTAAAAGAAACTAATATTTAAGACTTTACTTTTTTTCCTTATAAAAATATTGGGGCCTTGGCTCATGATTTTCTGGGCAAGCATTTGGCTGTTGCTGTGCCTCCCTCATGCACTTGAATGAGCTTGTTCAACAGTATGTACGTTCCTTCTTCCTATTAAGTAAGAAAGGCTTATCTACCTAACAAGATCAATCAGATCATTTTAGTCAATGGCTCATAGACTTTTGTTCTCCTCAAGTTACCCATTGCTTCATTGGTCCATGTTACTTTGACGTCTATCCCTTTTACGCGGATTGAAAGTTTCCTGAACCGAAGTTTCATTTCTTGCCATCGTCGAGCTAATTTTAGCTCGGCATTGATGCTACAGCAAAGAATAGCAAATGTGCATAAACATTATGCGGATCACGGAATGTGATCTTGACAAGGGAAAAAATCCCTAGTATTCCTTCTAGAGTAACAACACATGTCATCATATTTCATTATTAGGTACTTAAGTTCTCTCGATCTTGAACTGTAGTACGTACTCTCGATGTCATGTAGGGTGAACAAAAAATCCAATCACCCAAAAAACCCACCCAATCTACCCAATCCAATCTTAATTGGGTGGGTTGATTTGTTATATTTAGTTGATTGGGTGGGTAAAAAAAATTTTCAACCCACTCAATCTTTTATTGGGTGGGTTGAAAAAATTTCAAAAACCCACATAATATTTACTCACTTACTATTTTTTCTTTTTTACTAAATGATGTTCACTCCTAATTGTTGTTTAGATTATTTAAATATATAAAATGCATTACTTGATATTCAATATAGATATAATTTTGGTAATTTTATAAAAAATACCCCTAATTACTTTAGTATTCTTGTATCTTTTGGTGATTCTTATAACTTATATTTATTTTACATTTGACTATTAATGAGATTATAATAGAAACTTTTTTATTTGTGTAAAGTTTATGATAGAATTTATTTTAAAAACTATGTCATGAGTTTAATTTCTTTTTTTTCTATTAAATTTTTTATTTATTATTAGATGTTTAGTATCATTTATTTTTTTTATTAATAAAATATATAACACACCTAATCCACCCAATCCAACCTGATATTAATTGGGTGAGTTGGATTTTTACATCGGGTTAATTGGATGGGTAAAAAAAATTATCAATCCACCAAATATTCATTAGGTGGGTTAAAAAAATTATCAATCCACCTAATATTCATTAAGTGGGTTAAAAATTCACAAAAACCCACCCGATGTTCACCCTTTTAACGCCATGCCACTTTCGATGGCTTTTAATTGACTCCATCGAGGTGTTTGCGGATCGAACCTTGATGTGTGTATCTGTCAGTATGACGTCGAGTGTTATTTTCGTTCCTTCTATCCTTGTATAACGAGTAAGTCCTTTTCAACTTTTGGAAAGAGAATATTCCTAGCATGGAGGGGGTAAAAATGAAAAAAATGAAAAAAGTTCTCCAACACGTATCTAACTATTTTTATTTGATATAATTCCATTATATTAAAAATCCGAAATGAAGATTTTGCTTCTTCTCCCGATTTTGCTAAACCTATATTAAAAATCATTCACGTAATTGTCTATCATCCACTTGATTATTTGAGGATCTTATGCAAACATGACTAAGAAATGAAAGTCGCATCACCATGTTGTCGCTTGGCGTCGCTCTTTCGTACACTAACGGGCTACATAACGCGAACACATACATTCTGAAAGTTCTGGATATTGGCGTCCTAAATAATTCAATTTTTGCACATCTCAAATTTTATGTTGAGCGAGGGAAAAAAGAAAATATATATATATATAAAAGAAGTTGTGGTGTACAGTTTTGTTCCAGCAATTACTTTCCAGATTATCAAAGAACCAGACAAATGAGACCCTTCAGCATCAAACTTACGTCCTTATTTTTCTTTTTTTGTGGCCAAAATGCGACCTCTTTTTCGACAACTCGTTTATCCTCAAGTACAAATTTTACTCTTTTTATTTCTGGTTTAAATAAATTGTTACAACTTCTCTTGGCTAATTTTCTTTTTCTTGTCTTCTCGGAATCATTGTCAATGAAAGAGTCCTGCCTGGTTCGCCAATCCCCAAAACGACGCCTCGTTTTGTCTTTGCCTGCCTTTGTTCTCCTCTCCGCTCGCAATTTCTATATATTTCACGTCGTTCTTTCTCGAACTTCGAGCTTTTCAGATAACGAGCAACACATAGCGAAAAAGAAAAAGAAAAACAAGAAAAGTTCCGATTCTGAAGACGAGAACAATGCTATCCCTGCGCCTCCCTATTCCGAGCGAGAGCGTCCTTGCCCCGGTTACTCTCAAACCGCCGCGCTTCCTTAAACCCAGGACCCAAACACACCTCTTCTGGTCGCCGTCGCTGTCCGAGCAGAAGGCGCTGCTGAGTAGTACTCCCAGCGCGACGGCTGCGGATGTGGCGACGATAGATCAGGAGGAGTTGAACGACGGAACTGCCCCTCCGGAGGAGGAGTTGCCGGAGGGGCTCCGACGAGAGCTGATGCCGAAGCATGTGGCGGTGATAATGGACGGCAACGGGAGGTGGGCCCAGCAGAGGGGGCTGCCAACGGGGGAAGGGCACCAGGCCGGAGTTGAGTCGCTGAAAGCCATGGTGGAGCTCTGCTGGCGATGGGAGATCAAGGTTCTCACTGTTTTCGCTTTCTCTTACGACAACTGGGTTCGCCCCAAGGTGAGTGAAGTCAACTGTCGTAAAAAGTTCGTTCTTGTTTGACCTTTTTGTTTTGAAACTGAAAACTTCGATGGGGTTTGCTGAAATTATTTGAGTTTGGGGATTTGTTGAAATTGTTTGAGTTTGGTAATGGTTGGTTCTGGTGGTTATGTATGTGTAGGTGGAGGTTGAGTTTTTGATGAGCTTGTTTGAAAGCGTGATACAGTCAGAACTGGACAAATTTGCAAGGTAGGGGCTCTCTTTTGCCCTTTTTTTTTTTTTTTTTTTTTTAAAGTAACTAAAAAAACATGAATCTATATATTGATTCTTTTTTCTTCTTTTTGCGTAATTCTGTTGGACTGTGTGTATAAATAATGCATGTATGGTTTTATAATATATATTTGGGTCGATAATAAGAGAAAGAAAGAATATGATATGATGAAAAATTAAATAGAAAATAAAATAATATATAATAATTGTATTAAGAGTTGTTTGAGCAGTGGATTTTAACATATCATATCCTCTTAGGTTGTTAGTAAAAAAGAGACAATGAGTGATGTAATTAATAAAAATAAATAAAAAAGAAATAATATATAAAAATTGTATTAAGGGCTTTTTTTAAGGAGTGGATTTCTCCACTCTTATAGGTTGTTAATGTGTTTTTTTTTTCTTTTTATTTTTTTTAAACTTTTATAAAAATATTTTATATTTGAATGCAATATATATATACTTGAGGGTCGTTTAGAGGGTATGGAAACTAAACATTTTACTTTTTTGGTATTTTTTTCATCTCACCACCGCCTTTTAGTATTCATATCCCAAACTTCTATAGTAAATTTTAAATTTTAAAAATCCATAACTTTGTATATATAAGTCCAAATAAGATAATATTTTTTAATTGTATAAAATTTTAAAAGAAACGAAATAATATTTATATTGATAACTTTTTTGAATAAATTTATAATATTTCATATTTTTTTCACTCTAAATAGTTTTTTTCCCAAATATGTTTTTTAAAATTTACATTTTTCCAACCAAAAAAAAAAAGTATTCAAAACTCCCTCCAAACTAACCCTAAAATACACATTATATTGCATTTCAATATAGATGCAACTGCTCATCCAAACAACCCATTTTCAGTGGTCACTTTAATTTTGCAAAAAGCAAAAAAAAAAAGGAAGAGTTCTATGATGACCATCTTCCACCTGTTTAGGAGAATTGTTTTCATATATGGATTTTTGTGTAAAGTGGGTCATCCAAAACCAATAATTTAGGTGCTGTTTGACACAAGTATTAAGATTGAAAAGTCTAAACTTTTTTTTTTTCCTAAACGAGAATTACGAATTCAAGAGAAAAAATTAAGTGGAGTTTAGTAATTTGAAAAAAGAAAATCTTTTGTCAATACTTCAATTAAAATTGGATTGCAGCACCTAACATGTTAGTTAGTTAGTTTGTTTGTTTTTCTGGTACGACATGTTTGTTGCTTTTAACTCGATGGATTTGTTTATTTGAAAAGACTTTTTTTTTTTTGGCTGGAAATTTGAAATTGGCCATTTTAATGCATTATCTTGTGGTATAAACAGCATATATATATATATATACACACAATATTCAAACATATTATTGTGGTGACAGGGAAGGTATTAGAATATCTGTGATTGGGGACTGTTCAAGACTCCCAGACTCTCTACAGGCACTGATTAGAGATGCAGAGGAGAAAACCAAAAGACACTCCAGGCTGCAACTCATTGTGGCAGTCAGCTACAGTGGAAAATACGACGTCGTCCAGGCCTGCAAAAGCATTGCTAACAAAGTGAAAGACGGCCTTGTGAAAGTAGATGACATTGACGAAGGCTTAATAGAACAGGAGTTAGAAACCAATTGTACTGAATATCCCTACCCGGATCTTCTCATCCGAACCAGCGGCGAGCTTAGAGTCAGCAACTTCTTGTTGTGGCAATTGGCCTACACCGAGCTCTTCTTCGCACCCGATCTCTGGCCTGATTTTGGCAAAGATGAGTTTGTAGAGGCTTTGGGCTCGTTCCAGAAGAGACGAAGGCGCTACGGTGGAAGAAAATAAGCGATTATCAGTAATAGGTTTTTTTTTTTTTTAAACAATTATTATACATTTTGTTGGAGGCTGGAGCATAATTTGGAGTATTTATTATGCCTCTTAAGCCCGTTTTAACGTGATTTGAATGCGAAGACTATAAAATTAGAATAGCCAAAGCCATTGCCAACCTTAACGTGGTGGATTTGCATATAATGAATTATCTTATAGCTTCTTATAGCTGTGTAGGTATCAATATCTGTATATAGTACACACAGACAATATCATGTGTCTTCCAAGCATGTATATGGCATAGACATTTTCTTGCATGTTATGTAGTTCTGTATTTTCCTTTTTTTTTTTTTAATCCTGTCTTCTTGTTAGTGCGGATAATAGGAATTTTTGCAAAATGGATTTCATCTAATTGCTTTCAATATTATTTTTAAATTTAACTTGTCTTGTGTGCACGAGAGTAAGACTAGTCCCGGTTGTTGCCCATTTTGACAAACAAATATGATTATTATTTCTCATTTTCTCCAACAATATTCAAATCATCTTGTGCATACTTGAAAGTTAAACGACCCTTAATTAATAGTTCTACCTTTAATACCATGCATTACTACTCCAGCTAAGTCTAGTGGTCATTGTCCTAAATCTATGCTGAGTAGGATTAAAGCCGTGTTTGGTATGGAGGAAAAGTTGAAGGAAGGATCGGTGTAGGAGGTTTAGTAGATGAATTTTTTAGACGTACGATTATTTGGTAGATAGAATAGATTAGCCGGGGGATTTAAATCCTTCACCAAAACTCAAAATTTTGATCCTTCCAAACGAGTAAAGGTTGTAGAAAGAAATTCAAATCAAACGCAAAGAAAGAAAGATCATCTTCCTCTCCTATCATTTATTTATTTTTGTTCTTATTCTCTTTCCCTACAGCCAAACGTAGCCTCAGGGTCATGGAATGGATAATTTTTTCAATGATTTCCTGATATGGTAAACATTGGTATTTCTCCAATATGCAGTAACTCTAATGACCTTTTCGTTTAAGCTTTTACCTTTATCATTTGTGTTGAAGACCAACAGCTCTTCATGCCTAGCCGTGAGGGATTCCACTAAGTTGTAAGTGCCTTCTGATGCAGCATTCTCCACACTGATCCATAGGCATTTCCATAGAGCATGATACTGCAAGCGAAACATTAAAAATATGGAGAGTTCTACGTCAAGTACTGAAAAATAACATACCGGTAGAATTATATTTTAAACTGTTAGTTTATATTTTTTAATTTTTATATGAATGTAACCAAATTAAATATTAAAAAAAAACATGTGCTTCCGGTGGAATATCCAAAAATATCATGAATAACAACACGAACAACCAAAGTAGCTAGACTACTAGGTGGTAAGTCAGTTCTTGGTTATCTACTTGTTTTGAAAATGAAAATTATGTGCCAGCAACGTTGTGATGAACAATGATAATTTAATGTTTCTTTAGTCTACTATATATACATATACATATATCTTTTATATATATTTTATTTCAATGGTGGTTAATGTGTTCCAATTTTTCATTAACATAACGATCATGATTACGAAATATATAATCTTAAGATAGAGACAGAAGAATCTATGAATTAAGCACTCAGGCACTAACGCTGCAAAGATGGTCGTTTGCAATTTTTTATTGGTTGTTGCAAGTTGAGTGTTAAAACTTGGGAATCCTTTTAGAATTCAGATGGTAATGTGCTTTGTTGGACCCAAACTGAGGGATAATCAAGTAATGTATATTATATTAGTTTTAGGTTGTTGACTTCTGTGCTTGATTTTCTTTGTCTATGTGTGTGTTTGTTTTTTTTTTTTTTTTTTTTGTTTTTTTTGGTAGGTTGTTTAACTAACAACATTGGAATTTCAGAAAAATAAATAAATAAATAAAAAGAGAAACACTAACAACATTAGAAGAGGAAGAACGAATGAAAATATAATAATTTAAAAAAAGAGACAATAGGGAGGGACAAAGAAGAGGTTTGGAAGAATAATAAATTAGCCTATTAAGCGTTGATATTCTTCGTTAAGCGAAAAAATATAGGAAAATTGTAATAAATAGTTCTTTTTTTTTTGTTGTTTAAAAGTTAATAATATAAGTTCAAACTTTTGAAAATTTATATCATAATTTAATTTTGGTATAAATAATATTTCCATTTTATCTTTAAACTAGGTTTTTGACTTTTTTTTAGATTTCTTCAAACCTACTCATTTTTTTCGCTTCCTTCTCTCTCCTTTGCCACCCCTCCCCTTCTCTCTCTCTCTCCCCCTCCTTTTCTCTATCAATCATGAGTCTTTGATCTCGACTTCAAGAGGTTGTCGGCCCAAATCAAAGCGCTACCCCGCTAAGATGAACACGGCCACTGTTGTCCTTATCTCTTTGTGCTTTTTTAATGGTGAGCTCTGATTTGACAAATCTAACAAAAGGTGGCAATGGCAGAGGGAAGAAGGAGATCCTAGAGATTCATGCAGAGAGTCATTGTCCGATCGTGAAAGGTGAGCACTGGTCCAAGATCATGAAGCTCTGATCACTAGGGAGACCTCGAAGCTTCAATCACCGAGGAGAATAACAACATCTTTAAGAGTAGTCCTCTTCGCCAGAGTAAAACAACTTCATTAGAACCATGCCTATCCACTACAATCTCCTCCCCTGCTCTGCAATCTCTCTTTCTCTCTTCTACAAGGTGATCTCCTAAGCAATATGCGATTTCTTTACCTGTGAACTTAATCTCTTATCATCACCAGATCTGTGATCGTCATGGTTGGCCCTAACCTTTTAGATGTAATTGTCGTCAATGTCCAATCTAATGGTTGCGTTTGTGGCTTAATTTGGGGTAAAGTGATAGGGTTTGGGTCAATTTGGATCTAGGGTTAAGGATTTTTTAATTAGAAAATTATAATAAATGGGCTATTTTCTATGTGATTTGGAGGTAAATAGTATAATTTCAAACCTTTAAAAATTTATAACATATTCTATTTTGTGTATATGTAACATTACATTATTATCCTTGTAAATCAAACCTTTATTTCACCTCTCTTTCTTTTACATTAGTGTTCTTTTTCTTTCCTCATCTATCTATCATCTTCTATCTCTCCTTCTTCTTGTCCTTTCTCTCTCTCTCCTTCCTCCATTGACAATAATGTCTCCGTTAGCAATGAAGAAAATTAGAGCTTGATTGCGACAACTATCAACTCTCAATGGCGAAGGGATCACGACTTCATTTGGCTTCGTTAGTCTCTTTTTCCAATTTAGCCTTAAGATCTCCGTCTGTGGCTTTGATTTCTAGATCACGATCAGTAATTCTAGATTTCACGACTAAACGTGACAGGAGATCAAGTCCACATATGACTAGAGAGATCGCAAGTCCTTGGATCGCTGTGAAATCGCATGTTTTAGTGTGTTGTAGGTCACTAGAGGAAGGGGGAAAGAGAGAGAGAGAGAGAGGTTGAATCACATTGTTTGTGAGCGAGACCAAATGGCAACGGAGACATGGAGATTTACTCATGAGTATGATCATGACCGTCAATTGGGGAAATAATGAGTACTCTTATGGTTGCCAACCGTCAGCAATAGGTTTTGGATAAAATCAAATGTTAGGGTTTTGTTGAATTTAGGGCTTAAATTTGAGTGAAATGCCAAAGTAGGGTTTTGTTTGGATTAGGGCTTAATTTGGTGATAGTTTGGGTTTTTTTTTTCAATTTTAAAAAATCTTTTGTAAATAAAACAAATTGTAAATGTTGTTGTAAATAAAAGATTTACCTTGTAAATAAGTGATTTATTGGAGTATATTAAGAATTTACACAAATCGACAATTAAAAATTTATATATAATCACATCGATGAACTAAGGACTTATGAACAGTTTATCAAAATAAATGATTTACAAAAAAAAAAAAAAAAAGATTTATCAAAATCAGTAAATAAATTATTTATTAAGGTAAAAAAGTGATTTACTTGATAAATCTACTAAAATTTACACATGATGAGTATTTTTGAAATTTTATATTGTGTAAATCAATGTAAATCATTGAGTTACTAAAAATGTGTTATTCACTAAAAGTTTAAAACTTTTATGCTATTTATTTTTACTCAAGTTGGTTTTTGACTTATTTTTTTCATTCTCCTTTTTCAATTTGGGATTTTTTTTAAATCAGTAAATCAATATTTGCACGATAAATGATTTACACGATAAATTAATTAATTATTAAACTATAATTTACAAAATTAAAAATTTATATAGTAAATTAAAAATTTACACTTAATTATACTAGCAAAGTAATTATGTATGAAATCGACAGGTATTTGTTTATTTATTAAATATATTATTTATTAAATAATAAATAATATATTAAAAACGATAAATAAATGGTTTATCAAGTAAAAAAATAATCTATAAGATAAATTTATCAAAATTAATAAATAAATAATTTATTAAAATAAAAAATGATTTAATAAATAAATTTACTAAAATTTACATATAAATAATATTTTTAAAATTTTAAATTATAATAAATCATAATTTACTAAAAATATATATCATTCATTAATAATCCAAACTTTTTTTAATATTTGTGTTATAAAAATTGAGTTTTCACCTATGTACTTCCTTCTCTCAATATGCACTAAATAAGTCCAAAAGGCAAAAGCCTCTTTAGCTATTATCTCATTTATTTCTTCTTTGAAAGTTTTTAAAAATTATTTTATAAACTTTTTTACAATAAAGGATTTAAACTCTCATTTTATTAATTCTTAATTTGACATCACGCCTAAATTTTCTAGTAAAACAACCTTGGACCTATTTTTTATTTTGGATGTTGAATAAGTAATTAGACTTTAGTCAAATTAGGCAAAAAGGATAAAAAAAAAAAAAAAGTTAAGAAGAGATGTGTGAATTTGTAATTCAAGGATATCCGTTCCTCGCATGAGTTGTCATAAACAAATTAATTACAAAACAATTAACCGATGAATTCCGTAAAAAAAGTAATTAACCAATGATTGCTTCACGTGCCGACGTGGAAAATTGGGAACACGATGACTACGATGAGTACACCTTATCCAAAGGATTAAAAAAAAAAAAATTCCCGATTGTGTAAATCGGAAATTTTATTTTATTTTTTTCTTTTCTATTAGAACTTTCCAAGTCCTGACACGAAAAAGGTCTAGTAGTGTCTTCTTCAATAAAAATTTCCAAAAATAAAAAATCTCGAAGATAATAATAACTACACACGGAGTACCTCCATTAGTAATTAGATATGGTTAGGCTGGGCGGTATGGTCATTTTACCTTTTTAGCCGCGGGGACCAAAAAAAAAACCAGGGGCCGCGTCCGCCGGGTTTTCAACTTCTCCGTACATGCGCCTCCATGTAGATAGTCGTTTAACCAATCAAAGATCGCCACGTCATGAAGAAGTGCTTAAGATACTTCAATAAAGTCTCCTTGGCCGAAGATTGTAAGCGGTGGTGCAGGCTATGGCATGATCTCGAGGACAGAGGATCCAACTCCAGTTGGATGGATTAGTTTTTTTGAGGAAAAGTCAATGCCAGTAAGACGAGGGTAAATGGGTAATTTCAGAGTCTGTGCTTTTAGTCTCTCTGCTCTTTTAATCATGTGAGAAGGCACGGTGGAGGAATAGTGGTGGCATCTGGGTATCTCCTGTTGCTCTGTTTTGGCTTTTGATCTTGAAAAGCTGAGCAATATATATATATATATATATTTTTTTTTCCCCAAAAAGAAAGGTTGAGTATTTAGGGTTTCTATTTTATCCATTTCGTTTTTCTTTTTCTTTTTCCTTCCTGGTATTTTTGTTTGTTGGATGGGAATAACTTTCCCGGAAAATATCTCGCCATGGGAAAATCGTTCAAGGATTCACTCAAAGCACTTGAAGCTGATATCCAGCACGCTAATACTCTGTGAGCTTCTTTCTCTTGTCTTGAATTTTAGATATCTGTTGCTTTTTTCCTCCGATATTTTGTTTTTGTTTTTGTTTTTGTTTTTTTGTTTTTTTGACTTTTTACTGTTACGGAACAAGGCATAATGATTGTTGTCGTGTGCTAGTGAGTTCTGAATCCAAGTTTGAGAAAGCGTAGATTTTTTTTTTTCTAAATTTGTTTTTGCCTTTCTATTTTAACCATTTCTATGAAACTACAGTGAGTACTTTGTGTATCACATTCATGGTTTTCAGCATTAGGATATTTGGTTTCAGTTCGTCGGATTTATTAGTTTTTAACCCTCAAGAAGCAGCTGTTTTGCTAGGACATAAAAAATATCTAGCTAGTTTCTAGCTGGAAAACGGGATTTTGAGTTTGATTAAATTTGGGCATTCTCTTATTATATTGCTAATTTGGTGTATTTTGTAGTGCTTTTTGATCAATGGTGGAGGTTTATTGATGTTTTGTTTTGCTGACCCTTTTGTTTTTAACCTCTTATTACTTCAGGGCTTTAGATTATCCAAGGGAGAAAGATGGAGGGCGTCTCCAGATGAGACTATCTTACAGTTCTGTGGCGCACCTTTTTCTTTTCCTCGTTCAGTGGACCGATTGTCACCTTGCTGGAGTGCTTGGTTTGCTCAGGATTCACATTTATATGGTAATTTCTTCTTATATCAACTTTATTTTGTCCCAATTGGTTGGCTAAGTTTTGTGCGTTTTGAAAAGTTGTTGGTCTTTACAATTGTTAATTGATATTTTGTTTGCGGGTTTTACATCCCCTCCCCTTCAACAATGTAGTAATTTTATTATTGCTTACTTCTTTGTTGGGGTGTGGCAATGTGGTGCGTTAGACCTTTGCAGATGGGAAAACTACTATGTCCATTTATGAAAGGAAAGCAAGCATTAGAGAATTTTATGGTGAGTTGAATACTGAAATTTTGTCTAAGATGATAAGTAAATGCTTAGCTTCTGACAACTTCATTTTATGTTTTATGTGCTTATTGTTCGGCTTTTTTTTTTTTTTTTTGGGCAGCTGTTATATTTCCTTCTCTGTTGCAACTTCAAAAAGGCATCACGGATTTGGAGGACAGGAAACAGAAAGATGTATGTAATGTCAGATACAAAAGGAGGGATGAGTCAGAAAGAGGTAAACTCTCTGAAATTGACAAAGAAAGGGAAGAAGAATGCGGGATTTGCATGGAGGTCAACAGCAAATTTGTATTGCCTAACTGCAGCCATTCGATGTGTTTAAAATGCTACCGGGATTGGTAAGTTTTAATTATTTCTCTCCTCTCTCTCTTTTTTTTTGTTTTTCCGAGTACCTCTGGCAACATGAGAAAGGGGCTAGTGTAGTGGACCGTCTTCTAGGCAACCATTCATTGTTCAAGTTTTAGATTTCGGTCTTAATGATAATTTCTTGTATCCATCATTGGGAGAGATTTCTCTTAGTCCATCCTTGTTGTTTCCAATGACGAATGCAATGAAACGATCGGACCAGATATGCTGACAATTGTCAAGTTGCCATCTTTTATTTTGGACCTAAAGCAAGTATGACAAAATCATCGAACTCATTCAACCGTAGGGACTTTTTTTTTTTTTTTGGGTTTTATTTATTTATTTATTTTTCAAAGAACAATTGTTTTATGTCAATTTCATTTTTTATAGAACATACACTCATGCATAAAGGGGGGAATTTTTTCACAAATTCCTTTTAGTACTTTCTCCACTACTGAGCTACTAGGGACCTTACCTTCTTCAAATGTCTCAAGAAAATCGCAAAACCTTGAATTAGAATGACTGTTGGCGAGTTTTAACTCAAGCATCTGATTAAGCTGGTGTCTTGTCTTCTCTCTTATTTAATATCAAGTGCAACCGAATAACAGATTTCTCTTTGCTTCAGGCGTGGGCGGTCCCAGTCTTGCCCTTTCTGTCGGGACAGCCTCAAGAGGGTTAACTCAGGAGATCTTTGGGTCTACACAGAGAAGTCTGATGTCATTGATTTAGCAACCATATTGAGAGAGGATCGAAAGAGGTTATTCATGTACATTGACAAATTGCCTCTTGTTGTTCCAGATCCTGTATATATCCCCTATGATTCTCATGTCCGGTGATGCCTTGTGTCAGCTTCTGGACACTGCCTGTATATAACCATCCTCGTTGTAAATTTACTCGAGACATTCTGAACCGCCATGGTTACTGGCCTTGGCTCCGAACTGTGAGATCTGTTGTTTGTGTGGCCATTCTTCTAATTGGTCTAAGGTGGCATTTATGGGTTGTTCCTTTTTTTTTTTTTTTTTTAAATATATCTAACTCAGATATGGAAATGAACAGCTCACGTTTCAATTTGTGTGTACTTTCTTCCCTGTGATCCTCCTTTCTCAGTTTCGCAAGAGTTGCGTAAGTTATTCTAATGTGAATCAGTTTAACTCACCATCGTTTTTGTTTGCACTAATGTGTCGATCTTCTGAATACTGACAACGGGAGTAATAGACCACTTTCTTTGTAAATTGTGCTTCTCTGGAAAGGAAAATAAAAATATAGCTCCAAATGTTGTTAATAGAAGAGTGAACTATGCGGTCTCTCTCTTTTTAGCTGATTAAAAGGAAAAAAAAAATTCTCATTTGTGTCGTCTTGTTTCCATTTCTACGGTCCATAATGAAACGGAAATGGTCATATCCAATTTTATTCAGACGATGGGGTAAATTTCATGAGTTCGACGTCTTATGACCCTTTAGGAGAGTGGTGTGTTGTTATTTCTTTGTTTTGTTTGAACCATATGGTTCTAGAACCTCGGTTTAACAAAGAAGAAGATTGAGCAAGCATTTCTAATTCTAAGTGCATATTTGGTTAACGGGTTTTAACCTAAAAATTAAGATTTGAATTGTGATTGAATAACGGTTTGAATTACAGTTAGAGCTAAGTTGTGCGTTTAACGTGCATTTGAACCGCGGGAGTTAAAAAATATAAAATTAAAATGTTATTTTGAAATTATTTGAAATTTTATATAATTTATTAAAAAAATCATCTCATTTGATTTGTATATATAAATTTATAAATTTTGTTTGAGTTTTTAAGGTATAATTTTAATTGTTGGATGGCGAAATTTGATGATTTTTTAGAAAAAAGTAAAAACTAAGTTAAAATTTTGAATTAAAGCCCATCATCTAAACACAAACTAAATCATTGGCATCTGAATTTTACCATAAAAAACAAGGGAGAAGGAGGGAAATAGGTCAAAATTAAAATTGAATAAAAATAAATAGCAGAAAAGTTTTGGACCTTTAATAAATAGTATATTTTTGGTAAATAATGATTTATCATAACTAAAATTTCAAAAATACCCCTTATGTGTAAATCTTAATAAATTTATTTGAAAATCATTTTTTACTTAGTAAATCATTTATTTACGTGTATAAATCATTGATTTACTAATTCTCCACCCATAATTTTCTCAGGATACAAGCAGATAGTTTTAAAATTTTACTGGTAAATCATTTATTTACTTGTGTAAATCATTAATTTATCAATTCTCTACCTAAATTTTTCTCAAGAAACAAGCAGATAATTCCTCAGAAAAACAAAAACAAGAAATAAATAGTATATTTACTTTTATTGATTAAAAAAATTGACCTATCTATTACAATTTCCCCAAAAAACAACTACAAGCATGAAAAATATGCATAGAATAGAAGCAAAGGCAAAAGCCTTTACAAACCAATAAATAAACAGAAAGAAACCAAGATAATCCTCACGATTGCTCCTTCTGCATGCGCGTGTAATCATGAGCATAAAACCTTCCATTAATTTCTTCCGACCGAGCATACGCATAGCCTCCATGGCTAAAGACGTCAAGCCCCGCAATAGCTTTATCCGCGGAGACTCTCAACATCCCAGGCTCATGAAGAAAATAAAAAACTGGGCCCAAATCATCAAAAGCCCAACCACTTGGGCCCCATACAAAGTCCAACCCCCAACCATCACCGAGCCATAAGCGAACTTTAGATAAATGCTACAAAATCATGTATTAGATTGATTTTTACTATATAAAAAAAACTCTTATACAAAATGTCATTGATCACATCATAAATATTTATTTTTTTAATTATTTTAATATATCAATTAAAATTATTATTTTTAAAATTTCTCTATCTTCTTACTTTTACACTCTCTTCTCTTCTACCAATGCTACCCAAACAAATAGTGATTGACAGCGACGAGTAGCGGGAGCAACATCAACAACAATAGGAACTATAGTGGTGGGTGATGGGACCAGTTACCGACTAAGATTTACTGGTCAGCTATCTAGCCCTGAGGTTGCGTTCTGGCCAATGTGGAGGAGATCTATCACCCATTGATCGCTTGACTGCGTAGCCTTCCATTCGCTTTCACTGACCTTGATTACAACCTCACAGCTTTGATGCTGCTAGTGTGACTCACAACTCTGCTAGTGACCTCATAGCTCTGGTGTTCTCTTTCCTCTCTGTTTACAACCTCCGATGAGATCTGGCTTTGACAACGGAACAATTGTGTTTGGACTATGAGGAGAAAAAGAGAGGGTGCAGAGTTGAGCAAGAGGGGGGAGAGAGAAGGAGAGAGAGAAATAAAAATAAAAATAATTCAATTAATGATGTCATCTTTATTGTATTTTTTAGAAGATTTTTTTATTTGTGGTAAAAAACAATCCATGCTTTAATTTCATAGCATACTCCCTAATTATCCTCGGCATAAGTCCTCACCACCCCATTCTCACCCTAGTCATAAGCCAAAGCCACAAACTCCTCTTCAAATAGACTTGTGAAGATCAAGTCCCACATCCCACACTTACCATGTAATTGGGCCGCTCTAATGGATGGGAACTTTCGAGATATGCCACAAAAGCATACTACTATCCCAAAACTCTTATCCATAGGGTGGGTGGGAGATAGGCATACACACACACACACATTATTTTAGTTGATCTATTTATGACACTGGTAGGTAATAACATCAAATCATGTGAAGATCAAACCGTATTTAAATATAATAAAATGCGATAGATATCTTACAACTCATCACTCATAAGTACTCTTCTTTTTTACACCAAAAATAGATAGAAGCCAAACATAAAAGTACTCCACCCATCAACGCACCAAAAGGCCTCATTACCCGAAGCACTACACTAACCATAAAGGCTAGAACCACAATAGTGGCTCTGTGATTGTGACCTCTCATGCGCAAGGGTTAACTAGAACTATTGAAAAAACCTATTCATATGCCTTCGATAAAAGAGCGTAAAAGCCCACCAACAAATGTGTTGTCAGTTGTCAAACTAGCGGTGAACAAGAAATCCAACAACCCGACTAACTCGACAAACCCATCAAATCTAATCCATTACAATCTGAATCCGACTAACCTAATCAAGAGATCAACCCAATCCATCTAGTCCGACTATTAATTGGGTGGTTTGGTTTGTGTTTTTCCAAACCCAACTGAATCCAAACCCACCAAATCTATTAATATATAAAAATAAATATTTTTCATACCTTGTAATATATAGTATTTATTTTATATTTTACATTAATTACTTGCTAACCTATTATATTTCATATTGTATGAGTTTTTATTACTATTTGTTTGTTAGGTTACAATTTTTATATTTAAACTTGTTTTGATTTTTTTTTTATGTCGATTTTATAGCTTATGAGATAATTTTAGAGCATTATAACACTAATATTATACTGAAAGTCAATTTTCTTTTTATATATTTCTTATTTTGAGTTGAATGATTAGTTATATTTATTTTTTTAATTTCTTGATTATGTTCAATCTGACCAACCCACCTAAGTCACCTAAAATTTAAGTGGATAGATTGATTTTAAACTTTAGGTTAATTAGGTGGGTTAAATTTGAAATCAATCCACCCAAACTTGATTAGGTGGGTTAAAAATTTTCAAAAACCTACCTAACTTACTGGATATTCACCCCTATGTCAGACAACCAAATTCAGTGGCCCACCAGACACAAACTTGTAGGAATTTAATATGCCAACTTTATGAGTAAATTAGCAAGATTTTTATGTCTCCTTTAGCAACTTGAATTAGAAACCGGCATTCTGCTATGTGCATCTAGTAATTGCTTCATATAATTTATTTTTCTTCCAAGAAACAACTACTACCTTGCTTCACACCATTGCCTAAATAGGCGTCACACCCAAACTTGATTAGGTGGATTAAAAATTTTCAAAAATCTACCTAACTTACTGGATATTCACCCCTATGTCAGACAACCAAATTCAGTGGCCCACCAGACACAAACTTGTAGGAATTTAATATGCCAACTTTATGAGCAAATTAGCAAGATTTTTATGTCTCCTTTAGCAACTTGAATTAGAAACCGGCATTCTGCTATGTGCATCTAGTAATTGCTTCATATAATTTATTTTTCTTCCAAGAAACAATTGCCTAAATAGGCGTCACACCATTGCCATATCTGTAAATTTTGCTTTACTATTAGCTTGGTGAAATGTTAAAACTAGATTGTCAGACCATTGCTATATTAACATATTCTACTATTTTATATAACTGTTCTTGTATATTCTGTATTTTAAATGCATTTTTTTGTATATCTTTTAATTTTCTATTTGCCTCTCCTAATGACCTATAAGCTTCCAATTCTATTTTCTTTGGTTGTGACAAATGTAATGCTTCTATCCTTCTTTTTATGCCTTCTTTACTTGGATATTTAAGATTTTCTATCTTCTTTTGAGTAGATAAAATCTTTTGTTGTCCAGCTGTCTATGTGCTGTATTCAACTTTAGTTAGTCTTCATGAGTTTATAAAAAATATAAATGAGAAACTTGTCAAAAAGAATAATGAGTTTATCTGTTGATAAAATAATCCTGAAATCCAAAGTTTTGAATACGTACTGAATAATCTATAATAAATTTATTAATAGATAAAAAGACTCATTATCCTTTCTAACAAGATTCCTATTTATATTTTCTATATACTTGTGAAAATTGATTAAAACTGAATAAACACATGAACAACTGTCTTTTGGGTAATGTTTTGCCACATTCAGCTTTTACAGACTCATTTTACATAAAGGAGGAATCTCTCTAAGGGGGCATTTGGAGAAAGTATTCAATTTTAATTTTACTCAAATACAATACAATTTTACACCAAACACAAATTTTACAACAGTGCTACGAAAACAATTACTATTCAAAATATTTTTAAAACAATCACATCAACTTTTCAATTCCACTATTTATCTCTACTTTTACCGATCACATCAACTTTTCAATTCTAAAATACTTTTCATCCAAATACACATTTCATTCAAATAAAAAACAAATACTTTTCAATCAAATACAACATTCAAAACACAAATTTCATTCAAAACAATCATAATATAATGCGTTTACCAAACGCCCCCTAAGTCTCCTTAACGTATTATTTATATATATAGCAACATATTATTTATATACGCTATAGTCTCCGTTTTCACTAAAATCTAAGGTTTGGTACGGATCATAAGCCCAACCTCACTACTTACAGTAGCAAATTGGGTTTAGATCCAAAATTATACAAAAATAATAATAATTTGAACTGTAAGATAAAATACATTTGTCGAACAAGTTACAGTGTATACTTTGAGATATATATAAGATTTGAGTACTTGAGCTTCATATAATATATAGAAATATTTGACACAACCAGTTAATCTCTCAAGCATATATACAAGCCAATAGACTCTTTCATCTACCTCTATGAATATTATATGATAGTCATATCATTTTTCATATAACAATTTACGTGATTTAGTTATTATTATTATTTAATTATCTATTATGCACGGACAAACATAACTAGTAAAATAAATTGTCCAAAATGTAGAATCTAGTTTACAGAACTTGGCTATCGCATGGGAAATTTGGTACAAACATCTTTCATTACTTTAATCACGGCTTAAAGCCTATTATATCATTAAAAAGTTACAGTGCAGACTAGATAAACAGATATTTACAGGGGCACTTTGCAATTAATTGCTTGAATGAAGAAGAAGAATCAATAGGTCCCGACGTAGTTTCTGGTACCTTCGGTGCTAATTCGACTAGTGAGGGAAGGTCTCATAGTAACTATTGCCGACTCATTAGCTCCAGCTTTAAGAGCAGCCCTTCCAGCCTCCAGGAACCTCTTCACTGCATCCTCTGCGTACTTGTTGGCTTCACCTACTGTCATGGTTTTTCCAATATTTGGGTATGTATTAAGCACATGGTCGCCGTTGAGCTGCGATGCCAACTGGATCAGTTCGACTTGGAACTCCGAGAGCCTTGCATCCTCTTTGGGTCCCCGGGACCTCAGCGATGTCTTCACCTCTGGAAGAGTTTCTGTATGTGGATCTCAGAGTTAGGAAGTAAAGCCACTATCTGGTTGTAGATATGTCTTGTGTACGATGAGCTAAAAATATGATGGCGAACGAGAGAAGTTTTGCATGAAGATTCTAAGGCACCCTCTATCCTATATACATACTATATCCCCACCATGAAAATTCAGTAAAAGAAAATCTTGGTTTTGACTTCATGAAGCAGCAACAAAATTCAGTAAAATAATGAATTAGTGATCATGGAGATGAGAGCAAACCTGGACAGTCATCGCGAGGACTGTCGCGTAGCTTAAAGTAATTTTCAAAAGAACCAGCCCATGCATCCCTCTTCGTCAAGAAGTTTGATTTTAGGTTGAACAGCTTCTTTACAGTAGCAGGAATTGAAGAATGTTCGAATTGCGAATCTGGCGTTGGCCCAGCTGGCTCGTGAATCACTGCTCCCGGTAAACACAAGACCACCAAGAGTCATTTCACACAACAAAAGTTAAAAAAGTTTTCCTTGCATTAAAAAAAAAAAAAAAAGTCTAAACGAGTTTGAGAAAGTAATTTTCCACCGTTACATCATTCAATTATGCAAGAGAAAGTACTAGCATTTAACAGCATAAGGACATCAACGCAAGGCTCCACAACTGGAAAAAGGGAAAATAACTACAACCTTTGAGATAACGAATGAGCAAAACGAAGTTAATTGAGAATTACGTAAGGAGAAGTCATTCACGGTCAATTATTTATTAAACGGATATATCACACAAATGATGAAAGGGTACACCTATTTTATTGAACAATTTTTCCCAAACTAGATTAACAATCCTTAAAACTAATCCAAATTTCCCTGTTTCCATGAGCACCTTAGTGGAAACGAACCTCCTCGGTACCTTGAGTATGACATACAAAATATGTTCCCTAGAGGGCAAAAATAGCTAGTTGGTTGTTAATTTGTACTTGTACCTCTCTATTTATACAATACAAAACATCTAAACAAGTCAGAGCTGTTTATCTGACAAAGTAGCCAATACTAGAAGCAGCTTAGCTGAATTCCAATTATGGGGCAACAAGTAACCAAAAGTACCATAGCATAGATACATATTATATCAGTAAAACAACCACATACTTTTCTGTACAAGCTTCTAGAAAAGATTTCACAGACTCTCCCAAAAACAAGAAACAAAAAACAACCTTAAAAAGAACCAAGAAGCAAAGCCCCAAAAAAAAAAAAAAAAAAAAAAACTCACCAGTACCCTTCTCGACCCAGGGCGAGACGAGAATCGTCGGGACGCGAACACCCAATCGGTCGAACCGGAAGTAAAACGGATCGGGTCCGACAATCCCGTCGGGGCTGGGCACGCCGGAGACAGGAGTCGGCACGTGGTCGTAGAAGCCGCCGTGCTCGTCGTAGGTGATCAACAGCGCGATTTCTTTCCACTGCGGGCTGGCCCTGAGGGTCTCGTACACCTCCTTCACCAGCCTCTGCCCGAGCGCAACGTCGTGCGAGGGGTGGTCATCGTTGGCCGGGAACAAGTCAATGTCGAAGTACCTCTGCTCCACAACGACGTAGTTCGGGAGCTTCCCGAGCCTGGCGTGAAGCTTGAACTTGAGGGTGTAGCTGTGGAACTTGATCAGGTGCTTCAGCTTCCTCAGGCTTTTGAAGAACAGGGTCGCGGGGATGTTCTGGTAATAAATCCCGAAGTCGAGGGCATTCTCGTCAAGTGAGTCGAAGATCGTCTTCTGAGGGAAGCCATGGATCAGGTCCTTCCTCACGTTGCTCGTCGCGCCGTGTGACGTCGCCGAGTGGACGTAGAACCGGTTCGGCTGAGTCGACGCCGGCACCGACGCGAACCACCGGTCGAACACGGCGAACTCGTTGGCTAACTCGGTGTAGACCGGGACTCGATCCGGTCTGAACCCGCTCATGACGGTTCTCGCCATGCCTTCGCCCATGCTCTCCGCTTGCTGTGCGAAGCCGTTCATCGGGGCCGGGTTCTCGGAGCTTAGATTCGACCCGAATATCTGCTCCCGGATCGCCTGGAACGAGTGGCCCGGGTCGGAGTCGACGAAGAGGGCGTCGTCGGAGACGAAGACCTTGGCGGAATTCGGGTCGGAGACGGAGATCCGGTTCGATTCTTCGCCGGTGAGGCCGTCGATGTCGGGGCGGGAGGATTTGAGCCAACCGAGGACGTGGTCGAAGGAGCGGTTTTCCATGACCAAAACGACGACGGTTTTGATCGGTCCTTGGATTTTGGGCTTCCGGCGAAAAGGGAGGGGCTGGGACGAGACCAGGAGGTAGAGGAAGATGATGGAGAAGAGGTGTGTTCGCCGGAAACCCATTCCCGTCACCGGAAAAGGAGACTATGCTTGAGGCAAGGAAGGAACTTTTTTGTCCGGTGGGGACAGTGACACGCACAGCAACCAATGTGGCCTTAAGTAAGACAAGAAGATAAGGATTTTGAATACATTAACGTTGTTAACTTGTTTTTGGGATTATTTATTCATGACTTTCCTGGAAGTACTTGCTTGTGGATTATGCTTTGAGAATATGGGATTTGTCATTTGAAATCTTTTGGCACGGCTCCTTCCGGGGTAGAATTAATTGATTTTTCCTTTTTTTTAATTCGAATAAGGGATACGTCATTTGATTTGTTTAGTACAGGTCCTTCCGGTGGTGGAATTAACTGTTACAGTTCTTTCGGGGCCGACTACTTTTTCCTAATTTTAACCATAAAAATACGAAAAATCAATGGTATTGTCACATCTCCGGCATTATTAAAAAATAAGAAGCATTCTCATTTCTGGTCTACCGTAACTAAGGGTCTGTTTGGATATGTTTCTAGTTTCAAAAATCAATTTTTTTTAATTTCATTATTTTTCATTATTTATATCTCTAAAATGCTATAGTAAACTCTAAATTTTAAAAATTTATAACTTTATGTATACAAATCCAAATGAGATAATTTCTTTTTAAATTACATAGAATTTCAAGAGGAACAAAATAATATCTATATTGATATTTTTTTTCTAAAAAAATTTTTAAAATTTTTTTATTTTTTAACCTCAAACCGTTTTTTCTTCCAAACACATTTTTCTAAATAACTTTTTTCCAACCCAAAAATAATATCTTCAACCTCCTCTCCCTAATAATCCTAGCAAAAGCAAGTTGCACGTAACTAGCTTTGGCCTGAATCTTGAGAGTTTGTAGAAGTTTCTGAGTAGAACTTTCTTTGCCACCGTGCCATTGTTATCATAATTTTATTGTTATTGTTGCTTTTGCTTTCATCTAATCTTAGAAGCAACAAATTGATGGATAAGAAAATTGTGAAAAACGTTTTCTTTTTTGTAGTAATCAGTTAATGGGCAATGAGAGACTGATAATTGTGATTTTGAAATAGTTTTCTCCGATTTTTCTCTTTCCCTTTCCCCCATTGACTAAAACAAAGAAGTAGAGATTATTTCTCTTCATTGTTTAATACAATGTTTCTCGGCAGTGTTCCCAAGTATCCTCATTGTATCTCCAAAAAAAAAAAAAGTATTCACATTGTTTAGATATTAAAGCATGTCAATATATTTCCATAGTGTAAATTAATGCATCTTAACTTTGAAATTGACACTTTATTTCTTCGTTTGCAAGCAAACAGATATAGAAACAATGACCACCACAAACCCCCCCACCCCCCCCACCTTAACCCACCCAAAAAAAAAAAAAAAAAAAGGAAAGAAAAACCAAAAAAAGTCGTCTCACCACCCAGCTTGGTCACTAATCAAAGCAACAATACGAGGAGAAATCTCCACCTGACTTAAAACTATACCATATCACACCACTCACCATATCATAAAAATATCGTCTTCGTTTGGACTTTGGAAGGACTCTGAAAAGAAACAAGAAAAGAGGCACGCCAAACATCTTGTTTATATTAGAGCTTTGCGTAGAAAACTTCAGCAGCGCAGTTTGTGTGTGAATCCTTGGAAATCCAAAAGATTTCTTGTCCAAGACCTTTGCAACTAACCGTCATTCCCAAGATATCTTGCTCTAGAAAAGATTGAGGGCCATCTTTAGCTTGTTTTGTTTCCACCTAGGAAGCTTGTAGAAGTTTCCTTTTGTCATTTGGAAATTGGCTTCAAACTCTTCATCTGAGAGATAAGCCTAGATCCACAAGAAAAAGACAACAGAATCGGAGACTTGTACAACCATGGAAACAACCATAACTGAGGCTCTCTAGTGTACAAAATAGAAGTACCTCTCTTTTCGCCACGTCTATGCCTTTTACTGGGTCACTAGAAATCACTTTTAATCTCTCATATGGGTATGTTTGCAAGTTTAGGGCACTGCCAGCCTCATTTCTGCCAGCCTCAGCAGAACCAGCATTCTCAGCGGGCGAGCTTGTCGTCACAGGTGGAGAATCTGCAACTGCCAATGACATGGATATTTTATAAACAAGAAAGTATATACAAGAAACTACTTCAAAACTGCCATGTTTGGAAGGAGTGGATAGATTCGATATGATGGGATAAGATGTTTTGTTAAACTTCAATGCATATAGAGTTTAGGATCTTTGAACAAACTACCACGGCTAGTTTGATAAGGAGACTCGGGAAACAGTCTCCTGAGAGTTTCAGGTGAACTGAATTGGAGGTGATTGGTTGGAGACTTCCGACTTGATCTTGGAACACGTGGTGCAGGAGATGGGCTCCTAAACCGGCCAATGGGACTCCCAAACCCGCTTCTCAAGCCTTCTGGTGTTGGCTCCCTTGAGTATGCTTTCCGTGAGTGTCTTGTATGTGCCTGAATAAATCATTGAGTGCAACATAACTAGAATAAAACTTATCTTCCAGCAAGAAAAAAGAAAAAAATCCCAGAGCCAGATTAGTTAAAAAATTAGAAGACTTGTTAAAGCATTCGCATTACTAGTAGAACAGCCTTAAATTATTGCTCTTTCTAGTTACACATTTAGCTACCTTGGTAGCTTTGACTTTTGAGTGCTACCTTACGATTGGGAACAAGAATGAAAATTGATTCTAAAAGCAGTAAGGTATCCATACATATTGAATAAAAATAAATGAAAGCTTTTTAAGAAGCATAAAAAGATTGGTTAACAGTTTAATGAAAGATACGAGCAACCCTTCACGGGAGTCACTTACTTCTAAACTTTGTTGTTTTCCCTTCAACTCAGCCAGCTTTCGCTCAAATGAGTTGCCATGCATCTACAAGAACAGCAATTCCGTTATTTCTCTCATTATCTATCTCACAACATGTAAGCTGTACGAATCAAAACTACATCAGATCAAACGATCCAGCAGTCTTTTTTCTCCTCCTCAAATCCTAGTTTCAGGTTTCACACTGATGCAAGTGCAGGTTGAATTGTAAACCAATTTTGAGTGCATTAAAGTGTCTTTAAGAAGGGGAGTGTTCTTACGTTTGCCTTTGAGGAATCCCATTCAAAGAAACGAGTGAAGAATGACGGTTCATTCCCTTCAGTAACAACATATATAGGCGTCTCCAAAGACAGCCCTTCATTAAGTACGTCTTTCTCAATAAATTTCTGCCAGTTCCAAGTAAAATGACAAGTTAGAAAACTGTTTGGCGGCCGATTGTGTATTAGCTCCTCGACACGTTGGCAACTAAATTGTGATCAAATGGTAGAGACTGGAAACAAATTTGATCCAAATCTAAGCTTATTGGACTTTCAGGTCATAAAATCATTAAAAATAGTATCAGAAAACAAACTTTAAACATATTGTACTCTTTCCTCGAGTATGGATTCATGGGCACAAAACATTCTGTTAAAGCATCTTCATCTCTACAAGAATGAATACAACATAGTCGAAAATGGATAATTTACCAGGCCAAAAGTGAGTGCTTCTTCCTTTGATTTGGCTTTTGAGTGACATCCAAACCAGACATACAACTCATTGTGGCAATCCAGTACCAAGACATCCTCAGTAGTTAAATCATCTTGTGTGAAGTTGTATATCTCTTTCACCTGAAACATTTTTAAAATATCAACAAGCAATCAATCAAATGAATAGATCGAAATGCACACCATCAGATCAATAAAAACCACATGAATTTTCAAAATACACCATTACAAGTATTCCTACTTATAATAACCCAACCAGTAACTACGCACAACTACGAAAATGTATCTGATTATGTACCTTGCAATCACCTGAATAAGGAATTTGGACCGAGCAGCCAAGCAACAATCCGCCGTTAGACATGTTTTAACAGCCAGGATGATTCTGAATAAGGCAGAACCATATTATCTTTTAAGAAAAAGAACTTGGGAGAGTGGAATTTTTGCTTACCTTCTGTTATGTTCAACAAAAACAAATGCGGATCTTCTATATGTCCTTTTATTTCTTTTCCTTTTGGATACTCTGTCCTCCCACCTAGTGCTTCCCAAAAGATATCAGGTTCGTTCCCTTCCCTCACGGAGACTGGTTGCCATTTTAGCTGCAACTTAATGAAATGAGAAACTTGAACAGCAAGTAAAAGTAAAGCCTACAAAAAATGTACAAGTTACATTTAAAAACTCCAGCATTGTGTCAAGGAGATCATGGTCTCTTGCTGAAGAGAGATTCCCAATCCAAGTGAAGACAGAAGTTCCGGTTTGCAGGATGTAACAATAAGATGAGTTCAAAGAGCTGGATACCTGCAATAATAGTTTGCATGATCAATAAGAAATCATTTTATTTGAGGGCTAATTTTATACAAGTCTCAGCTCCTCAAACTTACATGGTCAACTTGGATTGCCTGCATATGGGTAGGACTTGTCCCCTGAATTCGAAAAAGTGCTTCCTTGCTTTCATCATAAATCTCGTCCTCAATTCCTTTTTCTGCAATAAATTCCTTGTATCGTTTACTTTTACCTCCCTACAAGGGTGGGAAAAGCAAGATAAAATTAGAAATGGCTAAGGGTTATTTTTGGATAAACTCTCTTTTCTTTTTTATTCCTTATTTTGTGAGATGCTATTGGATTTACTTGAAACAGAGAAAATTATAGCATTTAAGTGAAATGAGAATGCTAGTGAGGTAAAAACCTTGTAAATTATTAATGTCTGGAAAATGAAAAAGAATTGATCTGGCTCTTTATCCTGTACAACTTGTGCCTGAACATGAAACACTTGAGGTAAATGAGACGACAGAAATTTGACCAGAAAAATGCAGGATGGTAAAAGCAGCTAGTTAATTAGCTAAACGGAAGAGAGGGCTTACGCCCCACACCACCGCAACCCACCCCCCCAACCCCCACCACCCCCAGCGCCCAACAATTTACAGACAAATTCTTGCTACTGACACAAAATGGCCATAGTATATCAGAAAAACAAATGCACTTTAAGGGATTAGGAACATGAGGCACCACATAAAACTAACCATAACAGGTCCTCCCTTGATCGAATCAATAATGGCATTCGTATGGGTGATAACATCTCTTCTATCTTCCTACAAGAAGAAAATACAATTCCAGATAACACTTAATAAAATGCTATGACTCACCAAAGATCGATCTAGTAGATTTAACAGGAAAATAAACAACCATTAAAAAGTTAAGGAAGATCACCAAATGAAAAAGTATCCATTTCCATGTTATCTACGAATAGAACAAGTAAAAGACAGATAGAAGAGCCCGATTTTGAGCTGGATACAGTAAATAGACGTGCAGGGCCAGCCATGCTTACCTGTACACTATCACGACCTATCCATGCATAAAACAGATTCTCGTCTCTTCCATTGACAGGATATGTATATTGCACAATATAGCAATCCCCACTGTAAAGTTTTTTCTGTTCTGGAACTGGAACAAGGGACAATTCATCACCATCTACCCACCAAACCTGAAGCAATCCGAATATTACATCAGAGCAAAGTTCAGAATCAGAGAAACTTGTGCTACAAGTTAGAGGGTGAAACTTGCATTAACACGCACACACATGGTGCTTGAAAGAAAAAATAGGTTTTTGGAGGAGGAAGAAGGTAGTTCTCCACCAAATCCCAGACTGTTGGTGGGGTCTGCATTCCTGACCACCATAGTGGGAGTGACTCAAACCCGAACTCATGTGGTGAGAAGATAAGCACCCCAACCATAAGTGATGAGGCTTGTGTTAGTAAAACAAAAACTTACTTTTGTGGTCCCTTTACAATCTATAAGTGGCTCCGATTCTTCTTCAGGAAGCTCTTTCACCTCATAACCATGTTGCTTAAATATTGCTGGAAGAAAGTAAAAATAATTATTACAATGAATGATACTAAAATATTAGTTAATTATATATATATATATTTTTATTATGACAAGGTTGATAAAGGAATTAAACCTGCTACTTTTTCTCGGCCTTCTTCATACAACCTTGGCTCAACCTTTTGAGGCCAGTCAGCAAAGTATGATCTAAATTTTGCACTTTCTAATCCTTCAGTTATTACAGATAAATGAGTTCCAGCCGACCGGTCATGATTTCTGAGGAAATCCTGTAAACGTGTAGTCAGTAATCATATGGAAAGTTCTCTCAGGATTAGCTATGAATTAACATTCACCTATAAACACGGCTTTCCATATACTTGAAACTAAAAATAGTTTGTTTTTCATTTTCAGTAATAGTTTCATAGCTGTCAAAATGCATGCGTATGTGGAAAGAATTAAACAAAAACAAAAAATCTCCTCGTACGCAAAAGACTACGTAATGCCAAAGGAAACTGCTGGGCAAGAAGGAAAATCGCGGTAGTTACAATGTTATGAGAATGAAAATTATTAATTTCGTAATTCTTCCATGTGTTTGTGTGTGCTTTTCAGTGCTCTTGCAGATGGTGAGACAGAGAGGAGTTCTTACTTCTGCAGCTGAAACTGATGTCTTCCGTTCAGTGACTGAGGTGAGTCTTCCCAGCCAAACAAACATCTCAGAATCACAGTCCAACATATAGCATTTATCTGCCTCAAGCAATTCTCTAGTTAATGAACCACTTCCACATGGACTTAGTTTACCCTGAAGAGTTATCCTGTCGAAAAAAAAAAAAAAAAAAACATTAAAACTTAACGACCATCTGGGTTATGTAGTACGTCTATATATGGATATTTCATACATTCCTCTTATTATGGACAGCCTCGATTTCCCATGTAAAGATTTTCTACTAATACATGGGAATAACAAGATTATGTTAACGCAAACATTTTTTGTAAGATTATTATGAAACTCACCAAAATAGGTTCCCGGATTGTGCATCAGAAGGATCTTGAAAGAAAGAAGGGGATTCCCTTGGAATGGGAGCGTAACCACCAAATAAACTCCAGAACTCACCCACTTCATGATCCCCAACAAACTTTCCATCCTCTGCAGCATTTTGAACAACTAAGAAATTTGCAAGATATTTTTGTAGAAGGAAAAAGAGGAGAAAAAGATACCAACCTACAGTTACTAGCTCACACTTTCCACCATGCTTAGTCTCTTTGACGTACTGTACGACCTCCAATGCTTTAGCTCTTTCTTGAATGCTAGAATTGCAGCCGCTAAAGAGGTATATTTTTGATGCAGTATCAAGTATGAACACATCATTATGGTTCAATGATGACCGAGAAAAAGGCACCTGGTGAACGAGCAAACCACGCAGACTAGGCTCAGTCAATACTCAATCGGGACAGAATTACATATAGTTGTTGGTATGTATATAGTAATAGTTTATAAAGGATGTTCTAAAAACCAGAAAATATATTTATGATTTTTTATGATCCAGCGCATTGTAATTTGTTGATGTAGTTATGTTACTTGAACACATTAGAGACAGTATATTAAGCATAAAAACCCAGCAAAACTAACAACGGTTTTGCTTAAAAATATCAATTACACTATGGCAACTTAGACTATCATTTTTTTATGGTTTCCTGGCTGAATATATGGATATGAGTTCAAATAAGTGGGGTGAAATACTTTGATGATAGCTCTTAAAGATCAAGCATGCAACAAAAGCTTCAGATGACACTTACTTCTTTAACATGAACTACATGGTCTCCTTTGCACGTTAACAGTTTGATCTGATATGTTTCTCTGTTTGACTGCCCTTGTCGTGAAGAATACACACCTTCAACGGGTATAATACAGGGTTTAAAGTATGACAAAAATTTCTCTGTTTCTTGGCCTTGAACTTCTCTATATTGCACTGTACAGGACCCTAGAGCGTCATCTAGTTCAAGTGCTTTATCTGATGCCAAAACTGAGTCCACCTGCCAATAAGAATACGAAACTAAAATGTTCATACTGTGTCGTGTCCACATTTTATGCACATGAAGATTGTCTTGACCAAAACAAGCTACTTCTTAAGTGAGAAAAGGATAACACAACATTTTAAAGCTGCCTCCTTAATAATTTCTTACCCCATGCCCCCTATTCCCTTTCCCTTTTTCACCTAAAGGTGGAGTAACACCAAAAATTGAAGAATTTACTCATCAACCTGAAACACTTCTAGGAATATGTATTTCTTATTATTTTTGTGTTTATCATACAACAAAATATCGTGTAGAAATTGGTAACTATATTCTAAACTTCTTTAGTTATGTAAATGAGAGAAGGAAAAGGAGTAAAAGAAAACCTTGCTGGTGTCATTTCCAAGCCAATAATGTATGTCATGCTGAGGAGGCCCACTTTTTGTCACAACTGTCTGTCTCGGACGATAAACAAGTGACATTGTCAAATTAGAGTTGCAGAGCTCTCAAATCATTCACATCAATGCTGAAACCAACTTCTAATAAATAATAATATGGAAATAATTAGCAAATCCTATAGATAACTTACATGCAAAACTACGTATGAACTTCCACTAAAAAATTTCCCATGTGAAGACTTTGGGACAGGAACCAGTTGAAGGTTCTCGATGCACCATATTTCTAGACCACTGGCATTAGTTAAAGAATAAAGAAACAAGCTAACTTTTACTGGGCAGCCAAGATTTAGTTATTTATCAACAGTTTATATTAGTTGGTAGAAGTAGGAAAATGTTGAGAAAGATGTTCCCACTTTGCAAATATTAGGTTGGTTAGAAAAAAAAAATTTTTTTTTTTTTGATACACAATGTAATGGCATTGAAACTTCTCATGGCTATTACAACTCGGACGAAATAAAAAAAACAAAAATGATTCAAACATAGGAAAGGATACGGTTTTGTTCCTGCACTCTGAAAAGCTTGATCTGTGTCTTTACCGTTAAGCGACATCGTATTGCATAGCTTGGAGGCTCCACAGCAGATACACGTCCAGTAATTTATTCAATCCAAGCTCTGCTTATTATAAAAGACAACAATAGGACAAAAAAAAAAAATTGTGAATTAATATTTAAATTTCAGGGCTTACTCTTTTTTGTTTCAGATTTTCTCAAAGATGCTTTGTCACAAAAAGATTAAGGCATATTTCAGACAAATCTGCAAAAATTAGTCCATATATAGCTTGCAAACTCAGGATATCAAGAAACTATAAATCACAAGCACTTCCCTCTTCTTTCAATTATTTGACATTGACCCGAAAAATATTGATCTACATTTGTTATGAATTTCTGCTTATTTTCAACCCCCCAAAGCAGTTCGTCTTTTATTACACCCTTAATAACCATAAACAGGTAACCCTTGAAATACAGATGACTGGATGGATCAACAGAAGATCAGTAGAGATATAGTTAAACAAGATTGGTGGGTCTGTTTGTTTGACGAGATAGCTCCACATTGTGGTCTGAATTCCACATTTTCTTGCATAGTAAAAGCAAATTCTTCCATTACCATCCCTTGTACTGTTACTAACTTAGCATCTGAAATATTTTGTCTTCCTTTGTTTGAAATCAATTCTTTGAGTCTAAAGTTAGGCAGGTAAAAATCAGTTTTTAGATTGAGAACAAGCCATGTTGGCAAAAAAAGCTGAAGATAAAAACAAGACCCAGAAACCAGAAAGTGAAAACTACAAGTCATGAACTTTTATATCTAAGGTGAAACAAATTAACAAATAAATAGTATGGTGAGAAAATCTTACCAGTTTTCTGGGAGTAGTTGTGGAGGATCCAATGGGAGAGAACCTCGTTATTGTGTTTTTGTTTTTAGTGTGAGGAAAATACAAAGAGAAAGAACAGACCAAACGGCAGGATATTCCTATGAGTTCTCTATTTTCTAGCTTTACCGATGTATTGTAGTAGTTGACTTGAAAAGGATGGTTTGAGAAATAAATTGCAATTAAAGCAAACAAAAAAATGCAGGTGAAAACTACAGAAGGGAAAGGCGATGAAACCCAATGGCATGCTTTCACTTTTTATTTTTATTTTTTCAGTTTTTTCAATTGTCCAGCTAATAACGGCCCCACAACCGTGGACGGTGGAAAAGCACAATCATGTTGTCGTTTTCTGCTTTTGGTTGTCGTTTGTTTTCCGGACGTATTCTTTGTGCATGTTATTTATTGTACTCCATTTTTCCCGCTCCTTGGACCTCAAGTTTCCAACTTTGTGCAAGGATCTGGTTTATGGGCGGATAAAGTTTCTTTTTTTCTTTTCTTTTCTTTTCTCTCTCTCTCTCTCTCTTCTTTTTTTTTTTTTTGGTGGGACTTGTCTATTATTGGTTTTCTTTAAAGGAGACATTTTTTTAAAAGGAGACTTTGTTTAGTAGGGTATTAAAAAAATACTCTACCTATATGAAATTCAATGAATTCTAGTAAATTATTATTGTATATAAATTTTTTAATCTAATCTAATTCTAATATTATTAAAGACTGTATTTAACGTTATCCGATATTCAAAAATGTGTTTAGATGAAATTTTTTTTTTGTACTCTACCCCACAATTCATTTATTAAATTAAGTATTTTATGTTTTAAAAACTTATCAATCACAAGAGTTGAAAATTAAGATGCTTATATACGGTCTCTTTCTGTCGTGGATGAATCTTGTTGTTGATATCATGCGCATTCTTTGTTTCTATACCATGTTTATTGTTGTCTACCAAATCCCTTTATTCCGGTTTGTTGGAAATGGATGCTACTCCCAACATAGAACAATCAATGCAGTTTAAAAAGGGGGTAAAGGAGAGAAAGGAAGAAGGAGAAAGCAATAAAAAAGCTTATAAAAGATAATTGACAAAGTCGATGAACTATTAAAAAAGAAAGAAAGAAATATCGAAAGAAAGAAAGAAAAAAAGGGTATGCTGCTGCTTTTAAATAAATATCTCCTTTTATTTTGTTATTACTTTTTTTAAGCTTTACAATTACTCTTCGATCAATGTTTTGTGGCTCGTGAGAGAAGTCGTGAAATTTATTGTCGTTTATTAAAGACATTGCCGTTTATAATATGCTTTGCTTAATCGTTTCAAAGGTCCTGTTTCTTGCCCTATCATTTGTTAGACCTTGTCGTTTTTTGTTGTTATTATTGTCGTTTGTTTTTGTGGTATGTTAGAGATTTTGTCGTTCGTGAAAATGTCGTCTCTCATCCATGTTATTGTGATTTGTTGAAAACGTTGTTGTTTCTAGGGCTGGGAATTCGTGCTATCGTGTCGTGTTCGTGTCGTGTTTATTAAATATTCGTGTCAAAATTTCAAACCCAAACCCAACCCATTTAATATTCGTGTCAAAATCTCAAACCCAAACCCAACCCATTTATTAATCGTGTTAATCGTGTTGACCCAAATTAACCCGTTTAAATTAAATATAAATAAAATAATGATGACAAGGTCAGAGACGACCGGTCATGTTATCGCGAGGGAAAGGGAGGGCGATTGGGTGAGGTGAGCAAAGTTACGAAAGCAATGAAAGACTTAAAAAAAAAGAAAGTAAAATCTAGATTTTCATCTAGATTTTCTTTTTTATGTTAAAATTTTTTTAAAATATATATATAAAATAAAAGATATATATTATATCTGAATTTTGAATTTTGAAAACTCAAAATTAAAAATAGTAAAACATTATAATATATATAATAATATAAATATATTAAAGATTATAAATGGGTAATTTATGAGTTATATTCATGTCAATCCATATATAATTAATTTGTTAAATGGGTTATTTCGTGTCAATTACGGGTTGGCGGGTTCGTGCGGGTTTGACCCTTTATTTAATCGTGTCTAACGGGTTCGACCCTTTTTGACCCAAACCCATTTAAGGAAAACCCAAACCCTCTAACTTCGTGCGGGTTTCGTGTCGTGTTATCGTGTCGTGACCTAAATTGCCAGCCCTAGTTGTTTCTATCTAACTATATTTATTTTCCGCTTTTAATCTTCCCATTAGTGAGATAGGGTTGTTTTCATAGATGATGTCGTTTATCAATTTCTTGGCGTTCATAGAGATGTAGCTGGGTCACCTACGACAGGAATTTTGTTGTTTACGTTGCCTTCTGTGAGAAATTTCGTCGTTTTATGATGACATTGTCAAATTTGTCTTCGTTAATTGAAGACTTTGTCGTTTGTATTGTTATCCATCTCTAGCAGATGTCGTTTTTTGTTTTACCATCACTAAATATTGTCGTTTTGTTATAGATGGTAATGTCAAGATATTTTCGTCCGTGGGAAATTTCAATATTCCTTCAAGTATCATGTGTACAATGGTTCTGCTTCTTAATTAAGTCATCGTCGTTTGTCTCTTTTTCGTCGTAACAGAACATCTTGCGTTTTGCCATCCGCGACACGTTTTTTGCTAATTTGTTGTCGTTACGTTTTGTCTATCTTTATTATTATTATTTTTGGAATATTGTAAAAAAGAAAAAAAAAATCTCGCTGCATGGTGCATACAGTTTTTTTTTTTAAATGATACAAACAGAAGTTTTTTTTCATTTTAAAGAATTAAAAAAATGATGTCCTTTTTTTATAATTTTTTTAAAGAATGGTATCAATTTATTAACAAAAAGTAAATAAAAAAGTTGTTATTAATTTGTTAATAAAAATATCTATAGAAAATAATATATTTTGTCATTTCAAAAAGAAAAATACTATAAACATAAATTTCAATCATAATTTTTATATATTAATTTATATAATATAAGAGTTATTGTTTTTTTTAGTATTTAAAGAATTACACAATAAGAGAAGATAAATATTTATATCAGTTCAATTATTTATTTATAATTATTTAGGTTAAATTTAAATCCATTTTAAGAATTATTTAGTTAGTTATTTACTGTCTATTATCTATTTAGATAGAATGTTTTTTTTTTAAGAAAAAAATCATGTTTAAGATTTTTTTAATTTAAAAATAATATAGTGTTTAGATGAATAAAAATATTCTATAGAAAATTGTTTTAAATTTAGATAAAATTCTATTCGAAAAGTTTCGTGAAGAGAAATGATGAAAAGATTTTGATATCTAATATGAAAATAGAAAATGATAAATTTTAGTCAAATAATTTTTTAATTCATTTTTAAACTATGTCTAAATTTCGACGTGCCATCTAAACAAACTATTAGCTTAGATTGAAGCTAGATTAAGTTTAAATTTGAATTGTTAAAATATATTTAGATAAACTTTATAATATGTATATATATGAAATTCTATTTTTTATACTCTTCATTATTATATTATTTTTTTTATTCTTAGTATGTAGACATTAGACATTCATGTTATATATCTTTATATTCTTCTTGTTCTCTTTTATTTTATTGTTTCATTATTTAATTTATATAATCATATAAATTAATTAAAGTTGTGATTAAAATTATAATAAAAGGTTACTTTTTCCAAAATATTATATATTTATCTTATCAAAGGAGATCAAACGACACCGTTTGAACCATCTTGACACGGTGCGGGAAATTCCAAAACGCCACCGTATCACCCGCCTCCTCCACATGGCCCTGCTGGTATACGGTAAACTTCGAATCGATAATCAAGCCGGAACCCAGCAATCCCCTGCGAGAATCACACGCAGAGAGACAGAGACACAGAGAGAGAGAGAGAGAGAGAGAGAGAGGAGATATTGTTTTTGGGGGTTAAACTGTTAGCTGCGATTTTCTTCATTTTGCAGATTTGAGCAATGAATCCGCTAACCCTAGTGAAACGAATCCAGAATATAAACGCGAAAGAAGCTTCTTTAGGCATCTCTGAGGACGCCTCATGGCACGCCAAGTACAAAGATTCTGCCTATGTCTTCGTCGGAGGCATTCCCTTCGACCTCACCGAAGGCGATCTTCTCGCTGTCTTTGCTCAGTACGTTGTTTTTTTTTTTAGTTTTAAATTTTCTTGGCCTCCACATTTCTTAATCTCCAGATTATTCAATTTCATTTTGCTGGCTAAAATCTGAATTTTTTTAATCGATTAATTTTCAGGTACGGAGAAATTGTCGACGTGAATCTTGTCAGAGACAAAGGTACTGGTAAATCAAAAGGTTTTGCTTTCGTTGCGTACGAGGATCAGAGAAGTACAAATCTTGCTGTAGGTTTGTCTTTTTTCTCTCTCTCTCTCTCATTCGTTCCACTTCCTGGTTTTCGGTTTTCTTGTTAGTGTTATGCTCAGTTTTGTTGTTGTTGTTGTTGTTGTTTTGAGTTTCAGATAATTTAAACGGAGCACAGATCTTAGGCCGGACTATTAGGGTTGATCATTGTAGTAAATACAAGAAGAAAGAGGAAGAGGATGAGAGGACCGAGCAGAAGAAGCGGGAGGCGCGGGGCGTTTGCCGCGCCTTTCAGAGAGGGGAATGTACTCGTGGGGCGGGATGCAAATTCTCTCATGATGAGCAAGTAAGATCAACACCATATAGGAATGTACTAGAATAGTGATGCATTTGCTGCATTATTTTACTTGTTCATAAAACTTGACATTGGCAAGAAGGCTATTAGATTGAGATGAGTAAATTGTAAAGCTTCGAAATTTTCTAATTTGTTCTGACACGAATATTGCTTATGTATTTGGTTTGCATTTTTATTTTTGTTCATGGGTCGAGTTGGTATTTTCCAAAAATACTGAAACTTATTGTCATATTGTTTGTTTGGGTAAAGTGTGTTGACCCAAAAATTTCTAGTTCAAACCCTTTTTGCTGCAGTGTTTTATCTCACAAAAAATTTAAAGACAAGGAAAATTGAATTTGAACCAAAAGGTTTTGTTCAAACTCTTACCCAAACAGGCTCTTAGTTTGGTAAAGGTGGATCAGTACTCTTGATTCAGGTGTTACCTTTCAGGCTTCCACCAAAAATATTTCCTTTCTAGATCAAGCCTTTTGCTTTTATGAAGTCTTGTGAAGCTTTCCTTATTTTCTTGTGGAATTCGTTTTGGAATAATCATTATTGGAATGTTTGAACCTGTATGCATTTCTTCCAGGGTTAGCTAATGTGGCAGTTATGTAAACATCAAGATTATTGATGTTGTATTATTACTTATTGCTTGAGATTCTAGCGAATCTGTCCAAAACCTGGAGCTTGTAAGAAAATTATAGATTTTGGGATTGGATTTCATAGATTGTGGGATTGGATCTCACCTTTTTTTATGGATATTTCATCCAAAGATTAGTGATAGTTCAAATCCTAGATCTAGCACTTCTCCAAACTCTTCTTTTCTAGGTCTTCTTATCTTTGCATTATGTTAGACGGATTTTCTATTTGTGTTTGGTAATTGCTTTTCTTTTCTTTTTTTTTTTTTTTTTTCAAATACAAGTGGTCATGCATGTCACTCATCACTCAGATTGCTTTTTTCTTTCGTTAATAATCTATTATGTATTCCACAGGTTCTCATCTCTGCCTTTCTTGTTTGTGTCTAGAGAGCTGCAAACACAGGTTGGGGCCACGAGGACAAAGAACCAAGATGGGGGCATGACAAGTTTGACGGTCTGAAGAAGGATGAGAGAAGATCTGGGAACGACCCATCAAGTCATGTTTCAGAGCATACAGTTCGAGAAGGTGATAAAGGTTCACACTCTAGAGCAAAGGCCAATGAAACCTTTGAAAGGGAACACAGACAAAGCAACAGGAAGGAGGAGAGGGGGTTGGGAAGTCATGGTGATCATCACGACTCAAGGACAAGAGATCGCGATAGCAGAGAAAAAGCCTCTAGAAGGCATAATGGTTATGATTATCAGCCAAAATCAATTAAAGACAACAATAAGCAGGATGATAAGAGATCAAGTAAGCGTAGTGATGAAGATAATGGAGTTATGCCCAAGTCAAGAGAAGGTCTTGATAGGGAAGAAAGGAGATCAAGAAGGTATGACGACAATGATGTTGTGCCAAGGACAATAGAAGAACAAGATAAAAGAGAAGAAAGGAGATCGAGAAGGTACAATGATTACGAACCTGAGATCAGATCAAGAGAAGAGCTGGATAAGGGGGAGGGAAGGAGATTAAAAAGGCATGATGATGATGATGAATTTCAAACAAAGCCAAGAGGGTATCAAGATAAGAGGGAAGGCGAGAGATCGACAAGGCGTGATTATGATGTTGAGCCAGTGACGAGAGATAGGAGGGGTGAGAAGCGACCGAGCAGGCATGACAATTATCAGTTTGAGCCAAGGTCATGGAAAGATGATGAGAGAGGTGATGAGAAAAGATCAAGGATGAATAGGGCATGAATATAATCCTTCTTGGCCGGAACTGATAACAAGCAAGTACATTGCTCACTCGTGAGGGATTTGGATTCTTCTATTCCTCATCGTTGAGGTGTCGTCTCTGGTAATTAGATACATTGGTTAAGTGGAAAAGAGTTTGTACCAAATATGACATGTCTATTGAGAAAGCAAACATGTAAGAAAATGTCGTGTGAATTTTCAAAATGATTGGATTGCCTGGTGGCTAACTACAAATTTTCCGGTGGCAACTGTTTTTGATATCTCCTGCTCGCCATATAAAACATTGTTGGAATTTGGACGGGTCTTGACCTGTAAGGCGTGCATTAGAATTGTAACAGAGGATTTCTAAAACCGCTTGATCACATTCCTCGCAAAGAAATTATTGGAGTCCATCTTGTTTAATCACAAAGTCAACAGGCACTATGTTGTTGCCTCTTGTTATATATCACCTTTATTCTCTGCAAAATTGTCTTACGTTCCTCATTAGTTCATGATGGTAGAAGTATTGATTTTTCTCCCAAGAAATTGTGGCACTTATGAATTGCGGGACATGATATCCTACATAAAATTTTTAGTGTTTCAACTAGCTGAATTAGTTAAGCAATTAAAAAAAAAAAAGCTGAATAAGTGTCCTTGTAAGAAAATCAGTCTTTTAATCTACACGTTCAGAGGCTGCTTTATTACATACAAATATGTTAAGCAACTCAACTGGACTTAGGGGAGTCAGTTGTGAGACAAGAAGGTGGGTTTCCTCTAAGAGTGATCAGTCACATATGATTGTCTTCCCTCTGTTGCTCCTACGTTATGTTGATCTGTCTAACAAAGCATAAGCAAGGAGGGTGCAATCCCTTTGAGCTTTCGGCAACAAAGAACGAGTTTTTGAATGCTACTAATCACAATTAACGCTAATAAATAAAATGGAGAATTGACTTTTGTAAAGCGAGACTCAAACATATTAGTTAAGTTCCATTGATTGCGATTCTTCGTTTAGGAAAAAGCAAATGATTTTTAAGTCAAAGCGTTGCACGAATACTCAACATTAACTAGAAAACCACAAAGAAGAATTGGTCCAACTACTTTCATACATTTTTACATCAATTTTTCGTCATCATTGTTGAAGACCTGTTCAAAGACTTCGATAAAGATTGTTCAAATGGTCCTTGCATTTGAAATATTATCCTATTAGGGTGAGATATTTATAGCAAAATACTATCCATGTCACCAATAATCCATACATGAGCAATGCCCTCCTTTGAAATGATGAAATCGGTACCGATCTCTAAGTAGTATATCTCTTTCATAAACCTTGGATATAAGCTTAGCGACCGAGTGGCAGTCACCACAAACCCGGAGATTCTTCACAACCCGAATGGGCTGAGATGGAACTGTACTAATAAGCCCGAAGGCAATTGCCAACTTCTCACTATGAAGATTAAGAGCCTGCTCCTTCATGTCCTCTTCCTCAACAAGCTGTAGTAGGTGAGACTTGTTCGGCACATATCCAATTGCTTTTAATTTCGCTGCAATCTCATCCAACTTTTTGTAGATATCTTTGCATAGAGGGTGAGAGTTATCACCAACTAAAAACTCATGTACAATGCCATTGACCTCAATCGAGCTACAACCTGGTTCTTTCTTTATACCAGAATCCCTCATAACCTTCCTTAACCTTGATACTTGATCCCACTTATCGATTTTTGCATATATGTTAGATAAGAGCACATAGGCTCCATGGTTTCTGGGATCCAATTCAAGCAATTTGCTACAAGCATGTTCAGCAAGTTCAACACTTCCGTGAAGTCTACAGGAGCCAAGCAGAGCTGCCCATATAGAAGCAGTAGGAGCTATCGGCATTTTCTTTATGAATTCCAAAGCTTCTTGTAGACGGCCTGAACGACCAAGCATGTCAACCATGCAAGCATAGTGTTTCACTCCAGGCACAATCCCATAAACTGGCTCCATTTGATGGAACAAACCTGTTCCCTCCTCCACCAGTCCTGCGTGGCTACAAGCACATAATATGCTGGTAAAAGTCACAGCATTAGGCTTGACCTTGGCTTTTAGCATTTCCGAGAAGTAATCTATCGCATCTCGTCCACGCCCATGCATTGCGAACCCAGCAATCATGGCACTCCAAACATATACATCTTTCCTCTCCACTGAATTAAACACCTCGAGTGCCTTCTCTAGATCACCGCACTTAGCATACATATCAATGAGCGAGGTTGTAAGATGACAGTTTAACTTAAACCCCTGCCTTTTTATGTAAACATGAATCCATCTGCCGGGATCAATTGCTCCCAACTGGGAACAAGCCGACAGAGAACTCACCAAAGTGACTTCATCAGGTTTTGCACTCTTGCTAACTTGTAATTTGTGGAAAACGGCCAAAGCTTCTTTAGGCTTACCATTTTGTTCATAGGAAGAAATGAGGACATTCCAGGCAGCGATATCTTCATTAGGCATGGCTTCAAAAACACGTTGAGCCTCATCATAGTTCCCCATTCGAGTGTACCCATCAAGCATAGTTGTCCACGACACAACATCCTTCTCCGGCATCTTATCAAACAACTCTTTTGCATCTTCAACACTCCCGCATTTCACATACATATCAAGCATTGCATTGTTCAGCGTCAAGTTCACAGCAATCCCGTTCCTTTGAATATACGAACAGAGCCACCTCCCAAGTTCTATATCCGCTTTCTTTCCACAAGCGGACAAAACTCCAACCATTGTTACATCATTCGGCTTCACGTTCTCAATCTCCATTTCTCTGAACAGTTGAAATGCCTCATCGGGACAATCTCCCTGCACAAAAGCTTTAATCATAGAATTCCAAGAAACAACATCTTTCCTAGGAATATTGAGAAAGACTCGGTACGCCAAATCCAAATCGCCACACGACCCATAAAAATGTACAAGGGAATTAAGAATAAACAAATCCGAAGCCAATGGGGACTTCATCACCATTCCATGAAATGCTGTCCCGACTCGCGAAGCCTTCAGCTCCGAAGCAGCCTTGACAACAAAAGGGAAAGTATATTTATTGGGGGGCTCACGACACTGGTCAAGCATTCGCAAAAACACAAGAATGCCTTGAGCAGGATCCGAGCTCGAGGCATAAGCGCGAATGAGTGTGTTCCAAGTATAGAGATTTGGTTGCGGAATTTGGTCGAACACTAGGCGGGCATAGTCGAGGCTCGAGAACGACGACAAAGCCGAGACAGTGATGAGCTTGCTGGCCGAGAAGGGGTCGAAGAAGAAGCCCGTGCGAAGCATTTGGGCGTGAATTTGCTTGAGCTGGTTTAAGCTGGTGCATTGTTCTATGAGCGAAAGAAGTGGGTAGTTTGGGAAATGAAGGTTGTTGTCGACAGTTGAGGAGTTGGGTAGTTTTGGGTGATGTGGGAAAGAGAGAACCGGAACGCTTAAAGCGGCCATGTGTTTCCACGGTAATGAGTCATGACTCGTTTGGTCTAGCTTTGCCTTTTTTAAGCGTAACTCAATTTTTCTAACTTCAAATGCTATCTACTTCACAAAATGATATTTAATGTAAAAATGCTAAAAAGCAAAAGTGTCTAATTATTCTTGCAATTAAAGGATAAAATTTGTTTGTTTTTCCAATGCACACAAAACTGTATTCCTTATTAATTTCTCGTGGTTTGATATATCAATGTACATTAAAATCTACTTCTTGCTCTCAAAAACTACCTCCACAACTTAAAAAAAAAAAAGTCCGCAACCTTTAATTTTGATACTTTTTATTTTAAGAAAAAAAAAACTTCTGAAGTCCATAACTACTCTATCCAAAGATGGAGTTAGAACCATATTTCAGTGGGGGCATACAAGAAAAATAAATTTTAGTAGGGATATGTTAGAATTTTTAATTCTAATCGATTTATATGGATATTTTTAATTTTAATAGGGTTAAACAGAAAAATAATAAACTTTCTTTTAGAATTAATTTTAATGGAGGTTATGCGAGAAGTTTTAATTTTTGGTGGAGCAAAGCATGGATTATATAGAAATTTTTAATTTTTAATGAGGGTAAAATATAAAAATGATAAAATTTTTGGGATAAAGTAGTAAAAAAAAAAAAAAATCCCTACTCACCCCCACGTAGCCTCACCACTGGCTTTGTCGTAGGTTGGCTTTGAGTTTTTAAGTTTCTTTTATTCAAAATGTATGTTTGATTAAACTGCAAATTAAAATAAATCATGACACTTGATCGTGTAAAAATTTAAAATATATGCGGAAAGAAAATAAGTATAATGGATTTTGTTTCTCTTTTCAACGTGAGTATTTAACAAAATAAATCATCTTATTTTGATTTTAAATTAAAAAATTATGGAATTCTAAAGTTTTGAATTTTATTGGAAAAAAGAAAAAAAAATAGATATGGACTTGAAATTAAATTGTGTAAATAATCATCATTTGGAAATCATAAGCCGAAATTAATGGATGGCCAAATGGATCCCAGAGTTTTATTTCCAAAATGATTCCAGGTTTTAATTGTTCATTTTCTCTTGTTAAAGCTAGTTCAATGGACTGGCGGGGAAGGATTTAAATAGGAATTCCAAGATTTAAATAAAATTTTTTTTTTTAATAAATGGTTTATGACTCGCGTTTTCTAGAGAGAATTGAAGTGCGGCTGAAGAAGGACTTTGCAGCATAAGGATGAAGATTAAAGAAACCAGAAAATGGCAAGCAGCTAATCTCAAACTAAAATTGACTAAAAGTTGACCAATCAACAGTCATCAAAAAGCTACCAAAAGAAGAAATATAATAAAATATTCCTCAAAAACAGATGGAGAGGGAGAAATAATTGCAATCCAACATTCCTGGCCATCTTGCTCATCTCTTTCACCTTCTTCCTCAGCTCACTCCCACCTTCCATTAGACGCCTTATTGCGGTCTCGATCTCCTCTGCCATCACGACATCTCCGCCGTCCCTGGAATCCAGCCTCAACTCCACCGCCAATCCAAACTCCCTCACCATCCTAAACGCATTCAGCTGCTGCTCTGCATAAATAAGCCAAGTCGCGATCGGCACACAACACCACGCCACAAGCTCTCCAGTAAGGAATTCCACCCACAATGCGACACAAACCCTCAGACCGCTTAGTGAGCCAGGACCTCCATCTGCAGTGCCCGCTCACATATTCACTGCCTTTAGTCCGCTTCAAAAATCCTCCGGGAAAAGTGATCTCCTCAAGAACTTTTTTTGTTGGCTGTAGTGATCTTACACACCACAAGAATCTGCATCTGCTGCGTTCGAGCCCAAGTGCGATCTCTTTCAACTGGGAAGCTCCGAAGTACCGTCCAATGCTTCCAAAGCATAGGAATACAGCAGAGCAATTAGGCTGCTTGTCGAGCCATTTCATGTTCTTTACGTGCTGTGCTTGATCCATGTTTGGGTGAGGTTGACCCTTGAGTTTAACCACTGGTCCAACCGAGGTGTCTTCCCATCTCTACGCAGCGATCTAACAACTTCATGAGTCTCAAATTCGATGAAAGAATTAACCAAAATTCCCTTCGTCTCTCTGAACCTCCGAGCAAGTTTAACGGAAGTGGCATAACCACCATCCTTGTCGAACACGGGGCGAAGGCAAAACTCTTGCAGGCACTGCATTCGTGAAACCTGGTAATATTAAATTAGGATCTGAGACTTTGAACTCAGTGCCGATCTAGTCATGATGAGTTGGAAGGTGAAGCATGAGACCAAGAAATCCCAAGTTGGAGGCCATAAACAAATAAGAAGGGAGACCGAGTTCATTGGCCACATCCAACATAGGCATACTGAAGAAATCAATAATCATAGAGTGAGATGACACAATGTCTTTGAGAGTGTTTCAAACATGAGGGACGAGGTTCCCGATGTAAACGTAGGGGTAGTGTTCTCCTGACTTCATCAGTAGATCCGGGGGAGGCGGGTCAACATAAGGGGAGGTGTATGAGCTTGATTCGAGGTTCGGAGCCGAAGAAGAGACTTAATATATGCATCTGCAAATGAAGCCAAGGGAAGCTTAGTGCAAAGAATTGTGACCGAAATTCGATGGTCATGGTTAATCAGGCGCTTTGCGATTTCAATGGTTGAGACAAGGTGGCCAATGATCGGTGATGGAATGAACACCAATTCCGAATTCTTCATTTTTCTGCCCTCTTTGAAGGATGTTTTCTAGGCTTGATGATCTTGAAGTAACACAAGTATAGTTTAAAAAGAGAAAGGAAAGTGGAGGAAATAGAAAATGCGGGAAAATAACAAAGAATTAAGTACTAACCACCAACTCCATAAATGAATTTCATATGATACGTCAATACAATCTTATGGGGATTTTACCAAAAAGAAGTGATTAAATAATATACCATGTGATGGCTTATTGTTATAATGATTGGGGTTAAAGAAAAAGAAATAAGTAGGTAAGACGAATGAAATGCATTCTCATCAGCTTTTTATGATGCTATATATTATAAAAATCAGACTTGTGAATCAACTAATAACCAAGTCAATAACATCAGTTTTATATGATGCCAAATCCGAAAAGAATGACCACTTCTTGCTATATATATATATATGTATATATATCGTAATGAAAAAGTTTAATTTGAAGGAAAATGGAAAAGAATTGAGTAGTAATCCCGGAGTTGTATGGACAAGTTGTACATAATGCAAAAATATAGATTTTTTTTTTCATGCTATTACTAATTAATATTAAAGTTTAAGTTATTAGGAGTTGAGTTAATAATAGTTTTATATTTTAATGCTTCATATGTAAAAATGGGTGAGGCTGGTGCATAAAAGAATAAATCCATTCCATGGCCATATATTTGTACAAAAGGCGACTTAGTCCAAAGCAAAACAAAATGCTAGTATCGCCGTTCTGTATAAACAGTATTGAACGTTTCTAACAAGCACAAGACATAATTGAAAACCATGTCACTGAATTGCCAGCGTTTGTTTGCCTGAACAGTTGGGGTTGTTTGACCAAAAACACTCTATTTCTCCAACTAAACCTAGTAAAAGTGAAGTCGAAGGAACACAATCTCTCAGGAAAAAAAAAAAACAAAATACAAAATAAGAACACCCTTATATTTAGACAAACAAAAACATGAAATCTTCTTCTTACTTTATTGGTGACGTAATACATTCAACAAATTCCTTAAAAAAAAAAAAAAAAACATTTAACTAATCTTAAAGAACACCCTTATATTAAGATCACATAGGCTGTTACAAGCACACACATGAAATTTTCTTCTTACTTTATTGGTGACACGATACATTCAACAAAACTTGAATAACAGCCTTATATTAAGATCACATAGGCCGTTACAAACAAACACATGAAATCTTTTTCTTACTTTATTGGTGGCATGATGCATTCAACAAACTTTGAATATTACTAGCTTCTCCCAATGACATCCTTGATCAGTTTCTCAAGTGCATTTGACGAAGACCCGCCTTCTGCTACAGCCTTCCTGGCCTTCTTGCTCATCTCTTTCACCTTCTTCCTTAGCTCACCCTCACCTTCCATTAGACGCTTTATTGCAGTCTCAATCTCCTCCGACATCACGAGATCTCCACCTTCCCGATAATCCAATCTCAACTCCACTACCAATCCTAACTCCATCGCCATTTCAAACGCATTCAGCTGCTGCTCCGCATCAAAAGGCCAAGTCGCTATCGGCACACCAGACCACAAGCTCTCCAATATGGAATTCCACCCGCAATGCGACAAAAACCCTCCGACCGCTTTATGAGCCAAGACCTCCGCCTGCGGTGCCCACTTGCATATCATGCTTCTGCCTTTAGTCCGCTCCAAGAATCCTTCAGGCAAGGTGATATCTTCAGTGGTACTACTTTTTGTTAAATCTCTTTGTGATCTTATGACCCATAAGATCCTGCATCCGCTGCGTTCTATCGCAAATGCGATCTCTCTCAATTGTGAAGCTCCAAAATCTAGTCCAAAGCTTCCAAAGCAGAGAAAAAGAACAGAGGAATCAGGCTGCTTGTCGAGCCATTTCATGATGTTTTCATGCTGTGGTTGATCCATGCCTGGGTGCTGCTGACTCTTGAGGTTAATGATCGGTCCAACCATATAGATCGGAGGCGTTTTCCCATCACTCCTCAATGATCTAACAGCATCATCAGACTCCAATTCCAGAAAAGAATTCACAAAAATGCCCTTTGTCTGTCTGATTCTCCTGGCAAGTTCGAGGAAAGTGGTGTAACCACCATCCTTGCTCAACATTGCCAAAGGCAGAACTCTTACAGGCACTGGATTCGTGAAGCCGGATACTATTACATCAGGATCGGAGTCTTTGAACTCAGCGCCGAGCAGGTCATGGTGAGTTGGAAGGTGAAGCATGAGACTAAGAAATCCCAAGCTACAAGTCAAGAACATATAACAAGGTAGACCGAGTTCATTGGCCACATCCAACAAAGGCATACAAACGAAATCAAGAACCAAACCGGAAACTCGGGTGGTTAAGTGCGAGTTAGAATGAGATGACACAATGTTTTTCAGAGTGTTCCTGACAGGAGGGATGTGGTTTTCTATGTTAGTACAGATGAACTGTTCTTTTGACTTCACCAGTAGCTCTAGAGGAGGCGGTTCTATCTGAGGGAGGTCGATGAGGTTGATTCGAGTTTCCGACCCAGCAAGAGACTTGAAAAATGCCTCTATAATTGGATTTGAGGTAGTTTTTATGCAGAGAATTGTGACCGAAACTCTGTCATCTTTGTCGATTAGGCGCTTCGATAATTCAATGTATGCGATTGTGTGGCTGATGGCCGGCGCTGGAATGAACACCAACTCGTACTTCTTCATTTTCCTGCTTTATTTCGATGAAGTTTTCTTCTCTCTCTCTTCTAGTACTTTTCCAAACTCTCTTTGTACTTTGTAATCTTGATGATACTTGATCTTGAGGTTACACAAGTGGAGTCCATATAGAAAAACGAAAGAGGGCAGAAAAGAAGAGGAGGGAGTCATTAATTAAGTAATAACAACCACCTACCACAATCCTTTAAAAAAAAAAAAAAAAAACAACAACCACATGCGTGAACTTTATCTGATTATTATGTTTTATTTCAAATTATGCACCCAAAAATTTGAACTTTTTGCAAATTGCACTCTAAACTTTAAATTCAATGGTAATCGAGGTCCAATAGCTGACGGCATTATAAAATTGACGGTTTAAGAGGCGACCTTAGCATGTAACATGGTTTGAAAAATAACAAGCTTTTACCTTTCATGTGAGAATCTAGTATACCAAACTGTCAATTTGATAACGCACGGTAGCTATTGGACCTCAATTATCATTGATATAAGTTATAAAGTTCAATTATTTCAAGTATCATACTGAGATTACTTTGGTCTGAATAAAGAACTCAGCATTGCTGTCTCTCAAATCTTGTTTCAAAGATTGCTGGTAATCAAGTAACTATCCAACCGAAACCACGAGTCCATATGAAAATAGCTTGTTTTTCACATTCAAAAACAGAAAAAAGGAAAAAAAAAAAAAAAAAAAAAGGAAAGAAAAAGAAGGAAACAGTTGATTCTCAATTATGAAAGCAATGATAAAACAAATTCATATACTGAAGCGGTTAAGCATCACAACCATACACTACTTCCATACTACGGTGTCTTTTATGAATTTCCCAACTGCAGCATACGAAGATCCACCTTCTGCAACAGCTTTCCAAGCCATCTCACTCATCTCTTTCACCTTCTTCCTCAGCTCATTCTCACCTTCCATAAGACGTCTAACTGCTGCTTCAATCTCGTCCGCCATCACAAGATCTCCACCATTCCTATAATCCAAACTCAATTCCACTGCTAAGCCAAATTCCCTTATCATACGAAACGCATTCATCTGTTGCTCTGCATAAATAGGCCAAGTTGCAATTGGCACTCCATACCACAGGCTCTCCAATATGGAGTTCCACCCACAATGCGAGACAAATCCTCCCACCGCGCTGTGAGCCAAGACCTCCACCTGCGGCACCCACCCGTCACATATCATCCCTTTCCCTCCAATCCTATCCAAGAATCCTCTGGGCAAGATTTCCTCGAGACTATTTGGTTGTGGCACTCTTATAGACCACAAGAATCTATGCCCGCTGCGTTCAAGCCCTGCTGCTATCTCTCTCAATAGTGAAACTCCGAAACTTCCCATGCTTCCAAAGCACAGAAACACCACTGATGAAGGTGGCTGCTCATCAAGCCATTTCATGATCCTGTCGCGCTGAACTTGATCCAAACTAGGGTGAGCTTGACCCTTGAGATCAAGCACCGGACCAACCATGTAGATTGGCGGCGTTTGCGCATCAATCAGCGAGTTCACAGCATGAGACTCCAATTCTGAAAATGCATTCACTACGATTCCCTTTGTCTCTCTAAACCTCTGAGCAAATTTTACATAAGCAATATAGCCACCATCCTTGTCAAACACAGGCGAAGGCAAAACGCTTACGGGAACAGGATTCACAAAACCCGGTAATATCACATCAGGATACGAGTCTTTGAACTCGGCGCTAATCTGCTGGTGGCGAGTCGGAAGGTAGAGCATGAGGCCTAGAAATCCAGAGTTAGAAGTTAAGAAGATATAAGAAGGGAGATCGAGTTCATTGGCCACATCCATCAGTGGCAGGCAGAAGAAATCAAGAACCACGCCGGAAACTTGAATTGAGTCCGAGTTAGAGCGACATGATACAACGTCTGTGAGTACATTTCTGACATGAGGAATAAGACTCTCTATGTAAACATACATGTAGCGTTCGGGCGATTTGAATAGCTCCGCAGGAGGTGAGTCTACCTGAGGGAGGTTGATGAGTGTGACTCGGGATTGGGAGCCCAGAAGAGATTTGGCGTATGCATCGGTGTAGGGAGCGAAGGGCAACTTCATGCAGAGAACTGTGACTGAGAGTTGATCATGGCGGTCGATCAGGCGCTTGGCAAATTCTAGGGTTGAGACGAGGTGGCCAATTCCAGGAGCTGGGATGAACACTAACTCTGACCTTTGCATTTCTGCCTCTTGATCGATGTTGCTTCTTTCTACAGTTCAAAGATGATATATTCTGCCAGCCTTTTGCTCTACCGCACACATACAAAATACTCTTTTTATCTTGACGGTCTAGATGACTGATGGTACTTGAAAAGAAAATGAGAGAATACTATCCTAGAAAAAGAAGAGATAATCAACTTACAGACAGTAAATTCATGACATGATTTTTATATATCACCTAATGCCTCGCCATATATTGCAGTAACTTTTTTTTTTCTTTTTTCTTTTTCCATTTCTTTAAGGCCATGGTGGGAGGTGCACCTAAAACGTGGAATTCCTTAAAAGTTTCTTTAAGCTTCCGCGGGGTCCCCACATTTGGTTGCCAGGTTTTTTTCTTTTTCAATTGAAAGATACCGCCTACCACATTGGTTGCGATAAGATCAAAGTCTTGGTTGCAACGCGTGGATTATCAGTTTAAAAAAAATAAAAAAGGTGAAATGGATTTATAATTGTCTGTGACCTTATATTATGCTCTGTAACTATAAACTGATTTTTAATTATTAGATTAATTTTTTAATAATATAATCTATGATCATCTATCTTAAAAATTTATAATATATGATATAAAATTATAATAATTATAGATCAAACTGTTAAAAATTAAATTTATAATCAAAACAATAATTTCTATTAGTATTATAAAATAGGAAGTTCTACAGTTGAAATTCCCTTTACAATTACATGAAGACTCGTGTCAATGTCCTCAGGAAAAGTAGTGATCCTTTTACCACTTGTGCTAGTATGAAAGGTAAGGTTTGCACGTACAGGAAAGCTCTACTCTCCGGCCAGACTTCAATAAAACTGAAGTTTTCCAATATTCTCCCAAATACTAAGCAGATTAGCCTTTTCTTCACTGCTGCAGATATGATTATTATTCCAAGCATCCACCTAAAAGAAAAATAAGACAGAAAAGTGGAAACATCGTGCTTTAATTAAACGAAAATGCATGTTATATCGCGAAACTATGCAGATCAGCACAACTGAAGCTCATTTCAATTGGAATAGAGCTGAGAAGAGAGCATCATTAAACTGAAAGCAGCGTTTCAGAAAACGCTCGTTTAATCTTCAAAAGCATTTCTAGTTTCTCAACCAGCAATGGGGAAGTACGGCAGAGAAGTTCTTACAGTTTTGGAACTAGTTAGGTTGGTTTGTTTCAAACTCACATATTAGAACTACTAATTATATTTATTAACGTCATACATCAGCATCGAAAGTTGAAGAAGAAGAGGAAGAAGAAGAAGAAGAAGAAGAAGAAGAAGAAAAGGTTAAAAGAGTACCACGCATTGTGAACGCAAATTACTATAGTGATCTGGGATTTGAAGTAAAATATATATATATATATATAGAGTAAATTCCATACACCCTTTTGACTGGATGCTAAATATTGTCACAATCAGGATTTGAAGAAAAGCAAATAATTAAGTAACAAGCAAGGTGTTCTTTGTATTATTTTCACACTATGTCGATTACCATAAGAACTATTGATGACATATTATCAGATTCCGCGTCATTGGTAGATGATCAGAGCATCTGAATATGGAAGGGGAAAAAAACACACAAGAATTAGGCTATTCAGCTCTAAATCCCTTATCTTAATTCTAAAGTATCCTATGAAATTGCTTAAATCATTTTCCAACAATGCTAAATACGAGCCTAATCAGAATTTAGTGGCACCAAATCCCAAACACAGGCGACGGCAAAACACTTGCAGGAACAAGATTCACAAAAGCCAGTAATATCATACCAGGATACGAGTCCTTGATCTCAGTGCTGATCTGCTCATGGCAAGTTAGAAGGTGGAGCATGAGGCCCAGAAATCCTAAGTAAGTGCTCCAGAACATATAAGGAGGTAGACCAAGTTCATTGGCCACATCCATCATCGGCAGGCAGAAGAAATCAAGAACCAAGCCAGCAACTTGACTCGAGTTTGAGTTAGAGCTAGATGATACAATGTCTGTGAGTACATTTCCATGAGGAATGAGACTCTCTATGTAAACATACATGTAGTGTATTGGTGACTTTAGTAGCTCCAAAGGAGGTGCATCTACCTGAGGGAGGTCAACGAGTGCAACTCAGGATTGTGAGCCCACAAGAGATTTGGTGTATGCATCGGCGTCACGTTCGAATGAAAACTTCATGCAGAGAACTGTGACTGAGAGTTGATCATGGCGGTGGATCAGGCACTCGGCATATTCAAGGGTTGAGACCAGGCGGCCAATTCCAGGAGCTGGGATGAACAACAACTCTGACCTTTTCATTTCTGACTCTTGATGGATGTTGCTCCTTCCTACAGTTCTTAGGTGATTTATTTTGCCAATCCAATATTCTCCTGCATAAAACCTGAAAAAGAAACTTAGAGAATCCTTCCCCCTTTTTTTTTTTAAGAAACAATAAAGTAATAGCCACGAAATTCATGTCATAATTTTATATTGTAACCAAATCCCTCGCCCGATATTGCGTAACCTTTTTCTTTTCTTCGTTTCTTCGAGGCCTTGTGGAAAACGCTACCATGTAAAGCAAGTAGATGGCAAGTATTACATATTTCTACTGGCTTCTGCAGCGTTCCCACATCTTGAAGGTACTGGCTACCAAGGTTGTATGTATTATTATTATTTTTTATTTTATGAATAAAATTGGCTCCCAAGTTTTTTATGCTAAGATTAAGATCAAAATCTTGGTAGAAACGCTTGGTTCTGTCAGTGAATGTACACAATTCTCGTGCAAGGCCTAGTGAAAAGTGGTGATCCTTTCTATAATGCAAAATTGAAACCAGCTCAGGATTATCTATTATTTTATCAAAAAAAATTTAAATTTGAAAAAAAAAAAAAAAAAGCCACAGTACTGCTTTACTATCCAACCAGACTTCAATGAAACTGGACATCCGATATAATTCCACTCACTAAGCAGCTTAGCCTCTTCTTCACTGCTGCAGATATGGTTATCATTCCAAGCATCCACCTAAAAGAAAAATAAGACAGCAAAGTGGAAACACATTGCTTTTAATCGAACGGGATACTAAAGGAACACCGACCTAATTGGATATCATGGTCCACCTACTGACTAGTGACTCCTATTTTTTTAATTTTTTTTAATCGAACTGAAGCTGGAAATAACGTTATATCCGAAAGGGGAACTCTTTCTTCAACTTCAGAATCCGAGAAAATATGTAGATATAATAGTCAATCAATCCCAGAAATTCAAGCTCGTATTCAGTTGCAACAAAATAGAGAAGAGAGGAAAAGGCCTACGTACAGTGAAACGTTATTATGGCTACAAAGATCGCTCATTTTACAAGTAAAGCAAGAAGATTCGCAGAGGAAAATCCAAAATTTCCCACCGGATCACCAAATTTGTTTGTGAGAAATTATCGCTACTTCAATCAGATTAAATTGCAGAAAACAGTTCATACAACGATTCGATACAATAAAGTTGGCAAGGACAAGAACAATTCCCAAACCCCCAGCCCCTCTTGCTTAACCCAGTTTTTGTCTTGTGACAAAATTTTATACTGTAGCACTCGATTACCTCAAAATTCAGAAATCAAACATGCGATCGGATTGAGTAACCTATCAGCGACGAGCGTGATTGTAATCGACGACCTCGGAATCGGCGAGCGCGAGGGAGTTCTGGACGATGGATCGTCCGATGGAGTTGATCCAATCCTCCTTCTCCTTCTCGGTGTCGGCGACGAAGTACATGGCTTCTCGAGAGGTACAGGAGAGCTCGAAAGCGCAGGGCTTGTGGACGACGTCCTCGGCGCCCTTGACTGTCTGGCAGGTACTCATGGTGATGACGCCGCGAGGAGTGGAGGCACGGCTGACGTTGGAGTCCTTAAACCAAAGGAGCTTCCCTTGCTTAAGGACGAACCAGCGGCGGCGCCAGGTCTTGATGTAGTCGCCTTGCTTGGTCAGCCACCCGGCGCGCTCCGGCTCCAACCAGAACTCGATGCCGCTGTAGTCCTCCGGGCTCGGGTCTTGGCCCGTCACCGCTCTCCATAGGCCCTCCATAGCCGCAGAAAGTCGAAGCTCTGGTCAGCTAAGCTGAATGATACAAAAACGGATTTTTTTCGTTGGGGATTTTGCTGTGAGAAGTTTTCTTTTTTTTCAGCGCTTCTGAGATAGACCTGCTCCTAAGGGCACGTTAGCGCAACGGAAGAAGAAGACTAGTAGGTGCAACGCAACGTGGCTATAAAATTCCACCGATAATATAGAGGCGGTTAAATAAATGTGTTATTTACATTTTATACTTTACATTTTGTTTTCAATTCAAAAAGTGTACCCTTATATTACATTTAATATATAAATATGTGTTTTTTTCTTTGTCGACACATCATTTTGATCACAAATGACTTTAAAAACATCAAAATTTCCTTTGAAAAACTAGTTAAACTTGAAATCAAACTTATCCAAATGTTATGATGTATTTTATTGTAGTGTTGTATTTATATTTATATTATATTTATATACAATATAATTATCATCTAAATATAAAACATTTAAATTACATCATAATTTAAATTCAATATAATTACTATTTATTATTATATTTTTTTTATTACTTTTATTAATTATATCACATAATCTTTTTTTAATTTATTTTTACTAATTACATCATATCCTCAATCACAAAATATATATTTTTATCTAAATATACATTGTATTTAAATACAATACAATACTTTTCATCTAAACATTATATTCAATATATTATATTTAAATTCAATCCTTATTCAAACCCAGCATTACTCATATATATTTAACAATACATAAAACTCTTCATTAACAGGGAAAAAAAAAATAAAAGAGGAACAATTTTTCCTACTGCAAACAGAACATAAAACACAACTTATTAAGAATATCAACTTAAAATCACAAAAAAAAAAAAGGAAAGAAATTTGTTTTTTGGGCAAATTTGTCCAACTAACCCTTTTTTTCCTTACAAAGCTTTTAACTTAAGGAAAAGCAAAGACTTCACACCAAAGTTTTTGGACGACTCCACACTCATGTCTTGGGTCAACGGTGATCCAAGCTCTACATCAGATACAAATTATCATCGGTGGAGACGGAAAAATGATGCCTGAGTGAGAAAGAGGGAGAAGGCCAAGAGTTCTTGCATTTGCATTTGGGTGTCAACTCCAAAACATTGCATTTGGGTGTTTTATTATAGTTTATTTTCATTCCATTGTTTGGTTACAAGGATAGCATGAATGAACATTATACATAGAATATAATAGTAAATAACCCTAAATAAATAAATAAAATGAAAAATCTACAAATAAAAAGGCATCTATTTGTTTATTTCTTTATTAATGAAGTGCATAAAAGAATATTTGAAATGCCAAACAATGTTTTTTTTTATATATTGAGAGTATGTTATTCAAGCTTAATATTTATTAATAAAATTAGATGTAAAAATACCACATCGTATTATTATTATTAATAAAAAGTACATTCCAATATCATTCTTATTTATTTATTGTTTTCTATTAATAAATAATGCTCAATTTCATAGGTTAAATGGTGCACCCATCAATTCATTCACGCAACTTTCAACACAAAAAATAAAAAATAATTCCGCAACTTACCTTTTTTCAATTACTGTGTCAAGTGCAATAATCGAATATGTCCATTAATAAAACTCATCTTTTTAACTGTAAAGGTTTCTCTTTTTTTTTTCATTTCCCCCTCAAAGAATCTAGTAAAGGCCTAAGCAAGTTCTCGGTAAGGTTTCTGATCAACAAAAGAAAACAAAAAGGCCCTTGGTAGGGTTCCCATAGAAAGGTCATCTTTTGTTAATGGAAGACTTTTGAATGGAAATTAAAGATGCAAAGGCGATATCTTGTAGTGCCCTTGCGTATAAATAAATAACTCATTCAGTAGTTTTTGTTACGGAATCGTCAGCATCTGTGAGAGCTTTTTCGTTTTTACATTTTTCTTTCTTTTTCTTTTTTCGAGGGGAATCCGTGAGACTGTTTTAACATCTTAAGTGCACTTTCTTAGGCTGAAGGGGGTTGGCTTTTGAGCTTTTTTGCGATTTTGGCAACATATTTGCCCTGGTGAAAAGCCTGTTCGAGTTCGAGCTCTGTAGGCTGACGAGATCCGTCTGCAGCATATGTCCCAGCACCATAAGCAGAGCCACCCTTCACCTCCTTCATCTCAAACATGCCACTTCCAAGGGTGTATCCAAGGGGGACAAATATCATACCATGATGCGCCAACTGTGTTACTGCTGTTAAACTGCCAACAAACATATACAATAATCAGGTTAAATATACATGCAATCAAATTACTTCGTCATAAAAGAGCATTGTGAGTGTGTGGAAGTGGCTAAGCTCAGGTGACAATACATATCAAGTACTTTCTCTTCCCAATCTTTGGCTGTTAGCACTCACCGACATTCAGCAACGAGCTAATTGCAAGAGATTCATCAGGTTGAACAAATAAGAAGGCTTACTCTAGGCAAATGGTAAGAATTAAAGTGGCATCCACTAGATTTCCATACAAGTGAATGACTATGATTGAAATTCAAGGCTATACCTGCATTCGCATAAACAACTATGGCAACCGAAAGGTTTAAAAGAAGGGGAAACTCACGCAGTAAGCTCTTGACCACCCCCATGAAATCCAGTACTCCAGAATATCCCAGCAGGTTTGCCGGCAAGTGCTTGTGTTCCCCATAGTTCGTGAGTGGCATCAAAGAAGGCCTTGCATTGAGCAGCCATTACTCCAAAACGAGAAGGAAACCCGAACAAAAAACCATCAGCCTCGGAGAGTTGTTCTGGCCTGATCTCTGGCACATCTGTTGGCTTAGGAGGGGCCTTCATTTTTTGCAGTATCACATCGGGAAGTGTTTCCGGTACCTGCTCCATTCTAACCAAGTCAAACAAAACTTCAATTCCTGATGAGCACCCTACACTGCTTCTAATTTTCTTATCATCACCCAGAATTACCTGCCAAAGCGTTGCTTCAACACCTTGAACTTCATTAGCTCCTCGCTGAATCTCTCGTGCCATAGTCTCTACATGTCCATACAAGGAGTAAAACCTGGAAAAATAATTTGATATCCAAACCATAGGGAATGAGATAGTGCACGACTTGTAAATTAGCAGGAAAAGAAGAAATCGATTAGCCAATTAGCTTCAGATTATGTGTTGCTTAGCAAAACAAAACTTTGTATAATAAAGCACTATCAAACAGCCCAACCCAGGTGAGTCGGGCTGTGAAATATAGGCGGATGACCCTATTGGTTCCCGACCATTGTTTTGTTTTAACATTTTGGCACATGATCATGCCTATGTATGTGCTAAGAAGACACATAAGAGAGAGAAGGGAGGGTAGAAGGAAAAAAGAGATGCTTACACAATAAAGATTTTCGTGGTAGACATAGCTGTACTCTCGGGTGGGAGATTGCTCTTAATTTTCCACTACTTTAAAAGCGTGCATATCAATACAGTCGATCACCTGATTGATTGGTGTAACTTGTGAGAAAAAATTTAACGAGAAACTAAAAATTGAGAAAAGTTATACGCGCAGCTCCAGAACCAAGAAGGTAAGAACAGTATTAGTTCTCTGTTTATGCAAACAACCAGGCAAACACTCATAACTGATAGCCAAAACTCCAAAGCGAAATGATCTTCAAACATAGCAAAAAAGTCCAAGCTTATTTCGAAAATGCACATTTTTATATACAAAATGGACCAAAATCCTGATTCAAGAACACCGGGGTCATTGGCTATAACCAGATAGTTACTAAACGTGGCAACACTAAGGTTATAAGAGAACAGTTAGTACTTGCTATTGTTTTCATCATCAAATGAGTTTAAATATGTACTCCCAAGTAGCGTGCAAACACTGATCTCAAGCACTTCTAGAGAAATAAAATTAGTAGACACATACCTAGAGATATAAAGCATATTTTTCACAGCATTGCTAAATGAAATGAATCTAAACAAGTAGCCCAATGACAATAACAAAACACATTTTGCATTATAGACATGTTGAAGTACTTCAAATTAACAAACACTTTAAAAACAAATTTCAAAGGGACTGAACTGAAATAAGAGTAAATACAAAGGCAACTGCCAACACTTAAATTGGAAAAGAAAGATCCCCAAAAACATAAAGGATGTAGTGAGTCAAATACACATTTATAGTAGTCAGAGAAACAACCGAAATAAATAGATTCATACCAAGGTCACAAATCACAACACTACTTCCGAAGAGATTCGAAAGAGAAAATAAATGGATAAGTAAAGGTCAGACCAAAGAAATTTCATCTCAAGAAAATAAGTAGAATAACAAGGACTCAACATACAACGCAGACCTGCTTCTGATATTAGAACTATATAAAACATATATACTAAAAAAAAATGCACAATTGACATTGGAAGCCAAGCAAATTTTTAAGAAACCAATAATTTTCAGACTTCAGCAACAATCTACCTAGAAAACATATTGATTATGCAAATTAAAGTGAAATTGAAAGAAAGATCCCGTGAATTACATTGATATGATGTCAAACATTATTTAATCAATCGCCAAGCATGGCTCTAGTTAAGGTAGCAAGACAAGAAAAGAAGCAAGAGCCATGCTTGGCTCTACCTTGAGGTAAACGTCAAAAGGAGTGTGAGAAATGAGTTGGGGTTTGGCCTCCCTGTTAAAGCTTGAGAAAAGGGGAAAGATGGGAGAGTATGCGGCAGGGGACAAAAGAAAATTAGAAGGAAGAGAGGTGGGAAGAAGGAAACGAAAAATAAAATTAAAATCAAGAATAATGAGCTAGGATTTACATTTTGGTTCAACTAGGAATAGCACCTTTAAGTAAGACTGTGTTAAAAATAAAGTAAAATGATTAAAATTTATTAATAGAAAAAGAAAAATCCACTAGCAACTGAATTGATGGTAAATTAAACATGTAAAATATATATATATATACAGGTCGTTACAACATACATACAACAACATCAAAACATGTTGGATTGCTCCTTAATGGCTCTTCTTTATTAACCCTTTGTTCTCCACTATGTAAGAGGTGAAGAAAAAAAAAACAAACAAACAAAACAAAAGACAAGAACAAAAACAAAAACAAAAACAAAAACTCAGAAATATATGCACCGTTAAATTCCAGATGAGTGTGCCCAGAACAAATTCCTCAACAACGATATGAAAACCAAAACATCAGAATTCAAAACAAATTAGCCTCAGTCTATCAAAATTACCAACCAAAAACTAAGAAATTAGTATCGACGATTAGAAGAAAACCATAAAATAATCACTCAGCAGGAGAACGAATTTGGTTTAAGGTGTGAAAATACTTACTTTTAAGAGCCACGAATAACAACCATGAGACATTTCACCTTTGAGACGCAGAGAATTCCGACAATAGCAAACTTGGAAGTCAAGGAAAACTAGCATTATAAAAAAGAAAAAAGAAAAAAGAAAAAAGAAAAAAACCTCGATAAGGATTGTGTCCTACCCTTGGATAAATTAAGGATTCCTTTTTGTCAACTCATTATATTTATACTGAATTTGAATATAATATATTAAGGAGACGTTTGATAAACGCATTATATTTTGATTATATTTGAATGAAATTTGTTTTTTAAATGTTGTATTTGGATGAAAAGAATTTGTTTTGTGTTTAAATAAAATGTATGTTTGGATGAAAAGTATTTTAGAGTTGAAAAGTTGATGTAAATGGTAAAAGTAGAGATAAATAGTGGAGTTGAAAAGTTGATGTAATTATTTTAAAAATATTTTGAATAGTAATTGTTTTCGTAGCATTATTGCAAAATTTGTGTTTGGTGTAAAATTATATTGCATTTGAGCAAAATTAAAATGTAATTTTTTTACCAAACACACCATAAATATAATTTATATTTAAAAAAATATTAATATTATATTTAAATATAATATATATTTAGATAAAAAGTACTTGAATTATATTTTAATAATAAATATATGATGTGATGGAAAAAAAGAAAAAGAAAGAAAATATATAATGTAATTAATAAAGATAATAAAAAAATGAAATAATAAATATTGATTATATTGGATTTAAAATATGATGTGATTGATATTTGAATTAAATGTTTTTATATTTAAGTAAAAATTATATTATATTTAATAAATATAATATAATTTAAATATGTGTGCCAAACGTGTGTTACGAGGAAAGACGGTGGAGGAAAAAAAAATTGTTAAAATGACAATTTCAGAAATTAAAATTAACAAGATAACTTTTTTATTATTATTTTATGAGGCCAAGCATCAAGTTTTGGAGATCACAATTACGGTCACGGGGTTCGGTGTGATACAATCACGTGGCAATATCTTAACAGCCTACAATTTCTTTCAATTGTGATTTCAAAAAATATTAAAATAAATCCATCATGATGGGATCCATTTTTTGTTATATGATTATGTTGTCTAAAAATGTTTGGATATCAATGTTCTCAACGTTGCTCAAACTATTGGCGGAGTGTGCCCCGTACTTTTTTCCTTCTTCAAAAGTGAGTGAAAATAATGTAATTGAAAATAATGAAATTAACATTTTTTTTTTTTGTGAGAAATGAAGTTAGTATTTTGGTACTTATAGTTGTCGGTTGTATATATATATTTTTTAAGGCAAATGATGGGTTTGGTTTCAAGGTAAAATTGAAAACTATAACGATGTTTTGATATTATTTTTGAAATATTTTTATATTTTTGAAAATATTAAAAATAATAATGTTTTGAGATTTGTTAGAAATTATATTTAGAATTGTGTTCGGTATTGCTTTTTGAGTGAATTTTAAAAACAACAAAAAATAAAAATTATTACTCATAAATTGAAAAAAAAAAAAAAGAAACCATCAAATGGTCTACTTATCGCCCCCAACCTTCATCTCCGACACTGATAGTTTGCCTCTCCATCGGGTCGTGTTTGGAACTTTGATAGCGTTTAGAACATTGATATCCAAACATTTTCAGCTTCATGCCAACCATGAGTACTTTTTTTTTTTTTTTTGAGTAAGATAATTATGAGTACATTAGATATCGAGCGATGGATCTCTCAACTTCTTTACATTCTATAAAGATGTTTTTAATTTAAGTTTTGCTTTTTAACAAAAACAAAAGGAGACTTTTATGGTAAATCTAGTTTTTTTCCATGAATGGGATAAAAATAATCAGCCAATCGACTGCAATTTAATATTTATGATCTATCGTTTCCACTTTCTAGTAATACATCACATCAAAACAAATTATTTCACCGTTTCAGAAAAAGGAAAAAAAAAAAACTCACTTTTATTTTCCTCTCGTTAACTAAACTTCATAAAAAGCAAACATATTTATCCAGGAAAAAAATATTGAAATGAAGAAAGGGGAAAAAAAAAAAACAAATTACAGCAATAATAATAATCTGGTTTCTATTTGTTTCAATAATTCCCGATATTTCATATGATTTTATTTTTGGATGAATAAAATAATTCGTAACTTTTACCTCACTTTTTGAGGACTAAAGAGAGACTAGAGAGTTGATCCTAAAGTTCATGATTGGAAACTAGTTAGGAAATGGTGGAGATAAAATGGCAGACTTGGACCATTTCTTATCGTGCCTGGTCATTGAGCAATTGCCATATCGCGGCTACTGAACTGACACCGAATGCTCCATAGATCATTTTTCTATTCTTATTATTATTTTTTTCCTCGTGCTCAACCTATTTAATCTATTTAACGTTAGGCGAACAAAAAGAAAACTAGTCTATACTTTAATTAATTATATTCAAAAGTCAAAATAAAGAAAAACTAGTTTATCCAAAATACCTCATGATATCTTCCATTTTTATACACCCGTGATCCTCTCCATATATAGTCAACGTATAACTTTGATTGTATTTCTAATAAAAAAGAAGATGAAAAGTGAGGACAATCAACACATGATGCAAGTATACTGACATAAATTTTCATAACAAAACATGCAACACAACAACAATACGTGATTACGAATTTTATATTTTATTAAAAAACGACATATTTCTCACATCCATATATATCACATACTTTCGCATTATTCTACAAGCCAATAAGTGTGCTAATGTTATGACGCGCAACTGGAACACAAACAAGCTCATGAAGCCTTGGAACAGTCAGCCCTACACCCTCTTCCATATTTAGAACCGGGCCATCGCCGTCGCCGTCGCCGTCGCCGTCGCCGAGTGAACCAACCACCTTTAGATCAAAACACTGAATTATGGAAGCTACAACTAGGGGTAAAATCTGTAAGGAAGAGTTCAAACCAGGGCACATCCTCCTCCCGGCCCCAAATGGCAAAAGTTCGAAGTGCTGTCCCTTAACATCTATGCCACTATTTGATCCTTCACCATGGGCCTTTAAGAACCTCTCGGGCCTAAAGTCCAATGGGCTTTCCCAATGGTTGGGATCTCTTCCAAGTGTCCAAGCGTTGACAATCAGCATGGCATCAACTGGAATTACGTATTCTCCCACTTTGCATTCTTTGACGCATTTTCTTGTCACCAAAGGCGCGGGCGGGTGCAGCCTAAATGCTTCTTTTACGACGGCTTGGAGGTAGGGAAGATTTGGGACGTCTGATTCGCTGACTAACAGAGTTTTTCCGACGACTCGGTCTATCTCCTCGCGTGCTTTCTCGAGCACCGTTGGATTGTTGATGAGCTCCGATAACGTCCATTCTATTGAAGTAGCTGTTGTATCGGTGCCGGCTGTGAATATTTCCTGGTCAAAAGAGATTATTTAAGAGAAAAAATTTTGTTGAAATATTCAAACTACTTGACCGGATAATTGATGGAGGAAAAAACAAAGGTTTGTCTGTATCATGACAAATTAAATAATTAATTATTAATTAGCAGTTCACGGACATAAATATTAGCATGCATCTAGTACATGAGTTAAAGTTGTTTATCTTTTTAAAAATTAATTAAAGTTTTTGTTTACGTCTTAAAAAGAATAAAAATGATTTGATTCTTTTAGATTGGAGTTGTTGTTTCAGACACCCGATTAGTCTACGTACAGGGTATTAATATAAGAGATTAGCTTTTATCATGTGATGATGAAGAGTGACTGCACATCATTATTCTTCAATTAATTTGACCAGTTATTTAATACGTTCTAGTAAACTTCGAAAGTTGGTTTTGATAATGACTTTGGTTTTTAAGAAGAAAGAAAAAACACAAAATAACAAGGTAAAAAAAAAAAAGGAAGGCGAAGTATATCGATTAGTGATTGAAGAACTCACCATAATCAAGCCTTTAATGTGAAGTCTAGTGAACTGAACGTTATCATCTTTCGGATCCTCCGTATGATCAAGCAAAATGTCCAGAAAATCTTTATCTCTAACGCCCCCCTTGCGGTTTCTCCTAAGCTCTTCGCGTTCTTGAAGAACCGTCTCGATCAACCTGTCATACCTCCTGGAAATCTCATCAATCCGCTTCCCAAACCCCTGCAAATCCAGCCTCTTCAGAAACCAAACGAAGTCCGACAAGTTGAACTCTCCGAAAATCCTCGTCACATCTCGCACCGCCGTTCTCGCCTCCTCCACTCGACCTTCATCCATGCCGTGAGTAGCAGCAGCACTATCACCCCCGAGCATCATATGCAAGATCACAGCGTACGACATCTTCCGCAGTTCCGCGGAGAGATTGGCGGCCTCGCCTTGCTTGGACTTCTCTGTGAGAAGTCGCAGGAAGCGGCTGAGCTCGCGGGAGCGGAGCGGGGCGAAGCCGCTTATAGGGCGGCTGCCGAGGAGGTCGTTGGTGGTGAGCCTGCGGAGGAACTTCCAGTAGGCGTCGTAGGGGGAGGAGACCATGGCGGTGCCATAGGTGAGGCGGCTTACTGCGATTAGCTCGGGGCGGGACGTGAAGGAGAGCTCGTTGGTCTTGAGTAGCTCCCTGGCAAGGTCCGGCGAGGAGGCCACGATGCAAGGGACGGAGCCGAGGTGGAGGGTAAACAAGGGGCCTAATCGGAGGGAGAGGTCGTGGAAGGAGCGGTGGAGGAGCGGGCCAAGGAGGTGGAAGTGCCCAACGATCGGCATGCCGATGGGGCTTGGAGGTAGGCGGCGGCGGCTGCGGCCATGACGGTGGAAGATAGGAATTAGGACAGCAAGGGCCAAGAGAAGTAAGAGAAGTTGCGTTGGGAGTTCAAGTGCTATCATTTTGGCTCTGGATAGCACTACATGAGAACAAAACGCTATAAGAGTATCTAAAAAAAATTTTTTTTTTTTTTTTTTTTTTAAGTCAATAAGATGATATAGTAAAAAGGTGATGTGTGCTTAGTTTTCGTGATCTTATTGGCTTCAATGGTTCCGTATTTAAAAGCGGAATGCACCTGAGTTGAATTGAAATTTCTCCCATTATCTAAACTTATCTATATAACAGAAATATATTATTTAACAGATTTGAATTTGATGTACCAAGTCATCCTCTTACATTATACACCCGCTTTGACTATATTACTTTACATAATTCTCTCTTTTTTAGTGCTTCTGTATTAAGTTTTTAGTCAAAATCACCCTGATACACAATATCACATATCTTGTGTTAATGAAGTTTGAATAATATCATTTTTAATATTTTATTAAAAGTATTTTGTGAATTCAAATTAATTTAGGAAAGTCAAAGGTCGTTATTCTTCGCTTCCAGAATCGAAGACTATAAATTATCCTTAAAGTTTTAAGACTATTAATTATCCTAAAAATTAGAAGTTGACAAAGAGAGACAGAGAATAGTGGGGGGGGGGTGGGGGGGTTGGGGTTTGGGGGTGTGGGTTGGTGGGGAGGTGTTGTGGGCGGGGCGGGCAGTGAGAGTAAAGTGGTAGAGGCTAGTGATTATTCATGTCGCCGGCCGATTTAAAAAACACACAGCCTTAGAAAGTTGGAGAGAAGGGGCTAGTGATTATACACGTCGCGGTCTGTTTGCTTTAAATCTTTACCTAAAGAGTCACATCGTCTGATTTACTAAGTGAGGCTGATGCCACTGAAAAAGTAGACCTCTTCAGATCAAAGTTATTGATCGTAGATCTCGTCTTCCCAATGTTGAGGGGCCTCACCTTAATGGAATGGAGGTTGGTTTTTTCTTTTTATTTTTTTTGGTTATTTATTGTATTAATTATTATATTTATAATAAGGACGGTGTTTTTCTTATCTAATTCTTTCTTCGTGTATTTTTTGTATTTAATGTCGTCATATATATATTATGATAGTGTCTTTAATTTGTGTTAGTTGTAATTTCAAATAATAGAAGTGGTTTTATCACTTTTCGATATTATTTTTGTTCCATCAAATTCATATTTTAGCAGTTTTTTGTGTTCCACTAAATTGTTACCTATGCAGAGGTTTTGGTAGCCTTAGTTTTACATGTTTTTGTCTCTCAATCATTCGAATTCTATTGATTGTAGAGACTTTATTATAAAGAGCTTTTGTATATTCGATATAATTGGTGTGTCGAAGAATTATTTTAAGACTGAATCTCGATATAGTTTTTTTTCCTGAATTTCATCAAATTTTATTGATAAAACCTGTCTCAAATGGGAATTTAATCTAATGTATTGTGTGATCATTTGTATTGATGTTTGTATCAATATATAGATATATATATTTTATTTTTTTTGTTTAAAAATACAATCCTCCATTCCAAAAAGGAATCAAAGACTATTCTAGATACAAGGCTTGGTCAATTTTAACATCTACTAGTCTTTTTTTTTTTTTTTTCCAACTTTAAGGGTAAGAGGATTTAAATTTTAAATGGAGACTAATATGCGTGCAATCACTTTTAAAAATTCTTCTTCTTATTATAATAAATTTAGATTCTTATTATTAGATGTGTCTGATTTATTATTATATTTTTCATAAATTAAAAGTAACTAATAAAATTATCTATTATTTAACATCTTATATTTTTAATATTGATGATAAACTTGTTTAGTCAAGAGACTTATCTCAATCTATAGAACCTGTTATTGTACTCTATTTACAAGAACGTATTCTAATTTTCTCCAAAATAAAAAAATATTTGGTAATGATATAATCTTTACGCAATGATATTTAAAATATACTATTTATTTTAAATATTTTGATACCTACTATTTACTTCTTCACGTTGGGGGTGGCTTAAGAACTTGCGCAGAAACGCGAAAGCACCAAAAGAATGCAAAAATAATAAAGAAAAGGAAAAACAAAGACTGAAAAATGAAAAAGTGTAAAAACGTCCACTCATAATGGGACTTCTTTTTTTTTTAAGAAACATAATGGTACATGATTAAGGTGGAGTTTGGGGGAGGTTTTGGAGATGTGGTTTTGGGGTTTGGAAAAAAGTTGGTTTTGGAGAATATGTTTGGGGGAAAAAACTGTTTGGGGTGAAAAAATTAAAAATTGTAAAAAATTTTTTAGAAAAAAAATATCAATATGGATCTTGTTTTGTTCCTCTCGAAATTCTATGCAATTTAAAAAAAATCATCTCATTTAGACTTGTATACACAAAGTTATGAATTTTTAAAATTTTAAATGTACTGTAGCGTTTTGGAGATATAAATAATAAAAAGTGATAAAATTTTAGAAAAAATGTAAAATTTTTAGTCTAGAGACCCTACCCCAAACGGGGCCTAAACATAATTTGAGAAAGTTTAAAAAAAAAAAAAACACAATTTGAGAAAGAAATTATTGAGAATAAATCAGCAAGTGCAAAGTGTCATTACAACTTGAGTAATTCATGAAATTATACTCTGCCGACCAATGATGATAATATTTCCTCTTATATTAAAAGGAGAGAAAAGGTTATAAATGCTAGTTCGCATATGAATTGAAATTTATATAATATAAATTAAAATTAATTAGAATAATAAAAATTAAAAATATAATTAAAAAAATACCATAATAATCTATAAATTAAACAAACTCTAAATATATGCTTGACCAATCATTTTAGGCGTTAGAAATATTAGGATAAAACCATTGTAAACATCCACACCCTTAAATATCCTGATACTTCTGAGACGACCATTAAACCAGAGCTTATGTATTTCAACCCGACAAACATAAAGGCCAATGCTTCCGTCAAAAGTCTTACGCATCAAACATTCAAAATAATATATATTGTGAAAAAAAAATTATGGAATGGTTACTTCGGTGTTTGTTTTATCTTAAAGTACAGTTTGCAAATTTGTTGAGATATATATCTCAAGTTTTGAACTATTCATCAAAAATACCAACGGAAATAAATTACGTTTTAATTACATTTAAATATAATTTATTTTTTTAAGTGTTATATTTGATTGAAAAGTATTTATTTTGTATTTAAATAAAATATGTGTTTGGATGAAAGTATTTTAGAGTTAAAAAATTGATGTGATTGGTAAAAATAAAGATAAAAAGTTGAGTTAAAAAGTTGATATGATTATTTTAAAAAAATTTTAAATAGTAATTGTTTTCGTAACATTATTGAAAAAGATTATATTTAAATGCAAAACTTTACGTTTGATATAAAATTACATTGTGTTTGAATATTATTAAAATATAAAATTTTTGCCAAACGCCCCCAAGTTAAGAGATTTTTATGTAGCGCTTGGATTCAATATTAATTTTACATTATATTTAGATATAATATAATTTTCATTTAAATATAAAAATATTATATTTAAATATTAATTATATTATAATCTAAATTCAATATAATTATAATTTATCATTCTATTATTTTTATTACTTTTTCTAATTACATTAATATTCTTTTTTTTTTTCTTTGCCTTTTGTCTATCTTCTTTTATTAATCAAATTACAATTTCAAATTTAAGTCTAATTGAATTATTTTTTATTCAAATAAATATTGTATTTGAATACAATATAAATACTTTTTATCTAAACGCATATTGTAATGTGTTAATCATATTACAATTTAAATCCAATACAATCACTTTTATCATTTTATTTTTTCTATTACTTTTACTAATCACATCAATACTCTCTTTCTTTTTCTTTTCTCTATCTTCTTTTATCAATCACATTATAATTTTAAATTTAAATATAATTCAAATACTTTTTATTTAAATAAATATTATATTTAAATATAATATACATATTTTTTATCTAAATGTATATTACATTTAATTATAATACTAACGTAATACTTTATTCAAACAAACTCTTGCTTCTGTTGAACCAACACATGTCTTGACCGTAAGATATCGTTCACAGTTGACCTATGGTACTCCAACAAAAAATAATAATAATAATAATAACAAAAAAGTATAATTGACTTCTAGGGTTCCAAGCGCCAAAAAAAAAAAAAAAAAGACTTATGGTATAAACAATTTATCAGTATCGTATGATTATGATTAATTACATTTATAAAAAAACGTATATTTGTGAAACGTATAATATTACATTTTAACGGGCATAAATATACAATATTATGTAAATTTAAGACCATTTATAATATATTTGTGCATACTAATATTATTACATCATTTGTTTACCATATAAAAGTATATGAAATTATATTTATCATAGAAGTATATAGAAAATAACATTATATTTATTATAAATATAAAAGAATATGAAAAATAATATTATCTTACTTTATATTTTAATTTATAATACTATCCTATGCTATTTTTACTTTTTATCGTCAATATTATATTTTAAAACTTATAAAAGTAAACTTTTTATATTTAAATAATTCAAAAATGAAAATATTGTAATTTATGAAAATTAAATACAACAACTAATAAGAATTGTGTTAAATTTGATGTTGGTTATATCTTATTCTAAATTTGTTATAAAGTTTAGTATATAACAAATTTTACATTAAATATAACATAGAGTTTTTTTTAAATCAAATATCAAAATGTACCATTGACATGATATTAGTATTATATTGAAGACACTCTAACGTTAACGAAGACGAGAGTCTAAATCTCAGTATTTGAGTGTAAAATTACGTTGGGAAAAAACACTCGGGGATGCATGAGAAATACAAAAGCTAAGATATCTCATTTGATTTTATACATTCTGTATTTAAATGTATGCAAGAGGTTAGAGAAATATATCTAAATTGCAAATTGGGCTTCTTTTTTTTTTTTTTTTTTGGGAGAATAAGAATACAAACTGGCATTGCTCTTCAAGTGAAATAAGTTTTTTTTTTTTTTTTCCTTCGAGAAATGAAGACGAAATGAATGCAAAATGTTTAAAGCGTTTAGTCTTTTGAAAAGGGTCCGGATATATATTTGTATAATTGTACACAATATTGACGAGTCCAAAATAATGCTTTTTGATTATTGTTTAGTTTTGAATAGTCGTTTATGATATGATATAATGTAGAAATAAACAGAGGATCTCGTAGATGAAGACATTATCTCTCTAAATTCTATTGAACTTAATTCGGAGGAGGAACAACTAATATTAAAGATATAGATATGAAGTTTGAATGTTCTATATATATATATATATAATTTTTGTTTTTGTTTTTGTTTTTTTATGAATTGAATGTTCTCTATATCGGAGGTAATACTATATTTTCATAAGAAAATTAAACACTTTAATAACAAAGAACACATAAATTCCGCATGAATGATTATGTGCAATGAGGCAGATAAATATCCCTAACTTTCAAATTGGAGTTGTTCTGCAAGTGAAATATTTTTATTTTTATTTTTTTGCCCTAGGAAGCTCACGAATGAATGACAGAAGAGTAAATTTCTAAGCATAATATATTATCCTACTTTATACTACTAATGTTATTTTAACATTTTATCATCATTGTTAAGCTTTAAAACTTGTAAAAATAAATTTTTAGTATTTAAATAATTTAAAAATGAAACTATTTCAATGATTAATACGCAAGAATCAAGTTAAAAATCCTAAAAAAGGTTGAGAGAAAAGCAATGGTAATGGGTTAGATTTACATGGCTAAATTTTCTGGGACTTTCTGCCGATAGTAACCATCTAGAACAACTATTTTGATTTCACATTGACATTTTGTTTTATAGAATTCTTAATTGCGATATTTGATAACTATTTATAAATGTTTTCATTATGCTATGAAATTTTGAAGTTGAACTAGTCTCTTGAAGATGAAGAGAATATGCTAGCCTTAAAAATAGTTTTTTATTTTTTATTTTTTTGTCAGCTACTGAATTTTTGTCGAATTCTTGCTACAGGCCCGAAAAATACATTTATATAGCCTTGAATACAAAGATTTTGTTCAAAGCGTGGTAGGTTATGAAGGAGTCTAATACCACTTAAAATATACATTTGCAAGACCAAGAAATAGGACAGTACACCACTCAAAAAAATAAAAAATGTCAGAGAGAAAAGAAGTCTTGAACACCCATCTCATGAAAAAAAAAATTGAAGCCGTGCAAGTTACAACTACTACATCCCCTAACCTCCTTACCTAAGCACGTCTTCTAACGTTTCTATGTCGTCCCAACGCCCAAACAATATATCTTTCTTTCCCTTCAGAGGCTTTTACTGTCCGCACACAAAGCTTTGTTCCTCAACTAAAATGGAGGTACTAGTGAGAAAAACAACAGATCCACAGGATAATGGATCTTGTTCATTATTTGTCAACAAATGAAGACTCTGCAAGATCAATTGCACGGGCAAGAGCGGCAGCTTTGTTCTCGCATTCTCTCTGCTCGTCCGAGGGATCACTGTCGGCCACAATTCCAGCTCCAGCTTGAAGGTGGGCAACCCATTCTCGACGTTTGCTTACGTCCTTGTATGAAAACATTGTGTCATAACGGGTGCTAGTTGGGAAAACAATGGTTCTCAGAGCAAGGGCAATGTCCATGTCCCCGTTAAACGAAATGCCTCCAAACCCACCACTGTAAGCCCCACGTCTTGTCACTTCTAGCTCATCAATTAGTTCCATGGCTTTTACCTGCAAGACAACAAATTTTATGCCAAGGTATTTGCTCCAATGTTTCAAAACAAAATAGAGTGATAAAAGCAGCAAAACACCAGACTTTAATTAATTAATTAAACTTAAAAAAAAAATTTTTTTTTCTTCTTATCTCACGGGCATAACTTGCTAGTTGATACCTGTTAAGAAATTCATCAATGCTCATAGGAGCTACCAAATTATGCAGGAAAAATTAGAAATATCTTTTTGGAAGTTCCAAAGAAAAGTCTCGTGTTTTTTTATCATTATCTTTTATGACTAGTAAGATTTTCCATGGATACCTTTGGTGCTCCACTGACTGTCCCGACAGGCAATGCCGCACGCAAAGCATCCCAGCTTGTTAAATCATCTAGTAACACCCCAGTGACCTGCATGATGAGATGAAATAAACCACGAAAGTTATCTAGTTGATAAGAGTATGATCTAGAGCCATTAAAATAGCAAAACAAGCACGTTATTGACAGGGGCAGCTTTAGCATCAAAGCAATTTAGTGTGCAGTTTTTGCAAGCTAATTTAAGATACCCAAACAACAAATGTAGACATCCTTGTTTGTTGCAACTTCTGAAGCCGATCTAAAAATTTAGGCACTTACCGTTGAACTAATATGCATAACATGGGAATACCGCTCAATGTTCATGAGTTTTTCAACCTTGACAGAGCCAGGCTTGGAGACCTGCAAGAAAAGCCGAGTTTGGTTACATCTACAGATTGAACAGAAGGTATGCACTTTGTCAATTATTTCTTAGATAGAAATGACTTATGAAGAAGCAAAAAAGATCAGAGGACAACTCCCATGACTGCTGCATACATTTTCATTTACACTCTAATGGGAGGTTTGCATAAAAATGCATGCACATTGATTAACCAGTAAAAGCAGGATGCTAGAAGGTCATATCTCATTGTGGGATCCAACAACATGCCGAATACTTTGTATAAAAGAACATCACCGCTAAGTTTTAACTTGATCAACAAAAATCAGCACCGTCCAAAGAATATAATTCCAAAAAAAAAAAAAAAAAAAAGAGGAATATAACCTTCCCAACATCATTCCTCCCCAAGTCTACCAGCATGATGTGCTCTGCACGTTGCTTTTTGTCATCTAAAAGCTGCTTTTCCAACATTAAATCTTCTTTAGGTGTCTTGCCTCTTCTAATTGTACCAGCAAGGGGCCGATTAGTGACCTTTCCCTGTTAGCCAACGTAAGAAAATAATTCTACACTATTAAAGATAATACTACTAAAAAAAAAAGTCACAAGCATCTTGCAACAACCTTGTCCCCCCTTTTTCTTGTTCCCTTCCATGTTTTTTCAATAATATCATGAATATCATGCTACGCAAATTAAAATGTCATATTAATTAAAATTTTATACCACGTTGATTAAAAGACCATAATAGTTTAAATATTTTCATTGACATGGCATGGTATTATTGGGGAACATGAAAAGGGGCAGAAATAGCAGACATGTGACCCACAACCCTAGAAGTTACCTTCTTCACACGAGTGAGAATTTCAGGACTGGAAGCAACCAGAATACATCCTCTGGCCTGCAAGTGTTATATTGCTTATTTTTAAGGTCAGAATTTCAGGATGAACTTTACACCCGTATAGAAATTTATTTTTCAAGACTGGCAGCAAACCTGCAAGTAAGTCATGTACGGACTTGGGTTGACAATCCTTAATGCTCTATAGACTTCAAATGGATCTGCAAATGTTCTTCTTTCAAAACGCTGACTTAACACAATCTGGAATATATCACCCGCCAAGATATGTTCTTTAGCTTGCAAAACAGCCTCCTTGTATTCCTCACTTGTCATGCTTGAATTTTCCAATTTAGGACCAAAAAGACGAGTATGCAAATCTATAGAACCTGCAGGCAGCCTCGGGCTGAAATATACAGTTTAAATTTATGTATTATGAAGCAAAATCTTAAGAAACAGTAGTGTGATGAGAAGTATGGGACACGAAAATTCCTATGCTGGCTCCAAATACGCTTCAATCACCCCACACAGCCCAAGAGAAAAGGAAAGAAAAGTAAAAGGTACACTTACGTGACAACATCATGAACTCTAGATACTAATGCTTCCAACCGGTTTATTCCATCATTAAAGGCCTCCTCAGCAGAAGAATATCGGTCTACTCGAACCCAATGAATAACGTAAGCTTTCTGAAAATAAAATATGAAAGATAAACCATGTTCACAAATTACTCTTTTATTCTTCCAATCAAAATATGCAACAGGAAAACAAGATAAGGTGGATTCTTTAGTCGTCTTTCACAATTAATTTACATCCAATCATTGAAAAAAAGTTAAAGTGAAAAAAACTAATTAGTTAAAGCGTCAAGAAGGTTTTTACACGGCAATCATGTCCACAAGGATTTGAATCTAATTTTATGTTTTATGTTTGCTAGAGTGAAGAGATTGTGGACATGCGCTCTAGCATGAAATTTTAACAGACAGAAAAGAAGGAAGTAAACTAACACAGAATGACAGAACATATTCATCACAAAAAAAAAAAAAAAAACCCCATTAAAAGGGAGGAGAAGGTGGAACTCAAAAGGACAATAGTGTGATGGTCTCAATACCTTCTCCACATGATCGAATACAATCACATCATCATAAAGGCCAAGATGGACATCAGGAAGATTTCTGTCATCCAGCGGGGCAGAAGAAAACGGAAGTTTTTTCTTCTCCACATAGCGTACAGTATCATATGAGAAGAAACCAACCCATCCACCTGATCAAAGAGTACCACAGAGCATCAACTGGTCACCTCATGGTAAACCACTATTGCTTCAGGAGTAAATCAAGTAATAATTAAAACACTGATCGTACAACGAGATCTTTATGAGTGATTAAAAAAAAAAAAGGAGGAAAAAAATCAGATAAAGTATGAGAAGCACATTCTGATCCATGACAGCCCAACCTATCATATAAAAAATTTGATTAAAAAATTGAAGGGAAAAAAAAAGCCATTAGCTTTAGAAATTAATTGACCACCCTTTCTCTGATCCGACACCAGAAAAGAAGCAGCAATTTGTATCAAGTTCATAGGAAAGTGATGACATCTGTTAAGTATTTAAAACACCAATAACATTTTCTATCATCTATCCTTACCACAAAATGCTTCTGGAAGTTCATCAATACGCTGGGGTATCCATCCCTCCATTAGTCTCCGAGGGACAGTCATGGGATCCTCCACAATCTCCTCCGTCCTACATCCGTCTTCGTGGTTGAGGATCGTAACCATATTCTCTTTCGCAATTATTTCTATCGTTGGCTGAGCTCCAATAACACTGTACCTCCCCTAAAAATGATAAAAGCTTACAACACTGAAGAAAATTCAACATACACATTTATGACCAAGAGTGAAAGGCTTACAATACTGGAAACCCGCAAACCCGGCTCAACGGACTCAAACAGAAAGCTCGGAGCATCCCTATCATCCTCCTTAACCAGACATCGGTAGGCAAGTACCGGAGTTAAGTGATCCGAGAATATTGATCGATACAGGGGAATTAAATTTCCCTTATTGGAAGCTTCCAAAAATCTTTCAGATTGATCAACTGGAGGAAATGAATCGCACCAATCAAAATCAACACTAAACCACTTCGGGAAAATTGGAAAGGAAAAAAAATTTTTGATGAATACTGTCTGCTATAGCGCATGCTACAAGACAAATCTCAAATGCTACAAAATACCATCGTTGTCTAGATTAAGAAGCGGAACAGGCATTATACCGGAATCAAAATTAGCATAAAGTGAAATCTCTAAAAGCTAATTTTCTACTATTTTCCTCACTTTTCTCGGCCGCCGAACAGAAGCTACTGGCCATCATGCAAGGGCATTTTACAGGTGGATGCCTCCGACAAAGGAGAGCTTGATGAATTTACCTAATGAAGGTGATGAATGCGCAGAGCATCTGACTATACGGGACCTGGAGCTCTGTTTTGCGCGAAAAATGGAGGTCCGGACTCTGCCATGAAAGCTTATGGACACCATAGAAGGCAAACGAGGCGTGGAAGGGAGCTGAGAAGCTAGGGTTTCCATAGTGGAAACTGTGTTACAAGCAGAGGAAAATGAAAGATCCATTTCTCAAAATGTTGCTTTATCTCTCTATCTCTCTCCCTCCCTCTCTCTCTCTCTCTCCTGCCCAGTTTTCTCTCGGCGGGGACAGTTTGCAGTCGACGGACTGAACAGTGAAAACGATGAGTTACCAGCTGAGGAGTGAGCAGTGCGACGAGTCGTGGATATTTGCGGCCTGACAAGGTGCCCTGGCCTAGACCTTTTGGATGGTTGGGAAATGCTTCAATCGATCATTTCCCACGATATTTTGCAAGGTATATTACACGGGAAAGAGGTAAATAGTGTTTTTTTTTTTTTTTTTTCCCCTCTTTTTGCATTAGACAATTGAAGTAACATTCGGTTTTAAGGTCTTGTTTAGGATAATTTAAAATTTTAAGTTTAAATTTAATATTACGTTTGATTTATTATTCTATTTTAAGATTTTTAATTTATAATTTATATAATATATTCAACTTAAAAATATTATTTATAAATTTTTTTTATATAAAAAATTTTAATTATATAAAAAAAAAAGTAAAGAGGAACATAATTTTTAATATAAATTTAAATTTAAATTTTATCATTCAAATATTTTTAATTTAAAATGAAATTTTATAATTTAAACTTAAATATCAAATATAAAGTTTATTTTATAATTTAAATCATTTAAAACTTAATTCCAAATTCATAACTCGAAATATCAATTCAAACGAGCTCTAAGAATATTAATGACTTATTTGGGTAAATATTTTTAATTCAAGCTGAATGTTTATATTTAAGTAAAATATATGTTTGGATAATTTTTGTTAAAGATATATTTAAATAGTGTAAAAAAAAAGAATGGGAAGTGAATTTTTAAAAATTAGAAAATTTAGATTTAGGAGGAGTAGGGAGGGGTTTTGGAAATATTTTTTTTTTTTTTGTTAGAAAAAAGTTGTTTTGGAAAATATGTTTAAAAGAAAAAATTGTTTGGGGTGAAAAAATTAAAAAAATTTAAAAAATTTAAAAAAAATATTAATACGGATATAGTTTTGTTCTTCTGAAAATTTAATGCAATTTTAAAAAAATCTCATTTAGACTTATAAATACAAAATTATGAATTTTTAAAAATTTAGAGTTTATTATAATATTTTGAATATGTAAATAATGAAAAGTTACTAAGTATGGAAAAAAAAGTATTTTAGAGATTTTTTTTTTAGTATCCCAAACTCGGCCTTAGATTTAAATTAGTTGAGGCCTGAGAACTTTAATATTGAAGAACGAAATGTGCATTCAATTATTGGATGATGGAATGTGCATTGCAGAATCACGATTGAGACAAGACGTGACTTTTTAGGTTATTTTCTTCTTTTCCTTTATGTTTTTTAAGGACTATAATAAAGTTCTTTTTTTCTTTTCTTTTTTAAGACACCATCATAAAAGATGGGATTTTTTTTTAATCAATCAAATATGATTAAAAATATAAATTAATTATAATATATTTTAATTTATAGTATTAAAAAATTAAAAAAATTCAAGAAAAAAAAAAAAAAAAACACCTACAGTGACCCACCCACACCACAACAACCCTCCACGGCCACCATCCCCTGGATGATGAGATTGGTCCCAGCCCTAATGTACCCAGTCTGGTTGTCATGGTTTTTTTTTATAGCCACTATGGTAAATAGACTCCTGACCTAAAATTAGAAAGAGAGTTCGCGTCCCACCAGTAAGGAGAGAAAGGTGCTCATCGGAGAATGGATTGGTCTAGTTCGTAGGGAGACTAGATTGATGTCACCTTTTTCTCCTCTACCGTCCAAGTTGCGTCGCCATCATCCATTCGTAGGGAGATCTGAGGCTCGCGTTTCTGCCATCGTCGAAGTATTTCGCAAATTTGCTGCTAAGTTATCCAATGATCCTCCATCCCGCGAACCCCATTATTGACAAACCTCACCCCCCTACAATGACCAGGCGGCATCCTTCCGCTGACAAAGAAGAAAGAAGATGCATTTAATTTTTTTAAGGTTAGGTTTTTTTATTATTATTATTTTAATTTCTCAGTCTATTATCACATAAGTAAGAGTACATTATAATTATTGTATATCCTTAATATCTCAGTCAATCAATTAAAAATAAATAAATTTAAATTAAACCCTATGAATAAGGTCTCTTAATATAATTTTTATACTCAAATCAATCTCTCTAAAAATACAATCAAACACAATTTTTAAAAAATATTCCAACAACGTTCTTAAAAGAAAATATCATCCTTATATCATATCTAAAATAAAACTATTTTTAAAATGCTCTCAAACTAACGTTTTCTTCTTCTTTCTTTCTTTCTTTCCTTTTTTTTTTTCTTGGCCAAAGCAAAACAAGATAGTCGACGTTAACATACCCCTAAAATGGTCAAGATCAGTGACAACATGATTTGAGATACGCAAATCAAAAGCTAGGCTGAATGAACTAAACCCTCGTAACGACAAGAAGACCTCATCTTTAGGTGACGTTTGAGAAAACAAATCTCGTTTTAATTTTACTCAAATATAATACAATTTTACACCAAACACAAATTTTATAACAGTATTATGAAAATAATTACTATTCAAAACATTTTAAAAATAATCACATCAACTTTTCAACTTCATTATTTATCTCTACTTTTACCAATCACATCAATTTTTCAACTCCAAAATACTTTTCATCCAAACACACATTTTATTCAAATGCAAAATAAATACTTTTCAACCAAATACAACATTCAAAAAATAAATTTCATTCAAATACAATTAAAATGCAATGCATTTACCAAACACCACCTTAGATTCATATAACCCAAATTAACTTGTCAATGTGGAAAAATTTGAATCACAAAAAAATTACAACATGAATCTAAAAACATATGAAGTTATAACATGCCACCTAGTTTTCTCTTACACGTTTAAACCTTTAAGAAAGCCATCTAAAATTTGAACCTTAAAAACATATGCGATTAAAATAATTATGATACTGCTATGTCATTACAGGATATGGTTCCTGATATTGTTCTTTCGGGAGATATGAAGGGGCGTTTGGTTTTATTTTTTAGAATGATTTTCAATTTTAAAAAACACAAAAAATGAAAACGATCTTAAAATAGTATTTGTTTATTCAATATTTTCAAAACCATTTCCAAATCACTATTTTTAACTTTTTTTTTTATTTTTTGAAAATATAAAAAAATTATTTTCTTTTTTTTTTGTTTTCATTTTATCCCTCCCTTTCCTATCTGTCTCTCTTTCTGCTTGTGCAGTATCGGTGATAATAATATGTCCGATGATGGCCTTCATCTCCAGTGCAGGGCGATGACCATGGACTGGCGACGATGGCAACGGCTCATTCGCGACATCAACCACCGACTCACAACCTAAATCTCGTCATCGCTACAATTTAGGGTTCATACTACACATGTCTTACACCCTTGTCCCTCGTTGCAAAACCTATCATCAAAGGTTTTTTTTTTAATTATGACTAATAATTTATTTATTGTTATTTTTTTAAATTAAACATTAATATATTTTTATAAAATACTCATATATGAAATAAGTTTCAAAAATATAACTAAACAAATTTTATTTTTATATTTTTCAGAATATATACTCAGAAAATATAACCAAATATAATTTTAAAAATAATCTCAATATAATTTTAAAATATTTACATTTTCAATATTTTTAAATATAGATTTTATTTTAAAAATAATGACAAACATTATCAAAGATTTGTCACCTTACCATTCGTTTGTTTGACACTTCCAAATTTGGAAAATGAAAAATTTTTCATTTCAAGAAAAATGAATATTCCTAAATTTCCGTATCTAAGCATCCAAAATTTTACATTTTTGAAAAATAGAAAAATAACTCTCTAGAAACAAAATGTTTTCACTCACTCAAACAACTTTTAACTTTTAAAAAGAATTCCAAATAATTTTTTATTTTTTATATTTAAAAATTTTCTATTTTCAAAAAATAACCACTCATGACAGATTTAGTTTCAACTAGAAACGTACCATTTTTCTGGCAGTACTGTGTTAATTATACATTTTTGACAAAAAAAAAAAATCACCGATCTTTTATTCTCCCTTGTTGACATAAGAAAATGAGGGTCTAACTTACCAGTCAGTCCGCCTTACTTACGTTACCCTCCGTATAATTAATGAGAAACAAACTTGTTGTGTCAGAACAATCTTTTTCATGCTAGCTTTCCTCCCAAACAAAAATAATAACAAGAGCTTGCTTACTTGTAGCGTATGTGCGACTTGCCTGGAAGATCATATATATACATCATACATACATGAAGAGCAAACAAAATATTGATATGCTATCTATTTTTTCCTTAAATACATATATATGTTTCTTTTAATTTAATATATAAGAATTTAAACTCTATATTTTTAAATAAAATCAAATATAAAATTATTGTTAAGTTATATATGTAATTACATATATAATATTATTTTAAATATTATAACAACTTTTTTCCCTAATTATTAAGTTTTAAAATATGTATAAGTAATTTTTTAACTGGTTCAAAACATTTGTATCTTTTTTTTATTAGAGGCATATCTAACAAAAACACATTTTCGAGCTTGTGGTTCAAGTTTTTCTCGGTTATGACCATGAATGCGAACAAATATAATACACCCAAATATATTTAGAGGTAATTTTGATGAAAGCCTATTAATAGGATAAAACTTATTAAACAAAGCTAAAGGAGTTTCAAAGTTTAAAAACTTACTAGGCATTCAGTTTATAAGGTACATATTTAGGATAAAACTAAGGTACATATTTAGGTACATATTTAGGTATCTTAGTAGGAGTTTCAAAGTTTAAAAACTTACTAGGCATTCAATTTATAAGATAGGTTGCAATAAGGTTAGCTTCTCTCCAAACATATTTAGGTACCTTAGTAGGATAATACACCCAAATATATTTAGAGATAACTTTGATGAAAGCCTATTAGTAGGATAAAACTTATTAAACAAAGCTAAAGGAGTTTCAAAGTTTAAAAACTTACTAGGCATTCAGTTTATAAGATATGTTGCAATAAGGTTAGCTTCTCCCCAAACATATTTAGGTATTTTAATTGTGAAAATCAATGCATGAGTTACTTCTAATAGGTGTTTGTTTTTCCTTTCAACTACTCCGTTTTGTTGAGGAGTATTATTGCTAGTGCTATAATGAACAATTCTTATTTCTAAGAAAAAATTTCCTAAGATCTTGTTCAAGTACTCTTTTGCCATTATCACTCCTAAATATTTGAATTGTTTCATGAAATTGGTTTTGCACCATGGTCTAAAAAATTTTAAATACCATTTTCATATCAAATTTTTCCTTCGTTAATTAAACCCAAATTAACCGAGTATGATTATTAATAAATGTGACAAACTATTATTCTCAGAATTTATAGACACCTAACAAGGTCTTCAAACATCACTGTAAATCAATGTAAATAGCTTAGGCACTTTGTAAGGTTAGGGAGGAAAGGAATGACGATAGTGTTTAGCAAACTAACAAATTTCACATTCAAATAAAGATGAACTTTTATTTCTGAAAACAGTTAGAAACAAATGCTTTAAAAAGTGAAAACTTGAATGGCCTACTCTATTATACCATAACATTATTTCACTGTCCTTAGAATCAGAAACAGAATTACAACAAGTACTAATGTATTGTCTACTCGAGTTGGATCCATCTTTAAAAAAAAATATAGTCCACAATACTTCTTAGCACTACCAATCGTCATCCCTAAACTTAAATCCTGAAACTCACAAAATGATAAAAAAAAAAAATTAACACAACATTTGTGATTAAGGATGAAATTGCTAATGGACAATAAATTGCAAGAAAATTTTGGAACATGAAGAATGTTATGTAGAATTAAGGAAGGAGAGAGTTGAACAAATCCTATTTCGACTATGGTAAAAAAGGAACCATCTATAATTTTGACTTTTTTATTGCCTATACAAGGACTATAGGAGGAAAAAAATTTTGAGCAACTTGTCATGTGATCAATCGCTTTGGAATCAATGATCAAAGAATTTACAGAATTTGGTAAGATACTAAGATGGAGTTACCTTTCTAAGCTAAAGAGCAAGACAAATTTATAGATGTTTTTGAAGATTAAAAAAGTTTGTATAAATACTATAACTTCTCCTTTATGAACAGGATCGTTTCCAAGTTGACTTGATGCTCTTAAGAATCCTTGGTTACAGCCTAGAATACATGTCTTTCTCCACTATTTTTCTTTTTCCAGTTCGGTGGTTTACCGTGAAGCTTCCAACAAGTATCCTTCATGTGCCATGGTTTTCTAAAGTGTTCACTCTATGGCTTCTTCCTTTTGTCACCCTTGGAATCCAACCTTCTTGACCTAAGAGTCGGACCCTCTACTTCATGATTTGGACAAAACTCTGGATTTCACAGCATTATCCTTTACCAAGACTCCTCACGACAGACTATAGAAAATATCTCACGGATTGAGGGCAAAGGTCTTATTTTGTTTTAGCATTATCCTTCTGGATTTCTTGTTTTTTGTTTTGTTTTTCTTTTTGATTTTTTTTTAATGAAACGAGCCAGGAAAGTACAGCGTAATTAAGGTGTTGTTTGACAAAAAAATTACATTTTAATTTTATTCAAATGTAATACAATTTTACACCAAATACAAATTTTTCAATAGTACTACAAAAACAATTACTATTCAAAAGTTTTTTAAAACAATCACATCAACTTTTCAACTCCGCTATTTATCTCTACTTTTATCAATCACATCAATTTTTTAACTCTAAAATACTTTTCATCTAAACACACATTTCATTCAAATACAAAACAAATACTTTTTAACCAAATACAACATTCAAAAAATAAATTTTATTTAAATACAATTAAAATACAATACGTTTATCAAACACCCTTTAAGATATAAACATTGGATTTTTACGCCATGATTAAGCTTTTTTTTTTTTTTTTCCTTCCCCCAATTTGCTAAACTGTTGGGTAAGATGCAATTTGGACCTTTTTTTTTTTTTTTTTTTTTGGAAATTTGGAAGATTTTGACCACTTTTTCATCTAGGGCAACGTGGGACTGATTTTTACCAAGGGTGACCTGAAGGAAGTCAGGGAAGAAGTTGCCAAGTATAAGGTACGTCTACAATCGACTTAAAAAGGCTAGGTCCCTTTTTTTAGTATTCTTTGTTTCTTTCTCCACAAATCAAGGACTTATTTAGAAAATAGATTCCAAACTTTCTCCCCTTATATGTTATTATAGTATTTTTAATTTTTATTATTCCAATCTATTTTAAGTCTATATGTATTTTAATTCATCTCTCATATCAGCTTTAACTGTTATGCTTAATACTGCTATTTCCATTAAAAAATTATTAAAAAAAACTGTAATGCTCAATATATTGGTTTGTTGTTGTTATTAATATAATTATCCATTTGAACCATTTGCTCTGCATTTACTCGTACGCCTGTTTTTCCTATCGCTCAAAACTCAAAAGATTTGGGTCATTTCAGCATTTTGGTGCCAACTTTTGGGGCTCTATTAACTTTGCGTGAAATTTTAGACCTTCAAAGCTTGCACCTAGAGATGAATATTTTGAAATCAAATTTTTTTTCTTTGTTTTGTTACTGTTCATTACAAATTTTTGTAGTATTCCTATATATGAGCCATGGTATAATGAGGAATAGGTGCGGTTCCTGCCGGAATGTGTGTGCGTATAAAGTTTCTTCACTTTTTTTTTTTCAACTGATTTCCCTTGATTTACCTTCATATTGATGGGAATCAAGACATGAGAAATGTTTTGGGTATCAATGATATTAAAGTATCGAACATTATAATTAATAAAAATAGATCACACCAATAAATTATTTATTATCAGACATATATATATTATTAATATATATTATTAGTATGTGATATTAAACGTTATCGATCTCCTGATTAATAGAGAAAAGCACTTTTTTAATCTAACTTGCTGATTCTATGCTACCTTTGTAGGTTTATGGAGTTTGGTCTTGTTTCCAATTTCTTGGATGAAAAATATACGTAAATCAAATCAATTAGATTGATATTTGCTGTTGTGATATACGTAACAATCATTTACTGTTGTGATATTTATAGCATGTGATTAGCAAGTGTTCAATAGTAACCTTTGATATATTCTGTTGCTATATCTATAAAACTGGATGAATACCATTTATGATATATAATAATAGAGTTTCATGTATAGACCATTTTTCACCTGTGTGACAGGTGGGAGCTCCAGCACGTGTTGGTCTCGTTGCTCCAGACGACGTAGTAGTCCCTCCTGGAAACACCGGACTTGATCCTTCTCAAACTTCCTTCTTTCAGGTAATTTCATGTTATTCTCGAAAACGATATCCACCATAGCCGTCACCTTCCACAACTAATATTTGATGAAATCCTTTTGTTTCCCAATTCGTAGGCGCTCAACATCCCAACCAAGATCAACAAAGGCACTGTAGAGATCGTCACACAAGTGGAGCTCATCAAGAAGGGAGACAAGGTGGGATCCTCTGAGGCTGCTCTTCTCTCAAAGCTTGGGATAATGCCATTCTCTTACGCCTTGGTTGTCCTCTCCGTGTACGAAGACGGCTCGGTCTTCAGCCCCGAGGTGCTCGATCTCGGGGACGAAGATCTCATCGAGAAGTTTGCCGTCGGCGTCGCCACTCTCACTTCCGCGTCGCTTGCCCTCTCGTACCCAACTCTTGCTGCTGCGCCTCACGTGTTCATCAACGCTTATAAGAACGTTCAGGCTGTTGGGGTGGCTACAGAGTATTCGTTCCCACAGGCGGAGCAACTGAAAGAATACCTGAAGGTTTGTACATTTGTACTATAGTTGTTCAATTCTTCCAGTGATTCTTGTATATTACGCCTTCTTTTCACGGTTAATCTGACCAACATTTATTCAAACAACAAAACCGCAGGATCCAAGCAAGTTCTTGGTGATTTCACAACCACCTGTTGCTGCTGGTCCAACAGATGCTGCCTAGGAGGATAAGGATGACAAAGAAGAGGAAAGCGGGGATGAAGAAGATGATATGATTTTCGGGTTGTTTGATTAGCTTCCGCAGTGTTAAGCCGTGCAAAGACCTGAAGGGCCTTTTTAGAATCAAAGACATTTAATCTAGCCACTAAACGTATTAGCCTATTTGCTGCGTTTGTTTGTGTTTTGAATGAGACTTTGTCGACAAAATGATATTTGCCAAGAGCCTTCACTTTGCAATCGCTTTTTCAACTCTCTATAGTCTGCACTTGGTTTTTCAACTCTCCCCATAGTCTGCTGTGATTTTGTCGCCAGGCTCGTGCCACCTTACATGTTTCTAACGCCGTTATGCATGTTTATGCAACTTTGGCAACAACTTAAAGGATAAACCATCGGTCATGGCATCTTTGGCACAAATAAAAAAATAAGTAAATAAATAAACCGTGAGTTATTATTGGGCAAATGAAAAATCGATCTCTTTTATTTCAAAAGGATAATAAAAAAGCCTATTTTTCTTTGCAAAGAAGAGCACATTTTCTTTGCAAAGAAGAGCACATTTCAGTCTTAGACTCTTAGGAGATGTTTGATAAGTATAATACATGTATATTATATTTGAACGTAATTTATTAAATATAATTTATATTTAAATAAAAAAATATTTATATTATATTTAAATATGATATGTATTTAGATAAAAAAATTTGAATTATATATAAATAATAAATATTTGATGTAATTAATAAAAATAGAAGGAAAAAAAAAGGAAGAAAAAAATATGATATAATTAATATGATTAATATTTGAATATAATTTTTTATATTTGAATAAAAATTATATTATATTTACATATAATAAGAATTTAATGTAATAAAGAAACTAGATATTAATTAAGGTGAAAAAAAAAAGTGATAATGCGAAAAAGGTGAAATATTTCAGGAAGATAAACCTATCTTTTTATTGTTTCTTTATTGTCACAACTTTTTCAATCTGTGCCACGTTTTGAATCCTTGTGTTGAATCTATGACCATGTTACAAGTTAGAATCGACCCGCACTAGTTCTTCCTTTTTTTTTTTTTTGGTTACTTTTCTTGAAATATATGTTGGAAATCAACTCTGCTGGAAATTGACGTGCGCTAGGCCTTCCCATCAGCATAAAAGCTTTTAGGTAATAGCATGCTTGCCAAAGCGCTTATACCTGCAAATAAATAAAACTGAAAGCTTTTAACTAGGGCTTTTAATAAGCGAATCCTTGACAAAAGGAAAAAAATAGTTATTTTTTATATAAAATTTGATAAATGTTAAACTTGATAATAAATTTATAAGCATAGCAAATATCAAATTTTAAATTTAATAATTATTGATTGTTGCTTTTACTTTTTAATTAACAACTATAATACTGTTATTTTTAAATAAATCAAATACTTTGAAATTTAATGATGATAACAAAAAATAAAAATAAAAATAAAAATAATAAGAATTATAATAATATATTTAAGTATATAATAAGCTTTAGTTTGATTCGAGAGATGAAATTATTAGATTAGAATTAACTTTTTAAATATTAATTATAATTATTGTTGGTTTTTTGAAAAGAGATAAAAATTGAATTGAAATTTTTGAAGTTTGAGATGAAGTAAACAAAACATAAGATAGCCTCTCAAATATGAAAATTAATTACTTTTTTAATAACAAATTATACTATTTATAACATTGACACATATGCACAGTCTAATAACACGTCAACACACCGGAAACCACTACAAATGTAAAACGACAAAAATGTGACGGACGACAAAAAACGAGGACAATCCTGCTGAACGACAAAAAAATTTGATAACAAGGTAAATAATGAGTAAACGACATAAATAATGTGAAACGACAACTAAATTAAAAGGAGGTAAAACAGTTTTAAGTAAACGACAGCAAAATAGAGAAAACGACAACAATTAAATGCGATAAAAAATACATGAAAATTAAAATCATTTAAAGTGGCAAACTTCTAAAAAGTTTGTTTTCCCCCTTCTTTCCAGAAGAATCAATAGGAATGAGCGTATAAGAAGTTGGGTAAGTCTTTTGTAATGGGGATTTTTTTTCTTCTATTGATTTGTGATCCTTACTGACGTTTTCGTTTAGTCTTTCTCAATTACAGTAAGAGACAATTATATGATCTTATTATGATTGCTAATACTGGTATACACCCAGACAATCGGAGAACTTAAGATTGTTCCTCCTAAAGGTCATTCAAAACACTTTATTGAGTACATTTCATTATATGAAATAGACTAAAAGAAGAAAAGCAATCAGAATTCAGAGGTAAGTTAAAGCATTTAGGGACAAATGTAAAGCAAGATTTCTAACCTTGTAGTTGGAGCCGATGGAGAACTTGAAAACGAAAGCCACCGAAATCAAGCATAAAAAGAATCAGGACTCTACTTTTGAAAAACTTACTGAAGACAGTTTCGGAAGAAACGGATTCCCTGCTCCACATAAACAAACAATTATAAACAAACAAGCAAAAGGCCAAATGACACAAGAAATTGTGGAACAAACATAAGAAGCAGAACGTGGAGTTGGCTTATTCTTGATGTCTGTACCTGCAATGCAAAAGTGATGTCTGCTTCATCAACTTTTAGAGTCACTCTTTTGAACTTCTCTTCTCGAGATTGACCCAATTTGAGTAACCCCTACAATGCACAGAAAATAATGCTTCAGCAATCTCTTCTTTTTTTATGTTTTATTTTTTTATTTTTTTATTTTTTATTACATCTCTTAGTAATGCAATTTATCAAGATATAGAATTTCTTTATAGTACCTGATCATTTAGCACTCTGCACATACTCGAAAGTTCCAAAATCCCTACTGGTGGGATCAATGCTGATTTGCAGAATTCCACGTAAGACTTATTCAACTGCATGCATTTAACAAGTGAAAAAATCAGTAATGAGATTGTTAGCTGCTTCCTGGGATAAAATGATAAGTAGGAAACTTACCTCTCCTATTGTTGTATCCTTCTTTCCTCCACGGAAAAGCTTCACAGCAGAGCATAGGATGATCTGTGGTTAAAAAAGTTTGAGAGAAAAAAAATATATATATATTAACACGTGCTTGAAGGAAGCAGAATAAGTAAAAATGAACGTAAATTGAATTTTTTTTTGGTAAAATCTTGTTCACCAATAAATAAAACAAATCTTTTGGTAGATAACTTGTAATGGTGGTATCTTATTAGCAAAACTACCTGTTGATGTTGTGGAAGAGACTGTATGGTGTCCACTACCGGTGACTTGAACGTCTTTGATAAAGCGACAGCCATGTGATCAATCCTTACCTGCAACCAACAGTTTTTTTGGGACTTTAAGGCAACTTTAAAATGGGGAATAAAGTTCTAGGTATTAATATTGGAATTGTTGGTGTTCAAGCAAAGATTTCGTTAGTTCATGATGGGCAACTGTATGCTAATTGCCCCAAAGATCTCATGATGGATTGTTGTAAGTGTATGTGTTCACAGAAAATGGATATGCAAAATGCAGACCAAGTTCTAGTATCAGACCTCATAACAGGTGATTATGAAAACAATCAGGGGGAACTTACGACATCAATTTCCTTTTTTTTCATGATGCCAGCCTGTGGATCAGTCTGTTTCTCAAAGAATGTTGTCTCTACCAATGAAAAATTCAAGTTGTTGGAAGACTCTCTCAACTCTGCCTCTAGCATTTCAATTGCGCTCCTGAAAAGTTGATTAAAGAAAAAAGGAAAGAAAGAAAGAAAGAACAATAAAAGTTAAAGCGCTGACGTGCAGTTTCCAGATCTGAATCAAGGTCTTTTCCAATTTCTATGTTTGGTTTTCAATTTAAGTTTACGGCCCACATTTAAGTTGTAAAAGCTCCTTATTATAGCCAAAAATAAAATCGAATCAGGCATGTTCAACGTGTTAATTAGACACACAAAAATGACTAAAATTTCCTACTCTGTATGAACTTACGAAAATATGGTACATTCCCACAAGGCCATGATTCTATAGTATGAGTCTAGAATTTGCATAAATTGCTTAGTTTTGGCCTCCATGATATACACACGATGTAAATCACTATGTAACGCTTCTAATCTCACACCAAAGAGTACTAAAAGCTAATACATTTTTTGTCAAATCAGAATGCGAATCAGTTTTGTTTGCAATAAACAACTGAAACAATTCCGATAACACTGACCTGCTAATACAAAGAGCTTTCCGCATATCCCCAGACGCAGCAGCAACTTTCTGCATTATGATAAAATTATTCACCTCTTCACAAAAATCAATTTTGGATTTTCCAAACAATGGAAATTTGTTAAACTACAATTAATCGGGAATTTATCTTGGTAAACTTACTCTGGCACAAAGCTCCAGAGCTTGCGGTTCAAAGACGGTGTAAGGTAGTGCCTGCTCGAATATATGTACTAATAATCAGCAGGAGAAACTATAAAATCTGTATCTTCTCCTCCATATTAAATCAAATGAGACAGTTAACCCTTTCAAGTTACTCCCTCCGATATATCAGAGTTCAAGTATTCTAAAGGAAAAGAAACTAAATAAAACTTTTGCTCTAAAGAAAACGACCATTTTAGAATTTGAACATATTATAATGTGAGTTAAAAAATAACTTACTGTTAGCCGCTCTTGAAGAATCTTAAGGATTTGATCTTTGGAGTATGCTCGATATGTTATAACTGCAGGCTTGCCTGGAACAAAGAAGTGATGAAACAGAATCAGTAACTAAGACACTAAAGCCTTGGGCCGGCTATTTTTCCTTTTTTGCCTTTAACAAAAATCGTAGCCAAACTTGGAGCATGGGGCAAGGGTGGCAAAGAACACTTTCCTTGGCTCTATAGCCATTAGTGGAGAAAAATAAACAAATTGTGCATATGCAATTAAAGCAAGTACAGAACTCACAATTTAACGACTGCAGTCTCGGAAGAAAGCGATCAGCAAGGTCTATGGCATTTGCTATTCCTGCAAAAGAAAAGGTAAAAAAAAAAAAAAAAATGATGTGAGCATAAAAAGATCCGGGCACTTCAGGGCTTCACTCCCCTAAATTTCTTTTAGGGAACTTTATATCTAACTAGTGAATCACTACGCGATAGTCATATACGTAGTACCTATGAGTACACATCTCGAGAACGGCAATGCTGTGAGCATGAAAAGATCATGAAGCACCGCCCGGTCTTTAGTAATCAAATAATCCAACTCATCAGCAATTATGAGCCTGATAAAATGAAAGCATTTCAATGAAAGCATTTTTAAGAGATATTTATTGCATTTTATTATTCGTTGACAAATTGTCAGACTAAGGAAAAGTTATTTACATCATCTTCCTGCTAGAAGATTGTGTTTTCTTTGAATACAAGTTCTGAAGAAGCTGCAATGGTGAGGTGGAGCCATTACTTCTTCGCGGTGGGTCTTTACCCAGTATCTGTCCAGGAAAACCGCAGCTAAGCGTATGATCTTTCCAATAAGCAATTCAATTATCTATACGAATCAGTACCTTACTGAAAATTTCGCTAGTCTTTGTAAGAGAGGTGCAGTTTATGGCTAAAACGTCTGGTTTTTCGAGTCCAGCCTGGTTGTGAGAACAATATCCGAGTGTCATAAACTAGTGAAGAAAATCAGCAAACTGTGATGAGCTAATTTTGACGTAGGAAAACAAAAATCTCACCTCTTGTGCCCAATCTAGCAAAAGCTGTTTCACTTTTCCCATTGACAATGATTTTCCAGTCCCAGGACACCCACAGACATATAAACTCCCAGCTTTTTCTTGCTCTATGCATGACTTGCAAAATTCGAACACCTTCTTTTGCTCCTTTTCGCGGCAAACTACGGCCGACGGCGCTGTCGATACGTGCAACGCCTCCTTTACCACCCTTGTTTGCTCAACATCTAGAAATTTTCAGTCGAATCAAATCACTCAGATTCGAAAAAATTCCACAGCAATTATACTAAACACAATCTCACTCACCTCTCGGGTTCCAATTCGGCTTGCCGGAAAAATCACTCAACAAACTCTTCACCGGAGATTTCCGCAACTTCGGAAGCCGCTCACAGAACTTATCCTCAATTCCCTGAAAATGACAATTCCAGATTGAACAAAAAAATAAATAAATTATTGCTTCAACTAAACTTCCTCGATTATTCAATTTACTTGTGAATAGAATCGGAACTCACATTCTCGGGACTGTTGAGGCAGGCACTGGCGGATCGCCGGGGCGAGGTCCATCTCATTGGAGTGGAGATCGGGCTCGCCTTCATCGGCGATGAATCAGATCTCAGCTTCCGCTTCTGAGGAGTGCAATCGCCATCGGATCGGCCGGTGTTCTCCGATCGGAGATCCACAGAGACGCCGAGGTCTGTCCCGGCGGCGGCACGGGGAGAAGATTTACGCTTGGCTATGGCGGGCATGGCAGCTGGGTTTGAAGCGAAATGGGTAAGTGAGGTCTCTGGGATTTCTTCAGTGGCGTTTGCTAGGACTGAGTAGGGAAAAAATAAATAAGCGCACAAAAGAGATTAAAAAAAAAAAAAAGGCTGGCTTTTTAGCGGGAAATCGTAACCGTGACAGATTCATTTCGCGCCTGAGTGACGTTTGTCAAGTTTTAAACTCGTGGAGGCTTTTATGAGCGGGATTTCATTTGGGCCGTCGAACACAGCTTAGCGGTTGAATCTGGGCTTGGTCTTGATGGGCTATATATCTCTCGACTTTAGCCCAATAAAAATACTTAATCCAACGAAATAACCAAAAAAAAAAAAAAGGGTTCTTTTTATAATAGTCTTTAATTACCCAAATAACCGTTCGTGGTCCTAAATAGGACAAATCTAAAACGGGAACGATATATATATATATATAAACTTATGATAATTATTTTACGGGAGAAGGAGATAAATATACTAAAATTTAACCACAATAAATAGCTAAAAAAGTTTAAGTTATTAATAAATAGTATATTTTTGATAAATCATCACTTATCATAACCTAAAATTCTAAAAATATCCCTTTATATGTAAATTTTGATAATTTTATTTGGTAAATTATTTTTTAATTTGGTAAATAATTTATTTATTAATTTTAATAAATTTTCACAAATTTATCTGATAAATCATTTCATAAATTATTAATTTACCATGTAAACCAAAGACTCTTGATTTCACAAATTGTTAATTTCTCGATGTAATTAAATGTAAATTATTGATTTATCAGTATGAATTCTTAATTTTGTAGATCATAATTTGTTATTTGATTAATTTATAAGGTAAACTATTGAATTACCGTACAAAATCTTAATTTACCCATTTATATATAAATTGATCCAAAACCTAGTATTTTACTCCAAAATCATTTATCTATAGTGTAAATCATTAATTTACTGATTTTGGTAAATCATTATTTACCGATTTTGTAAAATAGTCCAAAAAATAGTATGAACCCTAACTTTAGCACCCAAAATTGACCTAAACCCCAAACCACCACACTTCACCGTCATCATCATTCTTGGAGGTGCTGTCATTCTCAGAGACACCATCGTTATTGTCAATGTTCTCGGAGATCACCTACCGAGCCAGTGTTCGTTTGATAAGAAGCTCTTGAGATCTGGAGTTTGCAAGCACATCACGATGATGACTTAAAAACTCCGACGACTCATGAAATCGAAGGAGCCATCGGATTGAATCAAGTCATAATTTGGTTGGAGTCAGGATTCTTTACTCGAGATCTCTTTCCTTCCAGCAAGATCTAACTGGATTCGTTGAGATCTGGTGAAGAGCCACGACGATCTCGTCGTCGAACTGCACCAATACCACGAGATCTTTGTTTAACCTGCAAAGCAAAAAATAGAAAACAACAATCCCATATCGTGATGGATTTGAAGCCTTGGATAATTTTCGGCGTGATCAAACTTAGATTCAGCTATCGAACTATGGCATAAGCTAAGATCCGCAAAGATCTAAATCATGATATCACAATTTTTCCAATGAGAATGATTCAAAAGTTTGAATGCTATGAGCTCGCTATTTTATGGCAACCAATCTATCAAAGATCGTGACGGGAAATTGACGGAAGCAATGATTCTTGCCGGAGATGATGACTAGAACGGTGCAAAAAGGGACAAAGGAGAGAGTGAGACTTGGAAGGGAAAGAGAGAGAGAGAGAGAGAAGGAAGAGAGAAAAACTGATGGGTTTTTAAGGGAATATGAAAAATATAGGTCAAAAACACATTTTAAGAGTAAAATGAGAATATTATTTGTATTAAAATTAGATATGCTATAAATTTTTTAAAGTTTCAAAATATACTATTTACTTCTAAAGCACATAAAAAATGATATATTTCTTATAATTTCTCTTATTTTATAGATTGATTTTTTAACACTGATTTTTGTGACTTTTTGGTGGATTTGATATTTTGTCACTCGTAAAAGTTTTAATACTCAATGCTACTGTTTTTCTTTTTTTTTTTTCTTTTGGTTCAAAACTACAAAATTGGGGGACAAGTTTTGCCAAAGGATCTTTTTTTCTTTTTAAATTAGACCTAACACGCGCGCGCGCGCGCACACACCACATGCCTTCTTCATCCCACCTTCTTCTACATCTCTCCCTCTCACACCTTCTTCGTCCCACCTTTTTTTCTTCATGTTGATATTTTCGGGGACCCATGTACTTGTACGTAGTCCACAATCAAGCCACATCATATGATACATATCATCGTGATATACGCCGTATCTCGTCCCCTCTCTTGTACGATGTTGTCTCCCCTTTCTGTATATTTTGCTTCTAATGGATTATAAGCGCTAACAAAGTTCTGTTGTTACAGTTTTAAGTAACTGCCAATAGTACAATAGACTACCACCCGTAATACGTTGAATTCCAAATACTTCCGGTGACATGTTGGTTTGCCTTCAATTTAATGGAACTTTCCCGTCGGTAACCAATAGTCAAAGGCATAAGCAGTGGATTGTTGCAAATACTGAGCGCTTATCTCAAAAATAAAAATTAAATAAAAATTTCTCCACTTTTAAGACAGTGATTCACAATCAAGTCCTTATTATTTAATTAAAAAAATGACGTATAAGATAGTGAGAATTCTTGTACCATAATTGTTTATCGATATGAATTTTCTTGACAGTAAGTAGCATTGTCCTAGTTAAATTCATGCGTATCTTATTGGGGTAGAGTATATTTGTTTTTAAGGCCATTAACCGATTTGAAATTGATTATTAGCATGATCTGTTACCTAGTGATAATCTAATATGTTGCGCATAAACAAAGAAAAAAAAATGCAGAAAAAAAAAAAAAGAAACATAGATTTTTTATAGAGGTTTATCCGAAATCTAATAGGCTACATCCTTTTTAATGCTTTGAGAGCCTTCATTATGTATAATACAGTGAATAATCCGTAGCTCATAAGAAAGAATGGAATAGAAAAGAAGAAGGGGAATTCTTTAATACAAAAAAAATTGAGGAACGGCGAGCTAATGGTGAAATGTCGTTGAGACTATTGCAGGATGTCGGCCTGAATGTTATTGGAGAACTCTCTGGGCCGATGATAATGGCAATGATAAGCTTGAGAGCTTGGACATGCCATAATGGTGGTGAATTCCTTGTATATTTGTGCGTATACATAAAGAAGATATGCGTAGAAGATCATGCATCAAATTGTGGTGAGGACACCTATTTATAAAGCTTGAAGAGAATATTGTCACAAGTAGGATTAGTATTTGAAATTTAAAACTAAATAAGATTCAAACTTATCTAAATCTTCTTGTGAGTAGATATTTTATTTAAATTATATATATATGAATTTATGGGCTAAATCCATATATATTTAGTGCTTGAAAGATTATCTAAATCCCTAAAATCATCTGTAGATAATTATGGCAATTATTCATAAAATCCCATTAATCTCGGGCTGAGACTCATGGACGACTAGCTGGCGAGACGTTCAGGAGGTGTTCTAGGGACTGATCTAATGAATCATCTAGCAATTATTTTGAGGCTGGTCTGTAACACGTATGATGAGTCATTTTGAAACTTGTTTTGGACTCTGGAGGTAGTGACCTTAATAAGCCGATCTAGAGCTTGCTAGCATGGCAATTTGGAGCTTGCTACGGAGTTGATCCATGAGTTGATATCCTGTAATGGGCGAATCATATTTTCACTCTATTTGATGACGCTCAAGGGATGTCATAGTTAGGTTGATTTTAGGTCTTCAAATGATCCGAATTAATACATAAATAGTAAAAAATGAGCTATAAAATTTGAGCTCAACAATTCATATTCCTGTACTCGTTTTACCTATAATTTATTTATTTTTAGACGCGAGAGTCGAAAACTGATGGGCATATATATGTTACTTGTAATGACATTATTACTGGGTTCTCAATATTAATCAGTAATGTTGGAGCCTGGATTATTGAAATTCCCTTTCTGGCTTCTTGAATATAAAAATTTTTTATTTTTTTTTTCTATGACAAAACTTTTTATAACTTTATATTTTATTTACTCCCTTGAAAGTTTTTTAATAACTAAATTTACATGTTTTGTGAAAAAAAATATATACATATAAATTTCATCTATTTTTTTAAACACTCACATTTAAAATTAAATATTTCAAAAGAATCAAAATCAATCATAATATTCTATATATATTCATAATTTTTGAACTTTTAAAACTTAAAATAAAATCACTCTCTTACAAGCTTGATTCATTTGGGGAAAAAGAAAAAAGAAAAAACTCAAAAATTTAAATAGATAATTAGGATAAAAGAGTTTAACATTGTAGTTTTGATTCAAATTTCGTTAAAATGAAAAAAATCCTCTGCCACTGTTAATCAGCAACTCCAGGCACTTTGGCTGGTTCGCCGTTTTATTCAATCAAATACACCTGAGACAAGTGGGTTTTATATTGAAGTACTTCTTTTGCTGGAATTCATTTAGAACCAGTGCTTTACTTCGAAGTTCGAAGCTTGTGCTCCATGTGATTCTCATGTTCTTTGTCCGTTTTCCGCAAAAAAAGGATAAGGAAAGAGAACTTTAATGATCAATGCCACTCATCTTTCTATGCATGTGGCGCTCTCGGATGGAATGTCTCTTCATAATCTTTAACCAACAACCAATCAGCTTACTTTAATTTGACAAAACTTCTTCTAAATTAAGACAGTTGGTTACAAAGTCAAAAGCAAAGAAAATATACAGTGGTCATGAAAATTTTGGAAAGAAAATTAGGTGATATTCCAGCCAGAAATTGAAACACGTTGATCACACTTTACTCCTGAATTTTATTGGTAGCTAACCATATATCTGTAATCTATAATACGTGTAAAACAAGACAAAACAGGTAGATACAGATATCGACTACTTTACGTTACGGTTGAGCTAGCTAGTTGACTAGCTAATTGACCGGTTTGGATTTGAATCCACGACGCGAATTGGATGGTTCCACTCGAAGGATGGTAATTTTTCTCATTAACATAAGTACACCTACCTTAAATGGAATGAACATAAATCCAATTTAAACGCGTTTAGATTATAAATGAATTAAAATTTTAATCTGATACGGGTTACAGTATGGCGATGAATTTAAAGATCCCGACCCTATTTCTTATTTATTAATCCCGTTTAATTATACATAAATATATATCTTTTATATTAAATATTTATACGTGATGTTTTATAATATATATAATTTTAAATATTGATATTTAACATGATGGATATATAAAAAATTTAATACAATTATTTTGATTTATTTTAAATTAGAAGTCTCATATATAGAATTTTTATTTTTAAAATTTAAAATTTTTATTTTTATTTTATATGGTGAAAATAGATGAATGCGTAAATGGGGAACCCTGTGGGTGACCCGAATTCACAATGGAGAAAACCCGCCTCATGCCTGCCAATTTTAACAGGTTATGGGAGGGCATGAAAAGTGTTTTTATTCACATGACGGGTTGGAAAGAAGGCTACTCCGCCCCAATACCATCCCTAGACTTGTACTTCATTAACAAAGATATATATCTTAAATTTACTCACATCCTTGCTATATATAGTAAAGGATTTCAACGGTATTTTTTTATTTATTAAGAGATAAAGCGTTTGTTTGGTGAACGCATTGCATTTGCATTGCGTTTAAATGCAATGCATTGAATGCAATTTGTATTTGGAGAAAAAGCATTAGCATTGCATTTGAATGCAATGTGTGTTTGGATGAAAAGTATTTGAATTGTATTTTAATAATGAATATATGATGTGATGGGTAATAGTAAAGAGAAAAAAAAGTGGAGAGAGAGAATATATGATGTAATTAAAAAAAGTAATAAAAAAATGAAATAATAAATAATGATTGTATTAGATTTAAAATGTTATGTGATTGGTATTTGAATGAAATGTTTTTGTATTTGGGAGAAAATTACATTGCATTCAAATGTAATGCAAGAAAAAAGTGTTGCCCAAACGCAACATAAATCTTTTCTCGTTTATTTAATTTCATTGTTGTTTTCACTTTTTTGTGTGTGTGTATATTTGTTACTCTTTTGTATTTTTCTTGTTTTATTAAGTCTTATAGTTGGATTATGAATTTCTTGTAATTTCATATCAATCTATTATTACAGTTAGAATTTGACATAAAATATAGTTCAACTGTTCAAAATTTCTTTAACATTACATATGTTTAATTAATAGTTACATTGGAGGAAACATATATAAATATGTATATATATATATACTCACGTGTGAACCAAAACAAAATACAGCGCTCAAATATATCGAAGATTTTAAGGATAAGTATTGTTTTAAGCAAAAAAAAAAAGAAGATAAATATTGTATCACAAGGGCCACATATATAAAAATATTGTGATTTACCCTCTCGAATCCTATATATATATATATATATATATATGACTTGTGATTTATGGTTTGTACGCTCTCGGAATAGCCAATTTTTCAAAGGGGGTGTTGAGTTTGGCGTCACTGGTGAGCAATTACTTCGGACGACCCTCCACTGTGACGCAGTCGGCTATATCTACCACTTGCGTGTTGAAAAGGACCTTATATTTGCCCCCCTAGCTGGATATTTTCTAACTTACAACAATGTATATTGCACAAATATTCTCCTTTTTTTTTTCTTTTTTTTTTTTTTTTCATGGAACGAATATATATCTTCCTCTTCTCTATTATGTTATTACTACTGCCACATTTATGAGATTAAAATTGAACTAATTTTATTATATTGTTGCAAAAAGATTGTCTCGTGTTTATAGTATTTATCACCTTTTACGCTGAAAAATCTGACCAATAACACTAATTTCTTGTACAACGTCTATACCAATATAAAATATTAACGTATAAGTATTTAGTAGGAAATTCACTGCATTGATAAAATGTTGTTTTTTTATGCTAAATATAAGATATGCTATACTTAATAACTATTACATATACCGACCTTTTGAAGTTCGGTGCTATTTGATTGATGTGTTGATCTTTCTATTGAACATTATTTAGACATTTTTCATATTCAAAATATGTAAAATTATAAATTCCAAAAGTTTAAAATTTATAAAAATATATATATATATAGGCATCGCATCTGAGCCAAAAAAAAAAAAACAAAGTATCAAACATGTTATTTTCGCATGTATGTCAAATATAACATTGATAATTGCAGGGGAGATTATCTCATTTAATGTGTCTTTGTATCACACGAAAAATAGGTGTTCTAGCATAGCTTATAGCTCTATAACTCTTGTTTGCCTCAAAAGGTTATAACTTAATTAATACTACTTACTAGCTTCGTACAAGATAAAATGTTAAGCATCCTTTAATTATATATGTAGTTTACTAAGTACATGTTTCTCATGTGTCCTTTGGATATATCTCTAATATTATGCGTACACACGTACTTGTTTACCAATATATATAGTTCATAATCTTTGAGGTTTGCATCCGATAACGCTCATTTGGAAAGAAGGAAAGCAACCATAAATATTGGAATTTTCCCGAAAAATACAACTGATTTTGGTGATCATGATGTGCTTGTTTGTGAAGCTCCTTTCATAACTAGTCATGCATTTGAAGATGTGTGTGTGTGTGTGTGGACACCCCCGAGAATAAAAAGCCGAGAAGATCAGACGGAACTATCAAAAGAATAGTTTTCTTTACTTTTTCGTTTACTTTAGGGTGGGAGGAGATTGAAGAAGACTAGATGAGGAGATAAGGACAATGGCGTGGCATTGGCGTCTGCATGTCTCTGTCGGATTACAAGCTCCATGTGAACGTGAGGACCTCTTGCCAGCGACCCCTTTCCTTGTGGTTTTGCCTATTATTATTCCCTTGATAATTTGCCAAACATTTTACAAATAAACCAAGTCATGATCAAGCCTATAGTAGATAGATACATGCACATATAATATATATGTATATATAAGTTGTACTACTCTTTCTTGACATGAATATTATTTACAAAACTTATGTTTGGATAGAATGTTGATTTCTAGAAAAAAAAAAAAAAAAAAAGCCTTATTTGAGACAGAGATTTTTTTTTTTTGGTCAAAAGTGAAAAAGTGTTTAGATGGGCAAAAAAAATTTTCATTTCTACAAAAAATCTCCTTTTATGATGTCCAAAAATGAAATTTTTTAATGTTCAGACACCAAAATTTATAAGAATCTGATTTTTAAAAATAAAAATTTTGGTTTAAAAATGAAAATTTTCCACTTTTAGACTTGTCTTCCAGCACAAAGACAAATATTTAGAAGGCAACACCAATGAGATTTTTTTCCATCTTTATATATATCATCCGTTCGTCTAGTTTCTAACGTCCCAACGTGACTATCGTTTAAATTTTGTAATCACTTTCATCCTCATCACTCGTTTTTTTTTTTATCTTTTACATATAGAATGAAATTCCCTGTCCAACCATTTGTTTGACGGATGAGTTTAATAATAAGAAAGACCAAGAGGAGTAAAAGGAAACATTGAATTATTTGGTAGCTAGGGAGGGATAAATGTAAGGACGCATATATGAATGGAAAAAATAATAATAATAAAATAAAGGAAAACTGCTAGTAAATCTAATAAAATTAATCTAAATTTAACTAGAGAGATTTCCTATCATGGACAGAACTAAGCACGTTTTTATTTATTTATGTACTTTTGGGGTTACACGAAGAGAATATATATAATTTTTATTTTATCTCTCTTTCTTTTTTCTTATATAGTATTATAATAATGTCTTGTTTGTTTACTGCATTACATTCGTATTACTTTTAAATGCAATGTAATTTTTATCTAAATGTAAAAAGTATTGTATTCAAATACTAATCACATCATATTTTAAATCTAATATAATTACTAGTTATTATTTCACCTTTCCATCTCTAAAGATGTTCGCCACTAATCTCTCGTCAACTACTTCTACTTGATTCAGTTCATGCATGAACCAATCGAGGAAGTTCTTCAAACTTTCACAAGCCTTCATCGTCATATTCATTAGATCTGCCATTGTTTTCTTTTCCTTTCTATTGTAAATGAATTGAGTCACAAGTTTATATACAAGTTCCTGAAAACTTAAGATCGAATTTGGTTCCAATTAATTGAACCAAGTGGCAATTGTTCCTAATAGCGTTCTGGGGAAGACTCTGCATAGCAAATTCTCCTTCGATGTTTCCAATATCATCACCTCTTTGAACAAATGCAAAAAAATCCGCTGAGTCTGATTTTTCATCGAATGTTTTCATCTTCGGAGTTGTGAATTTCACAGGTTCTGGTTCTTTCATAATCGTTTCTAAGAATAGTGATTTCACAATTGCTAGGTCTACTAGAAACATATTCTTGTCTCCCTTATTTATACATATGCACGGTTTTTTACTCATTTTAGTATGTCTCCCTTAGAACTCCAGTTTCTTAAGAAGGTGAACTGTAAAACTTCTCGTTTATCAACTTTGTCTTCTTTCATCCCTTTCTTAGCTTTGGTATTATTTTTCTCCTTTATTCTGGAGTTTTGATCCTCAGACTAACTTATTCTGAATCTGTCTCATTCACTTTATTCTGACTTACTTCATTAGGCATTTACTCTCTTCTCTTGAGCTCTTTATTCTCTTTGTGGATATGGCTAATTGTTCCTCTTGCTGAACTTACCTTTCAGCCATTTTCTTACATCTCTCTTCCATCTGTTGTTGTTTTGACAGCAAACTCTAAAGTAACTTCATCAGGTCTGGAGATTGTACATTGACGTTTAGTTTGGATTGAACGTTCATCATCATCTCTTCTGACAATTCTCTTTCTGCAATCTGACTTCCTTCTCCCTAATGAATTGTTTGCTTGGATCGTGGCATTTTGGTTTTCTTTGCTGAATTTTGACTTTTCTCTCCTAGGCATTGTTATCGATTTCTCATAGAAGGCACCAGTTGTTGGAGTGAGTTTCTTCACTTAGAAATTCTCCAATAATAGAGTCTAGAAATGATCCTCTAATTCGTTATAAAAATTCTTCAATCTCTATAGATTCTAAGTACAAACTCATAACTTCTCTCTCTAAGACTTTCTTTCTCTAAAATCTACACAGGAATTTATGTAATGAATTTTAGATGTTTAAATTATGGGACTTTATTCCTATTTATAGGCTTTTTAATCTCTTTAGAGCTTCTTTTTTATTATTATTTTTAATTTACCACTTTAGCTTTAAAGCATACTTTCAACTCTTCTTCAGTTTGATTTTTCTTTTGAGTATTTTCCATCTGACCAAGACCTTCTAACAATTCTTTATATTTGCAGAATGGTACCGTTTTACCCTTCCTCTATAAAGATGTGTCATTTCATCTCTGCTATGCGATGTAGTTTTATTCATGAAAACATTCATCCCCATACTAGGAGTTAGAACTAAGACCTCATTTAGTTATCGTATTGTATTCGAATGCAATGTAATTTTCATTCAAATGCAAAAGTATTATATTTAAATACTAATTATATCACAATTTAAATTCAATACAATCGGTATTCATCATTTTATTTTTTTATTACTTTTATCAATCGCATCATATATTCTCTTTCTCTCTCCCTTTTTTCTCTCTTCTTTTATCAATCACATCACATATTCAATATTTAAATAGAATTCAAATATTTTTCATCCAAATAAACATTGTATTTAAATGCAATACAAATACTTTTCATTAAAATGCATATTGCATTCAATACATTACATTTAAATATAATTCATTATTCAAAGGTCCACTTAATTCTCTTAAAAAAAATTCAATTCACCTAAAATTTAAATGACTTCTACGCTAAAGCTTATACAAGTTGACCATAAGATCTCTTTTTAGTAAAAAGTAGAAAATTACAAAACTCACGTAGCTAAATTCTCACTTTTTTAATTTAAGATAGAAGATTTGAACTCTACACCTTAAAATATAATTAAGTAATTTTTTTTAACTTGAGAGAGGAAGGATTTAAACTATTCATGGAGTAAAGTATAAAATTAGCATGAGGATAGTTAACAATCACAAGTATTTTTTATATTCAAAACTGTTTTTTTAAAATAAGGTGCTAATAATAAAGCATCAACCGGTGCAATATACGCATACATATTACATTTATAGACCAAGGCCACATTTTTAGCATGTGAAGTAGTTCCTACCTTTTTAGATAATATAAAACATGCCGAGTTTATAACCAAGTTGTACTATACACATATAAGTGGTGAGACAACTATAAAAAGATCATTGTGTTCCTTGTTTAAAAAAAGGGGAAAAAAAGAAGAAGGGAAAAACAACAACAACAACGTTACTCACATAAAGAGCTTGAGCGAAGTTGGTCCACAAATTTCGTGTCCCCCATTATTTATGGTTTGCACCCACCATGCACATGGTTATATATAAACCCCCATTATATATAAACCCCATTTTACACCAATAAATATAGGATGATAAAATGATAATGATATCCTTTTTTCTTTTAAGTTAATAAGATGACAGTTTTTATGGTAGCATGCAACTATTAATGATGCATATTGTTCTCTTTTTTAAAAAAAAAAAGGACTGACATTAGCATTATTCAAAGGGACTCGTAAACACTGATAAAAATATTTTTTGTAAAGTCCAACTCTGTATATATATATATATATATGTATGACTAACCTTTATTGTTACCTCCATGCCCGTTCTGATGTGAGTTTATGATGAGAGGATCTCCCAAAGTCGGCCTCTTTTAGCTTTGCCTTACATTACATGCCTCATGTCGGAGATATTGACATTGGCAACTGGCTTTCTTGGTAGCTTATATTACTTCTCTCTATAATGGCTCACTTCAGTTTCTTTTTTTCTTTCTTTCCCTATTTCATTAGTTTCCACTTGTTTACTGATCTATTTATAATTTTTGTTTTGTAGTTCGCCTGAGAATTATATAAAAGAAAGTCATTTTCTTTCTTTCAAGAAAAAAGAAAAGAAAAGAAAAAAAAAAAAAGAAGGTCGTTTTCTTTTTGCTCATCTGGTTCAAAAAGCCTAGAGATTTAAGCTACATCTCTTTCTCCAAACTTCTCATAAAAAGAGAAAATAAATTAAAACAATAATTCATTTATTCTTAACTTTTTGTCCAACTTAGAATGTTATTGGGATAGGATATAACATATTTGGAGCATTAACTCACAAAAAAATCTTTAGGGAATTAATGGAATTTTTTAAGATTTGATGATTCAAAATTGTACCCTTTGATAGGTTTATATATTTCTTTGTATATTATCGTCTTCTCATTGTTCAAATATTTATCTTGTTCATTTTCTTTATATCATTTCAATTAAAAAAAATAAAAAAATTAGTTTTGACGTTGTTGCATTTTTTCAGACGTATACAATAGATATAATTACTAAAGAAGAAGATAAGCTGAAACTGCATATAAGTTTCAATACAGTTATGGTGTGTTTGGTACACACTTTTAAGTTACATTACATTTAAATGTAATGCAATTTTCGTTTAAATACAAAAACATTTCATTCAAATATCAATCGTATCACTTTTTAAATCAAATACAATTACTATTTATTATTTCACTTTTTCTATTATTTTTATTAATTACATCATATATTATCTCTCTTTCTTTTTTACCTCTCTACTTTTACTTATCACATCACATATGTATTATTAAAATACAATTCAAATACTTTTCACCTAAACACACATTGTATTCAAATATAATGCTAATACTTTTCCTTCAAACATAAATTACATTCAATGTATTACATTCCAACGCAATGCAAATGCAATGTGTTCACCAAACGAACCATTAATATATAGATACAATTGGTAGTACTTCTAGCCAGCTGTAGAGTATTCATAATTTTTTGCTCAGGTGAATTATTTATGTGTATATCATGGTCATTTAGTATAACAATGAAGATTTTTTTCTTTCCAACTTGCTTTTATATCTCATTCTTATTCGTTATCATGTAAATTGCACCAACAACAAGAATCAAAGTTGGCCCTTTCTATTGGAAAGTCTATCAAGTTGTTGTCAAGATCAGTTTGGACTATATATGCTGCCCTATTCATTGACAAAAGAATCACCGGTTGATAAACCTCTCCCAAGCTATGGTTTTTTTAAAATTATCTCCCTGTCTGTAAGTGCACAGTACAGTGCACTTATAATTATATATATATCAACTGAACAACTCAGCGAACTTGGAAGAAAATCAAGTGCTGATGTAACTTGATGTTGGTATCATTATATAAATAAATAAATAAAATAGCAAACTTGATGTGGATAGACATATGAGCAATATAAGGCATCATAACTCCAATTTTGCAGGTATAAGTAGAAGACGCCTCACATTAATAACTTTTTTTCCTTAAACGTGACTTATAAAATAGGAGTTTTCATGTTTTTAAAGTTTAAGCATGTGTAGACTCTCATAATTAAAAGGAATGAATAAACAAAATTGTCGGAACTTCATACAATTCTAAAGATTTAAAATGGAATCACATCGATTATATATTTTTTCGTAACTTGGTGCAGAGTTCTAGCATAAAGCTAGGATAATCAATTTAGTTAATATTATTATTAACATATTTGAATTATCATTTTAGAATATAAAATCAATGGTATTATTTTAAAATTAGCAATGTGACTGGCTATAGTCTGTTATTTTCAATTAGGAATGTGACTGTCTATAGTCTGTCATTTTCAAAAATTGGGCTGCTTTGCTACCCGATACTGCAAAGAAAATGTAGCTAACTGACGTGCTAATTTCTCTTGATATGAACCGAAATAGCAACAGAAAAGAATTTTCTTCTCTCGTTTTTCTTTTTCCGAGAACAAAGTCAGTCGAACTTATCTTCATGACTCTACGTTTTTATAGGAATACCTATCGTCAATTTGACATTGGTATTTGGTAGGTGAATTTTGAATTCAAGAAGCTAACAGTGGAAACATACAAATACTTTGGCGTAAATTTAATGTTGATGCTTCAAATAGGATTTGGAACAGCAGAAGCATAACTAATGGTAGTTGGGTTTTGGCTTTCAACCTCTCTCGCTCTCTATATCTAGAAATGTAGTATGCCGTGAGCGCACAGCCAGTCATTTCCACACACAGCACAGCGATCGGTCGCTTTCGCATGGCACAATGTTAACGAATCACGCCTTTTAGCTCGGTTGGCCAACCGCCGTCCCTTCCAAGACATTTTCACATGAGCATGCCTCCCATTTTTAATAAAATTTTGTTAACTTAGGTTATATTTGGTACAAGGGGGAAAGAAAATAAGGAGGGAAGAGACACATTTAGTATTTAATAGGATTGAGGTGATGCACTCTTTAATAAGGGCAAAGTTTGTATCTTTACAATTAATCATTAAAGAACATTCATGTATCAAACTGTCTGAGATAAGTAAAGATTTGAGGATATTGTTAATGCCAATTGCCACCTTTCTCAGCCCTATTTCATCAGAAAAATGAAGAACATTTCACTTTTTGTATTTAGTATAAAATCCTTATTCTGACAAATTATTAAAATTGGAATTGTTTTGAATGACTTGAAGTCCTTTACGTAATCTTATACTAAAAAAATAATAATAATAAAATAAAATTTTTCCTCACATAATTTCATCTCTCATTTTTTTCCACCCTTCATGCCAATTAAAAATTATAATAAGTCGCAAAATATTTTCATTAATCCTCACTGCTTTCCTTATGCTACTTTTTCCACCTTGTGTGGAACATAGACTTAATTTTTAAAGGGATAAAGACAAAAACTTGAATACTGTGTGTTCTCTAAAAAAAATTTGTGTTCTATCCTAGGTATATATTTTTCAGAATATTAATGCAAATAACCTTTATGTTAAACAAATTGGATTAAAACGTTCGTCTAATGAGTATCCGTTGACTGATAGTGTGGCCAAAAAAAATCCAAATTTGAATTTATTTTATAAATTTAAACTTAAAACATAGGTGGATCGAGAAATAATGATTTAAACTTAAAACATTACTGGAACGAAAATATTCCAAAAGAAAACGTGGATAAATTCTCATGTCACCAGCGACTACAATAAACATATATACATATATATTTTTTTGTATGAATATCACCTCAAATGAGGCTCATATTATTAATGAAAAGAAAAACTATAACAAACATTACAAACAATTAAGTGCATCTCTAAAATTGAACATAGTTTAATCACTAAATTTAAAAGCTAGAAATGAAAAGAAAACAAACTTTTCAATTAATAGAGGTTTTAAACTTTTATTATCACTTTCATTAGATCGTCAAATTTATTATTCAGCTTTATTTCCCTTGAAAAATGTCATATTTTATTCACAATTTGCATGTGACATTGTGCATAATGCCTGCTCTAAAGTCTAAGCAATTAATCACATGACAACATTTTTTTTTTAAGATTATAATGTGCATAAGAGCTAATACCTTTTATGCAATAACAAAGTTTTCTAAAACATTTTTTAAGGAGAAAACGGCTTCGCTTTGTTTTGTCAAAGGAAAACATGATGAAGGAGGAAAAAGGCAAAATTGATTGAGACTTAATTGCAAGATATAAAACATATTTTTAAATTTCTATCTGCTTCTTTCTTTTTCTCCCGTTTACATTCATACCAAACACTCGTACGCTTAATCTCCACTTTCACACAAACCCCACAAGCTAATGGAGTTCTTAAATAAATAAATGTACTAAACCATTAATAAATCTCTAAGCTGCTCACATGATACGCATATAGAAAAACTTAGGGTAAAAATTCTACTTTTATTTTATAAATAGATATTATGCTTAAGTTATTATATTAACTTATATTTGAAGGTAGTTATGTGAATCGCATAATAAACTTTTACTGTGCACTGATTGTATTATTAACAAATTAATCAATGATTAAAAGTGTTATGAATAATTAAAAAAAGACTATTGCAAATCACGACCATATCTAATACTATCAATTAATTATGTTATAATGACATTTTCTTCTTTGAACCCACCATGATAGGGACGTTGCTTTTGGCATTTTCACAAGATTACAACGAGTTAATAATAAACAACCCAAGTGGAATTAGTCTTTTCCTTAATCAACTCAGCTTTACTTGTACTTAATTAATATTATAAATATCATTCGTCATTCGCGACAGGGTACAGATTAGGCACGTAGAAAATAAACGAAGGAGAGAAAGAGAGAGAGAGAGAGAGAGAGAGATTATAAATAAAAGAAAGCGGCAATATTTGAGAACTGTGATTTTCTCCATTAAATCATAGTCAGAGCCATTGATCGTCCGCGGTGTCGCTTTCCTCGTTTGCGCTCTTCGTTTCTCCTGATGGCAACATCAGGCAAGTTGGCTTAAAGCTGACTCCTGAGCTTTGATTTTGAGCCGTTGGTTCCTCACCCCCGCAATGCTCCAGCTAGATATTTATCATTTTGTTTCTATTGTCTTATTTGGAGCCAACTAAATTAAAAGGATATTTTTTTGTATAGAAAAAAAAAAAAAAGAATAAAATCATCACAGGAGTATAAATAATATTTATCAGTAGATATTATAATTTAGGCAGCCTACGGAAATGGACGAACGCAATTGCCTGGCTCTTTCCAACGTTAATTGTCGCACGTGCCAATTTTATGATTCAAAATGACAAATAAACCTACCCTATTTATGCTTGTGTGTATGTTTTATTTATTTATTTATTTATTTTTATCATTAATTCTAACGCGCCTTCTGTTTTTATGATCTTTAAAAGAAATCGATAAGTGGAAAGGATATTATAGACTCATTTTCATGTAAACAAATATGGGTTTAACATCGTTAGCATATCATCAAGTGTCAAATCTAGTGATATTTTTAAATAAAAATAAAAGATAAATTTTATATGTTGATTACGGTGATATTAAAAATAAATAAATAAAAATCATCTTTATTGTTGTACCATTTATTAATTAACGATGTGTGCTTGATCATATTGATTTAGTAACTTAATAGGAGATAAATAACACGATTATCGAGGCTATTAAGAAAATCTGTAATTGTGAACTTTTTTAATTTGGCAGCTACATGTTTTTATTTATCATGTAAAAACGAAGAAAAAGAAGAAGAAGAAGAAGAAGAAGAAGAAGCAATATTTGATTCCTCATGATATAGTTGTTTTCTATAAAAGCCACAACTTAAAAACAAAACGAACAAGTAGCATATTTACCATAACATCATAGCTATTAAACAATTACTAACTTGTGTCTTTACATATTTACCAAAAAAAAAAAAAAAAAACTCGTTTTTTCACTTAAACAAAGACTTTACTAGACTGTTTACACGTTTCTTTTTTTCTTTTTCCTTACAGCTGAGATACAGAAGCACTCGTAGTCATAGACATATATTATATTTTTTTTTTGGAATCCTTAAAAATAAAAAATTGTCGTAGATATTATTTTGACTGAGAAGACTTTGTTCACGTATACGACCAACAGCGCCACATTTAAAACTGACACGTGTTGCGGAAGGTTGGCGAAAGGGCGGCCAGATTCAGTGATTCACCGTTTCACAGAGAGCCTAATAGGTGGAGGTCGTCGATGTAAACACGTGGCACATGGTGAACGGCCAGATCAGATCCAAACAGTCCGTGAAACTTGCCGCTTTGGACTGGAAACTCCTCAACTTTGATCCTCGCAGGTCAAGTTCTCCTTACATCGTGCCAGCTGACCCGGACCCACCTCAAAACCAAACCAAAACCTTCCCAAGACCCGCCAACTTGTATTTCAAAAAAAAAAAAAAAATGTGCTTATGTTCACTTTCATTAATACTGTTTTGGAAGTTGATACTTTATTTTTTTTCATTTAATAGTTAGATTAAGTGCCTTTTTACGTAATATGTTTAAAAAGTAAATTTAAATATAAACAAACTTTATAAAAAACTTTTTTAATAATGTCTAAAAAATATGATTTTTTTTTGGATATGAAATAATGTGTCATAAGTTTTTTTAAAATTTAAGATTTACCTAGGAGTAATATCATGTTATGTATTATAAATTTTCAAAATAAACTCTCATAAATCAATCAATTGAAAAATAAATCAAATGATCTTGTAAGTTATTAAAAATTTTAGGTAAAAATCCTTTTAAAAACAATTAAAAGTCCTAGCTTATTTAGTTGCTTTCTCCTGTAAGATTAGGAATATCGATGTTACTCATAAATCTATTCTTTTTATGATTATTTATGTTAAATAATGCAGAGAAATTTGGTTTAAATGAAATCGGATTCTAACAATCCTAAAATTTAGTACATTTTGGGGATGTTATTTAATATTTTTGGAAACTTACATTTTATTCTAACTACACTTTCTTTATTTTGTTTAAGGCATCCTTTTCCTTAGTTTTTTTTTTTTTTGAATTTGGATAAAAAAAATTCGAATCTTTTATTTTATTTTATGATAAAATTAATTATAAAATATTATTACCTCATAATTACAATCACTTTTTAAAGGTAATTTGAATACGCTTAGTTGCCTGCCTTTATTAATTACCTGCTCTCTTAGTAGCGTGACCGGTTACCTGACCCTCCAGATTAGATACATTGTTATACGCTGCCGTCAAGTACGGCTCGTTTATTTATTAACCAGTTGCCATTTAAGATCTTTTTAACGTTGGAGAGTTTAAAAGGGGTGTTTGGGGGTATTATTTTTAAATTAATAAAAAATTATTTTAAAATTTATGTTTGAGAGAAAAAATTATTTAAGATAATAAAATATTAATATGAATATTTTTTTTTAATTTTATGTAATTTAAAAAAATTTATCTCATTTAGATTTATAAATGTAAAGTTATAAACTTTTAAAATTTAGAATTTATTGTAATATTTTAAGAATATAAATAATAAAAAATAATAATATTTAAAAAATAATAATTTTAAATGTCTTTTAAAATTAATGGGTATTTGGTAAACACATTGTATTTTGATTGTATTTGAATGAAATTTGTTTTTTGAATGTTGTATTTGGTTGAAAAATATTTGTTTTGTATTTGAATGAAACGTGTGTTTAGATGAAAAGTATTTTAGAATTAAAAAATTGATATGATTGATAAAAATAAAAATAAATAATAGAATTAAAAAGTTAATGATGTGATTATTTTAAAAATATTTTAAATAATAATTATTTTCATAATCCTATTATAAAATTAATATGTAAGATTGATTACATATTTGAATAAAATTAAAATGAAATTTTTTTCAAAAAAAGGTATCTAAACTCTAAAAGAGTTTTTGTTTTTTTTTTAATTGAATAAAGCTCGTCGGTATATATAGGGTTTTATGTGGCTCTCTCGTCCTGATAAAGTGAAACTACGACGGTAGTTCGCTTTGTCTCGAAGTTTAGGGCTTCGCCGGACGATTATACGCCAAAATCGGGGAATAAAAAAAATTGTCGAAGTCCGTACATATTCCCAAAGTAAGTTTGATTTTTTTTTCCTCTATTTGCTGTTTCGAAATTCGTAGTGAAAAATTTATCTGCTTTGGGATCTCCTTTGTTGATCCCCGTGCTTGGGGAGTTTTCCAGTGGCCATCCCGATCCCTTTTTCCCTGGAAATTCGAAACGAGTGAATTTCATACTCTGAAAAGTTCTCTCTTAGTCTCCTTTTTTTTACTGGGAAAATTTAAAGGAGACAGTGAATTTTCGGTCCACCGTTTGAATTGATGATTAACTTGCTCTGGTTTGATTTTTTTTTTTTCCAGGTTGGAATTGAGTTGAAACGAAGAAAGAGGAAGACTTTTCACGGATCCGAATTTTTTTGAAGAAAAAAAAAAAGCTGCGATATTTCCGACTGGGGGAGAGGAAACCTAAAGAAAACAGAATCCGATTCAAATCCTGTTTTTTTTTTTTTTTTTTTTTAAAAGCCAGCTTTCCTAGACTGATTCCAGTTTTTTCAATCGGTCTCTGTTTAGCTAAGCAATAAACGTTTGCTTTTTTCTTCCTTCACGCTTGTCCTGTACTCCTGTTGTTACTTTTGAATTCGGAAAAAGCCAGACAGATACAGATGGTAGTGAAAGTTGCCTCGGCCGGTTTGCAATGGTCGCAGCCGATTCTCCCCCATTCTCCGTCTTCTTCCCAAACCCTAGCCTCCGCGATCTCCTCCCCTTCTTCTTCTTCGAAGAGGCGGAGCCGCGTTTCCGGCGAAGGAGGACCTCTCGTGTGCGGCCACGTGCAGAGACTGCACCGCTCGTCACTGTTCGGAACTCCGTCGACGAGACTTCACCGGTCTTGGTCCTGCGAGTTACCGAAGAAATCGAAGCTCCCGACCATTAGGAGAGCCTCCAGCGCGAGCTTGGACTTCTTCTCCGACGAAGAATTTTCTAAGAAGATTCAGGAATTGGCTCTCAGATTCCAACTATCCGACAACGGCGGCGAAAACGATTCGGAACCGGAGATGCTCTCCGGTTCCAGGGAGAGTAACAGTAACAGTACTTCCGACAGTTTCGTTGAAGAAACCTCTAGAACAAACAGTAGCGTCAACTCGGCCGACGCTCGGAATTTGTTTGCAGAGCCGCCGGAATGGGCGGCGGCGGCAGACGAGATTATTCCAGCGAGCATTGAGCGAAAGGCGAACAGCGTCGATCTTCCGCTCTCGCTCCGGATTATAAAGAGGAAGATACAATGGCAGGACAGTTTCAGGGAAGCAGGGGAATCGGCTTACTGCTCGGTGAAGAAGGCCTTCTCGTCCATGGTCTTCATAATTCGCGAGCTTCACAGCTACACCTTACAGATGAGAGAAGCCCTCTTGTACGAGGATCTGCAGGGGATTCTCATCCGCGTCCAGAAGGAAATGCACGCTTCCTTCGTCTGGCTGTTCCAACACGTGTTCTCTGACACGCCGACTCTGATGGTGTACATCATGATTCTCCTCGCTAATTTCACCGTCTACTCCATGGGCCACAACGCCACCGCAATCGCCGCTTCCTCGCCGCCCTACACGACGGAGGCGGCTTCGGTGGTCGAAGCTCAGGATCACAAGACTCACAAGTTCGATTCCTCAGCGATCAAGACGTTTTCGGTGTCGTCTCCCGGTGGGAAGACGACGTCGATCGGAGGAAACAACGGCGGGGGCGGGAAGGTACGGCGGGTGGCGAGCGGGACCGACGGCGACGGAGGGTTTAACCAGTCGGACCAGTTTCGCGCGGTACTGCCGGACGGCGCTTCACAGTTGTCCTCGTTTGGGACGACGGAGGCGGCGTCGGAGGCCAGGGAAAAAGAGGCGGCATTGTGGAACTCGATAGTGGACGAGGTTTCGAAAATGCAGGCTTCGTTCAGAGACGAATCTCTCGATCGGGAAACGATTCAGAAGTTGGTTTCGCCGGTGAATGCGAAGATTGAATCGGATGATTACGAAGAGTACTTCAGAACGGATCTTCTCTACCAGACGAGCTTGTCTCAGGACCCCAATAACCCTCTACTCCTCGCCAACTATGCTCAGTTCCTTCACCTCGTCGTTCACGATTACGACAGGTAAAATTTCTTCCTTTTCGGAAAAATTTTCTTGCCGCTCTTAATTCTTTTTACTGTTGCCCGATTTTAGTTTTTTTTTTTTTCTTTTTCCTTTTTAATTTTTATGGAAGTAAATATCTCACACAAGACGCGTAGATAGTTACCTCTTTTTACTAGGTAGTGTTTGCCGTAATTAAACGAAAACTTGTATGAAAATCAAAACTGTGTCGGAAATTCAAGTCATTTTAGTCGATATTCCTCTCGGGTTCTTGAAGCTTTTGCGATCGTATCCACTTTTGTCGTAATGCTTAAAGTTGGTTCGGTTTAATCAACTTTGATAACGAAATGTGTGGTGTAGGCCTGTGGCTTTGCCTTTCTTGGCAAAAGCATAGGAAATTAAAAATAAAAATCACTTTTGGCTTCCGTCATGTGCTCTTCATGACTAACGTGTTTTAACCCGAAAAAAAAAAAATCTTCCCTCTTTACTCTTCCTCCTCGTGTTAGCTTTATAAAAACCACTCGAAGCAATTCTTTTGACTTTTTGTTATTTTTCTTAAACATCACGAGCTCGCGTCTCATGTGTTGACTTTGATATTTTATTTTATTTTTGTGGATACAGAGCGGAGGAGTATTTCAAGAGAGCTACGGCGGTGGAGCCACCGGATGCGGAGGCGTACAATAAATACGCAACGTTTCTTTGGAGGGTTCGAAACGACTTGTGGGCTGCAGAGGAGACCTTCTTGGAAGCCATCAACGCCGACCCGGGAAACTCCTACCACGCAGCAGACTATGCTCACTTCCTCTGGAACACCGGTGGCGAGGATACGTGCTTCCCTCTCAGCTCTCCTGACACCTCCCAAGAGTCTTAAAGGGGGAAAAAAAAATGATTCGCCATCCAAAAAAAAAAAAAAAAAAACCAAAGATAAAAAACAACATTTTACCAGAGAATAAAAATAAAAAGCAAAAGAAGATGATACGCCTGTCGACTTCAACCCATCGCCAGCCTTTATTTTTCACCCCTTGGTGATTTATTGGAGGAAAAAACAAAAGGACAGAGAGAGATCATTCTTATTTTTGGTTTTATTTTTGGGATTATTCGACATGGTTTTTTTTTTTTTTTCTTTCTAAGCTTTTGTTGGAGTGTGGTGAAATAAAAGGTGTTGGCGGTGACGGTGGCGGTGGCGGTGGCAGTGGCAGTGGCGTTTTTGGAGACATGGAAGCACGTGGAGGTGGAATGTGGGGTTTTTATTAGTGTAAGGGCAAAAAATGGCAGTGTTTGGTTCTCTGCGCATTTGGTGCTCTCGAGATCTACTACTCCCGCCGCCTTGGGTGGGCCGATATGATATGCTAAACCGCTGCTAGTGGTGGAAGAGAGGCTCATGGGATTGCACAGAAATCTTTTTTTTCTCTCTCTCTCTCTTTTGTTGTTGACACGATCACACGGCAAAATGTAATTATCTTTCTTGTTAATACAATGCCATTTCAAATTTACATGAAAAAATAAAACGAAAATTGAGATGATTTCTGCGTTCTAGTTTAAAAAGTTTGTGCTAGAAATGCACGTGTTCATTGGGCTTGTAATAATGCTTTAGTTATTATTTTATGGATGTCATCTCTAATTAAAGTTTCCATCTTATTGGTTCCTGAAATTTCTTGTAGTCTATATTATATGGGTATGTTTCTTTCCTATTGTGGTGGGGTACGATGCTCATTAGCTTTTGCAAGTGGGATTTTTTGTTTTTTGTTTTTGTATTTTTTTGGATGTATGAAGAAAATATTAAGACAGGTTATAACAAGAATTTTTGTGAGAACAAACAAGGCTAGTGGTTTCATTGAGCGGTTGAAAACGGAGTCGGTTTTATTTTTTATTTTTTTCGTGATATTCTAGTCTGATATGATCGAAATTAATATATAAGTAAAAATTCATGACAAAAATTATATTTTTTCTTTACTAAAAAATATTATCATTTTTTTAATATTAATTTTGATTCACTTATGTTATTTAATCTAATTTGTAAGTTAAGTTAAGTTATTCAAATTTTAGCTTAATAAGACTTATTTTTATTGTTTCATATTTCTACTCTCACTGTTTCAACACAGTTTATAATATAAGTTATTTCTATTTTTATAATTTCCAATAAAAATTAAGTTGAATAAGTTGTAATGATATATTCTATCTAGTTTAATTTTCAAGTTATATCGATGGATTAAACACACACTTAATCCTTTATTAACAAATACTATCGTTTTAATATTGATTTAATATTTATGACATGATCAATGAATATACACGTTAAAAATTTATAACATAATATATAGTTTAATTATTTCAATTATATAGTTACAAGTATAGTTTAACAATAATATTAATATAATTTTATTAAAAAATATGTAATTTGAATCCTTTCACTTCTAAATTTTAAAAAAAATCTCAATTTATTAATGTTCAAAAATTAATCTTATGACTAAGAAAACAATAACTAGCCTCTTCCTACATATATTTGTTCTTGCAAATGGAAACTTGGAATTTAGAAGTAGGGCTTTTCTGTATTTTCATAAATGAGAACAAATTCAAACCAAAGAAGCGTTTATTAGTGAAAAGAAAAAAAAAAAAACCATATTAGTGCTAGCACAAAATTAAAAATACAGGTTCAAAGACAATAATATAAGCTGATATTGCAAGGAACAACACGTTCTTTGCTCTCTTATTTAGAAAAAAGAAAAAAAAAATCTTTACAAAAGTTAGTTTTATTTTAATGTCATTAAAATGGCAGAAACAGTTACTTTTTTTTTTTTTCAAAGAATAAAATAAGGCATTGCAAAGCTTCCAAGGTCTCTACGAAGAGTAAAGCATATGCTCTCATGTTACTCTTTCATTCGTTGCATATGCCTATACAACCGTACATTTATATTCGTAAATATATATGCATGCGTTTTTTGGATCCTCTATTGTTGGACACAATTTCAAATTTAGATTTCTTCTTCTTGATGGTTTCTGGTTCTTGAATTTTATAGGTGCCCATTTAACAGGCTTTGGGAAAGGCAAAGGCTCAAAGATTTCTCCTTTTTCTTTATTTTTTTTTTCCCAGGAAAATATAAAATATGCAACAATCATGTTTGTCATGCACATGGGCATAGGAAGGATGAAGGAAAATGGGTCCTTAATTTGGTACAATTGGGATTAAGTTAGGCCTAGGCCAAGAAGAAAATGCCAGGCATTCACGTGAAACAATAACAAATGTTGGTGTAGTAATATCCGTTCCAAAGTTCAAAATGATACTTCTATTATCACAGAGACTAGCTGGGGCTTCTCGACAATTCCCAGAGGAAAAATAATTCTTGATTTTTTTTTTTTTTATAATTTGAATCAATTTCATATGAGTTTTTAAAATTCAATGTCATTTTACAACTCTCATTTTCTCTCATCAAATTTGAAATGATTCTACTTAATCTTTTTGTTAATTAGAATTTATGTTAAAAATAAATAGAAAACAAGAGGAATTAATCTCACTCGTTTTGTTAAACATTTTATTAAAATCAAACCAAAAATATATATTACTGTTTTCAACCTCCTCTTTTATTATTTGCTTTTAGTGAACATTCTAATAGAGATTTAAGTGAGACTAATTTAAAATTTAACAGAAAATATGAGAGATTAACCATATTGACAAAGTAAGAATAACCTTAAAATTGAAAAGCACATAAGAGAATAATCATTTTAATTTCATAACTCAAGATTACAAAGTTGACAATTATTTTTTTGGAAAAAAAATTGTATATCATTTTCCCCGATTTTGCTACTAATTCATTGAATAATTTTCAATGGTTAACCTCAATTGATGATGAAGAAACCAAATAGGTTGTTTGACAAGCACCGCATGGAAAATTACATGAAGAATTTGTAAGGGAACAGATTAACAATTAAAGGCCGAATAGAACTTTGATTCCACCAAACCAGCCGTGGAAATAGCTTATTTAATGCACATGTTAAAGATTTTTTTTGGTCGTAGATTCATTTTTTTCCCCATAAAATCACTTTTTATTTAATATTATAAGAGAATAAAAATTCTGAAATTATTATAGAAGAAACAATACTTTAGAGATATACTATAACAACCCCTTCTAGGCAGGAAGTATTACTCATTAAACTCTTAACTTAAAATAAATTTTCATAAAACAATTTACTCTAGACGAAAATATGGATTAAATTTTTTTTAACTGAACATTAAATAAGCAATGGTGGTTTTAAATAAAATTTATAATCAATGTATAAAATACTGAAAGTAAACATCATAAAAATAATTTAATGAAATTTAAGCATTTAAATTGAAATAATTCTCCCAAGATTTTCTAATAATTCATGTCTGCTAACACGTTCATATCTGCACCAAGTTTTCTCCATCTAGGCTATACCTATGCTTATATTCTTATCTGCAACATGCGAATTAAACTAATAAGTGAATGCTTAGTAAGTACATTGCTTATCTCACAAAAAACACTTTAAAATGTGTAGATATATAAAAATACTAGTCTAACATAACAAGTCTACCATGGAGAAATTCATAAAACAAGCTCCAACAAAACCATAAACAATTATATTCGATCTTTCACATACACAATTATTATATTTCTACTAGCAGGGCCCTTAGGCAATATACCAAACTGATACACACAACTTTGCTAGGAGTGAAGAAGCAACGCCTAAGCCCAACAAAGTGACGGTGGGAGGACTAATCCCAAAAGCTAGGAAGGACTGATCTCGAGTACACGTCATTTAATTAAATCCATTTATGCATATGTAACAACAAAGTTCCATTAACTGAACTAAAACTGAAACTGAAACTAGAAGATTTACAATCTTAAAATAATTTCTAATAGAACTTATGTACATAGCATAAAATATTTGAGCTAGTATAATTGAAATATGTATATAGCATATATTTAGTAATCTAAACTAAAATATCTAATCATATAAATATGATATCTAAGATCTAGCATCATAGCTCACATATATAAACTGTTACCTACTTGCAATATAAAAATACTATCACATGTCGTATTGTGATAAATCTCATGTTTAATAAATATATCTCAAAATCTTTTTAATTTGGAACCAATATGTTGTAGGTGAGAGATTTACTTATCTCACTTAAGGCACTTATTACTATTATTATTTTGGTAGCTTAATGCTTTAAAACCTTAATACGCTCGCTATTAATAAAATCCATGTTACAAAACCATCACATCAATATTTTTTCGCTAGGAAAAATCCCAACAATCTTAAAAATCATAAAATTTTCAATTTCCAATCCTCCATAAACCATAGAATTCCAATTTCATAAAACTGATACAAACAATTTGAAATCCTATCTTCCAACCCCTTAATATCTCAATCTATATCATCAATTTTACCAAATCAATAATTTATCAATCTCTCAATTTTGATGAAACCCTAAAATTCAAAATCCTCAAACCAATAAATAAAAATACAATTACTTTTAATCTCCAATGAAAATCAATTCCTTAAGGTTTTGGTGGTGGAATTTAAAGAAAATTAATTTTCTAAAGGGAAAGAAGAAGAAAGAGGTGGTTTGAAAGAAAGAAAGAGGTTTTTGAGATAAAATAGGTATAATAAATTTAAAAGTTATGTTTTGACTTTTAAATAATTAACCCCAATGATCTAAAGGTTAAGATTACAAGTCAAAAGACAATCTAAGGGTCTAAAATAGGTTTAGGAAGCCCACTAGATCAGCCCAGCCCAGGGTTTAAAATAGGCCTAAGATACCCATTGAATCAGCCTTTTTTTTTTCTTTTAACCAATGGGTGTTATAGCCCAGATTCTAGGTGCTGCGGTGCCCACAATCTGCCTTCTTCTATTTTTTTTCTCCAGTAAAGGACATCAAAGGCTACTTGACCTCTCATAATATTTTGGCTATAACTTTCTATTTCGATATCGGAATTGAATGATTTAAGAGGCACTAAAAAGCTAATGAAAAAATTTGTCAGAAAACTTTTTATTTAATTTAAACATTTTCATAATCAAAATCTCATAAGAATATAACGTCACTCTATTTCTTATAAAATTCTTAATTTTTAACCCCTTCTAAACATACTTTAACCTATTTTATATCAAATCAACATTATTGGGCTTTCTAACATGGTAAAACCGTCATGTAAAATTAATATAAAATTCTATATTTCTTACTTTAGTCATCTCTCATATAAAATATAAATTTTTAAACGTATCAAAATTCTTAATACCGCCATCTACAAGACTACTCGATCCAATATTTATATTATACTTTAATCTATATTTTATAAATAATTAAATCTCTTAACTTTATTAAATTACTATAAAATTATCAGGTGTCACATGTACTCTTTTTCGAACATTCTTAAAAAAATAAAAACCAATATTCTGTTAAAGGCACAATACTATGTCATTCGGGCCAAGATAGAAAAGCTGACAAAACTCAGGTTTGACTTTCCCCTCTTTGATAAATTTCAAGGGGTAGACAAACAACAAGTTCTATCAATTGATTATATTGCAAAGTTAGCCAACCAGAAAAAAAAAAAAAAAAAAAAAAGACCAATTCCACTTTTATAAAATCGATATAGTGTAATTTAGCAGTTTGGGTAAGTTTTTTCAATAATACAACAAAAGCACCTCACTTTTAGATTTCTGTAAATCTAAAATTTTAAGATTTTTGTCAAACAGAAATCTAAATCATAAATAAGTTATCACATGAATTTAAATTCATATAGAAATTATAGCATGCCACCTAATTTTCTATTCAGTGTGGGGATGAGTTACAAGAAGAGCATTTTATGGGGAGAGTTCGAGAAATATCGTTTTATATGACAATGTCAATTGATAAGGTTTTTCATGCACGTCAAATTTCCCAGCCTATTATCAAAAAGCCGTCTATTTTCCGATGACTTACTGATTTCACTTCCTCAAAATCTTCGGTTGAATTGTACCTATAAGGTTGCATGATAAAATTCCTACTATTTTTTCCTCTTGATTCCTAATTTTTCACTTGACTCCATTGGTTTATTACATGTTAACTCTAGTGTGACTTTCTTTCATAATGAAGTGTTAAAAATGAAAATTTTCTCACATTAAAAACGCGATTGTTTTTTTTTTTTAAATTTTAACTCGTTGAAACCGAGGTTGTCAAGCGAAGGAGAATAATAAGAAACAAGGTATCTCTATATTAAAGATTATGTTTATCTCTTCATTGACTCTGTTATTCTATCTCAATTCTTTTTTGCTTTTGAAGGAATCCTTTTTTTTTTTTTTTAAGGAATTGTATTTATTTTTCAACATCACATAGTGGATGTTTGGTAAAAGCTTTTTTTTGACATTGTATTTAAATACAATGCAATTTTATCCCAAATACAAAAGCATTTCATTCAAATACCAATTACATCACATTTTAAATCAAATACAATCACTATTTATTATTTCATTTTTTCTATTACTTTTATTAATTACATCATATATTCTCTCTCTTTTTCCTCTCTACTTTTACGCATCACATCACATTTTTATTGTTAAAATATAATTCAAACACATATTGCATTCAAATGCAATGCCAATACTTTTCTCTCAAATATAAATTGTATTCAATGTATTGCATTCAAATATAATGCAAATGCAATGCGTTCACCAAACGGGACCTTATGTGCATTACTTATATGCAATATGATAATGTACTATATGTAAGCAAACATAATCATTTATTGCTTGACCAAAAAAAAAAAAACTTTCATATTCCCACATAAAAACCACCATTTCTTAAATTTCTTTTTCATTTATAACCATATGGAAGCTCATGCACTTTATTTTGAGAGGAAATTTATATATTAAGAAAACAATTACAAAAATTAAAAAAAGAAAGTATATTCTTGAGTTTGAAACTAAGAATAATTAAAGTTATTGAGACTAGCTCAGTAGGCTAAAGAAGTGGGTTTGAGGATTAGAGCCCGTAAGTCTCAGATTCAATGATAAACAGATGTGAAGAAATAAAAATTTTGTTGTAGCTTAAGCTAGTTTATTTGAGGGGTTGCAATCTTACTAACAATTAAAAAAAAAAAAAAAAGAATAATTGGGCCATTCAAGTGATGCGGGACTAATGCAGCACCAAACCTCACCGCCATAGCGAGCAATGATTACACCTTCATATATATATATATATATAACTTTTTTGTCACTTAACACTATAATATATATGCACACGTCCATTATTTATTTATTTTTTAATTTTTAAAGGAGAATAAAATAAATAATAAATTTCAGAAAATAATTAAAGTAAATAATAATTTTTTAAAATATGACAGTAAATAACAGATATATCACGTTTTTTATCTCTCGTCAAGAACATTAATCGTTCTTTTTTGTTTTGCTCTACAACTTCACTGCATGAAAGATGAAGATTGAGAAAACGCAGGCAAACACATGCTTAGACATAGTTTTTCTCCCTCTTCACCCAGAATGCTCTTGTTAACAAAGCAATATAACAGAACCAGAAACCGTTGAGAAAGTGAAGAAAACGACACAAATCATTGCAGTCTGTAAAGCAAAACAGAAAACAGCCGTTTTTTCACCATTTCTTTATCTTGCAATATTATAAACACACAATATAACTACCAAGAAACGCACATCACCGTCCATCCTGCACCCGTCAAATAAGATATATATATATGTATATATATAAACATATATGTGTGTGTGTGTGTGTGTATGTAACGAGTCACAATGCAAGATACAAAGAAACAAACCTGCCATTCAAGAATTATTTCTTTAAGTAATTAGCTAGCCCAAACTGTAAAAACTTTGAATATGCTTTTCTCGTTTTTCTTGTGACCCGGTAATTTTAATACTGTTACAATAATGAGAACAACACGGGATATATATGGTTTTTCACAAATTAAAGGTTTGATAAAACTACACAATAAGAAAGTTAACAAGTACATTGATAAGCTAATAATTATTCATTTAGCAAAAAAAAAAAAAAAAGAGTTATTATTCAAATCTTTGCGTTGGAGAAGAGAGAAAAAGTAACCATCTCTATCAAATCCATGTCTTTCTTTGTATTTAATGAAGAAGAAGGTTGGTCAAGATCATGATCAGCCACCGCGTCCATAATATTGTTCGTGATCGTTTTATAGTCGTAAACATGATCGGCAATGGACGACGAAGAACTTGGCTCTCCATTCAACAGGTAAGACAGGTAAAGATCCGAATAGAAATGAGTAGTACCAGAACTAGAAGTCTGGTTGGCAAGATCACCGTCGTTGGTTTTGTGTACATGATCACGATCATTGACGGAATTTGGGCGAGAAAAATCCGTCGAATAAGCTGCTGTAAGAACATTATGATCGACGAGTGGCGGAATATTCGTGTGGCTGTCAATGTTATTGTGATCACTGTTGTTGCTGAAGAAGTTCTGCATGAAGAGCAATTCTTCGTCGTACGTCTGAGGGATAAGTAAAGGCGATTCAGAGCCGGAGGTAGCACTAGAATATTCCGATGGATTATCCAACACCGTCGGATCGCTATGATTGTTGATCTTGTTTGAGACAGGGTCCTGCTCAGTGCTGAGGTTTGGAGTACTGGCGGTGGTGCAATTTGAGGTGGCGGAAACAGGAGTACTAGCACTAATAGCAATGTTGGGGTTGTTAAGAGTCTTGCTTCTGATGTAATTCTGAAGTATAGAGGATTGAGGCTTTCTTTTCTGTTGGGATTGTGTCTGTTTGCTCTTTCTCCTTGAATTCTGCCTCCTTTTGGTGGCATTCCAGTGGTTCTTTATCGCGTTTTCGGTTCTCCCCTGAATGCGCTTTGCAATCTCAGCCCACCGGTTTCCTACCTCCGCGTGAGCTTCCACTAGAATCCTCTCCTCCTCTTCACTCCAGCTGTCTTTCTGGAATTATTTCATCATAAGAAGAAACTTGTTGGCTTTTCAACATACTACATCTTGTAAGGAATACTAAAGGAAGCAGCTTTACATGTACATAAATTCATGGTTGTTCAAAATCCAGAGTTTTATTTATTTATTTATTTTTTTTTTTTTGAAGAAAGATGTACATGTTTGAAAAAAAAAATTTGGAAAATTTATGATGTATATAAATTTTAAGAATAATGTTGAAGAGTTCAAAGATATGCAAGAATACATGGTCGAAATATATACGTCATGCTTTTGGGGTTAAAAACCCTAGGCTTTCTAAATGGAGTCTGTTTGGCTAGCCTAGTAAGGAAATAAAAGAAGATGTGCCAAATTTTTGTGAATTAGACCATATATATATACAGCATCGTCAACTGAAACACAAAATGTGGTAAATCTAAGAGATTTCAGTTGAAGATCCCAGTCAATTAACCAAATCATAGAATCTAAGCCAAACAGAAACAATTTCCGTTCTTAGATCATATATATATATATATATATCACGACATGAAAAGGGTACAGTATAAGTACTTTTTCTTTTGAAAAGTAACGAAGAGGTGATCATCAAACCTTGATATCAGGACGTAAATGATTGTGCCATCTCTCTCGGCACTGTTTGCCGGCTCTTCCAATCATCTTCTCAGCTATCTGCGCCCATTTTCTCACCCCATATTGACTCACCAACCTAATCAGTTTACTTCACACAACAAAAACCCTAACCCATTTTAGTTCCAAGAAATGAAGAAGAAAATAAAAAGAAAAAGAAAACCTTTGCAATCATTAACACTGAAAATAAAGGGGCTTGAACGAATGATACGTCAACATAGTTCTAATACATGTTCTACACGCACTACATATATGTATATAAACCTGTCTTCTTCATCTGTCCATTGCCCTTTTATTAAAGCCGCAGAAGAAGAAGCTTTTTTAGCTCGCTTTGCCATCTCTTTACAGCTATAATTCTCTACGGAAGACGCTTCTCCTTTAAAACACATATCGCCGTTTGTCTTTTGTAGCACTGTCCTATTCATGATGGCTTCTCCTTTATAACACGTATCGCTGTGTCTCTCTTGTAGCACTGTCCTATTCATGATGGCTTCTCCATTAACATCATGATCAACAAAAAGACTGGCGCCAAAGCCAAGGAAGCTTCCTTCTTGGAGATAATCATCCTTAGAACCATGATCATAATCCGGCCAAGAAGAACCAAAACCACTTGCAGAAACAAACTGCGAGATTTCTCCGTCGTACTTCGCATTGTTTTGATACTGATCATGTTGAAGCTGAGAACTTAAACGGCTCTGACCGCTCAAGAACCGATCTATGGCCGTCGACGGGGGACGAGCTGGTCGACAAGATAAATTGGTGGAGGGACATAGCTGGTGGTGATCATGAGGCTTTGAACTTGATCTGTTATATGAGGGATATACACCAGAGAAAAAACCTTCTCCTCCTCTTTCTTCCATGAAAAAGGAAGTAGAATTTGGGAGGACAAGATAAGAATTTTGGAGAGGTTTTTCTTTGTGAGTCTTCTCTTTCTCTCTCTCTTTTAGCTGAAAGAGAGAAAATAACTCCATAACACAAGAGAGAGTGCGCTAGACAAGGCAAGTTTATACCAAGCCTCGTAATAAGGCCACGTGGCTCCATAACCGTCCATCACGGGGTACATCCGAGGGTCGAAAATCGTCTCCACTGTAACTCCTGAGCTTCCTCTCTTGCTCAAAAGTAGAAAGAATTCGGGAGAGATTAGTGCGTTAGTTATTACGTATTTAAATTATTTTTTCCTTTTTTCTGAATGGATAGAAAGGGAGTTACTTATTTGGGGAGTACTGGTAATTTTTGGCTCCATTATATATATATATATATAATGTTCAAAATTAGAAGATGATATAGTACTAGTCCCCAGTGTGGACAGGTTAGGGTGCAGGAAATACAGATAATTTTAGTATATCAAGTCCAAATTAAAAACGATTATAAAAAAAATAGGAGAATTATCAGGGTTATTTCTGAAATTAATTAAGATTTATTAAAGAGAGGAAATCTGGGAGAACTTTATGCCTTCGTTCTTACTGCTAGGATTACTACTAAATGCTTGCCCATTATGAGGTTAATTGGACTCTTTCATACCTTTCAATTTCTTTTGGCTAAAGCGCTCTTTTTTCTTTCTTTCTTTCTTCTTTTTTTATTTTCCCCTGTTTGAACATGTAATTCACATTTATTATGGCTCTTATCTCTCTTGTGGATTCAATCTGAGCAGTTACTTTGACTCGACGAATACGCGGATTTATAATGCAAATAGATTGGTTCAAAAAAAAAAAAAAGGGTTAACAAATAGATGGCTTAAATTTAATTTTCAATTTTGAAAGAGAAAGCAGTAGATCAAAAGTCACAACCATTATCCTTATTTGTTCTTCTATGCCAGTTGAAAATGACTAGCCAGTGTAGTTTGTGCCTTTGAGATCTCTGGTGCTGAAAATGAAAAAAATAAAATAAACAAATAAATAAGTACAAAAATAATGTGCCATTAAATTCTTCGTATAAAAAATGATTGTACAAGGAAACGCTACAGGTAGATGTGAACTCCAGTCTGAAAGAACCAGCAACCAGCAAGATACAGATCGTTGCGGGGAGCAACACTGTTTGCATTAAGAGAGACTTGGACAGTAAATTACGTACTCGGAAAATGACATTGATTTAGGTTTCTTTTTCAATTCAATGAATGCATTACGAGGAAATAAAATTGCAAGAAGACATGTTTTTAGACCTCGTGTACGCATTTGTATCGGGGGTAAAAAAACGTGTATCCTCAATCCTATTCTTGCAACTTGTACCACGGACTTCGTACTCTATTCCTTGTATCTGATCGTGCAGCCACTATGTGAAAAAATGTCGAAGACTCAAGAGTAGAATCAGGACATTTTGGCCCTGGCAAAGAATACTCCAGCAAATAAACCTGAGCAAGTGTAAAAGTAAATAAATAAATAATACAAGGGGAAGAAAAAACAAATCTTAATACGGTATTATTCAACATGGTTTTTAGAGTTGACTATATTGATTACCAAACAATATGCTGAAGGAGTTGGATAGACTCCGAGGAACCTTGAATAGCACTAAACCAGCTATGGAGATGGGAATCTTGTTCAAGGAACCGACCAGACTGTAAAGTAGATGCACAATAAAAGATAAGAAGGGCATTTGCAGCTGTAAAATGAAATAATTGATAGTGAAAAAATGTAGTAAACCATTAGCTTTAGCTCGGAATATGGCAATAAAATTATCATAGAAATGAAAAGTTAAAAATTTGTGAACAAGAGGAAGATTTCAACTTCGTTTTGTTTATGACAAATTCGAGCAGATTTAGATTTGTCCAAAGTGTGTAGTTTGCCAAGAACCGAACGACTTGTGATTTTGTTCTAATTATCAATAAAAAAAAAACAGTGTAAGTACATGAAGTAAAGAACGCAAAAAGTTATCTACTCATGGAGATGTCAGTTTTATGCATAACCATTCATAAATCGTAAGTACCTGTAAGTGGTCGGTCCAGTTTGATGTAAAAACCACATAGAGGTGAAGCTGATAGCGAGCCCAAGCAGCCCACTGGCCGTTGCGACTACCCAAAACATTGGCAGTTTGGTGACATCCCTGACATAAAAACCCATGTAAAAGTTAGCACAAATGAAGCCCGACTTTAGTTAAAATCAAGAACAAAAAACTAACATCAATGGCAAGAGCTTACACATTTATTACATATTCCCATTCACCAAAAAGGGCAATCAAGAAAATGGCAAAAGGTAGGGATAACAGATTATTCAGCAACACCATTGAAGCTTCATTGAGAGTTCCTGATCTTGTAGCTTTCTTTGCTTCATCCATGACCCGCCGTAGAGTTAACTGTCACAAATGGCAACTTTTGGATACTGATTTGCATTGTAATACAAAAACAAGAACCATGGTTCGTTCTCATGGTGCAAGTCAATTATCAATCCCTAAACACACGTGTAAGATCACAAACAGGTGTAGGTTGGAAAGTTTGAATCAAATGTTTAAGTTCACGTACTGAATAACTTGCTGTAAGAACGCAGTTCAAAGTCTGCCATGCATAACCTACTGCATCGAAGGAAAGATCCGTGATTCCACCACTGATTGCAGAAATAATCTGCATTGGAAAAAAAGCAATTGATGTGTGATTTTTATCAACCATAAACTTTCAAAAGTTACAACAAAGGCACACGCCTTTTATATATGGTAAATGGCGCACCAAGTAACATAACTTTTGTCCTCTGTAACTATCAAGATTTCACAAGAAACTAATCATAAGGCATTCACAGAACAAAAGGAAGATTCATGCCACCTTGCATCACATAGTCTATACGGCTAAGTAAAGAGTTAAGCAAACAGAGTTTAATTCTATTTTATGCCCAGCCATCACAAGCAGATGAACAATATATCGGTTGCCAAAAAAATAAGAAAACAAATGCCTTTTACCATTAAGAACATTGCAGTCCAGACTTTCTGATTTTGATGTTTCCGAAACAGATACAACTCTCCAATAGCTGTTAAGATATTTGTCACATTCTTCAGAATGGTCACCATTGCTATATTTATGTATTTCAAACTGCAAGAGGGAAAACAAAACCAAAAAAAAAAAAAATCAGGCAAAGAAAACCTTAGCTGAAACTTTGCACACTAACATTTGAGCAACTTTTGCTAGAAATGTACAAAACACCATTCGAACAGATCCACAAACTGCAGATCTCGGCTAACACTTTCTTCACCACTGAAATCCCTTCCCTTGGTACAAACAATTGGCTTGAAAAAGGTAGGACGTAAAAGAATTCACCTATACATGCCGGAGACAAGCATGCCAACAAAGATCACATTGACAGGAATCCAGACCCTAATCAACTTCGAGTTAAGCTTTTCTACCGAAACAGCTCCAGAGAACCCCAACAGAGTAACAATTAGAGAACTAATCAGATTCTGCAGGAACAAACGAGTAAAAAATTAAAGACAATAACTGTAACAATGAACATAAACTTGAATGTTATGAAAAAGATACATGTGTAACATACTTGATAAAACATCAACGATATTCCAGCATTGAAGTTATATCCTGATAAAACAACTTTATTCAACAAAATCATGCTACACGAAGAAATGCAATAAGCTGTCCCCGACAAAAGTGGTCCCGACCTTTTTCCCGCTCCATGTTCACGCTTTTCATCCCTATCAAACTCAATTCCGTGACTGTTATTTGCTCCTCTGTTCCCTCTAAAGAATCTGATTCAATAATAGAAGAAAAAAAGACTTTTGAACACATTGATGCTTAACCACAACTACTATTAACTTGAATACATATCTTTCAAAATTCATTGCAAAATTAAACATAATTAACCTGTCAGAAAGAGCTCTACGTTCTGCTGAACAGCTAATTGAGGCGTTTCCAGGATCTTCGCAGTCGAATTCATGGCTCTGAGCTCCGTTTGAGCTGAATTCAGATGACATTTCACAAACCACCTGCCACAAAATCTATCAGAAAAGAGGGGGGGGGGGGGGGTGGGAAACGTTTCCATCACAAAGTACAAAAAGAGAGAGAAATTTTTAGATACTTGTCAAAAGCTCTCCCCAAGCAGAATCTCAGAGATTATGGCATTGAGCTGCCTTTTTCTTTTTTCTAATTCCAATCACGAAAAGCGAAAACGCCTCAAAGGACTCATGCATAAGGCGTGAAGGCGATCTTTTTGAAGAGCACGCAAAGGCAGCGCCAAAATTGGAAAAAGGAAAAAGGCGAGATTGCTGTGGATCTGAAGGAAATGTGTACGCGTGCATATATATATAAATATATACACTGATACAGATACACATTTATATGGGAATCGGAATGAGAAAAAGGAGAGTGAAGAAAGAGAAGTAGTGCAGTGAGCAACAAGAAAGGGAAGGAAAGAGTGGGCAGAGCGAGATTCCAGGAGGGAGACGACCGTCCAGGCAATTTGAATCGCTCCATTTTCGAGGCTTCCAAAAGTCAAACCTTCTATCAATATATTCGACTGAAGTGAATCTCCCTTCCTATCTCTTCTGATTCTGAAAAAATGGCAACAAAGCTCCTCGAAGTAGAAGAAGAAGTCTGTTGTGATATTGGGTCTTTATGCTAAAAGGCCCTCTCTTAGAAGGTTATGTTGTCAGAATCGAATTTTTTGGCCCATTAGCTTATCGAGGAGGTTAGCTCATAATGACATTTTTAGGAGGCGCTTGAATTAACCATCACATTCAAATTATATTTAAATATAATTGAATGAATATTTAATTAAAAAAATATTATATTTAAATATAAATATTTTTAAATTCTAAATTTAGTTTAATTTAATTTAAAAATTAAGATTTCTGAAGCTCACTTGAATAATTTTTATTTCTATTTTTACTATTTTAATATAATTTTTAATACAAATTTAAATTAAACTAAACTGTAATAAAATGATCAACTTAACTTAACCTTTAAGGTAAATTAAACTTGAATGGTAAGCTAAATAAACACTAAATTCAATACGATCACTGTTTATTATTCTTTTTTTTATCTATTTTTATCAATCACATCATATACTCTAAATTTGAATATAATGTAAATACAAAATATCCAAATACACATTGCATTACAATGCAATGTAAATGAAAAATATCCAAACACTTATCAATATTTTTGTTTTGTCTTTTTACTTTCAGCTTTTACTATTTTAATTCTCTTTAACCTTTAAATAAGGGTTCTAGTCCTCTATCTATATGAACCCTTAGTGCATTGCACTCTAATATAATATAAATACAATATTAAATCCAAATGCCTCCTTAGTTCTGATTCGATAGAATTTACTTGATATTCCAATTTTGTCACAAGTTAATTATAATATTAGATCAAACATACACTAATATTATTAGAGGGATACATAGGGGACAAGAAAAGGAAGACATTCGAGTCAAATCCCTTTATTGCTAGCATTAACTAAAATACTTAGTGCAGGAGTTAATAGGGAACCTATATTCTCTGTCCAAAATTTATCATCCCAAACCATGTCCAAACACTTATATCATGCCATTTTATAAAATAAAAAATGGATAAAAAAATAAATGCAGATTTTTATATGAGGTGGCATGATTTAAGTAGTTGGACATGGTTTGAATGAGAAATTTTGGACAAAAAATGTGGATTCAATTGATAGGTCTCTCAATGATAAATTAAAGTAAAAGTGCAAATAAATTATTTACTTACATAAATCGAAATCAGATTAAAATGAATTTCATCTATATGTTTACTTAAATTCATGATAAAAATTTCATTTCTCAACCTCAAATTTGTGTGCTGACTACCAATCCTAAATAAATCTGAGACTAGCTCACATTTCTAAATATTGATAAGTGAATGTACAATTAGAGAAATTAAGTTGGTTTTTTTTTTCTTTAATTTGAATTTGTCCCCTAAACTATACTTCTTATTCTATTTCAGCATTTCAATTTGAAAATTTTACATATTTCACCATGATCTATTACAATAGTCACACATTTGGTTTGCTCATCACAAAATTATAAGAATATATATGTAAATAAATAATCAATTGAATCGATCATACCTCACATGCTTGGTTAATGAAGGATATATAAACAAATTACCCATATGAAATAAACTTAACCATCACATGTACAATTAACAAATGAGCTCCTGTAAGAAAGAGCAACAATTCTTCTCTTCTTTTTAAATTAATCTATTTAGATGCAATTTATCTGAAAACACCATTAATTATCCATGTATGTGATGGTCATATAGCTTTATTTTTTATTTTTTTTATGAGTTTGTGATGGAAGGATGAAATGTTGAACCGTTGCGGAATTTATAACGTTTTAAAAATTGAGGGTCAAAAGGCCAAAATTGAAATTACCAGAAAATGTTTGTATTTGAGATTTGCGACAAAAGTGAATCTTTATATAGGAAAGCAAGGATTTTCGTTTTTTGTTTTTGTTTTTTTTGTTTTTAACTTGGATTAAAAATTCAACTCCATTTTATTGTAAAATTAAATATGAAGTTATCGGTAGAATATATATATAGATATAATCACATAAAAAAATATTTTTATTTGCTCACTGGTGATAAAAAAAGTAATACATATTCCAGCAAAGAGACTTACCAAAAGGAAAAAAAAAGAGAAATATATATATATATATACATGTATTTTTTTTTTCTGCCCTCGAAAAAGTAGTTCACTTTTACACATTCATTACAACAGATAAAAACACCTAAAACAAACAAAAAAAATCCTCCATCTAGCACAGAGAATTACAACCCGGCATTTGTTTTTTTACAAGTTAGAATCCACATAAGACGACTAACAAAAATTCACAAATAGAACTAATACCATATTATGGCTCCTAATTGTGACCCAAGAAATGGTAATGGTCGGTGATTGATGGTACTATCAAAATCCCCGAGCGATGTTATCCTTCCCCACTGCCGCGCTACCAAACTAGCCACAGCCTCAACCATCACAAAACTGACAAAGGCTTACGATTCTCAAACTGATCATATAAGCACACAGACACCCATCCCTTCAATTATGTCATATTATGGTCTGTAACATGCGATGGGGACCGCCATTCTATTTCTGTCACCTCCTTTTGGTGAAGAAATTAACTACTAAGCCAATCCTTCGGCAGTCGGGACCCACTAAGAATAAACACAATCACCACCGATCATCACTAAAAATTCACAATCTTTGATTAAAAACCAAAAAAAAGAGAAGAAAATACAGATCAAGAAGCAACGCTAGGATATAATATAATTAACTTAAATTATGATCGCACTCGCTCACACGGTATACACAATCACAAAGCAAGGAAGCACAGCCCTCGGATTGAACACCAATAGCTCCTCCTCGTCCATCCTCGTGTGGACCCCACTCCCACCCCTCCCCAGCACCGAGTCAAATCCGCCATCCTCCTTGTCAGCCTCGTCCGACTCGCTGCCGACCCGACCAGCGACGACCCGACAGACCAGCATGGCCCTCTTCACGTTCAGGAACCCGAACTCCTCCTCGATCTCCTCGGGGATCGCCACGTGTGCCCTCCAGCTGCTAGCCAGCGTGGAGATTCCGTCCAGCTTGGGTGAGAACCCGGACTTGATGATGCCGCACACGCTGCAGTACGGGTGGTTGCAAATGCTGGAATTACCGTTCTGCCCCAGGTCGCAGAGGAACGTGGAGCAGTGGAATCTCAGCAGCTCGTTCCCGTCGGCGATGCACCTCTCGTCCCGCTTAAGAACTCCGCCGTTTCGCGCCGCCTTGGCCTTCACGGCCTCTCTGTACTCCTCGAACCGGGAGAGGATTTTGGAGCTGTTGTGGATCTTGAGAATCCGGTGAATGCCCGGAGTCTTCTTCTGGTCGGTCCAACCGGTTTTGAATATGATCCGGACTATGTTCTTGCCGGAGTCGCCGTCGATCAGCTCCGACACGGCGTGCTTGACGGCCTGGTGCTGCTCTAACGTCTGCGGCTTCTGGAAGATCTCGCCACAGGCGGTGCAGGGGAAGATGTCGTTGCGGAGGGGGAAGAACAGGCTGCTTTCGTTCACGGCGGCCGCGGAGACGGAGGAGGTGTCGGAGTCCGGACGCGGAACGACGTCGTTGAGGTGGCGGTCTGTCTTTTCGGGCAAGACGAGGGAGGCGATGGAGTGCTGGGAGGACCGGGGAGGCGTGGAAGGGTGAACTGTTTGGATGCTGGTTTTGCAGGATTTGGAGGTGAAGATTCCTTTGACGAACGACCAGGAGGAGGAGATCACCGGAGAGAGCTTCCGCTTCTTCGACCGACGATTGTCGCCGGACCGTTCGCCATTGTCGTCGTCGTCTTCTTTAGCGGTGGCGGTGGTGAAGACGAAACAGCCGAAGTGGAGGAGAAGGATGAGGAAGAAGGAGATGAGCTTGTTGAAGGGCGATGAAGCTTTGCTCGGCGCCATCAATGGCGGCTGCCGATGTCGGTGGGAATTAGAAGAAAGTGAGCTAGGTGGGAAAGACAGGGATTAAGATTGTGGAGAAAAAGGCTACGTAGAATGTGAAGGTGAGAGATAGAAAAGAATGGAAGAAGAGAAGAATAAAGGTAGAGAGTAGGTGGTACGCAACTTCATGGCGATTCTCTCTCTCTCTCCAGTTTCTCCCTCTAACCCTGCTTGTAGAGGTGTTATGATTATATCTCGCCTCTATTATTATTGTCATTCTATTTTAGTTTATTTTATTCAGGATATAATAATTTTAATAACGGAAGCAAATTACAGGAGATGAGATTATATCACGAGTTATATATATATACACACACACACACGCCCATGTATAAGTGAAGTCGATTTACTTCACTTTTAACTGTACTTAACGGTCTATCAGGCTTTCCTGCTTATTGCCTTTGTTCTGTAAGTAGTTTGGATATAATAAAATTAAAATGCATCACATCACATTGACTGTAGTAAATTAATTTTACAGAGCGATTTTGTGTAGCTATTTTCCTTTACATGAGGGAGAAACTACAATAAATCAAGGAAAAAAAAAGTAAATTACTAAATAGCTAAAAGCATCACATTAGGATTCCCCATCTTGTGCTTAATTCGAGTGAACACATGCACATGAGTTTTATGGATATCACATGTATGTCTATATAGAATAGACTGCAAAAGCTAGCTTTTTTTGAAATTGCAAAGGCTAGCTTTTCTTTTCTTATAAACACGAACATGAGGATATGATGGAAGTCTGTACGTATAAAGAATGATTTAATTTTCTTAAATTCGAATTATAACCATAAGTGGTGTACCTTAATAACTGATTAATCGTACTACAGATAATGTTTAATTAGATTAAGTGGCTGTGGCTATTACTCCTAAATATATGCACTCATATATATATATATAAGGATAGTAACTTATTTATATGATCTTATATTTTACAGTTATATATTGGTAATATAAGATCGAATGATGTGTGATACTATGATTATCAATGTGTAACATTTATTATGATATATATAACAATAGAGCTAGATTATTATTTTAATAAAAACAATACATTAAAAGATAAAGTTTTTAAGGACTTCATATAAGGATTATCAATTTCTAGTAAGATAAAATGGGAAAAAAGGGTATAAAGTTTTTAGGGGTAAATTTGTAAACTAATAATGATCATAAATAAAAGTATTTTTTGGGATGGAAGCCCTATTCAATTATGGGTGACTCTACCGATTAATATATATTATTTTCATTAAAAACTTTAAATAATCATATTATTATATAAAATCATTTCTACATAATCGAATAGGTTGGACTGCTAGCTAGATTGCAGGCTGTTCATCAATATATATATGTATGTGCGCGCGCGTATATACATATATATATATATTGGTTGAGAAGGTGTTAATAAAACTTGCAATAACAGTGCTACAGTTATATATAAAGACTTCTGTTCTAGAATTTAAGAACAATGAATTGTTCTTTATTCTTCTTCTTCTCTCTCTTGTCCCTGGTTGAGGAGTGGTAGGTTTTAACTATCCATTAACTAGAAAATATATTTAACACATATCCATTAAAAATTTTACTTGCAGGTGCAAAGATAATGAGATTAGTAGATAATAACAATGCACACATATATCTTGTCATGAATACAAGTAGTATAACAATAAATAACAGAATTAAACTCCTTGACAACCTGGGAACTCGATCGGGTTGGCATGTGGAAAGGACCAAATCTAGCTGACGAAGCTCTGATCAATATATATCTTTTAGAAAATCAATAAGAAATTGAAATCCCCAGAAAATGACTTGGGCATTGGTTGCACACGTGCAGTGTTTCCTCCATTAATTAAGGTGGCCGACCAATCTCATTTACAGAATTTTCATAGCACATTATCAATCAGAGTTGCTCCAACTCTCAACTCTATCAAGCGTCAGAAATTAACATACTAATTTAATTCTTCATTAAAGGCTATAACTATAAATTAATTAACGAGTAGAACTTGGCCGTTTGCCATTTGTCAAAGAGAAGAGAATCCAAGGCTTGTACTGCGACAGTATTTCAAAGATCAGTCTTTGTCTTCGTATATGTCTTTGTTTTGAATGCTACGAAAAGGTATGTTAATGAAACACACGTCACATGAATTTTGGCCAATTCTTCATCTCTCCACGTCGAAAAAAGCCTTATCAAATTCATTGAAGTCGGTTTGCTATATATATATATATATCACAGTATGAGGCGTTTATTTAAAACTAACGTTGTGGTTTGCATCATGGCAGAGACAAATTAGTTTACTACTCTCTCGTAGTTTCTTCGGTTTACTTTGGGTTTTATTTTTTATTTATTTTTGTTATGCATTCAGATTTATTCTTTTCCTTGGTAATAATTTAACTTTGTCCCTATCCACCATGAGACTCCATTAGATATCCCCGAAATTGGACGCAAAAGATATTAATGTGTACTTATTTTACTGCTAAATTATTCTATTTACTTTTGATGTATTATTTTCCAACTAAACTTAGTAAATTTGATTAATATATAGAAAACTAGCAAATCAAAAAAGGTATTGACCACATGAGTAAGGATGATGTTCCACAATTCGTCAACAGCTATATCAAAAAGTAACAATTATAATTAACTCAAATAAAGAAGGGAAAAGGAAAAAAAAAATAATAATAATAATAATAGCAATCATTTGATGTTTGGTTTTGGTTCTATATGCATGAGACTAACATGACTACATGAGTCGTGGTGACTGAACCCACTTCAAATGGGTGAGGATTAAGGTGGAAACATGAATAGCAGAAAAGTCATCATGCAAAATCATCGTGGGTTGAAGAAACTAGCTCCACATCTGAAGCAAAAACTGATCAGATCATTATAATCAAACATATGAAAGTTTAAACTGTCCCTTTACAGACAGCACCATATTCGTAGACGGCAAATAAAAAAGGGACACTCAACTTCAACATCGGCGTCAACAGCAGTTCTAAACAACAATTTCAACAGCACGGGGGTTTGATTGGACTTCAAAGAGGGCGATGGCGACTCGGCGATCTTCCATAGTGAACACAAAGATGAATCTTTAACTTGGTGGGTCATTGTGTTGATGCAAACTCAAATTTGGTGGGTTTTATGTTCATGTTTTAGTATGTTTTTTTAGGATTGATTTGGGTTTTGATTTGGATTTGAGAACGGTGGAACGAGACTTTAATTTATTATTATTATTTTTTTGAATTCGAGATTTCAAAGAAATTCAAAGTTTTTTTTTTTTTTTTAAGGCTCTAATACCATCTTAACAAAATAAACCATCTTAACAAAATAAAAGCTACCACTACATTTTTTTTTTATCTTATTATTCATCTTAGAGATACAATTTATAAAAACATAAATTAATCCATTTTTAAAAAATAATTAGACAAGAAAATAAAAAAAACTAATATTCAAAAAATCAAGAATCTAATTAACAATTAAATACAATATTATTTTAATTAAGTAAAATTTTTAAATTCAGAAATAATGTTCGGATTTTGACACTCCATGATTATGTTCTTGCTTATCTCATATTGGATTGACCCCGCTTTTGCCGCTAGTCTAATTGAAAGATTTTTTTTTTTTTTGGGCGAGAAAGAAGTCTAATTGAAAGAAGTTACGTACATGCAAACATTACGCAATTATACCACGCATGACAACCTTTATCTTAGTCTTCTCATACTAAACTTCCAAATTCTATGGTAGCTGAATTTTTTTTCTTCATTTATATAGTCAACGATACTTTCATAGCTAATTGTAAAATAATTTATAGAACTCAAATCTACTAATCACCCCTAGTTAGAAAAAAATAATAATTATGCTTGTAGTTAAATTTTTAAGGCTCGTATAAGATAATTGAAATCTTTGTTTAAAAGATTTAAAAAGAATTAAAATAATAAAAATTAATAAAAAAGATTAAAAAAATTATAACAATACATGGAAGTAGATTACAAGCCCTTATTTAGAAAAGAAAAACACGTTTAATTGTAAGATCATTTTGCTTCAATTTCTCTGCCTCCATCTCGTGATATATTGGATACCAGTTGGTCCCATAATTTAACCGTGGGCTCCGTTCTCCAAAGCATTTGAAGGTGGGCCATAAGATGAACAGGCCGGGTACTAGCTTTCATTTTTAGTGGGCCATTGCGATGTGCTCTTTAACACATCAAAATTCTGATGAAAATCTCCGTGTTCCCCGCTCAATTAAATTATGTTACCTGATAGGCAATCTATTTCTCTCTCTCTCTCTCTCTCTCTTTAATACAAGAGGTGACAATAATTATATTATCCGTTGTTTAATCTCAATTTACGACTTTACCAATACTATGGCTCAATTAAATTATGTTACCTGATAGGCAATCTATTTCTCTCTCTCTCTCTCTCTCTCTCTCTCTCTCTCTCTCTCTCTCTCTCTCTCTCTTTCTCTTTAATACAAGAGGTGACAATAATTATATTATCCGTTGTTTAATCTCAATTTACGACTTTACCAATAGTATGGCAGGTAAATATTAGTAGGGGGCCAGGTTGATTTTATAAACTTAGGTTGTTCAAAAACCTTGTTAATTAGCCCGGAAAAAGATTCATGTTAATTTGCGAATAAAGCTGGATTAGATTAGTCAATGTATTAGGTGAATGCGGTCCAATGCTATTTTGGATCTCTTTGTGCAATTTTCTCATTCCTTCATAAACCGGTAATTTCAAGGATTTAATAACGTTAGAAAAAGTGATTGCATGTAAACATAACGATAATTCCATGTTTAACTTCGTTATTAACAGTAAACTTTGGATTCTCTATATCTCAAGTTCCTAATAATAACAATAATAACACTGACAAGGAAAGCTAGTATACTACTTAACCGTTTTAATTTCATCTTGAAATCGACCTAGCATCTTTTTATTACCTTTGCTTTGGGACGTCCGGTTTGTGATTACAATTTGACTTTGACCAAGTTGTTGACTTGTAAAGAAGTAGAAAGACAAGAGGATTAAAGAAAAGAAAAGAAAAGAAAAGAAAAAGAAAAAGAAAAGAAAAGCGGATAAAGAAAAAGGAAAAAAAAAAAAGGAGTTGTATATGATTCCATTATTCCATATTCTCTTTTAAGACAAAGCCTAAAGCTCTTTTTTGAAAAAAAAAAAAAAAAAAAAAGAAAAATATTATTAAAATCTTTCTAGCTATTTTTCTTATCTGCCTCTTTTTGGTTTATTCCTCTAACCAGCATGATAAAAAAGGCTGCCGACAGTATTCTGATTAATGGCCAAAGATGGTAGATCGGCCTTTATTTTCTAGGTTGGTGAGTGTGAGCTTATAAGAAGATAAGAATTTTATAAGTATATATAATTGTATTGTACCTTTGTAATAGTTTTTGTCCACATGTATATAATATCGTGCATGCTTGTACCCACTTGTAAGTACTTTCGACATTTAGCAGCATATACTGTAACCATTTTCCTATCAGTAATTTTTATACCGACAAATATTATCTTATAACCCACATCAATTGTCCGCTTCAATTGTTGTTCTAGTTCAGTGGGGTATTTTTTTTTTTTAGGTTAACTACTTAAGTAATATACGTGAGAAATAGATAATTAAGCGTATGTAAAAAAAAAAATTATTACATAGTATCGTTGGGCGATCACATCAACTATCATGTGATGACGAAATGACCGTCACATGACGGTTAGTGAGGCAAGAACGAAACCCTCTATTAGTACTTTTATATATAGTTATAGACTAGTTAAATAGCATGTGCGAGAAATAAACAAATAAGCATATATATATAGAAGTTGCTGCATGATACGATTGGGCGATCATGTCAACTGTTACGTGACGATAACGTGATTATCACATAGTGATTAGTGAGATAAAGATGAAATCCTTTATTGATGTTTTTATATGAAGCTATAGAAGCATTCCCTGTTCGTGTAGCTATATCTATATTTATGTATATGTATACACACATGGAAATTCTAAATATGAATTTGTAGTCCTGTATTTGGGGTAGAGGGTTAAATAGAACTTTTTGATCAAATTTTACAAGTTTTCGAATTTTTGTGATAAACACAATAAAAAAAGGGTCCAAACCATGGATTTGAAACCTTTACCATGATTATATTAAATAATGATTGGTGTTTAATAGTGACGATAATTCAGAAATAGATAGCAAATCAAGCATTAAGGCAAACAACGGATTGGTACATACACACACACATCGCATTGATCTATGGAAAATAATCACGCGATAATTCAATGAACAGATTTTTCTTACTGTTCCATAGCCTGTCATTTATGCAGTTTGTGATCGTTTTCATACTTTTGGGTGAAAAGGGTAACAGTATTTACAGTAAGTATATATCGTTATGGAAAGTTTCCAAGTTTCTAAAGGAATAATTCTGCGATTGTTCTGAATATGAAATGATTTATATTTTCAAGGGCACCAATAATTGTAGGCAGGGTTAACAGGCAATATGTAACTATAGGGGTTTTGTTTTCGGCGCCCACTGTATTTGTGAGGTTGACACATACATGTACATATAGGTATCACTGTAGATCATTTGGCCACGGATCAATTTGTTGTTTTGTTGAATTTTCTCCAGCTAGCTGACAGATTTCATGAAATCCTTTATGTCCTTTAGCACTCGAATATATATAGTGAAAAGAATCATCCACGGTATTTCGACTAATTGCAGGGTAGATTTTTATGTTTCCATATTACGTTTTTTCTTGACTAATGGATCTCTTTTCAGCCGCTTTTAAAGATGTCGCTTAATTTACTCGTTCATGTTCACTCACATGCATAAAATTCAAATATTCTATATACATATCCTGTTAATTGAAGTCTTTTGATCAATTCACCTGATAAAGAAAACGGCATAAAAACGACAGAAAACATTAAACGTGATGTTAGGTAAGCGAAAAAGTCTCTTATCTGACATCTAGTAGGATGGTTCATGAGTTTATATGTGTATGGATTAGTTCTCTCCAATAGATTAACCTTTTAAGATGAAATTCTAGGTCGTTATACCTGATTTATGAGTTTATAAGGATTTGGGTTACAAGTTACTCCTCCAAATAAATATGTAAACCTTTTGAGATGTAGCCCCAAGTCATTATATGTGACAATGTCAGGGATGAAAGGAAAAAAAACAACATAGGGCCTAAGAAACGACAATATGTTTTGACAACGGCTAGAAATGTCAAAAAAAAAAAAGAGAAACAACAGAAAGTGAAAATAAGAACTGCATTAATGCGATAAGAAGTTGAAAAACCAAAATCAAACTGGGGGAAAAAAAAAGACTAATCTAGAAAATGACAATAATTGTAAACCTAAAAACGACAATAAATTTGGCAAAGCAAAAGTAAAAAACGACAATCACGTGAAAAAAAATGGAGAACAAATCGAAAGGGATGTGAAATGTAAAATTGAGATAAGACCTGAAACCAACGGTTAGAATGAAAAAAAAAAAAAAAAAGGAGAAACGATATGAAATAGAAATTGGCAAGCACATGAAACATGGAAAAAGACAAGCTGTCATGAAAATCAACAATGAAAAAGAAACTATTGGGGAAAACACCCTATATCCAAAATCCAGCAGAAAAATAGAATCAACGAAAATTAAAGGAAGACAAAGATTTACATAATGTGATAAAATTGTATATGTCTATAGGAGAGTGACAATAAAATTCTTTACTAATAAATTCAGAATTACATATTCATCAATTTATCTCAACTTCCATCTATCCAAAATCCCTTACATCTTTTGCCTATCTCTTTCCTCACTTTATTTCAAAAAAGATACTCTCTCTATTCTTCTTAGCCACGCACTACTCTAAACATAATATACTTATTTATAGGCTCTTAATGGGACACAAAATTTAAACTTTTCCAGACTCACACATTTCCAAACTCACAAATATAAAGTTACCCAAAATTAATTTGAGTTACATACCTAATAATTTTCATCTTGACTCAAATTCTCTAAACTCATATGCTCACATTTAAGAAGAATAAACATGTGTCGTGTTCAAACTCTTATCAAAGTTTACACGAGAACCTTTCTTCTTTTTCCATGCTTTATCTTCACTAGCAAAAGTCTTCATTATCTTCCCTTTATCATCTTTGGTTATTACTGTCATCTTCTTGCACTCTTTCACATTACTTGAAGACCCTTCCTAACATGACTCCACCTCTATAGCTCTATCTACAATAGTCTTCCTAATTACCTTGTGCAAATTCTCCAGTTTTTCACCCTTTATTGCAACCAAAGCACTTTTTTTTGCTTCTATAAAACCACCATTAGTAGAATACTCACAACTTAAAGTGTCTAACACCCCCAAAGAAATTAAACTTCTCCTTAAATGAGAAACATGCCTAACATTCACCAATATCCTCACAACTCTATCAAATATCTTTACCTTCATATTACCTATTACAATGGCTTTAACACTCGAATCATTGGCCATTAAAAGAGTACCAACATCACAGGACTCATAAGAATCAAACCACTCCTTATGTAGATACATATGGAACGAACACCCTAAATATAAAATCCAAGAGTTAAAAATATTTTCATCAATTGTAATAAAATAAACATCATCTTCACTGTCAAACTTGTTACTAACAACGTTTGCAAATTTTGTCTCTTAAGCTTTTTGCTCCTTTTTCTCTTTAAAGTGCTTTGTTATTTCTTCACAATTTCTCTTGATATGCCCCTTATCATGATAGTATAAACACTCAACTTCCTTTGATGAACGCGATTGGGAATGCTTATCTCTCCTTTCATAGTATCTTTATCGTGTCTTACTTCTACCACTACTCGCATTTGACTTCACCACAAGAACTTGTCTAGCATGAGATAAACTATTAGGCTGTTTCATGTTTGTAGGTTCAAACAAAGTAGTCGACATCTCATTCACAGTCAACGTAGTTTTTCCAACCAATAGTGTAGTTACCAAAGTCTCATATTGTTTAAATAGGGAGGTTAACAAAATCATTGCTTATCTTCCTCATCAATTTTGATCTCTACATTTAACAACTGAGTTATACACCGATTCAAATTGTTTATATAATCCCTAAAATCAGTTTTTTACTCATCTTCAACTCATACAATTGCTTATTTAAATATAATCTATTTGTTAAGGATTTCGGCATATAAACTTTTTCTAATTTCTTAATAGGAGATTTTTTATTCATAATATTATATTTCAATTCAGGAGTCAAACTTAAACAAATAGTATTTATTGCTCTTGCTTTTAACTCTTCACAATTTTCATTGCTCATTTTTTTTGGTTTCTTCCCTTGCAATGCTTTTACAATTCCTTGCTGTACTAGAACATCTTCCATTGTACTCTGTTACACGCTAAAATTACTTTTTCCATCAAAATGCTCAATATGATCAAATTTTAATCTAAACATCATCTTGAATATTTTTTTTCAAGACCTATAACCTTGGACTCCAAGCTCCCGTTTGTTTGCAGCATTATATTCGTATTACATTCAAATATAATGCAATTTTTACCTAAATACAAAAGCATTTCATTCAAATATCAATTACGTTACATCTTAAATCCAATATAATTACTATTTATTATTCATTTTTTTATTATTTTTACTAATCACATCATATATTCTCTTTTTCTCTCTACTTTTACCCATGACATCACATATTTATTATTAAATTACAATTCAAATACTTTTCACCCAAACACACATTGTATTCAAATGCAATGCATATACTTTTCCTCCAAATGTAAATTGCATTCAATTTGTTATATTCAAATGCAATGTAAATACAATACGTTTACTAAACGGAGCCTTATAGCATTTGTTGAAGAAAATACCCCTACACCCAAAACCCAGTAGAAAAATAAAATCAACAAAAACAAAGACAAGACAAAGATTTATATAATTTGGCAAAATTGCCTATGTCTACGATAGAAGGAGAATAAAATTCTTTACTAACAAATTCATAATTACACACTTATCAATCTCTTTCTACCAAAACTCCTTATACCCTTTACCCATCTCTCTCCTCACTCTATCTCAAAAAAAAAAATACTTTCTGTATTCTTCTTATTTACACACCATTTAAAATATAACAGACCTATTTATAGGTTTTTAATGAGACATAAAATTCAAACTTTCTCAAACTCACAAATATAAAGCTATTTAAAATTAATTTGAGTCATATACCAAAGATAAATGACTAATAACTTGAAAAGGACGATAAATACAAACAACTAGAATAATAAAAACTAAGACAGTGGCATAAAAAAAGAGAACAATTCAAAATGGGGAACAAAACATAAAAATGGCATTCAACGTAAAATAATCTAAAATATAGTATGACAAAAAGCGGAAGATAGAAAGCGAGAACATATATCTTTATGATAACTGTAAATAGAAAAACAAGGACAATCGTAAAAAAAGACAACAACATATAGATCAAGAGCAAATTGAAACCAAAAATGACTTACTACCTATAAACGACAACAAAATAAATAGAATAAAATGATTAGAAAAAACGAAAACAAAAGTAGTTGCAGCCACAGCTTAGTGGAAAAACAAGGAAAATTGTAAAAGAAGACAATAACATAGAGATCAAGAGCAAATCGAAACCAAAACGACTTATTACCTGTAAACGACAAGAAAATAGATTGAATAAAATGATTAAAAAAAAAAAACAAAAGTAGTTGCAGGCATGCTTAACAGTAATTCCATATTTGATTTCGTGTAAGATACAGAGTTTGAATTTTCTTACCCCCAAAATTCAAAAAAATAAAAAAAAAGCTTTAAAAAAAAGCATAAAAACATAAAAGTTTGGACATCATCTTGAGTATTTTTTTTTTTTTAAACTTAAAAACCACATTTGTTTTCCGGTAAACACATACGAACATTAAAACAAGGATGGTTTGTTAATACATTTATAAATGATTGTCTAGCTATAATAGGTTGTTTTGGAATTTTAATCCTAAAAGTATTGAATGGTTAAAACTTAAAGCAAATATCAAGAGAAAATAAAAACATAAACCTATATCACATTTTTCTCTTAAAACAACAACTACCTTGTGAAGATTGAAACGACAACTAAGTTTCTATCCCCGCCAAACACAATTAAACCCAAGCCCAAATATAATGAACTAAATATGACAAACGGGCCCAGACCACTTGCAAGACCCGAATTCCAAATGAAGTATTTACACAAAATGACCATTTTTTACCACCTTTTGAAGAATGTCTACAAATCAATTTATTTGCGTCTTCGAATGAATTTCGAATTTCAATAGTTTTTTGTTTGAAAAATGTTACGATCCAACTACGTAGGCTATCACTTAACTTGTTTAGACCTATCATCAATTGTAAATACTTAATAATACTTGAAAATTTGAGAATTTTTTTTTAAACATACTTATTTATTCATAATAATAATATTCTACATAACTTAGGTAGGTTCATGACACAAATGTGCCTATCTTGTAAAATACTTTATACATGTTGTCTTACATGTCTTTCATGTAGTTTTCTAATAGTTATATATAATAGCTCAAAATAGGTTTATGGAAACATTTGCGTACTGGTATTCCACACTTCCTTTGCAACCGTTCCTTGTCGGCAATTCCTATCATTATTTAAGTTGCAGGCTTCCTACCTTCAGTATGAACATATCTTATAAGCTTTCACTTAACAAATACAAACTTCATCTCACATGAAAACGTGATGAAGGATATGTTATATGCATGAGGATGATCCAATTATGCTCTTTTATGGATCTATTTATTATATCTTATGATTTGCTTTCTTATTTGTAGGCCCTTTTTTGTGTCCGAGCTCGCATGATCTATGAAATGATAAGGTTTGTAATGCCTTATTAAAGCCAAGATCATATCATAACATAATCCTTCTTTAGATCAAAGGTTGGTATGACATTTTACTCTTCTTAACCTTAGCATTTACTTAATCATACTTGAGTATGCTTATTACTATACTCCTACTTAATGTCTTATTAAAAAATTAGGCTAAGGTATTTAAATTACAATTTTCTTTGTCATGATGCATATGAAATATCATGACATGAAATTACATAAACTTAATCCATGGCATATTAATAGAGTACGGCAATTATGTAAACATGTCTTGCTTGTGAATCTATGATAATAGTATAAAAGTGGCATATTATAGAAGTGTGGCACATTTGTGATTATGGCATAAAATCACATGATCATTAGTACAATATATCATCATATATTCATATCAAATCTTAATTTGATGAAGCTTATGTGATATTTATGAATGCTTCCCACTAAGAGGTTCCTAAAAAAGACTGGAGGGGTTAAATCATTTACTCTTAATTCCAATCTCTTTAGAAAGAACAATTTTAGAGTATCCAAAAAGTTCCCAAGAAAGACCGAAAGAAATTACGAATGTCCTACTTAATACCCAGTCTCTTTAGACTGAACATCTTAAGGTGTACACATCCACAACCAAGTATAAGTTTATCATAGAAGATATGACATATTAACATATTCAAAATCATTCTATCATGTGTCGATTATATAATTTGAAAATAATAATATTTTTATATTTAAGGTGAGGTTTGTATTTACCTTACTCATAGTGATTTTAGCACGTAATACAAACTTATGATCTAAACTTCACCTCCAGATAATTGTATTTAAGACAAGTATTATTTTCTTAATACCCTTGGATATAATCTTTTAAATTCTTTTGTTAAAAGGAATTATAAGACTCATTTAACTAATCTTTAATTGAGCATGGTTTTATGGTTATGAAATCCTAAATTGATTAAATCAACTGTAGATTAAAAAGATTCATTCTTAATACCTTTCTTTAAAACATTGTAAAATTTCCTTCTAAAATAATTATGTAAACTAAATTAGTTATTATTTATTATTATTATTATTTTTAATAAACCCTCAAAAAAAATTTTTTTTTTATAAAATCGATGGTGTTGCGGCTCGATTGATCGATGTTGCAACACCAGCAACCTATGTTTTGCAGCGCTATAACACTCTGGGCCAACGTCGTGGCACTGCTTGGTGCCGTGGGCTAGCATTGCAGCACCTAAGTCTGGGGTTGAAATTTTTATTTTTCCCATGTTTTCCCCTTTTTTTAACTTTTTCTTGAAAAATTTGTATCTTTCAAACCATAAGAATTTTGCAAAAAATTTCTTAATAAGAATTGTTTATCTTGATGTCATCTAAAACTTTCACATTTATGAAATTACTTAATTATGTTTGTAAATTTTTATTTTTTAAGGATTGAAAATTGATACTTTTCAATCTTTAAAACTAATTTTAAGAAAATCTTTATTTCAAAATTTCATATCTCTCATTAATGAAAACCTTAAAACGCTTTCATATACACTCTACTAAACTTTTATATATTCCTTCTTGGTGGTCCAATCTCATAAACTCCTTTCAACCATAAACTCTTTAATGAACAAAACAAAAGTTGATTTTGTTTAATCTTTTAAAACTTTGTTACCAATTTTAATATATTCAAGTCATCAAGAACACATAATCTATAACCATAATCATAATCCATGCTCATAACAACTTCTAACATGATCAAAACTTCCACATTTCAATACCACATATTAGCAACATAGCCACATTCACCACATAATCATCGTTTTCAAATTACCATCAAGATGATAAAGACCTTTTCTTAATTGATCACTATCACCCACTTACTTAAATAAGATAATGTGAAATTAGCAATAATTTTTATAATCTTATCACATAATTTTTCACATTGTAAAGTTACTTTATTTTAGTAACTTTAACTTTTACTACATTTAAGTATCACATCATAAAATTATCTTAATATTTTTTTTTTGTTACACTATATTACAATTGTAACACCTAGATTTTATTTGCCATATCATCAAATATTTTATTAAATACCTTACATTAAATTATAATCTAAGTTTATATTTATATAGGGAATTTTAGTGAATTAAGATACAATATTCACAAAATTCCTTATCAAAAGATTCGGTTATTATAAGAAATACCCCTCCACAATCTACATTAAAAAAAAATTCATGGGATTATTCTCCACAATTTGCGTTTTACAGATTTAACCAAAAAAAAAGTCATGGTGTTTAATGCATGTTTGTTGATTTTCTTTTTTCTTCTTCTTTTTTAGTTTGCATAATTTTTTTTTATTTTTAAATTTTAAAAAGGAAAAGTTTGTTATTTTTTTAGGAGAGTTTGCTATTTTTAATCAGGACCTTTTTTTTGCTTTTATTTTTTAGAGAGGGTTTATATATTGTGATTCCATCAAGTATCTAACGTGATTTTTTTTATATCCACACAAAATTGACAAAAGTTTAAGAGACGAAATTTAAAATAAATGCATATGAAATTTGAATCATTATCAAATTGACTTTATCTTTAAACAAAAATAAAACATATTTACAATATATTGACTTCATCAATATCCTATTAACAATATAGGTATATGTATATATATATATAGGTGTGTGTATAATGACTATATCATTTGCAATATAATAACAAATTAAAAAGCTTTTTATTTATTGACCCAATCAATACATATAATAACTCAGTCAATAATATATTGATTTATGAAATAACGGCGTTGGAGCAAAGTTTAGGGATTAAAAAGGAGAATATATTACGTTTTAGTTATGCATTCCTTTTTTTTTTTTCAATTTTTAATTCCAAATACGTAATATTAAAGAGAGTGGTTTTAGGTTTTTAAATTAAAAAAAAAATAATGATCCTATTTTTTTTAGAGAAAATCTAATTTCTTTTATAAAAAAATAGATGTATGAATGTAAAATCAACACAAAATAATCAGTTTTCCTTCTGTTCAATTTTATAAATAAATATAATTTTGAACATATTTTAAAATCATAACTCTAATTTCGTTATGATCCAGTTAAAAAAAAAAAGAAAAAAAAAAACTTTTCAACTGAAATCGTTTTCCGTTATTCCGAAAAACTTTTCCAAAAGGACAAAAGAGGTTTAGCTGGAAAATAGTAGCGCGCCCGCAAAAAACAGACATTACCGAATTCTCTTACCTTCGCAATCCGATCTTTTGATTGAACCGCCACTTGTCCGAACCAGAACCAATCCTTATAAATATCCCTCCACTTCTTCTTCTTCAAAATCTCTGTCACCGTTTTCCACTTCCCCTTCTTTCCTGTTATTAAACCAAAAAAATCTCCCTGTCGTTCAGCGCCAACTCGTGCTCTGCCCAGCTTTCCATTTTTTTTTTCTTTTTTTCAATTTTCATGCCCTCCACGCCATGAGCGCCGGGGCTCTCCTCTACTCCTTCCCTTCCCAGCCCGGCATTTCTCCTCCGAGGAAAATCCTCAACTCCGATTTCCGACACCACAGCCCGTTTCGGGTCCTGGTCAGGGTCGGGATTCGCGAACGACACTGCTTCTTCAGAGTCTCGGCGAGCAGGAAGGTTGGGAAGGTGTGGGCGGATGTGGAGTCGGAGCGTTACGGGGTCTCGGACTCGGTCCCGAAATCGGTCAAGCTCGAGAAGGCCTTCAGCGACGTTGTTAATGGGAAGGAGGATTCGGAGCGGGTGGGGCCATGGTGGGAAGAGTTCCCCAAGAGATGGGTCATCGTCCTTTTGTGCTTCTCCGCTTTCCTTCTCTGCAATATGGATAGAGTATGCTTTCTGATAAAGTTTACTCTTTTATTTATTTATATATTTATTTATTTTTTCTATTGTTGTAGAACTACACGGCATTGAGCAATACTTTGATTGTTTGGCAGGTGAACATGAGCATCGCCATACTTCCGATGTCATCAGAGTTCCATTGGAACCCGGCCACGGTTGGTTTGATACAGTCTTCTTTTTTCTGGGGGTATCTCCTCACTCAGGTATGAATGATATAAATTTATGATGGTGAAACGTTTTGACTTGTAAAGGAATTGCTAAAGATTGAAAGAAAAATTTGAAGTGCTATTTCGAACTTTATGGTGGCTTATAGCTGTAGTCAAAACAGATTGCTGGTGGGATATGGGCAGACACGGTGGGTGGTAAGAAGGTGTTGGGATTTGGAGTGGTTTGGTGGTCGGTTGCTACTGCTCTCACTCCTGTTGCTGCTAAACTTGGGTTGCCCTTCTTGCTTGTAGTTCGTGCTTTCATGGGAATTGGTGAGGTAAATAAATTTTTTTTCCCTTTTTAATATACAAAGTATAATTGCTCTCGATCCACGTTCTAATTTTGTGTGAGGCGATTTAGACTCAACATAACTCAAGTAAAGCCAAGTCCTTTAAGTTGTAATATGTGTCGCCCCCATCTTATGAGAATTGGAGAATATAGTACTTCTTGTTAAGAAATAATAAATTTAGATATGTTTTTTTGATATCGTCTACTTTATTTCAGGGTGTTGCAATGCCAGCAATGAACAATATTCTATCAAAATGGGTTCCTGTAGCAGAGAGAAGTAGATCGTTAGCTCTTGTTTACAGTGGGATGTACCTTGGTTCAGTCACTGGTTTGGCCTTCTCACCGCTTTTAATACATCAATTTGGATGGCCGTCGGTCTTTTACTCCTTTGGTTCTCTGGGGACGGTTTGGTTCACTGTATGGCTAAATCAGGTGACATTAACTTCTATTGTTGAACTATTATAGCTGCTTTAGAACTGTGTTCTTTTTTGTATGACTGAATCAGATGACTTTAGAATTTGATTATTTGTTTTGACCTCGAAAATTGAGGCTGTAAGAATGGAATGCTTTCGTATATATTGATAAAACTCTTACTCTTTTATATTCCTGGAATGTCTCTAGGCATACAGTTCACCTCTCGATGATCCTCAATTGCGGCCTCAGGAGAAGAAGCTAATTATGACAAATAGTGTTTCCAAGGAGCCTGTTAAAGTGATTCCTTGGGGACAAATACTGTCAAAGGCACCTGTATGGGCATTGATAGTGTCTCATTTCTGTCACAATTGGGGAACTTTTATTCTTCTTACATGGATGCCTACATACTATAACCAAGTAAGTTGTAGTATATTAGTACATTGTTTGGAATTGCATAGTTCACTTTCATAATTTCATATGAAAAAGAACGACATATCATTTTCTGTTCATTGTTATAACGGATTTTTAATTTTTGGGTCCTCCTTTTATTATTGCCACAGGTCCTGAAGTTCAATCTTACAGAATCTGGGCTTTTTTGTGTTTTGCCCTGGCTAACAATGGCATTCTCGGCAAATGTTGGAGGGTGGATTGCAGACACTCTTGTGAGTAAAGGTTTTACAGTCACAAGCGTACGAAAGGTATGAATTTTTCTGTCATTTATTCAACTATGACTCTTCCGTTATGGTTTCGTAAGCTAACACCCTTTCCATGATAGAAACAATGTGATTTCTCCTGGGGTTTTATTTATTTTGGCAGGATGGGTTTAAAAACTATTTTAGAATTAATTGGAAAATTGACTCACAACTTCTAGCTTGAACTCACTTACTAATATTCAGCTGCTTTAGATTCTATAAAGTTAACAAAGTTGGTGTAGTTACCGCAATTAAAATTCAAATTGCCAGATTTAGCCATCAGACTTGCTTTGAGTTTTTTGAATATCTTTAGTGAAAATTTCTTGTTTTAATATGCTACACGGTTAACTGTACTTCTATATATTCTCCTCTTTCAGATCATGCAAACAATTGGATTTCTGGGCCCTGCTTTCTTCCTGACTCAACTGAGCCATATTGATTCCCCTGCGATGGCTGTTTTGTGCATGGCATGCAGTCAGGTTTAGTTCTCACATATGGAAAGAGAAAAATGATGTACAACTTAATATATCTTTTAACTACGGTTGACATGATATTTGCATTTTCTTTTGATTATATAGGGAACTGATGCATTCTCGCAGTCTGGTCTATATTCAAACCACCAAGATATTGCTCCAAGATACTCTGTGAGTATTAGGCCTTAATTTATATTTGGTTAGAATGTGCTAGTTCCATTCAGAAGATTTTGAGCTTAAATTTCGTTTTACATTTTAATACATGCCCATCATTCTTCTTCCATATAGGGCACTTAAATTCTCTCTCATTAATCAGATTTTAGATAATGCGACAATAGATTTGTCGCATAGAATCCTAAACTTTTGGAAAATACTGATGGTTGTATATTTCTTTGATTATATTTTCCTTAGGGAGTATTGCTTGGTTTATCGAACACTGCTGGAGTTCTTGCGGGCGTCTTTGGAACGGCTGCTACAGGATACATCCTGCAACATGGTGAGTCCTTATCTCTTGCTAATTTTAGCTATATGGATACTAATGTAACCTTCTGAAAATCATTATTCTGGTCTCAAGTTGTGTTTAGAATTACATGCGCTTCAGTATATTAAACCCACTATAAAACTCCTGTGCCGTTTACTTCCATAGCCCTGCCATGGAAATGCTTGCTCTGGTGATTGTATAAGTAAAACATAGCTAGTGCTCACTGAAACCTAATCACTACGAACTTATTCAGTTAATTGGGCAATACAAAGTAAGTTGGCCTTATAACCTTTTTAATGTTTTCCAACTGTGTTTGAGCTAGTAAAGCAGTCCTACCAATTATACCTATGGCTAAAAGATACACCGAAAACAGCAATTACCCCTTCTATGTACTCTTATTTTGCAATTTCCTTTCTTGTGAACCTTCTTATGATCCTTGGGATAACACACTTGCAAGTATTATAATACTTGTACCGTCTCCATTTTGACAATTATCAGGTTCTTGGGACGACGTTTTCGAGGTTTCAGTTGGGCTCTATTTGGTAGGAACCGTTGTATGGAACCTATTCTCAACCGGTGAAAAGATATTAGATTGATCATCGAACGCTTTATTTCCATACGAGGCTGTTTATTCCAAGCTAATCCCAGGAATTAAAAGCAAAAAATGGAGAACAGGGAAAACGAAAAAAATGCAACAAATTGAAGTGCACAGAAGAACTACACACTTCTATTGCTTGCTATTCATGGACTTGAAGAATTTGGAGATCATTATGATATGGAACATGGAAGCTGAAACTACATATGAAGTTCAAATTGTTTTCCACCTTCCAACACTGGAAGTTTGATGGATCTGTTGGACTTCTATACCTGTTCAACAAAGGAGAAATACGTGGTAAATACCCCTAATAGCTGGTAAATTTATACTTGCACGTCAATTTTTGTGATTATGTAACCACATTATGTGACCACATATTCTAAATGAATAACAGCATTTTTTTTTTTCACGTAATATTCTGTATGTCATTCCATGCCACGGTACGGCACCTAACGCTAAGTAGACTTTTTTTTTTTTTTTTTTTTAAACATGGGCACCTATTCTAACCTTGGTAGCTGACATATCGTCACGAAAAGTTGAAGAATAGTCACATTCATGCTCATAATTTGGCCACGTTATAAAAAATGGCAGTCAACCATTCTCCTATTTTTCATCTGCATATCGGACTAAATTAAGTTGTGGAGGTACAAATTTGGTTAATACAGTAGAAATCGGGGCAATTTAAGGGCATTTTGTCGTTGATAAACGTTTATGTGTTCAGCATTTATTAAAAAATCTAATTCCTCCTAGGTTGTTGTGCCAGGACAAGTCAAGCAGCTGTTGACCACTGGGATGTTTTTCTGAAAATTTATAAAAACCTTTTGCCCCTCTTCGGGTGTATTTGGATAAAATTTTTCATTTTAATTTTACTTAAATACAATATAATTTTATACCAAATACAATATAATTTTACAACAGTACTACGAATATAATTACTATTCAAAATATTTTTAAAACAATCACATCAACTTTTCAACTCCACTATTTATCTCTACTTTTATCAATCACATCAACTTTTCAACTCTAAAATACTTTTCATCCAAACACACGTTTCATTCAAAAACAAAACAAATATTTTTCAACCAAATACAACATTCAAAAAACAAATTTCATTCAAATACAATCAAAATACAATACGTTTACCAAACGTCCCCTCGGTATATTTTAAAAAGTCTATTTGCTAGTTCTTAAACACTTAATTAAATTAATTATCAAAATTTTTTTATTTAAAAAAATAACTTATAATCATAAATTGATTTTGATTTATCATAATTAATTATTAATTAATTAGTAAAAAATACATATTAATATTATTCATTAAAAAATTAATTAAAAAACTTCTTAAAAAATTCTTGACCCACAAATCTTTTTTTTTTTTTTTAAGATAAAGGATTGGAAATTATTTAAAAAACGCTTTAAATAAGGTCCTTTACCAACATTTTTTTTTTTAAGAAATAAAAAAGTTGAGCGATTTGAATTCCATATCTAACGAGACAATTTGATATGAATTACTACCGGGTTATATTTATAACCATTTATGTGTTACATTTTTTTAATTTTTTAATTTTTCAAATTAAATAATAAATCTTATACCAAGAAAAAATAACAACCAATCACTCTTTTCTTTTATTTTTTATTTTTCTTGGGATGGCCTAATAACAGATTGAAGTATGGAAGTATTGAATTAATTTATTATTAATGAAAATAAACAGGAAAATTCACAACATGACTTACAAAGGACGAAACAATGGTACAACTTAGATGAACAACTATACCCAAAATTCAACTCCCACTCAAACGAACGACAATGTAAATACGAAAAGAAAAAGGAAAACGTTATGTATAATAGTAAACACAAATTAATTGACCCTTATACCCTCGTGACAAGGCAATTGAATGACCAAATTGCCCCCACTCCTCCAAATTACGAAAATACCCCCTTCTACGCCGAACCGGCCACCTGAGCAGCTCCTCCTCCACCAAGCTCACGCGGATGCAAATAAACCCTTAGCCCATTCTTCATGAAGAGCGTGAGCGACATCTTCTGCTCCACCCGGTGACCGGGGACCGGCGATAGCCGGTACCGCAGCAACACCGCCGACGCCACCGACTTCATCTGCAGGTACGCCAAGTCCTTGCCCAAGCAGGTCCTCGGTCCCGCATTAAACGCCACGAACTTGTAGCCGTCCTTGGGCGCTTCGAACTGGTCTCCTCCCTCCGACAGCCACCTCTCCGGCTTAAACTCCATGCAATCCTCCCCCCACAGGCTCTTCATTCTCCCCACCGAGTATATCGAGTACGTCACGGTCGAACCGGCCGGCAGCAACGTCCCGTCAGGCAAAACGTCGTCGTTCACCACATACTTGAAGTCCTGAGGCACCGACGGGTACAGACGCAGCGTCTCCGCCAGCGCAGCTTTCAGATAAACCAGCTTATCGGCCTCGTCGAATTTCAGCGGTTCGTCGATCCATTTCGTGCGGTTGTTCCGTCCACGTGTCTCGCTCAGGATCGTTGATAGCTCGTTTATGATCTTCTCCTCGATTTCGGGATGATTCATGACGAGCCAGAAGAACCAGCTGAGAGCCACGGAGGAGGTGTCCCGACCAGCGAGGACGAAGTTCAGAGCGATTCGCTGCAGAACTGAGGACGAGAAGAGGTTTCCGTTGATATCTCGCTTCTTCAAGAACCGGGAAAGCAAGTCATCCGAGGGGTTTTCCTTCCGCGCGGAAACGGCGTCGTTCATGTAGTTTTCGACTATCTCGATGCTCTTCTTTAGCCTCCTCTCCATGCCGATTCCGAGCAGTTTCTGCAGCCTCCAAAGGAAGCCCGGATAGAGGAGCCGCTGGAGAGTGGCCTCCGTGGCAGTGTCGAACGCTACGGCGAACTGGTTCTCCGGCAACTCCGGCGACAGCGTCTCCGGGTCTTTCCCGAACGTGAGACCGCAGATGTTGTCGAACGTCAAGCGGAGCAAAAGGTCCTGCAAGTCGACGGAAGTCTTATCGTGCGCGGCTCTCTCTAAAATGCACCACAGCCTGTTCTTGATGGTCCGGTTCACCCACCGGGCCATGGCTTGCCGCAGAGTCCTCGTGGTGAACTCCAACGCCGCCGTCTTGCGTTGTATGAGCCAGGTGTCTCCGTCACTGTTGAAGATTCCTTGTCCCAGGAGGTCGTGGAACGCGGCCTGCCAGTCGGGGCCTTTCGGGTAGTTGTCGAACCGAGTTCGGAGGACGTGCTCGAGGTTTTTAGGATGACACGTCACGGTGAAGAAGCCTACCTTGCTGGCCAAGAAAGGGAGGGCGATGGTGCTGGTCTGGTACGTGCATGACCCGCCGGTGGCTCGGAGGTTGTTCGCTATCCAGTCGTGGATTCGGGTCCGGTTGGCGAAGAGTGCTGGGAGGCTACCGACGATAGGCCATACCTTGGGACCGGTGAGCTTCCGGGCGAGGAGGTGGAACCAGAAGAGATATATGGATATGGCAGCTGCTAGTGCAAGGACAAGAGCTAGAGTTTCCATTTGTTTTGTAATTATAACGTTGTGGTTGTAGACACAATGTTGGGAGTTGGGATCACATACAGACTATGGTGCTTAGACGTGTCTATATATTCTTTGATACAATGGGAGAGGTGTAATTAGGAGGGGTTGGTTAGGAAATTTTGGGCCGTTTGGAGTGCGGCTGTTGGGTTGATTTTATTGGCAATCGTTCGTGCATACATATGTGTGCAAATGATAACGCCGCTACGTTATTTTAGTTTTTTTCTTGCACAAAAAATTAGTTTATCATTATGACTTTTATTTGTTTGATATATTTTGTTTTATTTAATTTGATTTAGATTTTTAATTAATTTCATGATATTTTTATTTAATTTCACTTTATTTAATTTTTTAATAATAATATATTAAATAAACTTAAAATTAAATATTTCTAACGAGCGCATTTTATTTTGGAAACCTTATGTGTTGGAAGTAAATTCCATCAAATGTCACTATTTATCTCAGGAGTTCACCGGCTTGATTGATCTTATTTTGATCCTATCATCGATAAAACATTTTAAAAAAAGAATTACTCAAATCAAAACTCGTATAAAGAAGTTATGGTGGTTTCTAAGATCGGATTAATAAGGAGACAGTTGAAGTCACGCATAGTATTATTATTCAAGATATGGATTCAATGCACTTAAGATCACGTGAACTCATTTTTTTGATACTATAACAACGTGACACATGACAAAAATTAGAAAGAAACTAATCAAAATATGACATTTGGCATCCTCTTAATTTCAACAATTCTGAAGTAAGCTTATCACGTACCCTATTGCATCAAATTTTTGTTTTCAAGCACATGCACTGCCGCACTCCACCCCTGCGCCTAATTCTTGGGTTAAACTTAAAATTCCAGCCATGTGCGCGCCTTCTATCATGTGATCCAGCTGCCGGTAAAGCTATTATTTCAGTATGTAATCTTGGACTAAATAAACTGGATCTCTAGCACCTTTATGCAACATGAAGCTTATAAAAAGGGAAAGAGCTCTCATCGAAGGGGACATGCTTCCTCATATTGGAAGAGCTCTCTAGTGAGCTAACAAAAACAGGAGAGAGAGCAGTGTGAGTAGAGTGACTCAAAATTTTTATTTTTCTTTCTTTTTAGTTTAGTTCACTTTTATATTAATAAAGGAGGAGTTTTAAGGTTCTACTAGCTTATCAACAGTATCCATTATAAATTCTTTCTAATTTTATTCTTTTTCTATGATCTTTATGTTTTATTTGTATTCTTACGCTGTTTAATTCTAAATTATGAATTAAATAAATTTTTGCCAAAGGTTTTGATATTGTCTAATTATGATGATTCAATTAAATTAGATATATTATTATAATTGTCATATTTATTGACGTATTTATTCTTAAACTTAGTGCTTTCAAATTTCAAGTCAATTTTTGAATTATTTGAAGAATAAAATGAAATAGAGAAGAGATTTTTGTGACATGACTCTAGAATAAATACTATAATATCTGAGATAGAATATAGATATATCTATCTATTTTTATGTGGTCATTTTATTAATTACCATAGATTTTAATGAACAATTTTTATAATTAAATAGTTAGGAAATGTCCTAAGCATGAAAGACATTTTGATGTATTTTATTTATTTTGAACTGGATATTAAAATTATATATATAGAGGTTATTCATTATATTACTGTTTGTCCTTATTCTATTTACATGTTAAAGTAAATGTAAGCACATATGGCTTACTCACTGCTTGTGTTAAACTGTTAGAACATTGCATGCAATGGACTTTTGTATATGAGAAGACAATGTTCTAAATAAGCAGTCTAAATTATGGTCCGTAGTCTATGGGGTTAGACTGAGCATCTAACTTATGTTAAGATTATTATGTTGTCTAAAGCCATCGTGGGGACGGTTTGTCTTAACTGTCCGGAGTATAGACTCCCGAGTAGAGACATAGATATGTTGCTTGATAATGACATATTGGACCGGAACTAAAGCGTGATTGATTTATGTAGTCCGCTATGAGTGGATCAATCTGCTTTTAACATTCATTATGTAATAACCTTAATCCGGAGTAGATGAACTACTTTATGTATATGACTTGTGTACTTTAATGTTCTAATGACTAAAGTATCTCAGAGGTAGTAAGCTTATAGATCCGTTCGTTGGGTCCATGACTTGTATATGATGAAGGGTTTGTTTGCAGATATCGGAATATTAGCTATAATGAGGAGTTAAGGGTATCCTCTTAAAGGCATTATACTGGATGTGAATATGGATAAGGCCTTGGGTCGTCTGCTAGACGGATGACTTCTTATTCACATATGATGAATAATCATTTTCTTATTCGGTAGAATAATAGAACTTAAGATAGCCTGATCAGTAGGTTGAGTGGACTTTGACCTAAGACTCATCATGGATATCATATGAGGGTTTTGCATACATGACAAGGTCATTAGACATTAGCTTGTCATAGGCTTTTATAATACAGTATATAATTAGGAGTTCAGTTTCAAGTTTATAGTAGTGTGACTCTGAAATTAATAATCATATGATTGAGTTGTTCAGTACAGAATTATGATCATATGGAATCATGGGAGCCCGATTATATATGTCTAATTGGTCCTTTTATTAGCTCCACATAATTCCTTAATGGATAACAAATTGATCTGTGTATGCTTATTGGCTAGTTGATTATGCATGGATGGTGTAGATATAAGATAAAGATAGAAGATAAGATTCTTTCCGGTTGAATATAAATTTTGGTTCAGATAAAAGATTACACAATTATTCAAATTCCAAATAAAATTGTCATGATTTTATTTAAGTTTGGATTGGAGTTGTGGAAAATTATCCATGAGAACAAAGATTTGAAATACAATCTTTTTGTGGATTTTGAAATTTGAAATTTGAAATTTAAATTTTGAATTTGAAATTTGAATTTGAAATTTGAAATCAAAATTTAAATTTGAAATTTGAATTTGAAGTTTGAATTTTAAAATTTGAACTTTAAAATTTGAATTCAAATTTTAAATCACAAATCCATGGAGTAACCGAATTTGTTGTGAATAATTTCACAAGGTAAATTTCAGATTTTGTATAGATAATGGAGAGGAAGATTTTGTTTGAATTCTACTTGAATTTTAAATCCTAAATCAATCAAGAATGGCTGAATTAGTTAGGGCAAATCTAGCCTAGGAGATTTCAGTTTTTGTAGATAAGGATGAAGGCGAATTCAAGCTAGAAAATCCTACTTGGATTTTGATTCCTCTCCTTCACAATGGTGGCCGAAACTCTATGGATAAGCCTAAAGGAAATTTTGATTTTTGGTGAATAAGGATGAAGAGAAATTCAAGTAAGAAAATCCTATTTGAATTTTGATTCTCCTCACACTGTTTGAATTTGGAATCTGGCCTTGTTCTTGGCCTAGGAAAAATTCAGTTTGAGTGGATAATGATGAGATAAAATTCAAGTTAAAATCCTGTTTGAATTTGGAATGCAAAATCCCCTAAGGTGGCCGAATCTTCCCATAATTATGACCTATAGGGAATTCAGATTTTATGAGGAAAGATAGGGAGAAAATCTTCTCTTAGTCCAATTCGAATTCAAGGGATCACTTCATTCCAGTTTATAAATAGGGATCCTATCATTCTAGTTTTCTCAGACCACAAACTCTCAGGTAAGCAGGCTTATTGTTGCATAACTCACCGTGATAATAAGTTCTTTAGCGATCTGGATGGTCGGAAGAAGACTAGCAGTGCTAGCACACCGGTCGAAGAACCGAGTTCCCACATATTCTGCCACCTGAGAATTGAAAAATAGTAGAGAAGACTAGTTAGTTGAGGCTCTCCGGTCATTCTCCTCCTGCAGTTGACGTCCTATAGAGGTATGAGTTTTATTATTGTTAGTTTATTGTATATAGTATCACGAGATATTTAACGATCTTGAAAAGATTTTTTATAATTTTGCTGCGTCACTCTGATGCATTTTTTCTGATTTTTTCCACATAAATTCCTTATGTAAATTTAGTTATAAAAAGTATAATTTTTATATAACTTGAAAAAGACTATAAAAAGTAAAAGGATAATTGACCAGGAATAAAATATGAACGTATAATCATAATAATATACTTAAATAAAATTAACTATGATTAATTACGGTAAAATCTTAATTTTTATTATTCTTATAATTGATTGTTCTCTTCAAATAAATTTTTGCATCTTTTATTTTATTCTTGATATGTTTCAACTTTGTTAATATTAATATTTTAATTTTGTTAATATTTCAATTTATTTTATTTTCATTAATTTTTTAATCATTTTTATTTAATGGTTAGTTTTCTTTGTTAAAACATAAATTTTCAGCTCCTTAAATAGAGTTAAAATTTATTAATTTTGATATAAATAATTATATTCTCAAGAAATCGAGATTCTATTTTATCACTTTATTACTTGTTACATTATTGTGTACTTATAATAAATTCACCATAGTATACATAACGAAATCCATGCAATGCGTGTATTTAATTTTTCCGTCCAATCTGGCTCATGCAGCAGGTTTGAGAAATATTTGTGATCAATAGCTCAATGTTGGAGCTATACTATTAACAAAGTTCTTTGGTCCTTACTCGAACCAAATTATTCACTTCTAACGTGTATTATACATATTATATAAATATAATGCAAATATATTGTAGCACTTCTTATTTTTGTTTTTCCATGGACCATAAATGCTAAACCTTTCAGTATCTTTCCAGTTTTTATTGGATGTTTCCGACTTCCCAGGTATAACAACACTTACTCTTGTGAAGAAATGTACATAACTTGACATGCGTTAATTACTTCTGAAATATAGAAATCTATTAATATACAAATCATACCAATGCATATATCTCAATGTATATACATATGTATGTACATGCATACAAGCACCATAAAAAGAAAATGAATATACATAATGAGTTGATGTTGTGAAAAATCGATATTGCACAAAGAACCTATATTTTTATTTCCCTGAGGGTTTTTTAATTATGATCATAATGTTATCCTTATTACCACAACTTTATAAAAGGTCAAAAAACGATATATAAGGGGTCATTTGGGGATCGTGTCTGCAGATGCGGTTTGAAGGGTTGGAGACCAAACTCCGTTTGGCGATTTCGATTCTGCAGACGGTGAACAGGAAAGCGCACATGAGGTCTGTTCTTTTTTCTGAGAGATTCCCTTCCTCCTATCCATTCGTCGCTTTAAAACCCTCTTCTGTCGGGTTCAATGTTGACCGGCACGCCCTATTTCCACCTTCATCCGGCTGCAATGGTAAGGTTTTCTCTTTGTCTTCTCTTCGTCTTCTCTCTATCTTCTTTTCCCGGTTGCTTTTCACTCTCAGTCCTGCCGCTGTTCCCATCAAAACCCCCCTTTATTGCGGCCGATAGTTAAAAATTTATGGAGGAAAAAAACCGGATTTTTCAATTCCGGTTTGTATTGTTTGGAATTTTTAAAACAATTTCTCTGGCTGCCATGTTTTTTCAACAAATTCCAGTCAGTACGATGCAAAAAAATTTTTTCTTTTAGTATCGATCTGTGGTTTCATTGTTGTTGTGGAAATCAGATTTGGAGTTTTGGGGAAGTTTAGGCTAAGTGAGGGTGGGATCAGGAATTTTGCATAGTTTTGCCTTACCGATTGGGTGTTTTCTTTGTGTATTGTTGTAGGGCCGCTGAAGTTTACAATTTCCGGTAAGTTTTCATATTTTGTTGCTTTGATTTCTTCTGTATTAGAGCTGAGATCACTTCCGGTTTGGTACTTTGTTTCCCCTCTGTGGTTGATGTTTCCCCTCTGTGCTTAATATTTCCCCTCTGTGCTTGAAGTGTCCCCTCTGTGCTTGACGTTTTGCGTTGAGTCCTGCATTGTTTGAAATTGTTGTGGTTGGTGGTTGTTGAACTTAGGTTGGCATTTTTCATAGTTGTTTTCTGTTGTTGCTCCAAACATGAAGATATAGCCCCAATGATTTGAATTTTTGTTGCAATCTTTCTCTGTACTCGACGTTATATTACATCCGGCTCCATTGATGGTTTCCCTGTATGCGTGATGTTTCCCTCTATGGTTGAAGTGTCCCCTCTGTGCTTGATGTTTCCTAAGCTGCTTTCATTTTCCCTTCTGTGGTTGACGTTTTATAATTATGTCCTGCATTGTGAGGATACTATGCCATGGTGGTCGTTGAACTTAGGTTGGCATGTTTGTTTGTTTGATTCTGTTATTGCTCCGACTATGGCTCTTTCACAAACTACCAAATTTGTTGTCGTTTCATCCTCCGTATTGTAACATACACTACATCCGTTTGCCTTTCCTATTTTCCCTCTGTGGTTGAAGTGTCCCCTCTGTGTTTGATGTTTCCCAAGCGGCTTGCATTCTCCCCTCTGTGGTGACGTTTTATAATTATTTCCTGTATTGTAAGGATACTATGCCATGGTGGTCGTTGAACTTAGGTTGGCATGTTTATTTATTTGATTCTGTTATTGCTCTGACTATGGCTCTTTCACAAACTACCTAATTTATTGTCGTTTCATCCTCCGTACTGTAGCATACACTACATCCGCTTGCCTTTCTTGTTTTCCCTCTGTGGTTGATATTTCCCCTCTGTACATTATGTTTACAGCCGGCTAGGTTGTCACGCGTTTTGCAATAATGGTTCTGTATTTATTTATATACTGCTTGTATAAACACAGGATATTTACAAAGTTGATCTTAGTCATTTGTAGCCGTTGTTTTGGTTGACAGTAACAGGTTGACAATTTCAACCCCGTCGACCTATCTTGATACTGAAGCCATAGCTACCGGTAGTAGGAGACACCGAGGTTGCGTTCACAAATGCACCACTCGGCGTTGCCACCAGAATCAATAAAGGGCCCAAATTACGCATTACTTCCGTGTTCGAAAGCAGATATAGCGAATAATGTCGTCGTTGCCTATTCGTGAGGCAACTACCGTTATTTCATCCATTGCCTCGAACTCGGTATACATCTTATTAAACATCTACGTATCCGTTTGCATTAAATTTGTTTTATTGTAATTAACAAAATTTTTTTCTAGCTCTGTGACTAATGACTTACCCGTTAAGTTGTTGTTTGTGAATAACATACAATGTGTTTGTCTACATTGTATGTTATACCCCAATTTGATACATCCGTTTATCTATATATATTGCATTAGGTATGGACTATGATTTATGAATTAATTTGCATTCGTCATTATGACACCTATTTTAAAGTATTTATATTGCCTTGCTTTTTGATGGCATGTTTTTTTTCTAATTTTTATTATATTGTTGGTCTTGATCAGTGGTATCTGTTGCATGTGCTGGTCCTTGTTGATTCTATTATTGGCCTCCTATTCCTTGTGGTTGTGCAGCAGCTATGATGCAAAACTGTCATGGTTGATTCGCTTATCATGTTATTGGTGTTTTACAAACCCATTAAACGATTTTGTTACTAGTTGGTATCTGGGTTGTGATACTTTATCACTTTTTTTGGTGTTTAACCTAGGTAGCAATTTGTTTTATGGGTGTGCAGAATGCCTAATATGATTATGTGATATATTGACATTAAACTGAGTGGTGTAATTTCGAAAACCAAATTTTGCCCCCATCGTGTCTGTGAATTTTTACATTGTTTTGTACATTTTAGTTTAACACCGACATGTCTTGGGCGGATGGGTCGTCTTACAATTGAAATGAGGAGAAGGAGGTTTATTTCTTAAACCTCTTTGATGATTACCAAAGTAATCATGGTGGAAGACTTCCCAAGACTGATACATACTCGGAGTGGGCTGAGATGTTCAATAAGAGGTGGCCTGATATCAACACCCCGTGTTATGCAATGACTTTACATGGGAAAAGGACGCGAATGAGGTCGACGTACACCGCATAGAAGGCGTTACAAACATAGATGGGTTTAGGCTATAATCCTATCATTGATATAGTGATCTGCTCTGATGAACAATGTGCCCAATTCGCTGCTGTAAACACTACTACTCCTGTTTAGTATGCCAACTTATATATTATATGACATTTTACACTTTCCCGTCTTGGTATATATTTAGTAACACATAATTTTGTTCGTGCAGGTTCACCCAGACCAAAACTTCCTCATAACACAGGGTTTAAAGTACAAGGAGTTGTACCTCAACATTTTTGCGAAGTACCAAGCAACCGGTGCACGGGTTCAGCATTCCCAATTCAGCCCTACTCCGAATGTTCCCCATTTGTCTGGCGGTGACCTGTTTGGAGACATATCTCAGGCCCCTGGCGTTGCGATCGATGGAAATGACTCGCAAGCTGACACGATGAACCCGCCCCAATTTGACTCTCAATACGCACCAAGATCAGTACGAAGTCGCGAGAAACAGGTTAAGTATAAACAACGCCAGGACATGAAAAATATTCTCTCTGACGCAATACGGGGCATTGGTAGTTACTACTCAAATAAGTCCTTACGAACATCAAGTACTGATGACGCTACCCAAGCTGAATTGCTTGCTCAAGTTGATAAGGTGATGGAAGAGATGGGGGTGCCTACCGATGATGCAGTTACCGTGTACCTGTGGCTGCGTAATGAAAAAGCATTGTTGAGAGACTTTACTAGGCTTTCCATTGAGAAGAGATGAAATATTATTAATAGGATCGTGAATGGCGGTTTATAAGCTGGTTTTGGAGGGAAACATTATTATTTGTGAGATTATTCATTTGTCACGGACATCTACGTTTACTTTATTGTTTTTACCATTTCGTGTTTACTGACTATCACTGATACAGTTATTTTCATATTTATATATTTATTTTTATGCTATTTCAGATTGTCCACCTGCATGTTAATTTTTGGTATGCCATTACATAATTTAACTGTTATAATGATTTGTATGCAACTTTTACAAAAATTAAATCACTTGGTTTCTTACAAAATATCATTGTTGTTTATTTTTATGCAATGATTTATGAAAATCCAATTACAAATTTTCTTACAAAGGCATTAAATGTAAGTCGTATAACTCGGTAAAATATGGATACATCTGACACGGATACCGATGATGATGTAGGCGGTATTGCATGTGTCTTATACGCATATATGAGAAAGTTGCATAAACAAAAATACCGCAAATACGACTCCATTTTAACAGGTGTTGTAAAAACAGATGAGTTGTTATACGGAAATGACGACAATATCAAACAAAAGACTCGGATGAATAGGCTCACTTTTATGGCTTTGTGCGAGTTGGTGGAAGTAAATGGTTTACTTTAGTCGACAGATCGTCTATCCGTACTTGAGCAATTATTCATATTTTTAGAAATACTATGCCATGTGACAACAAATAGGCAAACACAGGATATTTGACAACATTCAAGTGAGACGATATTGTGATGGTTTACAACCGTTCTTGACGCACTATTTACATTGAAGGTTGAATTTATACGCCCTCCAGATTATAAAATCGTGCAACCGTATATTTTGCAAAACACATACAAATACAAACCATGATTCGACGTACGTGATCAAGTTTGTTTTTAGATTTATCAATTTTAGTTGTTTGCAATCGTATATTTTTCTAATAATGTTATTGTTTTTGTAGAACTCTATCGGCGCCATTGATGGGACGCATATGCCATGCGTTCTGCCAACAGATAACTCGTTGGCTTGACGGAACAGGAAAGGCATAAGCACCCAAAACATCCTAGCAGCTGTGTCATTCGATATGATGTTCACATGCATGATCGCAGGCAGGGAGGGCTCTGTACATGATGCGAGGATATTAGCACATGAAATGGCCGTCAATGGATTCCTAGTACCACCTGAAGGTTTGCTTTATGTTCGTAAATATTTTGCTTATAGAATTTATTTTTTATACGTATCGTATTCCCTGTTATATGTACTAATATATATTATTTGTTTAGGTAAATTTTACTTAGTAGACTCTGGTTATGCTAACAACGATCACTTTCTTACACCTTACCGCGGAGAAACATACCACTTGCCAGAATACTATCAGAGACAATATGGTCTTACAAGTGGGAAAGAAGTTTTTAATTACACACACTCGTCTTTGCGGAATTGTATTGAAAGAACATTTGGTGTTTGAAAAGCGAGATTCAAAATACTGACTAAGATAAACAGTTACCCCATCAAGAAACAAGTGAAGATACTAATGGTTCGTGTGATATTGCATAACTTCATAAGAATACATGCAGCGGTAGAACCAGACTCGCTACTTCAATCGTATATGCATGATGTGCCAACGTTCAGTGCAAGTACATCTATGTCTACCTGTGCAGTGGATACAGCTGATGCTAACAGGTTAGAAGATATTGATGAACATCGCAGTGGGACCACGACTATGGCTCGCTTTAGAGATGCTATTGCAGACCAAATGTGGGAGAGATACCAACAGTATCCATGGTATAGACATTGACGTCTGTCGTTTTGTTGTCGTTATTGTATGCTTTCCAATGTCAATCAAAATGTCACGATAAATATTGTAACGCATGACTTACTGACCTGCCGAATGATTTTGTATGTATAATTATGGCAAGCAATTGGCCCATATACTTGAGTGATTGTCTATAATGTTCGACTGGGGGTTTAACTGCATGTGTTCATTTATGGGGTAGGGTTTTTTGTATATATTTTGTTTCACATTGGCAATCATATTTAAATTGAGTTTTACAAACATTTTGTTGACATGTTGATTTTGGGAGGGTGTTTGGGGGAGGAGGCATTACTATTATATTTTGGGTTAGAAAAAAGTTATCTTGGAAAATTTGTTTGGAAGAAAAAACTGTTTGAACTGAAAAAATACAAAAATGTTTACAATTTTTATATAAAAAAAAAATCAATACGAATATTGTACGGTTCCTCTCGAAATTCTATGCAATTTAAATTAAATTTATCTCATTTGGACTTGTATACACAAAGTTATGAATTTTTAAAACAATTATTTTAGATAAATACTCCCTATATATGATTATTTAAATTTAGTTGTACATAAAAATTTAGTTCAGATTTCTGTTATTATAGATATAACAGAATAAATTATTATGTGCCATGAAATTTATTGTCTAACATCACGTGCAAGTATTGAGCGAGAAATGTTGAACGCAAATGCTGGTTGTCATGAAGATACCAAAACCATATCTTCAAAATCCAAACACTTCTTTATTTTATCTATCATATAACACAAACTCCCATAAAGATTTTTTTGTTTTCACTTATTTAATAATTTTTATACACTTTTTTCATAACAACTTTTTTCTAAAAACTTTCATCCTAAACACAATCTCCAACACCATATTTCATCTCCAAAACCAACATCTCCAAAACACCCTCCAAAACCCCCCCCTAGGAGTACTCTAACACATGTATTGATGTCTTTTTTCCGACAAATTCACTGTTCAATTTTTTATTCTTAATTTTTTGTTTTTAATTCTTCATTCTTCTATTCTTTCCTTTTATTTTTCATTTTTCCTTTATTCTTTTGCATTGATATCGTGAACTTTTACCTAATATGATACGAATTTTAGGGTCCATTTGAAAGGAATTTTGGATATATATATTTTTTTGTTAAAAAAAAGTAGGTTTTGGAAAATAAGTTCGGGAAAAAAAACTATTTGAAATGCAAAAGTATAAAATCTTAAAAATTTATTCAGGAAAAAATTATTAATATAGATTTTATTTTGTTCTTCTTGAAATTTTATGCAATTTAAAAAAAAATTCATCCCATTAGACTCGTATATGCAAAGTTATAAATTTTTAGAATTTAGAGTTTATTATAAAGTTTTCAAAATATGAGTAGTAAGAAGTGATAATGAGTGGGAAAAAATACCAAAAAAGTTATATAATTGACTTTTAGCTGGTTGCAAATTGTAAGGCCCAAAAATAAAATAGCACTCGGATTATTCAAGACGTGAAAATGTTTTCATTTTCCTAAAACTCATGAAATGTTTAGATATTGATTCTGATTTGAATCTATATACTGAAATTTACAAACGTAATTTGGCACATCAGATTAGTTATATTAATTTAAAAAATATACATTAAAAAAACTCAATGATATTTTAATGTTATTGGATTATGTATGTTCTATTGGTTGAGTATTTTTGAACGTAAAAATTTTAGCCTTGGAAAGGAAGTATCTGAATTTTATTATTACCAAACAGTTATATTTTTGCAAAATTCTTCAATTTTTTTCCATCTTTTTTTTCAGACTAAATAGTCTCTGTATGTGGTCGTTATCCCCCTATCATATGCAAATCAATTGAATATATTCTTCTAACGAAGTTACCGAGAGACGAGTTTCCACTTATGGAAAGCATATATCAACAAGCTAAATATAAGCAAGGACTATCAGATTACCTTCCATAAAAAAAAATTGTGAAGAACTTTAACCTACCCATAAGTATTGTGAGATGGTCATTTTTTTACCCCCTTTTTTTTTTTTTCAAGATCTCAAGCTAAGTGTAAAATATATAATATGGTTTTATTGACCTTAACATGAGGATAAAAAGAGTAGATAAAGACTGGTTTACTCAAAATGAGAAGTTGGCCTATTTCGTTTTAAAATATATAAAATATCTCAAGAATAATACGAGTTGAGATTTAAGAGGATACTGAATTAATTTTGTGAGTGACGGTAATTTCAAGGGCATGAATATTTTGTGAAGACGAAAACATCTAAATCATGTAAGAATGCTTCTCTTTTAAGTTCCCAAAAAAAAAAAAAAAAAAGAGAATGCTTGCCCTTTTCCTTTTCTTAAGTTAATAGACACCAAACCCTTGATTTTTTTTGTGCAATAGTTGCTCATCAACCAAGTTATCGCACAAGAAACTATTCAACAAAAATGGTTTTACACATTTACACGGAAATTCTCGATCAAATACAGAAAACACGTGCACGCCCACTGTCTTCAAATTTATATCATACAATAAAAAGACAACTATATATATTTTTTGTTTTAATAATTCTAAGCAAACGACGTATAACAGAATTGTTACTCCTATATTATATAGCAGTTGCCGCGTATATGACGTAACTTGATTTCTTCATTTTTTTGTTTCATGACATAAGGGTTATTTACTTTTTTTCTACTATGCATTATGCTTTTATTAAGAAAGTATATTTTTGTGGGGATGAATACTTTTTTTTTAGTAAAACAATTTCGTTTATTAGAGACAAAACAATATAAATCTTGAATAGAGATGAAACGGCATCGTACTATTAAGACTGCATCCAACAATAGGTCCGTGTCAGACCAAAGAAACGTTAGAAAAAGATCAGACTGAAGACAAAAAGAGAGAGAGAGTGAGAGAGAATTCACTCTAAAGATGACATGCCAAGGTAAAAGAGTAGTTCACAGACTTATATGGAGGACTCGAAGTCTATAAATAAAGAAGAAACTTTAGACAAATCTGAAAAGTTCTTTAGAGAAATCCTGTTTTAAATTTAGAAAGAGAACAAAACTTACAGAGAAAAACTCTTCTGATAAAGTTCTTAAGATTTAAAAAGAGAATTTTTATAAAGAATTAAATGAATATTTTTAAACTTTATTGTTAGAAAGTTTTCAAGACAAGAGAAATCATCCTAACAATCTTATATTTTGAAATGATGTGCTTTTATATTATCAAATCTATTGAATACACAAATTCATACATTTTCTTGATCGACACTCATATTTTAATCTCAAAATAACCAAAAGAATCTTATATTGAAAATAAAAAAATATATCTCTAAACAAAGAAAAACTCGAAGAATTAGTGTTTTTGTTTTTTGTTTTTACTTATTATTTTATTTTTAATTTTTTTTTGGTATTTAAGTTATTTTGATATGTTAACTTAAATCAAGCTATAATGTTATAAAAGATAAATTATGGATTTCTCTACTGAACATGTTTGATATAAAAATGCAACACTTAAAAATGCATGGTGCATTTTCATGTATTTTCTGATCATGAAAAGCAGAATATATACAATATAAAAAGATAAATAACATCCGAGAAAAAAAAAAAGATAAATAACCTTCTAACTTGGAGAAACCGGAGTTTTGAATTTGGTAAAACACTTTCAGAATTATGAGTTACACCGACGGCGCTCTGTCAAAACCAGACTGAGCTAGAGGAATACTATTTTTATAGGTTGGCATTTTATTGGAAAACACCATCTTAAAACGATGAAAATGCCATCTTTTTAATTCGCTTCGTTTTTCTACGATGAATAACTGAACTTCACTAGTGAAATTGAGTCTAAAATGTCTAATTTACTCGCTAGATTACTGGAAGTAGCTTGCTAGGCTACTTTTTAGCGTTCACCCAGACCCGTTCTCCTTGTACTCTAGTGGGCATAATAGGCCCGTCATCCTTCAAAAAGACCATCAAGCTGCATTGGTCACCAAACTGCCACGTCGAGAATCTTGGCCAGCTTAGAATTTCCACTCGTCAAAAAAAAAAAAAAAAAAAAAAACAGAAAATAGAAATAAAATAAAAATTAAAAAAAAGGAAAGAAGAAAAAAAGAAATAGAGAAATGAGAATAAGGGAACGTTTGGTAAACACATTACATTTTGATTGTATTTGAATAAAATTTATTTTTTAAATGTTGTATTTGGTTGAAAAGTATTTGTTTTGTATTTGAATGAAATGTGTATTTGGATGAAAAGTATTTTAGAGTTGAAAAGTTGATATGATTGGTAAAAGTAGAAAAAAATAGTGGAGTTGAAAAGTTAATGTGATTGTTTTAAAAAACTTTTGAATAGTAATTGTTTTCGTAACACTATTGAAAAGAATTGTATTTGAATGTAAAACTTTGTGTTTGATATAAAATTACATTGCGTTTGAATATAATTAAAATGTAATTATTTGCTAAAGGCTCCTTAAGACGGTTGTGGAGAGCTCATGCTTCAAACACTTCCATTCCCTTAAAAGCCCCATCCTGCGGCTGGCATTCACTTGGACACACTGAGGCCAAATACATATCATCTCTCGTCACTCTGTTCCTCCTTGGGACACATCTCGTATATACCAAAAAATAAAAAATAAAAAAGCCACCGTCGACATCCCTTGATCTAAAGTGGTCCTACATAATGACTTTTGATACCAAATAAGGTTATTACGCAGGCGTGGACGAAGTATCTTGAAAATTGCCTTGCAGTTTAGCCAACATTCTAACAGGTTGACCTCGGAGCTGACTTGTTGGAAAATAGGAATTAGAACTGCCCTTGAACCCAAGTTAAAGATTGGTACCTGCCCTCTCCTGAAAATCAACATCATCTATCTATCATGTTGCGGGGCTTAAGAAACAACAAATACGTGACGAAGAGGAAGGGTTTCTTCTGGAAGAATGGAGCTGCCGTGTTGGAACAAATCATTCTCGATTTTAATGGAAATTGCAATCCTATCCGCACCGACTCTGCTAAAGAACTCAATAAGGCAATAGATAACTTCGACTGCAGCAGAATTCTGCACTAGGCGGTGGCTATAAAATGTACAAAGGAGTCCGTGAAAATTGTGAAATCTGGGTGAAACTTGTTTATTTAGGGTTAGTTTGGATAGAGTTTTGAAGATGTATTTTTAGAGATATTGATTTTGGAAACCTGATATGAAAGAAAAAAGTTGTTATAGAAATAAAAGAATTTGAATTTTATATTATGTGATAAAAATTTAATATCTGAAAATACGTATAAATACTGTTGGAGGTTTCGAGAAATGTTGAAGGCAAACGAAATTTAGCTTGAAGACACCAAAATCATACCTCCAAATCCTTGTTCCAAACATCCCCTCAGTCTCAAGCGAATTCAGGTGAAGTGCACAGAAGAGCTACACACTCTTATTGCTTGCTATTCATGGACGTGAAGAATTTGGAGATCATTATGATATGGAACATGGAAGCTGAAACTACATATGAAGTTCAAATTGTTTTCCACCTTCCAAAACTGGAAGTTTGATGGATCTGTTGGACTTCCATAACTGTTCAACAAAGGAGAAATACATGGTAAATAGCCCCAATAGCTGGTAAATTTATACTTACACATCAATTTTTGTAATTATGTAACCACATATTCTAGATGAATAACAGCATTTTTTTTTTTCACATAATATTCTGTATGTCATTCCATGCCACGGCACCGCACCTAACATCCTCAGTTGATTTTTTTTTTTTTTTTTTAAATATGGTCACCTTTTCTAACTTTGGCAGCTAACATACCGTCATGAAAAGTTGAAGAATAGTCACATTATGCTCATAATTTGGCCACGTTATAAAAATGGCAGTCAACCATTCTCCTATTTTTCATCTGCATATCGGACTAAAATAATTTGTGGGGGTACAAATTTGGTTAATACAGCAGAATTCGGGGAAATTTAAGGGCATTTTGTTGTTGGTAAATGCTCATGTTTTCAGCATTTATTAAAAAATCGAATTCCTCCGGGGTTGTTGTGCTGGGATAAGTCAAGCAGTTGTTGACCACTTGGATGCTTTCTTGAAGATTTATAAAAACCTTTTCCCCTTTCAATATATTTTTAAACAGTCCATTTGCTAGTTTTTAAACACTTACATAAAAATGTAAAAAAATAACGGATAATCATTAATTAATTGATCATTAAAAAATTACTTCTTTAAAAAAATCATTTACCCGCAATTTTTTTAAGACAAAGGCTTGGAAATAAATTAAAAAAAAAAACTCCTAAAAAAAGTCATTTACTCATAATTTTTTTTAAAACAATAATTAATAGATTTGAACTCAATATCTTATAACAAAATCTGATAAACAACTACTATTAAATTATATTTATAACCACCTATTTATTACTTTTTTAATTTTTCATATTAAATAATCAATCTTATTACCAAGAAAAAAAATGATGAATCACTCTTTCTTTTTAATTTTTTTTCTTGGGAAGGCCTAATATTAGATTGAAGTATGGAAGTATTGAATTGATTTATTATTAATGATAATAAACAGGAAAATTCACCACATCACTTGTAAGGCACGATACAATGGTTCAACTTAGATGAACAACTATACCCAAAATTCAACTCCCACTCAAACGAACGACAATGTAAAAACGAAAAGAAAAAGGAAAACGTTATGTATAATAGTACACACAAATTAATTGACCCTTATACCCTCATGACAGGGCAAATTGAATGACCAATTTTCCCCCACTCCTCCAAATTACGAAAATACCCCCATCTATGGCGTGGCGGCCACCTGAGCAGCTCCTCCTCCACCAAGCTCACGCGGATGCAAAAAAACCCTTAGCCCATTCTTCATAAAGAGCGTGAGCGACATCTTCTGCTCCACCCGGTGACCGGGGACCGGCGATAGCCGGTACCGCAGCAGCACCGCCGACGCCACCGACTTCATCTGCAGGTACGCCAAGTCCTTGCCCAAGCAGGTCCTCGGTCCCGCATTAAACGCCACGAACTTGTACCCGTCCTTGGGCGGTTCGAACCGGTCTCCCCCCTCCGACAGCCACCTCTCCGGCTTGAATTCCATGCAATCCTCCCCCCACAGGCTCTTCATTCTCCCCACCGAGTATATCGAGTACGTCACGGTCGAACCGGCCGGCACAAACGTCCCGTCAGGCAAAACGTCGTCGTTCACCACGTACTTGAAGTCCTGAGGCACCGACGGGTACAGACGCAGCGTCTCCGCCAGCGCTGCTTTCAGATAAACCAGCTTATCGGCCTCGTCGAACTCCAGCGGTTCGTCGATCCATTTCGTGCGGTTGTTCCGTCCACGTGTCTCGCTCAGGATCGTTAATAGCTCGTTTATGATCTTCTCCTCGATTTCGGGATGATTCATGACGAGCCAGAAGAACCAGCTGAGAGCCACGGAGGACGTGTCCCGACCGGCGAGGACGAAGTTCAGAGCGATTCGCTGCAGAACGGAGGACGAGAAGAGGTTTCCGTTGATATCTCGCTTCTTCAAGAACCGGGAAAGCAAGTCGTCCGAGGGGTTTTCCTTCCGCGCGGAAACGGCGTCGTTCATGTAGTTTTCGACGATCTCGATGCTCTTCTTTAGCCTCCTCTCCATGCCGATTCCGAGCAGTTTCTGCAGCCTCCAAAGGAAGCCCGGATAGAGGAGCCGCTGGAGAGTGGCCTCCGTGGCAGTGTCGAACGCTACGGCGAACTGGTTCTCCGGCAACTCCGGCGACAGCGTCTCCGGGTCTTTCCCGAACGTGAGACCGCAGATGTTGTCGAACGTCAAGCGGAGCAAAAGATCCTGCAAGTCGACTGAGGTCTTATCGTGCGCGGCTCTCTCTAAGATGCACCACAGCCGGTTCTTGATGGTCCGGTTCACCCACCGGGCCATGGCTTGCCGCAGAGTCCTCGTGGTGAACTCCAACGCCGCAGTCTTGCGCTGTATGAGCCAGGTGTCTCCGTCACTGTTGAAGATTCCTTGTCCCAGGAGGTCGTGGAACGCGGCCTGCCAGTCGGGGCCTTTCGGGTAGTTGTCGAACCGGGTTCGGAGAACGTGCTCGAGGTTTTTGGGATGACACGTCACGGTGAAGAAGCCTACCTTGCGGGCCAAGAAAGGGAGGGCTATGGTGCTGGTCTGGTACGTGCATGAGCAGCCGGCGGCTTGGAGGTTGTTCGCTATCCAGTCGTGGATTCGGGTCCTGTTGGCGAAGAGAGCGGGGAGGCTACCGACGACCGGCCATACCTTGGGACCGGTGAGCTTCCCGGCGAGGAGGTGGAACCAGAAGAGATATACGGATATGGCAGCTGTTAGTGTAAGGAGAAGAGCTAGAGTTTCCATTTGTTTTGTAATTATGTCGTTGTGGTTGTGTAGACAGAACGTTGAGACTTGGGATCACACACAGACGATGGTGCTTAGACGTGTCTATATATATATTGATATAACGGGAAAGGCATAATTAGGAGGGGGTAGTTGGGAATTTTGGGCCATTTGGAGTGTAGCTGTAGGGTTGATTTTATTCGAAACTGTGCATACATACATATGTGCGTAAGTATATGATAACTCTGTTACGTTATTTTATCATTTTTCATGCACAAACAATTAGTCGAGAGTTCCATTTATTTGATTTTATTTAATTTGATTTAGATTTTTAATTAATGTCGTGATATTTTTTAATTTAATTTTTTTAATTTAATCTTTTTCTTTTAATAATAATATATTAAATAAGTTTAAAATTAAATATTTCTAATGAATTTACCTATAGCATTTTATTTTAAAAAACTTATATGTTGGAAATAGGTCTCACCGGATGTCACTTTTCATGTTAGGAGTCCACGAACTTAATTGGTTTTGTTTTGATCCTATCATTGATAGAGTATTTTGAAAAAAAAAAAAAAAAACTCAAATCAAAGCTCATATGAAAAAATTATAGCGTTTTCTAAGATCGGATCAATAAAGAAATAGCTAATGGATCGTTTGATAAATACATTACGTTTTAATTACGTTTTATGATAAACACATTATGTTTTGATCCTATCATTGATAGAGCATTTTGAAAAAAAAAAAAACTCAAATCAAAGCTCATATAAAGAAATTATGGTGATTTCTAAGATCGGATCAATAAATAAATAGCTAATGGGTTATTTGGTAAACGCATTGCATTTTAATTATGTTTGAATCCAATTCGTTTTTTGAGTGTTGTATTTGGTTGAAAAATATTTGTTTTATATTTGAATGAAATGTGTGTTTAGATGAAAAGTATTTGAATTATATTTTAGAATTGAAAAGTTAATGTAATTGGTAAAAGTAGAGATAAAAAAGTTAGAGTTGAAAAGTTAATGTGATTATTTTAAAAAATAAAGAAATAGTAATTGTTTTCGTAATACTGTTAAAAATGATTGTATTTAAATATAAAACTTTTGCGTTTGGGAGAAAATTCCATTGTGTTTAAACGCAATGTGTTTTCGTAGCGGTGCCAAATACACCATAAGACTCACGCATAGTAATAAGTTTCAGGATATAAATCCAGTGTATTTAAGATCATGTGAGCTTATTTTTTCAATCCTATAATAACGTGACATATGATAGGGGTTAGAAAGGATAACGCATTACAATGCATTTGAATAAAATATACATTTAACGTCCTCTTAATTTCAGCAAATCAATAGTAAGCTTATCATTTACCCTGCTTGATTGAATTTTTGCTTTCAACCCCATGCATTGCCGTACTCCAACCCTACGACTAATTCTTGGGTTAAACTTAAAATTCCGGCTCATACTCATGCCATTTATCATGTGATCCAACCGTTAGTCAAGCCATCATTTCAACCCGCAATCTTGGACTAAATTAGCTAGGTCTACACCACCTCCGCGCATCATGAAGCCTATAAAAAAGGAGAGAGCTCTCGTCGAAGAGGGCATCCTTCCTCATATTGAAAGAGCTACTTGGTAAGCTAACATAAGCAAGAGAGAAAGAGAGAACAGTGTGAGCTAAATGACTCTAAATTTTTATTTTTATTTCTTTTTAGTTTAGTTCACTTTTACTATTAATAAAAAAGGAGTTTTTGAGATTCTACCAACTTCTCAACATTATCCATTATAAAACTCTTTCTAATTTTGTTCTTTGTTTATGATCTTTGTGTTTTTATTTATTTTATTGTGTTATTTTATTTTATATATGAATTAAATAAATTTTTACTAGGGATTATGATGTAGTCTAATTATAATGATATAATTAAAGTAAGTATATTATTATAATTATTATATTTATTGACATATTTATTCTTGAATTTAATGCTTTCAAATTTTTGGTCAATTTTTAAATGATTTGCGAAATAAAATGAAAATGATATGAGATTTTTGCAATATAACTCTAGAATAAATACTATTAAATTTGGAATAGAATAGAGATATATCTATCTGTTTTTGTGTGATCACTTTATTAATTACTATAGATTTTAATAAACATTTTTTATAATTAAAATCTTTATGTAAATTTAGTTATAAAAAGTAGAATTTATGTATAACTTGAAAATGAGTACATAAAGCAAAAGGATAATTGACCAACAACAAAATATGGATGTATAATCATAATAATAAACTTAAATAAAATTAAATATGAATAATTATGATGAAATCTTAATTCCCAACCTCCTTATAATTGATTGTTTTCTCCAAATAAATTTCTACATTTTCTATTTTATTCTTAATTTGTTTCAACCTTATTAATATTAATATTTCAATTTATTTTATTTTTATTAATTTTGTTAATCACTTTGTTTTATTTGATAGTTAGTTTTCTTTGTAAAAACATTAAAATTTTTGGATTTTCAAATAAGGTTAAAATTAATTAATTTTGATAGTTAATAATTCTATCCTAAGAATCAATACTCTACTTTACCAGTTTATATGTTTTTATGATACTGTGTACTTAGAATAAATTCACGACAGTATATGTACACGAAGACCATGCAATGCGTGTTTTTAATTTTTCCGTCCAATCTGGCTCATGCAGTAGGTTTGAGAAATATTTGTGGTCAATAGCTCAATGTTGGAGCTATTATAGTGTTCTTTGCTCCTTATTTTAACCAAATTATTTATTTCTAATGTGTATTATACATATTATGTAAATATAATGCAAATATATTGTAATACTTCTCACTTTTGTTTTTCCACGGACCATAAATGCTAACCTTCTCGGTATCTTTCCAGTTTCATTAGATGTTTCCGACTACTAGGTAAAACAACACTTATTCTTGTGAAGAAATGTCTATAACTTGGCATGCGTTAATTACTTCTGTAATATGGAAATCTATTAATATAGCAATCATGCCGATACATACATATCAATGTAATGTATATACATATGTAGGTACATGCATACAAGCATCATAAAAAGAAAATGAATACACATAATGAGTTGAGGCTGTGAAAAACCAATATTGCAATAGGAACCTATATTTTTATTCCCCTGAGATTTTTTTTAATTATGATCATCATGTTATCCTTATTACCACAACTTTATAAAAGGTCGAAAAACAATATATAAGAGTACTTTAATACATGTGTTGATGTCTTTTTCCAACAAATTCCCTGTTCAATTCTTTATCCGTAATTTACTTTTTTGTTTTTAGTTCTTCATTCTTTTACTCTTTCCTTTTATTTTTCTTTTATTCGTCCGCATTGATACTGCGAACTTTTACCTAATATGATACGAATTTTAATGTAAGGCAAAGTTTTTAATTTTTTTTAATTTTTTAATATTTTATTTTTTAAAGGGAAGCCCTCCAATGGAAGAAAGAAATACTTTATTAATGAGCCGAAAAAAGGCTAAGATACAGTAGCATGTTTGAAGGCTATAAAATGGGTTTTACGCACAAACCTAAAAGACCTACTTGGAAATTAGAAGATCCCCTAACTCAACACAAAATTAAACTCCTACATCAAGTGGATATGACAATGTCAACCATTAAAACAAGCCACACCTTAAACTTTGACCAACTCAGGAATACGACGAACAAACCAAGAGAGATGGGGAGACCACCTTTTTTTTTTTTTTTTTTCAATTGTACCTTACCACTTAATTTATTTTACGAAAATTCACCTCCTTCACAAGTTGGTGCATTAAAAATAAAATAAAAACACTCAAATGTATCATAGACACAAGCCTGTAGCAATCGCAAAGTGTGTGTGTGTGTGACTTTAATTTGTTCATTTTTTTTCCTCTTTTTTTTTTTTTCAGACTAAATAGTCCCTGAACGTGGTCATTACCCCCCTAATTCAAGAACTTGTTGAACAAACTAAGGTGTCGTTTGGCAAAAAAATTACATTTTAATTTTACTCAAATGCAACATAATTTTACACTAAACACAAATTTTGTAACAGTACTACGAAAACAATTACTATTCAAAACATTTTTAAAACAATCACATCAACTTTTCAACTCCACTATTTATCTTTATTTTTACCAATTACATCAACTTTTCAACTCTAAATTACTTTTCATCCAAACACATATTTCATTTAAATATAAAACAAATACTTTTCAACTAAATACAATACTCAAAATACAATCAAAATGCAATGCGTTTATCAAATGTCCCCTAAGAGGGATAGGGAGACCAGCTTTTAAACTAACCAATAACATGACCTCCAAACCGATTTAAGGCAAATAAGCATCTTGACCAAAACCCACCATGGTCGAAAGCCACCCGACCCTGAATCTCACATGAAAAACACCATAGCCTAAGTCCTAGTGGAAGCAACATCCACAAATATGCTAAAGATCATCCCCTCCCAAAAAACAATTAAAAACCAAACATGAGAGTAAGGTGGAGAGACCACCACCATTATTACAAACACAACACCAATAAAAGCCATAAACAAATAAATAAAATCTACAGCAGCAACCATTTCACTGCCTAAAGAATCGAAGCACCCAAAGTTGGGTTTTATATAATTGACTTTTAGCTAGTTGCGAATTGCATTCACACCAGAAAAAAAAAAAGGCCCAAAAATAAAATAGTACTCGGATTATTCAAGATATGAAAATGTTTTCATTTTCCTAAAACTCATGAAATGGTTAGATATTGATCATGGTTTGGATTATGCACTGAAATTTACAAACTTAATTTGACACATCTAATTAGTTATATTAATTTAAAAATGTATATATATTTAAAAAAAAAAACGTGATGAAATTTTGACCCTATTGGATTATGTATGTTCTATTGGTTGAGTATTTTTAAACGTACAAATTTTAGTCCTGGAAAGGAAGTAACCGATTTTATTATTACCAAACAGTTACATTTTTGAACAATACTTCAATTTGTTTGTTTTTTCCACCTTTTTTTTTAGACTAAATAGTCCTTAAACGTGGTCGCTATCTCCCGTCATATGCAAATTAATTGAATATATTCTTCTAATAAAGTTACGGAGAAACAAGCTTCTACTTACGGAAAGCGTATATCAACAGGCCAAGTATAAGCAAGGATTATCATTTTACTTTCCATTACAAAAAAAAAAAAAAAGGAGGTGAAGAACTTTATCCTGCCCATAAGGAGATGATTAGTTTTTTATCCTTTTTTTTTTTTGGACCTCAAGCCTAGTGTAAAATATATAATTTGTTTTTCTTAATGTTCTTGTTGACCCCATCATTTTATGATGATAAAAAAAGTAGATAGAGACTAGTTTATCTAAAATGAGAAATTAGGTCATTTCGTTTTAAAATATATAAAATATTTTAAGGATATCACAAGTTGAGACATGATAAGAAACTACATTGATTCTATAAGTGATGGTACTTTCGAGAGCATGAAAATTTTGTAAAGACAAAAACATCTAAATAATGTAAGAATGCTTCCCCTTTTCCTTTTCTTAAGGAAATAGACACCAAACCCTTGATTTTTGTGTGCAATAGTTGCTCATGAACCTGCTTATCGCACAAGAAAGTATTCAACAAAATTAGTTTTACACATTTATACAGAAATTCTCGGTCAAATATAGACAACACGTGCACAACCACTTACAATTATATCATACGATAAAAAGACAAATATTATTTTTTTCATAATTTCTAAGTAAACAACATATAACAGAATCTTTACTCCTGTATTATATGCCAGTTATAGAGTATATGACGTAACTTGCTTTCTTTTTCTTCTTCTTCTTCTTTTTTTTTTTTTACAATGACATAAGGGTTATTTACCCTTTTTTTTTTCCTTCCTATAATGGATCATGCTTTTATTAAGAAAGTATATCTTATAATTTGAAACAATGTGCTTTAGCTGGTGTTTGGCAAAAAACTTACATTTTAATTATATTCAAATACAATGTAATTTTATACCAAACGTAAATTTGACATTCAAGTACAATTCTTTTCAACAGTGTTACGAAAACAATTACTATTCAAAAGTTTTTTAAAATAATCACATCAACTTTTTAACTCCACTATTTATCTCTACTTTTACCAATCATATCAACTTTTCAACTCTAAAATACTTTTCATCCAAACACACATTTCATTCAATACAAAACAAATACTTTTCAACCAAATACAACATTTAAAAAAAAATTTTATTTAAATACAATCAAAATACAATGCGTTTACCAAACGCCCCCTTAGTATTATCAAATCCATTGAATACACAAATTCACACATTTTCTTGTTGACACTCATATTTTAATCTCAAAATACCCAAAAGAACCTTATATCGAAAAATAAAAAAATAAAAAAAATCTAAATACGATGAAAAACTAGAAGAATTAGGGTTTTTTTTTTTGTTTTTAACTTATTATTGTATGCATTTTTTTTTTTGGTATTTAAGCTATTTTGATATGCTAACTTAAATCAAACTATAATGTTATAGAAGAGAGATTATAAATTTCTCTACTGAACATGTTTGATATAAAAATGCAACACTTAAAAACGCATGATGCATTTTCATGCATTTTCTGATCATGAGAAGCAGGATATATACAATATAAAAAGACAAATAACCTCCGAGCCAAAAAAAAAAAAAAAAAAGGATAAATAATTTTATAATTTGGAGAAACCAGAGTTTTCAGTTTGGTAAAACTCTTTCAAAATTATGAGTTACACTGACAGTATCCTATGCAGGCCAGAGTGAGTTAGAGGAATATTATTTTCGTAGGTTGACATTTTATTGGAAAGCACCGTCTTAAAAAATTCACTTCTTTTTACTACCGTGAATAACCGAACTTCACTAGTGAAACTGAGTCTAAAATGTCTAATTTACTCGCTAGATTACTGGAGGTAACTTTTTAGGCTACTTGTTAGCATTCACCCAGACCCGTTACCGTTGTACTCGAGTTGGCTTAATAGGCCCGTTAACGGTCAAAAAGCCCATTAAGCCGCATTGGTCACAGTATTGCCACGTGGAGTCTCATCCAGGAAAGAATTTCCTCGCGTTAAAAAAAAATAAACCACAGAAAATAGAAATAAAATAAAAATAAAAATAAAAGAAAAAAATGAAAAAAAGAAATAGAGGAATGAGGATAAGACACTTGTGGAGAACTCGTGCTTCAAACGCTTCCATTCACTTAAAAGCCCCATCCGACGGCTGACATTCACTTGGACACACCGAGACCAAATATATATCTATCTCCCATCACTCTGTTTCTCCTCTCGTCTCGCTCCCTTCCACTAATCATTAACTTGGTCAAGAACTTCACAGAAAAGGATAAGAAAAATCCATGGCGTCTCTGGCAATGGCGTTCGGTCCGGCGGCGGCGGCCGGAAGGGTGTTCGCTGCGACGGCAGCGAAGGGCGCCGGAGGGAGCAAAGAGGAGAAGGGACTGCTCGACTGGATCCTCGGAGGCCTGCAGAAGGACGATCAGCTGCTGGAGACCGACCCCATTCTCAAGAAGGTCGAAGAGAAGAACGGAAATGGCGGCCGAAAGGACTCCGTCGCTGTGCCGCCCAAGAAGAAGGGTGGCGGCTTCGGTGGACTCTTCGCCAAGAACTGAAACTTGATAAGATTGATATAATTGATTATGCCAACTAAATTGGCTTTTCCATTTTTCTTTTTTTCTTTTTAAATTCTCGATTTAATTGCTAAATCTGTATTGTTATTTCTGTGGTTTCCTGTCGCTCTTATTTGCTTTTGAATCACGGAACGTTGGACTTTTGTAATTCTTTCTCTTTATACATCCTACATGTTCTTGTTCATATATGTGTGTGTGTGTGTGTGTGTTTATAAACACACACAAACACTATGTGATATGCGTTTTGGCAGCTACAATAATAGCAACAAATCAAAAACTAAGATTAAGTTGGTCTAGATTTTCACGTGGTGCTTGATGATATTTTGACTTTTTAGTTAGGAGACAGCTAACTATTTTCTTGCATGCATTAGACCAATTTGAAATCGGATTAGTAAGACGTCTAAGGAGCTTGAAGAAAATGTTTCGCAATTGGGCTAGTGCATAACTCTTCCAATCACATATCAAGATTATATTTTTTTTGTATGTATGTGTGTGTGTGTGTAAGAGAGAAAGTGTAACATTTATTTGCCGTCATACGACAAGTTAAACATCTGTTTGGTTAGGATTTTATATTGAATTTTATCACATGACAAGTTGATATTGAACAAGAAATTTGTGCTATTGTCTTGCCTCCATTAATCAAGGCTAGGAGCAGCAGCAGCAGGAGCACTTTCCGCCAATACATATATATATATATATATTTATATGCACGCTTACGCAACTTACAGAAAACAAGTTGGAACTTGGAACATGCCCTTGCACAATCTGTGAACCTTAGTAGAGGAAGCAAAATTATTTTTCCCCTCTCCTTTTTAACTAGAAGACATCAGCCAAGTTTTTTTAATAATACAACCTAGATCGAAAAGTAAATCGGCAAAGGCCATTTGAAGATCATTTTAAATACGTATAAACGTAGTGTGTATCGTTTAGTCTCGGCTGGCTTTGAAGAAACATCAAAAGAGATCAGCAAAATCCATTTATCAGCAAGAAACATGTCTAATATATATATATATATATTTATATAGGCTTATATAGGAGCTCTATACCGTTACTAATCTCCAAAAAAAAAGAGAGAGAGAAAAAAACAAACAATAGATCAGCTATTTAACAAGGTTCAAACTAAGAATTGGTGGTGGAGTTTGATCTTGAGAAAGTACAAGAAGAATTGATGAACTGGATACAATCTTCAATAGCTTCCATTCTATGAGAATCAAGAGGAGCCACAAACGGCTTTGATCTTGCGGATGAAGAGTTCTTTCCTAAGGGTGATGGCCTCTTCTCGGATACCATGCATAGAGCTCTGGCGACATGGCCAGCAAAATGCTTCAGGAATCTCATCGGTGACACTGACGTCAAACCTGACGACCCTTTGGGAAGCTGGAATCTACGACTTCCACCAAGCCTCTTACTTTCCTCAAATCTCTTGCCCGAGTTTTGTCTTTCGTAGAGGAATGACTTCTCCTCCATCAACGCCCTGTTGGGCTCCTGAATGTTAACTCTTGATGACATATTCAAAGTTTGAAACCTCAAGAGAGAGAGAGAGAGAGAGTTAGAAGTTAAGAGAAAAAGATTTGATGTCGGTGTGTAATGTGAAATGGTTCGAGTAAAAAGGGTGTTATGTAGAAGAGAAGACCAAAAGAACATGCCAAAAGGGGTGAGTAGAGGTCGGTAAGAAAAGAGACGCATAAGCAGCATCAGAAAAAAGAGAGGGCGGAAAAAAAAAAAAAAAGAAAGAACGAAAAAAGGCTGAGTATTACGCTCCCCAATACAAATCTACTCTCGGACTAAGGTGAGGGTAACTTTTTGGCTTGCATGCAGTGCAAGCATAGGGAAAATGATTCCTTTCCAACCAACAAAATACCAAAGACCTGTTTGATAAAAGCAAAAGAAAAATGTTTTATAACGTCAATGACGTTAAATGAGTGATTAGTTTGCGAGTCTAATTTAATTTAATTTAAAAATTAAATGAGTTCGTGTATTTTAATTTAATTTAATTTAAAAATTATTTTAATTTAATTTAATTTATATTGAAGATTATAAAAATAAATATAATTTATATTAGAAGTTATATTAAAATAATAAAAATAGAGATAAAATATAATAAAAATAGTTGATATTAAATTAAATTAAATTAAAATTAATTTAAATAATTTAAATAATTTATAAATTAGATTAAATTAAATCGATAAACTAAATAAATTTTAAATATAGTAATTAATCGGAGATCAATTGTATTTTTATATTTCATCATCTAATGTTCAATATTATATTATTATATCTTATAATACTAATTTAAATATAAAAAAAAGGAAAAGAAAGAAAAAAAAGAGGGGTGAAAATAAGGGAAGTAATGATTTTAGGTGCTTAGCTTCTGAGACCATGATTTGATTGTCATCATGCAGCTACGTTTGGCGGTTATTTCAAAGAAACACTTGTCTTTTTTCTTTTTTCCTTTTTTTTTGTTTTTTTGTTTTTTTTTTTCCTAATTTGTTTATTTAAGTGGGAATACAAGGAGGAACAACGTGGAGCGAAAGCGCCTACACAGAGGCAAAGATAAAGACCCTTGTCCAAGAGAACTGGCACCTTGGTTTTTTGGGGGCAAATGTAAAAGTCACTTTTTTGCATGCATACATACATATATATATATATATATGTATGAAATTCAAAATTTTTTGGATTTTTATGGTTTAATTCTAATTACCTCTGCAAAATTCTGTTATAGTTTCATGCTTTTGGTCGTTCAGTCATTTGATAATTTTGTCAGTTTCTGTTGATGATTTCTCAAGCCAATAGGCATAAAAACTGAAAGGGAGAAGCTTTTCAAGTGCGAGCTGAACATGTACTCAAGACACGAATAATGAAAAAAAGGGGGGGGGGGGGGGGGGGGAGAAAAGTTTTAAAGGCTAGCGATTGTATTATATTTTACTTTTTCCAAGGAAAAAAAAAATAAAAGAAAAAAAGTGGGGAGGGGTGGCGGGAAGGGGATATTGAAAGGAATTGGGGGATTTAAAAAACGACAATGAGGACCAAGAAAAGAGATTCCAAAAGTAAAATTGATCACAAGAAAGGAGGTGAAAAAAAAGTGCAGAAGGATATCTTTTTGATGCAATGAAAGAAAACACAACCGAATGTCCCTTTTTCTATCTGCCTCGCTTTTCTTTTATGCTACACTTTTGATTCACTGTTAGAATTTCTAATTAAAAATACTGTCCACCAAAAGAGATAAGTGCCGACCAGGAGAAAAAGAATAATAAAGGGACACTAATGCTTACATCAACGTTTGGTTTAATTTATAACTTTACTTCCAAATCAATCTAGGAAGTAACATTTTTATTACTAGTATGATAAACTCTCTAAATACAAAAAAGCAAAAAAAAAAAAAAAAAGGCACCCTACATATTAACTCAAATTCTCTATAAAATTCAGGAACTAAAACAAATATAGCAACTAACATTACTAAAACAACTCATGATAGATTAGGACATAAATATTTTAAAGTGCAATTAACATTCTTTATTTTCGTTTTTTAATATTAGAATTAGGCCATAGATAATATTCAATTTGCAGTATCACCTACTCCAAATCATTTTTTTTTTTTTTTTTTTTTGTAAATTAGATCAACTACTCCAATTTGTACATATTTGCATCTTGCACAAGATATACCAACGACTGACAATTACCAAGAACCAATCAAGTTAAAGGTGCTTTAAGATGTTTAATGAGAATTACCTTGTCCTTGGGTAATAATATCACAACATATGGTAATTATGTTACTTTTACCCCTTCTGCTTTTACCATGATCTCCAATCATTCACAGTTCCCTCACTATCAATACCAGACAATATGGCGCACCCAACACAAGAAAATTGAAACTCTTTTCTTCAGGAAGTGCATCTAAATCCCCATTTGTACAAACAGAGTCTTAACTTCTACAATTGCAATGATGATGGATCACACTAACACAACAAAAAAGGAAAATTAGTGTTTTTATTTATTTATTTGTTTTTTTTGCTAGAAAGGAAAATCACTGTTAATCATTCATAACAAGCAAAATCTCCCAACAGTGTCCAATCATGGAATCCACGAAGTCCATACCTTTTTCAGCATCTTCAATAGCCTTTTAGAGCAACAAGATCACCATTCAAATTGTGCTAAATTTCATTTTATTTTCCTCAGAGCTTGCTCGGTAGGAAAAAAGGTAGAAGGAAGGAGAGAAGTCAGGGAATTTATGAAAGGATGCTAACCCAGTCGACTTCGTCTCCATCCCCATTCGTATTCTCGAATATTATCCCTCATTCTTGCTTTGTTCAGAGCAAAACCCTGTGAGATCCCATCCCAGCAGGAAATGTTGCCATCTCAAAATTGAAGAGAGGACAAAATTTCAAATTTTTTTGAGGACGTTTGGACACAACATTGTATTTTTATTAAATATAATATGCATTTAGATGTTTTGTATTTACATTACTTTTAAATATAATATATATTTAAATTGTTTGTAAGGAAATAGAATATATAATGCAATTGATAAAAATAAATAGAAAAAGCAGGCAAAACAGAAGAGTATGTGATATGATTGATAAAAATAAATAGACAAAAGAGATGATGAATTATGATTGTATTAGGTTTAAGATTTAAAAGTATTTATATTCAAAAGCAATGCTTATCTACCAAACATACATTCAATATAAATACGATGTTGTAAACAAACGCCCGCTTAAAGAGCTTTAGACATAATGAGAATAGAGAAAGGAATCCATACCAAATATAACAAGAAAGAACGTCTCCTCCTTTATTTTCTTTTGAGTTATATTCCATTCTCTCCTTCATGTTTTTTTCCCTCCTACCAAACTTAACCTTAAAAGTTACATCTAAATATCAATATGTATAAACAAGATTCCAACAAATACAAATGCACAGAGTCTCAAGAAAAAATGGAAATCAATGTTTACCATTCATAACAAGCAAAACCTCCCCACTGTGCCCAATAATGGAATCCAAGAAGCCTCTAACTTCTTCCCTATCTTCAAAAACCTTAGGAGCAACAAGATCACTGTCCAAATTGTACCATTTTCCATCAATCTTTCTTAGTGTCACCCAATGCCTACTACTCCAAATCCCACCAAACCTCTTAACCGGAATGTTGACTACAATCCCCATCAAAGCATCTTCAGGCCCATCTAGATCAATGGAAGAAGCATCATTTCTACGATCATGCCAAATCACATTTTTCCCTTTCCCTTCCAAAGCCGCAATCAGAACATTTATATCATAGTTTCCGGTGAGTGTGTTGTGATGAGGCTTGAAGACCCCAGATAGTGGGCTCCATTTTTGCCTCTCCATTTCATCAAGAACAAGATTGTCAGCAACCTCGTTCAGGCCTGCTCGTGTAAATGCATCCTTTTGCTGTTTAAAACAATTCTCTATATAAATCCATTTATAATAAAAAAAATTATAAATAATTTATATGTGTGTGCGTGTGTGTGGTTTTTTTTTTTTTTTTTAAACAATGTCAAAATAGTTAAAAGATGCGACTTTTTTTTTTTTTGGGAAATTCCCAATTTCCATTTTCAATCGCCAAGTACCAAAAAATTGAAACAAAGAAAAGGGAATAATTTACCTGAAAGAGATTGTTAAGGGAGTGTAAGAGGCAGAATTGAAGCCTTTGCCGCTCGTGATAGATTTGGGAATTGTCGCTAGTCATCTTGAATTCCTTGATTCCAACGCTGCAACAGCCAATGACTGAAGAAACCCAATTGTAAATTGTGCAGAAGAGGAATCTGGTCAGGGTCTGAGAACGTGCGAGTTTTGGGTTCCGTTTTCTTGAAATTAAATCCGAAGTCTGCCGAAGAAGAAAGACTGTTTTTGCCGAGTATTCGAGCAAAATGACGGAAATTTGGACACGTCAAAATCCGTGGCAGTCTTTTTTGTCATTTTGATCTACCTTTTGTTTTTCCTCAGAATTACTTGTTAAAAACGACATGTCAATAATGGGTTGTCGTTTTACGAAGTAGTCCACTGACTTTGAAGGGAAAAAAAAACGATGTGTGGTTTTGTGTTTAAATTGCGATCTCCATTCTCTCTTTTAAAGTCAGGAAACATTCAAAGTTTCTAGGGTGCTGTCTTTTCACTCATTTGAAATGCGACGTGCGTGTCGTTTTTTAATTGTAAAAACATGTTGTCGTTTATCTAAATCAACGAAATGCCGTTTGCTTTTCTAGGTTTATTTGTCGTTTACTTGCTTATTATGTTATCTTTTTTAGAAATATCTTTAGAAATATTTTCAAATTACTTCATTAAATTCATTTTATTCCCAAGATTCAAAATGAATTGATGAGAAGTTTAAAAGATATGTGAAAAATTTCGTTTCGTCACAATTGGGTTAATTTTTATTGCCAAAACATTAAAATTGTAAATTACAACTCTCATGATTCAATTTACCCTTAAAATAAGGGGGAGTTTGGGGGAGGTTTTGGAGATGTAGTTTTGTGGTTTGGAAAAAAGTTGGTTTTGGAGAATGTGTTTGGGAGAAAAAACTGTTTGGGGTGAAAAAATTAAAAATTTTAAAAAATTTTTTAGAAAAAAAATATCAATATGGATCTTGTTTTGTTCCTCTCGAAATTCTATGTAATTTTAAAAAAATCATCTCATTTAGACTTGTATATATAAAGTTATGAATTTTTAAAATTTTAAATGTACTGTAGCGTTTTGGATATATAAGTAATAAAAAGTGATAAAGTTTTAGAAAAAAGGTAAAATTTTTGGTCTGGAGACCCTATCCCAAACGGGGCCTAATTATTGTTAAATAAATATGCCCTCTCGATTTTTAGAATAAATGGATATTTTTTAAATATCTCGTACATAACATGTTAATAATTAAGGTTATTATTCTATTGAATTTTAATAAATCAAATTCCATTTTCTCGAAAAGATAAATAAATAAATAAATTCCATAACATATTAATAAAATTCTTTAAATTCTTTACTAAGAGATTTTTTTTTTTTAAATTTGAAGGTGAGAAGATTTGAATTCTACACCTTTAAATAAAATCAGATTTGATATCATCGTTAAACTATGTTTATAATCATGAATATTTTTGTTTTATAAATTTAAACTTTACAAGTTCTGAACTTTGGGTAGGCCAAAAAAAAAATTACAATAAATAAGTCAGGAGTAAAAACTTTCAAGCTAAATAAAATATTATAAATAAATAACCTAATTTAACTATAAAATCATTTTGTCATAATTATACTTTGATAAATTGCCACATTTCAAACACAAAATATTTATTGTAAAAATTTTATTTACCCTTTTCTCCTGAAATTAGCGATATATATTCTATTGCTTTCCGTAAAATGGAGTCATGACATAATCGACATTATAAATCGGAATATAGCAAACGACTTAATATTTCCACAACGACAGAGAAGCTATCAATTACAATGATAACATCACATTCTTCCTCTCCCAAAGTCCCACCAACGAACGGATAGCCAGTGCGAGTGGATAATCCAAACTCACCCATCGAATCCACTCAAAAAAAGCTCACCCAAATCTCTCTAATGGCGACCACTGCAACGACTTCCCTCTCCTTCTTCTCCTGTTCGCTCTTCTTTTCCCCCTCCCAACGCCACTCCCTCAAACCATTCTTATCCGTCAAATCCCCAACTCCGAAGCCCCTCTCAATCACCTCTGAGCTCGCCACCCTCCCCGTCCTCTCCTTCTCCGGCGAGAAGGTCGGCGAGACCTACCTCGAGCTGAAGTCGGCGCCCCCGGAGACAGCCCGCGCCGTCGTCCACCGCGGCATCATCACCGACCTCCAGAACAAGCGGCGCGGCACTGCGTCGACCCTCACGCGCGGCGAGGTCCGGGGGGGAGGGAAGAAGCCCTACCCGCAGAAGAAAACGGGCCGGGCCCGGCGCGGGTCCATGAGGTCGCCTCTTCGGCCCGGTGGAGGGGTCGTTTTCGGGCCGAAGCCGAAGGACTGGTCCATCAAGATCAACCGGAAGGAGAAAAGGCTGGCGATCTCGACGGCGGTGGCGAGCGCGGCAGTGAACACGATCGTGGTGGAGGATTTCGGGGATAAGTTCGAGAGGCCGAAGACGAAGGAGTTCATCGCGGCGCTGAAGCGATGGGGGATTGATCCGAAGGAGAAGTCGACGTTTTTGATGTTGGATTTGGCGGAGAATGTGGTCCTGTCGAGCAGGAATATCGGGACGCTGAAGATTCTGACTCCGAGAACGCTCAACTTGTTCGACATTCTCAACGCCGACAAGCTGGTTCTCACCCCTGCTGCCGTGGATTACTTGAACGAGCGCTACAGTGTCGATTTCGAGGAAGACGATGAGGAAGAATCTGCTCAAGAAGAACAAGAAGAAGAAGGTGAGAAATTTTGATGATTTTCTTCTTTTTTTTTTTTTCCCGAATTTTGATGAATTATGATATAATGTAGTAATCTGTTATCTGAAGCTGGTGTTAGAAATTTATCTTTGTTTGAGCTCAGAAAAGACCTGAAAATGAATATGTGGTAGGTCCAAATGGAAAATACAAATAGTTTAGTACATATTGTTAGAGGTGGGAAGGCAATAATACGAAGTTGGGATTTGTTAATGTCCATTTCATGGGGTTATGCTTTTCCTGGATTGTAGTACTCTACTCTCTTATATCATTCTATTTCAAGCAATGAATGTTATATGCATTGTTATATATATATATAAATATATATATATATTGTGTAAAGCTATTTTCAATTATGTGATGTATGTGTCTTGGATTTCTTGTCTTGATTGGTTTCCATGTGAGTGAGTTTGTGAACTACTTGGAATCATCGTCAAACGCTAGCACATGCTGTATGGGTTATGATACACGGATATTGCTGTTATTATTTGTGTTTTTGGACTTTCTTTTGTTGATTTTGTGTTTTTTCCCCTTCAAATACAGGTACTGTTGAGGATGAGAATCCTGGTTCAACAGAATGATACGCGAGGGGGTGGTGGAGATGCTTGTAACTCTTTCATTTCTTTTCTCTTGATAAATATTGCATTTATCCTGATCCAGAACTCCAGATGAGCCTGACGGGGGTCTCTGCCTTGGCTGAAGTTAGAAGCATGGATAGTTGCAATTGTAACTTTGTGAGATCTCAGCATAGTTTTGTTATGTTTAGGTGCATTCTTTTTTGTAGCAATTTGCCCATTCTATCAAATACAAATGTAACTAGATGGTTCAGCTATTTACTTGGTGCTCTCTCTCCCCAGATTGTATCTTTCTAGTTCAGTTTTCCATTTGCCACTTTTGGTTGCAGGCTATATATAGTTCAACAATTATTTAGCTTTTGCTAGTTCTTGATTGTTGATAAAGCTAGGAAAAATAAACAATCCAGTAAAATGACTTGATCATTTCTCTTGAAATTCTATATAATTTAAATAAAAAATTTATTTGGATTTATATACACAAAATCATTGATTTTAAGATTTGAGTTTTGTGTAGAATGTTGAAAATATGAAGGGTAAAAAGTGATTGTAAAGTCAAAAAAAAAATGTTTAAAATTTTTCTCTATAACACCTTCCAATCATCCACTAATTTTGTTCCCTTAACCTTTGCAATGTTGTGTTATGATTTATGCGGTTGGGTTTCAGTATTTTTCCCTCTATCTTACTCTGATTTTTTAGATGTTGGTCTACGATTATGCTATTTTACATACTTGTTTTGGGATTAAAAATTTTCTTCATCCTCTTGCATGTTTTGTCTCTCATGTTTATGAATAGTTCGATCTCTGAAATGAAGTTGTTCATAGGCGTCTGTATATATATATTTTTAAATTGTGGATAAAAATTGTTCATCAATGCTTCATATCCAAAAAAAAAAAAAAAGCAGTTTCATATTTGTGATAATTATTATAGATGAACCTCATACATTAATTAGACCGACAATTCCATCATCGTCTCTTTCATATACATTAACATATCATTTGACATTTTTTCATATCATTTTTCAACTTCACAACACAACTAATTTCTTATTTCACCACCTCACTAGCTTTAACATTTCACCACCTCACTTTAATCTTTGTTTTGGCTTCTAAATCGTATATACCCCTTATAACTTCCTCGTTCATATAATGCTTAGACAAGATATTGAACTTTGATGGTTTAATTTCATTACTAGACCATTCAAAATAGATCATTCAACTTTATTAAATTTGAAGGTGAAAAAAAATCCTAATATTTTATAAAGTATATACCGAAGCAATTTCATTTTCTTATCTATGCGGGACTATTGTGACTTTGTCGTCACCTCTTTTCTATCTAAGTTCTAAAATGCATAAACATTAAATCCTATAAATAGGTAGAGTTTATAGATTACCACAAAAATATTGATATTCATATACATTAATTCTCTATAAAGGTTCAAAATATCTTCATTTTAAAGAATAAAAAGACAAATATCCTTTAAGATTTATTCCTTTCTCATTCTTTCTCGTCTCTGTCTCGGGGTATTCATTAAATCTCGGATTGGACTTAATTAAAAGACTAATGAATTGGTAATGGATTCTCTCATATAATTCTCAATCTTTCTAATCTTTAGCTTTCATTTTTTCTCATTTCCTTGTAAGTTTCATTTTCTCTTATCTTCAACTCTTTCTTCTTACTTCCGTCAAGCTCTGTCACCAGAAAAGACATAGTTATCTCCATATAGATCTTTGAAGGTTGCCTTGTCAATTAAGTCAAATTTCGCTCATCAAACGCTATCTCTGTCAAATCTCTTGATTCAAAAGTCACAGTTGTCAAACTAATTGCTCAAAGGCCAAATCTTACTTTTAGCAGCAATTAGTAGCTTCCTCACGGTGAATCTCTACTCCATCATTCTCTTTCTATCCACATAGTTGCTTATGATAATTGCTACAATTAATGATGAAAATATTGATATTTGTAAAAATATCAACACTTAAATTTTACAAAAATATTGATGGAAATATCGATATCTAAAAATTGATGTAGAATACAAAAATTCATCATAAAACACTTAATTTGAAAAAAAAAATGAAGAAACTCTAAAATAGTAGATAATAAATTAGATGAAACTCTTAATAAAAAATACTAAATATATTTCCCTTAAAAAAAAAAGACTAAGTATATAGTAAATATGCTTGATAAGAAGATTACAATAAATAATAAGCATATGTTCACCAATTAAGTAAAATAATTGAAGATTAACCTAATTTCTGTATTATATCCATAGTTCATATATCTTAAAAAAGTATATATGATAAGAAAGCAATAATATAAAATAGAGTTTTTTGGAATGTTTGAAGGTATTTACGATAGGGATGGAAATATGAGTCATGACTTGACAACATAATTTGAATCAACACAAATTTTCAAGTTAGTGTCAGAAAAATCAGGGTTATGTCGAAAGGAAATGGATCGATTTTAGGTTAAACCCATTTCACCTAAACACGACTTATATTTTTTGTCCATGTCAATTTCAATTCCAAATGAACCCTACTAGCATTGATCCAGTTGAATATTAAAAATTTTTTATTAATATTTTTGAAGAAATTACATAAAAAAATCCATTTTTAGGATATCATAAAAATGTTTATTTTTAAATAAACAAATATATATAGCACTTATTTTTTCGCTTTGCCATAACTGATATCATTCTTTTTTTATTCAAATTATTTTGCTTTATTTTTTTTTTGACATTAATGATGAATTTTTTTATTAAAAAATGAAAGTTACTTTTAATAAACCCAAACAAATTTCAACCATAATTTGCATTCATTTAAAATAAACACATTTTAACTATCAAAATGTCATATCCAATATAACCATAAAAAACATGAAATTACCATAAAGAACTATAAAGATCACAATATTAGTATAAAAAATTTGTACCATTCATGATAAAATAAAAAATATATGATAATTTAGACCATAAAATTTTCCTTAGTATAAAAGTCAAATTTTCCTTTTATATAAAATATGATTACTAATACCATGAAATCAATCTTATACTTATTTATTCAAACATTTTTTATTTTTATTTTTTTTGTTTCTTTTTTTTTTTTATAATTTCTTTATTTGTTAATTTTCAATTCTTTTTAAAGGGTAGTGTTGTTTTTAAAAATATTATTTTAAACATTCATGTAAATAAAAGAAAAAAATGGATATTTTTCAATTCAACACCTCCAATTTAGACATCTATGTAAATAACCTAATATTTTTTAGGACTTTTCTAAACTATGATTGTGAATTTTGTTTATTTTTAAATTTGGATTTTATGGTAAGATTTGGAACATGCATTAAAACTTGCCATTTATCTATGGTTAAAAGCCTTCATTATTGTTGTAGGATTTTATATGAATTTAGGATATAATTTGCTTAATTTGGATCAGTTTCACGTATCAAACTCAAGGTAATTTAGGTTAAATTCAAGCCGTTGGCCAATTTTAATTCGTGTCACGTCGACCAGTATTAAGATCTTATCTTTTTTATATTACGACTTTGAGTAAAATTAGTGTCATAGGTTGGGTATGGGTTAAAAAAATGAATTGACATGATTAAAGCACGACACGAATACGATCCTTAACATGAATTGTCACCTCCTTTTTGCAACATCTTATTAGTTTAAACAATATTGATACCAAAACATGAATTTTTAATAGTTTGTTTTAGAATTTTTAACATGTCATGTTTATGTCTTTCGTTCTCTACCCACTATCTCTTTATGTATAGCAAATTATAAGTAACAACAAAATGATTATGAAATTTATTACATTAAAAAATAAAGTAAAAAAAAATTAAGGACCAATACTTTACGGCTATTGCATCAATATTTTAGTGGAAATTTCCAAAAATTTCGATGATAATTTGTCATTTTGTACTGCCCTCTTCATGAATATATCGATTTCCGTAAAAAAAATTTATATTTATAAAAATTTTTATGAAAATTTTTGTGGATTCTCAAAAAAAAAAAATATATATATATATATATATACTCTTGTCTCTACATAAATAATTTTAAAATACAAAAATTTCCTCAAAAACATTGGTAGAAACATTGATTTTCCGATCCTTGTTGACAGCCTTCTTGAGCTAGCTACCATCGCTAATTCTCCGTCGCAATGAACCATCCCGATTTTGCCTCCATCACAAACACTCTGCTTGCACTTACTTTCTCCGCCTTGACGGCCATAACAACTACATCTGCGGCGAATTTCATCACTGCAAAATATGTGTTACTTTTTCTAGGGATTGGGAGTTAGGTTTGGGGTTAGATATTGGCACTGGGGCCAAATTTGTTTAAAGTCTACCTCCAACTTAAAAATTATCAAATTTTGTTGCAAGCCAGTAGTAAATCACTGATGGATCGAAGTCCATCATCAAAGAGCCAAAGTCCCATTAGTTAAATATTTACCAAAATAAAAAATAAAAAGATGTCCCATTGGTAAAAATGGATGGAAATCGAAGAATTTCCAGAAAACGATAAATTTATACGATGCCCCTCTTAAAGTGACTTTAAGCCTGATTTATTCCAACTCCGCAAATCACACAACTCGTGAAACCTAGTGGTCAGACGCCTACATTGGTAAGAGGTGCTATAACAAAGTTCAGTCCAAGGTTAAGAGTCTCTACCTTTGCATACTCCCTGACTTGTTCGTTTAATCGACCGTTGAGGGTTTGACAAGGCACCCACACTCTAATTTTTCCATGGGTGGTTTCATCTGCCAGCTTCAGTTAACTTGGTTATTCTGCTTCCCCTACAAACTCTCGGTTAGTTTCATCAACATACTAGCTAGACCGACCATGATTGGCACCGATCACATTCGTTTCAGTTCCTCAGTTCTATTTTTTAAGCAGTGGTACTCATTATGTGCTAGTTTATTATTGTTAGCCTTTTCTATTACTCCGCTCAACTCTCTTTGCATTTTGTATGCACCATCCATGTACCACCTCACAATACTAGATTTTGATCTTAAACAACCCTACAACTGGATGGTTTAAGTGGAGCAACTAAAAAAGCCCTCAAGATTTTCATTCCGTCTTAAGGAATACATATCCTCTGGAGACAAGAAAAGAAACATCGTCGCCAACAAATCCTTTCTGAATTCAGACTTCATAATCCCGACGAAATCACCCCACGAATAGCTATTGTTGAATGTAAAATGGTATGAATATGCATGTTAATTCTCGTCCAGCCTCTACAATGTTAGGGATCTGAAAAGAGCTGAATTAATGCTAACTTGAAAGAGAAGATAAAGATGACAAAGGCGTCGACTAAGTGGCCAATCATAGTCAGACATTTCATCTTTCTTGTCTTAGCAGAGCTTTTTACTCTTGTAGCACAGAAGAGTGGAAAATTTTGTCTACTCAGTACTAAGTAGCCGTTATCCACAGATATAAAATGGCCATCAAACAAAGTATCAGGTAGCCCGGACCATTGAGCAATAGCTCTCTCCCTGTGCAACCACACAAAACAAAACAGGAAGAGAAATGCACACTCCCTACGCAGGTATTATCCTGTTCAGGTTCAAAGGGACTGTCTCAGCCTGGCCTGCCTGCGTTCCGGCCAATTTTGCCAGTGCAAAGCAGAACACAGGCACCCCTGGTGCGTCTCTCATGTCAGCAGAATGAAAAATCAATAATAACGTGAAGCAACAGAGCAAGAGCATTTTATTACTGATGCATGAAGAGAAGTAGAAACAGACACGTCTTAAAAAGTCTTAAACACCAAGCTTAGTTCTATACCATAACAGGAAACCTAAACGCCCGGTATCATGATCTAGATAGCCGATGATGCTCTTATATGGTTGAAAGTTGTCCAAGGGTTTTCTGCTCGGATCATATGTTCCTGCAAGAGATAAACTCGTGAATTTAACCACCTTTCAAGCCAAAAGGAAAAACTTAAAGCAATACAAGCTATGACAATGGTTTATACACCGAAGTTTTGTTTTTGTTTATTTGTCCTTTTTTTTTTTTTTTGCGAAAAGAATTTATTCAGAGAAGCTTATTAACATCGTATCTTAGCATTCAGGTACTTACTGCATGCAGCAACAAAATCATGAACTAATTTTACTAAACTCCTTGTGCAGAAACTGCAAATCAACTATTGTCAAAGGAATTACTAATTCAGTGATCATGTGTTCATCTTTTTGGCTCTCGGATTACAGATCTTTCAGAAGTTTATTTACGATTTACTTCTGTTAGTCATCTGAACTTTCTTTGTTTTTTGTAATAAAGGGCAGGCTACCTTCTGCTTTACCAATCCATTATCTACACCCTCATTGGATGAAGAATAAATATACACAAACACTGACCTTCACCGCTCCAAAGAGTTTACATAACTTTCTGGTAAGTAGATTTCTCCACCAACTTCACCATGTTGTTCCCCACTAATAGTTTTCTTAGCAGACAAAAACTCAGCACTCATAGCATCCATTCCACGCTGGACAGCTTCCTCAGTCCCATAGCCATGCTCCTCGGCATACTTCCGCACATCCTCGGTTATCTTCATGGAGCAGAATTTTGGTCCACACATAGAGCAAAAGTGAGCTACTTTAGCACCTTCCGATGGCAAGGTCTCATCATGGAAGGACATGGCAGTCATAGGGTCAAGTGACAAAGCAAACTGGTCCAACCACCGGAACTCAAATCTTGCCTTGCTCAATGCATCGTCCCAGGCTTGAGCATGTGGATGGCCTTTAGCTAAATCAGCAGCATGTGCAGAAATCTTATATGCTATAACTCCAGCCTTCACATCATCTCGGTTTGGCAATCCAAGGTGCTCTTTGGGAGTCACATAACAGAGAAGTGCAGTTCCCAGAGCTCCAATATTAGCCGCACCAATGGCTGAGGTAATGTGATCATATCCAGGAGCAATATCTGTTGTTAAAGGACCAAGAGTGTAAAAAGGCGCTTCATTACACCATTCCAGCTGCTTCTGCATGTTTTCAGGAATCTTGTGCATTGGAATGTGTCCTGGCCCTTCATTCATTACCTGAGAGTTCAATATGTTCCCATTTACAAATCAAAAAATACTAAATTAAAAGTAGTATACAACTGAAAAAGAGACGATCTTTTGCTATGCTTTCAACACAATATAATAAATCAGCGATGAAAATCCATGCACTGATGTTCCATCCCCAAGCTATTGCATGACCAAAGTAGCAGAGGAATAACACTAAGCATTCTCGTTACGCCTTTCCATAGAAGTCAAATCCTTATAAACAGTAATCCATATGCTAAGGGTCCAATACACATGCAAAGACTACGGAGAATAAATAGAATATTTAAGACATTTTTCCAGGATCAAATAATTCTTCTTGCATTGCCCTTTACTTAGGAAAAAGTTAGTAAACATATAACCTGGTCTTTCTTTAAAATGTTGAGCCTTTTTTTTCAAAACAAAAGTAAACCCCATGCGGCTAATATAAATGAAGTTTATAGGCAGCAAGGTAATTTACCAAATAGGTTTTTATTTAACCCATTACCTGAACATCCTTTTCCCATGCTCTGCGGGTCAATTCTCCCTGAGTTAAAAGCTCTGCAAACTGAGCAGTGTCATTGGCATCATAAATCGACCCTGGTCTCAGCCCATCACCTATTGACAAGGCCACGTCATATTGATTACAGATGTCAAGTATTTCATCCCAGTGCTCATAAGCAAAGTTCTCTTTATGGTAAGCTAGACACCATTTTGCATGGATGGATCCTCCACGTGAGACAATTCCTGTCATACGCTTTGCTGTTAGTGGGATGTACCGAAGTAGGACCCCAGCATGGATGGTGAAGTAATCTACACCCTGCTCAGCTTGTTCAATAAGGGTGTCTCGGAACACTTCCCAGCTTAGATTTTCTGCTATTCCATTCGCTTTTTCAAGTGCTTGATAAATTGGTACAGTCCCCACTGGTACAGCAGAGTTCCTAAGGATCCACTCACGGGTCTCATGGATGTGGCGGCCAGTAGAGAGGTCCATGACAGTGTCAGCACCCCACATGGTTGCCCACTGGACCTTGTAAACTTCCTCTTCAATAGAGCTTGCAACAGCAGAATTTCCAATATTTGCATTGACTTTGACCAAAAAGTTTCTTCCAACTATCATAGGCTCCAGCTCCAAGTGCTTCTTATTGGAAGGGATGATTGCCCGCCCACGAGCAACTTCTGACCTCACAAACTCAGGGTCAAGCTTCTCGCGAGTAGCACAGAACAACATTTCCTCAGTTATAATTCCCTGCTTAGCATAGTACATTTGAGTGTATCTTGGTGCACCCAATTTTTCACGGCGGTCAATCCAATCCTTCCTCAGTTTAGGGAGGCCTATTTGACGAGGTGAACCAAATAAACGAAGTGTAAAATAAATTTAGAAGCCCCTAAGGGTGAGGAAATGGTTTTATTACTCATAACTAAATGAAAAACCAGTACAAATTATAAATGCAATTATACTTTAGAAACTTGAAAGAAGAGACAAATGATAATATAAAGCAACTAAACTACAATATATTACTCATAAATGATTTAGAATCTGCTAACGCTAAATTTTAGAAAGTAACATAGACGAAGCATGCAAATCAGAATGTCAGTCAAGTCATTATTTTAATCCTGGATAAGTGCTGAACCTCTTGTGTTACAAAATGATAATTTCCACACAAATAAGTAATATATTGAATAAATATGCATAGAAGAAGCCCAAATCAGCAGCAAGCGTTTACCAGTACAAAGGAATCAAAGTCTTAATTAAGTAAACCAGATCCACATACCAAGGCGTGGACTGATGTTTTGAGGACCAGTTGTATCATAGGTGTCAAAATGTGTTTCATCTCCAGACAGATGGACTCGTCGAAATGGAACTTTAAGTACATGACCAGATTGTTCATGAATAACTTCCCTGTTTCATTGATAATGCGTTAGTTCATTGTGAACATACAAATCTAGGTTAACTTTGAGCGGGATTGAATCACAGGAAACATGATATTTAAGAAATTGAATCAAGTATACCCAAGTAAAAGAGAGGTAAAGAAGTTGCCCTTTTATTTTTTTATTTTTTTTTATTTTTATTTTTATTTTTATTTTTTTTTCTTTTGGTGCTTTGAAGAAAATGAACAATTAATTATGCATGAACAAGTAAAGCCGTTAGCGTGTACGGAAAGAAAGGTGAAGCACCTTTGTTCTTTTGTGCTCCTTGGAAAACATTGCTCGAAGGATGGAAGTGGCAGAAAATCTGGAGAAGCAGGATCCACAGTGTGCTTCCTTTGTTTGACATTTTCTGTGTTCGTCGTTGGGGGACCATAGGTTAATGTGGCTCTGGGGCCTGAGCTCATGGGAAGAGGACTTGTTTCCTTTTTGTATGGACTAGAAACATGCACCGCAATATCAAACCCAGGCAAAAAGGCAGTACTTGGAAACTTTGCCGGAGAAGAGTGATTTCCATTCTTAAACACCAGTGATGTCAGGGTACTATGAACTGATGCCATATCTAAATTGAGAAAATCATTGTAAGATTACACAGCGGTTAATAAGATACAAAACCAAATGTGTGCGTTAGCGTTGTGCTAGTGCGTGCACACGTGTGTAATTTCATGTCTCTGAATGAGGAAAACGTTGATGACTACTTGATATTGGACTACAAAGAAGTTAGTTGTGAACATAATTATCAAGTGTTTGCGGGTCATAAAATATTTAAAAAAAAAAATGCACTCTTTCACGTCCTAGAAATTTGGCATCATCAAAGATCTACCAGTTCAGTCCCAAAAAGTTTATCTTTTCTAATTCAAGTCTTTAAAAGCATTTCATAGCCCTCTTAATTTATCTATCAAATTAAACATGCAAACAAAAATGATCATGAAAATTCATAGCGCTTTTAAGTGCAACAAACCAAGCTTGTCCATATCACCAATCATACAGTCAAACAAATTGAAAGATGACAAAATTCACTAGGTGTCAAGTGACGCTTAAGGGGAAATGCTAAACGTAACCTTTTGTATTGTAAGCTTAAAATCTTGGAGTAGAATATAGGAAATTTAGAATTAAACTTTGATAACTCGATTTTTCAATCTACTGAAACGTAAGAAAAGTGATAAGCATTTCAAAAACACGATACCATGGACAGTAGATAGTTCAAAACGGTAACAGTAAAAAATAAAAATCTTTTTTCTTTCTGCAGAACAGTAATTTAGAGGAATTAGCACGAAAATCTAAAATTCGAACAGCAATTTTTGGCATTAATCTCACCATCGTCGTTGAAACAAACACTTAAACTGAGTTTGACAAATCAGAATCTAAAAGTGAGCGTAAGAAGCTCGGACAATAGAGGGAAACAATATAAGATTTATGTGATAAATGTATACCAACAGAATATTATAGTTCGAAAAATATAAAAAATCGATGCTCTGTTTGTTAGTTCAGAAAGAGTCAGCACCGAAATCGAAACGAAAATCTGGTAAGAGCATAAAAACACAGGAAAAATGATTACTTCAATTCCTACACAGATTTTCCACGTCTTTCCCGGCAACCAAACAGTACAGACAACTACGAAATGCGAAATATTCTGTACATGAAAAGAAGAGATTACAGCAAAGAAACAGCGAAAGAGAAATGTTACGGTTTAGAGAGACAGAGAGAGAGAGATGACGAACCTGGTAAAGAAAGGGCCTAGTCTTATCTTCGTTTTCGCCGTCTCAGTGAAACACTCAATCACAAGTGCGTCAAGAAGGGTTCAAGAGAAGTTTTGGATTTTATAGGCAGGGACACCTCCAGGCCACTCATAAAAGGCAACCAAAAAGTGTTTGCCAACGTGGCTTTCATGATTCTCGACCTAGAGGGGGTGTTTCATGGAGATGGAGATGTTTGGAGTTTTTTGTTTTTCTTAGAAAAAGATTATTTAAAAAAAATTAGGAAAAAGCTGTTTGAGGTTAAAAATAAATAAATAAAAAAAATTTTAGAAAAAGAATATCAACATAGATATTATTGATTTTTTTTTGTAAATTTTATATAATTTTAAAAAAATCATTTCATTTAAATTTATATACATAAAGTTATGGGTTTTTAAAATTGAGATTTATTATAATATTTTGGAGATATAAATAGTAAAAAATAAGATTATTTTAAAAAATATATATTTTAAAGAAGGTAAAAGTATTACCTCGTACACTCCCTAAGATATTTTTCTATATTTGTTTCCCCATTTTGTCCTTCCAATTTAGAATTGTTTTTTTAGTTGAGTTTGTAGACTGTTTACTTTTGTAATGGATTTTAAAATTATGATTAAATTATACATTTAATTATTAAAATTATTTTTAGTAACTCATTTTATTTTTTTCACCTCAATAATTACTAATAATTATTTGTTAATTATTATACATATTACGTACTATGGCTAATTTAAAAATACATTAATAAATATTACGAGTATAGTCTAATAATAATTTCACATGTCCTTTATTTTAAAATATAGAGTTTGAATCTCACACTCTTAGGGGATGTTTGGAGGAGGAGGTTGGAGACATTATTTTTGGGTTGGAAAAAAGTTGTTTTGGAAAATATGTTTGGGAGAAAAAATTGTTTGAGGTGAAAAAATAAAAAATTTTAAAAATTTTTTTTTAAAAAAATTATCAATATGGATATTATTTCGTTTTTCTCAAAATTCTATGTAATTTTTTAAAAAAAATTATCTCATTTAGACTTGTATACACAAAGTTATAAATTTTTAAAGTTTGGAGTTTACTGTAGCATTTTAGAGATATAAATAGTGAAAAGTGGTGAAATTTTAGAAAAAAAGTTGAATTTTGAGGTCTGGAGACATTGTCTCAAATGACTCTTTAAACTTAAAAAAAAAACAAAAAAAAAGCTTTGATAGTATTTTCTAGTTTCCTTTAAAAAATTGATGTAGCGGTGATATAAAAGAAAAATTATATAGAAACCAATACTGCTTTGAATTGTATTTTTTTCTATTGAAGCTAGTTTAAAAATTGGCCAATTTTAAAAGACACATATATTTTGAATTTAAAGACAAGGGTTCAAATTTTATATATTGTAATATTATAATAAAGTATAGAATTACCGATTTAGTTTACCATCATTAATAAATATTTTTTTAATAATAATAATAATAAAAACAATAACCTTTTCATATTCAAAAAAGCAATTTTGTTAACATCAAGTAGCATTTTATAAATCTTTTTAACGTTTCAGTCAAGTTTAGAGATATAATTGGTTGTTTGTGGGTGCTGTGTTTTTCCTGTAGTAAGAGCTATTAAAATGCAATTTTTTTAATATCAAGTAGCAATTTATAAATCTTTTTAGCGTTTCATTCAAGTTTAGAGCTACAAAGTATGAATTGACATTTGTGTTGCCCTTTAATGATATGAAATTGTAAATTAAAAAGAAACGCGCTTTGCAAAATTGAAGAGCCACGCAATATTACATATGTATAATTGTAGATTTGATTTAACTAAAAAAAAAACTATATAATTTATTTATTACATTACATGAAATTATGATTTCAAAATTTGTAGTGTCTCTTTGATTATATTTAAAAACAATTGTGATTCATCATTCCTATCTTTTTCACTTAAAATAATTATAAATTTTATTCTGTTAATATAGAATCTCTTTGTCAACGATCCTTTACTCCAATAGCATCTAGGGTTCCTTTGTTCTCACCATATTAAGTTATAAGTTAATTGAGATTATCTTTAAATTTTTTTCTTTTTAGAAAAAATAAACAAAACCGAGTGAATTACTCTCTTATTTCGTTTAAATTCCTTAAAAATGTGTCATACATGCAATTTTAGCCCAAGGAATGCATGTAATTTTTGTCAAACTTCAAATGATCATGTTCTTCGGTCATTTCAATGATTTCACAAACTCCCTTTTCAAACGTTAGATAAATAAGGAAAAACTTATAGATACACTTCCAATTAAGTTGTCTTTTCTCCTTTTGCAAGTTGCGATTTTTCTTTTTGGTTATATTTTGCTTGTAATACCCAACTTGTGATTTGAATAATTATAATAATATCGGTGTAACGAATAAGGCGGCTTTTGAGCCAGGAAAACGTATAGAAGGCAGCGACTGATTCTGCAAGTCATGGATGATGTCACTTAAGATTTTACTGGAAGAAACGAGCAAAAAAAGGAAAAGAAAGGGCAAGCTTTTCTTCACGCGAGATGAGGAAAGAGTCATGTGAACTGCTTTTTCCCACCAAGCACACGTCAGTAAATTTGTGGAGCTTCCTCTTTCTTACCTCACAGGACTAATAAACAACGTCACTTATTCAAGGTTTCAACTTGAGACTGACGTAATTAGGAAAAAGAAAGATGGAAAGAAAGGAAGAGCGCGTTTGTTTTTGTTATTGAGAACAATTTTTTATTTTTAAAAATATAAAAAATAAAAATAATTTTAAAATAGTATTTGTATATTTAACGTTTTTAAAATCATTTTGAAAATATCGTTTTCAATTGTGTTGTTTTTTTTAGTTTTTTAAAAACGAAAAAAAGTTGTTTTGACTTTTTGTTTTCATTTTTAAAAAATATTGTGTTTTTTGGGTTTTTTGAAAAAAAAAATAGGTTTTGAAAAAATATAACCAAATAAAGTTTCATTTTTATGTTTTTCAAAAATACACTCAGAAAACATAACCAAACACAGTTTTAGAAATGATTTTAACACAGTTTTCAAAACATTCTCATTTTCAATTTTTTTGAAAACAGAAACATTTCAAAAACAATACCAAACGCCACAAAAAATAGTTACAGCAGTTTCGACCATGCAAAATACTATTTTGTAAAACAGTGACTAGAGAGTTAGCTGGTACACACTAACTTGTGGACTTTCACAAATTATTACGTGAAGCAATACTTCGATAAAATTCTCTTTGTCAAAATGAAAAATATAAACATGATATAGATATAACTGTTACTAGGATGTTTTTGTTCTTTTGTTTTTTGTTTTAATATCCTATTGTTGAATTCTCCCTGTCATAGAAGGGTATTAGAGATATATATCGGGGGCGTTTGGTAAACGCATTACATTTTGATTGTATTTGAATATTGTATTTGATTGAAAAGTATTTATTTTGTATTTGAATAAAATGTGTATTTAGATGAAAAGTATTTTAGAGTTGAAAAGTTGATGTGATTGATAAAAATAGAGATATATAATAAAATTGAAAAGTTGATGCGATTGTTTTAAAAATATTTTGAATAGTAATTATTTTCGTAACACTGTTACAAATTTGTGTTTGGTATAAAATTATATTATATTTAAATAAAATTAAAATAAAATATTTTTCTCAAACGTCGCCGAAAGTATGACATTTCATGACAATTGACAGTGGACTACATAATTTTCGTTCAAGCTAACCATCGACTTGACTGTTTCACACCACTTACAAATCACAACCCACCACTCTACCGGGAGAAGAGTACAAGATATTACGGCCCAATGATATGAAATCGAAATGCACTACGAATTTTTGAAAGCAACACAACCACATGGGATTCTGTGGTCCTCACAAAGGTGAAGCGATTTTGTTATTTTCCCAAAGCAGAAAACGAAGAGCAACGCTGATATTTTGTTTCCCTTACCCAAAAACATCAACCCCAACCCACATCAAATCATCAAACACCCATCGCTCCTACAGCCAGGCGCCTTTACACTTTCAATGCAGCATAGGGCACAATTCTGAACCGTAAAATTTTTCACCAAAAGTAACCCGTTTATATTTTGATTCTTATTTTAATTGTAATTATTTAACAATTCAAAAATTGTATCCTCTTGTCGATAGGGTAACATACCCACCACACCCCACCCCACCCCACCCGGGACAAAATTCAATGATACTGTATGCAGATCATTCATATGAACTCTTGAACCCAACATGTGAAGATTGATTTATTTCACAAATAATATAATTATAGTATACATACAACTGAATAACAATTACAATTGCATATAGCCAGATCCATCTGAGTTCTTGTAATAGCGTCTGTACAACAGATTTTAGAAAACCAACCCACATATATCAAACGCTTGAGAGAGGCTGCAGCCAATACTTGTAATTCTTCAACTCCTTTTTCTCTCTTACACCCCTTTGGTTGGGCTGTGAGCCTGTGAGGATAGGACAGAGTTCTGTTAAGAAATGGAATCCAGATTTCACTATGCGGAAATATACAGAGTATTATGAGTGAGTTGATGCCAATCTTGAAAGACAAGTTCACTGACGAGCTCTTGTTGAGTTATTCCATGTTTAACTTAAAGAGCGAACTAAGAGATGGTCTTAATCCCAGGTCCCGCCTGCACTGGAAGCATAGACCCTTGCTTGCCTCTAATGAAAATCGATAGTTCTGTAGGCGCAACAACCAAATTTAGCCACTCTTGCAGCTCCTCACCTTCAACTTTCTCTTTTTCTGAAGAAGAAAAACTATCAGAACCACATGGAAAACCTCAGGCAGTAACTTTTCATAATACAAAGAGAACATATTAATAAACAAAGTAAAAATTAGCTTGTTGTATCGATTATTAATTGGTTATTATGGAAGCCCCCAAAAATTAGCTTATTCTTGCTATTATGAATATTAATTGGTTATTATGAGAGCCCCCAAGTCACTTTGTAGAAATGGTAAGTTATTTCTAACAAAATGAATAAATAAATAAACTTATTTAAAGACCTAACAGAGATAAGCATAAAGCTCAATTTGACAAATATCACGGATAACAATCAGTCCATTACCACCACCATATAAGTAACTACTTCAGGATTTTTTTGGTTGATTCTATGTTTATACACGATGAAATAACCACATTCTATCACTGAAAAACTGAATCTATATAGGAGGTATACAAGTTTGAATGGTCTTATCATCTATACATTTTTAACTTGTATACTAACTATAACCTTAATGCTTGCCTATAAGCACGCCCATTATTAAATTAGAAATCAAATTAAATGTCCTATCATGAAATTGGGTTGTAAACTACAAATCCTATTTGAGGTTTGTAAAACTATAATGTTCACCACCTTAGTTGCTACAAAAACCCTTCGGTTAATATGGCAGTTTCATTTGTTTTCTAGCAATTTGTTGGCCTGGTCTTGTATTGCAACCGGAAAGAGTAAAACATTAAAGCAGCACTACATCACCTTCCAATTGAGCGCCAAGCCCCTCCAAAACTCTAGGATTAGCACGTACTACATAAAGAGCAACCTCCAAAGCAGATTGCAAAAGAGCTTTCACCTCTCTTTGAACCAGATCAACAAGATGTCCCTGTTGTCATCAGTCTTGGATCAGCATACACACACGCATAAATATATTTTGAAAAAATTCTTTGATCATTATTTAGAGCATATAGGTAATCAGCAAGGAAAAAAAAATGGGGAAAAGAAAACACAGGACCTGATCCCTCCCCCAAGGAGCTCCCCCAGACTCATCCATTCCACCACCTGATACTGTAGCTATAGAAAGAGGGCCAATGGTCTGGTTAAGGCCATATTCAGCTACTGCCTTGTATGCCATGTCAGTCGCTCGTCTAATATCATCAAGTGCACCTGTTGACACACGACCTGAATAGACAACTTCTTCTGCCGCACGTCCACCAAGAAGAGTAACCAAGCGGCCACGCAACTCGTCAACGAAGAGTAAATATCTATCTTCATTAGTTGGAGGAATATATGTAAAACCCAAGGCACCACCTGACCTTGGCAATATGCTCAACTTCTGATAAAACAGATGGATAACAATTAAGATACATGTTAATAACTGTGTAAATGAGATTAATTTGACAATTAAATACCCCTTTATCAAAATTAGATTCAGTATTTAGCAAAGTGGGAAAATTTGCATGGACTTTTGGCTGTTTCCAAGCAAAAATGTCAATGGGTGAGAAATTTACTCCAGTAACTTCCTTTGGTAAGACAGTATATCAAATATTTTACAGTACAGGATAAATTAAGGGTTCCTATAATACACTCCTGGACATCTAACCACAAACAAAACAACCAAATATGCATTTCATAGACAAAAGGTGAACAGCTAAAAGAACTACATCAACCAATCAGCTTTCTTTGCCTAGGCCCTAAAATTCTTTTATGTTAAGATTTGAACATCCAACCTAAGATCTCAATTTAAGTTTCCACCTGTGCCACTCCCACCAATACTGAAACAGTCTTGGCTAGTGTACACAACTACCCAGAGCCACAGTGTATGTCACAGAGCCAACTTGCTTTTCAGATTATACTCCAGCTCAAAAAATCAAACATTCACCTCTACTCGTGGTTGTCCGGGAAGAAGATTTGCAACAGCAGTCCCTACAAGCGCATGACCAGCTTCATGTCTTGCAACAACAGCCTTCTCACTCCCCTTCAATTTGGCAGTCTTCTTTTCTATTCCCTATAAAAAGAAATCTGTTTCAATTATACATTATCATAGAATTATTGAACCTTTTTGATGACAAGGTATATTAAGCTTATACTGAATAAAAGAGAGAGAGAGAGAACTTATGAAACATTATCTCGAGACAAAGAACAACATGATGTCAAATTCATACACAAGTGTGTGCTTGCACACACCAATATGAAGAAGGGAGGAGAGAGAGAGAGAGAGAGAGTTACAGCTATTGATCTTTCAACTGCGTGAATGAAATCAATCTTCTCCACAACAACTTTATTTTGTCTTCCAGCCAACAAAGCAGCCTCATTTACCAAATTTGCAAGATCTGCCCTGCAGAATGTATCAATAAAATGTCACTAACTAAATCTAAATGGCCAGAAAAAAAAAAATCATTAATTCTAACTTGTTTAATATTAAATGCAGCCCCTGAACCGATGAGGAAAAGGAGTAGTAATTATACCCAGTAAATCCAGTAGTCATTGAAGCAATGTCGCTGAGGTCTACATCCTCTCCAAGAGGAAGTTCTTTCTTTGAAACATGCACCTTTAGAATTGCTTCTCTTCCAGTCCTATCAGGTGTCTCCACCTACAAGGAGCAAAAGAAATGGGAAACAAACATATGAGGCACAGCGTTACTGACATGAAATCAAAAGGAACTCTCTGATATCATATTTTAAAATGAAGAGATACCCTCTTGATGATATTTTCATAGGAACACACACACACAGAGAAAGGTATGGAAACCAGAATACAAACCATGACCACACGATCAAATCTCCCTGGACGGCGAAGTGCAGGATCTAAGACATCTGAGCGATTAGTTGCACCAAGAACAATCACGGCAGAATTACTGTCAAATCCATCCATCTCCTGCAATTGCGTTCAGATACATTAACTCAGTACAAACCAAAATGTGCCCAAAACCTTTGTGGGGTGGCGAAGGGGAATAAATAAAGAAAAAGGTTGCTAGGAAAAAGCTTACAGTTAGCAACTGATTCAAGGTTTGTTCTCGCTCATCATTGCTGACAATGCGGAATTTACCATCACGGCTTTTTGCAACAGCATCTATCTGTACAAGGAAACATGATTGGATATTAATTGAGAACTTCGTAGGTGGAACATCATTATGAAAACTAACATAACCATATGTTCTGACCTCATCAATAAATATTATTGATGGCGCTTCCTTCTTTGCACGAGCAAAGAGATCTCTCACACGAGAGGCACCCATACCAACATACAATTCCACAAACTCACTAGCAGAACAACTTATAAAGGGCACATCAGCTTCTCCAGCCACAGCCTTTGCAAGAAGAGTCTTACCTGTCCCAGGAAGACCAACCTGTAAGATAACAAACCATATTTATTAATTGTACATTGACCAATCGTAAGCATTAAGAAATGATGGTTCGAGCTATATATTCTCCATTGAGCAATAAACGATTTTCCAATCTCAAGTCCACAAGGTAAAATTGAATTCATTAATTTCCAGCAAAAACTCACCAAAAGAACACCACGAGGAGGACGAGCACCAACTCTTACATACCTATCTGGATTTCGAAGAAATTCCTGGCCAATAATCATTGTCATATGAATTTTATTTTCCATATGTCCCAGATGACAAAAAGAGAGAGAGAGAGAGAGAGAGAATGAAGCTTTTAGGATCCCTTACAAAACGCGGATGGACAAATGGTACACACACACACACACACAGAGATTGAGGAATATCTAAGGTACCACTATTTCTTCAAGCTCCTCCTTAGCCTCATCGACACCAGCAACATCTGCAAAGGTGATTAATTCCCCTTGTTCAGAGACTTTTGATGCACCAGCGCCTCCAGATTTGCGGTTCCTAATCTGACCGGCAGTATGCTATGCACACCAAATATTCCTTCAGAACCAGGTATCTTTAGTTTCAAAGCAAAAGGAAGGAGGAAGGCTAACTCGTACCTGAGAAAAGTTTACAGGAAAGCGGTGGAGAAGCCCTGCAAGCACAGCAACATAAAACAAAGCTATCTGCAGGTGGGAAGGGGCAGTGCAAAGTCAATCCACACAAGGCTTCCTTGCAAGAAAATAGTAATCATCTGACGCAGATTATAGCAATCAGTTCTTAACAGTTATCTACATATAATCAGTCCGATCCTACATTTTACATCATCTGAGTCCTAGCAATCTCCTTACTAAACACCGTGAACTCAAATCAGAAAAACGCATTCACAACACAAACCAGGGTGTTCGAGAACACTAGAATAAACAGAAAACAAAGCTATCAGCAAGTGTACACGAATACTATAAAGTCAATATAGCAATCAGTTCAATCCTACATAAACAAGTTGCACAACAAAATCAATTCAATTCACAAACTTGAAAAACACATGCGCAGCCTATAGTCAGTACTATTTGATTTTGTTACTCCATAACATAAACCAAGCTGTTCCACATAAACATATTTCACATTCCAATTGTCATAAAACCATCAAAAAACCGAAACCGCAGACTTACAAGAGCCGAATTCAAGAACCCGCCAGACCGCTTATCCGGCGAACCAAACTCAACATCATTCTCAAGCATCTTCTCATACGGGGCCTTAATATCACTCGGCCTCGTCGTCGTGTAAACGACCCTCTTCGTCGGAGCCACACTTTTGATCAAAGACTCTGATTCCTGCAACTTACTCGCACCGTTCACTTCAATATCCTGACTAACTGCGTCGTTCTTCAACTTAAACATGATATGCACCCCATCAACCTCGACCTTCTGGACCTGGTTAGTGTTAATCTTGCTCAAGAAGTCGCTGTACGGGACGCTGACGAACGTCGTCGGCGTTCTCGGCTCCGAACCGGGCAAGGGAATCCCTGGCCGGAGCAGACGCATGACGAAAATCACGATACCCAATTGCAGAAGCAGAATCCCGATTTCCTGCGCCTGAACTATTGGCTGCCACCGCCACTTCCCTCCGCCTTTGGAAGACCACCACCAATTCCCCTTCCCCTGCCTCTCACTCTTCCGATTCGAAGCCGGCGAGCTCGAATTCGGCGACTTCTTGTTCACGCCCTGTCCCTCGCTCGCCTTCGCCTCGCTCTTCTCTCCCGAATCACTGTCCTGACCGCTCGCCATGACCCTAATCCTCCTCAATCCTCCATTGCTCCTCAGCCGACCTCTCCAGAGCCCGAATTCGTCGGAAACTCTCAGGCCACCACCGCTCCGCCCATACAGAGACACCGAAGGGAACGGCACCGGATTCTGAACGAAACATTTCAAGTCGCGATTAAAAACCCTAGATTGAGCTCGGAAGAATCCCAATCCGCACCAATCCTGAAAAGTCGAACTCGAATTCGAATTCAAATGAAATTTCGTGTAAACCACAGGGCGTAGATACTCAACCGACGGCATCGCTGAATTCAACGAACATATATATGCTACCAAACCAAACAACCTATATCTATCGGTTTATATCCGTTTTTCTATACGTATGGATATGTTCAAACCTCTGAAAAGTATAACAATGGAGTTGGGGTTGAAACTGCAAACATATCCGGAAGACTTGAACAAATACACAGAGACTCTGATAAAAGAGGAGAAATTCAACTTGTGATGCCAACCGTTGGATGAAGCTGACGTACTGGATCCTAACCGTCGACTTCTCCTTTTCGGGATTATTTAAAATGGTTTAGCGTTATCTTGCGAGCGTGTACTTTTCTGCAATGAAATCGTGTTTCGTGGAATGTAAGAACAAGGAAATTGTAATCTAGTTTAAGAATAAAAAATAAAAAATAAAAAACAAAAAACAAAAACTAACAAACGAATAAAAAAATTATTATGGGTATTTAGAATAATATATTATGTGTGTATTATATTTAAATATGATATATATTTACTTAAAAAATATTTATATTATATATTATATTTAAATATAATATTTGTTTAATTTTAAAATATTTAAATTATATTGTATTTGATATAATTAATAAAAATAATGAAAAAAATATAAAATTATATTATATTTAAATTAAAAAATATGATAAAACTTTTTTATTTAGAAAAAAAAAGATAGAAAATGAAAAAGAAATTGTGATCAGGTGTTACGCTGCGCACATGGATTATGTATTCTGAGGTGGGTTCAATAAACACGTGCATAAATGTGGACCAAGATAGAAGTCGCGAAGATCATTTCGTGGCGACGAACGTGGCGACACACATTTTTCGTTGTTTGTTTGTCACGGCTGGCTGCGGACCACAGGCTCTCTGATATTAAGGGCCCATATGTTGTGGGTCGAAGGAAGATTATTTTATATCACATTTTTATCGATTACATTTACCTTTTAATTCTAAAATATAATTTAAATATTTTTTATTTAAATATATATTATATTTAAATATAAAATAAATATTTTTTTATTTAAATATTAAATATATTCAATACATTATATTTTGAACACAATATAAATACAATATGTTTATTAAACAATCCGTCAATCTTACATTTGGTGACAAAATTGGACTCAATAATTTATCTGAATTAAGAATAATTCCACTCATATAGGATAAGTAAACCATCCAAAAAACCATGAGTTTATTAATCCCATGAATTACATTAGAATATATATATATATAACACGAAATGCACCATCCTTCGTCCAAACCCACCCATACCCAGGAAGGAGGTCCACCGGAGCTCACCACAAGCACTGTTCTCGGCCTCCCAGCACTGGATATCCATTGTTCACCCCCGTGACCACCCTAGCAACCCAACCTCGTCCCCCTCCTGGTTGCCACCTCACTCCACTGAAATTCTCTGCCGACGCAGCCTAATTCCCTTGTGCTCATTGTCATAGTAATAGCGAGAGAAAGAGAAGAGGCGACACAGAAGGAACGAGCAATAGGGAGATGGAGACTTTTTTCATTAAAAAAAAAAAAAAGATAAAATGTTTTTAAAAGAACGTTAATACTTTTTTTAAGAGATAAAATTTATAATATTTTTAGTCTCATAATTTTCTTAACAGTTGATGTGTTCTGGATTTAACTCAAATTTTAATTTTTATATTTGTTACAAGTGTTATTATTGGAATAATTTTGTCATTAATATATTATTTGAATGAAAAATAATTGTGATTATTATATTTAGTGTACTCCTGTGTGATATATCAAATATTATATTGATTTTTAAAATATCTAATTTGGTAATTTATCAAAGAGGATTGAACATACTCCATTTCAATCTTATCTAATTCAATCTAACTCTCATATTGTAATTCAATCTGATGTGCCTGAAATGCTAAATCTACACGTAAATGTCAAATTTTAACATATATATATATAAAACAAATACAAGATAGGATTGAATATACTCCAATTCAATCTTATCCTATTTAATCCAATTCGAATCTCATATTTCAATCCTTTTATTGAAGTGCTAAATTTATAAGTAAAATCAAATTTTAACATCTACATAGAAAAATTATGGACTAATCAATTATTATTTCTAATATTAAATTTGTTTAATAAATGTTAAATTTGATAATTATTACAGTTAATGAAAAATTTGTCATCAAATATAACAAGTATCAAATTCTTTTTTTTTTTTTGCTTAGAAAAGTGCATTAAACAGCAGAAAAAAAAGTGGTAATCACAGTAAAAACACCCGAGCTTTAAAAACAAGAGCCTAGTTACAGAGTTCATGTGCACTTACATTGTTTGATCTAGATCAAATTCAATTTTTTTAATTATTATTGTTTGATGTCTTTAACTTTTCATTCAAGCATTAAGTATCACCATTCTAGATTACTTGAGTCTTAAAAGTTTCCTTTTTATGAATTTCAAATTTTAATTGATAACAAAAAATATAGATATAACATTTGAAATCAGATTACACATTAAAATAAAATGTCCAATAAAATTATTTTTTGTGACAGTTATAACTTTGATACATATGTTTACTTGGATATAGGAGATGGTCTCATTATGGAGTAACCCTTTTATTTATAGTAAGAGGCGGAGCCACATTAGACCTAGTGGCTCATTTACACTTATACCCCAAAATTAAAAAGGTAAATACATCAAAAACAACTATGTTATTGCACAAAGTAATAGTTTTGTAAAACATACATTTTAAAAAATCGCACTATTAATTCAACTCATGTCTCTCCCAAAAAATTTCTGGTTTCGCCACTGCTTGTAATTCCGGATTCTTCGACCCTTGTGGTCTTACTGCTTCATCTTGTAACTCTTTTTCACTGTTTTTAAATATAAATGGTGGCATTTGCACGTAAACTTTATTCTTGTTATTCCTTTCTAAACTTGCGATAAGTCACAGAAGAATAGTGACTAGATTAGATATATGATCCATAGCACGTGTTCCATCGAACAATTAAAAGGAAAAATATAGTTATACAGGTTTTTACTTATTTGTACCCTCAAGTCCGAACTTCGTGCCCCATAAAATAAAATGCAAGTTGTTTTCTCACGTATTGTGTGTTACGAGTCAACTTGCCATATCCTAATGCTGGTTTGGACTTGGTAAATGACACCGAACGTTTCATTTATTTATTTATTTATTTATCTGTTCAATGCTATTTGTTTTATATATTTAATGCCTTTACTCTCTAAAGATATTAACGTTTCCTTATTTTTAGTTTAGTTTGTTCCTGTTTCCTAGACTGAAGAGCCAACAACCGATTTCTTTTTCACGTTTGTTACCAAATTAATCTGTTATTGTGACATATTTACCTCCTTTCCTGATCATTTTTAGTTCAGTTTGTTTCTGTTCCTTTTTCTCTTAATTCGTTCTATCTTTTAAAAACAAAAAAGAAATTCGTTCCATCTATTTCTTCGCTTTAATTTAATCCTCAACTTGTAACTTTACTAGTTTCTCGACCTTTCTTTCTTTCTTTCTTTCTTTCTTTCTTTCTTTCCTCCGAAGTACTCCCAGTCCTTTTGTTTTCTTTTTTAATTATATATACATTTACAAAGAACTTTAGTGCTGTTAATAATAGTTGATTCTTGCAATATGCTACTTATTAAAAAAAATTTAAGAAATTCTAATTGATTTTCAATAATTTAAGTTTTTGAATTTTATTTTTATTTGTGCACTGAATTATAATTACACATAAATTTATTTATTTAAAAGTTTTATTATTTTGTTCTTCCTCTGCATGAACCTGAGCACACACGTTAACCACAACATGTTTAATAATAATAATGAAAATTAGATTAGGTGAGCTGTTTTGATTACTTAATTTAATAGACAGCTAAACTTTTTTTTTATTTAGTAAAGTGGTCATTTGTCATTTTTTTCAAATTTGATCAATTAGTAATTAACTAAGAAAATCAATAATTTATATTATGATCAATCAGTTATTGACTATAATTTGATCAATCACTGATTAATCATTAATAAAGTTAATTAATCAATTTAAGAAAAAAAGTATTTTAATTAATTTTTAAAAATTTGGATAATTTGTTAAAAAATTTTGTTTAAAAAAAGATTATTTAATTATGAATCCTTAATAATAATAGTTATTATTAGTATTATTGTTGTAATATGTCTAACTTCATTTACATGCCGTTCATTAAACGTGCTGCTTTGTTAGTATTCCTTCTATTTAATCACGTGCAATAGTTGCTGATTTTCCTTTTTCATAAATGGACGTGCAATATTTAATTAACTTCATTCGTTTTCATCTCATTCAACATATAATCATGTTACCTAGTTTTATTTTCATTGATACACGTCTTTATTATTATTATTATTATTATTATTATTATTATTTGTTTTAGATAAAGGTTGATGGTGACACGAATAGTTGGAGCATCACATTTAATCTCAAAACCTTCATAATCATACCACTTCTTCCGGTGTGATGTGGGTCTCTTTCTCTCTCTCTCCCTCTCTCCCTCTATTGTTTGGTTTGGAGATAAATTAGCACTTATCTGGCGATATATTGTGACTTGCAGTTTGAATTTTCACAAAACCCACAATAAATAAAATTATACCACATATTCTTATTAGTGCCATTCATTTATATATACACATACACAATTTTACATATCTTAAATTTATTACGTGGGTATACTTGTAGCAACTTGTTATATATTTTACCGTATATATGCATGTTGTTAGAAGGGGAAAAAAAAGGAAGAAATCCAAGTCTGATTGTTCTTTTAAATAAAGGAATCAAATTATTAAATTTGCCAAAAGTTATACACAACCACATTGTTGATGGCTTGGTGCGGTTCTTTATTTTGAGATCATGATTAGTAAACCTCGTTTAACCACACTGGTGGGTCTTGCGATTTCTTTTATTATGACTCAAATTACAAAGTGTCAATACAAAAAACAATGCATATCAACCTGTTGAGGATAATGGATGATGGAAAATGGAAAACTTAATACGGTCGTTTTACTGACATAACAACCTTAACTTCCTCGAATACCTGTTTTCTATTTTGTCCTTGTTTATTGCACCCAGGAATGTTGGAGTAGAAATAATTAAGGTGAAAAGAAGTCCTAAAACTAAGGATCTGACCAAGCCATTCAACCAAACATTGATTCCTAAATATGGAAAACCCAAATCCAGACCTGCACCCAGGGAACAATCTAGACTCCAATAATGTTTTGTGGGTAAAACTGATCGCCTCCTCTTCTCCATCTTCTTCTTTGTTTTCTGTCTCACATTCTTGCAACTTTTTTTTCTATGCACTTACATTTAATCATCATTTCTTCTCAAATGTGAGATTATAGTATTATTTCCTAGGTTGTAACTTGTACCAGTTTTTCTGTTTATCATTTTCTTTTGGATTATTGGTTGAAATATGGCAATTGATGCAGAGGACATACTAGTTTGTCTATGGAGATTCCTCCGATTTTTCGTTAACACTAGTTACTTTTGTGCACAGAAGCATCCATTTGTTTCATGCATGTTGTTACTCTTTTTTCTCGTTTATGTGTTTTTCAACCTCTTGGTTTACCATTTCCCGTTTCTCATCTGCGTCGCCGTTCTTCTCCGATTCTTTTGGACCTCCGAACACACCGCAATCCCAGAGGTGAAAGAGGAGAAAGACAACGAGAAAGCGAAAGCGAAAGAGGAAGAAAATCAGAGAAAGCCACTAAAAATTTCTCGGTCCGTGGATGATCAAGCGAGTAAAAATTGTGAGAGCCCCTCTTTGCGCAAGCAGAAAAGCAGAAGAACAAGGGTCAAGCCTAAGGAGAACAACAACGTAGAATGGAATAATTTTGCACAAGTTGGTAAAGAGGAAAATGAATTGCTGTTTCCTTTGTCAATTGACAAGAGAAGTTGGTCTTTTGAACATGGGGAGACCTTGAGTACTGGTTACGATGTATTTCGAGCTGATGAACAACACACAGCAGTCACAGATGGTGAAATTTCAAAGCTTGATGAGCATCTTTTCCCGTGTGAGTTGGGGAAATCCGATGGCAATGGTGTAGTGTTGGAGGCCGATATCGCGGAAGATATTGCTGAAGATGAAGAAGAAGAGGAGGAACATGAGGGTGTGGATAACAAGGCTGTGGAGTGGACAGAAGATGATCAGAAGAACCTGGTGGATCTCGGGCTTTCGGAGATTGAAAGAAACAGGAGGCTAGAAAGCCTAATTGCCAAGAGAAGAGCAAGGAAGTTGATCAAGAATCAGCCTGAGAAAAGCCTCATTGATTTGGAAAGTGCTCCTCCGAGTAGTTCTAGTCAAATACCGGCTCCTATTTTTGTCGCCAGAAGCAACCCATTTGAGGCTCCAACAATGGCTAATGAAATTGAGGGGTTACAAGTTCCTGGTTCAGCTCCTTCAATCTTGTTGCCAACGCAAAACCCGTTTGATCTTCCCTATGACCCTCTTGAAGAAAAACCTAATCTAATGGCAGATAGTTTCACTCAGGAATTCACAGCAGTTAATCAGAAGGAAATGACGTTTTGCAGGCACGAGAGCTTCACTTTGGGACCTTTTCAGTTTGATGCTGAGCAAGACCGACGTGATTCTAAGTTCAGTACATTTTTCTCCTCAGAAAAGGGAGCATTCGACGGATTGGGGTATTCCAGATTCAAAAAACCATCAGGTATAAATAAGATAAACTTTTGCCTTTTTCACTGGATCTTCTTTAGGAAGACCCCTTGTTGTACAACTAGTTTATGGAATGCTTTTTTAGACGTTAAATGATGACCAAAAAAGATTTGGACCATTGACATTTTCTAATTTGGTTCCAACCTTACAAAAGCAACTCAAATTTCAATGGTACTGATAGGTTTTTTGTCATCCAATGCCTGATAAATTAGATTATACTACAGTTTTGGCACTTGTAAAGATGTGATTCTTACTTTATACGTTGTAATTTCATAGTATTCTTTAAGATTTCTGTATGATTGATTCTAATTATTCTTGCTTTATAGTATGGCTTAAACTCTCAGTTGAACTAACTCTTTAACACAAGCTATATATGGTTTCTTGCGTCGTTTTGTTCATTGAATCTAATCGCATTTTGCTGATATAACAGGAGATCATGATGGGCTAATCGAGCAATTATTGGGCGTTGGGAAGTCCCACATCGATCATACTCCCACCGTTGTTCAAAGTGAGCCACAAAGTACACTTCAGCTACCAAACTCAGAGATGTCCAACTTTGAAGGTGACACACAAACTAAAAACGCCGCTGTTTCTGAGGGGGAAATACTAAACGACATGGAAAGTGCCAACCAAATGGACTCCTTATCCACCATTACTGAAGTTGACACAGAGCCATCTATTTTAGAGGACAGCGAAACGACCTCTTCATCTTCATTTGAAGTGTCTAATAGAGCTGAAGTTTCCATCGGTCTAGAACCGATACATGGATATGTTGAACACGACGAGTTTAGTTGTCCAATTCCAACAACCATAGAACCACTCTATGATTCTAGTCCTAATGCAAATGACAAGAGCAGAATGGATGATGACCGAATGTATTTCAGAGAGAAGGACGCTGTTCACACACCTTCATGTTCCATAGCTTCCGACTTGCAAGTGGAGGTTTCAGAAAAAAGTTCGCCTCTTACAATCGGGAACATTTCACCAACCGATGGTGATTCCTTGACTTACGACGACGAGAATTTCGACAGGACGTCCTCTGACGACATGAGTCAATTAATGGAAGAGACAGAAATTAAGTTAAAGGGTTGTAGTTCTTCAGATGCATTAGCTCATAAAAATCCTGAATCAACAATGCGGTTGGCAGAGAAGTTGGCTGCTCATCCATTCTTTGAAGTCCTCTCAGAAACAACTGAGGTCAGTTTATTCATTTTATTTTAATCCTACAGTACTATATGGTCAAAAATATTTTTCTTTTTATTTTCATTACTATTGGACTTGTTGTTGAAGCTTTTCACCCTCGAACAGAAGTCATTAAGTCATCCTGGCGAGTCTTTAGAGCGAAACACCGATGTGAGAGAGTCGGTAGGTGGTACAATTGATGACAAGGAAGACCAAAAAAAACATAAAGGAGATGGAAGAGAACAAAGATCGAATAGGCAAGAAATTGAAGAAAACACGGGAGAACCAGCTGAGGAGACCGAATCTAATGCACAACGTCAAAACCTTGCCGAGTACTTATCCATGGAATCTGCACAACAAATTAAGGGCGGCGTGGATTTGAATCACGAGGGAGATAGTGAAACACAATCTGAGCAAGACAGTGTCGAAGACGCGCCAAAATCAATAGAGGCTGATGACAATTCGATTTCACTAGAAGAAAGAAGAGACAAGCAAAGTTTGGTAGAAAGTGTAGTTACTTGCATAAACCAGAAATATGAGGAAGCTATTGCATCAGCCGAGCAAAAAGAGTCGGTAGTTAGAGGAGAAGTAGTGTTTGAAGCTATTGCACCAGCTGAGCAAAAAGAATCGGTAGTTAGAGAGGAAGTCCTTGTTAACACACCAGTAGATGAAATTTCCTCGTCAGATCTTGATCAAACGAGACAAAGTATGGATGCCCCAAAATTTAATATGGTAGATAAGCTGCATCCAAGTCTGATTATGCCTCAAAATGAATTATTGCAGGTGTGTAAACTGATTGTGAATAGTGAATGTGTTTTCCAGACCAAAGAATCTAGTTACTGATTAAGAACTAATGTTTCTGAACAGCTGAAGGTTAATGACACATGTTAGTCTATCATGAGCATAAAGTTTTTTTTTTTTTTTTTTTTGCTTAAAGCACGTCAAGTTATATTTTTCTAACTTATAAAAATTTTTTTCTTTATCTATCTTTTACCATACGTTTATTTCATAATCTGGTGCAAAAAGTATATAATGAATGAACTTTTTGGCATTTCCCGATTGGCCAGGAACTGTCTGCTCCAGAGAAGTTCACTGATGAAGCCAACACCATATCCAATGTAAGTGCACCAGTAATTGAAGACAAGTCCGGCAGAGAGGAATCCGAGACAAATAACGACACTAGAGAAGCAGCAGAAACTCATTTTGATATCAAAACCGGCTCTGGATCAAATGAAAATATCGAAATCGTACTGGAAGAACTAGCACAGGTATGAGTGACTATGATCGACTAGGTAATGGGAGTAACAAGATACCCCTAGCCTTGTGGACTGTGCTATTATCTTAATGTTTACTGGTACTGCTCAACATAGAGCATTGACTATTTTCATATTATAGTTCTGATATATATTTTTTCAAAGTATTATTATACTCATTGTTGAAACTTCTCAATCTTTAACAGAAGTCGTTAAGTTCACCTGACGAGCCTATAGAGCAAAACACTGTCTATGGTATGGTAGATTCAGCAGCTGGCATCATCGATGACGCAGAAGATCAAGAAAAACACGAAGAAGGAGATGGAGGGGAACAAATATCGCAAAGGCAAGAAATTGTGGAAAACATGCAAGAAACAGATACAGAGACAGAGTCAGATTCTAATACACAGGGTAAGGGTGATGCGGATTTGAATCTTAAGGGGTACAGGGAAACACAAATTGAGCAAGTAAGCGCAATGGAATCGCCAAAGTCATTGGAGTCTGAACATAATTTGATCAGAACAGAAGAAAGAAACGATGAACAAAGTTCGATAGAAAGTGAAGTCTCTTGCATAAAACCGAAATATGAGGAGGCTATTCCATCCACGGAGCAACGAGAGCGAATAGTCGAAGAAGAAGTCCTTGTTAGCTCAAGTTCATCCTCATTTCCAACGGCTGCAACGATCAATCAGATCACGGTGGATGAAGTTTCGTCATCAAATATTGATCAAATTGCACAAAGCATGGATGCTTCAAAATCCGATACAGAAGATGTGATACAAAGTAGTTCACAAGAAGAACAACTGCCCGATCTTACAAGTCTAATTAAATCTTCAAATGAAGAACATGTGGTGGAATATTCGCCAACTCACCTATCCAACATAAGCGATGCGGAGACATTGCAGGTCGGTGATTACGATACACTATCTTGAGACTTTTCCATAAATGCAAACAAAAAAAATCCTACAGGTTGAACTTGTGCTTGCATTTCAAGATTGGACAGGAACCATCTGCTTTGGAGAAGTTCACGGATGAAGCCAAGTCCGGCATAGAGAAATCCGAGTCTAATAAAGACACTAACGAAGAAGAAGAAGACGAAGAGGAAAAAGATGAAGAATTAGCTCCTATTAATCCCGAGGCTGCTGCAGAATTGTCAGAAACACCTGCAGAATCTGGCTCTGCATCAAATTAAGATGTCGAAAACATCTTGAGAAAACTAGCAGAGGTACAAGAATGAAGACCACACAATTAATTTCTTTGTGGGGTCTCTAACTATCTTAATGCAACTGATAATACATGTATATATATATGTATGATGAAATTTTAGTCATTTTTATAGATTTAAACACAATTGATCGAGAAAGAAAGGCAACAGGAACAGACAAGTTCTCCAAGCAAAGGCACGAAAGAAGGTAAATACCAACGAAATGGCTCATCAGCTGCGAGTGAAAAATAAGGAAGGTAGAATTTTGAAGCATTTTTAAGAAGTAGAGAGGCAAAGTGGAGGCACAGGGCTATAATTGTAATATGATATGTGGTTTTTTTTTTTTTTTGTTCTTTCTTTGTATTTTCCCACCTTGTTGGGATTCAAATGTCCATCATTAGTTCCTCCCAAAAAAAAAAAAAGCGCATAATTAGTCAATAAAAAGATATAGTACGTTTAACATAATTAGATTTTTTTTTAAATTTTTTTACTAATCATTATTTTGTTTGATATTATACTCAATTAATCATGATATATGGACCTGCATTGTTTTTTTTTTTTTTATTTCCCCACTCTACCTGTGACTTGTCAGATTCCTTTTTATTTCAAAAGCACCCAAAGTCCAATAAAATTTTTTCCTTTTTTCCACCCACCAAATCAATGCAAGTTTTTTTTTTTTTTTTTTCTCCCTCCCAAGAAGTGGTCAATCCGTTCCAAAATAACAAGTACTTTTTTTAACACGTGATCTACATGTACTTTTTGACTTGTAAAGGAAAAAAAAAAAAAAAAAAGTAAGAATGACTTTTATTTAATGACTTCTGCAAAAAAAAATAATGAAAATATATTAAAAATTCAAAGTCTCAATACTACCTCCGCTCTTTCTCACTACTTTTATTATTTTAATAAAAAAATATGCTTCATTTTTTATTTTTTTTAGATAACTCTTAGATTTTTTTTTTTAAAGATAAGCTTGGAAGAGTGATTAATTATTTGACCTCAAAATAAGAAAATTTAAAGCTTAAAATTTTAAAAAAATGTATATTCTTTAAAAAAACAAATAGATAATCATGAATTTAATTTAAGATTTAAACAGTTATAGAGATATTTTTGTAACTAACATAACCTCATTCCTTTAAAAATGTGTATATTTATTTATTTTCATACAGAAATTTATATATTTTTTTGTGCATAAAAAATTTGAAATCCGCCTACGTAAGCTTTCATTTAAAAAGAAAAAAGAAAAAAACCGTAATCAACTCAACAAACTCCATAACAAACTCCATTCAATGTATTAAGATAATTCTAAAAGAAACTACGAAACCTTTTTTTTTTTCTGAAAATAACAAAATTCGTTTGATATATTAAGAATGGTAAAAAAAAAAAAAAAAGTAATTAAAAAAAAAAAGTGAAACCAGATATTTTAAGAGGAAAAAAAATTTTATCTAACATATATATATATATATAATGATCATTCAATAACATCTCTCATAAAACATTCTCTAATGAAAAAAAAAATAAAAAACACTTTCTCCGGTCTTTTCTGGTAAGAAGCATAGGATGCCGGGAGTCGTTGTTTCTGAAACTGGTGGCGCCATCAATGGCGACTTCCCTGCAAAGCTCACAAAGCAAGTCGTCATCTGCAGCATTATTGCTGCTTGTGGTGGCCTAATGTTTGGATATGATATTGGAATTTCAGGTACAAATGATATATTCCCATGCAACATTAATTGAGTTCTGTCCTTGTTTAGATTTTACCATTACTTTTTGTTTATTAATCGTTTCTTTTTTTTTTTTACAGGAGGAGTGACATCAATGGATGACTTCTTGTTAGAATTCTTCCCTGTCGTTTATGCTAAGAAGCACCATGCAAAAGAAAACAACTACTGTAAATATGACAACCAATTTTTACAGCTTTTCACGTCTTCGCTTTACCTCGCTGCCATCATCGCCTCCTTCGTAGCCTCCATCGCTTGCAAGAAGTTTGGAAGGAAAATCACTATTCAAATCGCGTCTGTTCTCTTCGTGATCGGGGCAATTTTAAACACCATTGCCAAGAACTTGGGAACGTTGGTCGCTGGAAGAATCTGCCTTGGTGCTGGTGTTGGCTTTGGAAATCAAGTACGTATATTTACTTACATTATCATTGAAAATCCTTTTTATCGATTTTATGCTACTGTACGACTGGACACCACAAGAAAAATCGAGGTTAACGATATTGTTTTTGCGAAAAGTAAAACTTTCATAACAAAATAATTTATCATTATAAGTTTGAATAATTTGACCAGCATACGTACATCCGATTCTCTTTTTATCTTCCATGTTAGAGAGATTTCTCACGTCATTCAATCTGCTCTATTTTGATATACCAAAAAAAAAAAAAGCTCTTTTTTTTTTCTTTCCCTCTTCCTTTCCTTTTTTTTTTTTTTAAAGATATTAGATATTATCTCATGAATTTGGATTATAGACATATGGTATGGCATCAAAAAAATACATTTTTTTTTGAATTCGTACGACATCAAATAACAGTTGTCAGTGTTTTTTTTTTTTTTTCAAAGCCTTTTTCCTTCTTAACACATAGTGACTGAAAACAAAAACACATAACTCTATTCTCGAATTTTATCAAGTGATTTCCATCATATAGATTTCTTGTGGAGTTGGGAGTTTTTATGGCAGGATACATTTAGTTATTGGTATTAAAAACACTAGAATACTAGATTATATATCAAAACTAATATTCACCTTTTTAAGCACAGTTTCTATTAATAGAGCACTTTGTTTTATTATTTATTTATTTTTTATCTGCTAAAGAATTTCACAATTATTGTAGAGAGTGTCTATTGTAGGAACACTATTGGAAAGAATTTCACAAACATGACGAAATATATTAGGGCTTGTTTGAATTTAGTAATATGGATATGACTACAATTATGTATTTTAAACCATCCATATTTCTTTTACAATTTAACTATTTTGTCAATTCCTTTTGGTGTTATAATTTTTCTACTAATTTAATATTAATTATATATTTAATTTTATAAAAATGACTCCTACATCTCTTATGTGTAATTACATCCCATTAAAAGTTTTTGTAGAATTCTAGATTTAGACTAATAATATATATAAATATATATAGTAAATTATATATATTGGAGCCATAACTATAGCTGCAGTAGTTACATAAATATAGACATGGCTCACCTTTTGGGCCACGGAAATTAGATGGCTAATGATGTTTGATGACGTGATTAGGTAGGTGTGTGGTAGTTAAAATGGTTGGTGTATTGGTGTTTTATGCCCTAAGGACGATATTTTAAAAATGGTAGACGATATTTAAAAAAAAATTATTAGTTGATTCACATCCTATCCTTCTAAATCGAAATCCCTCTAAATCCTTTTTTTTTTCTAAAATTTTATCCAGTCCTTATTTTCATTATCATATATACCTGCTTTTCTTTTCTTTTTTCTTTTTTTTTTTTTGTTTTTTTTGTTTTTCCTAACGGGATGGTGGCTTTGGGGAAAACCAAATAAAGTGATTGTCAAGGTAAAAGAACAAATAGAAATATTTATCATATTAACACTCTCTTCTTTCCCTGTTTCTTCTCATTTTAATTTCAATATAGAAAGGATAAATAAAAGAAAAGGAAAAAAAATATGTGTTGTGTTCGGCTATTGGTAATGGTTGAAGGTGCGCAAAGATCTGGTATATATAATACGTGCACATATTGCATACAAGTAAAAATCTGAATTTTTTTTAATGAACAGACTTGATTGTAATGAAACAAATATTTACATATTCTATGCTAGAAAAATATCATGGAATAATATTCACAATGAGAGACAAATGCCTAGAAAAAGTAAAGAGATTTAAACAACCCACCACACCACCCCCCCACCCCCCTTTTTTTTAAAGGGAATTGGCAGAAATTTTTACGTTTAGGATAATATAACAAATAAATTTATTCAATATTTTACTTTGATACTAACATGAAATATAATAGTTTAATACTAAGTTTCTATTTGAAGATAGGTAAAGGTCATGTTATTAGAGTAATTATTCTAAGGAGCACAGCTATACTAACTTCACTACTTGAACAAGCGATAACAATATTTGTATAATTACACACACACGCATTTGCATACATATATATATATATATAATACGATTTCATGAATGCTAAAATATTGATATTTGCTCATGCAGGCAGTGCCATTATTTATTTCAGAAATTGCTCCAACAAGGTACCGAGGAGGGTTGAATGTTTGTTTTCAATTGCTGATCACCGTGGGCATTTTGTGCGCCAACTTCGTCAACTACGGCACTTCTCGCATCCACCCATATGGATGGAGGATCTCACTAGGAGGAGCAGCAGTACCCGCTTTGATCCTTCTGATTGGATCCGTGACAATCAAGGAGACCCCAACTAGTCTTGTGGAGCGAGGAAAGAAAGAAGAAGGTAAAGAAACTCTAAAGAAAATCAGAGGTGTAGAAGATGTTGAAAAAGAATTCGAGTCGATTGTGCACGCCACAGAGGCTGCTAAACAAACCAAGCACTCGTACAAAAGTCTCTTGAAGAGGTCGAATAGGCCTCAACTCGTGGTCAGCATCTTGCTTCAGGTGTTCCAACAGTTCACGGGAATTAACGTGATCATGTTTTATGCTCCAGTATTATTTCAGACCATGGGGTTCGGCAGCGATGCTTCATTGTTGTCTGCAGCAGTTACTGGATCGGTTAACGTTGTAGCAACGTTGGTTGCTAATTTTTTTGTTGATAGAGTTGGGAGGAAGAAATTGCTTATTGAAGCTGCTGTTCAAATGCTAATTGCCCAGGTAAGCAAAAATAAAATTAACATAAATATGATTTATTTGCATTATGATGCTTTTTGATGTTCATATTTGTCATTTATTAGCTTTTTTTTTCTTTTTTATATATATTGGCTTCATTTTGTAGTCCATAGTAGGTGGAATCCTTGCATCCCAATTGAAATCCACAAACACAATGCCACCTAAGTTCGCTGAAATTGTGGTTATCTTGATATGTGTTTTTGTGTCTGGATTCGCATGGTCGTGGGGACCTTTGGGATGGTTGATTCCCAGCGAAATCTTCCCGTTGGAGGTTCGGAATGCTGGTTTCTTCTTTGCCGTTAGCACCAACATGTTGTTCACCTTTCTTATCGCTCAAGCCTTCCTTACCATGCTTTGTCACATGCGTGCTGGTATCTTCTTCTTCTTCGCTGCGTGGGTTGTCATCATGCTCCTCTTTGCTATTTTCTTGCTGCCTGAGACTAAGGGAATTCCCATTGATGAAATGACTGAGAGAGTGTGGAAAAAGCATTGGTTTTGGAAGAGATATTATGATGATGAGGACAATGGAAAGGAAGACAAGCAAGCCCAGCCTAAAAAGCCGGAAGAATTAAAATAGAAATAAAGAGTTATGTTTCCAATTTACGTCTTTAGTTTTTTTTTTTTTTAGAATAAAATTTTTTTAGTTCAGTTTCGATTTGCTATTTAGTCTTTAAATTACTTAGTAATAATGGCCATATGGTATATTAATTTTTGCTTTTTGAAAGTGATGAAGATGATTATCTGAATCCGTACGCTTTAGTGGTTTGGCTACTTTGGTACTTAGGAATTCATTTTTCTTATGTTGTTTCCTTCTAATCCGACAATTTATGTATTGCTTAAAATTAATAAGTTTTATTTATTTAAGTTTTAAAGTTTTATATAAAGCTTTTTTCTTTTTTCTTTTTTAAGGAAAGAAAAGCTCAGTTCTTATATTTATTATCACGATATTACTAGAAAGTTAGTATATATTTCTTAGGGGACGTTTGGTAAACGCATTGCATTTTGATTGTATTTGAATGAAATTTGTTTTTTGAATGTTGTATTTGGTTGAAAAGTATTTTTTTTGTATTTGAATGAAATGTGTGTTTGGATGAAAAGTATTTTAGAATTGAAAAGTTGATGTGATTGGTAAAAGTAGAGATAAATAGTGGAATTAAAAAGTTGATGTGATTGTTTTAAAAATGTTTTGAATAGTAATTGTTTTCGTAGCACTGTTGTAAAATTTGTGTTTGGTGTAAAATTGTATTGTATTTGAGTAAAATTAAAATTGAATATTTCTCCAAATGCCCCCTTAAAGATATAACCTAAAGATAAAATCCACACTTAGGGGTCGTTTGGGGCAATATCTCAAGACCTCAAAAATCAACTTTTTTCTAAAACTTTATCATTTTTTACTATTTACATATCTAAAATGTTAAAGTAAAATATAAGTCTAAATGAGATAATTTTTTTTTAAATTGCATAAAATTTCGAGAGAAACGAAATAATATCCATATTGATATTTTTTTTCTAAAATTTTTTTTATTTTTTCACCTCAAATAGTTTTTTCTCCCAAACACATTTTCTAAAACAATTTTTTTCTAATCCAAAAATAATGTCTCCAGCCTCCTCCCCCAAACACCCCCTTAACTTGATTACAAAGCATAGAGTTCAAATCGCTCTACATCCTTTTTTTTTTTTTAAGTAAAAAAAAAGAGAGGACAATTAGAAATCCCCAATTTTTCTTTGTAAATAGTTGATTTACGGCAAAGTTTGGAATATATAGTTGATTGCTTCCCTAGAGACTTGTAGGTATTCTGTTAAACTGAATTCATAAATTAGGAAAGGACTGAGTTACTTCTATTATCCTTACGTCCCTTTATTTTCTCCATAATCACAAGAAGTGACGCTAGTATATTAAGCTGGATATTCTAAGTGCACTAATTTCAGAGTTAATTTCTCGTTATCAAATTAATGAAGACTGAGGTTTCTTTAATCATATACTCTAATTGTATTAAGGTTAGAGTATTGAGATTTCCTTAATTGGAGATTGAGGTGTTTTCATTTGTCTAATATATTTATATTATTATTATGTTGAAATCAATAAACCTGTTATGTTTTCACCTCTTGTTCTTCCCTTTCTTCTTCTTCCTTTGTGGTTTCACGGATCATGCAAGCGTACCCCATTTCAAACATCTTCTTGTTGAACATGCGACCAATTTATGTTCATTTCCCTTATCGTAGAATGAAAAGAGTTTGTACGCTCTTGAATAATTAGGAAATAAAATTTTTTTTTTGGTAGAAAATGGGTCTTCCAAACTTTGAAGGTTGTCGTTCTCATTTTTGTATAAAATGAATGAGGCATTTAGTAAATGTCTTGCATTCGAATTGCATTGAATATATTTTATATTTGGATGAAAAGTATTTACTTTACATTTGAATGAAATATGTGTTTGAATGAAAAGTATTTAAATTGTAATTTAGAGTTGAAAAATTGATGTGATTGATAAAAGTAATTAGAAAAAGTGAGATAGAGAAAAAATGTGATATGAATAAAAAAAATTATTTTTAGAATATTCTAAAATAGTAAATGTATTTGAAGTACAGTAAAAAATTATTGTATTTGAATGTAAAACTTTTATGTTTAAATGAAAATTGTATTGCGTTTAAACATAATGTGAACGCAATACGGAAAACAAACGCCCCATAAGTTTCAGTTTTGCAAACTACTTGGTGCTTCTAAGTATAGCAAATCACCAAGGCAAAGAATGAAAGTAGTTTGTATTTTGCAATATTACCCAAAACGTGTTTGACATTTGTTATGGTTTCATTTTCTTTCATTTTAATTTGAGAAGAAAGAATTCAGTGGAAACAGCAAGATTGCATGAATAGAGAAGCTGAAGCATGGATAAAATTTACAAAACGCTATGCAAAACTGAGAAACAAGTGAATAAATATTTTTCTAGCAAAAAAAAAAAAAAAAGTGAATAAATATTTAAAACAAATTTATGTTTACCTTTGTATATGTTTTGGGGATACATCCATTGTTCTTTTAAGGAATAACACCTTCATGACTTTGATCAAGCATATATAAACTTGCTCTAAAATTTTAACCTGTTTTTAAAGCTTTTATGTTCTTCGTTGGATTTTGTCTCTTGTCCCACAAATGATTCATACTGGACATAGCACTGTTCTCTCTCTCTCTCTCTCTCTCTCTCTTTGTGCTTCTTTATAAGGAAAACAAACATGGAATTTGGAATTGGCCTCTATATACAACTTATCAGCGTACAACGTTATTTAGTTTCCAAATCAAATATGAATTTGGAATTATTCCGAAGTACAAATCTTGAAAACGTTCAAAAATATATAGAAGAATTGTTCGCAGACTCAATTACTTAAGCGTGCGACATAGCTTAGTATAAGCTTAAGGACTTGAACCACCCTTAACCATTTTTTTTCCTTTTAAGCCTTTGTGTTTTTTGCTGGGAAAAAAAATGGCCTCTATAAAAATTAAAACTCTAATGTCATCCCTTAAAAATATTCGTTGAACTTATTAGCTTCTGCGGACAAAAATTTCTGGTTCCGTCATCCCTTAAACCATGTGAAGAACGCTAGCCACAAGGTATCTTAAACCCTTAAGCACGCAAAGATATCAAAGAGCAAAGAGCCAATGGCCTTGACCCTAGCCTTTTACTTATCCAGCTGTTGTCAGATAAATTATCTGTAAATTACTTATTTTTATTTTTATTCTTTTGTTCTCCTCATGAAGGGAAATATACAGTCAAATTTTAATTTGTGACCATGATATTGAGGGACGTTTGATAAACGTATTATGTTTTAATTATGTTGAATACAATTTTTTTTTTTAGTGTTATAGTTGATTGAAAAATATTTGTTTTGTATTTGAATAAAATGTTTGTTTGGATGAAAAATATTTTAGGGGGCGTTTGGTAAACGTATTGCATTTTGATTGTATTTGAATTAAATTTGTTTTTTGAATGTTGTATTTGGTTGAAAAGTATTTGTTTTGTATTTGAATGAAATGTGTGTTTGGATGAAAAGTATTTTAGAGTTGAAAAGTTGATATGATTGGTAAAAGTAGAGATAAATAGTGGAGTTGAAAAGTTGATGTGATTGTTTTAAAAATGTTTTAAATAGTAATTATTTTCGTAGCACTGTTACAAAATTTGTGTTTGGTATAAAATTATATTGTATTTGAGTAAAATTAAAATACAAAATAAGTGCCAAACGACACCTTAAATTTGAAAAGTTGACGTGATATATAAAAATAGAGCTAAATAGTTATGGTTAAAAAGTTGATATGATTGTTTTAAAAAACTTTTGAATAGTAATTTTTTTCGTAATAATGTTAAAAATGATTATATTTAAAAGTAAACTTTACATTTGGTGTAAAATTAGTTTTCGTAACAAAAAAAAACGTTTGCCAGACGTTATCTGAGGATATGGTTTTTAGCTGGCTAGGGTCTTCTTTGCCCTTCGAAAGGTTCGTGTGAACTGACGAATTTCGTATTCATATATGTAAGCTATCTGAACTGACGGAGATCGGATAATTTGACCGGATCGAAAATTCGTATTGGTGGGGCTCATAAAAGAGACAGGAAACTGGGGACAGATTATGAGCTCTTGCGAGAGCACCCGAAACGGACAACGACGGAGACTTGGACCACATTTGCCTGTCATTTATTTGTATTATTATTTTCGTCTGGGATGAAACTTAGACCGTTGACTGGTCAACAAATTTTTTTTATTTTTTTCTTCAAAGAACAAAGTTTGGTGCGCTGGTGACTATGTTAAGTGCGTTATATTTATAATTTGCTTGATGACATTATGCTTGGAGCCACCAACTGAATAAGTGGAACAGGAATATATTTTATATATGTATATATATATATTGTCGTTGATATAGAGCATTTTTGTGCTTGTCATATCGGTCGTTTCGGAAATCATGGGGAACATGGTAGAGGAGGACTTGAACAAGTGCGCATACAGAAACCCAGAGGAACCAGTTGAAGCTCGAGTCAAGGACCTCCGCTGCCGAATGACTTTGGAAGAGAAGGTTGGCCAGATGACCCAGATTGAGCGACGCGTTGCCACAGCTGACGCTATTTCCAACTTTTGCATTGGTAAACTTGTTTCCTTTTGCTCTTTCTTGCTTGCCGACCTACTGTATTATATATAAACATACATGTATGTGTGTATATTTATATTTATATATATATTTATGTCTCTGTGCACGCATACTGACACACGTGCTCGTTTTCCAACAAAGATTCTGCCCTTTTACGGCATAATTCTAATTTACGATGGATTTTCTGTGGAATATGAGTAGCAGCTTGGACGAAATCAAAACTTTTTATTAAGGGAGCTAATAATTATATAGTGGATAACTGGGGATTGTAATCAAAATTTTCTTTTTAAGGGATTTTAATGAAAATTTATTCAAAATTGTAGGATATATAAAAAAAAAGGTTGAGGGGACCTAAGCCCACCCTAGGCCCTAATTCCCTCCTGATTGGTAAGAACACTCCCATGGGATCCACTACCCAGCCGATCAACAGCTCAGAAACACCCTCGAGTAATCTTAATACCAAATCACAAAATTTAAAATTGACACATTTATTTAGCACTCTATTGGAAAATTCAATCCACCTTGCTTTTCAACAGTATCCATGATTTTTTTTTTCTTCCTACCTCCCTCTCAATGAATGTCTGTTAACAAGAGACCATTGGTGAAGTTTGCAAATGCAAATTAGTGACTTACTAATTAACTAAGTGATCACTTTACTCTTCAACAAAATAAGTTCTAATGAGGATTACTATACAGGTAGCGTCCTAAGCGCTTGTGGCAGCGGACCCTCTCCGGATGCGCCGCTCTCCGAGTGGACCAACATGATCGATGGACTCCAGAAGTCGGCGCTGCAGACTCGTCTTGGGATACCTCTACTGTATGCGATTGATGCCGTTCATGGAAACGGCAGTATCAGAGAAACCACCGTATTCCCTCACAATGTTGGCATTGGAGCCACCAGGTTTACATAATTTGCTTAATTGACTATTTTTCACTCGTTTCCAGATTGATTTTCCTTCCATGGCACAAGTGTTTGATGAGATGTTTTGGTAACAAGAAAATGTCATAGAGATAAAATAAAACCCAATTTAACAAGTACTGTTTCAATAAGATCACTGCTTATCTTGATCTGTGGCAATAAAATAGAAGTCAAATTCTGTTTCTGAGTAACTTCTAACTCTTTTGCCACACATGCTACAGAGATCCAGATTTGGTTCAAAAAATTGGTGCTGCAACAGCTGTTGAACTTAAGGCTAGCGGAATTCACTGTAATTATGCTCCATGTGTAGCCGTAAGTTACTGCACGCACACACACACACATATATATAGATATAATATATGTACAAAAAAACCACCATATGTTCTACACACCTTTTTTTTTTTTTTTTAATGCTCTGAGATTGATATACTCGTTTGTTTGACACAATAATAATGAGACATTTAGTAAATACATTACGTTTTATTTACGTTTGAATGTAATTTATTTTTTTAGTGTTGTATTTGGTTGAAAAGTATTTGTTTTATATTTAAATAAAATATATATTTGGATGAAAAGTATTTAAAATTGAAAAATTGATTTGATTGGTAAAAATAAAGATAAACAATATAATTGAAAAGTTGATGTGATTATTTTAAAAAATAATTTTTTAAAATAATAATTATTTTTATAATATTATTAAAAAAATTATAATTAAATATAAAATTTTAATTTTAACGTTAAATTGTATTGTATTTGAAAAAGGGTTAAAATACAAAATTTTGTCCAACGCTGTCTAAATAACGTAAACACAAAGGCACAAGGACATTAGCTTGACTTGACTGACAGAAAGCTAAGTAGGACTTGACTGAACGTAATCGGAGAAAGCTAAGTTTGAATTTCTCAAGCAACAGGTGAATTGGTCAAACTAATTAAGTACAATCTTAATAAATCAAAGACGAGTAATTTTGACCCCTTTTTCTCGACTTTGAGTCCGTTTACTTCATGAGAGTTACAAGTTTTTAGGCCTCCAATCCTGGCTCTGCATTTCAATTTGAGAACAGAATTAACTGAAAATTGATTTGAATAAATTCTAACAGGTGTGCAAAGATCCCAGATGGGGAAGATGTTATGAGAGTTACAGTGAAGATACCGAAATTGCAAGAAATATGACATCCCTTGTAACAGGCTTGCAGGGGCAGCCACCCAAAGGACACCCTAATGGCTACCCTTTTGTAGCAGGAAGGTAATACTAAAATAATAATAATAATAATAATAATAATAATAATTTTAAAATTGGATTTAAAACGGAGATCTTAATGGGACCTAACTCTAAGCACAGTGTAGTGTACCATATGCATTCACTTTGGATTTTTTTTTTTTTTTTTTGCAGCCGCAATGTAATTGCCTGTGCCAAGCATTTTGTCGGTGACGGGGGGACTGAAAATGGTAAAAATGAGGGGAACACCGTATTACACGAGAAGGAATTGGAGAGGATTCACATGACACCTTATTTGGACTGTCTGGAAAAAGGAGTTTGTATGGTTATGGCTTCCTATTCCAGCTGGAATGGATGCAAAATGCATGCTAACCGCAAACTCTTGACGGATGTCTTGAAAGATAAGCTAGAATTCAAGGTCAGAAACCTTGGATCGAATGCAAAAACTATTGGACATAAAATAGTCTTTATTGAATCATTGAACAATAAATAATTTGATTGTTTTAATGGAATGCAGGGCATTTTAATTTCTGATTGGAGAGGAATCGACCGACTTAGCGAACCTCATGGATCAGATTACCGCAAATGCATCTCATCGGCTATCAATGCTGGAATTGACATGGCAAGAACTGAACTCCAAATTTTAGCTTCACAAGACTCAATTCGCATTGCAAGTTTCCTTGATTATTCGACCAACCTTTAACCTTAACAAAACTCACAATGACCTGCAGGTCATTGTCCCTTACCGCTACGAACTATTCGTACAACACATGTTGGATTTGGTGAACTCCGGAGAGGTTTCCATGGCGAGAATAGACGATGCAGTTGAACGGATACTAAGAGTGAAATTTGTAGCCGGTCTTTTTGAACACCCTTATAGTGAACCAAATTTGCTGGACTCAGTCGGCTGCAAAGTAAGAATTTGCCGAGCCTGTGGCTAACAATTACAAATTCTCTTTACTTGTGATCTTAATAATTTTTTTGTTTTCATCAATTGTGTCGTTTAGCGGCATAAAGAACTAGCACGAGAAGCGGTTCGGAAGTCGTTGGTTCTGTTAAAGAACGGAAAGGATCACAGCAGACCTTTTCTTCCATTGAAGAGGAAACCTAAAAGAATCCTTGTCGCTGGTTCTCACTCGCATAATCTCGGATATCAGTGCGGAGGTTGGACCCGTAAATGGCAAGGATTTAATGACAACGAGCATGGAAGGTTTACAACCGGTAAGCAGCGATTTCGAATTGCGGCAACTTCAAGTTTCGAAATTAGAGATTTAAGTTTTAATCTTTTCAATGCAGGCACAACGATCTTGGAAGCCATTAGAGAAGCCGTAGGAGAAGACGCGGAGGTGATCCACGAGGAGAATCCATCGGCACAGACCTTGTTGAGAGAAGACATATCTTTTGCAGTCGTCGCCGTCGGAGAATTTCCCTACGCCGAGTCATTTGGCGACAACTCGAAGCTCGAAATCCCGGAGGAAGGAAAAGGAATCGAGATCATGAACTCAGTAGCAGAGAGGTTCCCGACCTTGGTGATCCTGCTCGCGGGACGGCCGTTGGTTCTGGAGCCGGAGATCATGGACAAGATCGACGCTCTAATTGCTGCATGGTTGCCCGGCACGGAAGGCGGGGGAATTGCAGACGTCGTCTTCGGTCGTTACGAATTCCAAGGCCGGCTTCCGATGACTTGGTTTCGAAACGTCGAACAGCTTCCTATAAACGGTGAAGATGAGTCTTGCGATGCTCTGTTTCGTCTCGGTTTTGGGCTAACCAAAGACGAAGGCGATGACCGTGAGGAGAAATCTTTGAACGGAGTGTGTGAGGTGATGAATGGTGGATTGTCGTTTGAGTACCCTGAGCCTGTTGAACCCATCACAGATGCCAGTGGGTGCATAATGTGTTTGTTACTTTTACATGTGTACCAAAAAATAAAAAAATAAAAAAAAAATAAAGTTGGGGATCATTATAATGCGTTCAGAACGTGACCTTAACCCATTAAAAAGGTCGGGGATCATTTAAGGTTAACTACTCGCAAATATTTTGGTGGCGTTTGGTATTGTTTTTGAAATGTTTTCTGTTTTCAAAAAAATTAAAAATGAGAATGTTTTGAAAATTATATTAAGACAATTTCTGAAACTGTGTTTGGTTATGTTTTCTGAATGTATATTTTGAAAAACATAAAAATGAAATTTTGTTTGGTTATATTTTTTCAAAACCCATTTCATTTTCCAAAAACCCAAAAAACACAATATTTTTGGGAAATGAAAATAAAAAGTGAAAACAACTTTTTTCCGTTTTCAAAAAACTCAAAAAAACAACATAGTTAAAAACAGTATTTTCGAAATGGTTTTGAAAACGTTAAATAAACAAACGCTATTTTGAAACCGTTTTCATTTTCTGTGTTTTTGAAAATGAAAAATCATTCTCAAGAACAAAAACAAACGTCTCCTTTATGTTCCAATCTTGGTATAAAAAAAAAGATGGAGTTAAGACTATTTTTTATGTATTTTTGTATATAAACGTAATATTTATTATAAAATAATATAAAAAATTATATTATCTCACTTTTCGTTATAATACATTATATCATTTTTAATATTATTTCTATCTTTTTGTTATCATTATTGTATTTTAAAAATTATAAAATAAAATTTTAGCATTGAAATAAATAAAAAATAAAATTATTATAATAATTACACAAGGTAACAATTAATAAAAATTAAAAGTAAAATTTGACATTACTCATATCTTATAATAAATTTACAACAAAGTTTAATATATATGACAAATTTAATATGAAAGATAATATTGTATTGAAGAACATTTTTTTCATCCAAATGTCAAAATTTATCATTAACATATTAATTTGATATTGGATTAAAGACACTCTTAAATTTCATCATTTTAACGTAAATAGTTATGACTAGATATGGATGGTATCAAGAATGTGAGAACTAAGATCTATTTAGAGTTGGTCACGGCTACATCGTCCCTTCCCATGCTAAGATGTAAAGAAAGTCCTTTTCGTGAAACCTAAACAAGCTTTATTTTATAATGGTGTCTCAATGATGAACTACATGAGAAACTATGATATTGCTATAATTTCAAGACTAGTGTTAACAGGGGCTTACATATGGAAATTTGCTAGCTGCACGTTGAAATAATGTTGTATTTGGTAGTTATTATTGATGGAGCCTAGTGGATTTGGTGGTGATGTGTCTGAGGGGATTGATGTGGCGATCTTCAAACGGATGGTAGCGATGTGACCAAAGACGAAGTTGTGTTGGAATGAAAACTAAGTTAAGCTCTCCATCATGATTTCGGTCCAATTAGGTTCAAAGAAAATTGAAGAAGGATGGCTTATAAGACGTCCTAGGTTGTCAAATTATCTGGAGCATTTGCAAAACAGAAGAAAATTAACTAAAAGAAACCGATGATATTGAAGAATGGTAGAAGGAGTAATCGAATAATTGATAGAAATTCAAGTAAGGTAAACCGGAGATATGTTAGTGTCTCTTGAGTGTTTTTAGGTGTGGCTCAAGATCATTCCGAAGACGAACACAGGTTGCTCTGAAGACAAACTTTAGTGACTTCTACTAAAGTACCAGAAGAAATGAGCTTGATGAATATAATGGAGTTCTTGAGCTTTTAAGTGGTTTTCTGATGGAAAAAAGGAGATAAGAGATTTTGTAAAATAGAATGAAGTGAAATTGCATTATTGTGCTGTGACTTTTGAAAATAGAGCTATTTATAAAAGAGGCTACAATTATTTTGGTGGCTATTTGGAGAAGCATGCTTTAGGGTTCTCAAGAACCTTTGATGCACTCCATCTTATTCTAATATTCAAGAAACAACAATTGATTGCTTGGACTACAAGCAACGCTAAGAATGGAAAAACAAGGTGGTCAAATCTACAGTGCTCCTTAAAAGCTCAGAAGCTTCTAAAGACTGCTTTTTGTGCCCAATACTTGTCCTTCTATTCCTAGAGCAGGTGGCTAGTTGAGGACTGGTCTAAGTCAAACTGTGATGACCTACCATGACATGGCCATCACTTAATCATACTTAAGCATAATATCGTAATTTCTCGAGATATATACATTTTTTTGTAACTACCTTATATGCTTTATCATACTTTTTCAAAATACATAAATAATTGTCATATCTTAATACTATACATAAACGTATATATAACAGAGAGTACTAAACTTTTTTTTTCATATAAACTATTTAATCAAAATATTATTCTAGTTTTCATAAAGAGTACTCAAAATATTATGGAAGCAAATCTTGTGATAGAATCCATGACCCAACCTCCACATTCGCCTGCCGCCTTCATTATCCATCGAAGATTAACCCATAGGTTTCTTACCTACAACATGAACACACATAATGAGCTTTATACTTAGCAAGTACAGCTCTATTCCGCAAAACCATAAGCTTAAAAACACATCATGAGTCATGCATAAACTGATTATGCTTCATTATGAATTCATTTTATTATTCTTAATCATAATCGTTGGTCATAACTTATCTAAGGACCCATTTGTCTATACCAAAAGCGTGTGATCATCGAAAAATTAGGGTTTGCAAGACCCAACTTTGCCAAGATCAAATCTTTTTTGACTTAGAGCTTATATATGAATCCTCCTTTTAGGTCGTGAGGCTGGTACGACACACTTAACATGCCTTAATTTGTTCATAATTATCTAATTATGAAGATTATAAATTAGTTTGATCATGTTGTGATCTTTTTCATGTTGTTCGTTAATCATACATGATTAACGAATAAGTAACATGCTTATCGTAAAAATAATTATATGAAAATATTTTCATCCATGTTGTAGGCGGAGTTGTACTTACCTATCTTGTAGACAGATATATACTGCACCCTTATTGTGATACAGATGTCTACCTATAATCATTACGCATTTCATTAATACTTTTTTTTTAAGTCACTGACATCGTTAGTGACTAAAATGATAGTTGATATTTATTACCGATTCTTTTCGGTACTAAATAACTCTACTTTTGAGAGTTCAATTAATTACCTTCTGATCATAGTTAATTAATTTATTTCTTTAATAAATTAATTAATGTCTCTCTCTCTCTCTCTCTCAGTAACGCTAGCTACTTGGCTAATTAGCTAATCGATGTATCTCTTTAAAAATCTTGTCGATTTTAAAAGTGGTTCAAAAAAAATTCCTTCATTTGTAAGAAATATGTTTCCTCACAATTTTAAAAATAAACCTCTTAACACCTCGTTGGAAGGTGGAGTATTCATTTAAACTCTTTATACTTTTTACAAGAAAACTGTTGGTGTTAAGTTAAAAATGTGATTTTTAAATCTCTTTTGAAAATCTATTTACTACTTGCTCGTAAAAACATAATTTACAAAACTGACAAACACCAGACTTCAAGATCTCGACGAGACAGACAACTTTTGTGTTTAGCCCGGAGCTTGGTTCTGATTCTAACAATCCATAAACATCTAAAACCCATGGCTATCTTTGCACCTCATTAGAAGCTTTTCCAGTTTTAAGGCAAAAAAAAAACATTCTGTTTCAGTTCTAAAATGGTAGAATTTTTTGTGTTTATGTGACCTATTTTTAAGTTTTTGACGATGTCTACATTTTTCATGTTGAGCCTAAAACCAAATTCAGGCCTAAACTTACTCGTTTTTGCAAAATCCCGGAACTGCCTTTGTTTCTAAGTTTACCATTCTAGTTTTGACCTTCGGCCAAAAAATGGCTCATTTGCCTATATTAACGTCATTTTTAGCCAAGGCTCGTTGACACAAAAATATCTAAAACAAAATTTTCTAAAATTTTCATGTTTTTCACTTTTCTAGATTTTACCATTTTCATGCTCAAAAATAGTGAAAACCCAAAACTGCCCTTATTTCCAAGTTTACCGTTCTAGTTTTGACCTCTAGCTAGAAAATGGCACGTTTGCCTATCTTAATGTCATTTTTAGCCAAGGCTCATTAGACACAAAAATGACCAAAACAAAATTTTATAAAATTTTTATGTTTTGCACTTTTCTAGATCTTACCATCATCATGCTCAAAAATAGTGAAAACCATAGCTAAAAAAAATGCCAAACCCTAATGATCCATACACATCACAAGCCATATAATTATAAACATAACCTCACAACAACATAATCAACATAACAAGGTATCTAAGGCTCAAAATAAAGTTTATTATAACCCACGAGTATAAATACACTATAAATCTCTTGAGATCAAAACTTAACTAAAGGAAGTATTACTAAGGAAAAGTTTGGTGTATTACCTTAGTGTGGCTTGAGAAATGGGCTTCAATCCAAGCAAGCTTGTTGCTAAACTTTGTGTATTTTTGGGTGAAAGGAGTTCGGCCAAGGGGTGAGAGAAAGGAGAGTCTTTTTTAGGCTTTTGGAGTCTTTGGTATTAGAAGAAAGGAAAATGAAGCCAAATGGATTCTTGGTCCATTTATAGACTAACTTAATGGCATGTTAAACTTGGTTAATTAAGCATTGAAGGGACACAAATCTTAGTTGCCTTTCCCATGAAAAATTTCGGTTGGTGGCTGCAAAGAAATGGCCAAAATTTGACAATAAATGCTCACCATAATGCATAGTATCATTTTGTCTCCTAAAACCTAATTTTTTAACAAAAAAATCCCAAACTACCCTCCCTAAATCAAGGAATTGCCATCACTTCATATCTCTTTGCTCACCTAAGCAAGCTTTTACAGTGTAAATTTTATCTGTAAAAGTTTCTTTAATAGTCTAATTCCTCATAATACGGTTTGGTAAATATCCGAGTTGTATCCAAACCCTTACCGAATAGATATTTCTTAATCCAATTCTTATTTTAACTGTATCTAAATGGTTATAGGTGCTATTCACTATCTTCCATATCTCTCTATTAACCTTTTTGGTCCTATAATTGTATCCTATACTGTATTATCACCGCACAGGCATAATGTACTTATTTTGTGTGAAATTTTTGACATATGCTATATTAGCTAATTTGGGCATGCTGATCATGAATATATCAGTTTTACACCCATCTGAGGTCGTTTCGATCGGTTTTTGGATGCTACGTGTTTCCTGCTCGCAAGTCACTTTTTGTGCTCAAATTACTAATTTGAATATACTGATTCTAAATATATCAGTTTTATGTCAAGTAAAGGTCATCTCGACCAATTTTCTAACACTGTGTATTTTTATTCATAATTTACTTTTTGTACTCAATTAACTAATTTGAGTATACTGATTATAAATATATCAGTTTTGTGTTAAGAAAATGTCATCTTGTTGCTTGATACTGCGTATTTTTCATTCATAATTCATTTTTTGTACTTAATTAACTAATTTGAGTATACTAATTATAAATATATCAATTTTGTGTTAAGAAATGTCATTTTGACTTTTTTCTTAATATTATGCATTTTTTGTTCATAATTCATTTTTTGTGCTCAATTAACTAATTTGAGCATACTGATTCTAAATATATTAGTTTTGTGTTAAGAAAATGTCATCTTAACTAATTTCTTGATATTGCATATTACACACGCACACACATGTAATAACATATTACTTAATATATATATATATAGACATATATATATTGCTTAAGAATAAATACGGTGAACCAATTTATTTTCGGTTGTCCCTTTCATTGTATGAATAAAAATTAACCGTTTCTTTATTTCGTTTAATCCATTCAAATTGGTAATTAAACAGTACTCATAGACTTAATTATTTATTACAAAATAATTATGTCCATGATTATGGCGGATATTACACAAACAACTAAAAAAATATGGAGAAACACTTTGTTTCTAGAGCCAGACATGGAAGCACTCTAAAGACTAGCCAAAGAAATATAAGAAAGAAACGCTTTCTTTAGTTTTTGAAGTGACTGATACATTTGTGGAAGCTTTTAGAGCAAATCTTTTGGGTCTTATTAGACTATTTATATATCCAATATATATGTGATTTCTTAAAATTTATATATACAGGTTCACTTTAGTCTACATAAGGTAAGAAATTAGGTTTATTTGGCTATTTCTCCATCACCCATTCATCTTGACAAAGCCAATTTAAAACCCCCTAAGTAAGATCAAAAACCAACTTTGACCAAGAATAAATAGGCCTATTTGATTACTCATGATCCATTAAACCACAATCCGTATGAGTTCTCCGAGCGTGGCTTAATGATAACTCTATAAATAAAATTATTTTACTACTTATTCATGCATAAAAATTGACTTATCCTTATGTTATCACAGATATGAACTTCATAAAGGATGATTGGTTTGCCACGTTCATAGGGAAAGTCTTTCTGGATAATGTTGTTAAGGAAATTCAAGATCGGCATTTTCTTGGAGACGATTGAATCGAGTGCCTTATTGATAAAGGTGACATCTCACCCGTCTTTATCATTTTCAAGTCGCCTTCTAAAGTTTCGGGATTTTGGTCTTAATAACTTTATAACTTTTTCATGCATAAAAATTGCCTTATCTTTGAGAATTTTAGTTTTTTTTTTTATTTTTTTGATTTATTTTGTTTTGTGTCTTTAATTTAGATTTTTTTTAAATAAATTTTATGAAGTTTTTATTTAATTTTGTTTTATTTTATCTTATCTTTTTCTGCTAGTATATTAAATAAGTTTAAAATTAAATATTTCCAATAAGTTTATCTATAACATTTTATTTTATAAATATCTAATTTTAGCATTTTGTTTTTTTGCAGTGTCAAATTAAGGAAGTAGGTTCCACCAAACATCACTATTCATATTAGGAAACTATGAAAACTAAGTTTGTCATACCCCCTACCATATTGGATTCTTCCTAATTACATAAACAGACTGTAACTAACATAGTTACTGTTACAAATTTGAAAATGTACGCCGAATACTGTATCATTGTAGTAAAATGTACAATGACCACCGTATTGTATTGTATGCGCATGACTACTATAGCAAGTTTAAAAAATTTGTATTGCGTGTGCACTGATTACTGTAGTAAGTTTAAAAAGTTTGTGTGGAGGTTATGTGAAATAGTGTAAAATTATATTTATAAAAAGACATTTTAGGGAGGCTTGAATAGGTGTATATACACTCTTTCTCTCTCATTTTTGTCTTGTTTTTATTCTCATATTTTCTTTCTAGAATTTTATGAGAATGCTTTGCAAGTTTGATTAAAGTTCTTAGGTGAGGCTAAATATGATCTTATATATGTAATGAGATTGTTTGGGTTTTGATTCTTTAATGGTTTGTAAATTTTATATATTTGAGTAAATAATATTCTTTCATCTTATTTATTTCTCAAATCAATATATTTTGTTGTCACTTTTATATAAATTTAGTTAAGCTCTTTTTATGTAATTGTTGCGTAGTATAATATATTAATAGATATTATTTTATAAATAGCCTTTTGCTACAATATTGCTAGAGGCATATTGTCGTTTTTAGATTTTTTATAAGATAATTTTTTCGAATTCTTAATGTAAGAATTTTATTTACTCGGATACATTTTAATTTATAAGTTCTTCAAATCTTATCTTCTGATTGATTGATTGGGATGTGAAACTTTTAATTGAGTCAATTTATAAATCAAAATCTAAATAGGTGAACTATGCATATAAAGAAATTTCAATTTCTTACGATTTTTTGTTAATGGATTTTCTTCATTTTAAATTATATATTTTTTAATTAATTTGTTCCAAATTCATAAAAACGCTTCTTTCTTTTCTTTGTTTGATTGTATATTTTTCTAACGCTTTCTATTTATCTTCTTTATTTGTTTTTAGCATCTTTTCGTGAGATTGACTATCATTATTATACCATAATTAACCGTTTTATTTTATCATAATTTGAGCATAATTAGGTCTGGTTGGATTCAAACAACCCTGGCTGATATGAATATCAAAAAGAACCTTGAGGTAGCTAAAGTTCTTCCTTTCATCATTGCTTTATGTTCCTTTTGACTTCCAGAAGGAGTCTTTGGGCCTCCTGCATGTGGTAAAGGATTGGAACAACAAAACACACACATTCACTATGTGGTAAGTCTCAACGTACAAAACACCATCTCTAGACATCCCCTAAATGTTCCCCCAGTATTAAACTTGACTAAGGAGCAAGTGACTAAGGTCGTTTGAGGTAATTTTTGTTGACGGAGTTTTGAGAGTCAGAGTCGAAATTTTAAAGATTGAAAAAGAGAAAAAAAAGTAAGAAATAAATTTAAGAATTTTAAAATTAAACAACAAAATATTGCCTTTGTGCCACAGAAATCCTAAATTGGGCCGACAATATTTGCGTAATAAACACTTTGTGACATGTTTCTTGCACGGAAAAGCAATACCAAAAAAGAAGAAGAAAAAAAAAAAAGTACGAGAAATTGAAGGACAATCGTTGCGTGCAAAGCCAGCGTGTGTAAAAGATAGTTACGTCATTGCGATTTCTTGATATTTAGCGTTGACTAGCTAGAAAGTAGAAGGTTTACGAACCACCCATTGATTATCCTTTTGCTGCTCCTTGGTCCTTCCATATCCGGTGTTGTCCGAGACCTACAGCGGATTTTTGTTCTTCGCGCCACTCGCAACTCTGTGATTGACTAACGGTTTAGACAAGGCCAAAATGGAGGCCTCGAATTTCATTTACAAGAATCCAAACGAAGCCATTGAAGCTCGAATCAAAGACCTCCTTTCCCACATGACTCTTGATCAGAAGATCGCCCAGATGACCCAGATCGAGCGCCGTGTCGCCACCCCTCTCGCCCTTAGAGACCACGCCATTGGTACACTCTCTCTCTCTCCCTCTCTCTCTCTCTCTCTCTCTCTCGGGTAATTGGAGGAGTATTTTGCAGGGAGTATTCTTAGTGCGGGTGGGAGTGCACCTTTCGAGAAGGCATTGTCGTCGGATTGGGCCGACATGATTGATGGGTTTCAGAAGCTGGCGTTGGAATCAGAGCTTGGGATACCCATCATCTATGGTTTGGATGCGGTTCATGGGAACAACAATGTGTTTGGTGCCACCGTGTTCCCTCATAATGTTGGTCTTGGAGCCACCAGGTTGGTCTTTTGCTCTTTTCCCTTTCTCTTGATTCTTATAATCTTGTTTTGATTACTGTTTGTTGTCGATTGTAATTGTATGTTCTGGTCAGGAAAAGGTTGTTTTTGTAAAATATGTCTAAATTGTTTGAAGTAAAAAAAATAAAATATCAATATAAATATTATTTTGTTTATTTCAAAATTTTATGTAATTAAAAAAAATTATCTTATTTGTATTTATATACGCAAGTCATGGATTTTTAAAATTTGAGATATACTGTAGTGTTTTGAAGATATAAATAGTGAAAAATATTTTGAAGATATAAATAGTGAAAAATGAGATTGTGTCGGAAAAAAAGTATTTTGGATAAGGGAAAACACTTGCCCCGAACGGGGTGAAATCTTGAAGATCAGTGCCTTGGAGTTTGGCATATATGATTTGATGCTATCTGATGTTCTGTTGTTTTAGCAAGAGAATGATGGATAAAATTATGAAGCTTTGAGAAGTAGGCCATGTTTTCGCCTTTGAACAATGAACTCAATAATCACTCTGTTCATCCTTGTAAAAGTAATGACAAATCAACTTGAACTCGAACATTCAACATTATTCACTCTCTTTAATAAAACAAATGGAAAGATTATGAGCTTCTTTGGCATTGCTTTCTGGAAGCTATTTTTGACTTCTAGATTGAAAGGCTGTTTCTGAAAGTGTTTAGATAACTTTCGAGAAGAGCTTCTACCTTCCAGACAAAGTATTATCGGTGTTTGTTTACAGTTTTGTGTTTGCATTGTATTTAAACGCAATGCAATTTTCATCCAAACGCAAAAGTTTTGTATTCAAGTACAATGCTTTTCAACAGTGTCTTAAATATATTTACTATTCTAAAATATTTTGAAAATAAATTTTTTTTTATTCATATCATATTCTCTCTCTATCTCACTTTTTCTATCTGCTTTTACTAATCTTATAAACTTTGCGACTCTAAAATAGGATTCAAATACTTTTCATCCAAACACACATTGCATTCAAATATAAAGCAAATACTTTTCATCAAAATATAAAATGCATTCAATGTATTGTGTTCACCAAACGTCCCATTAGTAAAAAACGACTACTTAAAAAATAATAATAAAATAAAATAAATAAAAAGCTCTTTCGTAAACTTCAAAACTTGTATATGAGTTTCAATATGACCTGATAAACTTGATTCTTACATTTTCTTACATATCATAATAATTTTTTAATTATTTTTGTTTCTAAAAGTTACATTTGTACTTCTATTTTTCCACTGCTTAAAAGCATAAGTAGAAGTAATGCTTAAAGTCCCATAAATGTCTTGTCATTCATCCACATTGCAAATTTTAAACTGGATGCTAGAGATGCAGATTTGGCTCAAAAGATTGGAGTTGCAACAGCTCTAGAAGTCAGGGCGAGTGGTGCTCACTACGCTTTTGCTCCATGTATAGCCGTAAGTTAACTTGATATGTACGTAATTAGTCACTACTATCATAATTATCAGTCGATCAATGGCAGAATGTACATTTACTTTTGGAAGACTGGCAAACACAGATGCACGGTTGCATCATGTAAAAAGTCTCTTGGTGATATTTGAGAGGACACCTTTCTCATGTGAATGGGTTCTGACAGGTATGCAGAGATCCCCGTTGGGGAAGATGCTATGAGAGTTACAGTGAAGATACTGCAATTGTGAGGAAGATGACATCCATAGTTACCGGCTTGCAAGGACAGCCACCACCAGGACATCCAAAGGGCTATCCTTTTGTGGCTGGAAAGTATGGAGAAACTACCTTCTTCTATTCATGCTTCTTTTATCCTCAAACATCCTCTATTTTATTTGATTAATATAATAATTGAGGTTTTAGTAGTTATATAATAATCGTTATTTTGAAATCAATTGAGTTGGGCGTTAATTTTTCAATATCATGTTTAAGTAACTTGTTAAAAAAAAAATGTATTTGTGAAGAGATTTGACATAGAAAAGATACTTTTTTTTTATTTGGTTAAAAATTTTTCCATCTTTTATAATTGAAATATGAGCTTGTATATCAGTTACCATGTACCGTCGCTTTTTCTTTTTTTTTTTTTTCCTTTTTTTTTTTTTTTTGACTGTGTCTCGATCTTGCATTCCAATTCTAGATTCATATGACTTGAGAAATTTGGAACATATTTCCTAACATCACTAACTTGATATCAGAAACAATGTTATTGCATGTGCCAAGCATTTTGTTGGAGATGGAGGTACTGACAAAGGTGTAAATGAAGGGAACACTATATGCTCATATGATGATTTAGAGAGGATTCATATGGCACCGTATCTGGACTGTATTTCTCAGGGAGTTTCTACTATTATGGCATCTTATTCCAGCTGGAATGGAAGTCAATTGCATTCCAATCATTTTCTCCTCACTGAAATTTTGAAGAATAAGCTAGGTTTCAAGGTAAACATTCCCTATAATGTGCCCCTTTTTCTTTCCGTGACATATTTAAACTGAAAACGCTCCACAATCCTGTTTTATCCAATGCACTTGAGGAACAGCACAGAACACGATACTATGCATTCGTTCAGTAGGTACCGTGATTCTTTTCTTCTGAGTTATGCTCTAATTGTTATTGTTTGTTGTCTACGATAGGAGAGTTAACAATTAGCTTTAGGCAAATAAGTGGATATTAAATTGATAATGTACCAGTTATTTTACTGTTCTTTGTCCTAGCGTTCATCCTAATAATTAGTTAGAACTCTCTGAACTGATAAGTCTCATGGTATTTGCTGCAGGGTTTTGTTATTTCTGACTGGGAAGGGCTTGATCGACTTATCTGGCCCCGTGACTCAGACTATGAAGGTTGCATTTCACTTGCCATAAATGCAGGAATTGACATGGTGAGACTGAAATCAAGTTTTAATATCACCTGTCCTCTTCTTAATATTACCGAAATCTTGTGTTTTCTCAAGTCCTAATGAGAAACCATGCAGGTGATGGTGCCTTTTGATTACAAACAGTTTATGAAGAAATTAAAACATCTGGTGGAATCTGGGAAGGTACCGATGGACAGAATTGATGATGCTGTTGAACGGATACTGCGAGTGAAGTTTGTTGCTGGTATTTTTGAACATCCCTTTTGTGACAGATCTTTGCTAGATACAGTTGGTTGCAAGGTATATCTTCAGAGTTTCTTTTGGATCCGCTTCATTTGTAATAAATGGTTGCCTCATATCTTGCCAAATCTCTGAACATGGTTTCTGACTGGTGTATTAGCCTTTAATTAGATTACACCAAAACCGTGTTTCGTAATGTTCTTAAGCAATTGGAGTAAGAAATATCCTAATCAACAATTAGAAGAGTGTTATCTAATTTGTTTCTTGTTGTTACATTAGGAATCACGATATGGTTTGTTTGAAATTAGTTAATCTTTTGAATGAGCACTCCTCACACGCCTCTGATTCTATTCATTTACAACCATGAATAGAACGCTTACCTTTTTAGAATGATTATGCAGTCACATAGAGAACTAGCACGTGAAGCAGTTCGCAAATCCTTGGTTCTGTTAAAGAATGGAAAGGATTCAAGGAAACCTTTACTTCCATTGGACAAAAATGCAAAAAGAATTCTTGTTGTAGGAAGCCATGCTGATGATCTTGGATTTCAGTGTGGAGGGTGGACTGGTACTTGGCACGGAAGTGGTGGCAGGATCACAGTTGGTATGCTAATGATATGTTTTCGTTTTTGAATTTTTGTGTCAATCATAATGCATCTTGATAAGTTTGCAGCATGTCTACTTAACAAAGGATTGGTAAAAATTATTGGAATTCGTATGTGTCTGTCCTCTTCAAGTTAGCATTGAAATTTAGACAGCTATATTTTGTAAGCCATCAGAAAATCCATAAAAATTGGCCTGTTATTCAACCGGTACTATTGAAAAACTTAAAATGTTATCTAGCAGAAGTTCTCCGCCTTTCAAGTTGTCTGAAAAGAGGTACAATTGGATCAGGGTAATTTAGTCATACATCGGACCATTTCTAGAAACAAGTGCTTTTTTTTAGATTAAATCTGCACTTTTTGAGATTTTTTAAATCATGATTAGAAATAAGCACACTGCACTAATAATGAAATCTGTTTATTTCAGGAACGACCATCTTGGAAGCCATTAAAGAAGCAGTGGGGGGGGATACAGAGATAATTTACGAGAAACATCCATCAGCGGAAACATTATCACGGAAAGACATCTCTTTTGCAATCGTAGCGGTTGGTGAAGAGCCATATGCAGAATTTACTGGTGACAACTCGGTGCTTGTAATCGAACGAACTGATGCTTTGGGGAAAAAAATTGAAGGAACTGATGTGATAAACACAGCTGCTGATAGGATCCCCACATTGGTGATTCTGATATCTGGAAGACCTTTAGTTTTAGAGCCTCGGCTCTTGCAGAAGGTAGATGCTCTAGTTGCAGCTTGGTTGCCAGGTAGTGAAGGCGGGGGTATTGCTGATGTCATCTTTGGCGATTTCGACTTTGAGGGAAGACTACCTGTGACATGGTTCAAAACGGTTCAGCAGTTGCCAGTTAATGCTCAGAGTAATGCATACGACCCTCTTTATCCTCTTGGCTACGGGCTGACTTACAACAAGAAATAGACACAAGGCTGATTTGTTCTTGAAACAGATGGTAATTATAACTCGGTAATTTATTATTATCATTACCTTCCTCATTTCCGTGTCAAATATTTCCTAGTCATTTTGGCAAGCAGTGTATCAAGTTATAGTGGCTGGTTTTTGCACAAGACAGACAAACCATGGTGATGGTCAACTTAATAAAGCAATAAAATCTGGCTGCATATCTGGTTATATGTTTGTGAGATGATTGGTTTGAATCATGTATAATCACATCATTTCATCTCATGCCATGAAATGGATACAAGAGGGCAGTCCCACGTTCACAAAACCATATCCCAATGTCTCAAACCCCTACTTATGTTGTTGGTGGTGGTGTGTCTTTTCTGTTACCCCTACTGTTTTTCCCTTTTCATAAGATGCCTCATAATCATTATTGGTGATTTGCTTTGTGTTTTTGCACTGCCAGTGGCCATGTGGCGGTTCATAGCATTCACTACCAAAATACAAATCGTAGGACTAATTGGATTCTAGTATCTACTATATTAATGCTTATAAGATTCCTTCACCAATAGCCTATTAGAAATTTCCGTGATATATATCCTTGTAAGGATACAATTTTTTAACTGTTAAATTTTATTAAATCTCATTAAATTATTATATTGTAGGTGAATTACTCCTTTAGTCCTAAATTTTTAAATTTGTTCAATTTTCATAGCTCAAATAACCGTAAATAATTAAAATATTACTACATTAGTCATTTTCCATTAATTTTTTGATGAAATCAATCAACAAGTTTGATTTTTTTTAAAAAAAAATTTTGATGTTCACTAACTGATTCTGTTCCAAAATTGACGGAAAAGGATTGAGCCAGTCGATCTATGAAAAAAATATATATATCTGAGGATTAAAGTTACATATATTCTAAAGTTACTAATCTAACAATTTACTTTATATTTTATTTAATATTATATAATCTAACAGGTAATAACTGTTGCTCAATAAACTGTTTTATAAAGATTCTTTCATTAACTTTACGAGGGGCGTGGAAAATGAAATCTTAAAGGTGTAATGGTCTCACAACACCACACTAAACATTAGCTAACTGTAATCCGTTAGGGAATATAGATTTTATATATGATTTTATTTTTTAGAATTTTACTTTCCGACCAACTTCAAGTTCTACATTCTTTTATGATATTTATATATCTATCCCCCCACACAGCAGATTATTCCTAGATCTCTCCGTGGGCCACTGAAGCAGCATAGAGAATCCAACCCACTTCCGCAAACAGGCCATTAACCTGACTACTGAGGTTCCTTTCACAAAATAATTGCTCTTTCGGTGTGGCCATGAGCTAGAAATTATACAGAAAATGTTACTGAATAAAAGCATCTCTATAGAGGGAGGGGAATCAGAATATAGTTGAGAAATATGGGGAGATACTATTTTTTTTTTATTTTTTTTTATGTTGAATGTGACAATAAAATGAAATGAAATAAATAGTTAAACTACTACCGAAAGTTGAAGATGGGATTTTTATTTTATGTGGTTGTAAACTAGTTAGGGTGTTGAGCAAACCAAGAATAAAGAGAGGGGGCAAGGTGCTTTCTCATGCAAGTTGGGAGCAAAAGGCTCTTGGTGAATTCTTTGCTTACTTCACTGAACAAGCCATTTTTCCAATTGAATGGTAATTATGGTGTAGGCTTAGGCTTTTCACGACAAAAGCGGATTGGAAATTTTGCTGTCACAACAAATTGGCAATAACCAACAAAAGATGGGGGGCAGGAAAAATGGATTTATGAAATAAATAAAGATGAAAAAGAGCAAACCTACTGCTTTAATTTTGTTTTTTTCCGGTTTGTCATTTTGTTTTTGCTACTGTGTACTCCACTTGTGATAAGCTTCTCACCTACACCACTCTCAGGAAAACAAATCAAAGAAGAAAAGAAAAGAAATGAAATGAAAAGAAAAAAGAAGATATGTTCACTTGCACGAGAGAGAATTCAAAGGTAAAGTCGAATCTTCTAGGATTATTTGGATCTGATTTTTCCTCATCATTTTTTATCATTTGACCTTTAAGATTTATTGTTGAATAGATTAATTGCATCACATTATCATATTTATATAATATATTATCATATTTATATAATACATTCATCTAATAAATAATTGATATTTAAATAATTTATTAATGTTAGTAGTATTTTAAATGTCTTATCATTAATTTTTTTCTAATAAATTTCAATTTATTTGAATGTTTAAAATATTATTGATATTAACAAATTACTTAAATATAAATTATTTATTAAATGAGTGTATCATGTAAACATAATGACATAATACATCCGATCTATTGAATAATTTCTCTACTTTTAGTATAGATATAAGATGAAATGATTGACTTTCACTATCTTTTTCAATTAAATATCCAAACTTTATATTCTTTATTATGAAAATTACTGGGAATTATTAAAATTACATGTATCTTTATTCTTGATCAACGTCAATAAATTATTAATTGATATTGACTAAATACTTATTATTTAGGGGACAATTGGATACAGAGATTTGAAGATATTTTGATTGGAGATGAGTAGAATTTTGAAAATGTGCATTTGATAGGAAAAAAAAACTGTTTTAAGTAAAAAATATATATATATACAATCTTAAAATATATTCACAAAAAAGATTAATATGGATCTTGTTTTGTTATTCTTAAAATTTTATATAAATTTTAATTCGACTTGAAATACTAAATTTATGAACTTTTAAAATTTTAAATTTTTGAATAATGACAAGTAATTTTGAATGGGAGAAAAAGACAATAAAACATTTGGAAATATGTATGGAGACATCGCCAAACGGGCCATCTATCAATAATGATTAATTATTAATGTATTATTTTTAAGAAAATAATCAATTTTTAAATTTAACAAAATTTATACCGATTTATTTATCGCATTATATTCATATTGTGTTTAAATATGATGTAATTTTTATTTAAACTTAAAAATATTACATTCAAATACTAATCACATTACATTTTAAATTCAATACAATCACTATTGATCATTTTACTTTTTCTATTATTTTTATCAATCATATCACACACTTTCTTTCTCTCTACCTTTTTTTTTCTCTACTTTTATCAATCACATCATATACAATATAATTTAAATATTTTTCATTCAAATACACATTATATTCAAATACAATATAAATACTTTTCATCCAAATATAAATTATAGTTAATGCATTAGATATAAACATAATATCAACGTAATGCGTTATCCAAATACTCTATTACTTTATTTATTAAAATAATATTTAAAAAATATATCTTCTTGTATTTTTTTTTTCTTTTTGATTGAAAGATGGCTAATGTTATTACTTAATCATCCTTACTACTAAGCTCCGATAGATTTATAATTATTATTCATGATTTCAAATGAAGAATGAAGGTCCTCGTTAGAGAGAGAGAGGGATCGGACAGAAATGCAAATTTCTCTTTGAAACACCTTTCAACAAGGGGTTAAACAGTGTGCAATAATTGTTAACTTGTCTTATTAGCTTAGATACCATTATCAAAATAACACATAATTAAGAGGAAGATTCTTTTTTCCCAAGAGAAAGAAAGCAAGAAAAAGGTGAAAGGTCAAGGAACTGTCTGCAAAAAGGGAATCTCTATCGAGCCAATCCAAAATATATATATATATATATACATAAAATAAAAATAACCAGGAAAAATTAATAACCTTAAACACTGATTAAGAATAAGGTAAAGAAATCTTTCTGCCTAATGAAAAGATAGATATTTGTCTCCACGATCCGGGTCACAAGTTTTAGCTAGCAAAAATCTTGATTAAAATTCTATTGTAATTAGCAGAAGTCGTACACTAGAGAATCAGAAAAACTAATATTATTATCACTTTTGCAGGCTTAAATTAAACTAAACCAAGAAATAACTCCTCGTGCTCTTGCAAGTTACAACTCTCTTTTGGCGTGTACCTATCATTGAGAAGCCAAAAAAATAAAAATAAAAATAAAAATCCGGCGGAGAAAATATCATTCACAAACCCCGCTTAATGAAGTGCTTAGATTAGATTAAAACCTAAGCCACAAATTAATAATAAATTAACAAGGGTCATATAATATATATCTTTACTTTGTGCAACACGTTTTTTTTAAATAAAACGGCTAATTGTCACTGCTGAAAGGGATCTTCTTTCTTTTAGAGTATCTTGAGGATATTTCCAATAAAAATGAAAGTGAAAAAGAAAAAGAAAAAGAAAAAGAGGAGAGAGAAAGTGAATTAGGCATATGATGCTTCAGCTAGTGCATGTAGAGTCAGCATTCAATATAAGGTTTGAAGGTCAAGCTCAGTCAACCAAACCGTTTTTGATTTGCATGAAGAAAGCTGGTTAGTAAAAGTAGTCTACAAAAATGACTTGCCATTGCCAAAGAAACACTGGTGAAGTTAAAATTTGAACTAGAAAGTCCAAGAGAGTTGAGTTGAAAGGCAAATGTAGGCAAGTCGAAAACCATCAAATCCCATGCCTTTTGTGCTATGTGACTTGGCCAGTCAGGCAAAACCAGCATCCAATGGCAGGCCATTTTTGCTCATGATACGATTAAGGGGGGGCATCATAAAGTGCATAAACATCTGTTTTTAAACCTCAGGGAAGTACTCAACAAACAACCAGAAACACATTGGAATTAGACACTCACAATTCCACTTGATTGATAATACTATCTCGCTCTTATCATTATAGGATTTCGACATGATATTTAGTCAAAAACATGTCAAAATAAAAAAATTTACAAACTCAACATGACTATAAAAAGATCTTACAATTTAAAACAGAGCCTTGCCGGTAAGAATAAGATAGCTATGATGTTGTCATTTATAATCTGTAGGTTTGAAGTTCTGCTCCACTGTCAGAAATTCACTAGTTTCTTTGACCAGAATTCACAAACAGCTTGTTTGGTTCATTTGAATAGAAAAATTGAACAAACATTCAAAACAGGTTTGAATTGTGATTCGGTATACGAACCAAATGGCACACCAAGGTAAATGATCATAAGTGAAAGTAGTGCTCAAGGATCCGCATTCAAAATAAAGGGTTTTATTTTTATTTTTTAATTACCACAACTGGTGGCTTTCCACGTTCAGGATTCAAAGACATATGTAAGCATACTAGTTTATTATAATATATATATTTATATATATATAGATGATGCCCAAATATATGCTAAGCTTTTCAACAATGGTTGAAGATGCTTATCTTGACGATGCTTTATTCATTCTCCATGTAAACTTGGAATTCCATAATGATGCTTTTATCTTCTCCTGCATTTCAAAGCTTAAGCTAGACAGACCATTCTTAAGGTATCCAATTAAAGAGCCAATTGTATTCAGTGCATTCTCTTTTGCTTCAATGCCAATATCAAAATACTATCAAAAGTCAAGTCAGAACCATGGCATCCATAACACAGGCACTTGAGCATGTCTTGATATCCCCTTCTTAATGAATTTCACCACTCTTTGAACCACATAACATATTATGGAGATCTAGATAGAAATATATGAATATATACATATACATATATATATATATAGAGAGAGAGAGAGAGAGGAGGAGGGGGGAGGAATTGGGGAATTAGAACTCAGCCGTCTGAGAAGCTTCCACTCAGTTTCATATTTCAGAATTCGAAATTCCAAGGGAGCACTACAATTCTGTCCCCTCAAAAGTTCAAAAACTACTGGACTAATTCAAGAGTTCTTTTGGAATGACATATTCACATGAAACCAAGACAAGAGCACAATCAAGATCTATACTACTGAACTGGACGAAAAACATGGCAATCTAAGCCACTAATAATACAGGTATATATATATATAATATTTTTTATTTTTTAATTGTTGTATCATCCGTGTGGGTAGTGCTGCGTGGACTGCACCTGAAAAACCATACTTTGAGGTCCAAAGTAAGGGTTATGAACAGCACCTCTGTGGAGATTATTATTATGCCCCTGCATTTTAAGCCCATATGTGTTAATCCCATAAGGATTGGCCATAAACACATTTCCATTAGTCATGTGGAAGCCCAAGTTTGCTCCACCACCACTGCTTGGCTGATTCCACTGAAAAGGAGTCCTTGACATGGCAGCGGAATTCGGCGGCTGAGCGACCACCGCGGATTGCTCTGGCGAAGTAGGCCTTTTATTGTCCGGTGAGGGAGTTCTCATGTCGTTGAGATTGACGGTCGTTATGTCATGTATGCTCGCTCTCCGCTTATCTTTCCCTCCTGATAGCTGCCTAATGAAGTACTTCTGAGCATGGCTCGCCACTTGGGTCGGCGTCCGTGTGACCACGAAATTGCGAGAGATGTTCCTCCAATCTCCTTTCCCATACTTCTTCAATCCCATCAGAAACAGCCTAAAATAATTCCACCCAAAAAAATAAAAAATAAAAAAGCAACATCAAAAGATCATCTCATTTGCTATAATCGTATATGAATTCACTCAAAACTGTCCACATGATCTAAAAGACTAATTCAAGAAACAAAAAAAAAAAAAAAAATCTGCTACAAATTTACAACAGCCATGGATTTGAATTGGAATTTAAATTGCCAAAAGCAAGAGAAAAACTTACTTGTGCTCTTCCTCTGTCCATGGAACCCCTTTCTTTCTCTCTTGATCAGCAGACCTTGTGGAAGAAGTTCTCTTCCCACCAAGAGCAAAAGATTGTTTGTTGAACCCATCATAACCATGACCATCGACCCAGTCCAATTTGAATGTGGAAGTTGTATAGCCAGGAATTGGGATAAGCCCGGCTTCTATATTGCTAACATCATACTCCAATTCCTTGTACTTGTTGAACACATCGCTCACAGTCTTTCCCGGGATCATCGCCGCCACATTGTGCCACCGGTCCGGCGTGTCCTTGTCGAAAACCGCCAGCGCGTTTTCGAACAATTTGTTCTCTGCCGCAGTCCATCTCGCGCCTTTCGCCTCTTCCATAAACCAATTCGAGTTCGAAATATACGACGCAGGCGATAGAATTTCCATTCTTTTCCTCTTTTTTTTTTTTCTCTTTCACAATTTCACAGTGACATGGAAAGAAAGACTAAAGAAATGGAAAGAACAGAGGATGAAAGTGAGAACCTTAAAAGGGGAAAAAATATGAGGAGGTGGAGATTTCACCCCAATAATATCAGTGTTAAATCAAGAGCATTCTCTTTCTCTCTCTCTCTCTCTCTCTCTCTCTCTTATATTTCCTCAAGGAATCAGAATACCTTTTTATGTGTAGGCACGGCCTTAGGAATCTAGAAAAGACCCAACTTTAGAAAAATCAAAGAAAATGTGAGAAAATAAAAGCACCAAAAAGAAAATTCAAAACAAGCCACCAGTTGCTGGAAAACACCAAGTCCGCAGATCTAAAGGAAAACAAACTCACAGAGGAATATAAGCCAAAACCCAGAAAAAACGTCTAATATTAAAGTCAAAAGAACCCCCTTTTAAAGAGGGAAAGAAAAATAAACTTGAATGTCCAGGTTTAACCTCTTAGTATTCCAAATAAGGAAAGAAGCTGAGTAAGAAAGATAAGAAATTGAAAACACAAATAAGGCAAAAAAAATAAATAGTTGGGGCGGGCTCTGAATTCCAAGGGAATTGAAGCGGGACAGTAGAAAAAGCTGGGAAAAGATCTCTTCTTTATTTGGTTTCCTTTTTCCGTTGAGGCTGAGCAACAAAGAGAAAAGAGAGAGGGGGAAGCGGGGCGAGGGTGGGAAAAAGGAAAAGAGTATATTGCGAGCTACGAATGGAAAGAAGCCACTCAAAAGCAGACTAGTACGCTTCAAGGAATGAATCTTAAAATTTTACAAAAATCTTTGGACACAGAGAGAGAGAGAGAGAGAGAGAGAGCTGTGAGAAGAATGAGAGAGAGAGAGAGTGTGTGTGCAACTCAGTGTTGAAGGTGGTGAATGGTGATTGGAGGATATGGTGTTGTCGATACTGCAACTTACAAAAAGTTCCCTCTTATTATAATTGACACACAGGCACACACTTTCTCTCTCTTCCTTCCTTTTCTTTTTTTATTTTTATTTTTATTTTTTAGAACTTTCAATAAGAAATATTAGACCCTTCAGAGAGAGAGAGAGAAAAATAAAAAATATTGTTATTTTAACGATTGATCTGTAAATATTCATTTAAAAAATCACTTCATGTCATAGGTTGTATATTAAAGTATCAATTTAATAATTAAAACATTTATGCCTTTTGAATAGTCAAATTTTTAATAAGTATTTTTCCGTTTTATGTACTTTTTTTTTTTTACTAAGAATCGTTTTATATACATATTTTTGACTAAATTTAGTGGACGTTTGGGACACAAATTTTTTTGGCATTGCATTTAAATGCAATGTAATTTTTCCTCAAATACAAAAATATTTCATTCAAATACCAATCACATCACATTTTAAATTTAACACAATTACTATTTATTATTTCACTCTTTTTATTATTTTTATTAATTACATCATTTATTCTCTCTCCCTCTTTTTTTTCTCTCTACTTTTACCCATCACATCACATATTTATTATTAAAATACAATTCAAATACTTTTCCCCCAAACACACATTGCATTCAAATGCAATGCTAATGCTTTTCTTCCAAATACAAATTGCATTCAATACATTACATTTAAACGCAATGCAAATGCAATGCGTTCACCAAACAAACCCTTAATGTTTATAACACACACAAACAGAAAAATTATTGTATTCTAAAAAAAAAATTCTTTAATCCTAAGGATGCACAACATTACAAACTAATGAAAAGTGATTCCCACGACTTTAGACTTACAAATAAAATTCACTTTCCAGTTCATTACAAAAATAGTTATACAATAGTTTTGAAAACTAACATGGGTTAAAAAAATTAGTGGAAACAGAGAATCATGGACAACAAAAATTTGTCAAACTTTTGTCATTGTTTTATAGCTATATTAATTTAGTATACAAAAAATAGAAGGCAAAAATTTTACCATTGTATAATTAGATTGTTAACTTTTAATCTTCTTCAATAAACTTCACCCAAATATGATAGTGATTCAACTTCTTTGATGTCAAGTTCCTCTACACCCAATCTCCAATGTTTAATTGAATGAATGAGTTGACGTTCTTGTTAAGAGATTGATTCGTTCACTCACTGTGTTAGTATCTTTGTTTCGACTCTTAATACGTGTGAAAAACAAAGAATGTAAAAGAAAACTCTTCCCTCTTAGTTTTCTAATACACCCTTGGTTAAAAGGTTTCAAAACCTATTCTTCCTTAACGTAAAATTCTATCTACAGATAATCATAAAAAAAAATCCTATTTACAGAGTAAGTTAAGTTACCAAATATTTCATTTTAAATTTAATATATTCTCAATTTTAAAAATTAAAATCAATTTTAAATTTGAAACTTATTATGTTATATTCAAAATATAATTTAATAATAGATATAAAATTTATATGTAAAACGATTATATACACAAACATATATCATATATATATATACACACACACACACACAATCGGCCTAATGGCCGTTTACAATGAAAGGACAAAAAAAAAAACCGTTCCTTTTCCTTGTTTTTATTTAATCATATATAATAAATATTTAGTTTAAAATATATTTTAAATGTAAATACTTATAATTTCTCAAAAAAAAAAAGGGAAATTAGCATTAAAAATTTGCACGCCAATGGGTTCCACCCACTAATAATTGGGCAGACACAATGGATCTCACCTGCTAGTTTCCAATTTTAACATTTAAATAATAATTTATTTATAATTAATTATTTAGATAATAAATAAATATTTGTGATAAATAAAGTAATAAAAGTAGACAATATTTTTTGTAGTTTATATCACATAATTATTGACTATAAACTCAATCCATCTAACATACTTGTTCAATAGCATTGTGAAGACGGGATGGAGAATCCTAGATTTATAAGATGGAATGAAGGATTTTAGATTTATAATTTCAAACTCTAATAAAATTAATAATTAATTAAATTTTTTAATTAATTTATTAATTTAATTAATTTTAAAGTTATTTATTAAAAATTTAGAACTATAATATTAAAATTATGTATATAAAATTACTTAAAAAATAAAATCATCTATTTAATATAGTCATTTATTTATTTATATCGCAACAAAATTATAATATTATTATGCTTTATGGGTGCTATTCCAATAATATGTCAACAATAATCGTGTTTTTAAGCATCTTCTGTAATTTAATAATGCATCTCTAATATGAATTTCTTATTTTGTATATTCAGAAAAATAATATAAGAAATATCAATTTATCTATAGAATAGGGATAATTTATTCAATTTATGGATTAATTAATATATGTGATTCAAAATTTAGTAAACAAAACGATCGTAGAAAATTTCATAATAAATTAGTAGATTTATTGGGCAGGAGCAGGACTTGAAAAATGCATTTTCGTCAAGGTCTCAATAGTTAAATAATTCGGTGCAAAAGCCGTCCACTCTATTTTTTTTTTATTATTATTATTTTGATGGGATGTGAATAAAATTCAGTAGTTTAAAAAAAAAAAAGGAGACCCTTGCAGTTAAAAGGCCAATAAATTATTATCAGTGCAATACTTTTTTAAGTGAAATTAAAAAATAAAAATAAAAAGTGCAGAATATGCCAACATTACGCCGGGAGAAGGACAAGGGAAGGGCAGCTCACGATGACTGATGGAAGCTCCACCTGACCTCTATGCATTAATAGGTCACAACTCTCAACAAATCCACCGAAAGCAATTTTAGCCGTCGGATGAGATTAAGATTCAAATTCAGTTTGACCAGAATGAACATTGATGGCAAGGGTAGTATAGTAAGCACAGGATTAGCCGCCAAAAGCGACGGTTCAGATCAAAGGTGGATTCCCTACTGGCCAAGTTGGCGTCTGTGGGCCCCCACCACGCAGTCACAACTTCGCAGGCTTCTCATTGGGTGGCCTCCCTCACATTATTGAAAAGGGTTATGATCTCAAGGAGATGGTCCGCCAAGAAGGTATCTGATTCCTACACGTGTCGGGGCTTCACTGGCTTCAGGAACCTGCGTAGTGTGAGTGGAGCCCACTGGACTGACTTTCCAATTAGCTGGATCCACGTAAGTTGGTAAAAGCTCAAATCATGGGGCCGAGTGTAAGCGATCAGCAAACACAGAATTGCAGCCCCTGCCCTTTGTAACTCATTTAATTGCAGCCTTGCCAACTACCGCCTCTCACATCAAGGGTTTTTTTTTTTGTTTTGGGCACATTTAACGTTTGTTAGTGGCATTGAGTAGGAGAACGACGCAAGCTCCAAGCTCTTCTAAGCGCGCGTGGTACATCCACCATGACTAACCTTTGTGCATGAGACGAGCCGTTGAAACCGGACTTCTGTTGAGCCAAACTGGCCGGTCGGTCCGTGGCTCGCCTATTTGGCCCGTGATCCGCCTTGACGCAACCTTACATATGGGACGAAATAGTAGTCCGTTTCGTGAGCACATCACATTTATATTATATTTAAATGTAATAAATTAAATATAATTTATAATTAAAAGAAAAATATTAGTATTACATTTGAATATAATGTGTGTTTAGGTAAAAAGTATTTGAATTGTATTTTAATAATAAATATGTGATATAATGGATAAAAGGAGTAGGGAAAAAAAGAGAGAGAAAGAGAATATATGATGTAATTAATAAAAATAATAAAAAAAGTAAAATAATAAATAGTGATTGTATTAGATTTAAAATGTGATGTGATTGATATTTAAATGAAATATTTTTGTAATTGAGAGAAAATTACATAGTATTTAAATGTAATACAATTTAAATATGTATATTAAACACCTCATAGGTCTCGGTCTTTGGTTCAAAAGTCGGACCGACCTGTATAGTTTTTTTCGAAGATTTTTTAAAGTTCTTTTGCATACAAAACATAATTCCGTTCTCAAACTATAAGATCGGGGTGGACCGTTCTTCTTCTTCCTTTTTTTTTTTTTAATAGTCGGACAACATCTAGCCTGATAGCTGCTTCTTTGAAGCCTGCATGAATTACACCAAACGTCCCATATTTACACCTCTGCGTAAGATAAGGAGACAAATGTTTGAAGATATTTGGACAATCATAAGTTTACATATATATATATATTAACACCTTGTAATCATAAGATTTGTTTCTTTACTTAAAATCACTAATTTTTTTTTAAGTTATGGTAGGGGATTTAAATTCTACAGTTTTAGATGGAATTAAGTGTAAAATTATTATTAGACTATATCTGTAACAATATTAAAATCACTAATCTTATATAACCTAAAAAAAATATTAGTTGGGAATGAAATTTTATATATAATTATGCAATCATTATTGTATAATTGTTTTAATTAGTGGTCATAAATTTAAAATATTAGGTGATAAGTGATTATCACATTTTGTTCTTACTTCAAATCAGTTTTTATATTATACATAATCCATTATGTATTTTAGCAAGGTCACAAGGTGCAAGGTGAAAATAAGGTATATTGTCGTTATAAATATAACATAGCAGTAATTTCATATCTAATTTTACCATAAATTATAAAGTTTGAATTATCTATCTTAAGTTCAAGAAAAAAATAAAAAAAGAAAATAAAAACCAAAATTGGAACACAAAATAAAAAAAGTTAAAATAATGAAATTATCTAGTGAAAAGAAATATATTGTTTTAGGGAAAACATAAAATACTAATTGAACACATTATTACAGAACATTGGCTCTATGTATAAACTATTACTTGATTGACATCATTGTTCAATGTTCTTGCAAGTATGGCATTTAAATAGTACTAATACAATACCAATATTTTGCAAATGCATTACTCGCTCTGGACCATATTCCTATTCTTAGAAGAAAGCACTGGCTTACTTATTTAGGTTGTCATGGTTGTTTTTCTTCTTTTGGTGTTGAATTATCTTCTATATTAAAAAACAAGAATGAGAAAGAAAAAATCTCTTAAGATTATAAGTAATTATGGTTGAATATTAACACTTTTTAGTGTGTGAGACCTTCGTTGTCACGCCTAAAATAATAGCTACAATAGATCTTCCTCCTCCACACTTTTCATCTGCTAAAATGAATAATAATATAAAAAAATTCACTTATTAAAAATGTCAAAAGGGCTGGACTAGATTAGTTAATTAATTTTAAGTTTATTAGTGTTTTGTGCCGTGTCTATTCCCTATCATTAAATAATCTATTTGGCTATATTGTGCTCATTTACTATTATTACATCAAGCCTAACACAAAGTCCATCTATAAACATGCTTGTGCCTTAATTGTGTTCAATGAAGAACTTATAAGTAAGCAAGAAAAATAAATATTGAATAAAATAAAACATGGATGTTTAAGAAAGACAAAGCAATTATATATCTATATATAAACTATGACACTAAAAAATCAAAATCATAGTTAGATGAAATCTTGATAAAAAAAAGAAAAAACGATAGAGGTAAAATTATTTTAGAAATTTACCATCACGTGTCCTTGTCATGCCATTTGTCGTGTTTGCGCCTATACTTGTGCTCCTGCCATGTTTTTGGCACATTTGGTGTCTAAATGTTATGTCAAATACAACTTATTTAGGGGGAGTTGGGAGAGGAGGCCGGAGACATTATTTTTGGGTTGAAAAAAAGTTGTTTTGAAAAATATGTTTGAGAGAAAAAATTGTTTGAGGTGAAAAAATAAAAAATTTTAAAAAATTTTTTTGAAAAAAAAATATCGACATGGATATTATTTTGTTTCTCTTGAAATTTTATGCAATTTAAAAAAAATTATCTCATTTGGATTTGTATACACAAAGTTATGAATTTTAAAATTTAAAGTTTACTGTAACGTTTTAGAGATGTAAATAGTGAAAAGTGGTGAAATTTTGGAAAAAAGTTAATATTTGGAGGCTGGAGAACAGCTTCCAAACGCACCCTTAATGCCAATTTGTGGCAATTTTTCCAGACATCATTTTGTAATTTAATCCAAAATTTTCAATTTTACATCTCATATTCCTTCTCTGTCATTATTTAAAAAATTAAATTTTAAAAGTTCATAATATTTTTATTTCAAATCAAAATAATATGACACTTATATAAAAAAAATACTCATAACGACGAGATAAATAAAATAAGATTCATTATATATATATTTTTTCTTGTAAACATTTCAAATATTTACCCTATTTTCTATGTCATGGAATTTTTTTTTAAAATTCTTCCATAAACACATATTTTCAACTAAATATCCAAAATTTCATCCTAAAAAATTCCCCAAACAAACCCTTAGCAAACATTTTCAATTGGATCATCTGTTAATCATGTCGTGTCATATATATTGTTTACTTTTATTTAGAATAATAGATTAATTTATTTTAAAAAAATTAATTATAATTTTTATCCTTTTTAGAAAAATACAAGAAAAAAAAAAGTTAGCCTCCCGTTTAGATGAGAGGTTTATTTTTGGAAAATGAAAAATTTTTAGATATGAAAAATAAAAAGTTGTTTAGAATTTTGTTTAAAAGTGAAAAATTATTTGGATTAGTGAAAATTTTTTTTGTCTAAACAACTTTTTTTCTATTTTTTAAAAATAAAAAGAATTTAAATATTCTAATATAAAAATTTAAGAAAATTGTTTTTTTAGAATAAAAAATTTTTTATTTTTCAACTTTATATACGTAAAACAAATAAATAGAACCTCAAACTAATTAAACGCGATATCTAAACGTGCTTAACGCGTTGTGTAGACCCACTAGGCCAAGCCTTTTTTGACATCACCACCTCTCACCAACGGGCGCGTGCTGGCACGCTCAAACCAAGTAAGTTGTATTTCAAGCAAAAGCCTCAAGGCTCTCGGCCAATACAACCAGGCGGTCCCCTTATGATGTGACCAACTGCTCCACTGCTTTTGTCTTTGTCATCTTCTCTCTCCCTCTCTCTCTCTCTCTCTCTCTATTCCTTGCTCACTCTCAACTCCACAGCACATCTCCACAAGGGTATTTTTGGGCACGCTGTAAAATTATTAGAGATCTCCCGGTTAAATTTTGTGGGCCTAAAAATTTAGGCCCATAGGTGTGCAAAGTTCACTTCATCGGAAGATGATAACATGTTGCACAATCATCCCCTTTCCATTTAATATTCAATAAATTATAATGGCCCATTATTTGGAACGTACTTTGCAAGATGTTTGTCCTTCATGTATATATATATATAATATATGTAATTATATAAATATATATTCAACAAGCAGACAATCTAAACCTTAACTATCATAATTAAGTAGAAGGAAATCATTGGAGGGAATGTCATATTCTGGTGTCCTTTTTCAAAACTACGAGTAAAACCGGTGATGATTGACTCCAATAAGTGTTAATTTAGATGTTGACTTTCGTAATCAGATGAAGTGGATCCAATTCATGTTTTAAACCCCTCCCCCAATATGTTTCATCTTTCATTTGTTGTCTTTTTAGGAAAATGACACATGCTCTGGTTGGTTACTGTATTTAATATATATATATGTATGTATGTATGTATACAATAATTTCAGCAATTTACTTATTATTACAATCAAAAGGTGCTGAAAAATATTTCCATATAAATGACAAGACCTTCCATTTGCAGAGTCTATGAGTGCTAGAGTTATCAAGAACTTTCTTGCCAAATTTATGAGGTTTCTTAGGTCAACGCCCACATTGATGTTTTGAAGATAAACACCATATTTGAAACTGTGATTTTGTGAAATATTTCGTCCAATAACGTTAAAAATGTATGCATTTTTTCTAAGACATTGACTTCTAGTAACATAGGGATTTCAACTTACTCTAGATATGAAAAGAAAAATATAATTTATAAACGGAAAAGGAAAAGAAAACTATAACTTAAAAAAGAAGATTACAAACATTCAATTCATTATGTAAATTTTTCTATAAATTCAATTACGTTTAGAATTACCTATAAAAAGAAAGCTTAGAATTTTACATTAGAAACTCACTTACACACGAATACAAGCATCAATTGGTTGGTATAAGAATTATGGTGTCTAACATTATAAATTATATCATTCTCCACCTGGGTAGCAGTAAACTAGTGAAAAATTCATTTTAACACATATATTTCTTGTTCTGTTATCTTTTCCCTTCATATATTTCTCTCAATCAAAAAAAAAAAATTTTTTTTTAGCACATAAAAAGATTCAATTCCCCACCACTCCACCGACCATCACAGATGCAATCAATGTCGAATAATACCCATAAAAAATAGCACGAAGAAGGAGGAGGAAAAAAAAAAAAAAAGCAAATAGTCCAATCAACATTCCCGTATATATCTTTAGCTTTTCACCACCTTTGGACTGTGAAATCCAAACTTTTAGCTGAGCTGGGCCATGTGCTGCACCTTTATCAGAGCCAAAATGGCTGAAGCAGAAGAAGGTGCCTAATATATACATATATATATATATACACACACACACATAAATATATATATATATATTATTGCCTGCGTTGTTGTTTATGTATGATCACATGTAACATGTTGTTGTTTTGTGGTGAAAAAAACATGCGTCCGTATTTGTGATTGTTGACCTCACCTTGTTGGCCGTTGCTGTAGAATGGCCACACCCCACACCCACACACCCACGCAACATCATCTTTTCATTTGGTGCCTCGATTCTCGCACGCCAGCCATCCTTCCCTTTTTCTCCGATCTCTCTATTCAATGGGAAAACGTGTCCTTCAATATTGGTGGGGACGGCGACCCCAACAATTTGACCACCCCTCCTCCTAGTCCCACTCCTCCTAGTCCGATTCTTTCAATCATTCACCTGAATGATTTTTTCAACCAGACCAATTTTCATGAGTTTTGCGTTTGATTGTTTGAAATGCTATTTATTTATTTTTTTCAACTGTAAAATATTCTCATCCGAATTTACCGTACTTAGAAAGAATATGGTTCTTGCTAGTTGCCTTTCAAAATTAAAAAAAAAAAAAAAAGAGAGAAAGTGTCTTTAAAGATTAGAAGGTCAGTATTGACCTTTAAAAGATCATTTCAGTGTTATTCTCATCATCAGAAACAAGATTTTTGTCTAGACTGTCTAGTGACCTTCAAAAATTGCAATAGTTAGATCGCATGGAAATTCATTTTACATGCGTCTTTTTCGTGTGAAACTTAATTATTCATCAACTTTCACTTTTTTCTTTTTCGGCACAGTCTCCGGACTCCTACTCTCTCTCTATATATCTCTTGGAGTAAGAGATCTGTAGAAACTATTGGAAAATAAGCAATCAGACCACAAGCATGTTTTTACCATTTCTCTAAAAATCTGAGAGGCCAAACCGTCCTGCGATACGGATTTGACTCGATTTCGATCTGAACCTGTTTGGGATTATAAATATATAATCTAGAATTTCATAAACGTCGTCTTTGTATCAATTTTTCTCAGATAATAAAATTCTCTCCCTGTTCATAAATATAAGTCATTTTTGATCAAAACACGTAAATTTTTTTGTGTTTGATTTTTCTTCCTTTTATCTTTTATTTATATCCAGATTTTCCGTAGACTGGACCCTTCTCAATGGGTTTTTCAAAAACCATAAAAAAGTAATAAAAAAAAAGGCGTCAAAACCCATCAAAAGGAAAATGAAAAGAAGAAAAAGTACGAACAATATTGGAAGAATAAAGCGCGTTCAACTCTTGATGATAATACGTGGGCACATTAGAAAAACAAAAGACAATTTTTTTCTGTTTGTGGTGTACTGGGGAAGGGACATCGCTGCAGGGAGCAAAGTCAAAATAATATTTTTGACGCCTTGCATGCACCAAAATTAATGCTCTTTTTCAACATTGTTCACTTTGGATTGAAGTGGAAAAACAATATTATGCATTAATTAATTATTGCCTTAAAATAGCCTCTACCACAACTACTTATTATCAGCTGCTTTATGAATGTAATTAATATTTTGAATTTGTTTTTAATATAATTCTTCAATATTTTTATATATACTTGAGCACTCACACAGAGGTAGGAGATAGAATTTTATAACTTTATAACATGGATATGCATATATACATATATGTCAAATAGCTTTCACGTGCTGGTTGTTTTTTCACATATATTCCAAAGTGCTATCAAATAAAAAATGGTGTCTTTTTTTTGCCCCCCAGACTAATAGTATATTACAGCCAACCATAAGCAGCAATGGGAAATTCAAGAAAAACAATACTAAATATAGTTGTCGAAAATTCCAAATCCAGTACTATACAAATACACTAAAAGCAGTTGGCTCTCCCCCCCCAAAATCAAATACGCCAGGCAATAGGTGTTTAACGTGCCACAATAACCAAAAAATATATAATCTAATTAGAGCGTCGTTGGTGATTTGCCCACCAAGATTGGAAAAAAACAAAATAAAAAGATTATAGAAAGAAGAAAATAAAGTGGAAAAAAGAGGCTCCAATATTATATACATCAAGTTTTAATTCAAAATTTATAATTAGCTTTTACAAAATCATTCAATTCCTATTTTAAAATTCTATTATAAATCTTTGTTCTATACGCAAATTAAGTGATAATGATCTCTAGTTCTATCGATAACATACACCAATATATATATGTAAAAAAAAACTACCAAAATATTTAATTACTTTTTTTTGTAATTTTTTTACAATTCTTGTTGTGCTATGATTAGGGTACATGATTTTATTTTGTATTTTTTTATTTGTTTTGTGTTTGAAGTGATAAACTTGAAGTCGAGTGAGTTCGTATGTAGGTTGTCAACTTGTCATGACATATGGTCTCGTCCTCTCAAGACTCGTAAGGCTAAGGCTGGCGCACACGCATAAAAAATGGAAGGGTCTAAATATGAAATTAGAATAAACGCTGGGCAACGGCCAAGACCTTCAATTTGTTTCCATTAAGAGAAAGATTCCCTTTTCATCTCTCTCTCTCTCTCTCTCTCTCTCTCTCTATCTGAGTGTTGCTCTCCTTCCTCCAAAAAAATTCAAAAAGTCAGACAATGACACAGAGTCTTGTGGGGCACTCGGCCCGGTAAGCGTGTGTACCAGCTCATGTGCACGCGTTCAAGAAGCCTTAGAATAATATAGAACCATGACATATTCATTGTTATTTAAAGATAAAAATTTTTTTACTTTTAAAAAATTAATATTTTTAAATTTTTATATCTAAATATTAAAAAGTTTTAATTTAAAAAAAAAATAAAAATAAAGTTTTTCTTAAATATATTTTTTTATCCGTTAAATAACTTTTCACTTTAAAAAAAAATTTAAATAATTTTTTATTTTTTAAAAGTGAAAATTTTTTATTTTTAAAAAACAATCACCCCATTTAAATAAAACCTCATCATTCCGGTTAATAATAACTGTTAAAAGTCCTAATTATCAAAATACATGTCATAATATATACCTTAATAATAATTATTAATTCTTATAACAACTTATTCATTAGCGTGCATTATCCGATTGTTGTCTGTTTTTTTTTTCCTTCTTCTCAAAAATAATTATTAAGTCTGTTTTTTTTTTTTCCTTTTCCTTTTGTTTTTTCTTTTTAAATGGGACAAAACATTCTCATGTTGTAGTTTTTTTTAATTGATTTTCTTTGTTTTTCAGTGATTGTAATTTGTAACTTGGGTTTTGGGGACCAATATAAGACGAATACTGATTATGAGACAAAAGGTCACATGCAATGGTCATATTTCTTTCAATAATTTAACTTTACTGTTGGCCATAATTGGGGCATCCTTTAGCAAGAGGTGATAGAAAGAAGAAGAAGATGTTGTTGGGCTGGGCTAGAGTAAGAAAATTGGGCTAGATTGAGGTGGTCCATAATGGAACATCGAAATTTGCAATGGATAATATTTTGAAAAAAAAAAAAAAAGAAGTAAATACTAAGACGATTTTGATAAACGCATTATATTTTAATTGTGCTTGAATATAATTCTTTTTTGAGTATTGTATTTGATTGAAAAGTATTTGTTTTGTATTTGAATAAAATATGTGTTTACATGAAAAGTATTTTAGAGTTGAAAAGATGATGTGATTGGTAAGAGTAGAGATAAATAGTTAGGGTTGAAAAGTTGATGTAATTATTTTAAAAAACTTTTAAATAGTAATTGTTGTTATAGCACTGTTGAAAATGATTGTATTTGAATGTAAAATTTTATGTTTGGTGTAAAATTGATATTCGTAACACTAAAAAACGTTTCCCAAACTGTGCATAAGATTTTTAAAATACTTGAAATAACATTAGATTAGTTTGATAATCTGTTAACGAAATGGATAAAAATGTTAGGATGACCATATGATACACACGCATTTTCGTGACTCTTATTTATTGAAAAAAAAAAAAAAAGAGTAACTGATCTTGTTTGACCATCCAAACTGCATTTGTTTGTCAAAAAAATCACTCATTATTTAAATGAATAAAGAGAACATATGCATTCAGAATTCAGAAATACATACACATTGAATTACATGTGTTTAATTATGCCCCCGAAACAATAAAGGGGAAAAAAAAAAATTAAGGGCAGTATTATTACTGCTGGCTTATTCAACTTTGAGCAGTATCCATTAGCTAGCTCAAAAGAATCTACTCTCTTGTGCTTTTGATAATACTCATATTCCTTTAGAATTCGAAAGGAAAGTTACTTGGAATTTAATTACCACACTAACATTAATTGGGAAGGTCAGTGGGAGGTGGAGGAAGAAAATTCATTAGGGCCTTTCCCATTGTCCACCACGAATGCCATCTTTAATCCTCATCTTGTAGGCACTTCAAGTTGGCAACGCATAAACCAAACCCCTATTTCAATTCATACAAAAAAAAAAAAATCGTAATTTAAACAATTTGAAAAGGTTTTTGTAGTTAATTATACCTGGAATATCAGTACTGAATCTGATAGCAGTCCATCCACCAGAAGGCACACCAACAGTGTTCCTCTCAACAGGATCAACAAGATTGAACTTCTTCTGATCCATGTTAGGGTTAAAATTCCCTTGTCCCGTTCCACCCACAAAGAAGTTAAAGCCATGGAATTGAATCGGATGGTTTTCAGGGGTTATCAACCCTGTATCTTGCAACACCAATTGCACCGTCGAATTGTATTAGTCTATAAAGCCTTGTCCTTGTAGTTGTCGCAACATTAATAGGCTGAGTCCCAGTGTAATTAAAAGGCACCGGCGGTTTCCCGGGAAAATCGTCAGTGAAAACTCCACTGATGTTGAAGAAATGAACTTGAAGGAGAGCAATCTTCGGCATAACAAAGCTGACATTGTTGATATCAGCCACCACTCGGCTTCCATTGACACAAGTCTTGCAAGGGTTGACTCCGAGGCCAACGGTGAACAACAAGGAATGGTCTATCTTGAGAGGAGCCCTGGCGGGGTATCTTTTAGAGTTCAGGCTTCTGAGGGAGCTTCTGAAATTTGTAGCTATAGAAGTGGCATTTTTGGTTGGTGGAGCAGTGAGAATAGTGCGAGAGCTCGAAAGAGTTCCAGAGTAATGCAACGTGGCTGTGGCGGTCTTGTTGTCAACGGCAATCGGAGCGTCCATTAATAGCGAGGCTATGACGGAGTACTTGCCGGCATTTCTGTCAGCGGTGAGAATACGTTGGTGGTTTGGCCCGGGGGCGATCACGATGGTGCCGGTTTTGAAGGGCTTGGTGTAGATGGCATCGACCTCAACGACGGTGATTGGTTTCCGACAATCTTGAAGAAGAGTTCTTCATTGAGTGCAGCATTGACAATTCTTAGCATGTATATATTGCCTGCTTCTACTTGTAAGGAATGTCCTCCTATATAATAGATATGGGATATACAGAAGGAAATTACTTCAAATTTCTTGATCATATATAAACTGAGCTCAAGCAAAGATATATATATATATATGTCGGGTACCATATTGTGTGCATGCATTTCGTTTACGTACCTTGTGAAGGGCAGTTTGAGATAGGCCCTGGTTTGCGCAAGCATCAGACACATTTGGAGCCAACCGGGTTTTCAAAGCCTCATTGTTGACTGCTTCCATATCCGATTTCTACCATTCACCTGTAAATTTAAGGAACAATATTCTTTGCATGAGCATTTTGGAATTACGTTGTTGTATCTTTTAAAAACTCACTTTTATCTGATTATTATTTTTGTGTCAATTACCCTTGAGAAACAACTAATTGCTCAAAATTCTTTTATCGAACTTGACAAAGAATATAGGATCTAGTAATTACTTAGTAAACGAGCTCACCTAAAACAAGAACCTTTTCAGTGTGGGGTTTGGGGAATGGATAGGGGACACCACGTTTGGGTAAGATGACAATGGCTCCGTGGACAGTGGCCCTAAGCCACAGGATGTGCGCGTGCCACAAAACAGTGGCTCTTTGACCTATGATTGTATAATTGTATACAAATTGTTGCCCTGGCTGAATTGGGCATTGCGTAATGTATGCAGGCCCATCTCCCCATCCCGTTCTAGGTTGTCTGATTCCATGCCTATATTAAGTTCCAATGATAATAGTATAAGCAATATATTAATTAGAGAAAGGAAATTCTTGTGAAAAAAAGAAAAAGAAAAAGAAAAAGAGACTCACCAATGGATACTGAGATTATATTGGACGTGGTTGACGACCTTTATCAAAGGGTGTCGTCCTCTCTGGCATATATAGTTGGACCAGGGTATTTCCCGTTCACTGTGACAATTTGCTTCCTTGAACACAATTTTGTGCTGTTCTTCAGCACCACCTGTATATGCCACAGACAGGATAAAAATGTTATTGCAAGTTTTATTTATTTATTTATGTGGGGTTTATGTTTGTCGCTATTATAAAAAAAAAAAAAAAACTGAAAATATCCTCAGATTTTAAACTTAAGAGCTTATACCTCTCTAGCTTTCACCCGTTGAGCTTGTTGTTTTTGCCGTCAAATCGATCGCCAATTATACCCTCACATACTTGGTTACTAGACACTCATGGAGAGGCACGTTACAATACTTGTATGCTTCTAGCTGGAATGCGTATGAATTGGTTCGGATCAATATGGAATTATTACCTCACGCACATTCTTTATTTATCCCCAATGGGGGAATAACAAGTTAAGTAGCTAGGTTGCCATCACCTCAATACACAACTAATAATAACAATGACACGTTACTAATGAATATTTTGTGTTCTATTATAATTTAGAGGGAAGACAATTGAGAGAGGGACACTTCAAAAGTAATTATTAATAGGACTTGTACTAGTACTAGTACAGTTACATACATATGACCTGGCTAGTTATTTTCAAACTGGTGATAATTCTTTCTTAATTAGTAAAACAATCACATTATAGTGTCGAATAATTAGTTATTTTCATACGAATAATTTTTGGCTAGGAACATTAGCATTTTTCAAGTCAAAAGCGTAGTCACGTTGAACTTATAGTGTCGAACCACGCATTCGACCGACGCCAGAAACAGACCGGCCACGAGGATCAAGACGCGAGCCCATGGCACCATCTCCATTTCTCTCCCTCTCCCTCTGTCCCACAAATAATGTTATTGTGTATTTGACAATAAGTTTAGTTCTCAATTGCTGGACTGAGAAGCGTTTGATCGAGCCAATCTTATAGAGACGTTCAGGCAATGTATCGTCTGATGCCAAGTCGTTTTTACTTGGGTTGGTGGACCCAAGAAGCATGCTGTAGAACCAAGCTCGACCGACGTACCTACTTAATCTGGCTAATTGAGAAAGCTTGTGTGGGTCTTTTCTTGTGTATTACACAAAAGTGGTTGAATGTTGTCCAGGCAAAAACGTGCCAATTTTTTTGAAGCTAAGCTATATGTAATGAATTAATTTAGCATACATTCGCGATCAAACCGATTTGTTAATTCGCCGATAGATCGGGGACTGAGATGAAGATAATCAGCAGCTCTTAGGGGGGTTTGGTGCAACCATATATTGGATAAGTACACCCCCATTGAAGCTAACGGAACTAGCTTGAAAGTGACTTGTTGATGTTCTACTAAGAATGATCACTTTCGTCAATGAGTTTTGACATTCACAACGAACTGAACTGAGCCCCTCTTAACTTTCAGGTTTATTAATTTACTCTTTCTAAATCATGATAAATATTGACATGATTAAATTCAACAAAGAAGTGTGTATCTAACTGGTTGTTGCTCGTAAGAGAAAGGCATTCACAAAATATTAGGTGATCACATATTCATGTCGTTTTTTTCTTTTTGAAAAATTTTCCTGCTCCTCGCTAAATGAGACACGATTCAATCATATAAATATATACAAATAAATATGTATATATACACACGAAACACACATTGTGTTTCCTATATAAAACACTATTAATTATGTCAGTTTTTTTTTTTTCCTTTCAAATTTTATATTTAATTGCATGTTAAAGCTAGGCACATGTATGAGTTTTCATAATAATTAAATATAGTATTAATATATATAGTGTGATTTACACATAAGAATATATATAATGAACAATTGCTATTATGTAATGGGCGTCATTGTTAATGTTCCCTATATTAATAAATATTTTTCAAGAATGGCACAACGCGGATATTTAGTGGGTAGATGACAACTGTTTGGTGGATATATTTATCCGCAACAAATTTTATAATTGTCATATTCGAGAAGTGGCTTTCAAAGGACTGCCACATTAGATTGTCTTCTGAAATCAAATGATTTGAGGGGTGGGCATTTTATTGCTGGTAATCTTAATTAAATTCGAACTTTTAGAAAATATCTAATTAAAAAACAAGGAGTTAATGTTACTAATGGAATTAATGGATATAGTACTTATAAAAATTTTGAAAGCTGAGAGTTTAAATTGCTATCATTACTTATAATTCAAAGTATAACAGAAAATTATTATGAGAGAAATTAAAGAGATATTAAATTTTCGTCAACCATTAATCTTGAGTTTTAATTAAAAGACGAGATGATGTCACGGTCTTGTATACATCTATATATATATATATATATTCCTCAGAAATTCAAACGCCCATTTTTACGTACATATAAAATTGTAGCAGAAAATTTTGAAAATATTTAATATGTCTAAAAAAAAGGGTGTGGTTTTAATGGTTATTCTAATATTTATCCATCGATGGTTATTATTATTTTAACCATATGATTTTAATAAGATGGTTGTAATAAATTAAGCAGTTGATCTAATAATTCAATGTCAATTAATTAATATAAAACTTAAAAAACATATTAAATGCTATTTTAGATTGGTAACTTGTTTTAAACCTGTTAACATGGCTTTTTAAGTATTTTTTGAAATAAATTATATATTAAAAATCTATTTCTAATTTTAGAATCTTATTCCTCATTTCATTTGCATTTTTTATTTTGTTTATTTTTGATTTCATCCGTGTTGGTAATATCAAGCTCTTCATTAGATATGGTTGTCTTGTCTTGTCTTCAAAAACCTGTTCTTTGGCCATATCGAAGTCCTTGTGATTCATATCCACATCCATAAAACTGAGAAAATCATCATCATCATATAAATTTATGATGTCTTAATTGCTGATTTGAAGCTTGGAAGGTGATATAGAACCTCGTAATGTTGGCATTTAGATTCACTTTTAAAATGAGTTGATGAAAATTGATAGAAAATTTTTTTTTTGCTCTAAAACTAAAATATTTTCTTTGATGGTTGATGTTCTACTTGAATCTGTTTAAAAATAAAATGAAGAAATACAAAAGTCAAAATCAACTTATATTAAGTGGCAAATAATATATTGTATCTTCGAAATCATAAAAACATCTACATCAACTTTGAAAAACTACAAAAACAATTAATGAACTATGAACAACGGGTTTTCTATAGTCTGATCTTTATGATCATTTATTTATTTATTTATTGTATAGAGAGAAATTTGATTGTTCTTATAACTAAATTTGAAATTTGACTTTAGCTATTATGAAGTTGAAGTAGCTTTATAGATTTTATTTTTGCATCCAAACAAAAATGAAGTGGCACCAATTGTGATTTACTTTTTGATTACTATTTAAAATTCATTGATTATATTACTACATTTTGATCGATAACAATATAATTTAAAAAGCATTTTAATTAAGTCATATTTAATTTGTCAAGAATTGTATTAGAAATTTAAAATCTCAAAAAGTTGTGAAACAACTATACTACTACATTAATCCACGATCTTTTTGACAATATTATTCCTTAGGGCAAATATTTTATCACTGTTACACCACATTGTTTTTAGGTCACATACGTATATCTATATGATATAATTATTATGTAACAATTGAATCACATTATTATCTTCAATCACACGCCCATTTGTATGTCTAGGCTATTTCGATTATATAAGAAAAAATAGAGATCATGTCAGTTACAACAAGTATTATATCACAAACATTCCACATTATAACTTTATGTCAGCACAATCTTATACCTCTAGATTTATTTTGATCGAAATCAGATAGCAATCCCGTAGGGCACACACTATGTCATATTTTAACCACATTGTTGCTTTAGGTCATATGCATAAACTTATTTTTTATGACTATTTCAATTGGAAGTAAATATCATGTCCTTGAGGACACATATCATGTGACTATTTAACCATGTTCTAACTTTAGGTCACATGTACAATTTCACGTCTCTAGGTTTATTCAGATAGCATGTCCTCTAAGGTACACATTATATCATAGTCGAACTACATTGTTGCTTTAGGTCACATGTATAAACTTATGTTATTATGACTATTTTAATTAGAAATAAAGACCAGGTCCTTTAGGACATATATTATGCGACTATTGAACCACATTCTAATTTTTGATCACATGCACAGTGTTATTTAAATTTATTTCAATAACAATATTTGATATACTATACAAGTGACAATCTTATTTAAAAACATTTCAATTAAGTTATGCACAGTCTTAAGAACAACAAGCACTTCTAAGAAGAGCACTTCTGAGAACAAACTTTTGTATTTTATAACAATGACATAATTTAATAGTTTGTGCTATATTAAAATACCATTGAAAATGGTTGAATTTCTTACATGTTTTATTTCTAAATATATATTTTCAGCATAAATTAGATAGAAAATCACTTAACTGCTATATTTTATAAAAAAAAATGTTTGAAAATGAACATATTTGAAAAAATAATATTAATTAAAAATAAAAAGAAAAAAGTATTAATAAAGATTAGCAGGTTGAATAATACAATACAAAAAAAATTTTAAGTGTAGATGTGCTTTAGAATAGTTAATTTAATAATGATAAATTAAGAGAAAAAATTCAAACGGAATTATTTAAAAAATACTTTTTAGGGAAAAGTCAAAAAAAAAAAAGAGCAAAATGAGATAAAATAATTTTAGGGGAAAGAAATTAAAAATAAAAGAGAAAGAGAATGACCAAAAGAGAAAGTAGAAAAATTATATTTCATATATTCCATTCCCTTGTATATATTTCATATATAAATATCTCACATTTAAAATATATAAAAAAATTATTTAATTTTAAAAGGTTAGCAGGGCATAACCTATAATAGCAAGTTAAAAAAAATACCACATTATCAAATCTAATTAAGAATAGCACAAATTTTTATAATTTTATCTATAATCATCCATGGTTACAGAAAGAAAATAACCATTGAAAACTCTTCCCTAGAAAAAATTATTGTAAGCTTGTCGCTTAAGAGATATATCCTCCAAGGATAAGGAATTAAAGTGGAACCCATATTTAATCTGACAGAAGTAGATTTTTTAATTAATCTGTTGTTATTTCCAAAGATGGTGCTCTTTTTGGACTTTTTATTAAGGAGATTTTTGGTTTGTGAGTTCAAACTTAAAATTTTCATCTCAATTTTATCTTTTTCTGAAAATTATAATTAAATTAACTAATTTTAATCTAAAAATTTTGCTTTATTTTAAATTCAACCCATAAAATAAACGAACTCTTAGATTATGTCATTTTTCTGATGTCGTTGTTTAAAGGAGATTTTGCTTACTATGCCATTGTTAATTTTCTGAACGGTTGTTGTTCTCTAGGTTATTTCTTCCGTTAAGTTTCTTTAATACGACGTTATTGTACTCAATTTTGTTTTCGTATTGGTGTATTTTTTTTTTGGGTCAATTTACATTTTTCTTTATTAGTCATTTTTAGCATTGTATGTTTTTGGAGGATATTGTCGTTTCGGGATGCTGGCATTGATAATCATATTATTGTTGTTCTTATCTCGGATTGCGTCATTTGAGACCGTAGTTTTTCCCACTCGTATCGTTGTTCTTAAAGTACTTTGTTTGGGTGTTATATATATATGTGTGTGTGTGTATATATATATATATATATCAAAGGAATCCAATGGATAACTAGTAGGGAAGGAGGTAGTGCCTCTTTTTCTTTCTTTCTTTCTTTCTAATTCTATCGTTATTTTTATGATTTTTTTGGGTCTAGTGCTGATAATTTCGTTTTTAATGTAGTGTTACTTTTCTATTGCTATTAATATCATTATTTGTTTCTTTGTTGTCTATTGTCGTTTTCCGTTAGATATTTTGGGCGCGATGTTTCTATTCTATCGTCGTTGATCCTGTTTGTTGTTATTTTCCCTGTCTTTGCCGTTTATTAGTCCACGGTTGTTTTGGGAGTGTAATTGTTATCCTTGTAATACGGTGGTTTACTGGTTTATATGTCTCAATAGTTTTCACTAACTGACATTATGTGATCTATGGCGTTCTCTTGTTTGTTGTTGTTTTTATACAAGAAAAATACGTAACAATTAACAATTATAGTATTGAAAATAAAATAAGGGTAGTTTTCTTATTTAAGTGACAAAATTTGAATTTGGTACTTGAACTTGACATTGCATTAGAGATGTTCTAATGCTTTATTTCTAGTGATTTTTGTCAATATCTTCCAGATTTTTACATATTTCTTTGTCGTTGGTATTGATATTCATCATTTCTCTTTTCGTGATTTATATAATATCTTTTGAAAAAATAATTGTCGTTTTGCTAGTTTATGTCGTTTTATAAGTTTCCCTTATCGCTGTAAGTCCTCAGCTATTTTCTTTTCTCTTTTGCTGTTGTTTTTCCAAATGGCCTTCACGCCTTGTCATTTTCGGTTCTGTGTTCTTCATCTTTGTCGTTTCATTCAATTTTGTTTTATTGTAATTTTATCTTTCTTCGGTGTCAATTTCATATATATTTATCGCCAACCTTTTGTATGCCGATTTTACAATGATGTCATTTAGTTTATCTTATTGTCGTCCGATATGAAACCTGTCTTTCTTTCTTTTTTTTTTTTTTTAACTTTAAATCATAACTCACACTCTTCTTTTTTTTTTTTTTTTTATGCCTAGAATTTTCTAATCCCAAATATTTATGTTGACTATTTAAGATATTTTAATTATACTCTAAAATTTGAACTAAAATTTATTACTTTGCTATGTTTTAAAAAGTTTTATCTACATGTTTTAAAAATTTATTACTTAACAATAATTTCATATCTAACTCTATCATAATATATAAAGATAAAATCCTCAACTCGTAAGTAAAAAATAAAACCAAAAAAAAAAACTTTATCTACACTCTGAACTTGTTCTATTTGTTTGAATTTTTAAAAACTAGTCAAAATTTTTTATTTATTTTTTAGAAAAACATACAAATGAGTCGGAAAAGTTTTGTTTGAAATGGTATTTCAAACCAGGGCTTAATTTTTATTTCAATTACTATACAGTGCACAAACGTTGTGTAGTGGAAGGGTGGTGAGATTTAATGTTGTCTCGCATGAATCTTTTGATTTGTAATTGTCACTGATGAAAGCTTGTTGTCGCTGAATTGAAGAAAATTAGGCTGTATCTTTTACCGTAATTAAATGAAAATCAATATAAGCAGCCCAATTGGGTTCTTCAACTTATAAGAGAAGCTGGCAGCAGTTTGTTAAGTCCAAGAATTGAATCCAGAAGGTGAAAAGAAGTGTGAAATTTGCTTATTGAGTTTCTGTTTTGAAGGCTGAAGTTCGAGGATAAAACAGCTAAAAAATATTAAATATATATGTGTATATATATATATATATTGCTTCTTGAAAGTACTGCTCCTATATGATATTCAAGCTTAGTTCTTCGTCCAAAAAAAAAAGCCACTTTTATTTGAATGATCAGATTAGTTTATACATATTCATAAATACACGCATACATCAAACACAAGTAGGCCCCAAAAAGCAAAGAGGAAGGGGAAAAAAAAAAAAAAAGAAAGGAAATCGCAACATTTGCGGCCTTATTCAACTCTGAGCAGCTTCCTTTAGCTAGCTCAAAAGAACTCTTCTCTTTTGTGTTGTCCTTTAGTTTGTCTTCAGTAAACTATAAAAGAGAAAATTACATGGAAAAGATTTGCCATATCAGAGAATAACTTGAAATTAAATCGCCACACTAACACTTGGGAAGGTCAGTTGGAGGTGGTAGAAGAGACTGATTAGGGCCTTTTCCATTGTCCACCACGAATGCCATCTTAAGTCCCCATGTCGTGTGCACTTCCAGATGGCAATGCATAAACCAAACCCCTAAAAAAAGAAAAAAATGAAGGTTCTTAATCACTATAGTTTTTTTTTTTTTTTTCTTTATTCATATTTTACTAGTTGAACAATATTACAATGCAATAACCACGATATGGCTAATTTAGTGAGCGGGAAGAGGTTTTTGAGTCTTTGATCTCATGTTCGAAACCTAATAAGAGATTTTCTTTTAAATTAATAAAATGTGTGCTCATTATAAACTATCCCATGCCTTATAAAAAATATATTTCAATGCAATACCACAAATTTTTTTTCCAAAAACTCTTGAGCAGCCAGTTATGACGACTACAATTAACATTTAAAAATTTTATTTCGATATCACTAATCTTTGAAAGGTTTAGTTGTTAAATACCTGGATTATCAGCTCGGAATCTGATAGCAGTCCATCCACCAAAAGGAACTCCAACAGTGTTCCTCTCAACAGGGTCAACAAGATTGAACTTCTTCTGATCCTTGTTAGGGTTAAAATTCCCTAATCCCGTACCCACCACAAAGAAGTTAAAACCATGCAAATGAATCGGATGGTTTTCAGGTGTTATCAACCCAGTATCTTGTAACACCAATTGCACTGTCGAATTGTATGCAAGTCTATAGAGCCTTGTCCCTGTAGTTGTTGCAACATTAATAGGCCGAGTCCCTGTGTAATTAAAGGGCACCGGCGGTTTCCCGGGAAAATCGTCAGTGAAAACTCCGCTGATGTTGAAGAAATGAACTTGAAGGAGAGCAATCTTCGGCATAACAAAGGTGACATTGTTGATATCAGCCACCACTCGGCTTCCATTGACACAAGTCCTGCAAGGGTTGACTCCGAGGCCAACGGTGAACAACAAGGAATGGTCTATCTTGAGAGGAACCCTGGCGGGGTATTTTTTAGAGTTCAGGCTTCTGAGGGAGCTTGTGAAATTTGTAGCTATAGAAGTGGCGTTTTTGGGTGGTGGAGCTGTGAGAATGGTGCGAGAGCTCGAAAGGGTTCCAGAGTAATGCAATGTGGCAGTGGCGGTCTTGTTGTCGACGGCAATCGGAGCGTCCATGAATGGCGAGGCTATGACGGAGTACTTGCCAGCGTTCCGGTCAGCAGTGAGAAGAACGTTGGTGGTTTGGCCAGGGGCGATCACGATAGTGTCGGTTTCGAAGGGCTTGGTGTATACGGCATCGACCTCAACTACGGTGAGTTGATGTCCGGCAATCTTGAAGAAGAGCTCTTCATTGAGTGCAGCATTGACGAGTCTTAGCAAGTACGTCCTGCCTGCTTCTACTTGTAAGAAATGCCCTCCTATATATGATAGATATGGGATATACAGAATAAAATTATTTTGAATTTCTTGGTCACACACACACACACACACACATATATGTAGACTACCATATTGGACGCATGCATTTATACATACCTTGTGAAGGGCAGTTTGAGATAGGCCCTGGTAGGCCATTGATTGTGTGAGCATCAGACACATTTGGAGCCAACCCGGATTTCAAAGCCTCATTGATGACTGCTTCCACATCCGATTTCCACCATTCACCTGCAAATTTAAGGAACAATATTCTTTGCATGAGCATTTTGGAATTATTTTCTTGTATCTTTAAAAAATCACTTTTATCGGATTGTTAATTTTGTGTCAATCACTCTTGAGAAACAAACTTTTAATAACTCGTTACTCAAGATTATTCTATCGAACTTGACAAAGAATATAGGTTCTACTAACTACGTGGTTAATGGAATCACCTAAAACAAGAATCTTTTCACTGTGAGGTTTAGGAAATGGATAGGGTACACCACGTTTGGGTAAGATGACAATGGCTCCATGGACAGTGGCCCTAAGCCACAAGATGTGCGCGTGCCACCAAAGAGTGCCTCTTTGACCTGTGATTGTATAATTATATACAAATTGTTGCCTTGGCTGAATTGGGCATTGTGTAATGTATGCAGGCCCATCTGCCCATCCCGTTCTAAGTTGTCTGATTCCGTGCCTGATTAAGTTCCCATGATAATGGTACAAGAAATATATTAATTAGAGAAAAAAAAATTCCTGTGAAGCAATTAAGAAAAAGAAAAAGAAAAAGAGACTCACCAATGGATACTAAGATTGTATTGGACGTGGTTGACGACCTTAATCAAAAGGGTATCATCCTCTCTAGCGTATATAGTTGGACCAGGGTATTTCCCGTTTATCGTGACAATTTGCTTGCTTGAACACAATTTTGTGCTGTTCTTCAGCACCACCTGTGTATACCACAGCCAGGATAAAAATGTTATTCTAGGTTTTATTTATTTATTCATTTCATTTTTATAAGGTTTACGTTTGTCACAATTAATAAAATAAAATATTCTCAGACTTTAAAATTAGGAGTTCATACTTAAACGCTTTCACCTATTGAGTTATCCCTAAAGGAGGAATAACAAGTTAATTAGCTAGGTTGTCATCACCTCAACACACAACCAATAATAATAATTGCGTGTGACTAGAAAAATTTTTGTGATCTATTATAAATTAGAAGGAGGAGAATAGATGAGAAAGGAACGTATTTTGAAAATAAATATTAAAAGTACTACTACTATATGGTACACTAGCATGCATATGTATGCCCTGGCTAGTTATTTTCAAAATGTTGATAATTATTCCTTGTTGGAGGCTGTTTTCCAGCCCTAAAATTTCACTTTTTTCCAAAACTTTCTTATTTTTCACTATTTACATCTTCAAAACGCTACAGTAAACTCCAAATTTTAAAAATTTATAACTTTGTGTATACAAGTCTAAATGAGAAATTTTTTTTCTAAATTGCATAGAATTTTGAAAGAAACGAAACAATATCCATATTGATTTTTTTTTTCTAAAAAAATTTTTAAAATTTTTTATTTTTTCACTTCAAACAGTTTTTTCTCTCAAATACATTCTCCAAAACAACTTTTTTCCAACCCAAAAATAACATCTCCAGCCTCTTCCCCCAAACTTTCCCTTAATTAGAAAATTATTACTTTTGAATTAGAAAAACATTCACAATATTTTCATATGAAAGATTATTTGCTAGGAACAAAATTAGAATATTTCAAATGATCGAAAAGCGTACTCACGTTGAACTTATAGTGTCGAACCATGCATTCGACGGATGCCGGAAACAGACAGGCCACGAGGATCAAGACGCGAGCCCATGGCACCATCTCCATTTCTCTCCCTCTCTCTGTGTCCCACAAATAATGTTATTGTGTATTTGACAATTGGTCTAGTTCTCAATTGGTGCACTGAGAAGCGTTTGATCGAGCCAATCTTATAGAGACGTTCAGTCAATATACTGTCTGATGACAAGTCGTTTTTACTCGGGTTGGTGGACCGAAGAAGCTTGCTTTAGAACCAAGCTCGACCGACGTACATACTTAATCTGGCTAATTAAGAAAGCTTGTGTGGGCCTTTTCTTGTGTATTACACAAAGTAGTTTGAATGTTATCCAGGCAAAAACGTGACAATTTTTTTGAAGCTAAGCTAGTAATGAATTAGTTGAGCATAAATTCTCGATCAAACCTGATCGATCGGAGGCGGAGATGAAGATGATCACCAGCTCTTTGTGGGGGCGCTTGGTGCAACCGTATATTGGATATGTAAACCCCCATTGAAGCTAGCGGAACTAGCTAGAAAGTGACTTGTTGATGTTCTACCAAGAATGATCACTTTGGTAAATGAGTTGTGACATTGACAACGAACTGAACTGAGCCCCTCTTAACTTTCAGTTTTGTTAATTTACTGATTCTAAATCATGATCAATATTGACATGATTAAATTCAACGGAGAACTGTGTCTCTAATTTGTGGTTGCTCGTAACAGAAAGGCATTCACAAAATATTAGGTGATCATAACATGCCATTTTTTTCTTTTTGAAAATGTTTCCTACTCCTAGCTAAATGAGACACGATCATACTAAATACATATTTATATATGCACACAAAACACACATTTTGTTTCCAATATAAAGCACTATTAATTATGTCGTTTTTTTAAAAATATTATTTAATTGTAGGTTAAAGCTAGGTACATGTATGAGTTTTCTTAATAATGAAATATAGTATTATAAATATATATATAATATGTTTATACACATAAGGATAGACAGAACGAACAATTTTGCTATTATGTAATGGGCGTTATTGTCAGTGTTCCTTATATTATTTTTATAAATAGTTCTTGAAATATAAACCTCTATTTAAGTTGGCTCTTATTTATTCGAAATTGATTATTGTATCTCTCAATATATAAAAATTCATTCTAAATACCCTTTTTATTTATATCAATTTATGATTTTAATGGGAAAGCCGAATTTATAATTTAAAATAATATTTTATAAGTGTATTTTATTAATTTCAAATATGTTGCATTATGTTTTTTGACTCTTTAGTTTCTAATAAGTTGAGAAAACAAAAATTAAGAGAGAGAGAGAGAGAGAGAGAGAGAACCTCCTTCTTGTATTTTCACCTTCGATATTTACCATTCGAATCGCCCCTATAATACTACAAAAATACTCTCTAATCGCATTCCTAACCAATTCAATATCAGAAAATGATTTCTCAAATTCAAATTCGAATAAAGCTAATTCATGTTTCTCGTTAAAATTTCAAATAGATTTTGAAAAAAGGGGCATTTTGCATAATTTTTTATATATTAATGGACAAAATGACTGATTTCGAACAAATATGGGTCAATTTGAATAGATATCTATAGTCAAGGACTATTTATGAAAATATTTTTGAGAACAAGAGAGTAATTACACTTATCAACAATGTCATATTAGCAACTTTATTTAAAATCATAAACAGAGATAAACGGGAGGTGTATTTTAAATAATTTTCTATTTATTAAAGATATAATGGCATGTTTCGAACAAATAAGAGTTAATTAAAATGAAAGTATATAATTTGGGGTTATCTTATAAAATAATTCTAATATTTTTAAAGAAGGGCACAACACGGATATGTGGTGGGTAGATGATAGCTGTATGGTGGATGTATTTATCCGCAACAAATTTGTTAGTTGTTACATTCGAGAAGTGGTTTTTAAAGGATTGCCACATTAGGTTGTCTTCAAAAGTCAAATGATTTGGGGTGGGCATTTGATTGTTGGTGTTCTTAACTAAATTCGAATTTGCAGAAAATATCTAATTTAAAAGAAAGGAGTTAATGTTACTAATGGAATTTATGGACATAGTACTTGTAAAAATTTTGGAAGCTGAGGGTTTGTATTCTTAGCATTACTTATAAATCAAAATATGATGGATAATTACTGTGGGAGAAATTAAAGAGATGTTTCCTCTACCAATCTTGAGTTTCAGTTAAAAGACGAGATGATGTTAGGATTTTGTATATACATACATATATATATATATTCCTTAGAAATTCAGACGGCCATTTTCACGTACATATGATATATATTGTAGCAGAAAATTTTGAAAATATGTTAATATTTCTAGAAAAAAAAATATTGGAAGCTTGTCGCTTAAACGATATATTCTCTAAGGATAAGGAATTGAAGTGGAACCCAAATTTTATCCGACGGAAGGATATTTTTAAATTAATCTGTTGTCATTTTTAAAGATGGTACTTTTTTTGGACTTCTTATTTAGATTATCTAGTTTTTTTAGATATTACAGTTTAAAGTTGATTTTGCTTACCATGCAATTGTAATTTTCTGAACACTTGTTGTTTTCAAGGTTGTTTCTTCCATTATTTTTTTTAATACGACCTTATTGTTCTGGATTTTGTTTTTGTATCACTTTTCCTAATCGATCATTTGAGCGTTGTCGTTTTGGGATGCTGCCATTGATATTCATATTATTGTTGTTCTTATCTCGGATTGCATCATTTGAAACCGTTGTTTTCCCACTCATATCGTTGTTCTTAAAGTGTTTTGTTTGTGTTTTATATTTATATATATATATATATTAAAAGAATCCGACAAAAAATTAATAGGGAAGGAGGTACGTGTCTCTTTTTTTAAATTCTGCCGTTACATATATATATGATTTTTTTCCTTTTTGGGTCTAGTGCTGGTAATGTCGTTTTCAATGTATTGTCACTTTTATATTGCCATTAATATCATTACTTGTTTCTTAGATGTTTACTGTCGTTGTCCACTAGATATTTAAGGCGCGTTGTTTCTATTCTATTGTCGTTAATCTTGTTTGACGTTGTTGTTTTCCATATCTTTGTCGTTCATTAGTCCACGGTTGTTTAGGGATTGTGATTGCTCTCCTTATAATGGTGGTTTTAATATCTCCATAGTTTTCATTAACTGTCATAATTATACAGTTGTCTTATTCGGCTTTTCTTCTTTTTTGTAGTTCTATTGTGCTTCCTTACTATATTGTCAATTTTTTTTTTTTTTTTTTGTCGAAGACCTTATGTGATCGATGGCGTTATCTTGTTTGTTGTTGTTTACATGCAAGAAAAATACATAACAATTAATAAATATATTATTGAAAATAACATAAGAGTTGTTTTTCTATTTAAATGCCAAAATTTGATTTTGGTATATGAATTTAACATTATGGCATTAGAGATGTTCTAAAGTTTTATTTTCATATATTTTTGTCATCTTCCAGAATGTTATCTATTTCTTTGTCGTTGGTATTGATATTCATCATTTCTCTGATCGTGATTTATATACTATCCTTTTAAAAAATAATTGTCGTTTTTTAGTCCATGTCGTTAAGTTTCCCTTATCGTTGTAAGTCCTTCTGCCATCTTTGTTTTCTCTTTTGTTGTTGTTTTTTCAAATGATTTTCAAACCTTGTCGTTTTCAGTATCTGTATTCTTAATCTTTGTCGTTCCTTTCAATTTTGTTTTATTATTATTATTTTCTTTCCATGCTACACACTTTTTTTAAGGATTATTGTCGTTTCCTTTGTAGTTGCAACTTGTAATTTTCTTTTTCTTCGGAGTCAATATATATATATAATATATATATCGTCAACCTTTTGTATGCAGTTTTTAGAATGATGTGGTTTGTTTCATCTTATTGTCGTTGAAATACGCCCTCCATGCGTGTTAAATAATATAACATATATGATATCATAATTTAAGGAGAAAATAAAATTAAAAGAAAAAGGAAGACAAGGCACAATATGAGGGGAAAAAAAAAAACAAAGCAAATAAAATAAAAAATGACTGAAACTTTATTGTGAAGCTTTAAAAAAAAAAAGTCAAACTACTTCACAAAACTCTAAAGAATTCAGACGAAACTCTTTCTGACTTTATTAGAAAATTAGGATAAAACTCTCCAATGAAACTCCAAAAATAGTACCTGCGGTACTCTTTGTTATTGAGAAAGAATTTATAAGTTATTGAGAAAGATAGGTAGAATTTTATGTGTATATATAGATATAGATAGGAAAAAAAGGTAATGTCTGTGATAGGATCTCAAAAATAGTATCTACTATTAGATATTATTTGTTAAACCATTCAAATATAATTGAATAACTGAGATTTACTTATTAGAAAGTATCATACCTTATAGAATTATAGACTAACAAATTAAAAATTCAAGGAAAAATGTTTATAAAAAAAACCCCAAAATACTTTCACTTCCATTGGAAATGACGCCCCCGTTGGTGACTTGTGAAACCAACCCCCATCGAAGATCCATTGATGGCACCCCCAGATCCTCCACCCCCCACCCTCTTTGTTAGCTTGACTTTTTAAAATCTTCAAACAAAAGACCAAATCAGTGAAAACAACAGTTGCTCGAACCAATGAGGGTAATGGAGTTTGCGTCACGAAAATCAAATATTTTAAAAAAACCCACCACAACTCCATTATTGGCAATATCCTAAGCTTCATCATAATTACCACGACTCAAATGGGAGAAGGGAAAACTAAGGTAGTGTTTAGTATTATTCTTGAAATATTTTTTATTTTTTAAAAAAACTGAAAATGATAATGTTTTGAAAATTGTACTGAAACCATTTTTAGAATTGTGTTTTTTTTTATGTTTTCTAAGTGTATGTTTTGATAAATATAAAAATGAAAATCTGTTTGGTTGTATTTTTAAAAACTCATTTTATAAATGAGTATTTTATAAAAACATATTTATATTTAATTTAAAAAAATAAATTATTATTCATAATTAGGAAAAAAAAAAAGCCTTTTGGTAGTGGGTTTTGCAATGAGAGGTAAGGGTGAAAGACGTTGGTGGTCTAAGCACTAAATGGCAGTGACAGCAAGATTTGAGTCGCGAGTTAATGATCGTCATCGTGAGTCGATAATCGTCATCTCAAGGGGATCATCGCTGTTATCGCCAATCTGTAGTCGTTACCCTTCGTCGGAGATGGAGGCCATTGTTGGACACGATTATTGACATTGATGTTGCACAGTAGAGAGAGAGAGAGGAGAAGGAGGGAGAAAATGAAAATAAAAAAGTGAAAACAATTTTTTTTTTCAAAAAATCCTAAAAAAACAATATAATTGAAAATTGTGTTTTTGAAACGGTTTTGAAAACATTGATTAAACAAACATTATTTTGAAACTGTTTTCATTTTTTATGTTTTTAAAAATAAAAAATTATTCTCAAAAATAAAATCACACGCCCCTTGAGTTTTCCAAAAATAGGGATAATTACACCACGTTTAGAGCAGTGGGAAGTGGGTTTATGCTCCCTTCCTAGGTAGGGGTTTACAATCAATTTTTTATAATTTTCTTTTTAGAGTCATAAAATTTGCATTTCCAAGGAGAGAAAGTCAGATCTAAGTTTGTCCAATATCCAAGAATATCATGAACATCTGTTGGAGATAAAGAGAGAAGAATAAGTTGACATTCTTGAATGAAGCTTCCCTGAAGAATTAAGGGAAAAAAAATGGCTTTAATTTAATTAAAAATGAAATCCCACTAAAACAAAAGAGTTCTCTATTCTCAGAGGATAGCGCTGCTGTGATCAGCGCCAAGGGCAAGGCCAACACAGGCAATATCATTGAGGCCGTCCGTCATGTCAGGTTTATCATAGGTGACATCAGTGTTCTCTGCAACATGGACAACGATGGGGCATTCGCCTTCGCAAGAGGGTCGCCACCCTCTACAACCTCGTCTGAATCGTCGTCTAGTTCACGGTCAATGGGGTCGTCACTCTGACCGATACCACACTCATGATGTAACTCGGCTGTGATTGCGTCTTCATTGGCTCCAGCTTCTTCAAGAGATGTTTGCGTTTATTTTTAAATTTTTTTCTTGAAGTTTTTAATTTATTAGTCTAATAATTTTATGAATTAAGATGCATCATAATAAATAAATTTCAACTCATTCAATTATATTTAAACGGTTTTAAAAAGAGTATTTATGATAGATACCATTTTTAAGATCCTATCATATATTTTCTCATATATATATATATGTTTTTGTTAAAAGATTAGTAGTAAAATGTCCTTGATATACATATACATATATTATGAACACGATGTCTTCCGTTTAAATTTTAGCATTTGAGAGCAAAAAGGATCATTTGGCACCTTTTTAATGAGTTCAAGGACTGATAAATTAAAAAAAACAATTGAGAAACTAAACAATACCTTTATAAAGAATTCAGGAACTAATACAATGACTTAACATAAAAAATGAAACTCCAACCAAACCGTATTAGAGGACCTCTAATGAACAGGAAGAGCGAATTGATTCTTTCAGTATAATTAGGATATAATATTGACATGTATAAATATATTAAAGATGGTCTAACATTCAAGTTATAAAATAAATTAAATAAAAAAAGGAGAAATAAATCTAATTAGGAAATAAAAACAATGAATGTTAAAAGACAAACGAAATGAGTATAAGTAGCACGGTTGTTTATATATAAATACTAGAAACAAATTATAAATTTAGTCATAGTCATAATTACTTATAGTAATTATATATAAGAGTCGCAACAATAATTACTACAGGCGATTGTTATCATTATTAACACGGTAGCACTGGATTTTTAGATGAAAATTTGTACTACATTTAAAATTTTTCTTAAGTGTTATTAATGAAATTAAATAAAGGAAATTTGGTATGGGATTATTATTAATGTTATGTTTGGTAACAAGGAAAGAAAATATAAAGGAAGAGCAAAATATAAGTGATAGAAAGAAGAGAGGTTTTCCATCATATTGTTTGATAGGAAAAAAAAAAAAAGAAAAAAAAACATGAAAGAAATGTTTAATTAAATATATTTCACAATTATAACTTAATATAAACTAGAAGATGATAATAGATTAAAGTTAAAATAGATATTTTATTGATATTTACTTTGTCAAAAATTTTCCATCCACTTTTCTTCTCAAAGTTGGATGGATTATAAAGTAGTGGAGCCTATAAATTTTTTATCTTCCTTCCTTCCAAATTTCTTCTATATCAAACAACTAAAATTTCATTTTTCTCTCCAAAATCCCTTCTCTAGCTAGTTTCCTTTCTCTTCATTTCCACTCTGCGAAACAAAAACTAAGGGTAAATATGATATATGTGTAACTAAATATGATTTGACAATGTTAAAAATAAAAGTATTTAAAAATGATACTGTATATGAAATTAAAATTTCAAAAATTCTGTTATTGAAACTAACCCAAAAGGAATAAGAGTGAAGAAGATACATTTCTTAAGCATTTTATACTTTTGGGAGATTTGAGTTCCTTGAAAACTCAATTAGAGGTTAAAGTTCTCTTGAACAAACCTAATTATAAAAATAGTTTGTGTTTTTATTTTCAGTCAAGATACACATATTCATATTACTTTGATATCAATTCAATGTCTTAAAAATTCTCTATAAACAAGAGTGGAAGGGAAAAACTAAAAGAGAGAGAAATGGGGATGAAAAGTTCGACAGAGAACCCAGATAATGCTAAAATTCATATTTCACTCAATATATGTTACCCATTTTCTAACGTATAACATAAATATCATTTAGTGCCTTAAAAAGTGCAATAGATCTTAATGCAGTTAACTTAGGATTTTGCGGAAGGATTAAAAGTACCACATAATTCTAAACTACGGGAGCATATTAAAAGCAATAAAATACAAAAATTAACAGAATTTTGTGAATATAAAGGATAATGTAGAAGGATTATACCACATAATTCTAAACTATGGGAGCATATTAAAACCAAGAAAGGTATGCAAATTAGCAGAATTTTGTGAAGATATTTTAGCATTTTATTAAAAGAATTTTATAAAAGCAAAAGGAAAAAAGAAAAAAGGAAAACCAGTATTTTAAACAATCATATCATATCACGTTGAATAGAATCGCTATTTGAAATCCAACTCACCATGCTCTTTATCACCTTCTTTCCTATCTTCTCATAATAATCATAGTAAACCCATCCCAAAATATATATATATGTATATGTATATTTCAAGGAAGAAAAGGAACCCAAATAAACAAATAAAGTACAAAAATTAACAGAATATTTTGATTATTATGAGAAGAATTTTGTGTATATTTCCTATCTTACCATAAAAGAATTTTATGCATATTCCTATCTTCTAAACTACGAGAGCATATAAAAACAAATATTTACAAAAATGAACAGAATATTGTGAATATAAATGATAATGTATAAAGATTATACCACATAATTCTAAACTATAGGAGCATATCAAAACCAAAAAAGTATGCAAATTAGCAGAATTTTGTGTAGATATTATACCATTTTATAGAAGGATTTTAAAAAACCAAAAAAAAAAAAAAAGAAAAAACAGTGTTTTAAACAACCAGATCATGTTGAAGAGAATCGCTCTTTGAAATCTAACTCACCATGCTTTCTATTACCTTCTTTCCTATCTTCTCATAATAATCACTAGTAAACTTACCCCAAAAAAATATATATATATATTTCAAGGAAAAGATGGAGCACAAATGTAAAGTTGTTACCAAACTCCAAATCACAAAATAGGAACTCAATCATTCAAACAATCACATAAACGGAACAGATGAAAACCACCGAGTATCTATATTTATATTTATCCTTGTGAAAGGATGAAAACCACTTATTATCTAAATGCATATTAAAAAAAAAAAAAAATCAATTTCTACCTCAAACACAGCTCTCATTTTCTACCTCGCACAGCTCTGTCTCTGCCTCTTTCTCTCTCGTCCTTGATGGATTTACACGAGGATAATGAAATGCTGGCCTACAGAAATGGCATTCAAAACTTTTCGTCATTGTCGAAAAGTCAACGCGCGCGCCCATCTCAGCTTCATAAAAACGCCCATACGAAGGCTCAAGTGTTATAAAAATAAAAGCGTCATAATAAGCTGCATTCATTCTTATTATCTTTTTAAGCTCCAGATTAATCCCCTAACAAAGAATAAGATACCCATAACTAAAAGACAAACAACGAAAATGAAACGAAACTAAAAATTGAACAGAATAAGTTAAGAAACCAAAAAAAAAGAAGCCAAAAAAACCTGCATTCTGTTGTACCCCTTCAATGCAATCCTAGCCGCCTCTGTCATTTTCATCCATTCTTTACTCCATTCCGGTTCAATTCGAAGGATTTAATACGAGGGATTCACGATGTTTTACTGCTTTTATGATTAAATTATTTTTTTCCATCTATATCTCTTTTTTATATTTTAGTTATTTTCTTTTCAAACAAAAATCCACCAAAAATATTTATCTTTTTATTATAATAGTTCCCTTCAAACTCAAAGTAGCTAAATCCTCTACTCTGAGTTTGTTCCTAAGCAAAGGGAACTTGGAACTAGAGATTAACTTTGTAAGTACATCTGCTGTTTGTTTAACTGAAGGGACATGTTCAAGTACCACCTTCTTCTGGCAGACGTTCTCTCGAACAAAGTAAAGGTCCAGTTCAACATGCTATGTTCTTGCATGTAAAACTGGATTTGCAGCTAGATGCACAGTGCTAAGGTTGTCACACCAAATCACAGGGATCTTCTTCTTGTCAACCTTCAATTCCCCAAGAAATGAATCAAGCCAGCTGAGTTCTACTACAACATTGGCCGATATATATTCTGCTTCAGTGGAGGACCTTGAGACTGTGTGCTGCTTTTGGGAATGCCAAGACAACAAGTTAGAACCCAAGTAGACATGGTAACCTGTAGTTGACCTCCAGTTATCTGGATCAGTGGCCCCATCTGCATCACAGAACCCCATCAAATTTTAAGTGACCAGATCTTCTGAGATGCAAACCAAACTCTAAGCTTCTTGCTATGTATCTCAGAATCCTTTTGACTGATTTCTAGTGAGACTCTAGTGGATTTTGCATAAACCAACAAACCCTATTTACATTGCAAGATATCTCAGGCTTTGTAATTGTTACATACTGCATGCCCCTACAATGCTCCTATACAACTTAGCATTTTTACCTACATCACTGCCATAAGCAGATAGTCTAAGACCACTAGTCATTGGTGGGTTACTACTTTCGGCATATTGCATCTTGGCTTTGCACAAGAGATCTTTCACATATTTTGTACGAAACGAATGCATGCCATTAATAGTGTGTTTCACCTAAATTCCTAAGAAGTAGTCTATTTCTCAAAGATCTTTCAGAGCAAATTGCTTGTTCAAATCCGCAATTAAACTCTGAACTTTCTCATCACTACTGCATGTAATCAGTATGTCATCCATATAGACTGGAACAAATACTGAATGAGAGCCTCTGAATCTGAACAACAAAGATTAATCAGATCTAGCTGAGGTGAAACCAAACTCAAGCAGTGCATGAGATAACTATTCAAACCAGGCTCTAGAAGCCTCTTTAAGCCCATACACAGATTTGTATAACCTGCATACCAGAAAAAACTTCTTAGAATCAATGAAACCAGTTGGCTGCTCCATATACACTTCCTCAAACAAATCTCCATTCAAGAAAGTACTATTAATATCTAATTGTCTCACACACCAATTCCTAGTTAGAGCAATGGTCAAGACAACTCTAATTGTAGTATGCTTTACCACTGGACTAAAGGTTTCATTTAAATCAAACCCAGCAACATTCTTTAGCTACTAGCCTAGCTTTATACTTGTTTATAGTCCCCTCTGGATTTTCTTTAGCTTTAAACACCCACTTACATTCAATTGCTTTTATGCCCGTAGGTAAGGGCACTAATGACCAGGTATTATTCCTTAGAAGGGCTGAGTACTCATCTCTCACGGCTGCCTTCCACTGTTTTTGTTGGAAAGCATCAGCAACTAAGGTAGGTTTAAGGGAAGCAGTAAAAACTTTTGGTTTAAACACTCCAGCTTTGGATCTGGTGACCATTTTGCAAGTGTTGTCTTCCTTCCTTGCTATTTTCCCACTATTTCCTACTGATGTTGGGACCTGTTGCAACAAAGTTGAGCTATGGTCAAAATTAGAACAATAAGAATTTACGTTAGTTTCAACATGTTGATTAGTCTGGTGTTCCTCAGAGTTTAGTGTAGGGCAATTTTCATTTAGAGGGTTGAGGTTTGGCAATTGAGATGACATACTAGTGTTTTCTGACATTGTTTTGAAAACAATAGAATTTTGAGTAAACGGAAAGTAATATTCATCAAATATGATATCCCTAGAAATAAAAATCCTACCAATTTTGTCTAGACATTTATATCCCTTATAATTATGACTATAACCTAAAAAGGTATGCTCAGTTGATCTCAAATCTAGTTTGTGTCTATTGTAAGGTCTAGTATTGGGAAAATATCTGCAACCAAACACTTTGTGCATAGAAAAAACTGGTTTTGTGTTGAACAGAGTTTCCATTGGAGTTTTCCGCTGTAATACTGAACTAGGAAGACTATTGTAGAGGAAAGCAACAACTCTTAAGGCCTTATCCCATTATTTTAAAGGCATTGATGCTTTTGCTAAAAGGGTTAAACCATTCTCTAAAATGTGACGATATTTTCTCTCTGCTATCCCATTTTGTTCATGATTATTTGGACATGAGTTCCTATGAATGATACCAAAAGACTCTAAAAGACCTGTGAAAGGCTTATACTCTTCTCTTGAATTTGTATACAGCATTTTGATTTGGAAACCTAGTTGTAGTTCTACTTGTGACATGAAGTTAGAAATGGTTTGAAGGGCATTAGATTTCTTCCTTAAGAGATAAATTCATGTGAATCTTGAATAGACATCTATAAAACTGATGTAATATGTATAACCACTGGATGAGATCATGGGTGAGGGTCCCCACAAGTCTGAGTGCACTAGTTGTAAAAGTTGTGTGTAAACAGTGTCAAATAGATCAAATGAAAATTTATGAATTTTTCCAAGACAACAAGCTTTACAAAAAAAATTGAGTACTTTTATTAAGAGCATGTATGTTACAATTAGTGATAACTGTCTCGACTACTCTTTCAAAAGGGTGTCCCAGTCTATCATGCCATGGGGCATACAAATCACTAGAAGATGATGAATTAAAAATATTTACATTCACAGGGAAACAAGACAGATTATTAGATGACCTAAGAGCTTTTCACAAGAAAAACTAGCTACAGAAGCTTTTGACTCAGCGGGATGTTGCTGCAGCTGCTGCTTGGGAGTGTTGTGAATGTTGACCTGACTATCATCAAACACATAATGTCCTTTCCTAAGCTTCCCTTCCAGTAGAGCCGAGTTATAACTCTTGTCCTTTACAAAACAGTTGTGAGAGTGAAATTCAAAATAGCATCATTTTCTTAGGCAAATTTAGAGACACTAAGCAGATTTTTAGTAAGTTTCGGGACATGAAGTAAATGTTGTAAAGAAAGTAATTTGGAAGAGGAATAGGGAGAGGAAAACACAGATTCACCAACATGTTTTATAGTTAAACCCATACCATTTCCAACCTGGACTTGTTCAAGTCCACAGTATTTTGCCTTTTGCATCAGGCTCCTGAATCAGGATACCAGTGACTCTCAGTCTCTGGGTACTAGCTATCATCATCTGTAACTTCAGTTGTAGCAAGCATAGTGGCATGAACTTGAAAATTATAATTCTGTGGAGGTTGTTGGCCTTGAAAATATGAAGGACCTGGAAAAGTAGGATCAAAATCTGTAGCAACGGACTTGAGCCACATGACCTACTTTACCACACATTTGACACTATGGCTTATTGTTCCGAGCCTGCCAAGCACCACGGCTCCTATTACTCTTCCTCTGCTATGAAACTAGAATTGTAACCTTTGCCATAGAGCTGATGAGTGACAGGTCCTTCTGAGCCACTGTTAAAAACTTCCTCCAAAGCCTGAAAAACCACCTTTGTGACCACTATAGCCACCCTGATGAACACTAGAACTAGAAGATTCTCCAAATCGTCCCCTTTTATAATAAGAGGGAAAATTAGCAGTAACAATGATACTAGTAGAATTCAATTCAATACTATGTTTCTCAAATCTTGCTTCTTGGGCAAGAAGAAGAGATTCAATATCTTCTACAAAGTATGGATCAAGTCTTGAATTAACAACTAGAACAAAAGTATTATACTCAGCTGGCAATCACTCAGAGATAGCATCAATATGATATTTGTCAGACAATCTATCACCAATTAACCCCAAAAGATTAATGCAATTCCTAATTTTCAGCAAGTACTCATTCATCGTTAAAGAATTCTTCTTTGTACTCTTCAATTGAGTTCTAAACTGAGAAGACTTAGCCCTAACTTGAGAGGCAAAGTAGCATTCAAGAACTCTCCATACCTGAGCTAAAGTATCACAATTGACCACACGAACAATAATTTCTTCTGTGATCGACCAAATAAAGCCGTGAACACATCAGTTGATCTTCCTATTCCCAGATTTGGAAATCTGGATTCACAACACCCAAATCTTCATCTCCAAGAGCTAGAAACTTCTCTGGTGGCGTCATTAAACCAAAGATGAAACCTTGCAAATTGTACCCTCGAACAGTCTAAAGAACCAATCGACGCTAAAGAATGTGATTATTGCTATCCAATAGCACAGAAAGAGACTTGCTGAAAGAAACCAGCATTGCCTTCAAAGATGACGAAGCCCCTGAAGCTCGACCCGTGACAGAATCTGGCTCAACTTCACACACTTTCTTGTTTTGCTCTGATGCCATATAGAAAATGAAGAAAGAAGAAGAAAGAGAAAGAAACAATTTATGAGGAGAAATGAATTTACTACTTCTCAATTGATGATTAGCTCTACGAAGCTTATATATACACAAATCTAATGACTCAACTAACTATACAATTAGTTACAGACTAAACACGAGAATAACGCCAAATGTACATATTAACAACTCAGCAAACAAACTCATAACCCCTAACTAACTGCTATAACAGAAGCTAACTACAAGGAGGCCTCCCAAGCTTCGGATTACAGTGGTTGAGCTTCCCTACCAAGATTTCAACCTGTTGAGAGGGTCGAAGAGACTTAAGTATAGGTTGGAGAAATACTGCAAGAGAATCGGTGTCCTGTCGGAGTTCAATGTGATTATGCATAAATGGGAAACGATTCGGTATAAGGATCTGAATATAAGAGTAGATGAGATCGTTTTTGTCGATGCATGTACTGAATGAAGCACATACCTGACTAAACAGTGGTCACGAGGAACATCAGTAGCGTTTGGTATTGTTTTTTAAATCTATTATGTTTTTAAATTCTCTGAATTTAAAATTGTGTTTGATTTTATTTTCTAAATGTATGTTTTGAGAAACAAAAAAGTGAAACTGTGTTTGACTATATTTTTAAAAATCAGTCATTTTATAAGTATTTTATAAAAATATATTTATGTTTGATTTAAAAAAAATTTATTATGAATACCAAAAATTAAAATTTAATAAAATTTTTTAATTGAAAAATGAATTAAAAATTAATAACCATAATTTTTAAGTAATTATTATATCAATTAAATTTTAATTAATCATAATAATTAAATCAGAGAAATGGGAAAAATGAAATCAGAGAAAACGACTTTTAGTCGTTTTCAATTTTACACTGGGAGCAAAAGAGATTTTGGATTCGTTTTGAAATCTGTTTTCAAAAACAATACAAACCAAACACAATTTCAAACCGATTTTGAAATTGATTTCCTAGGGAATCGTGAAATCTGTTTTGGAAACAAAACCAAACACTATGTAAGAGAAACTGTCCTCGAGTTGACACGGTTACAACAAGGACTTAGTTGTTGAGCAATATGGGCAGTGATTAGTGCAAGGATGGAAAGGGAGGCGTACTTATGCTATTTCATTTTGGAAACCTACCTAAATATTAGTATTTGGAGCGATATTTTATGTAATTCTAGGAGACATTTTCAGAGAGTAACATTTAGGTAACAGATGTACTATTAGGCTTGCTCTTTTCCTCTGCATAGTGATAGGTTTTAGATCAAAGTCAGGGGTATCCAATATGCCTGGTTTTTTTTTTTTTTTTCTCCTTTCATTTGTTGATATTCATTGATTTGTTTTTTGTGTTAGTATTTAGACCAACATTTTCTAAAGGAGCACTACAGCTAATGAAAGTTTGGTGGCAAAGACCACTCTGGACTTGCCTTGCCAGTGTTTCTTTCTTACCATATATATATATATATATATAAATATATATATTTTTTGTTTTGGTGAGGGGGTGGAACAGATCTTAACCTGTCCAAATTTACTTCTTGTGTAAATTAGTAACTTACAATGTGAGGAAAAAGAATTGAAAAACAATAAGTCACAAGGATTAAGGAGTATTTATTTGTTCTAATTTTGGGGAGGAATGGGGGCGGGATTTGGGCGAAATGAATGAAAAGAGCAGAGTTCTAACGTGCTCTGTTCTTGTTTAGCCCCTTGGAAAAGGGTGATTCACTTAACGAAGTGCTTAAAATTTGTCGATTGTAGTCTGCTTTATCGTCCGTTTTCTTTTGCCCTGTCTTTACGTTACAATCAATAATATCTATGAGTACGTTTATTATTTGATATTTTTATTTATTTTTGTTATTTTTATTTTTAAACAGGTCAAATCCTTCTAGATAAAATATTTAGGATGAGTGCTTTCCGTTCCTATTTGCTAGATCTTGTTGGAGAGACTAGGGGCCCCTTCTCTTTTTATTTTTTCCTATTTAACACACATATTTTTGTATAAATTTATATATTGCCTCCCTAAGCCCCCCTTCAACTTTTTCTTTTTTCTTTTTAGCCTATATGTTTTTATACAAATTTTTAAATAGCCCCCCACTTGAATTCGTGGCTCCGTCCCTGTTGGACGTGTATCCGGTGGAGTTGGTGCTTCTTATTTATTTTTCATAACTTAGGCCTCGTTTGGTGAACGCATTGCATTTGTATTGCGTTTGAATGCAATGCATTGAATGTAATTTGTATTTAGAAGAAAAGCATTAGCATTGCATTTGAATGCAATGTGTGTTTGGGTGAAAAGTATTTGAATTGTATTTTAATAATGAATATGTGATGTGATGGGTAAAAATAGGGAGAAAAAAAGAAGAGAGAGAGAATATATGATGTAATTAAGAAAAGTAATAAAAAAAGTGAAAAAATAAATAATGATTGTGTTGAATTTAAAATATAATGTGATTAGTATTTGAATGAAATGTTTTTGTATTTGAGAAAAAATTTCATTACATTTAAATGTAATATCAAAAAAATATATTGCTCAAACGCAGGCTTAAATTGTAACTGAAAGCTCTATTTAAAGAGCACGTTGGAAAAGAACTAGGTTAAGTACGTTTGAAATTTGTAATCTCATATCTAACACCACTTTTTAATATTTTCATTTCTGTCATTGTCACGTCAGGAAATGACAATATGCAACAAGTAGCCCAATTGAGAGAAGCTGCCGGCAGTTTGTTGAGTCCAAGAATTGAATCCAAAAGGTGAATAGAAGTGTGAAACTTGCTAATTGAATTTCTGTTTTGAAGGCCGAAGTTTGAAAGGATAAAACAGCAAGGATATGATTTTCCTTTTTTTTTTTTTTTTAAACATATTGTTTCTTGAAAGTACTGCTCCTATATTTGACATTCAAGCTTTGTTCTTCGTCCAAAAAAAAAAAAGCCTCTTTTATTTGAATGACAAAAATAGTTTATACATAGTAGTATTCATAATTACACGCATACATCAAACATGTGTAGGCCCATACAAGCAAAGAGGAAGGGAAAAAAAAAAAATTTTGAAATCGCAACATTTGCGGCCTTATTCTACCCTGAGCAGCTTCCTTTGGCTAGCTCAAAAGAACTCTTTTGTCCTGTCCTTTAGTTTGTCCCCCTTAAACTATTAAAAAGAAAATTACATGGAAAAGATTTATCATGCAGATAATAACTCGGAATTAAATCTCCACACTAACACTTGGGAAGGTCAGTGGGAGGTGGTAGAAGAGATTCATTAGGGCCTTTCCCATTGTCCACCACGAATGCCATCTTAAGTCCCCATGACATATGAACTTCCAGATGGCAATGCATAAACCAAACCCCTAAAAAAAAAAAAACAAAAAACAAAAAATAGATCTTAGTAGTTGAACACTATTACAATGCAATAACACAATATGGCTAATAATTTAGTTAGTAGGAAGGGGTATACAGTCCTAGATCTCAGATTCAAAACCTAAAAGATTTTCTTTTAAATTAATAAAATGTATATTTATATCACCCCATGCCTTAAAAATAAATATTCCAAATGCAATGTCACAAAAATTTTTACCAAAAACTCTTGAGCAGTACCAGTTATGACGACTAAAATTAACATTTTCCAATTTTATTCCGATATCACTAATCTTGGAAAGGTTTTGTAGTTAATACCTGGATTATCAGCGCTGAATCTGATAGCAGTCCATCCACCAGAAGGAACTCCAACAGTGTTCCTCTCGACAGGGTCAACAAGATTGAACTTCTTCTGATCCTTGTTAGGGTTGAAATTCCCTAATCCCGTACCCACCACAAAGAAGTTAAAACCATGCAAATGAATCGGATGGTTTTCAGGTGTTATCAACCCAGTATCTTGTAACACCAATTGCACCGTGGAATTGTATGCAAGTCTATAGAGCCTTGTCCCTGTAGTTGTCGCAACGTTAATAGGCTGAGTGCTTGTGTAATTGAATGGCACCGCTGGTTTAGCGGGAAAATCGTCAGTGAAAACTCCGCTGATGTTGAAGAAATGGGCTTGAAGGAGAGCAATCGTCGGCATAACAAAGCTGACATTGTTCATATCAGCCACCACTCGGCTTCCATTGACACAAGTCTTGCAAGGGTTGACTCCGAGGCCAACGGTGAACAACAAGGAATGGTCTATCTTGAGAGGAACCCTAGCAGGGAATTTTTTAGAGTTCAGGCTTCTGAGGGAGCTTGTGAAGTTGGTAGCTATATAAGTGGCGTTTTTGGGTGGTGGAGCTATGAGAATGGTGCGAGAGCTCGAAAGAGTTCCAGAGTAGTGCAATGTGGCCGTGGCGGTCTTATTGTCAACCGCAATTGGAGCGTCCATGAATGGTGAGGCTATGACCGAATAGTTGCCGCCTTTTCGGTCAGCGGTAAGGAGAACGTTCGTGGTCTGGCCTGGGGCAATGACTACAGTGTTGGTTTTGAAGGGCTTGGTGTAGATGGCATCGACTTCAACAACAAGAAGTTGGTGGCCAGCAATCTTGAAGAAAAGCTCCTCATTGAGTGCGGCGTTGACGATTCTCAACATGTATGTCTTGCCCGCTTCTACAGGTAGTGTATATTCTCCTGTAAAAAATATATATACATGATCAGGAGAATGCTTATAATATATTCTTGACAAAAAGTTACAAAAATTTAGTTTAACTTAAATGTTGCTTTAGAGCAAAAAAAAAAAAAAAAAAGAATGCATTTAACAAAGACATCGGCTCAATATGCAGCGAAGTGAGCATAAATTTCAGTTTTATATACGTATACCTTGTGAGGTGCAACCTGAGACAGGCCCTGGCTGGCCATTGATTGTGTGAGCATCAGACACATTTGGAGCCAAGCCAGATTTCAAAGCCTCGTTGATGACAGCTTCCACATCGGATTTCCACCATTCACCTGCATGCAGATTAGATTATAGCATGTACGTAGAGATTTAAGTACATCTAACAAGATCCAAATTGTTTGTTCGACCTTCTCTTCTTCAGTTCTCACCAAGAATTTGTATAGCAGCACAGTAATTAGATCAAATTAACGTACAACGCTCCTCAGGCTCACCTAAAATAAGAACCTTTTCACTGTGAGGTCTGGGAAATGGATAGGGGACGCCACGTTTGGGTAAGATGACAATGGCTCCATGAACAGTAGCCCTGAGCCACGAGATGTGTGCGTGCCACCAAAGAGTGCCCCTTTGACCTGTGATTGTATAATTATATATAAATTGTTGCCCTGGCTGAATTGGGCATTGCGTAATGTATGCAGGCCCATCTGCCCATCCAGTTCTAAGTTGTCTGATTCCGTGCCTAATTAAGTTCCCATGATAACAGTACAAGAAATATATTAATTAGAGAAAAAAATTCCTGTGAAACAAAAGAGAAAAAGAAAAAGAAAAAGAAAAAGAGACTCACCAATGGATACTAAGATTGTATTGGACGTGGTTAACGACCTTGATCAAAAGGGTGTCATCCTCCCTTGTATATATAGTGGGACCAGGGAATTTTCCGTTCACAGTGACAATTTGCTTACTTGAGCATAATTTTGTGCTGTTCTTCAATACCACCTATGTATGTAACAGCCAGAGCGCTATTTATTGCTATATATGGATTAGGTTCAATATATATATATGTGTGTGTGTGTACATATAACACAAAGTTTTGCGGCTTTCTAAAGGACACTACTAAATGACTACAAATGATGGTAGGATAGCGATCATGAATGTTATTTTTAAAGTTCTTTTAGTCTCGGTGGTATCAGAGTTTAAATTCGTATATCACTACTTCGAATTTCTGCTTTAAAAGTAACTTTTTTTATGAGAACTCTAGAGTTCTGTTTGATCAGGTAATTTTCGGTTAAGTTTAACAAGAAAATGAGTCAGTAACTTGTGGTTTCGTTAGATGTTCAAATGAATAATGAATGAAGATATAAGCAAACCACTATTTTTTTTTAGCATACGATTATTAAAAAAAAAAAAGGCACTACTAACAACGTGGTTGAATTTCTCCTTATGGAAGTTTGACTAAGTGGATGAATACTCTTGTTCTGATCATCAACTCATTATAATTGATATAATGTGACTTTACAAGAACCTCAACTTTTCCTGATCTATCATTTAAAGGGAAGAAAAAAGGGGCGGAAACTAAGGAGTAATGTTTCAAATCATTAATGGTCTGATCTTTTTTTTTTTTACCAGTCACAATTTTATATGTCAAGTTTACAATGTAATTATGATACAAAATCTCCCCTAATATATAACTACCCACTAGCATTGGTATAATTACTACTGATGATAAATAATATTTTTCAACACTAAAAATAGTTTTTACACCAATACAATAACCTACATATATTTCACCCGAAAATATAGACACATGCAAACGTTTGCCTTGGCAAATATATATATATATATATATTGGTAGAACCTTTATCTCGACAAGGTAGTCAAAACATATAAGTGACCAAAAAAAGAAGTATTTTACACGCTTTAAATTTTAATCATAATGTTGTAATATATCCTACTCCTAAAACGCAACATTACATTTACTAATACTAGTTAATTACGAACGTCATTAGTACTTACATTAAATTTATAGTGTCGAACCATGCATCCGACAGACGCCGGAAACAGACAGGCGACAAGTATCAAGACGCGAACCCACGGCACCATCTCCATTTTCTGTGTGGCCTCTCTCTCTATCCCAAGTTTTTTTTTTTTTTTTTAGAGGTTTTAGAACTAGTTCTCAACCGGTGCACTCAGAAGTGGGGTGATGGAGGCCAAACTTATACTAGAAATGCTGAGACAATTCTCTGAACTGTTAGTACCCCGTCGTTTTTACTCAGGTTGGTGAACTGAAATGGAAGCATACTTGAGAACGAAGCTCTACCGACGTGCATACTTAAAACTGGCTAGCTAAAGAAACTTCTGTGGGTATGTTTTTTCTTGCATATTACTCCAAGTAGTTATCTGTCCGTGGCACTTTTTTCAAAGCCAAGCTATATATATACATATAAATATATATGTGTGTGTATGTGTATGCTAGTGTAGTTAGTGATCTTTCTCGATCAAACCCTATGCGTCAATTGGCCGAGGAGGAGATCACCAGCTCTTGGCGTTTTGGTGCAACCGTATTGGGTAAAGTACACCCGATCCCATCTAACGGAAACCAAAAAGTGGATTATTTTTTGTAGTTTGGTAATAACTATTCCACCCTCCGGAGAGCACATTGGTCAATGAGAATGACATTGTTAACTAACTGAGCAGAACTCTCTTTAACTTTTTTTAGCTTGGTTAATTGACTATTAGATTATATATTATCAATGATTATTAGAGATTAGGTTAATCCAATACTAATAATATTGCGTGTGCAACATGTGTTTTGCTCTGTAACAGAACGGCTTTCACAAAATATAATTTAGGTGATTATTGTGCTTTATAATATCGTACCGTTATCATTATCGTTATTATTATTATTTTTTATATATATAATATCTAATCATATATGCATGCGTACACAAAGCAATCTTTTGATTAAAATTAGCGAAAAGCACACACACATATATATATAGAAAATATAATTATGTTTCTGAAAATATTTATATGCTGCTTTTTATTGCTTCTAGTACTAATTATGTAATAATTAATTTTGTCATAGAGACAGTGTTCTATATATAGAATTATTGTGCCAAGAAAGCACATTATAACGTCGGTATTTGGTGTAGGGGTATTCATCCAATTAAATCTATGCTATTTTAATCATATTAAATCTAATCCAATCAAAAACTGGTTTTTAGAAATTTTATCCAATTCAATTACTGGTATATATAAAATTAAATTTATTTGAGATAAGTTTAAACTAGATTGGACCAAAGTATCAAACAATATAGGATTTGGGCATTTTAAGTTGAGTTTTTTTTTTTCTTCTTTTTTTTTTTTTTGTCTAGCCTATTTATTGGATCTTTTTGCATATATCACATATAATCAAATATTAAATTTTAAAACAAATTAAATAAGGAAGAATTATGAATTCAAGATTATAGATCCAAATAGCTTATAACAACTAGAACTTTCGTTCAGAAAAACCCAACAAACAACTTGAAGAAGTAAACATTAGATATATTGTTATTTGTACATTTTATGTATATCTATGAATGTTAGACTAGATTAAATTGGGTGTTTCGAAGAGAAAGATGCGTCATAATAATTAAATTAATCAGATTAAATTAATTGATTGAATTCCATGAACACTCATGTGGTGGGTATATGCCTATTTGCAAGGGGATGTATTTATCCATAACAAATATATCGTAGTTGTGGAATAGTTTTCAAAGGTTTGCCACATTGGAGACGTAATTTGTTTTCTCAAAGCAAAAGATTTTAGAGGTGGAATAAATCTATGATATAAGCAACTTTACTTTTTTTTATTTTTTAGAAAAGATGGAATGAAATAAATTATGAATTTATTATAAGGTTTCGTGTCGATATTGTCTAGAGCTAATATGGTAGGTAGCTGAGCGCAGTCCTACATATTTTGTGAATTTTTCTAAATAAAATAAATCTAAAGTTCAAAAACGGCTTTCATATCCATTGGTTAAAGAAAAAACCAGTTCCATATGTTGTACATATCATTTTTACAGACAGATATAAAAACAATACAATTTCGCTGGGTTAAAACTCTGGCGAGTAACATGGAAAATGCATAGTTGTGGTTTGAATCCATTCTTTCCTAAGAATTGTCGTTTTTCTTGAGATATCTTTAATTAAAATCTAGTCGTAATCATTTTGTTTTCATTTTCTAAATCATCATCATTATGTTTTCCCCAATCACCCTGGACAGTAATTTTCTGGATCGCTGTTTTGTAATTGTCATTTATGTTATGTTGATTGGACTATGTTGACTATTAATGACGTTCCCATATCTTGTCCCTTTATTCATTATTTGCCGTTTACCATGTTTGCATTCATTCAATAAATCGCTTTTATTTCATGAACATCATTGTTGTTTTTTGTAATTATTTGTCGTTTCTTCTTCAATGCATTTCATGTCGTTTTATAGATCGGTCATTTGTGTTAGTTTTTGTTAGGACTGGTTTTATATTTTTTTACTAATAGAGTATTTGGGTAATACATTATATTTATGTTTTTTTAATATAATATATTGAAGATAATATATGTTTGAATAAAAAGTATTTACATTGCATTTATATATAATATTTATTTGGATGAAAAGTATTTAAATTGTATTATATATGATGTGATTGATAAAAGTAAAGAGGAAAAAAAAGAGAGAGAAAGAGAGAATATGATGTGATTGGTAAAAATAGTAGAAAAAATAGAATGATGAATAATGATTGTATTATATGTAAAATGTAATATGATTGGTATTTGAATGTAATACTTTTTTATCATTTGGATGAAAATTACATTAAATTTAAACGTAATATGAATACAATGCGATAAATAAACGAGGCATAATTTTTGTTATCAAACAAATTAAAATATTATCAAAACTTAAAATAAACAAAAAAGGACACAGTAAATTTTAACAAAGTTCGGTTTGTACCTACTCCTTGAGATTATGTCTAAACGTTTAAACAATCTATTAATTAAACATAATTACAATTCAATTAGGCTTAATCACCCCAAGACTTCCTCTTTAAGTATGACATCCATGATACTATAACTACCTAGAAGACATGCTCAAGGAGCATCACTCAACTTAACATTGAAATCCCTTCGACAAACTAATTTTTTGTTCTAAAAACCCAAAAACCTTCTCCCGAAAATACTTAGAAATCAAGACCCTCAAAAACAATTTAATTATATGAATTTTGGATTCTCCAAGGCGTGCGGCAGTTGTCTTGAGACTTCCAATATATATAGCAAAGGAACCGACAAAAATGTTTCTAAATAAATCTACTACAAGCTATCTGTTGTAAAATTTGTTGCAATAAAAAAGGCAATAATGTTGATTGCTTTAGAAAAACTATTTACTTTCCGATTCTGTAGAAATTATCACCAAATCTATCCATCTCTCGATCACGAACCTAGACTGAATATGTAGCAGTAAATACAACTCTTTATAATAGTAAATCACTCTTTTAAAACAAGTTTCCAGTTCCTTTCAAAATTGACATTTAGAATGCAAAATACGTTTTTAAAAGCAAATTTTCTTATTAGATTTCCAGTAAAAAGGAAACTTTCAAACTTGATTTTCAAAGACTTTCCAAAACTGATTTCGTGCAACAACTTTAATTGAAAAACAATGTCAATACCAAAAATATAAAAATCCTAAAAGTTTTTATTTATTTTTGAATATAGAAATGGATATTCAATTTCTACATTTTATAATCATATTATGAAGTCAAGTATAAAACTACTACTAGACTATACCTATAACAACATGTTAGTTATTTTTCTTTTTTATTGCTGTTTATATGCTGGTGTTGTTTTAGCTTACTTGCCAAACCCACCCTTCCCCCCCCCCCCCCCCCCCCCCCCCCCCCCCCCCCCCCTCTTTTTTGGGTCCCCTAAATTCAACAAAAAAAATTTTAAAAATTGGAAATACATCTTGAAAATTGTCGTTTCTATATTGATATACACACATATAGAACTACATAATTTTGGATTACGGGTCAAATTAGTGTAGGAAAAGGTAAGCTACGTTGAATGAGACAGAGAGGGTGTCAAGGCAAAAGATCCACTTCCGCATAGTTAGGTTTGCATGGAAACTGATGGACTAGCTTAGCTCTAAATATATCTGCTTAATTAGCTATCTCAACGAACATGTTGTTTCGTGTACAATACTTGTACAAGACATGTTGTTTAGTAACGCCTACTCTCACGATCTGACATGACACTTATTTATTGTGATCTCATGTCTGATCTACAACATTGATACTGCAAAGTATTTTTCTATTTATTTTAACTATTTCTTAAATAAGTGAAAACAAATAAATTAATAATTTGTTTGGATGAAAGATTTATTTTTAAAAAATAAAAAAATTTTAGTTTTAGAAAATAAAAAATTGTTTGGATTTTTTTTTAAAGTGAAAAGTTGTTTAGATTGGTAAAAAATTTTCTTTACTTAAAGAGAACTCTTTTTTCATTTTCTAAAAATGAAAAATTTTAGATGTTTAAGTACGAAAATTTAAAAAAATCTATTTTCTTAAATTAAAAAAATTTCTATTTTTCAAAAATGGATATACCGAACAAACATACCATAATATTTTTTAATTCTTTGTCTTCAACTCAAATTTTGATTCTAGTTTTTATATTTTTTCCAAAAAATCAATAAAAATTATAACTAGTTTTGAAATAGTTAATAAATTTCAATTTAAAAATTTTATCTTCGAATCAAACATAGACTAAAAATTTGAATATGATTTAAAAAAGACTCCCAAACCTTGAGAACTATCTCATCTTCCCCTTTAGCTCCGCCCAAGGACTGGAATCAACAAGAAAAAATTTGGGCGACAATGAGAAAGAAAAGAAGCGTGGACTTGAACCCCAGAAGAGATTATTAGAAAGAGAGGCAAAAGAATAACTTATTTCCTCACTAGCTTAGCGTTAGCTTTTCTGTTTCTCCTTCCATTTTTTTTAATGGAAAAATATATATATTCGAAAAGCCTTTGGTTTCCTTTTCTTGTAAGCACACCAAACCAAAATAACTAGGCGGTAGCCTACAGAAATATAATAAGTAGAGATCAAATAAGCAAACAACCAAACACCAAACAATCAAGCAGGAAACCAAGTACACATATCCACTGAAAAGGCTTCAAACTGAACAAGCAAAGAGACAAAAAAGAAAACAAAGCTTTGGGCCATTAATGATACTACAACTAATAGATAATGAGTATGAATTCTACTTGCAGGTTTTATGTCATGGACCCTCTTTATTATAACGTGAATATCACTAATGTCTTTCATTATTGTTTGAAGAAAACTTTTAGTATTGTTTGAAGAAAACTCCCAAGAAGAGAATCACCCCCGGCTTTCACTTTCTTTCAAAATCTAATCATCGTCCCATCCTTTCGGCGACATCCATGAGCTTTCCCTTCCCTTTCCATTGCCAACCGAGAATGAACAATGCCACCTCGCTGACCACAGCTCCTCCGAAATCTCTTCAGATCCCACAGCAGAACCCAGGTGATCGAGCAGGTTGGTTTGCATCCTCAAGTCACGTCGCACTGGAGCTACCGTACATGGAAGGCCTCATTTGAAATCCAACAACCAAGAACAAAGAAGGGTTGAGGAACTTATGAGTGATTTGGGTTATTTTCTTTTCTTTTAATTGAAACTACAAAGAGTTGACAAAAAAAAATTAATAAACTTAGATTTACAAAAACGTTTGGCCATCTGAACTTGGGTTTTTTTGCTGCATATATCACACGGAGATACTTGGGACGTGAGAATCACACGTGTTGGATTAAATAGCAAAGCTCGTTATGTGCTGTTTTTTTTTTTTTTTTAATTTTTAATATAGACAATAAGTACTCAAGCCGAGTTCTTTGCACCAAAAATGCTTTCCTTTTTAATTTTGAATTCGGTATATTTACAAATACATACACTTCAAACATATGTGTTGGCCAGTAAACCAAACAAAACAAAACAAAGAAAAAAAAAAGGGCAGCATAATTGCAGGCTTATTCAACAGTGAGCAGCTTCCTTTTGCTTGCTCAAAAGAAATCTTCTCTGTTGTCCTGTTTTGATAATTCTCACATTCCTTTGGCTTGAAAAAGGAAAATTACTACTGTGAATTAAATCACCACACTAACACTTGGGCAGGTCAGTGGGAGGTGGAAGAAGAGATTCATTAGGGCCTTTCCCATTGTTCACCACGAATGCCATCTTTAGCCCCCATGTTGTGTGCACTTCCAGATGGCAATGCATAAACCAAACCCCTATGAAAATAAAAGAGACAAATTCAAAGACGACTACAATCAACATTTACTAATTTTCTCGACGATATCGATAATCTTGAAGAGGCTTTTGTAGTTACCTGGATTGTCAGCCCAGAATCTGATAGCAGTCCATCCACCAGAAGGAACTCCAACTGTGTTCCTCTCCACAGGGTCAACAAGATTGAACTTCTTCTGATCCTTGTTAGGGTTAAAATTCCCTAATCCCGTACCCACAACAAAGAAGTTAAAGCCATGCAAATGAATAGGATGGTTTTCAGGTGTTATCATCCCAGTATCTTGCAATACTAACTGCACCGTAGAATTGTACGCAAGTCTATATAGCTTTGTCCCTGTCGTTGTCGCAAAGTTATTAGGTTGAGTCCCCGTGTAGTTAAACGGCACCGGCGGTTTCCGGGGAAAATCATCGGTGAAAACTCCGCTGATGTTGAAGAAATGAGCTTGAAGGAGAGCAGTCTTCGGCATGACAAAGGTGACATTGTTGATATCGGCCACCACTCGGCTACCATTGACACAAGTCTTGCAAGGGTTGACTCCGAGGCCAACGGTGAACAACAAGGAATGGTCTAACTTGAGAGGGACCCTAGCGGGGTATTTTTTAGAGTTCAGGCTTCTGAGGGAGTTTGTGAATTTAATAGCTATCGAGGTGGCATTTTGGGGTGGTGGAGCTGTGAGAATGGTGCTAGAGGTCGAAAGATTTCCAGAGTAGTGCAACGTGGCGGTGGCTGTCTTGTTGTCTACTGCAATTGGAGCGTCCATAAATGGCGAGGCTATGACAGAGTACTTGCCGGCGTTTCGGTCAGCGGCTAGAAGAACGTTGATCGTTTGGCCGGGGGCGATCACAACGGTTTCTGTTTTGAAGGGCTTCGTGTAGACCGCGTCGACCTCAACAACGGTGAGTTGGTGGCCGGCAATCTTGAAGAAGAGCTCTTCATTGAGTGCAGCATTGACAATTCTTAGCAAATATGTCTTGCCTACTTCTACTGATAAGGAATATCCTCCTACATATGATACATGGCATATTCAGAATCAGAAGGTGATTACTTTAAATTTCTTTATCATAAGCTGATGTCAAGCAAATATATACATACATTTGTGTGTATATATATATATAGTATGTTTATGCATGCATTTCGTTTACGTACCTTGTGAAGGGCAGTTTGAGATTGGCCCTGGTAGGCCATTGATTGTGTGAGCATCAGACACGTTTGGAGCCAACCCGGATTTCAAAGCCTCATTGATGACTGCTTCCACATCCGATTTCCACCATTCACCTGCAAATTTAATTAACACTCTTAATATTACTCTAAGCAAAAAAAAAAAAAAAAAAGAAGAAAAGGAAAGAAAAGAAAAAAGAAAATTCTTTGTATGAGCATTTGTTAATTATGTTGTTGTAGCTAATTTTAAGAAATCACTTTTATCTGATTATTTTATGCCAATCACTCTTGAGAAATAACCTTTTTAAAACCCTTTTCTGAAAATTATTTATAAAGACGTCTATCATAAAGTCGTCATAGAATAAGCAATTCTAAAATACTCGTTCTCAAAATTGAGAAAGAACATAGGTTCTACTAACTATTTATGTTTCATGGTTTAATTTAGTTTATAGTTTAAAAAAGTTAATTAACTTTTTAAAAAATAGTTATAATTTTTTTTTTAGACTTTTCAACAGAAAAAAAAAAAAAACAGTTTAGTTTAAACTAAATTTAAATTCCAAATGAGACATTTAGTAAATAGTCTCACCTAAAACAAGAACCTTTTCACTGTGAGGTTTGGGAAATGGATAGGGGACGCCACGCTTGGGTAAGATGACAATGGTTCCATGGACAGTGGCCCTGAGCCACAAGATGTGTGCGTGCCACCAAAGAGTGCCCCTTTGACCTGTGACTGTATAATTGTATACAAATTGTTGGCCGGGCTGAATTGGGCATTGCGTAATATATGCAGGCCCATCTGCCCATCCCGTTCTAAGTTGTCTGATTCCGTGCCTAATTTATTTTCCATGAGAATAGTATAAGAAATAAATTAAATCAAAATAAAAAAAAGTCTCCTGTGAAAGAACAAGAAAGTAAAGAAAAAAAGACTCACCAATGGATACTAAGATTGTATTGGACGTGGTTAACGACCTTGATCAAAAGTGTGTCGTCCTCTCTTGCATATATGGTTGGACCAGGGTATTTCCCGTTCACCGTGACAATTTGCTTGCTCGAACACAATTTTGTGCTGTTCTTTAGCACCACCTACACACACACACACACACACACACACACATTAAGCACATTATGCATTTTTAGTATCAATATTTTGAAGTGTCAATGAAGCTGCTTCTTATTTATGTTTAGATAACAAGTTTGAAGTAGAATTTTTAGTTTGAACTAATTAAAATTTTTATTAACTATTAAAAACAAGACAAAAATAGACCTGAAAAGTCCGGTTAGAATGGAATTTCAAATGCACCCTTAGATGCTTTCGTAAGATTTCCATAAAAAGAACAAGTGCTCGTGATCAATTATCATTTGAAGGGAGGAATAAGACCCAAACCGAAAGGCACGTGTTAAAAAAAATTACGCTAAAATTTAAAAAAAAAAAAAAATCATACTACTTACGTTGAATCTGTAGTGTCGAACCAAGCATTCGACCGATGCCGGAAACAGACAAGCCACCAGTATCAAGACGCGAACCAACGGCAGCATCTCCATCTCTCTCTTGTAATTTCTTTTCTCTAGGACTAATGCTTTTCTCTCCCTGCCGCCACAACCAGAAATGCTATGTTGTGTTTTTACTTAGCTCTCAATTGGTGGACTCACAAGCACTTGACTGAGCCAATCTTTTATACACATCCGCAAGCCATCGTCCTCGGCTAACCCGTCGTTTTAACACAGGTTGGTGTTGGGAATTTTTTTTTAAGCATGTTTGAGAGTCGAGAACGAAGCTCGACCGACTTACATACTTAAGATGGCCAAGAAAACTAAATAGTTTTTTCCCCTTTTCTTTTGGGGTGGTATTTAAACGATTTTTTTGTTTTTGAATTCATATTTAAACGAATTATAAGTATAGGAAAAGGCAAAAGAAACCTTCTTTTAAAGCAAAGTTACATAAAATATAGTTGGAATCTTCTCAACGTTACTGACTAGATCTTAGGGTTTGGTGCAGTTGAATTAGGTAAAGCAAAACCCAATCCCAGCTAACGGAACTAAAAAATAAAAATAAAAATAACAAAAGCTTATTGGTGTTAAAGCAGCTAGAAGCTCGCTTTGGTCAACGGGAGATGACATTGACAACAAACTAAATGGAATCCACTTAACATTAATTAATTAAAGTTACTAAAATTTTGGAATTAAGCAATATGCCATCTAATATTTGGTCACATTACAGAGCCAAAGTCTTTCCAAAATTTTTGATGAATATATCGCGCGTGACACTCGCTCGGGAATCCGATAAAATGTTTTTTAGCTCAATTATGACATAACCTTTTTTAGCAAAAAAATAATAATAATAAAATATATGTGTGTGTGTGTGTGTGTGTGTGTGTGTGTGTGTGAGTGTGTGTGTATATATATATATATATATAATCGGACCACACTCACGACATAAGCAAAAGCGTATATATAGACATATGCAGAACGTTATTTGTTCGTACAAAGTGCATTTTTATGTTGATTTTTTTAGTTTTTCTTTACTTTAATTAAATATATATTTTTTGCAAGAGTTAGGGTCAACATTGTGATTGTTAAAGATAATGATAATTATTTAAAAATATGTGTGGGCATTAATGTAAATGCATATGGAAAATTATGGCACAAAACCACTGAAGTGTGGTGGCCGGTATGATCCATAGATTCCATACAAAGCAGATGTATATACGTACCCGCAACATATTTATAATTAATTACAGCTGAGAATTAGTTTTCAAAGGAGATTTCTACATTATAGTTTGTTTTCTAATTAAAGCAAAAGATTTGGTTTCCCAAAAAAAAAAAAAAAGGGTTTGGAGCAATATTGCTAGTTATTAACATTCATAATTATTAAAAACAGCATCAGATTAAAGGGGTGCGCAACCGGCCCTAGTAAGAAACGCGAGAGAGAGAGAGAGAGAGAGAGAGAGAGATGCAAGTGGGACAGAGTTCTAAGTGCATCTTTGGATCTCCGACTCTGAAAATTGGTTATGAGACTCGTATTGGTGTGGGTATTTTGATGATAGTGGTTGTGTTTGACAAGCTGGCTTCATTAAAGAAGATATGATTTTGTTTAGAGGAAAGAATCCAAACACCTTGGAGGTTTTTTTTTTTTTTATGCATTTCTCGTCTGGTGATTGTCTTCTTTTAGGGTTTTGTTTCAAATATTGGTAGGCTTTTTATGGAGGTGGCGATGTCGGCTCTGGAAATTGACGATAGTGGTGCATGTTCAAGGTCAAGTCAAGCAATTTTAGATTAGGCAAAAATTATCAAGGGGGCCTTTTAAAAAAATATATTCATAAAAATTAATTAAATATTTAAGTTTTATTTAAAAAAATCAATTAAATCTAAACAACTTAACAATAAAAATAAAAAAAATAAAAAAACTGTTAAAAGGTGTTGATTGCTTTCGAAAATTATAGCACTTAAAATGTTTTATAAGTAATGCTAAAAAGTAGTTATTTCCAGCCAAAATTTTTTTTTTTTGATTTGCTATCTAAAGTTCAAATGAAATTAAAACCTAAATTTTATATTGGAGAAATAAAAAAAAAAAGTGATTATAGGATTGAGCTCTCATAATTGGTTACAGTACTTGTTAATAATACAAAACATAGTATATCACTTACTAGAGGGGAAAGAAAAAAACAAATTTTTTAACTTTAAACTTTTCTGAAACTTAGGTTACTATAATTTCAACTTACAAGTAATCATTCTAGTTCCTAATTCTCCATAATCTTTATCTATTTAGTTTTTTTCCTTTAATTTACTTATAACCTCAATATGATACATATTAATATAAGATTAATTTGGGGCCTGTATTTAGATTGGGGCCTTAAGCAATTGCCTAAGTGCCCTAGGGGTTGAGCCACATTCTACTATTAAAGGCATCTCACCAGTTTGTCCCTTGTCTCCCAAAGCGTACTTTCTGCTCTGATAGTCCTCTTATCAGAAAACTTTCATTAAAGGCCTGCAACAATTGTGTTTTAGAGTTTAGTTGTTTATGTTTTAGTCTAATGACAGAGTCTATTTTTCCAATATATAGTTTTAGTATTTTCTTTATAATAATAGGGGTGGTTACTCTACCATTTGAATTTGTTTTCAGTTTGTCAGATTTAGGTCTTGGCGAATTAGAAGTTCCGTTAGTTATAAGTCTATGCGGATATATTGGTAATCTTAGAATTATATGTTTCAGGTTCTCGATGGATAAAAAGCTTTCGTCAATTGTAGTGATTCTAAAAAAAATCTTATGCATACTCAAATTGACGTGTCAAGAAATTTTACTGACATTAGATCTTGTCTTGCATTGTTTTCTTTGTATTTCATCAGAATTTCTTAACAAAACTAGTTTTAATCAAGTGTTTTATATTATATATCACAGGATTATTTGTATTATTTTAATAATTATAAGACTTTAATTGAATGAAAATTTTATCGTTAAAAAAATATTGATGATTATTAATTAGGGTATATATTTTTTTTAACTAACAATAAATTTACATGTGAGTTGTGGGATGCTCTAGTGTTTTCGACGTAGGACCTCACCTAGTATCTTACTTATTAGGCTATATATAACTGGTTAAAAAGGAAAAGATAAAAAAGAAACGGGAGCCACCATGATGATAACTATCGATGGTCCAAGATTTAGGGCTCATATTGAGTGGACTGAAATCATTATTGTAAAGATTAAAATAGTAAAAATTAAAAAAATTAATAGTTAAAATTAAGAAAAAAAAAAAAGACAAAAGAAACCACTATTACAATATATGGAGATGGATTCCAAATGAGCTTTTAAAATTGAGAGGTATATATTGACCAGTAATGTAGGCCAAACCTATAATTTCATATTTTATTAATTTCACGTTACGTTTACAGTTTAATCATTATATTTATTTTATTTGGTATCATAGTCTTTCTTCCAATTTAATATTAATTATCTATCTAATTTTACAAAAATATTTATCATATTCACTATGGCAATTACATTTCATAAATGTTATTGTAGAGTTGTAGCCAAGTCCAATAATATAAGTTATAATCATTTTGAGGAAAAAAAAAGCTTTATGTTAAAAATTAATAAGAGGTAACTTTAATTACCAATGGAAATTTTGATATTTAATCCCTTAATATAAATAGGAGCTGAGAGATTCGAATTAAGTCTAAATTCGAGGGGAAATCATGAATTTTTTTTTTATACTCAAGTTTAAATTAAATCTCACCTGATGAAAACTCATAAATTTGTTGACTTTGGCCATTGTCACTGTCAAGTAAATAAGTAAATAAAATGTCCTTTTCATTCTTAAATTTATGGATAATAATGCCTTTTCTTTTAGTAACAATGTTATCGCTTTAATCCGTTGTTGTTACAATTTACCAACTAGAAATAAAGAGAAAATTTATTAGTCAGAGCACAATAAATTGACTATCATATAAATACAAATTTATAAATTCAAAAATAGATAAGTTACCCAAAGATATTAAATCTCTTAAAATCAATAAATATATTATTCTCTAATATAAAAACAATTTATATAAATTCAAATTTACTACATTACAATCAATCAATTTAAAAACTAAAAAGAGTTATAAAAGATAATTTCAATAAATATTTAATAGTAATATCAAATCCTAGCAATCCCCTGAAGTTGGTTAAATACTTTGAGAACAACTTAAGAAAATTTTTATGCATGCCTCAAGTTTACATGAGCTTAATAGCATATCGATTTTCAAAAGTTTCATCTGTTAGGTTCAAATTCACACGAGCTTCATAGCACATACTTCAATTTGATTCAATAAGATCAACAGTATCAAGTGTTAATGTATCAAAAACTAAAGATCAATGGGATTAGAGATCAAAAAGATATTAGGATCAAGGGATTAAAAAAGATCCTTTTTTCTTTTTTGTTTTGTTTGTGTTTTTCTTTTTTATAGTTGTACAACACCAAAAAAACAAAAACAAATACTATAATTTTTTCTTTTTTTGTAAGTTTTTTTAATATATGATTACTGTCTCTCTCTCACTTTTTTCTTCTTTATTTTTTTTAACAGTTTTTTCTGCTTGTGTTTTTTTTTTTTAAGGAGTATGGGACAATATTTCACCATGACCAAAATTGATATACCAAGGAAAAGATATATGATACAAGCCATGGTGACCGAGTGTCATGAGTTTACGTGCAGTGCTCTGCGTCCGTGAGTTTGAGGCGGCAGCAAGGGCTTGGTGCGATCGAAGGCTTTGGTATTGCTCAATTTGTTTCGCCATTTGCGGGAAGAGATGCTAAGGTTTTTCAAACCTTGTCATGTAATAAAAATAAATAGATAATAAGATAAAATATAGAAGAAAAAGATAAAGAATTAATATGATTTCATCTACAGATTAAAAATAGAGCAAAGATTCACTGGTGAGGATAAGTTATTCAAAGATATCATATTTGCTAAAATTAAAAGTTTCTTATTTCCTGAAAATCATTTACATAAATTCAAATATCTAATCAATTAATCTAAAAATTGAAGAAAAATCATAAAAGATAATTTCAGTTAATATTTGACAATAATCTGAAATCCCAATGGTTAATTGTTTCCATGATTGCACTTAGTTAATTTCTAATCTCTGCCGTTTTCACACTGCATGCGATTATTTTTAGATTCATGTTTGATCCTTAAAGAATCCATTACTGCTCGTTTTAATCCTTTGTCCTAAAAAAATTAACAAAAACAAAAAAACCCTTCGTCCTTTTTTAAATCATTGTCCTTTTTACAGTATCGATCTTTTGTATAATTATTGTCGTTTTCACCTTATTGTCGCTTTCTATGTTGTCATATGCTGGATCCATGTAGTTTTCGTGTCTCCATAAATTCGGTATTTTTGTCGTTTTCCTGTTGCTGTCGTTTATGTTCAGGAATCATGCCCCGGTATTGCTGTTTTAAATTGATGTCACATCTCTTTACTACTGTCGTTTTTCATAGTGCTTTCCATGCGTCGTTTATCATTTTTTTTTTTGTTCCGTTATCTTTTCGTGACCATTATGGCTGCATTTTTCATCGTGTTCTCATTCTCTTGGACGCTAACGATTTTTACTTTATTATTGTTTTGCTGATTCGATTATTCATAGATCGTTGTCGTTTATAAATTCTGAGGCCATCGTCGTGCTCTGAGATTCCGTCGTTCATTTCAATTCTAATCAAGTGGTGTGGATTTCATATTATTGTCGTTTCTCGAAGTTGTCATCGTTTCCTATTGCTCTTGACAACATTGTCGTTTCTGTTTATTGACATGTTTGTTCATTGTCGTCTCGCTTGATTCCTTTGATAGGTGCGGCCATTTTTTCTATTCATGGTCGTTTCCATATTGTCACTGTTTTGTATTGGTGACGTTTCCTAAATCGTTGTCCTTTTTTGGTTTTAACCTTCTTTCAAGTTTTCTTTATTCGTAATTGTCGTTTTCAATATTTCTCTTCTTTATTTTTTAATTGTTAAAGTTGATGCAGTCTTCATACTATTCTTCATTGTTATCGTTTATTTGATTGTCGTTTTGTCATTATTGCCGTATACAGATTACTATTTCTCGTTATTGTTGTCGTTTTTGCAAGGCTTTCTTTCTAATTATTGACGTTTTGCCAAATGATTTTTGTTTTAATCATAACTACTTGTTTTTTTAAATCATCCTCTGATCGGGACACCGTTATATATTAATTTCGTTTTTATCCAATTTCATCTTTCCTCACCGTTTTTACTTTTTCTTTTTAGTTGCTGCCTTTTTTCTACTGCTACCATCAAACTACCCCTCAAATTACCAACATACTTTTAACATTACAAACTGCAAAGAAAAGGGTTCAACCGTCGACTGTCCGATGTGACTTGCCGTTTTTGCCTCTTGCTATGATGATGGCGTTGAAGTACACGCCTAATAACGGGCACCAGATATTTTTATTATAATGTTTCGATTAAATATAATATTTAAAAAATAAATTTTATCCAAATACAATTTAAAATATAATACGTTTATCAAGTATTTTAAATTTTACGCCAAACAGGAGAACTAGAAAATGGGCACAATATTTGTTTTTATTATAATGTTCCTTGCTAATATTGTCTTTGAGACTTACACGTATGGGTTGACGTTAACCCTGTCACGTGTGGGAGAACTCAAGACTTCCTACTCAAAATTATTCTAGTTTATCATTTTTCTAAAAAACTTGAACATTTAAGATGTGGACTAATATTTATTTATTCTGGATGGCGATTTAAACTTTCCCACCACTTTGTCAAAATGACACGATTTATCTTATACTTCCATGAATGACATGTTCATTGTCCGTATTTTAAACTCATGTTAAATTCATCCTCTTTTAATATAATTTGATTAATGATTCATTTGATTTGATGAATGCATTACGTTCAAATATAATATAATTTTCATTCAAACGTAAGAATATTACATTCAAATATCAATTATATTATAATTTAAATATAATATAATCACTATTTATCATTTTATTTTTTTTATTATTTTTATCAATCACGTTATATATTATCTTTCTCTTTCTCTTTTATCAATCACATCACATACTCAATATTTAAATACAATTCAAATACTTTTCATATAAATAAATACTGAATTTAAATTATTAAAATAGTCCTTGTGGTTAAAATAGTTTTTCCAAACTTTAAACTTGACAAAATTTTGTTAAAATATAGATTTCAAAAATAAAATTTAAAACCAAAAAAAAAATAATATGGCATTCAACACTGCAATAAATTTAAATACTTATCCTTATATTTTAGTCCAACAAATTGTTTCTTTTTCTTTTAATCCCAATTCAGTTACCATGGTATCTCATAGTCTGTTTTATTTTTTTGCAAGACTGATGATTTGGGGTTAATTGATAAGTTTTAGAAAATGCCAACACATCATATATTTTTTTTCTCTTTTCTCTTTTACCAATCATATCACAAACTCAATATTTAATTACAATTTAAATATTTTTCATACAAACAAATACTGCATTTAAATGATTAAAATAGTCCTTGTGGTTAAAATAGTTTTTTCACACTTTAAACTTGATAAAATTTTGTTAAAATATAGATTTCTAACGTAAAATTTAAAACCAAAATGCGATAAGTTTTAAGTACTTATCCTTATATTTTAGTCCAACAAAATTGTTTCTTTTTCTTTTAATCCCAATTCAACTACCATGATATCCCATAGTTCATTTTATTTTTTCGTGAGACTAACGATTTTGGGTTAATTAATAAGTTCCGAAAAATGCAAGCTGTGTTGAAAGAGACGGGAATGAGACTAACATTTCCTTCCAGAGCATAAGATCCCTTATTTATTTATTTACTTTTTTTTTTTTTGGTAAAAAGACATTTAAGGATGAACCTTTAATTTATCAGTGAATTTTTGAGATTTTTTAATTTATTTAATTTTTATCAATCTAATTAAAGTTAAGTGAGTTGAAAATTTTCTTTATCTAAAATCAACTTAATATAAAAAATTAACCTACTTAATTATAATTAAATTAGATAAATTAGATAAATTTATTCGATCACTAAATTTTTTATTCACCATTAAAACCATCAAAATATGAAAATAATAAAATACAATGCAACAAGGAGTCCCATACGGTTAGGCTTGTTTCTTTTTTATTTTTATAATGCGTGGTAAAGCTATTTTGTTTCTTTCTTTTGGATGTAATAAATGATTTTTTTTTTTTGGGGGTCAATTTTAGGATTAGATTTCAACGCACAGAAGCTTGACTCTTCCTCTGTTCACATTAGCCTAGGCGTGACGTATTGTCTACTACTACTACTATATCAATTATTATTATTTTTTGGATAAATAGTGCTACTACAATTATTAAGGATACGGGGAATCTCGGCGAAATATATAAATTTATATTATCAGGCTAAGGTGGAATCCAAAAGCTGAATAAATGAGGTCCAAGTCAAAATGTGAAAAATCTATAAATTAAGGACGCGTTTGACAAATAATTTTATATTTTAATTATATTTAAATAAAATATAATTTTACATAATCAAATTTTATATTTAAATATAATATTTTTTAATAATATTATAAAAATAATTATTATTTAAAAGATTTTTAAAATAATCATATCAATTTTTTAATTTTAAAATACTTTTTAATCAAATACAACGTTTACAAAATAAATTAGATTACAACATAATACATTTATAAACACATTGATTGTTCTCATTCATTGATTGTTGGTTATTGGTTAACTACTAATTAAAACTTCGCTATGAACACATTTCATTTCGTACGATTCCAAAAATAAGTGAGCCTTTGGAGTTGCCATCGGAACAATAAATTAATATCAGGAAAATAAAGAACCAAGAAAAGCTGTTTTAGGTGTCCTTAGCCAGAGACAGCTAAGTTGAAATCTAGTTGGAGTCTTTGGAAGTGCGTATACCAGAAAGAAAAGATACACCTTTAACTCCATTTCCAAAGGCATTGTTTGTTGCCCAATGCAAGTTAGCCAATCTTTCTCCTGCCTCTCCTTATTTTTTCCCAAAATTTAAAAAGTAAACAAATACTGAATCAAACTAAACCTAATTCACTCCCCCAAGCAACACAATAAGCTTTATTACCATGTCATGTCATGGTGCTTGGATATTAATGTCTATTTGAGCTTGTTAAGGCAAGGATTTTACTCTTTTGTTTTTGTAAAAATAGCTTCAATAGAGAGTTATGTTGGTGATATAACTTATCAAAAATTTTAATCTGCAAAATGACTTTAGAATTTCTCTGAATGACTCATATTTATACAATGCAACCTACATGATCTGTCAGTGTAAAATTGAAAGGATGTCAGTTTGTTAATTTCATGTTTTAAACTGTCATTTTGACAACTTTTCTAATTAATGTAATTCGTTCAGTACCCAAATTAAAATGAGAAAACAGAAGTGCCCTCCAAGATGAATCTAGACGCATGATTGGGCCAAGATAGATACAATTTTGTACACTTCACAGCCACTTGTTTCTCACTAGACTTTTGGTACTCTAGGACCCCACAAGAGCTTTTCTCACTAGACTTTAGGCACACAAGAGCTTTCTTTTTTTCCTTTTCCTTCTCCTTTCCAAGATGTTTTGGGTCAATGTGAAAGGTCCCAGAAGCTTGCTTATGGAACTCCAATTTTAGGACGCATATACTTCTTTTTCTTTTACACTATTTTAAACGTCTTTTTCAGTTTTTTTTTAATATTTGAATTTACCTTTCAAGAACAAATTAAAAAAAAATCGATACCATCCATATTTTGATGCTGAAAGATAAAAAAAAATTCAACGAATTGAGATCATTCTAGTTATTTTTCTTTCCACTAGTAGGTGTGAAAGTTGCCTTTACAGAGTTTACTTTTCTTTTAAAAGGGCAGTCAGAAAATTCGTCTTTCTCACCTTCTATCATTAGAGAATTGTCAGCGTGCCGTAAGCAAAATTTTTTTTGCATTTCCCTCTCAGCCAAAAAAGAGTCCAAAAACAAAGTAATACAAATGTCTATTCTCCACTTTGATGCTTGTTCACGTGGTAGATCAAACCACTGAAAAGGTCGAGACTCTTGTGGTTGTGTTGCCAGTTGTGTATTGGAGCAAAGTCTTTACTGCTTTCTTTCATGGTTTTGAGCTGCCAAAACAAGTACCAGGTTTGCCTACTTTCCCACAGATCTCCAGTCCTCAGTTTGCCATCTCTGTTTTTTCCTGTGTTATATTTTATTATTATTTTTTAATAATGTTTTCCCGAGTTAAATTGTTGGAGCAAACGTTTGCATTCATGCCCAGATTTAAAATTGAAAAAAAAAATTAATTAAAATAAGTTTGATTTATTAAAGTGCCTACTTTCTCCCCTATGCAGTCTATTGGTTGACTTGAGTGTAGGATATATATATGACTTGGGAAAAATTAGTTAAACAGCGGTTCATGGAATGGAACTAGACCGGTGAACCGGGTTTGAAACAACAGCTGGTGATTGTTTGTTTTCTGCAGTTTTAGTTCATTCCCAGATCCTGCTCTTGTTCATCTTTTGAGTAAATTTTTCAAACAAGCAAGTTGCATATACGTGGTTTGAGAAGTCATGGAATTGGAGAATGATGATGTTTACACGAAAGATGGGACCGTTGATCACCGTGGAAATCCGGCTAATAAGATAAAAACCGGAACCTGGAAGGCCTGCCCATTTATTTTAGGTAACTTTACAATCTAATTTCCAATACAACGAGTATTTCGTGTTCTGGATGCTAACTTGCTTATTTCTTTCACTTTTTGCATTGTCACTAGGGAATGAGTTTTGTGAAAGACTGGCGTACTATGGGATGAGCTCTAACCTGGTGACATATTTCAACGAGCGACTAAACGAGCATAGTTCCGTTGCCGCTAATAATACCCTCAATTGGAGCGGGACATGCTACATCACGCCTTTGATTGGAGCATTTCTCGCCGATTCTTATCTCGGAAGATTCTGGACTATTGCCGTTTTCTCAACCATCTATGCCATTGTAAGTTGGACTTAGCAAACCTTCTGTTACTTTTGTCTAGTTCTTATACTCCACCAATTCTAGATCAATTAGTATAGAACTCAAACTGTAAAGGTATCGCCTTTTGTCATACTTGATTGCACCAATTAAGCTTCAATTGCTAAACTTCTTTAGCTGTTTCTGGAGCTGCAAATTCTCCTAAAGGGATTTGAAGTTTACTTTCGTTTGTTGAATAGTCCATTTATCCCAATTTTTTTTTTTTTTTTTCCAATTCTTCGCACAGGGGATGACATTTTTGACACTGACAGCATCAGTCCCTGGCCTAAAGCCAACCTGCCGTGCAAATGAGGGTTGCCATGCTACGGATGCACAAAAAGCGGCCTTCTTTTTCGCACTTTACACGATAGCGCTAGGAACCGGGGGAATTAAGTCTTGTGTCTCATCCTATGGAGCAGACCAGTTTGATGATACTGATGAGGTTGAGAAGAAGAAAAAGTCTTCTTTCTTCAATTGGTTTTACTTTTCAATCAACGTCGGTGCTCTCATTGCTAGCTCTCTTCTGGTATGGGTGCAAGAAAATGTGAGCTGGGGATTGGGATTTGGCATTCCAGCAGTGGCAATGGCAATTGCTATATTGAGCTTCTTTTCAGGTACTGGGCTTTATAGGAACCAGAAACCGGGAGGCAGCCCTCTGACACGCATTGCTCAGGTGGTGGTTGCAGCCGTGAGAAAACGTGGGGTCCAAGTACCTGCTGACAAGGCTCTTTTATATGAGGTTGCTGATGCGGAGTCTGTCATCAAAGGAAGCCGTAAGCTTGATCACACAGAAGGTTTTAGGCAAGTTTCTGAACTCCAAAGCTTATTAAGAGTCAATTTGCAAAGACAGAAGGTTTTAATTCTAGCTTTCACTGTGGTTGGTCCTAGATTAGAAGAATCCCATGTCCTCTAAAGTGGTAGTAAACTGAGAAATTAATTTAAGTGTAGCTTCCCTTGAGAAGAACCTGGAATTATATAAAGAAAAAATTAAAAACCCCCGAACTTTGTCACCGGTGTCAACTTGATCCTCGACTTTTTAAGTGTTTCAACAACACCACTTGAACTTTATAAAAGTGGCAATGCAGCATCATAAGTCCTTCTATGAGGTTTTCAGTCCGTTTTTTGAACGGAGACAGGACAAGTACTGTCATTCTTTCAAGTTCAGTATGTGTTGTTGGCACATTTGTAAAGTTAGGAGCAAGGTTAGGAGAATTTTTGTAATTTGTCCTGATAAAACAAGGGGTTTGAAATTTAATTTCCAAATTAGACCAAGACAACTATTTTGATATCTTGCTAAACGCTGCACTCTTTCAGATTCTTTGACAAAGCCGCAGTGGAGATACAAACCGACCACATAAAGGACTCGGTTAACGCATGGAGGCTTTGCACGGTCACACAAGTAGAGGAGCTTAAGGCCATCATACGGTTGCTTCCCATCTGGGCAACTGGCATCATGTTCTCTGCTGTATACAGCCAGATGGGTAGCTTATTCGTATTGCAAGGCAAGAAGATGGATCGCCGTCTTGCCCCCTCTTCGTTTGAAATCCCATCAGCCAGCCTCTCCATCTTCGACACCATCAGCGTCATCATTTGGGTTCCAATCTACGACAGGATAATCGTCCCCGTGGCCAGAAAATTCACTGGTCACCCGAACGGCATAACTCAGCTACAGAGAATGGGGACAGGCCTTTTCATCTCCATCTTCGCCATGTTGTCCGCTGGGGTGGTGGAGCTAATCAGACTTCAAATTGTTCAAAGGCACAACTACTACCAGCTGGACGCTGTCCCCATGTCAATTTTCTGGCAAGTTCCACAGTATTTCCTCATTGGGTGTGCGGAAGTCTTCATTTTCATCGGACAGCTCGAGTTCTTCTACGAGGAAGCGCCTGACGCCATGAGGAGTCTGAGCTCCGCTTTGTCACTCACAACCGTCGCTTTGGGAAACTACTTGAGCTCATTGCTTGTGACTATTGTCACCGAAGTGAGTACTAGACATGGAAAGCTCGGATGGATACCGGACAATCTTAACTACGGTCACCTACAATACTTCTTCTGGCTGTTGGCGATCCTCAGTGTTCTAAATTTGGGCGCTTTTCTTTTTATCTCTAAATGGTATACGTACAAGAGGCCTGTGGGAACTCTCCGTTGAGGCTTGTCTAGTGTAAAAGCACGGCTTGTTGTTGGCGGTTCTTTTGGCTCTGTTCTGGTTTGACTGTGGCTGTTATAAGTACTTCGTGTATAGTGTAGAAGGTATTCTTAAAGAGCACGTCGCTTGTCAAAATGCTTGTCTACTTTTTGTAGTTGAATTATGTAATAGAAAGATAAAAGCGTGTTAAAAAACGAAGTGAATCAAAAGTTATGGAACCCCCAAGTGTTTAAATTGTTATGTTTTCATGTGTGCGAGAACGGCGGCCTCTAGAGAGACGACCTCATTCCTTATGCAAGACAGGCTCTTAATACTGATTAGACGATGAATAAATGACATAAAAAATTTAAATGACGACATCATTGTACATACACAAGAAGTTCATGTAAAAAGACTATTTTGAAATTTCAATCCTACCATGTTTATAATAATTCAAGTTCTGTTTCAATCATAGATTTAAACATACAATTCAAATAACAAAAAAGTTTAAAACAGTCGTGTTTTGTTCATGTTGGGCATGATTTACTATGATTGTGGTGTCTGTCTATTCAAAACTAAAAATTGGGGTCAGACCTTGCTTATGCCTATGATTTTTTTTTTTAATGCTAAATAATTGTTTATATTATGGAACAACTCAAATGGCAAAAAAAAAATCTTCAAATTAAAATAAAATGAATGAATGTGTGAAAGACATCCATGTGGCTTACAACATACTACATACAACTTCAAATGACGAAGTTGTAAGCGATACCTCTAGAAACGAGATCATTAACCAGAAACGACGACCACATTTAAACAACTACCTGAAAACGACAACAAATGAAGCAAAATAAAGAGGAAAATAAGAAGAAGTCTCCAATTTTTGGTGACTCCAAAAAAAAAAAAAAAGTGATAAAGCCATTAAAAAGCGAGAACAAAACTTGAGCGACAACGTCTTCAAAAGAACACCGACGTGCAAACGACGAGATCTTGGGAATTCCCTTCGGCCCATATAGCATCGTGATCAGAACCAGCCCAAAAGTTGTTAAGAGAGAGGGCTAAAGCGATCCACGGAATACCTGAGAATACAAGATCAAAATGGTTCGCAAGCGTTACGAACCAGCGAAAACAGGTAAACTCTTACTCTGATCTAATAATTACATATTCTTTGCAGAACTTCGAAAAATTAAACCAGAATTGTTTTTTGAAAAAAAAAAACCCAAATTTTGATGCACTGGATACCAAATGTTCGTTGAAATGCTTGTAATTCAAGTCTATCTTTGATGCCTCTCGACTTGCCTTCCAAGTGTTCGACTAAATGTTTCTTGGGTTCCAAGCCTTTATTTTTTTAACGCGTTGAACAATCTAGGATTTGAATTGCTGAAAACCATGGATTACGACAAGTATTTGTCGAGAATAGGACTGGGAAAGAAAGACTACCCGTTCTGGAAACAAATGGGAAAGGCTCTACTCTCAGCCTACGCGCTTATTGGTGCTTGTTGGTGGTACAACGAGACTTCTCCACTGGGTTGGTGGACGCTGAAGCCTAAGCCCAAGGAAGAGAAAGAGTTGGCGCACTTGTACGAGCGAAGGGAATTTCCATACCCGGGAGACAAGGAAGCCATGGAGGAGTTCATCGCTAAGGGCGGTATGATCGGCACAGCGATCGGCCCCAAAGGGATCCCTGAGTTAGATAAAGATGCTTATAACTATCACCAGGAGTTGCAGGACAAGAAGTTGCATCAGGAAGCTCAGAAGCTCTGGTTCAGGTTGAGGAATGAAGTCATCTCGGAGCTTCAGGAGAAGGGGTTCGACATTGAGTGAATTTTTCTTTCATGCTGATGTGTGTACTATGAAAATTTTAAGGGACTAGAAGCTTCCTGTAAACTTAATAATAGCGTCTGTTTTGTATTATGAGGACCTACTGAGCTTTGACATTGTTTTAAAATTTGAGAAAAAAACATTTCCCAAATGTTTACTACTATCACATTACAGATATGTTTCCTTTGTACTTTTTTTTTTTTTTTGCCCTTTTTGTCGGTTGAATTTGTATGTTGGTGCAAGGTCCACCCAACCAAAAAGGTTTCCTGTTTTCAGTTGACTTGCTATTTACAAGAGAATGCTCTACCACATTCGAGAGGGTAAGTAACGTAGGAAAAACTTTTTGCCCTTGTAGTCGAGACTTTTGCTTGCAAACCAGTACGGTTTTTTACTTTTTGGAAATAAAATAGTGATCTAAAGGAAAAGAGATCCCCTCCAAAACGGCTTTAAAGTTTCACGAGCCTTTCTTGCATTCGAGCACAAGGAGTTCTAAATGCATGAAACTTATGGCGAATTCGCAAGCAGAGCAGGTTGGGACCAGTTATGTAGTTTTCTTTTATTGCTGATGGAGCGTGGAGTTAGGTAAAATATTATAAACGTTAGTCAATTGACATGTGAAGTGATGAAACTCACGAGAAGTCCATGGGTTGGTATCACTTTGTTGGTGATAAGTACCCTGTGTCTGCTAACTTAACATGGGCACTCGTATCAAGTTTCAACCACAGCTTAGAATTTCAGCACCAAAAAAAAAAAAACTGAGAAAAAAGATAAATAAATGACTCTAAATTTGTAACGACCCCTAACTACTAGAGTTAAAAATAAAATCATAAACAATTAAGATGAATACCTGAAAAGGAGTCTTGTTCTATATTGTAAATTCTTACCAACCAACAAATTCTATGGATGACCAACTACTTTTAAAAGTTTATTGAAACAAAACAAACAAAGTGGATTCAACTATATCCCTCAAGCATATGATTGAAAAAGAAAAAAAGCTGATTTCCTTTACTAGCACTAGTGAGAAAATAAGAACATCGTGTTACGCAGAGAAATAACAATATAATTATGCTTTTAATAAAGAAGAAGAACAACAACAATTTTATGTCTTTACAACGTGGTACTCAGAACAAGTGATGGAACCTTTACAAGACATTCTTCGCCGTGGAATGCGAGCTCTTTAGCCTACTCTTTCCCGATTGAGTTCTCCTATGGCTCCTCAACGGCGTCAAATAGAACCTCAGCAGGCCGTTGTCGATGTTACTCGGCGAATATCTCACACTCCGGTTGCGCTGCAGCATGAACTCCTCCCTGCTCTTCAACACATTGCCTCTGCTGTCAACACCACTTGCGTTGCTCAACAAACCGGTCATTTTACTCTGGTGCCTACAACTAACACTATAGCTCCGAATTAGCGTCTGACTCACAGACCCATTTGCTTCTCCATTAGCCACCCTCAGCTTCTTCCAAGGATCATCACCTGCAGTTCCTCCTGCCAATAAACCTCCTTCGCCTCCGCATTTCCGCTCGTTTCGCCTCAGCTTTGGACCCCATAAGTTCCATATTCTGTGCCAGCTTTGCGACTTCTTTAGCCCCTTTTGATCAACCCCGCTTGGGGTAACCGGAGCAGATTCCTTGGAAGCAGATTCAACAAGGACCCTCTCCAAACTCTCATCTTTGACAGATTTCAACTTGGCATCCCTCAAATCTCTATCGGTAATAAGCAGCTTCGCCCCATAGAACAATTCCATGGTCGCCGGCGACACCTTGGCGTTCGATATCGGCTTCAAGTCGTCGACCTCAGCCAGACCTCCTTTCCTGTAAAGAGAATTAGGACAATCCAAGCTCCTCCGGCGCCGAGAAAGCGACTCCGAATAGTAATCCTTGGTCTGCGCCGAGCCGCCGGGGCTCCTCTCCCCATTCTCGGCCGAACTCCTCCTCGCATTGCTCGAAGTCCAATTCTCGGCCTCCCCATCGGAGAGCTTAGCATCCTCTACGACCGACAGCATCGGACTCAACCGTGGGTACGCGGCTCTGCCCATCAAATACCCGTCCCAAGAAGCCCTTGGATCGTCGAACGAGTATCTGTAATCATCTAACGACATTCGGCCTGCGTCGACTGACAGCCTCGGATCGGTGTCGCAAGATCTGCGGCCCAGGCTGTACTCTCCGATCTCCGATTGCGTCTCCCTCAGCCGCCTGGGGCTCCTCTTTTCGACAGCAGAAACGCCGCCACCGCCATCTCCGAGCTTCTTCATCTTCCCCTTTCTCCGCCATTTCGCCAATCTCTTGCTCAGACCAGACGCAGCTTCCCAAAATGTCCCCGCGATGTCCCTGAAATCCCTCGCCGTACCGCCCTTCTTCCTCCGCCATTCGAGATCTATGAACTCCTTCATAGTCTTCAGCTCTATCCCCTCCTCCTCCGCCTGATCTCCAACATTCCTCACCACATTCTCAGAAATCCTAATCTCACTCTCATCCTCGTCCTCTTCCTTCAGCTCAAACCCTAGGTTCCCCAATTCGACCCCGAACTTCCTCGGCGCGCCTCTCCTCTCGTCGTCGAGGTTGAAGAGGCGCCAGAGGCTGTTGTCGTTGCCGCTCCGAGCCCTGACGTCGCACGACCTCCGGCGAGGAGCATCCGGAGGGTTGGAGAAGTTGTCGGATTTCCGACCGGTGCAAGATTTGCTGCGCCGGAGCTCCGAGCCAAGGGGGATGTGGAAAGCGGACGGGGTCTCCTGGTTGTTGTTGTTGGCGGCGGCGGCGGCTTCGATGCCGGCGAGGCGTTCGCGGAGGCATGAGGCACAGAAGCCGGTGATGGGGGTGCTGGGGTGCCGGTGACAGGTGGAGAGACGACGGGTCTGGGTCAGGGATTGGACGGTCATGGTGAGGACTAGAGCTGAAGGTCTGGAGTGGTGAGTACAAAGTGCATTTTAGGAGAAGGGACTAGGAAGAAGAAGAAGAAGAAGAAGAAGAAGAAGAGAGAGAGAGAGAGAGAGAGAGAGAGAGAGACAGACAGACAAACGAATGCAAGGCTGCGAAAAAAGCGAAGCGAAGCAAAAAAGAACATGAAAAGCTGAAACCCCAGATAAACCCCTTCTCTCTCTCTCTCTCTCCCTTCAATCGTTGGATCTTAGAATTATTTCCATTGGACCTTATTTTCATGGAAAAAAATAAAAGAAGGGACAAAATATTTTCCATAGGAAAAGGAAAATCCCAACCAATTTATATATTTGTGGCTATTATAAATTTGTGAGCTTCTGATCTCAAAATGACAAGATGCTTGCATGTATTATGTATACGTTATTCGTAATTATTTTACCCAAAAAAAGTTAATTGTAATTTTGAACTAGTTCTGATGAGTTGTACCGTTAAATCCTCTATATTTAACTTAAAAGGAAAAAAAAAAAAAAAACTAGATATAATAAGACACTGGGTTCCATTAATTTTTCTAAATTAGTAAATATTTTTGCACATAGTTACAATTTAAGAGCTTAACATCATGGGGACGTTACAAAATGGTGTTGAGAATTTGGGAATTATTGTTCAATTAGATGTCTTGTAAAATAACCAAAGAATATAAATTGTTTACACTCAAATTTCCTAGTGACAAATTATAGTAGGCTATAGAGTATTCAGTGTGCGCACTTGGGAATAGATAAATCGTAAATTCTCAGCAAAAATAATAATAAAAAGGTGAACATGAAAAAGAAACACAAAAAATTGATTAAAAAAAAAAATTTGCTCATTCATGAACACATGGAGTCCAAGACAGATTGCCCACCCACAGGCGCCATCGATAAGAGGGCCCAACAGAAACGACAGGGAGCAAAATGCCAAAATCCAACTTCCTCACCGTGCGCAGGGGACGCCACCATCGGCATAGAAATCCACAATCATGTGTTCTTCCACAAGCTGTCTAGCTTTTTATGAACTTTTGGAAAAGTTTAAACTGAGAAAAAACCCACCATTTTTTTGATAGAACGAGAAAACTCTCTACTGTTCAAGCGACACCTTGTTATGGTCCTTAATTACTATTTAAAAAAAAAACACTTGTTAATTAATCATGTCCAAGTTCAACGTTGTCTTAGGACGATTTTTTTTTTTTTTTAAGTTGGAGGAAAAAGGTTAGTTGAAATAAATCTCCAAGGGAAGGGAATTGAATCGTTGAACCAATTAATTCGGACAATTTTTGTTTTTCTTGGCATGTATCTGCATTGATTTGGCCATTGGGATGGAGTTTCGGGTGTAACAACAACTATTATAAATAACCTGGCCCCAACGAATGAAACGTCGCTTGCACACTATTACGTCACATCCACTTTTTTGTGTACTAAAATATAGCATACATTTATAATAATAATAATAATAATAAGATAATACTGTAATTTCACATAAATCAAATTTAATCTAAATTATAAATTAGGTTAAATTATTTAAATTAATTTTAATTTAATTTAATTTGATAGAGTTCAGTTGTATTATTTTTTACTTCTACTTTCAATATTTTAACATAATTTCTAATACAAATTATATCTACTTTCATAATCTCTAATACAAGTTAAGTTAAATTAAGTTGGAATGAAATGTCTAATCTAGTTTAACCTTTTAAATTAGATTAAATTAGATTAACGAACTAAATACACTCTAAATTCCATATTTATCACATTGTATTTTATAGTTTAGCCATTACATCTATTTTATTTAATATCATGATTCCTTTTATAATATATTAATTATCCACGTAATTTTACAAAAATAACCTTCACACTACTCACATGGAATTGCATTCCACAAAAATGTTTGTGAAATTGTAGATTTGATAATAATAATAATAATAATAATAATAATAATAATAATAACCTAAAGAGATTTTTTTTTTGTTAACAGACTATAAATTGGGAGGAACGAATCTTAGGGCTTGTATATATGGATGACTAGAACCTTTATTTTAAAAATTAGAGGGGGTTGAGTTATTAAAATGCATGTTTGATAAAAATTAACCATTTGGAGTAAAAAAGTTTAGTAATTTGAAACATGTTTAAAAATAATAATAATATGGATTTTATTTTGTTTCTTTCGAAATTTTATGATATATGTAAAAAAAAAAATCTTATTTCTATTTAAAATAAAAAAAAATTATGAATTTGTAAAGTTTAAACTCTTTTGAAAAAATGAATAATAAAATTTGAAGAAAAAAAAAACATATTGGAACACCAATCCTCAAAATACAAATACAAGTTAGTACGAGAAAATCTGTCTAATCACATGCTTAACCGAATTTATAGTATTAATATATAATCTATCAAGTCTCTTTTATTCTTCCATGTCCTGTTTATAATTTTTGTCATCCTTTAATGCTTGTTTAAATTTTTGAATCCGTACTTATTTAATTAAAAGTTAAAACAAATGATAATATAACTGAGAGTATGAGATAATAATTAAGAGATGTACTTTTTAAGAAACAATCTTACAAAACATGACTAACAATAAATCCTAATATGGCTTTTAACAGTGGTATTTTGTATCACATTGTCTTTGTAATTTTCATTTAAAAAGCAAAAATATTACATTTAAATACCAATCACATCATAATTTAAATTTAATATAATTATTATTCACCATTTCATTTTTTTCTACTACCTTTATCAATCACATTACATACTCCATATTTAAACACAATTCTAATACTTTTTTTATCTAAACACACATTGTATATAAATATATTTCAAATATTTTTCATCCAAATACATATTGTATTCAATGTATCACATTTAAATGTAATGCTTTATCCAAACGCATCTAAAGCAAGCTCATTTTTCACGAGAAATGGTAATGAGTAGCAGTTTTTAGAAAATAATTGAAGTAAATTACAAGTTTTTAAAATATTTGTAATAAATAGCAGATTTATCAAGTAAATATAAATTTTATTAGGAAATTGATGTATTTATAAAATGTAAACAAATTATTTACTTGATAAAAACATAAATAAATCATTTACCTAAGTATGTAAACGTATCATTTATCTAATAAATTTAACATAAATATATTGTTTACTTGATAAATTTGTTATTTATCATAAATATTTTATAAACATGCTATTTATTTAATCAGCAAAAATTTCAATTTTGCTTCCTAAACTTTGATACTCTTGTAATTTTGCTCTTTAAACTTTAAAATTTAGTAAAAATGCATCATGAATTACGAAATGTTATCATACTTGTTCATTCCATCAATTATATACATAAAATATTTTAATTTTATCCCTAAACTTTAATACTCTTGTAATTATGCCCTCGAAATTTTGAAACTAGTGTTTATACCCTCTAAACATTACTTGATTGCTAGATTACTAAAATTTGCTTTTAAAATTAAAGTCATTAAAAAGCAAAAAAAAAAATGAACTTATATATTTAGAATTACAAAAATAACTTTAAAAATCTATCAAAAAGATTTTCTTTTTCTTATAATGACTTCAAATTTAAAAACAAACCTTATAAACACGTTAATTATTTTTATACTTTAAGAGTTAAGATTCAAATATATTAAAGATTAAGAGATAAAAATAAAGTTTTTTTAAGTTTTATATAACTAAAAAATGAAAAAATTTGTATTTTTTATAATGGTTTAAAGTAATTTTTCCTATTACTTTAAAATTAGTGGGAGTATAAAACATTAATTTTCAAAATTTGAGAAGTAAAATTATAAAAAAATTAAAATTTTAAAAAATACTTCACCTATTTAACTGAAAAAATGAATAAAAATAATAACATTTCATAATAAAATTATAAAATACAAAAAAAAAATCAGAAATCAAAAGAATAAAAATAAAATTTATTCGATTTAATTATTTTCTGCTCACTTCACTTTTCTTACTTTCGTTCACACACAGTCCAATATAAATGGATCCAATATTTAAGACCAGAAAGAATCGTGGGCTACAAGAAAAGGCCCAGGCAGAGATATTATCCGGACACGAGCACACAAGAAGCAGCAAAGGCAAAGCTGGTCAACCAAAACTCAAGGCCAAGGGACAGAATGGCAATCGGAGAGGGAGAAATGGAGAAGGCCAAGAAATTTCTGGAAGTGACCGAAGGAGAATCAGAAATCATCTCGCGACTCACTATTCCCCCACGCGAACCCGGTTATAGCCCCTGCTTCTATGAGGATTTTGCCCTCAAAGGCATCCGAGTCGACCGAGTTGAACCCGGACTCGTCGTTTGCTCTTTCAAGGTCCCTTCTCGCCTCACCGTAAGTCTTCCATCCTCGTTAAGCAGAAATTCAAAATATCACTGAAATTCACAAGCTTTGGATATAATTTCTTTTTATTGCCGGTGGTGTGTGGCGGGGGTTTTGGTTTTGAAAGAAAAATATAAAAAGGGGATTGATTTTGGACTTGTTGTGGCAGGATAGGAACGGTAAATTAGCAACAGGAGCAATTGCTAATCTGGTTGATGAAGTGGGTGGTGCATTAGTCCACGTCGAGGGTCTCCCCATGAATGTCTCAGTGGACATGTCTATCTCATTTTTATCGAACGCCAAGGCTTATGTAAGTATCATGAACTCTATTTACATTTTGTCTTTTTAGTATAAAACATCTAAATAAATATGTGTAATATTTAACCTATAGAAATAATGATGGTGTAATATTCATTTTTATATTATTTATCAGATTTAATTAATTAATCTAATTAATTAATTATCAAAAGTAAGTAAATAAATAAGACAGATAATTTTAATAAAGTTCGATTTACCTATTTCTCGAAGTCATGTTTAGACGTTGAATGCTTCACTAACTATTAAAAGATTATAAGTACTAATGGACTTATGTAATCTAAAGATTCCCCTTTATTATTATCGCCAGTCATCTTAAATTCAGTCAATGAACATATTCAGCAAGATCTGCTTACAAGTATATGTTGAAATCCCTTCAACTGCTATTGTCTCCTCCTGAAAACGTCAAATCTTTCTCCTAAAAGACGCAAAGAATGCAGAAAGTTTTAAAATCACTAAAGACTCAAAATCACACGTTCACAATTGAATTTCGGATTTATTTTGAATTTTGAAGATGTTACAGATAACGCTACAACATCTTCTGTAACAACCTCAAAATTTCAAATTTCAAATCTGTTGAATTTTAAAATGTAGATATTATGCAAATATTATCCAAATCCAGTTCCCAATATATGTGGACGTTTTTCCAATTTAAAATCGCAATATATATAGACAAATCTTGAGTTTTTTTGAAATCCTAATTTAAATAAGATTAGGAAATCTAATTTATATTAGTTTTTCCTTCTTCAAGTTTATCCACTCCTTAAATACCTCCTCAAATCCTATTTGAACTTGATTTTCCATGATTCTCTTAGTCCAAGTCGAATTTCAAAAGATCTTCACGATTTTGCAGAAGACCTTCACGGTGTTTCAGCCGATGTTATAACATCGTGCAGCACACCGTGCAATGAATTTCTGAAATTGCATGTTGCGGCAAGTGTTGTAACATCTTATAACACACCCTATTAAAACTGCATTTAAACTTCCTAAAATTTTTGGTTTTTCCTAAATTGTCATAAATGCTAACACTAAAAAACCTAACAATCTCCATCTTTGGCATTTTTGGTTCAAAACAAAAACATAACATAATTAACTGTTTCAAAATCAAATAATTACATCAAAATGAAATCAAAAATCATAACCAAAAACTAGAAATTATGCTTATGCTATTCTTCCTAAATATATCACTCCTATTTTTTGACTCAACAAATGCCAAAATCTAATTTCAAAAACTTGCACTTTTAAAACTAGTGCATGCTCTCCCTTAATATCATCTTTTTAAGTACATGTTTCTTATATCATTTTTGCAAAAACTATTAAAACAAAATTTGCATTATTATCAACCTAAACCTGCAAAAGAATGCGCTGAAAAACAAACCACAAATTTGAAGAATTTCTAATTTTGGGGTTAGCCGAAGAGATGAAAATAGGACAGAAAAAGGGATAGCAAATAAACACAAAATATGAGATATAAAGCTATCAAACTTGAGAAAAAACTGTAAAATTAGTGTATCTCCCTTCAAATATAAAACCTAAAACGTCATCTTGCTTTACCTCTTTTAAAAATAGTCAAAACACAAAGATGCATAATGTTGTAGCATATGTTGCCACATCTCATGAAATATTACAGGCAAATTCCCAAGTTTATAAGATATATGACACAAACTTTTTTTTTTAAGAACATAAAATCATAAAACCTAAATGCATAAAACACACACAAATACAGAAGGATTTCACATAGATTATAGCACACAGAAATATCAGACAATTATGTTGTTGTAGAATTTCAATTTAATTGTTAATTTACTGTTAATCCAATCTTACCTCGGTTTTTGTTGTGTGTGTGTGAATAAGCTTTCACCCCTAATCATTCACTACATAGACAAGTTTATGCAAATACGTAAGTATAAATCGATCTTTAGATTGTGTAATGAGAAAACTCAATAAGCTTACTTTTACTACTATGCTCTGCTAATGTCGGCTACATATTATTTATGATCATTATGACTTTTTCAATGTATGATAGAAGGCTATGGCTCAAGTAGGATATAAGATATTAATGTGACTATAAATATTCATAAATACTGAAACCACTCTTGAACTATTGTGAATCACATTATCTTCCCAATATTTGAAATCAACTTTTATTTTTTATCATATTTACTTCCTAATATTTGAAATCAACTTTTATTTTTCTTTTTATTTTTCATTTTTTTTGGTATATACGACATCCCTTTTTTTTATTCGTTTTATACGACATTTTTTTTAATTTAACAAAGAATGTATTGAACCTTTTTTTTTTCCACACTTTAACTTTTTTATTTTCAAAATAACATATCTTTGAACATTATAATTTAAGAGAGACCAAACATATTGATGGGTGATGGTCAAGGTTAGGAAAAGATATGTAGGACTTGGTTGAGCATAGGTGACAAAGAAAAGATAAATATTAGGCTCAAATGGGTGAACTATGGATAAAAGATATATAAGTAGGTTCGAAAGCATCAAACGATCCAAAAATGGTTTAAATCATATCCTAAATTCTATATAACTTGAGATTTCGCCTCGAGTGATAATCAAAAATAAGTTCTGGTGTCCTATGAGATGATGATGATTACAGAAGTTCACATAAACCTTTTCTAAGCATGCACAAAAAAAAAAAAAAATCAAAAGATCAAGATTATGTGCTAGTAAAGGTAAAGAACCATGACAAAATCAAACCAATGAAAGAGTCAAGCATACACAAGAACATAGCCTTCATCAATTTACAAGAACATAGCCTTCATCAATACAATTATGATTCTTAAATATGAAATCTATAAATGATAAAAACGATAATAAAATTTTTTTTTTGTTTTAAAAAACTTAAATGCAAACCTAATATGCAATGTAATGCAAAGACAGAAAAACACACTCACATTATGCAAAACCCTAGTAATATATATTTTAAAGACACAAGCCTCACCGTATCAAGGGCCTTAGTAATAATATTTCCTAGTTGACTTTTTATTGTAACATATTGTAGAACAATGGTCTTGTTTTTCAATAGAACATGCTCTTAAAGACGTATTATCAACATAACACCTAAGATCAGATTTTCTTGCCCAAATTTTTTGAGAAAAATTATTTTTCAAATCAGTTTTAAACTTAAATGCAGACCTTGACTTAATGAAATATAGTCGATTGACAATCATTCTTCTTTTTAAAGCATTTAAATATTTAAAATATCTAGACCTAATATGTCTTGGTATAATGCAATAATGACAAATAGGAACAAATCTCTTGAACTTAAGCCTTGAAGGTGCAAGTCTATATTTCTTACTAGAATTGGATCTTGGAACAGAAGATAATGTTTTTTTTTTTTTTTTCACAAACACAGTCTTGGATAAGGAGGCTTCACCTGTATAGCCTAGGCTATGATGATCTCCACAAGATTTACCAATCGACAAAATATGATCGAGTTTGATTATTCCGGAATTAAGCATCTTTAAGGACTTTTGAGTTTTATCTAATTTGATTCGAGTCTCCTAAAACTTCTTATCTTTCTCAATAACTTAAATTTCATAGCTGGCCACTACTTTCTTCAAAGAATCCCTTTCGTTTACTAACTCAATCACATGATCTTCCAATTTCTTGTTCAATTTGCATAATTGAATCTAATTGAAGTACGTCTTCTCATATGTCTTTTCAATTTTACTATTACTAAGTTCTTCGTCATCACTGCAACAATCAGAGTTAGAATAGTAAAATTATCAATTTCGACAGATGTTTTATTCAGTGTGCCAGGAGATGTTGCGACATTGCTCGATATATCACCAGATGTTGCAACACATGTCGAAACAGCATTTGAGTAGTCTACAGGTTTTGTTTTTGTGCAACCAGTAAGGGCTACGTGACTAATTACATTATCTTTATCCTCCTCTGACTATCTTTAGACTCTTCATCACTCTAGGTTATTTTTAATGACTTGTCATTTATCTTAAACGTGTTAGTACACTCCGACTGGATATGACCAAATATTTTACATTTATAACACTTGATTCATTTACACTTTTTCTTGAAATCAAGGGTATTTAGAGTTGCTTTTTCCTTTTGAAAATTATTAGGTTTTCTAGAATTTGAAACCTTATTTTTTTCATTCATCTTTTTCAAAATTTCACTAAAAATTAAGGTAAGAGATTCAGTTATGTCTACTTTATCATCAACTTCTTCTTCATCAATAGAATTTTGAGTCTCTGCTTGTAAGGCAATATTTTTTGGCTTTTTGTTTTGCTTCAAATTCATCTCAAAGGTTTGCAAAGAGCTCATTAATTTATCCAATCGCATGATGCTCACATCTCGGGCTTCCTCAATGGTCGTGACCTTACAGGCAAATCTCTCTAGTAAGGATCTCAACGTCTTTCTCATCAATTTTGTCTCAGAATATTTTTTACTTAGAGCTAAAGCTTCATTCGCAATATCACATAATTTAACATTGAAATCAACTATTGTCTCACTTTCAAGTGACTTGAGATTTTCAAATTGTATTGTTAGAATTTGGAGTTTTGACATCTTCATTACAGTTGTCCCTTTATAAGTGGTCTCTAGAATGGTCTATGCTTCCTTGGCCGTCTTACAAGTGAAAATAAACTTGAATTGATTGGCATTCACAGTATCAAAGATTGCATTCAAAGTCTTTGAATTATTGTTTGCTAATCTGTCTTCATCACTAGACCATGTTACTTTAGGCTTCAAAACAGTCATACCCTCATCATCCTTGATAGTGGGGTGTGTTCGACCGGTTAAACAGCTCGCCATGCTCTCTCATCAAGTGCCTTAATAAAAAGCTTCATACATGCCTTCTAATAAGGGTAATTAGTCACATTAAGTAATGGGGAGCGTGAAACCGATCCTTCTTCACGTAGAAAATCCATGCCTGTAAAACAAATCAAATCCCAAAATCTAACTAACAAAATATTTTAGTAATCAGCTCTGATACTAATTGTAAGATTCGTTTTTATATTATTTACCAGATTTAATTAATTAATCTAATTAATTCATTACCAAAAGCAAGTAAATAAATAAGACAGGCAATTTTAACAAGGTTCGGTTTCCTTACTCCTCGAGGCTGCGCCTAGACGTTGAACATTTCACTAACTATCAAAAGATTATGACCACTAATGGACTTATGCAATCTAAAGACTTCCTTTTTGTTGTTGCTGCCGGTCATCTTGAATCCAGTCAATGAACACGTTTAGCAAGATTCTCTTACAAGCATATGTTGAAATCGCTTCAATTGTTATTGTCTCTTCCTGAAGACATCAAATCTTTCTCCCTAAAGACATAAAGAATGCAGAAAGTTTAAAAATTACCAAGGATTCAAAATCACACGATCACAACTATTGCTCTTTGTATCTAGAATGAATATTTTAAGCCTTTATATAGAAATCAAAAAATTTTCTGCAGAATTTTGGATTTATTTTGAATTTTGAATATATTATAAATAATGTTGCAACATCTTCTGTAATAATATCAAATTTTCAAATTTAAATTTCATATCTGCTGAATTTTAAAATGCAGATATTATCCAAATCCAGTTCCCAATATATTTGTATATTTTCCTAATTTTAAATCGTAATATATATAGGAAAATCTTAAGTTTTTTTGAAATCTTAATTTAAATAGGATTAGAAAATCCAATTTAAATTAGTTTTTCCTTCTTCAGGTTTATCCACTCCTTAAATATCTTCCTAAATCCTATTTGAACCTGATTTGGCATGACACTCTCAGTCTAAGTTGAATTTCAAAAGATCTTCATGATTTTGTAGTAGACCTTCATGATGTTTCAGTCGGTGTTATAATATTATGTAGCACACCCTACATTGAACTTTTGAACTTGCATGCTGCAACAATTGTTATAACATCTTATAGTACATCCTACTAAACCTATATTTAAACTTCTTAAAATTTCTGGTTATCATAAATACCAATACTGAAAAACCTAACAAATGACATCTTAATAACAAACGATAGTTTCACGACTCGCTTTGATATTGGTTGAAGTTTCAATTACATGTGTTTATTATACTGTAGAACTGATGAGATTATGTGATTGACATACGTGAATCAAAAATAGTTATCTGTAGCATTTTGTACTTTTGTCATGTTATTGGGTTTTCAGACAGCCTGTGAAGAAGAATGTGGTTAATTGGCATACGATTAAATGAACATCTACTCCTAATCATATCCTCATTTGCTTGTCTTTTTTCTTGGCATTACTTGTCATAATTTGGTGAATTTTTAGCTGAAAGTTGGTATACGTTCCGGCAACTAGATGGCATGTTTGACTGATGTTGAGATTGGAATTGGCAGGATGAGCTGGAGATTACGGCGAGGTTATTAGGACGAAAAGGAGGATATTCTGGAACTATAGTGCTGATGAGGAATAAAGTAACTGGAGAGATTTTAGCTGAAGGTCGACATTCACTGTTTGGAAAACATGCTAGTAAACTCTGATTTCAAATGTATCAAAATAAAGTTCAAAAGAGAAAGATGGTAATCCAGGACTAATGTATTTTAAACTCTAGGTTTCCTTCCATCTTGTATTTGTATACTTGTTTTCAACAATGATTTACTGATTGAGCTTTTAAGTTTAAGGCATATTTAATGTAATGTTAAATTAACATATCAATAGTAAATTTTAGTATTTTAACAAAAAAATACTCTCTAATATAATATTATCTTTTATATTAAATTTGTCATCTATTAAATTTTGTGATAAATTTATTATAAGATATAGATAATATTAAGTTTCACTTTTAATTGTTATTGATTGTTATTTCATATAATTATTATAATAATTTTATTTTGTATTTATTTAAATACTAAAAGTTATTTTTATAACTTTTAAAATACAATAATATTAATAAAATAAAAATAACATTAAAAATAATATAATGTATTGAAATATAAGTAAAATAATATTATTTTTTATAGTGAAATAAATATAACATTGATATAAGTATATATATTTATCGGAGGCAGATCTTATGGGTCCTTCCTATTCGAAAATTGTCTAAATCTTGAAAAGGCTGAAGCTGGCACAAAAGTAATTTCCTTGCCTTGAGAAAGAGAGGGAAAAAAAAAAAAAAAGATTTTATAAGTTGAGTTTAAAGGATATATTGATATAGGCTAAACCTCAAACTGATTACTATTATTTTGTATTTTGTTTTGCACGTTAAAAAGTTAATTAGGGCCGTTTGCATATCTAAAAAAAATCTCAGAAATATCATTTTAGCTTTTTTTTTCTACCTCATTATTATTTTTTATTATTTAAAATTTTAAGGGGTGTTTAGTTGCCCTTTTGGAGATAATTTTTTTTGTTGGAAAAATGTTGTTTTGAATAATATGTTTGGATATAAAACTGTTTAAAGGAAAAAAATCTAAAATTTAAAAAATTAAAAAAATCAATATAGATATTGTTTCATTCCTCTCGAAATTCTATGTAATTTAAAAAAAAATTATCTTATTTAAATTTATATACACAAAGTTATAGATTTTTAAAATTTGAAATTTACTGTAATATTTTAGAAATATAAATAGTGAAAAATGAATGTGAGTTAGAAAAAAATTTGTTTTGAAAGCATTTATTTTTAGCTTTTAAACGCACTTTTAAAATTCTATAATTTTACATATATAATTATAAATTATATAAATTTTAAAATTGATTTTTTTAATAAATTTTTAAAATTTTATATTTTTTATTTTAAATAATTTTTTCTTCAAATATATTTTTTAAAATTATTTTATTCTAACCTAAAAAAAAATAAATATAAAAGAGCGTCTAAACTCACTTTTAATAATTAAAAATTGTAATTCTAAGCAGTAATGCAGACCTAAAATTGAGTACTCAATGGGAAGTGCATTATTCTAACCTCATTGAACATAAAAAAGATATGTTAGAGTGTACTTCCGGGCATTTATAACCTGAGTACTAGACTGACAATATTTTCATTTTAAGAGCTTCAAAGAGAATCACCGACCACCCTGATCTTTGATTACAAATGCAACATGTTAGTTCATTGCTGCTCGGCTATCTCACTTGTTAGTACTTTTTCTTTTTGTGTTGTTTTCTGTAAATATTATTATTTTATTTTTGATTGTCGTATACAATGTTAAAGATGACATTGGACACTAGAAAGAAAGTGATAGAGAAAGCAACCACAGGCTATTTGCGTTGGGTGGGAGGTAAAACAAAAAAAACAGGGTAATTAGGCATTATAAGAATAGCCTTCCGACAATTTTAGATATGGTCCCTTTAGCCTTTTTCTTTTTCATTTTTCAGTTCCTTTTTTTTTTTTTTTTTTAAACCGTGAGAATCAAACTTCCTCGGAATAAAATCACAATAAAGTTGCATTTGGATATTTTTATTTTTCAAAAGGAAAAAAAAAAAGAAAAAAGACTTAGCGTTTTTACCTACCTTTATTTGTTTAATTTATTATACATGACTATTGAACTGCACGATAAAGATTTTTAAGGTCTTGTTTGTTTATTAGTTCAGATTTAAAATTTTAATTTTATTTTTTTAAAAAAAATTAATAAAAATTATAATTTAATCAATAAATTTTGATTCAAAATTTCATTTTATTTCGAATTTAACTCATAAATCATTTAAACCTTAAAATTAAGATTAAAGTGATAATATAAAAAAAGATACTTTTACGATAAAGTAAGTTTTTATATTCTATTCATCTGATAAAATTTTTTTAACCATTAAATCAATTTTAAATGATTTAGATAATATATATATATATTGAAATTATAATACATTTCACTGCATCTAATTATAAACTAATTAGATAAAAAAAAAGGAAAGAAAAAAAAAAAAAAAAAAAAAAACACTTCAGGCCACCTACTACCCAGCAACCCACCCCCTCCCCCTGGCAACATCTTATTGGCACCCCCCAACCCCGTGACTTCCTCTCGGTGATGATGCAGGCTCCCCCCGGTGACTCCAGATATACCACAGACCCAGCCCCCCACTCCCCTCGCCACTTTGCCTTCCACCACCCACGAAATCTGGTTTATTTCTCCAATGCCTGTGAAAAAAAAAAAAATGACTGTTCATCTGTTATAACCCACATGTCAAATTCGTCGCCCACGCTTCTCCATTGTCAGCGAGCCGGCCACTACCCCAAATCATCATGACCCAACCGCCCAAACTTCTCTGCCCACTGCCTGAAGGTCGCTGGTGACTTGCAGTGGGTTACAAACAATTTCGTTCATGTCATGCATTGGTTGGTATGTTAGATCTGTCAAAGACCAAGGCCCCCTTCGTGACTTCCCCCTAGCAACAAGCCTTGTCCAGATTGCTGCGGTGGGACCCGTGACAAAGCGGCGAGAGAGAGAGAGAGAGGGGGGCAGAGAGAGAGAGAGAGCTAGGGAAGGGAAGAGCTAGTGATATTAAAGATTGTTTTGCTGTTGTTGGTGGTAATAGCTGCGATATTTCCCATAAAGGAAATGCTGCTTCTGATCTTGTTGCTAAGTTTGCACTCAATCTTCCTTTAACTTTTGATAGCATGGATGTTATTATCATCATTTTTTAATGGATGATGATGCAGTTCGGTTGATTTGGCCTATTAATTAAGGTTGAAAGTCTTTCCCTAATATTTTTTATTTTAACGTTTTTTTGATCAAATTAAGTTATATATATGAATTTAAAAAAATTAAGTTGTATTTTAGAAATGAGTTTGTGTATTGTATAAAATAATAGTTGTGAAATTTGTTTAAAATTTGTCAATTAATTTGATATTTGTTGGAAATTTATATGATTGTCCTTTTTAAATGAGTTTGAATTTATGATTATTCGATGTGTACATTTTGTAGGTCAAAATAATTAATAGTACAATAATCTCTAATAATTTGAGAATATTCAGTTACTATTAGAAAGGGTGGTTGAAATTATTGAAAAAAAATATCTCTTCGTGATCATATATAGTCAGAATTAATACTCTCTTCAAAAAAGAATTAATATTCTTAGAGAAAAAAAGTGTACAAGAATCATTCTCCACAAAAAGGAAATAAATTGTGTATAAACAATCATCACAAAGGTAAAGTCATTTAATTAAAAAAATGAAATTAAGGATATTTTTATTATTATAAAAAAAAATACAGGGTTCGAATTCGTATATTATATCAAAAATTGAGTAAGAATTCGTATTCTTGTAAACTATTGAAGTTTTATTGAAATTATTTTACTAGATAAAAGCTATAATATAATATGAATAAAAACACGCATACAGTTTAATTTAAATTATTATAGGGTGTTTGTTTTCATATTAAGTCTGTTTTGCGTTTAAACACGATATAAAATTTATTTAAACATAAAACTTTTATGTTTAAATATAATGTTATTTTATAGTATCTCAAATATTATTATTATATTAAAATATTTTAAAAATATATTTTTTAAAATTTATTTATATTATATTCTCTCTGTATCTCATTTTATCTATCTAGTTTTATCAATCACATCAACTTTTCAACTCTAGAATACAATTCAAATATTTTTCATACAAAATATAAACGTAACCAATTATCATATTAAATTTTATCAAAAAAAAAAATGCCGGTTACAATATATTAAATATATTATATTTAATTATAATACAAACGTAACCGATCATCGTATTAAATTTTATGCATGGAAGAGCAAGCTTGCCCATTACAAAAGTCCAATAATTGATATAAAATACATTATATTGTACGGTCGTAGCGAACTGGGTGGCCGGCCCCCTCCATTTTTCAAATCAACAACCAGTTTCGAGTTTGCACTTTTAACCCTCGAAGTTCCACAAAACTACGCGCCCACCCAATACTGTTGACCCGACACTAAGAGGGCATTTTCGGTAAACCAATATAAATATTCGGGCGCGACTAATCGACCACCATCATCACCCTCTCTGTGTTTTCCCACCGGTGTGGTCTTTTCCCCTCTCCCATGGCCTCTTCTGCAATCTCTCTCTACCACCGGCCACTCCAAACCGGTGAACTCCCCAATCCCCAAACACCGCCATCGCCGGGGAGGAGACCCCAAGCCTACCCACGTTTCGCCGGTTCTCGGAAGCAGAACCGTTTCGCAGACGTTTCGCTCGCGAGTTCGAGTTTTCGGTCTCCGCCGAGAATTCGACATCGCCATGGCTCCGGCGAGCTCCGGGCGCCTCCGGCGCGGGTCTCTTCGGACGACGCGCGCTTGGGTGAGTTGCCGGAGGAGAGCGAACTCCAAGCGCCGAGCTTTGTGGAGTTCATCACCTCGGAGAGGGTCAAGGTGGCGGCGATGCTCGCCCTGGCTCTCGCTCTCTGCAACGCCGACCGCGTCGTGATGTCGGTGGCGATCGTCCCGTTGTCGCTCTCGCATGGCTGGAGCAAATCGTTTGCCGGTATCGTTCAGGTTCGTTGACTAGTCTGTATAGTATGAAAATTGATGAATATAAAATATATTGTTGTGTTTTTGTTTCTAATTGCGTATAATTGAGTAAATTTATATGTGACTTTTGAACTTAAAGTTCTGAAGTCCCAATCTTTCAGCCATGGATTTTTCTGCAAGTGAAAAAAATGACATTTTGATTAATGTGTCTTTTTTGGGGTGGGGGCAAAAGTTGAAAGAAGAATTCCCCAAAATAGAATAATGTCTGTAACTAGGAAATGATTTTGTGGAGTTTACTGTTGTTGTACTAACTGAAACTCATTTAACCAACTCATGACAGTCATCTTTCCTTTGGGGATACTTGGTGTCTCCCATAGCTGGAGGGACTCTTGTGGACTATTACGGCGGAAAGGTGGTCATGGCTTGGGGAGTGACTTTGTGGTCTCTAGCTACCTTTCTCACACCATGGGCTGCTGAAACTTCTCTTTGGGCTCTTCTTGCTATGAGAGCTCTGCTTGGCATTGCAGAAGGAGTGGCTCTTCCTTGCATGAACAACATGGTAGCGAGGTACCTGACGGTCCACTAACTTATCGATTTGTAAAATCTTATACAAATGTATATAATATTTTAATGAGATTGGATCTGAATGGTATCTTGTAGTTTATAAGTTTTTTGAAGCTGAATCTTTGAGCTTTTTTTTTAGGTGGTTTCCTACAACAGAAAGGGCCAGGGCTGTTGGGATTGCGATGGGTGGATTTCAGCTTGGAAGTGCGATTGGCCTCACGCTTTCTCCAATCCTCATGTCGCAGAGTGGTGTATTTGGACCGTTTGTGATATTTGGTTTATCTGGGTTTCTTTGGGTGTTGGTATGGGTGGCTGCAACGTCAAGTACGCCTGACCGAAATAATCAGATATCAAAGTATGAATTGGAGTATATATTGAATAAAGGGCAGAAATCATTTCAGGGTGAAAATAAACCTAAACCCGCCAAAGTGATACCTCCATTCAGGCGCTTGCTTTCCAAAATGCCAACATGGTCCCTTATCATAGCAAATGCCATGCATAGCTGGGTAATGCATTTGCCTTCAGAATTAGCGTTTTCCTACTAAACATGCTTAAGATGTGCTTAAATATAGTTTTTTTATTATGCCTTTATGTCAAATTCTATGTGAAAGCAAAACTCAATATGCTTCTCAAATGTTGCAGGGCTTCTTTGTTATTCTTTCGTGGATGCCCGTTTACTTTAACTTTGTGAGGCCTACTACTTCTTTGTAATTTGTAGCATTTATCAGTAGCATCTACCTATATCTTCAAACTCAAATGAATTACAATGTGCTATAGGTGTATCATGCTGACCTCAGACATGCAGCTTGGTTTAGTGCCGTTCCATGGAGTGTGATGGCAATCATGGGATATCTTGGTGGTTTGTGGTCAGACATGCTAATACGAAGTGGTACAAGTATCACTTTAACTCGCAAAATCATGCAGGTATGGTGTTCTAGTCTATCAAATTCATGTCTAGAGCAAGGATCACTTCTCATGAGCTACTTTATTTTTTTACATAAGACTATTATGCCCTTATAATAAATGTATAACCTTAAATATGAAGACATTCACTTGTAGAATGAATTCAGCATATTATAAAAGGGAAAAGGCCATTTTGATTAAAGTCCATTTAGGAAAGTAGCACTGTGATGTTATCTCTTGATTTAGAACTTAGTTATGATCCAAAAGATAACCTAATTATGGTATTTGTTTTGACCAAAGAAAACTTATTTCTGCTTTTGCTTGATGAAAAAAACTTGAGGACGAGGGACTGCTGTGATCTTGCCTACTCATTATGGCATTAAACTTTCCTGTTTTTGTATTCCTTTGTGGTGTGCAAGATCTGACAGGAACTAGTATGCAAGTTGACAAATTATTAATCAAATCTGTATTTCTTTTTTTATATTTTATTTTCCATTTTGTTACTTTCTTTTCAAAACTGTATAATATCTTTAGTGTCTTAGAATTCTTTGACCGCATTAGAGTTACGTAATAAAAATCCATCTCTGCCTTCTCTACAGTCGATTGGTTTTATGGGTCCTGCCATCGCTCTTGCCGGTTTAACTACAGCAAAAAGTCCATTGATTGCATCTGCTTGGCTTACATTAGCTGTTGGGCTGAAATCTTTCAGTCATTCTGGTTTTCTTGTGAATCTCCAGGTTCTACTTAATAACCTTAAATTTTAATTGGTAGCAAGATTAGATCATCTCTCTCTTAACTTTTTGCCGTTTCTTTCTTGCTTCCAGGAGATCGCTCCACAGTACTCTGGTGTTCTGCATGGTATATGCGTATAACTTGTTTCTTGACATATCTATGAGATGCTGTACTCTAAATCATTTTCTTTTATAACCTCGTGATAGCAGTAGAGCAACTTAAATTTGCTTTATTGTTTCTATGCGACAAGTAACAATAAAGGATAAAATACGTCAAAGACTGTGTGCAAACTTTATACCAGCCACTAACAACTTGTTTCTTTTTTTAGGACTGTCAAATACTGGCGGAACATTTGCTGCAATCCTCGGAACTGTTGGAGCTGGTTTCTTTGTTGAACTAGTGGGCTCTTTCCAAGGATTCTTGTTGCTCACGTCACTCTTGTATTTCCTCGCTGCCCTTTTTTATGACCTCTTTTCCACCGGGGAGAGGGTAAACTTTAATGAACCTGGTATATACAATCTTGTTCTGCAATATCCTTTGTCTTTTCTTCCCTTTTCCGTGGATTATTAACTTTTTGCTTGTAGTTGTCGAATATCGTTTAGGATATGAATTGCATGTATTAGTGTCATCATATGGTAGTGTCTTGCAAACACAAAAATAGCTTTGGTTCCCTGTAACCTTGGAAGTTTATGGATTAAGAGTTTTCATGCTCAGTTTTCTGTATAACTTCTTATCTCTATTAAGCAGTATTGATGCTGCTATATCCCCAACGGATGCTGAGCAAACTCTTTCCTTGACAGTGTCATAAAAGAGAGCATAAGACGACTGGTGCATACCAGATGATAACCATGCATGTCTGATTATATTAGTGGAGCAGAACTGAGAAATAATACATCGACGCCCGAAGAAGGAAATGATCGTGACCGGCAAATTTTGTAAGATACATGTCAATATGTTGCAAAGTGCTGTACATTTGGTCTCCTTCTTGTTCAAGTCTGTTTACTTATAGCTTGTCTCCATATGCTTTTGTGGTGGCTATCATATTTGAGAAACGACACAAAATGTTAAATGTATGCAAATTTTGGCCCGTCGCTAGAAGAATAGCTTTTCTAAGAGTGCTTTTAAATTTTGTAATATGCTATTTGTCTTCTTGCAAAACAGCAGTTTAGAAAAACAATGGAGTCCACATAGGTCATTGTGGTGATAGAATAGTTGTGTCAGAGGGCCCATGTAAAGGCCGAAAGGTCTCCTATTTTCTCCTTGCAATCACTAGATTTTAACAATATCTTTCCTAAACTAAAAAAGGGGGCGAGGAGAAAGGGAAGACTCGCTAATTCAAAATGATTGGCAATTTTTAGGATGCATCAATATCAGCAAATGGAGAAGCTTTATATGTTTATACTTACAATTTTGCAAATTAGTTGTCAGTTTTATGTGTTGTCAGTTTATGTGCTGTACTTAGTTTACCATTTATTTTCTTCTGCTGCAACTTTCTTTAATATTTTTCTCTTTCAGTCAAAAAGTCAGTGTCCTGATTTCAACCTCTATAGTCACCATGACCAGTTCATGAATCCGGGTTTGGGCCGCTCTATGTAACGACTGACAAACCTAATTTTCAACGAATGCCCAGGGCTGTTCTATGTGATAAATCTAAATGTATACCCTTTTTTTTTCTTGTTTGAATTTCAAATTTGACCTTCAAAAAATAAGAATCGTCTCATTTTATCCTTATAACTCAAGTGAAACCAAATTCCCCAGCTGTATAAGTTGCAAAATTACCATTGATGGTGGTGGTATGGTGGTAAGAAAGGTTTATTTAGAGTCTTTATTTTTATCATGTCTCGTCTGCGAGTCATGTTGCACACAAGAGTTTCGCCTTTGGCAAGAAAAAATCATGTGCTGTCTGGTTTTAAAATCTGAGATCTGTTAACTGTGAAGACTTAAAATCAAGTTTCTTGTCATCTTACAATACGACCAGTGGGCTAATCACTGAGATGGGGGGTGTGAGGACACACCAATCCCTGTTTTTTCTTATAAAAAAAAGTTGTAAGATTGGTACTTCTGCTTTTAAAACATCATTCTTCTATGGTTTTAATCAGGTTTTTTCGTGGAGTGATTTATACTCACTTAAAATTGTTAAAAAATTACCTTTACATACTAATTCTGTGACCTATATGTCTTTAAAATCATAAAAAAAAAAAAAAAAAAAATCTTACTTTTCACCGAAGAAAATACCAATATTGTTACTAATAATAAGCTCAAAGAGGAAGTTTTGTTCCATTTTAAGTTTAGAGTCAAAATAACAATATTCCTATTTTTTTGAGAAATTAGAAGGGGAAAAAAACATTTTTCTTTGATATAAACATGATATTTATACTGCACTTATATGGAGGGACGGATTAGAAGGTATGAAATATGGATTAAAATGGATTTAAATAATAAAAATTAAGAGTAAATATTAAAAAAACAAAAAATATTTTAATATCTCATAAAAGATAGAATGGTGATTATTCCTAAATTAGCCCTAAAAAAAATATCTTTCCTTGCTTTGACCAAACTAATTTAAAATCCCGTTGCTGCAAATAGAGTATTCAATGCTAATGAAAAGCACGCACGACTCATGTAGACTTTGAGCTGGTCCTACAATAATTAACTGGTAATAAATAAACGAACCCAGGGAGAAAAGGACAACACATTCCTTTGAATTTTCAGCATACCAAATTAGATAATGATAAAACAAAGATCAATCAGAGAGAGGCCATATCATAACCTCTGCAGATGAAGAAATCTCCAAGCACTCCCCATAACCTTCAATCGAGCCGGAGAAAACAAGATACCAGCTTCCACCAACCTGGCCATGGCCACGCCAAAAATTCTAGCTCTTTCTCTCCTCTCAAGTTTGTTGGAGCTGCAGCCAAAAAAGTTGCAGGAATTTTTACATTGACCTTTCTGTTCAAACCCAGAAAGGCCACCACAAAATCCATAAACAATGACCAAGTCAGAGGGGTTTCCAGTAAGTTACTCAACATTTGATGTTATAATGAAATTGGTATTTCTTCAAAATTGTGTCAAGTTTATTTATATTCTTTGGGTGGGGTTGCAGCTTCAATGGATCTTTCAACAGGAACCTATAACGGAAGCTCATCAAAATTTGATTCCTTTGGTTCTTCTGCTACCGCTGCAAGTGGATTGATCTCGACGCCGAATTTCACCTATGAAGAGATTTTCAAGGCAACCCAGAAATTCTCTCAAGCAAATATACTAGGAGAGGGTGGGTTTGGAGTAGTGTACAAGGGGAGGCTTGAAAATGGAACTCCGGTTGCTGTAAAACGTGCTAAAAAGGTATGATAATTATTTGTGACTTCATTTTATACATATGATTGTAACAAAACTGAATTAGTACACCTGCAGGCAGTGGTTTTTGAGTGCACTTGTGATCTTTCTAAATTTTAGTGTCGGTTACATAGTTTGGTAACTTAAAAATCTGTGTGCAGAATACATATGACAGGGCTTTATCCTCAGAGTTCAAGAACGAAATTATTACCTTGTCGATGATTGAGCATCTAAATTTGGTCAGATTGTATGGGTATCTAGAGCATGATGAGGAGCGGATCATTGTGGTTGAGTATGTTGGAAATGGGACACTTCGGGAACATCTGGATGGTAAGTCAAGTAACAATTTTGTTGACTGTACACCTTTTATTGTGATTGTTTCACTCCTTTAGTTGTTGAATGCAAAAGCTAAAATCCATTAAAATCCCATCGAAAGATGGTCTGTTTGGATCATAGGTTTAAAAAGTAAATTTGAACGGTAAATTCAGCTTTGAAAAAACTCTAGAAAAAAGTTTTCATTGTGGTTTTAAACCTATGATCTGAACGGTTGTTAAATTTTGTAGCCTTTTGGTTTTGGGCCCCTTAGAATGGTTAGAAGAAGATGAGAGATTATTTCAGAAATAGATCATCTATTTCCTTTTCTTTAGTTATTTGGTCAGCATAGAGATTATAATAAGGAACATGCTCCATAATCTTGTCACTCTTTCAGAAAACATTGTGATAAGAGCAAATTTTTATTTCTCTAAGGTACACGAGGGAATGGACTTGAAATTGCAGAGCGTCTAGATATTGCAATTGATGTAGCTCATGCCGTTACCTACCTCCACATGTACTCAGGTACGGGAAAAAATCAGCTCTAATCCAAATTTGCATAACTCATCACTCGTAGAATAAGAATTTTCCTTTGCCTTCATATCACATGGATAGTACAAATCTGGGCTTTTTTTCTTTTTCTTTGGTTGCTATAATAAATGCAGCCTGCAGGGTGGTTTATATATGTGTACAATGTAACAGTTTAGTGAAGAATTAAAAATTTCCTTTTGACACTGTTGTAGAAACATGGATTCTAAGACGAAATTTTCTAAAAATTTGGCAGATCCTCCAGTAATCCACAGAGACATAAAATCATCAAACATCCTCATCACAGAGAAGCTAAGAGCAAAAGTGGCGGATTTTGGGTTTGCACGACGAGCTGCAGAAGAAGACGTTGATGCAACTCACATTTCAACACAAGTTAAAGGAACAGCAGGCTATTTGGATCCTGAATACCTTAGGACGTATCAGCTGACTGTAAAGAGTGACGTGTACTCCTTCGGTGTATTGCTTGTGGAACTTATGACAGGAAGACACCCCATTGAGTCAAAAAAGCCTGATGTTGAGAGATTGACAACAAGATGGGTAAGTATGTAATCCTAATAAATCTAACATTGGCAGAAATTAGCTTTTGATTAGAATAAGATGCAGCTCGAATTTCTTTAAATCAATTTTAGCTCGACTTCTATGTTCTATCAAACTTTTGCATTTTAATCAATCGAGGATGGTTTGATGTTGAGGCCAATACCAAACCATTTTTTGTTTCAGCAACATGAGAAGCATACAGAGAGGTTTTAAAGTTATCGACGCAGCTATATGATAGAGGCTTTTAGACAAAAGGAAAGGAAGAAAAACCATTAGAATAATCAAGATGGAAGGGGAAAAAAAAGCAGCAATTTTAGCCTCTTCTGATGAAAAATATATTTCTCACACGTTGAACTACTTTTATGTATTGCTAGTTATTTTCAATTCAGTCTGTTTAGCGGAGTTCAACCACCCACACCACCCCCCCACCATTTTTCTCGTTGGTAAATAGCACTATGCATGGAGTTACGCTATGCATTCGACTTGAGATGCTATCAAGAAGCTTGAGATAACCTCATATAATTCCTACAGATGTGCTCTACATGTTGCCTTAACATAAAGTTGTGATCACATCATTCTGCAATTCCAAGTGTTCCTCCGAGGCATTCATCACATGAAGCCACGATTTGTTACAGTTTCCTTCCCATATGGTCTGTTCCCATGTGCTGTAGACGATAATTCATTATAAGTGGTGTTTTTTGGCCAAACTTTGGCGTAGCTGTTAGGGAAGGCATTTGTCTTGTTCTGAAGTGAAAGAGAGCATTTCATGAGATGGAGTTGTGTTGGTAAAAATGGGATAACAAGAGCAAGTAGCATTAAAATTAAACAGTGCAGAGTCCTCTGAGGTAGGCTCCAAAAGAGGCGAAAACACTACATGCGAATTTAAGCAGAGAGTTCTGTGCTAGTTGTAGTTTGCCTTTCTCATTAAGAAACCAGTGTCTGATACATTTTTAGTTCCGAATTCATAATGTTCGAGTCTTCACCACACTGTTTATGCTAGATCAAACTGTAAAAACTAACGGCATTATTCCAGTAACAACCGAATCTGAAACACTGCAATTGTCTAGACTTGAGCTAAATGCTTTAAAAAAATTATTTATTAGTGACAACAATAATATTGATTTCTGCAGGCAATGCAGAAGCTGAAACATGGAGACTCTGTACTTGTCATGGACCCAAGAATGCGAAGAACCCCGGGTTCTACCATGGCAGTTGAGAAAATCCTCAAACTAGCTCACCAATGCCTAGCACCACTAAGACAGTCAAGACCTTCCATGAAAAAATGCGGCGAGGTATTATGGAGAATTCGCAAGGAGTTCCAGGAAAAAGCTTTGCTTCCTTATCCTACTACTTCTCGTCGTTCAGCCAATTTTCCTCAGGCAGATCCGATAAAGACTAGACATATTACATTTGGGATTGAAGATGGCGATAATCCTAAGTTTATCTCTGCATGATTGAGGTTTTTTTTTTTTCTGATTTTGTTTTTGTTTTTGTTTTTTTTTTCGGTTTTTATTATTGTTTTTATTTTTATTTTTATTTTTATTTTATTTTTGGTTTTTGCGGGAGTGTCAATTTGTTTTTACATTTTTTTTTTTAGTTTTTACGGTGGTGTCAATTTGTTTTTACACATATTCCATTTATTATTTGCTCAAACGCACGTCACTATCATGTTGTAAGAATTCTTTGAATTGTTATCCGTCTTAATGAAATATATTGAAAAACAGTGTTTTTTTTGTTTTTAAGCGAAAAAGAAAAAGATCATTGATGACGTCCTCATCTTATTATAAAAATATAAAAAAATTTTGGGTTATTAATAAAATGAAAAAAAAAAACTATCAAATTGTATTTGAAAAATGAGCTTTAGGGGGTGTTTAGGGTGATGTTTTGAGACATTATTTTTTAGTTGGAAAAAAACTATTTTGGAAAATGTGTTTGGAAGGAAAAACTATCTGAAGTGAAAAAATAAAAAAGTTTAAAATTTGTTTTAGAAAAAAAATATCAATATAGATATTGTTTCGTTCTTTTCAAAATTCAATGCAATTAAAAAAATTATCTCATTTGGATTTGTATACACAAAGTTATGAACTTTTAAAATTTGAAGTTTATTGTAGCGTTTTAGATATGTAAATAGTGAAAAGTGATGAAATTTGAGAAAAAAGTTAATTTTGGATGTCTGAAAACTGGTTCCAAACACCCCCTTAGTCTATGATGGATATCATTAAGATGAACAAGAAATCTAACAATCTAACTAACATGATAAACCAATTCAATATAGTCGATTATAACCTAAACTCGATTAATCCGATCAAGAGATCAACTCAACTCACTCAACTTGATTATTAATTGGTTGAGTTTGGGTTATGTTTTTCCAAACCTAACTTAATCCGAACTCACTCAATCTATTAATATATAAAAATAAATAATTTTAATACCTCATAATGTATAGTATTTGTCTTATATTTTACATTAATTACTTGATAACCTGTTATATTTCATATTGTATGAGTTTTTATTATTATTTGTTTATTAGTCTATAACTTTTATATTTAAACTTGTTTTGTATATAGTTAATTGTTATGTCGGTTTTATAACTTATGAGATAATTTTGGAGTTTTATAACACTAATATTATATTAAAAGTTAGTTTTCGTTTCATATATTTCTTATTTTGAGTTGAATGATTAGTTATATTTATTTATTTTATTTTAATTATGTTCAATACGACCAATCTACTTAATCTACCCATAATTTAATTGGATAGGTTAATTTTAAATTTTAGGTCGTTAATTGGGTGGGTTGAATTTGAAATCAACCCATCCGAACTTGATTGATTAAGTTGAAAATTCTTTAAAACCTACCCAACTCACTCGATGTTCACCCCTAGATATCACACAATGCATTATTTGTAATGTAAGAGCATGTTTGAATTTGAAAGACTTCGTGTGAGGCATGATTAATATATGAATTGGTTAAATTTTTGGGTTATCAATAAAATGAAAATAATAATAATAATAAACTATAGTTTACGATGGATATCACATGATGCATTATCTGTGATATAAGAGCGTACTTGAGTTTGAGAGACAAAGTGAAAGGCATGATTAATCCATACATTAGGTATGCCCATAAATTCAAAAGGGGGTATTTGGAGAAAGTTTTGAAGATACATTTTTGGAGATGTTGATTTTCGAAATCAAATATGATTTTGAAGATTATGTTTGTGATAAATATTTTGGAAAAAAGTTGTTATAAAATAAGTGTATAGAAATTTTTAAATATGTGATAAAAAATTAATGTCTAGGAATGCGTGTATATACTATTAGAGGTTTAGAAAAATGTAGGAGGCAAACATATTTTGACTTGAAGACACTAAAACTTAGGTTGCAAAATAATGCCCCAAACAACCTTTGAGAGTCAGGTCGATTTTTAAAAAATTAGCGTGCGTTTAGTTTAACATTCTAACTTAATTTAGCTTGTAAGTTAAATTAAATTGGTCATATCATTTTAATTTAGTTTAGTTTGACTTGTATTGGAGATTGTAAAAATAAAATAACTTATATTGAAAATTATATTAAAATAATGAAAGTAGATATAAAAAATAGTAAAAATGAATCTTATCAAGCTAAACTAAGTTAGAATCAATTTGGTCAATTTAATTTAACTTATATGTTAGATTAAGCTAGATTAGAGTGTTTGGTATTATTTCCAAATTTTTTTTTCTATTTTTAAAAACATAAAAAATGAAAACGTTTTCAAAATTGTATTTGTTTATTTAAAATTTTTAAAATCATTATGAAAACACTGTTTCTAACTCTATTGTTTTTTTTTTAAAACGAAAAAATAGTCATTTTCCCACTTTTGTTTTCATTTTCTTCCTCTCTCCTCGACCCCTTTGCAGACCACGGCCTCCATCTCCAATGACGACGCTCCCCCTCAAACCTGCAATGGCCTCCGACGATGGTGACGACACTCCCCTTTAAATGGCAAGACCTCCGACTTCGACCCAGCAGAACTGTGGTAGTGGAATTCTTCTCTGGCAACGGTGCAATAGACTATGAGGCCGTACATTTTTATCAGGTATCGAGAAAACTGGCTTCTTCTTCGTTGTCATACGGCCATGGCGGTCTTTGATTGGTTAAATCTTGAGGAGTTTGAGAGTTTTCATTTTCATTTCTTTTGCTTTTTTTTTTTTTTTAATTTCCAAGGAGTTTGTGGTGGCGTTTGATTTCTTCAGTTTTGCTTACCATGGCAGCTTTAAATGAGCTCTATGACCTAAGTCTTTGAGCACCAGATCTCCAAGGGCCAGAGAAGGTGCTCGTCGAAGCTAAATCTAAGGTTGAGCAACCCATAATTTGAGTCCAAAGCGTTCATCTCTCACCAATATAGACATCACCCCTGGAGCATCGATAGCGACGACAGCGACAACCCTTGTCGATCTTGGGAGATTTGAACCCAAACTCAACATTTTCATTTTTACTTTTTTTGTTTTTTTTTTTTTTTGGTTTTCATTTCAATTGTTTAATCAATTTCATTTATTATTATTTTCGAAATTAACACTAAAAAAATAATACCAAATATAATTTTAAAAATAGTCCTAATACTATTTTTAAAATATTCTTATTTTTAATTTTTTAAAAAATAAAAAATACTTTGAAAACAATACTAGACACCACCTTAGATTCTCCCAATAGCAAAATTGAGGAGTATCATAGAATGAAAAATACTAAAGGCTTATATAATGGTGGATTCTAGTCCATTTTTTATAGATTGCTGTAATATTTTTTTGTTTTTAACTTAACTTTTATTACTAATGTTGCGTTTGTTTATAGTATAACATTTGTATTATATTCAAATATAATACAATTTTTGTCTAAACACACAAATATTATATTCAAATTCCACTCACATCACACTTTAAATATAATAAAATCACTATTTATTATTCTACTTTTTTTCTATTACTTTTATTTAACATATCACATATTCTCTTTTTCTTTCTGCTTTTATCAATTACATCACATATTTATTATTTAAATATAATTATATACTTTTTATCAAAACTACGTTACATTTAAATGCAATACAAATATTTTTCTTTAAAATATAAATAATACATTATATTCAAATACAATATAAGCACAATACGTTTACTAAATATCTTTAAATTTTACCATTTTAATTATTCCTAACTTCTTAAATAAAGATTCCAATATTCTCTATATAAGACCTAAAGTTGCTATAAAAAACAATGATTTAAAACCATATGAATCGTGATGAGTATGGTGACAAATACCAGTAACAGGTGCTAAAATTTGATGATCGTAACGCGTATTTTAAGTAAACTAGTTAAAACTTGTTAGCGAATAAAATGGGCAAGCTAAAATTAAAATAAAATAAATGACGAGGGCTAAAAGCATTATATATAGCGATCTAATAAATGCGGACGAAGGCATTATAAAAATGTTAATATGCTGTAAAAGATTTTCACATGTTGTAAAAGATTCTAACTAAACTAGTTGGAGAGGTAATTTTAAAGCATCATATATTTTATTTCAAGAATAAAATAAACGATTAAAGATAATAAACATGGTCAAATGTTAATTATTGAAGTAATGAAGTGCAAACGTGAAATTAAAGTAAAAAAGCCACATTGTAATTAAATGCGAACACGTGCTGCTTAGTCGCTTCAACATCTAATCCCGAAAAGCCCAAGCTTTTTCATGTAAGCCGCTAATGCACTCCCTCACTCTTCGGCCTCCCGTTCCACTGCCATGTGAAGTGTGAACTTTCGCGTTCCCTTTCAGTCACTTTCCCGAGAAAATCAAAAAGGAAAAAGCTCACTCCCACTTCTTCTCCTTCCTCCTCTCCGATATTTTCTCTTCTCAATCTCTCTGGCATTTTGTCTGTTTTCCCTGGAAAATCAGTGTACGTAGCATATTCTCTCTCTCTCTCTTTGGACTGTTGCAAGTACAAAATATCTCCTCTTCCACTCTCTCTTTATTTATTTATTAGATTCTGTTCTTCGCTTTATTGAAGTGTCTCTCCTTTTTTTCTGCTCGGTTCGTTATAGCTTTAACGGTTTGGTGGAATTCATCCGTACGTCCAGAGCAGAGAAATTTCCCGAGAAAGTATTACATTTTTGCTTAATTTTCGGTTTTCTCGCTTTGATTACGCTTAATTTCTTCGTCTTGAAAATTTTTCAGTTTTTTTTTTTTTTTTTTTTTGTGCAGATTCTGAAAAACCGGTTCTAGGCCATGGCGGCGACTGTGAAATCCAATGACAGTACTGGTTCCGGAATCTCCTCGAAGGTTCCGGCGGCGGCTAAGCCGTTGGCTGAAGAGGCGACGGAGATTGCGTCCAGCATCAACTACCACGCGCAGTACAGCCCTCACTTCTCGCCGTTCAAGTTCGAGCCCGAGCAAGCCTTCTACGCCACCGCTGAGAGCGTCCGCGATCGTCTCATACAGGTATCAGCAGCAGACGCGCGAGGATTCTCGAACTCAGATTTTGTTTTTCATTTTTAAGATTTTTTTTTTTTTTTTGCATCTTTTTTTTTTTGGCAGCAATGGAACGAGACGTACCAGCAGTTTCACAAGGTGAATCCGAAGCAGACGTACAACTTGTCGATGGAGTATCTTCAGGGACGAGCTTTGACGAACGCGATTGGGAACCTCGATATCCAGAATGCCTACGCCGATGCTTTGAACAAGTTGGGACATGAACTTGAGGAAATTGTTGAACAAGTAAGTTTTCAGTTTAAATTCTGAAGTTCTAAGCGATATTTTATTGATCTTTATGTTTTGGATTATCATTAAAAATTAAAGCTATTTTTGTTGTTTTTCCGTTCCTTAATGGCCCTGGATCATAGATTTTATTTGAATGTTCATTGTATTCATATGTTTGCATCCAACTGTAAAATTTGAATTTTGTATTGAAATGAATTGTACGGATTTTTAAAAAGTAAAAATTTGGATTTGGATTTTAGTATATTCTAGTAGTTTCACTTCATTAGTGACCTAATCAAACGTGTACTGCATTTGGGTACAACAATAGCTATTATAATAGCTCATTTAAACGGGCCAAAACTCTGTACTTCAATTGAAATATATAATTTGCCTGCTTGAATTCTGTCTTGGTCTTTTACTATAGGTTATAAGACTGGAAATTTAGTACTGGAATTTTTTCCTTTTTTCTTTTCTAATTCAATTTCAATGGAAAATAGGTTGATGATTGTTGGTAATATTCCTTTGTAGGAGAAAGACGCAGCTCTGGGAAATGGTGGTCTGGGAAGGTTGGCTTCATGCTTTCTCGATTCCATGGCAACATTAAATCTTCCTGCTTGGGGTTATGGTTTGAGGTACAGATATGGGCTGTTCAAGCAAAGAATCACTAAGGAAGGCCAAGAGGAAATTGCCGAGGATTGGCTGGAGGTTCTGTTCTTCCCTGAATTTGTAATTTTGTATTTCTTCTGAGGATTCTTGCTGATGTTTAATGGAAATTATGCAGAAGTTTAGTCCTTGGGAAATTGTCAGGCATGATGTTGTGTTCCCTGTCCGATTTTTCGGCCGTGTTGAAGTCAATCCTGATGGATCGTAAGTGACAAAGTTAGGAATTAATTTATCTATTAACCCAAGTAATATCTCTTTGAGAATGCTGTTGCATGAATTAATATATGGGATTTTACCAAATTGTTCGAGATTGATTTGTTGTCCTATATTAAGATGAAAATTGGTTTCTCTGATTGTGCATAGGTTAACTAAGATATGCCGTACTTTGAATGATTTACAGGCGAAAATGGGTTGGGGGAGAAATTTTCCAAGCTCTGGCTTATGATGTGCCAATTCCAGGATACAAAACCAAGAATACTATTAGCCTTCGTCTTTGGGAAGCAAAAGCTACTGCTGAGGATTTCAACCTATTTCAGTTTAATGATGGACAATATGAATTTGCAGCACAGCTACATTCTCGAGCTCAACAGGTGGTTGTTTATTGTCTATGGAAAAGTATTTCATGATTTTGGAATATATGTTGATATTAACTGTCTGTATTACCACTATTACATTTTTGCTGAATATGTTTATTTAATGTAAGTGACTTCACAGTATAAGAGTTTCTCTCAAATCATGTTCATACCAAATCATGTGTCTGCAGATCTGTGCTGTTCTATATCCTGGAGATGCTACAGAGAGTGGAAAACTTTTACGGCTGAAGCAACAATTTTTCCTCTGCAGTGCATCACTTCAGGTTCATAGATTTTCGTTACCAACCGTTATATAGTGCTAAGTTGTGTGAAAGGTTCTGTCAACAACCATTACGTCTCACATCGAGGATTTCCAATTCCAAATTGTATGTTTCGTATTTCATTACAGCTTGGTTAATAATCTAGTACCCTGGAAAAAACAGGACATAATCTCTAGGTTTAAAGAGAGGAAACAAGGAAAAGGCTTGTGGCAATGGTCTGATTTCCCCAGCAAGGTTGCTGTTCAATTAAATGATACTCACCCTACACTTGCAATTCCTGAGCTTATGAGATTGCTTATGGATGAGGAAGGACTTGGATGGGAAGAAGCATGGGATGTGACAACAAGGTCTATTATGTTTGATGATTATTTTCAGTGAGATTGTTTTTCGCCAAAGCTGCTGGAGCACGGTCCCTTTTTTATTTTTTATTTTTTCCTTTCTTTGTCTGGAGTTTGTTTTGGAAACTAAACAGTGCCAGATTGTAATTTGAATCAGGACGGTTGCCTATACTAACCACACAGTCCTTCCTGAAGCACTAGAGAAATGGTCACAACCTGTAATGTGGAAACTTCTTCCTCGCCATATGGAAATCATAGAAGAAATTGACAGGAGGGTATATCCTGCATGTCTTCCTGGAATACGTCTCTACCAAATAGGTGATTCTGATAACTGAATGTCTTAGTTTCTTGTAGTTTATTGCAATGGTACGTGCTGCGCGGACTGATCTCGAGAGTAAGATTCCCAGCATGTGCATCTTAGACAATAACTCACAAAAGCCTGTTGTGCGAATGGCAAACTTATGCGTGGTTTCTGCTCATACGGTAAGACATGAAATGCATTGATGAATTTAAATCATCTATCTCCTGTGGCTCACATGATGTCACCTTAACCTTGGGTTGCAGCCTGTACGACAGCTGATTTTACTTGCATATTAAACAGAAAAGTCTTCTTTCTGCAACATTAGGCTGATTATCAGTATAAACATTTTGACGAATTTCTTTTACTCTCATTTCAAAGCTTGTTTGGCTGGTATCTTTCTGTAATGAAAGTAAATTGATAAACCAAAGTTTCAAATTTTGAAGATTGATGGTTGTACTTTCTATGTTCCAGTCTGACCTTTGGAATCAAATATTCTCTTTTACGATGCAAGAAACTGTTCATTTATCTTGCTTCCTTTTTCTTGTTTCCCACCCATGTTCAATGATGCCATTTCTCCTTTATTAGCTGTTCATTTGATTTCATCTGAAATTTTGATAAACTTGTGCCTGATTATTTGTAGGTTAATGGTGTTGCTCAACTACACAGTGATATATTGAAGGCTGAGTTATTTGCAGACTATGTCTCTATATGGCCAACAAAGTTCCAAAATAAAACTAACGGCATTACACCTCGCCGATGGCTTCGATTTTGCAGTCCTGAGCTCAGCAACATAATCACCAAGTGGTTAAAAACTGATGAATGGGTCAGCAACCTAGACCTACTAGGAGGTCTTCGAAAAGTGCGTATAAAGTACACCTTTTTTTTTTTTTTTTTGTTACTCTTTGTGAGATTGTTTACAGTTTATTGTTATCTTATTTCTTTCACCGATGCTGTTTTCTCCAACAGTTGGCAGACAATGAAGATTTTCAAGCTGAATGGGCATCAGCCAAGATGGCTAATAAACAGCATTTGGCACAGTACATAGAGCGCGTGACTGGTGTGAATATTGACCCAAATAGCCTATTTGACATCCAAGTGAAGCGTATCCATGAGTATAAGAGACAGTTGCTGAATATTCTTGGAGCAATTTATAGATATAAGGAATTAAAGGTATGGTAGACTGCCCATTGTTACTTATCTTTTCATTTAGCAAAAAATTAAGCTCTCGTATAACTGGCTTAATAATGAATCTTTATATTTCCATAATAGTAATTTATTATAATAATGATGAATCATGTTAGGAGATGAGCCCTGAAGAACGGAAGAAAACAACCCCACGCACCATTATGATCGGAGGAAAGGCATTTGCAACATACACCAATGCTAAAAGAATAGTGAAACTGGTGAACGATGTTGGTGAGGTTGTCAACAATGATCCTGAAGTCAATAGCCAGTTGAAGGTTAGCTATGTTCTTTCTTCTAAGAATTGCAAGATCTGCAATACATTTCAGGATCTTGAGATTTACTATGGCCACATAAATAGGTCGAAATTTAGAACATATATCAGGAGAAGCCTCAGTCCTCGGATTGATTTTGACATTCTAGAAGTAGCTTGAAAAACCTTTACTGAGATTCATATAATCTATTGCTTCTGCTCATTGAACTGCTATGTGTTTGCATTATTCATCTAGATCCATTAGCTCGTCTTTTAATATCAATTACTTTACTGCATAAAATGTTAATGTTATAACTCTTGAAAATTCCCCTTTAAATTCGTGCCTATTGTAATGCACTTGATATACAAGAGCTATATGTTTTGAAACTCAATGCCAAGCTGTAAATATGGTCTATGATAACTTATCTTGCTAAACCGCTGAAACTTTTCAGGTTGTGTTTGTTCCAAATTACAACGTGTCTGTAGCAGAGATGCTAATTCCAGGAAGTGAGCTATCACAACATATTAGCACTGCAGGCATGGAGGCAAGCGGCACAAGCAACATGAAATTTGCACTCAATGGTTGCCTCATTATAGGGACACTTGATGGGGCTAATGTGGAAATCAGGGAGGAAATTGGAGAGGACAACTTCTTCCTGTTTGGTGCTACAGCAGATGAAGTCCCCAGACTGCGGAAGGAAAGAGAGAATGGACTGGTACGAGGTTTTGATTTCTTCATTATGATCACAGCATAAGTATGGTTCATTCTATAGGTCAAGGAATTCTCATATGGATTCTTCAAGTAATTCTTTGATTGTTTTCTTGTAATGAAACCACTGCTTATTTATATCTGACATCTTTGCTTCTTAATCACTCAGTTCAAGCCAGATCCTCGGTTTGAAGAGGCCAAGCAGTTTATCAGGAGCGGAGTATTTGGAAGCTACGACTATAACCCGCTTCTCGAGTCTCTTGAGGGAAACTCTGGTTATGGTCGTGGTGATTATTTCCTTGTTGGCCATGATTTCCCAAGCTATATGGACGCTCAGGCAAAAGTTGATGAAGCTTACAAGTAATACAAACGAGAACCTAATTTGCGTTTGGATTGCTTCCTGACTTCCATTTTTAACCACGATATAAGCTTTATCAGTTTCGCATCTTCCTTGAGGAACAAACAATGCACGTGTGGTCTAAATTGACTAGAATTTTTCAATGCTCCTCACGTTAACACTGACATGGATTCTTTTTTTTTTTTTTTCCTTCCGTTTCTTTTTTTTAACTACAGGGATAGGAAAAGATGGCTGAGGATGTCGATCCTCAGCACCGCAGGAAGTGGAAAATTTAGTAGCGACCGGACAATCGCTCAGTATGCCAAGGAAATTTGGAACATTGAGGAATGTCGTGTGCCGTGAAAATCAGGTTTACCATGAATATCCAACCTGATTTTCTGGTTCGTGATGTGTTATTACAAATTCCACTAAGAAATACATAAAAAAATAAGGAAAAGATCGCAGACAATCTGTACCAATAAAATGCTACTGTCAAAGGCTTCACCATGAGCCGGTACTTGTCTCTTTCTGCTCCCATCCACTGCTGGAGTAGCTTTTGAAGCAGAGGAATAAATAAATTTGATGTGATGTAACGTCTCAAGAAACAAAATGTTGAATTATCTGGTTTTCGTATTAAGTTATTTCTTTTTATTTGAATTCTTCAATGTTGTACTTGCATTCTTAACCCCTTAATAAGTGGCTATTGAAGATTGAATTGATACCGAGGGACAAACAAGGCCTCCGGTTGGAGTATCAATTTTTTGTATAAAGGCAAAAACAAAAAACCAAAAAAAAACCAACCAGCCAACCCCACTCGTTACAAGACAAGGACACATTATTCACAGAGCCCTCACAAAGTAGGTTCTTCATCCAGTAATCCTTGGCCATACGCGATAATAGCAATTAAATTTAATCATATAAAACAATAAAAAAAACTCAAAACAGAACAGCACCACGTACAATCACACCTGAAAACCTCTGGAAAAACACAACGTTCAAATTTGTGGTTGCACGAGTACTTTCATCAAAGACCTAAATCCAGGTTTAACTAATTCATTTTAGGCACTTACAAAGACACAAGAAGAGTTTAGATCCGAGAGAGAGAGAGAGAGAGCATACGAATTTAGTTTTGGAGTATGTCATCGACTCGGGTGCAAACTACAAATGCAACAGACTGAGTAAGAAATCACCGCCGCTAATTTTATACGGGAAGACGATTACAAATGTAACTGAAATAGCTAACTAAAAGGACGAAAGAGTATATGCCGGTAATACGGTAAGTTTTCCACCAACGTTCAATCTACCCAAACAGATCTGGAGAGTGCTACACAAGCAAATCGACGACAGAGATAGGTGAATCATGTTTCACTATTCATGATGAAGGTGAGGCTGACCTAGGGCTAGCAGACCTCGAATAAGATCTAGAACTTGCACTCACGCTCCGACTTCGGCTTCTGCTCCTGGAGTAACTGTACCGAGGGCGGTGCACAGATGAAACTTTGTGGGACCTTGAGCTCCTACGTCTAGGAGAAGCACTTGGAGAGCGACTACTTGAGCTCCTCCATCCAGAAGAAGCACTTCTAGAATACCTCCTGGAACTTCTAGGTCTGGGTGAGGCACTGCGCGAATAGCTCCTCCTGGAGCTCCGCCTTGCCCTTGGAGAGAGACTGCAGGACACTGAACGGTAGCGATGCTTCCTTTCATAGTAAGGGTCATCTGGTGAATAGTCCCTGGTGCGATATCTTCTTCCATAATACCGATCATCTGGTGAGTAGTCCCTGGGGCTGTAAGTAGTGTAGGACCAGCCACGACTGCGAACTGGTGAACTTCTGTAAGGGGACCGTGACCGAGAACGGCGCACTGGTGACCTGCTGTAAGGGGACCGTGACCGAGAATAGGATCTGTGTCGACTTTCATATGGAGAGTATGATCTGCGCCTCCTATAGTAAGGAGAATACGACCTCCGTCTGCAGTAGGGAGAGTATGATCTCCTACGACTGTAGTGAGGAGAGTACGATCTGCTCCTACTGTCCGACGATCGGGGTGACCGACTCAAGCTCCTCCTGAATGGAGAGTAGCTAGGAGATCGGCGAGGAGAGTAGCTCGGAGTTTGTCGATGCACTACAAAAAATACATACATACAAGATAAGAACCAAAAACCAATCGTAAAGGCCACTGGAAATGTAACCAGAAGTAATAAGTTAATAACCAGTTACCACGTATTGTTCTTAAGCCAAGATACCTTCCTGGTGTAGGAGTGCGCCCTCTTCGTCTCCTAGCCTGTAATTAATGGTTTTGAATCAGATTATGGAAATACCAGGCCACCCAAGGAAAATGAGACAGCCTATTCAGAGTTAAAACTTGGACAATGGATACAACATGGTCATGAATAATAGAAAGAAACTAAAACAGCACAACATTTAATTAACATAAAAGAGAGAGAAATGCAGGGCATACAACCCCATGATCTGATACTTCTTGGTGTGTTTGATTTGTTTGTTAGTTGTTTGGATTTTGTTGAAGAGCTGCTTCACACAGCTAACCTGCTGCCACAAACACTTCAAGTGGAAGAAGCAAACAACTTTCAAATTCAAATGAACTAATAGCAAACTATCCAGATCTCTTATTCAACGCAGAAACCACTACTAGCAGTTTCAATCTTGCAATAATGCACCAAGTGCTCAATAATAAGCAGACATATGCAAGTATTTACCTTCTCCACCGTAATTAAACGGCCTTCAAGTACAGAGCGGTCCAAATACTTGATGCAGCGATCGGCATCCTCAACACACGACATTGTAACAAACCCAAATCCCCGAGATTCTCTTGTCCATGGATCAACCACAAGATGCACATCCACAACCTAGCGTTAAAAGAATAGAGTAAGTGGCAAGAATATAACAAAACAACAGAAAATAGGTAACACACACAAGAAGAAATTCTAATGCAATGCATGACAATCAAGTAACTCTGTTGTACAAAAATTTTGTAATTGAAAAGGTAAAGAAAGGAAGGGTGCAGTTTCAGGCAGACCGTTCCCTCTGCTGCAAAGTGCTTCTCAAGTTCCCGCTTCGTGATCCGAGGTGACAACCCTGTCACGTACAGATTGTTACCAGGATTATCAACGTCACTAGACGGACTCCTCCTGCCAAACAAGATGCAACTTAACGATCAATAAATTCAACACATAAGACAATTCAAGAAAAGGACTAAACAAAAATAAAAAAAATCTGGGTTATGTCACTACCTTGATCGACTCCTCGACCTCGACACAGACCTGTAGGCGGATCTGCTGTATCGCGTTCTAGGAGATGGGGAACGGGAGTACCTAAATAATTAATCAAACAACATAATAAGCACACAAATGAGCCAAAAGCCTCATAAATATATAAATAAACTCGTTATAGGACTTACCTTGACCTCCTGGAGTACGACATCTGGAACAAAAAAAACATAGAAGACTTCGTTAAATATAAGCTGAAAAAGAATAATAATAAAACATACAGCGCTTAAAACAGAAGTGTAAGAAAATAATAAATTCAAAACAATTCAAAAATTATTCTTGAGTTTGAACCTCTTTCTTTCTTTGGTATCAGGAAAAAAAGAGATCTCACATTGATAATAATAATAACATTAAAATTATGTTAAAAAAAATGTATATTCTGAGTGTAATTTTACTCAAGAACTAAAATTCAAAAACTATTCTCTTCAAACTTTCCTTCCTTCTTGGTGTCAGAAAAAAAGAGAAACTGATTACCGATGTTAAACTTCCGTAAATAAAAATCCTAATCGGGAACAAAAATTCAAAACCATTCGTTAAATTTCTCTCTTCGTTCGACAACAATAAGCCATATGCAATGTTCGTATGATCGCATAATCGTATACCAAAGAAATTAACAGATAATTACCGATCTACTAATTCTATCAGATACAAAACAAAATCAAACAAACAACTAAAAAAATATATCCTAACATTCATTCATAGAACAACGGAAAAAATTGATAATCACCGAACTCGAATTCCCAATTTTCATGCCAAGTAAAAGATTAAAAAAAACCTAATCCAACTTGAAATCAAAACAATTAGATCAGAGAAAATAATAAAAGAACAAGAGATCGAATTGTACTGTAGCAACGACGATTCGCGAAGAAATACTGGAAATGCTTTTCTTTCCCTCGAGAATTTTCCTCCTCGACCTTTGGACACGACTTTAAAGAAAAGTAAAAACGAAGGCGAGTTGTGAAGGTTTTTATATGGGAAACAGCCGGTAGAAGGTTCTGGAGAAGCGGACGCGAAGCCCACTTTCAAATCCAGTTTAATATTTCGTGGCTCGTCCTCTTTTTGCCGAGTTCTCTGCTGTTATCGTCTCTGTAGTGCACGTCTAGACACCTAGATTTTGCCACGTGGCGCATCAAAGCATATTTATGTTATTCTATTTGACGTGGACTGTTGTTAGTGGTGCGATGATGGAGTGGTGAGATCCAACGGATCAGAAGCACTATTGTCCTAGAAAAAAAAATTAATTACAAAAACCGCCTTAAAATATGCTCTTGCGTCAATTTGCCTCCATACATTAATTTAATTTTTTTAAAATTAACAAAAATTATAATTAAATCAACTAATTTAAATTTAAAAATATCATTTAATGCTAGTCTCAACCCATAAATCAAATAAATTATTCAAAACATAACATTGAATCCTGGTTTATATTTTGTTAACAAGTGTTATCTTTTTTGTTAGTCTTGAATATAGAAAATACACTTGTCACATGACTAGATTCTTTTTTGTGAGCAAAAAAGAAAATACACTTATCACATCAATAAATATAGTTGTTAAGATATTATGTACATAATTATTTTTTTGCCTATTCATTTTGATTTACATTTTTTAAGATAATTTATATATTTAATTATATATATATAAGCAAAAAAAACTTCATATTCTTCCTTGATCTTCTTTATTGACCCAAAAACCACTTGCCCCTTTCTTCCCACATCATGGCACCAACAAACCATCCTTTGACATGAAATCACCCTTTAGACTAGATGTCAAAGATTGCTATCTTTAGGACTGTACATCAATCAGTTATCAATCAAATTCGTCAGTTTAGTGACCGACCACATCAAAAATTTTGGAGGAATTTGAAACTATCACCACTCAACAAGAAAAGATCCATCAATCGACCACTGATTGAAAATGCTAAGTTTTGTCAAGTGGTACATCTCAATTTCACAGCTAGAAAAAGGAAACAGATGCCGCAAGCTTGGCAATGGTGAAATCCTGCAATTTTCCTAGAGGGGCCGGTGGCTATTAGAACGAAGAAGAAGAGTGAAGAAGAAGAATAACAAGTAGGTAGTAGCTACTCGATATGATTTACTAAGTTATTTAGTAATAAGTTGATATTTAACATAATAATAATATAATAATAATAACTTTAAATCCAAATGATGCCATTCCATTTTATGTGTATTAGTGGAATGATACAGTTCCACTTAATTAGTTTGGGGGTCTTTAGAGTTTTGGCAAATTGGGTTTAGGCCATAGAGTTAAGATTTTTCTAGGCTTTAGGCTAGGGTTATCTTTCAATTTCTATGCTTGAATGAATAAGTGCACAAAAATGGAAGAAGAGAGATGAAGGTCATCGGAGAATACAAAGAAGACACAAAGTATAAGCAAAAACTTGTGAGAAAGAAGAATCTTGATCGATTTCGATTATCAACTAAACCCTAAGTTGTGAAACCACCAATCGCTTATTCGGTGATGATCGATATTAGTTAACCACCCACACAATGTCAATGTTGATTTGCCACTAGCTAAGTGGCTAAGCGGCTAGTTTTAAGTGGCCGTTATTGGTCTTGCTCAGTGCTTGGTGTTTATGTTCAGCATTGAGTTCATCATCACATCAGCACCTGTTATGTGTTGCTCTTGATCTCTGTTGCCCTTGATGTACCTTGCGTTCCCCTCCCCTATGAAATCTAGATGACCAGCCTCATTTCCCCTAAAACCTACATGTCACTTTTCTCCCTCTGAAGCTCAAACGCTACCCCTTCCTTTATAAGACCAAAGGTGCGTTAGATCACCTGTTTGCAGTGGAATTTTTAGGTTTGAATTTGTTGACATTTCAAATTTTAGTTAAAATTTTTGTTCACTTTTGGAGAAATACAAAAATGGACTTGAAAAGTTTGATTTGGAATGTTAATCCAAAGCACCCTAAGAATCACCCCCTCTTACACGAAAGTTTTTATTCCTTCAATTTTGTTGTTTTTTCAAATCTTTCATTTTGTTGATTTAGAAGTATTCAAGTGTTGAAGCTAATTTTTAATTCAAATTTAGTTTGCTTTTTATTTTTCTTTTTTCATGGTTAAAGAGGTGTATAATTATGTTTTGTATAGAACATCATTCCAAACTATACTTTTACAACTCATATTTGTGTTCTCATGAAAAGTCAATAAAATTTTTAATTAGTTTTTGAAAACTCATACAACTCTAACCTATAAAGTGAAAATGAGATATTTTTCATTTTTCAAAATAAGAAAAATGATGAAAAAAATTAGAAAAAACACTTCTATATTTTTATAAAAATTTATATTTTTCAGAAGTGGATATATCATCTAAACAAGTCTTTTAGTTCCAACCAGTAAAAAAAAATTACAAGGTTAGTTAATCATGGGCTAACTTTTGTTAGAAAACATAACAAAATAACTAAATTTGTTAATGTAATATAGTTTCAGGGGGTTAGAATGTTGCATTTTGATTATGAAGGCAAAATATTATAACAAAATTGTTAAGGACTTAAAATCTAATCTTAATTTTTGAGTACTAACTTAGGTGTTATATGAGTTATTATTTTTTTATAGATAAATATTTTATCATCATAATTGATTACATTCATTATATTCATCTATGAAAAGATCTCGACTTACCGTCACATAATTGATACTAAAAATTGAAATTATGATATATTAATTAAGACTAGTTAGATAGCACATGTACACAAGAAGCATGCAAAAAAAAAAAAAAATGCAAGACCACTAAGACAATCATGTCATTTACCACATGGCAATGATATAGCCATCAACTAACGGATATTAAGGCAAGAATGAAAGCTAAATTTGTGCTTTTATATAGAGTAAGTAAATTTTCATTTTAATTAAAATATCACATAAAATCAATAAAAAATAATATATTAACTAAATATTCGTCTTAATATTAGTTGATAAAGAAATGACATAAATAAAGAGATGCGTGAGTGAAATATTATTGTCCCTAAACCTTTTGGTCTTTAATAACTTGTTTCTTAAACTTTAATTTTGACGATTTTATTTTTAAATTTATCAAAGTACAATATTCTATGCTATTAACTTCTTGTTATATTAAGGATTTGACTTTAAGATATTTAGAGGGAGTTTGGGGAGATGTTTGGAGACATTATTTTTGATTGGAAAAAAGTTGTTTTGAGAAATGTGTTTGGAAGAAAAAACTGTTCGGAGTAAAAAAATAAAAAATTTTAAAAATTTTTATAGAAAAAAATATCAATATAGATATTGTTTCGTTCCTCTCAAAATTCTATGCAATTTAAAAAAAAATTATCTTATTTGGACTTGTATATATAAAGTTATGGATTTTTAAAATTTGAAATTTACTGTAGCGTTTTGGAAATATAAATAATGAAAAGTAATGAAGTTTTGGAAAAAATATAGTTTTGGATTCAAAATTACGTTTTTTTTAAAATTTCACCACTTTTCACTATTTATATTTCCAAACTAGCCTTAAATGGAGCCTTATATTATGCTTCTGTTTTTATCATTTTGTAAATATGAACTATCCAATCTACATGACCCATTTATATATGTTTTTTTATTTTTTTATTTGAAATGCTTCATCTAAATAGTCTAATTTTCAATTTTTTTTGTCTTTTTTTTTTAAGTTAACGTTAGTTTTACTATTTATAGTTTTTATTATAACTTTATAAGTCAAACTTTAAAAGTTCATAATTTTATATATACAAATCTAAATAAGATAATTTTTTTTACATTACATAAAATGAATTAAACAACTTTTGTATTAATATATATATTTTTGAATATATTTCAAATTTTTATATTTTTTTAACTCCAATAATTTAAACACCTCACTAATTATCTAAATATAAATTCAAATGTTTTCATCTAAATATTATTTTTTAAGTATAAACGTTCAAATGACTATTTAAATGATGATTTAAATATGTTAATTTATAATATTTTCAACCTCATGTTTTCATTTAAATATACTGATGTAGCTTTCTTAATCAGAGGCTAAGATTTGAATTGGATTTTAAAATATATTGACAAACGTAGAATTATCCATCCTCGTATAGAATATGTATTTCTCTCACCAATTTACAATAAGATAAGTAGATTAAGCTAAATCAGGATAATTTAGCAAGTTCAATTGTACATTTTTCGAAATTATGCTAGAGGTCATAACTTCTTTTTCTTTTTCCTTTTGGGCTTAAAAAAAAAAACAGTATTAACTGTGTTTTCACATTTCCAACCAATGTTATTATAATTATCCCCTAAAATCATAAATGTAATAGAAGAAAAATTCGACTAATATTTTCTCATCCATCACTTAAGGAGTTAAAAGCCACAAAAACCCAGTTCAACTTCATGGACAAGTGAAGAAGTATAATTATAGTTTTATAATGAATTAATGAGAATGGAAACGTGGATACCAGCAGGGAAAAAAAAAAAAATCCCCGGTTGGTACACATATTCAAATTACATTACATTTAAATACAATACAATTTTCTTCTAAATACAAAAACATTTCATTCAAATATCAATCACATTACATTTTAAATCTAATACAATCACTATTTATTATTTCATTTTTTCTATTATTTTTATTAATTATATCATATATTTTCTTTCTCTTTTCTTTTTTTTCTCTATTTTTACCTATCACATTACATATTTATTATTAAAATACAATTCAAATACTTTTCACCCAAACACATATTATATTCAAATTAAATACTAATACTTTTTTTCTAAATATAAACTACCTTCAATATATTATATTTAAACGTAATGTAAATATAATGTAATGTAAATGTAATGGGTTTATCCATTCTTCAAATTCACCAAATTTATCTTTTTCTCTAGGCTCGGAATCGGATAACCCGAATAGGTCAAAACGACCCAACCCAAGCCCAAAATAAACCATGTCAAACCCAACTGACGTAAACGGACTGGGGAGGGAGGTGACCGGTGACATCAAATTCCCTCTCGTTTCCTTTTTCTTCGTCCACTCAAAACCCGCGGAAAAAAAAAAAAAGGGAAGAAGAGGCAAAAGTCGAAAAGCCTTCCAAAATCAAAAACCCAGAAAAATCCTACTTCCCTGAAAACTGAAAGGAAGCATCAACTGATCTGTGGAACCGCACGGCACGGCGACGAGCTCCAATGGAGCCCATCAAAGCCGCCAACGAACTCCATTTCCGCGTCGGATTCTCCGGCCACAGTGGCCACCTCCGCCTTCAGCCACTCTCTTCCGTTGAGCGCTCCGATCCTCTCAACTCGCTTCCCGATTTCGTTTTGGTCCGTTTCTGCACTTCCAACTTCTACTCTGCTATTCTTTTTTTTTTCTCTCTCTACTTTTTGCCTTTTGCATTTCATCTGTAATTCTATTGGGAAAAAAGGAAGAATTTGCGAATCTTTTATTTGCTGTTTTAGGGCTAATGCCAAATTGGAACTTCCAATTGTTCTTAATTCGTTGTGACGCTGAATTTGATTACACAATGAATTTGATAGCTGAATTGGATGCTTAAATGGCTTCCGAATGTCTTTATTTTGCGTTATAATTTGGATGAATTATGATATTTTCCCTCTTTCTCAGAGAAATGTTTCAATTGCTAATAATATCCTATTAGTTTTCGTATTTTTTATTTTTATTTTTTTGGGTACTCAGCCACCTGCATTTCCCATGGAAACACCCGAATCGATAAAATCCTATATAGAGGAGACTTACCTATCGCCTAGGTTGGACTCCGAATTATTCTCTCCAGAAAATGCAGGGAGACAGTGGGATTTTGACTGGTTTGACAAGGCAAATGTTCCATTGGAGCCTTCGTTGCCGCGGTCCGTCGTGATTCCCACGTGGGAATTGCCGTTTCGACGACAAAAGAAGGGCTCGGTGCAAGGAAACTGGGAGCCCAGTTCGGTGCAGGTATGTATAGCTTTTGTTTTAACAATATTGGCATCTTCCGAACATGAAATAATCTTTAGACTTGTTGTCAATCTTTTCTTCGTCTGAATTATTGCTCAGGATTGTTACTTCATTTTAGGTTAATGTATCAGAAATAACAGGAGGAGCTCAAGAATCAGGTTCATTACCACGTTTGAGTGGTACGGCAAAGGATTTTGTAAGAGGAAGCATTAACAACCGCCCTTTTCGTCCCGGCGGTTTAGACGATTCTCAATCCCTAGAAAGGAATCTTCCTGATAGTGTTACCAATGGTAATTGGGTTCGCGAACTTCTAAGTGGTGGCCCTTCTCAGGTTATTCCTCCAGGATTTAAGCAAGGTTTAGACCTTGGTGACCTCAAGGTTAATTACATTTCATTTAAATTGAAAAATTGTAAAATAGTTCTTCCTGTTTGTTTCATTTTTTTCATATCGTTGGATCCTAATGTTGCTTTGTTTCGATAAATGATTACATTTGCATTGCATTTCAATGCAATGCAATTTTCATCTAACTACAAAAACATTGTATAAAATGCCAAAACATTTATGGTGCGTATGGTTATAGTATTGCAGTTGCATTGCATTCTAATGTAGTGTAATTTGCATTCAAATGCCAAAGCATTGCATTCAAATCCAATATAAGCATAATTCACCATTCTATTTTTCTACTACTTTTTTCTATTATATCACATACTTTTTTTCTCGCTTCCTTTTTTCTCTCTACTTTTACCAATCATATCACGTACTTAATATTTAAATACAATTCAAATATTTTTCATCCAAACACATATTGCTTTTGAATACAATACAAATACTTTTCATCCAAATGCATATTGTATTTAATGCATTGCATTTAAATACAATGCCAATGCAATGCTTCATCTAAACACACCATTAAAATTTAAATCCAATATAATCACTATTTATCATTCTATTTTTTCTACTACTTTTACTAATCATATCACACACTCATTCTCTCTCATCTTTTTTCTATCTACTTTTACGAATCATATCACATACTTATGCCCCGTTGTTTACAGCATTCCATTTGCATTGCATTTAAACGCAATGCAATTTTTATCCAAACACAAAAGTATTGCATTCAAATATCAATCACATTACATTTTAAATCCAATATAATCACTATTGACTCTTCCAGTTTTTCTATCTACTATTATTAATCACATTAAATACAATACAATTTAAATATTTTTTAGCCAAACACACATTACATTTAAATGCAATGCAAATACTTTTTATTCAAATGCAAATTGCATTCAATGCATTACATTCAAACGCAATGCGAATGCAATATGTTACCCAAACGTCCCATTAACATTTAAATGCAATTCAAATACAAAATATCCAAATATACATTGTATTTAAATGCAATGCAAATAAAAAAAATCCATATATATATTATATTCAGTGTATTGCATTCTAATGCAATGTCAATGGAATGCTTTATCCAAAGGCCACATAATACAATCTGTTTTATCAATTGTTTTCTGAAGGCATATCCATGTGCATGGAGGGTCTACAAGGATCAAAGTTCGCCAGAGAGTACATCCGACAAAAAGCTGGTCAGTTACTGTTATTTTGGTTTCACATGTTAAGTACATATTTAGTGGCTAGAGCTTTATCACATAGCCATGCCTACATTGGTCTACACGTAAGATATTTTTCCTGTCATAAATAAATGTTTTGAAAGGATTTTTTTTATGTGTTGCTAGCCTTTGCAGGATGAATTTTCTGTACAGTTTGATGACTTATTCAAAAAGGCTTGGGAGGAGGATGTCACTGAATTCATGGAGGATGGTACATATGCTAACCCATTTTAATCTATTAATATGCCAATTTCTCTATATAAGTATGAGATGATGAAGAAGATTCATAGATAAGGCTTTGGCTTGAAATCATGATATCAGGATGGCTGAGTTGCAAATATCATTCTTTTGTGAGCTCAGATCATTCTTGGCCTTTTGGTTTAACACTAACAATTTGCGAAAAGTCTTTGGGAGTAGCCTGGGCATTTGATTTAGTATAGAACATATAGATCTACAAAAATTTGGCGCTCTTTTTTTTTTTTTCAATTCTTTTCTTTTTCTTCCCTCCCACTTTTTGTTGGAAAAAAAAAAAAAAGAGTTTAGCTAATATAGTGCTGTATGTTGAGTTCATTTGTCAGAAAAGGAACATGTTAAGTCAGAACCTGAAGCAGAGTCTATGAAGTTAGAAGAAGCAGATTCTATTATGTCAGAACCTAAGTCTGAGTCTTTGAAGTCAGAAGCTATATCAGAACAGACAGATGTGCCCGGCGATGCTTCTAGTACTGAATTATCTGCATTGGATAGGATTCTATTAGTTGAAACAGAAAAATCAACATCAAACAATGGGGGTGGGGAGCACCAGAAGGAGGTAACTTGTAGCAAAATTGTAGTTTACAGAAGTAGTCTATTAGTGCACTTCCATATATCTTACTTTGCTTGCCCGTCCCTCTAAATGCTTGGTTTTAATGTTTACATTAACTGGTTTATAAACTTATAGGCCTGGGCTGTTACTGGAGGTAGTGAATGGATTTCACATCATTTTTACAAGCTCGTCCCAGACATGGCACTTGATTTTCCTTTTGAATTGGATGGATTCCAAAAGGAGGTATTAATTGATAAAAGCTCTCCTTTATTTTATTAACCAGGTAGCTTGATCTCAGAAAGATTGAAAATGTGCTACAATGTTGAATTTGGAAATGATGTTGTTCAAGGGACAAAAACTCAAAAATACTGTTAACATATATTTACGAAGCAAGGGATTCTGGGATTCATGTATGCATTTAACATGTATGCATTTAATGATTTTAGCAATTCATTTTTGCTTAACCATCTGCTCCTCTCTCCCACTCCCCCTCAATTTTTTGTTTTTATTTTTCTTTCTCTTCATTTTATAGTCCTAATTTTGGCATGCTTGAAAAGGTTTGGAGATTTATTGATATTTGAATTGGGCAAATTTATCATTTAACTATGCACGATATTAACTAGAGTGGTAGTTACTTAGATATTGTTATAATACTTCTACTCTTCATGGAGATGTCACTGCAACTTCAACTCAATAATATATTGCGGTATGCGTTTTGAATCTTATGCGTCCGATTGAATGATTGTATCGCTCCCTCCCCTCCCACACACCACACCACACAAACCCCCCCACCCCCCTCCCCACAATTTATGATAACTTGTTTCTGTGATAACATAGAGGGTAGTTCAAAGTGCTTGTACCCAAATAACAATCAACCTCCTTTCTTACGATGTAATACAGGCAATCTATTATCTTGAAAGGGGGGAGTCTGTTTTTGTGGCTGCTCATACATCAGCAGGAAAGACAGTTGTTGCAGAATATGCATTTGCTTTGGCATCAAAAGTATAGTATATATTCTTGACTTATTATGTGTTCATTCTTTTTGGGAAATGTAGTTGACCCAGCTTGAGAGGATTTTTTTTATTTTAATTTTCAATTACCATGGCACCTGTTTATTTCCTCAATTGTCATGATTGCAATGCTGTTTTTTTTGTGGTACATGCTTTAATGTTAAAGTTTACATTTGGTGTCAAAATCGCAGCATTGTACCAGAGCTGTATATACTGCTCCAATCAAAACCATAAGCAATCAAAAGTACAGGGATTTCTGTGGCAAATTCGATGTTGGACTTCTGACAGGCGATGTTAGCTTGAGGCCAGAGGCTTCTTGTCTCATTATGACCACTGAAATATTAAGGTCAATGCTCTATCGGGGTGCTGATATTATACGTGATATTGAATGGGTAAAGGGCTCTTTCCTGTCAGCTGTAATTTCCATCCTTTTTTCTTTAGATATTATTCCATTTTTTTATGTTTTACAAAAAAATCCATAAGCAATTGGTGAAGACTATTTTCTTCTCTCCCCCTTGTGTAGGTTATCTTCGATGAGGTGCACTATGTAAACGATGTTGAAAGAGGTGTTGTTTGGGAGGAAGTTATCATCATGCTTCCGAGACACATTAATATTGTTCTTCTTTCAGCCACGGTAAGTTGTTTTCCTATTCCTTACCGTCACAAATTATACAATTTAGCTTAATAAAGATATTTGTACGTTACTTTTATAAGTGGGTTGATATGGTATGTCCCCTTCAATATATATATATATATACATGTTGCTCATGACCCCCTTCAATATATTTGCTCTGGCTGATGCTATACGTGAATCTTTTGTTGTCAATCTTTTGTTGTAAATTTTCGGCTTAATAAAGATATTTGTGGACTACTGTTATAAGTGGGTTGATATGGTATGCCCCTTTTAATATATAAATATATATATATATATATATTGCTCATAACCCCTTCAATGTATTTGCTCTGGCTGATGCTATATGTGAATCTTTTGTTGTCAATTTTCAGGTGCCCAACACGGCTGAGTTTGCTGATTGGATTGGAAGGACGAAGCAAAAACAAATCCGTGTTACTGAGTCAGTAGTGAATCTTATGCTCCTTTTGATCTTTGCTTTCTTGAGAATCTTGAATTTCAAATATATTTCTTCTGACTTAGGAGAATAAAGCAAAGGAATGTCTTCTTAATTGATTGTATAAAACATTATATCCTATTTTTGTTTGTTTTCAGGACAACAAAAAGACCAGTCCCATTGGAACACTGCCTCTTTTACTCTGGAGAACTCTACAAGGTATGTGAAAATGAAAGTTTTATGTCCCAGGGAGTGAAAGTTGCTAAAGATGCGTTCAAGAAAAAAAATGTAACTAGCAGCGGCACTGGATCAAATGGCAGAGGTTCAGCTGCTTATGACAAGAGTCGAGGTCAGAAACGTGAGAGTTTTACTCGGGGAAAACAGAATAAGCACTTTGGGTCCCAGGGTTCAGGGAAATTTCTTGGAAATGGCGGAGGAAACCAAAACAATGGCAATGGTCTCAGCAATTGGGGTTTAAGGAGATCGGATGCCTCTTTGTGGTTGTCACTTATCAACAAGCTTTCAAAGAAGTCTCTGTTACCTGTATGTTCGAATATAATTTCCTGAAGAATAACATGTTTTCTGCTTTATTACTTGGGCTGTGGCTGAGTTAATCTCATAAATAGTGATTGTGATACCATGACTTTGAGATTCATGGAGTGCTCTCTCGTGTCTTGCGAAGAATAATATAACTGAAACAAAAACGGGCCAAAATATGTGTCTAAGAAGAGAATTTGTGAACGTCTTAAATAATTTTTCATCATTCATTTTTGTCCGCATTAAATTATTTCTGGACCGTGTACCCAAAAAAGTGGCCTTATTTCTCCCTTCTTATAAGTTAATAATCCATTCTTAATATTTGGTGCTGTATGATCCATTACTATGTAGCTTTGTTCATCGAGCTCCGTTGTCCAGATAATTAGCTAGGGTTTCTCATTTTCATCCTCTTTTCCTCTGTTTCTTTTATATTAGTATATATTTTTACTTACATGGGGAGCTATTAAAGGAGTATTTGTTCTGTATATGGTACACCATTTTGTACACCTTGAACCAAAGAGCAAGGGGTTAAACTTTTAATTCTTATAGAAAAGATGGCCTTTCAGAAACATATATTCATTCATAAAAACACAGTTAAAAGTTCTTGTTAATTGAAAATCTCCTTGGTAAACTGGAATTTCTTGTTTCATTACTTCTGAACATCTTTTCATTTACTTGTGTGCCTAGGTGGTTATATTTTGCTTCTCAAAAAATCGATGTGATAAGTCAGCTGATAGTATGACTGGGACTGATCTCACTAGTGGCTCTGAGAAAAGTGAAATTCGTATTTTCTGTGACAAAGCATTTTCACGTCTCAAGGGCTCTGACAGGAATCTACCACAGGTATGATGGAGTAGCAATTGTTTCTCTTTTCTGGAGTATAATTTTTGGGCTTTAGATGTAGAAGAATTCATTGCTTGTGCAGGTTATCAGAGTTCAAAGTCTACTCCGTAGAGGGATTGGTGTACATCATGCAGGGCTGCTACCAATTGTCAAGGAAGTTGTTGAAATGCTTTTTTGTCGTGGTGTGATCAAGGTAAAATTATGTTACTCCTGGACTATTTTAGTGTTGTGTACGGATGTGTTTATGCACTAAAAAAAAAAAAATTAGAAAGAAGGTGCAGAAAAGAAAAGATGAATTTACAAGTGGTGATCTTAGGAAGCTAAGTAATGCTGATTTAAGATGAACGTAACGGTGACAATTTGGATTTTTTTTTCTTTAATGACTATGTTGTTGAGTCGTTTTTGCAGTTTCTAATTCTCTATTCTTTTTACAGGTTTTGTTTTCAACAGAGACTTTTGCAATGGGGGTTAATGCCCCAGCAAGAACAGTAAGTCTTACTTTGATGCATTCTGTTCATTAGTAAAACGTAAAGAGGTTTGTAAATGTTTTAGATATCAGGGTCTTTTATCCTTTAGTATTAGTAATATTACCATTGCTGGTATGAAAATACAATAGATCCAATTCTATTTCGCATCACATAGGTTGCTTAAAATATGATTTCTCGCCTTTTTATTCAAGGTTTCCTACTTGGATTTTACCATCTGCTCTAATCTGGTGTTTTCCGAAATGCAGATTACATATATTGAATAGCTTTTTTTATTTTTTTATTTTTTTTTCAAGAAACATACTTTGAATAGCTTATCATCTGGTAGCAGAAATTAAATCATTGTTTGAATTTTACCTTTTGCAGGTTGTTTTTGATACATTAAGGAAATTTGATGGCAAGGAGTTTAGACAACTGCTACCTGGAGAATACACTCAAATGGCTGGTCGTGCGGGCAGAAGAGGGCTTGATAAAATTGGTACAGTTGTTATAATGTGCCGTGATGAAATCCCAGGGGAGAGTGATTTAGAGCGTGTTATAGTTGGAAGTGCAACCAAGCTGGAATCTCAGTTTCGTCTAACTTATATAATGATCTTACATCTCCTTCGTGTTGAAGAATTGAAGGTGAACGAAAAAAGTTCTTACAGTTCTTTTCCTTAGGAAAGGTTTTGAGAATGGTGAAATTATATTGGTTTTATTAAGGAGTTAGAAGGCCTTTTCAAATTGTACAAGCAAGACCCTAAGCATGCAGCATTTAATGTAAATAAGACAAGTAGTTACTTTTCATCCCAAATTTCCAGTAACTTATGAAGTTGCAAAAATGTTAATTGGTATCAGTGAATACTGTCCTTTATCGTTGATAGCCAAGTCAATAACTTCGTTAAGTTCATAGGCTCATGGTAAGTTCACAATTTTCTTCCCTAAGCTGGGGTTTTTAACATTTTTATAGGCTTATTAATAAAACAATTTTAGATGTTTCTGAGGTTGTTTTGTTGTCAAAGTAAATTTTGGTAATATTAGTTCCTCACAATTGAGTGACTGACTTCTACATTTGGTATGATTAGTGTTCTATGTACCCAAGGACATTTTGTTTTCTTTTCCTGTTTTACCTGGATGATAGGTCCATTGTTCGATCCTAGGTATGAGTTAGGTCCACTTTTGAGCCCTACGTATTAGTTTAACTTTTTTTTTTCCCCAATAGGAAAAACTATGCTTAAGTTTCAATCTGAATTTTGTTGTGAACCGTATCTGCAGGTAGAGGACATGTTGAAAAGAAGTTTTGCCGAGTTTCACACTCAGAAGAAACTACCAGAAACGCAGCAATTATTGATGCGAAAGCTTGCTCAACCTACAAAAGCCATTGAGTATGTCAAGTTGACCGGTTAATTTTATGCCTTGTGACCATTTTTTTCTTTTTTACGAGGTATCAGTTGCAAGTTTAGAAATGTTTTAATCTTTGATCTCCTTTGAAAATTTGGAAGAGTGATGTCCTGATTGAGTTGCTTCAACATATTAAGTATTTTCTTATCTGGAATTGTGCTGCGATGTTTTGAGTGACTTTGAAATTGGCATTGAGTCATATTTATTTTATACTTGCAAGGAAAATTTTTTCTGCCATTTGGTGATGCTGATAGCATTGCTTGGTGCAGTTCCCTACCCTTCATGAGGGAGAAAGGGTCTTCCATCCTAGCTCTGGAGTTGGGACGGAAGACATTTTCCTAGAATCAAACATACTTTTTTCCCTTGTGTTTGTGTTATGGATCGTGCTGGAGTTGGGTTGGAGGACATTTTCCTAGAATCAAACATACTTTTTTCCTTTGTGTTTGTGAGTTCCAAATAGTATGAAAGGGAGCGAAATATGTCCTAGTGTGCATATCAGTTTGGACCTTTAAGCCACACGATAACATCAGCCAGTGGAGTGATTTTAATACTGCACCATTTTCCAATCTTTTTCCGTGACATGAGAGAGGACAATTTAGCTGATTGGTCATGAACTATGATTGTTTGAGTGTAGATGTATAAAGGGTGAACCAGCCATTGAGGAATATTATGAGATGTATTTGGAAGCTGAGAAGTATAACAATGAAGTTTTAGAGGCAGTTATACAAACCCCCGGCAACCAGCACTTCCTTACTCCTGGAAGAGTGGTGGTAGTGAAATCACAATCAGTGAGTCCTTGTGCATGGCTTTTGTATCTCTTTCAATCAGAACTTGGTATTATCAACTTAATAAATTAATTTTTCTTGTTCTTTTAAAATAATTGTTAAGAGTTACTATACTTGATATTAAGTCAGAATATCAAACAAAAATGGCTAATGGCTATGTACGGAGAAATAAGATGCCAGGTTCTGGCTATCTAGGCCAGGCCAGCTAAAGAAATTGTTGATAATTTGTTAGCTGGTGGGGAAATTGCACCTCCTGCTGTCATCTGTTCTCAAACTAAAGTTGAATTGTTGGTTTTTTTTATCGTGTATAGTTGGTTCACGCTGAATTGTGCTTTTAACTCATAGTCCTTTCTGTTAGTAATGTGGTCTTGGTCACTTGAAACCTTTTGACTAAACTATTTCATCTTCCATAGGGATTTTTGGTATTGGGTTGATTGCTGACTTAGTGTGTTGTGTAATTGTAGCAGACTCAGGACCACATGCTTGGGGTGGTTGTGAAAGCACCTTCCCCTAGTAATAAGCAATATATTGTTTTAGTACTGAAACCTGAATTGCCAGCAATGATGCAAACTCCCTTGGTCGGTGGCAAATTGCAAGATGGCCAAAGTGGTGATCCCCAACAAGGTTATTATGTGATGCCAAAATCAAAACGTGGCCTTGATGAAGAGTATTTTTCATCTGCCACTTCTCGTAAAGGATCGGGTGTCATTAAGATAAAATTACCATACAATGGTGTTGCTGCCGGAACGGCTTTTGAGGTTAGAAGTATTGATAATAATGAGTTTTTATGCATATGCAACTGCAAAATAAAGATTGAACAGGCCCGCCTTCTCGAAGATGCTAGCACTGCCGCTTACTCCAAGACAGTTCAACAGCTTCTGGATAAAAAATCTGATGGAAATAAGTATCCTCCAGCTCTAGATCCAGTAAAAGGTACGTCCTGTTTGTTATGAAGGTAATGAGTGAAATTATTTCGTGAGTTTATGTTATTTGTTTAGTTTTATGTTGCTGATCGAGTATTATATAGATTAACGAAATTTTAAAAAAGTTTTTGTCCTCTAATTTTCTAAATTTCTAATTTTCTAAATTTTCTGTTCGGAGTGACTGTTATGATTTGTTTACTAGAAATGGCAGGCTTGCAGAGTCTGAGAACTTGGTATTTAGCTTGAACATTAAGTATTTTTTTTTTTTTTTAATTCAGATTTGAAGTTGCAAGACATGAATCTTGTGGGAACATACTACAAGTGGACAACTCTGCTCCAAAAGATGGCAAAGAATAAGTGTCATGGGTGCATTAAGCTGGATGAGCACATTAAGTTAGCTAAAGAGATAAAGAAACATAAGGAGGAAGTTAATATACTCAAATATCAAATGTCGGATGAAGCTCTACAACAAATGCCTGATTTTCAGGGCCGGGTATATCTCCATAGCGTGCAACTTTCTTTTATTGTCCTTGCTTTGTGACAGTTGACAACATGGTATTGTTGCTTGGATAATGGGCATTGGATACAATTAATATATATGAAGTTGTGATTTTGCAGATAGATGTACTGAAGGAAATAGGCTGTGTTGATGCCGACCTTGTAGTTCAAATAAAAGGCCGTGTTGCTTGTGAGATGAATTCAGGGGAGGAGTTAATATGCACTGAGTGTTTGTTTGAGAATCAATTGGATGACTTAGAACCGGAAGAAGCCGTGGCACTAATGTCCGCCTTTGTTTTTCAGCAAAGGAAAGCCTCTGAACCTTCTCTTACTCCCAAGCTGTCTCGGGCTAAACAGAGGTCATGCTCACCCCCAAACCTACACATCCATGATTCATTTTTCTTTTCTACATATTTTATATTGTCGTGCATGCTTTTTGTGTCTGGAAGTTTATCTCCGAGTATTCTGGCAACCACGAAATATAAATTGTCTATTGACAAAGCACTAGGTTTGTTTGTCCCAAATAGCAAAATCGCCAACCTCGGTTCTTAGAATATGTTTGTCCCAAATAGTGAAATCATGAGTTGAAAAGATTGCTTTCCTTTGAAAGAGCTGTGGGTATGGCTAAACTTTCTCAATTGCAGTCTCGGTAATCATGACTATTAGGCAACATGATTTTGTTTTCTGATGAAGCCTCTGATTTGTCCTAGTAGGTGAATTATATGAAACTTTTATTTCTATTTATTTTTTCACTAAGCATAATATAAGTTGCAAATTGCAAATTTTCCTGCCAAATAATAGTGAATAAGAAATTAAGTTATGGTGTTTTTGTTCGCTTGTTGTCACGTGTACTTTGTAATAACATGTTTAATTTAGTTGTTCGATGACACGAAAAGTGTGTGTGTGTGTGTGTGTGTTTTTTCAGACTCTACGATACGGCAATAAGACTAGGCGAGCTCCAAGCTGAGTTGAAGGTTCAGATAAACCCCGAAGAGTATGCCAGAGAGAATTTAAAGTTTGGCCTTGTTGAAGTGGTTTATGAATGGGCAAAGGTTTGCTTTTGGAGAGTGCTTTTGTTTTGGCCCGTGTCTTCTTGGAATGTTGCATCATCTTAATCTTCTTTGTCATGGCAGGGCACCCCCTTCGCAGATATATGCGAGCTTACAGATGTTCCTGAAGGCATGATAGTGCGGACAATCGTCCGACTAGACGAAACATGCCGTGAATTCAAAAACGCAGCAGCTATCATGGGTAATTCGGCACTCTACAAGAAAATGGAAACTGCTTCGAATGCCATAAAACGCGACATTGTTTTCGCAGCTAGCTTATATATCACTGGAGTCTAACTTGGTCATAACTTGAAGGTATCTATGCCTTGTCCAAGTCATTCCCAGAATACCGAACCATCAGGAGATGTAATCTTATTGTACATATATTAGTTATTGTTTTCTAGAGCAGGCTAAAATGTACCATTTTCCACACATCAGCAGAGGAGTTTTTGATGTACGGACACGTCATTAATGTATTTATCAATCTCCAAGTTTAAACACTAGTGATTAACCTTCCAGGCCCATAGCAAATTCCTTTTTTTTTTTTAACTCAAAAAAAAATAAATAAAGATAAAAAAATATTTACGACTTTATTTTAATTTTTGCAGCACCGTTGCCAGCAAAAGAAAAGATCGCTTCACTCCAATTGGTATAGCGGTATACGAAGTTAACTTTTTTTTTTTTTTTTTTTAAATCCCTCCTACTAGGATATGGCTCAAATCGATGCTTGATAACCCCAATCAAAGGTTCTATTTAGACAAATGGAGTCGTTTTGTTTAGTGAATAGATCATATGGGGTCAAATCCATGATAAGACGAGTAAAATTTAACCTATTTATCGAGTAAAATTATTTCATATTCTTTTCGTTTTATTAATGATCATTAAGATTTCCCTAGATATGATGTGGACAGGGTACCATGGCATCAACATCTCTCTTTTTATTAGAACCAAAAAAAAAAAAAAAAACCCTTGTCAACAATTTTAGTCTCTTCGTTGGAACCAAATAACAGAAATCTGTATTTTCAATTCCCTGCCTAGATCAGTAAGATTCCATAATTCCATGACCATTTCGTAGGGAAGAAAAACCTGAGAAATGACACATCATGCAAACGACATGAAATATTTTGGAAATCTTTTATTTAATCTATTGTTAAAATGTATGTAGAGAATGCAGGCGTTCAACAGGTCTTACCCAAATGAAACTGGAAAAAAAAAAAAATCAATATGGTAATTGCTACATATTGATGACCACCATATCAATGCATACTAAAACCTTTCAAACGAGGGGCATGTCACCCCAGTGAATACGGCCAAGTATGCTTATTTGCAACACTAAATTCACTGACCGACCCTTTTAAAGTAGCAAATAACAAGATATAGCTCTGTGACTGTTGAGGAAGGTAAATCTATAGCAATCCAGCCTTCCATTTCAATTGTCACTTCTGTTGGGCTTGCCAGAAACAAGCTGTATCTGAAACACAAAATATATATATATATGTGTATTTGTAAAAAAAAAAAATGGGTTAGAGCATAAGTTCAGAAAATCATCACTTCTTAGAAAGAGGTCAATTTAGTGAAATATTAAGATTGAAAGAAGAAAAAGAAGGTTGGGTTTAATTTTACAGTGCTTGCAGCGTCTGGAACTGGAATCCAGTCGTTAGTGGCTGGGTTACAATTGGAAGATACGTGACAGTCGGTGACAGAATCGCATCCCAAGTTGCAGGACTTGTCACTTACGTTATCCATTTTTTTGAACCCTGTTCCTGTCTGAAAACAAACATACATTTACCTCGCCACCTCTCTACTAGTGAAGTCATTATACGTCTTGCATTCGGATTTCATTATTCAATTTTGATATTTAAATGGTGTTTACTTAAATATGTTTGTTTACTTAAATATGTTATGTCCTATCATTTAAAAAAATTGTAATTCAAAATCATTAAATAACTGAACATATTACAATTCGTTAGACATTAATTAAGATACGAATAATTACACAGTTGATTTGAATTCGTATATTTTACTATATTATTGTCTCGTATTGAATGAACTACAAATACGTGGACCACCAAACCTCATTATTCATTGCTTTTTTCCTCCTTTTTATTTTGTTATATTTTATTTTTTCTAAACAAAACAAGAGAGAGAGAGAGAGAGAGAAATTCCTGGGATTGCATTGGATTATTGGTTTCATCTGCATTCAGTTCAGGTTCAACTTGTTGTTGATCTACTTCTTAACTACTATAAACACAACTAGAGCTAGTAGAGATCTTCTCCCATTTTTTTTTCCTACCAGACTCTGTCCTAGAGATGAATAAGTACAATATTATCATTTCAAAGAACTTAAAATTGGGAATAAATTTTCTCAAGTATTGTTCCATAAATTTTCTGAAGTATTGTTCCTTGTGTTAATCTTTCTTTTCTCAACAACTCAAAAGACAAGATCTATAAATTGTCATATATTGCTAGAGAAAATATATATACCGTATGATGTTGCTTGTCAATACAGTTGAGATCTTTGTAATACTCCGTCTCTACATACTCCTCCTCCACTTTGCTACCTGTATAAACCAGTTTCTGCTTTCCCCAAAAAAAAAAAAAAAGGCAAATTATTATCAGCTTTTAAACGGACCAGTTACAAAAAAACTTGATGAAAAAAATATTACATGAAAATTATAACGAACCTGATGATCATTATTTTCGAGACGTTGGAACTCAGAAAATTCAGGAATGAAACCATTGGCGGTGTTGGAGAGAGCATCAACATAATTAGAAGAGTAGTCGCTCCTTTGAGGCTTGGTGTGTCGTTTGGGAATTATCCCATCAAAGTACTCTCTTGTGTCTGCCTCTATCTTTGCCTCTTCCTCTCTTGACAAGTGAATATCACTCCTATTTGGCCTCCCATTACTCCCCCTCTCCATTTTTTTTCTTCCCCTTTTTTGTCTGAAGTTTTCTCTTGATCTTTATTTGTCCTGGAATATCACAATCTCCTTTTCCTTTCTTTTTTTTTTTCTTTTTAGTTTCCTAAAGATTTTTCTTTTTTTTCGCAAAGGAAGACATTACAAGCCATAGAGGAAGATATTTTTGGATTAGCCCAATAATATTGACCTTTTTGGAGAAAATATCTGAGGAACCTCATCTCTCTCTCTCTCTCTCTCTCTCTTTCAATCTCTTCATGTGGCAGCGTTTGGTGGGGTAGGTATATATAATGTAGGGCTACTTTGCTTCTTTTTGCATTAACTATTAGGTCCCATGCATTGCCTCAATTGTACGTCCGTTCCTATCTCTCTTGAAGGCTGTGTAAAAAAGGATTATGGTTTTCTTTTCATGTTTCATTTTTCCTTTATTATTATTATTATTACTTAGAAAAGCCTGCTCATAAATATCAACTTTTTTTTTTGGCTAAAGCATAGAGATCAACGTCTGGCCAATCATTGGATGTATCTTCAATTGTAATTTGCGGTCGGCAAAACAAAATGCTTTCATCTTGCGTATAAACGATATGAAGAAGAAGATAATACGTACTAAACTAATCTTTATCCACAATAAACTGCCTAAGCACCTCGTATTAGATTAATAATTTTCTTATTTTTATTCTAGAGTAACGCTAGAGACATTATCATCACATATTAATATAGGTTTTTTTAATTAATGGATAAAATTTATAATTATTAATCTCATTTAAGAATTTTTGTTTTAAATATGATTATACTCAAAATTTTAAAATTCAGAGAGTGTAATTAAAATTTTTTTTTATATGCATACACATTGAGTTAAAAAACTCTCCAAGAGCAAATTATTAAGAGAAAATTAAAAAAAAAAAAATTTGTTGAGCTAAAAGACAAGAAGTCCTTCAGGCCAATGGTGAACAATTGCAGCCGTTGGGTGTTTACTTCCTACAAATTGTACGTAATACTGTTTGAGAGCTTACGCCGTGGGTTTTGTTTCAGTGAAAGAACTTTTCCTCTTTTTGCAGTACTAACTGCTATTAGGTCCCATGTGTTGCCTCAATCATATAATGTACGTGCCTATCTTTGCACCGTCTAGATTTTTAAGTTATTTTAGTTTTTTTTTTTTTTCCTTCCTTCTCAAATTTCATCATGGGCCGAGTATGAATGATTATGATTTTTTTTCCTCCCTGTATTCAGGAACTTACCAGAGGAAGACTTACGTGCATAAACTAACAAATACAATTTCGTTAAGGTAGGGAAGCCTTGAACCCCAACTTATCAAAGTTTAGCCAAGTCATCAGCATCATATTTTCCATTGTAATTTGGCAAAAGAAAAATGTATTTTAATTGCGCTGGTAAGGATGATATATATATATATAAAAGGTTTAGTTTTTAATTTGGCTGCTGATCGTGAATAGAGGTTGTTTTTATAACCCTTGTAACTTAAATTGTAATTTTGATACTTCCATTGTTAAAACGTCAATTTTTTTTGTTCACAGTTTTAATCATGTGTTGTCACGTAATTAGTTTGTAAAAAGTCCTCCAACAATGTCAACTCAATCAAAATGCAAATCATGCTTCAATATAAATTAAACTATTGAATTTTTCTTTTGTGAACAGTGATTATAAGGGTTAGCTAGGATAAAGTTAAAAAAAAAAAAAAATGCACTTAAGATTACGTATATACTATGCAGTTTTTTTTTATTTAAAAAATCGATATAATTAAGTATATCAAGTTGGAGATGGGGCAGGATGCAATCTCTGTCCCTAATCCTACCCGATTTGGGGCGTAACTACATAATTAGCCCTCATGATCTCTGTCTCCGTCCTTATTTAAGTCCCCTAATCCCATCCTCATTAGTGTGATTATTCGTACGCGATATATATATATAACCTTGACATTGAGGCTAATTGATGTGACTAATTTTCTTGTTAATTGTCTAGTGTTAAATACCTCTTAGAGTAGATGTCGGCACATACATCGTACGTACAAATTTTTTTTTTTTGGCTGAAATTCCATACGTATAAGTTAAATATCATGCATATATAATCGTTAGCCTCCAAACACTTGTGCCCAAAGCCTTGGAAGCGCGTGATTGATTGCCTACAAGTCACAACAAGTTGTCTCCAAAATTTGCGTGTTTGTCGCAACGACGAAACTAATTAAATTGCTGCACATCACCATGGACATGTTTTTCGGACCACCAACGATCAAATCCTACTTGTATGCGCAGATTCCCTGTTTTACAAAAAAAAACACTGCTCAAAAGTATCATATATAACTGCATATAGATATACATACACACACATGTCTGTATCATATATACATACATATATATATACACACATACACACATATGTGATATATTTGTGTGTGTGTGCGTGCATGCAGTAAACAATGGCGTCCGATCGAGCCTAATTTGATTGAAAAGAAAGGCATTTCCCCCCTCACTAACTTGCATAAAGAAGTGTTTAATGCAGACACTAGAGATGGGCTAAATGCCAGCTGCTTTAGGAAGTTGATGCTTGTGGATTATGTATTTCATGAGATTCGTGACTAGTCTTTTATTTTGCTTTCAACTATGAAGAGCTCTTTTTTTTCTTTTTAATTGATTCATAATTTTTGTTGCGATCTGTTTAGAACTTCTACTGATTATTACTTAAATTTCATATGTCTACATCGTTCCCTTTTTAGCAAATCGCGTGCATATTGCGTGTGGAAATTAAAGCCTTCTCTAATAATTTAATGATCTTTAACTCTGATGTAAAATGTTGGTTATAAGATCTTCCAAGTAATAGCCAATTTTTTTGTACAGTATAAATCCATCATTTTCTTATACATTAACTTTCTCAGGTAGGATATATATTGATAGCATATATTTTTAATATTAAACTTAATGAGAATCACATCAAAATAAAAAAATTACAAAAACTTAATAAAATAATATAACGGTTTAAAATTGTATAATATAAAATTATATATATATTTTATTATCCTACAATAGAACACTTCATATATATATATATAGCATATAAGTGACCTCATCCACACTAAATATGTATATGACTCCTATATTGGATGTTTCTCAATCTCCATATATATCCTTGCCCATGTTAATTAAGTAGAAATGATGAACAGTCCAGCTATAGTAATTAGTCTAGGGATTTCAATTCTCAGCTCCAATTGAAAAGACAACAACTATATATATACAAATTCATTGATCAGATATATATCGTAATTAAATGATCATAATTTTAATGAATGGAAAAAAAATAACAGGAAAAAAAAAAAACCTTCATATATACACAAATTGTGGTAACGTGGCATGGTGAAGACTAGCTAGTCTTGCTTTCTTATTGAATAAAAAAATTCGAGTGATGGTGATGTGGCCAAAGGCAAGAACTAGCTAGAAGGGCGATCAGTGTGTGCCTACAAATAAGCCACTACATACCAGCCTCTTCCATTTGTGCCAATATCCCACGTGGCCTATGTCGGAATAAACTTCACACCCTCCAAGTACCTCCGCCAGGCTCTGAAAGCTTGGACCCCTACTAGGCCTCCCACACGTTAATATAAGGATATTCATGCTCTTTATGTGATTTCTTTTTCACGATTTCTCTATATATCTTCTCCAGTACTGTTTATATATAAATCATAACTCATCAATTATATATGTATGCTGATATCAAGATCTTTCTGGATGATCATGATCAGCAGACCGCTTGGCTCTTTGTACCCGCAAGTTATAACTTTTATGTACTTTTACGTAACTCAGATCTTTTTGAACAGGAACTTCCGACGAGTATTATTATTATTATTATGTGTGTGTGTGTGTATATGTATATACATATATATATTTTATGTAGATTCTTCTCCCATATGCAAAGGTGGGCAATGAGTCCAAGCAAAAGGGTTATTTTCTAGCTAACTGTAGCTATTGCCAGTTCGTCCCACAAAATAGATATATATGAAGAATATTTGCAAGGAGAAAAGAAACAAATTATTAATGAGCTCTCTTTCCCTTGATCCCACGTTAATCATAACTAAATCATGGATTTTGTTTGCTTCTGACTACAATATATTGTGTGGTTACACGGACCTAATCTCTTATCAGGCCTTTATTTTTCTTTATTTTTCGTTTTCTTTTCTTTTATTTTTTTTTCCCATTTTCTATTTTTATTTTTCGTGACCAAACTGACAAAGTTTGTACAGGACGTAGGAACAATTCATGCTTTAATTTAAGATTTTAAGTCCATAAATAGTCGTGCTGTCTTCGTATCATTCATCAACTCAAAGTTGTAGAAGCAGGCTCTCTCTCTCTCTCTCTCTCTCCCCCTGAGTAAATCAGAAGAAATGTTTCCTAGTATTCTACTGTGTTCCTCTAGCGCAGAAAGGTAATCAACATCTTTTTCCTGTATGACTTTACGAGTTATTCATGCATATGCAAAAATAGTTCGAAATTAATAATGGATATTCCCAGGCTGTGCTTCTATGTGTTCTTACATATATAGATGCTATAACTTACGTACAAGCACATTACCACACGGCGCGCGCGCATATATATATATATATACATATTACAAATATATTATATGTTCATCATATTCCTAAATAACATGCAACTTCTAATTTTTCAGTCCGCATTGCGACTTCTTCCGCTTTTACTCAACAGAATATCAAAAGAAATTTGACTTCACTAAACAAGTTGGTTTCTTTACAGTTTATTACATGCATACAGATTTGCCCATGCCAAGTATATGTCCTCCATGATTTCCCTTAGTATTTTCTGTACCTCTTGTATTATATTGACATTGAGGGCTTATTCTTTTAGGTAGCCTGTAAAACAAATCTCTCTCTCTTTTTTTTTTTCGTAAATAACTAATTATAGGAAAGAACAAACACACTAAGTTTCCCACTCAATACATTGAGGACTACACAAAAAAATACACTTACATTTTGATTAAAACTACTGGAAAAGAAATAGCCTTAAAAAAAATTAGAAAATTATTAATCCATGTCAAAATAGTAGTGTTAAACCCAGATAATAAAACAAGCGAGTTACGCTACGCTTAGCTTATCATCTAGCAGATAAGGTGTTCGACATTTCCTATATATATATATATATAAGAAAAAAGATCAAAATGGATATCGGTGGAAGGTGAGATCTGATCATCATCGAGGGACAGCCATCTTAAATTTTGATGGTCCACCCTGCGATTAAAAATGAGAAAGATGGGAGTATCGAAAGACAAAACTAGAACAATAATAAAATTAAAATTTTTTCTGTACCTGCTCCACTAAGGGGCATTCTGGTAAATCCATTCCTTTGATGTACAAATGTACGTCCGATATATATTATAAAAAATGTTTGCTTTTATTCTTCCGAAAAGTAAACTTTCAAAAATACCCCTCACCCGTTTCGATGCACTGATTTTTCCAGCCACACATTTTTCCATAAATATAAGAACGGTTTTCACCGGTGAAGATAATAGTAGGAGTCAACTGACATTAATGGTTTTCCGGTTACTTTCTCAGAAAGGCGAAGAAGAAGGCTGGTGCCACGTGGAGGAATCTGGCAATAGGACTGGACGATGCACAGTTGCCGCACTCCTTTCCGGTCAACGCGACTCCCTTGGGAGAGTCAACGAGATTGTCGCTGTGCTCCGACTACGGTAACAGGTCGGTTACCCTAGCAAATACCAAACCTTTTCCTGTTATTTTTCAATTTTCCACGGCCATAAAACTTATTAATGGCGTAATCGTAAATATGCGAATCCTTATGGGCACTCTCTGACAGCGGTTCACATAATGAGACAAAAAAGTAACATCACTGTGTACCATACAAATACGATACAGAGACCAATGCTAACTCGCTCTCGGAGTCACTCACTGAGTTGAATCTGATCCGGTGTATTTTTTTTTTTTTCCCTCTCTCACCCTCACTCAGCTGTAGCTTCGGAGGCGGAAGCGTCAAGGCTGCGAGGAAGAAAGGGGAAAAAATGAGCAAGGTCTCGAATTTGTCCGATCTGATTCAACGAGTCACCGCCTCTTGCCTGCTCCACCCGCTCGCCGCCCAGAAGTACGACTCCAGCGACGCGGTCGGGAATCGCGACGCGGAGGAAGTCTACGAGTACGAGACGGACGAGCACGAGCGCGACGAAGAAGAGGACGAGGATGACGAAGGAGGAGGAGGAGGAGGAGGAGGAGAAGTGGTGGTGGAGCAGAGTGGATACAGAGCGAAGGAGATTGAGCCGAGGGAGACGGTGATGGTGGAGGTGTTCGAGGCGGTGTCGGCGATGAAGAAGGCGTACGTGAGGCTACAGGAGGCGCATTGCCCGTGGGACGCGGAGGAGATGAGGGCGGCCGACGCGGCAGTGGTGGCTGAGATGAGGAAGATCGCCGTGCTGAGAGAGCGCTTCAGGAGGATCAGTGTTTCAGGCAGCGGGAGATCGGGAGGAAGAGGAGGAAGGGCGATGTCGGCGGCGACGGTGAGGGAGGTGGTGGCGCCGTACGAGGCGGCAGTGGAGGAGCTGAGGAGGGAGGTGAAGGCGAGGGAGGTCGAGGTCGAGAATCTCAAGGAGAAGCTCAACAGCCTCGCCGGCCTCACCGCCGGCGGCGGTGGCAAGAAGGGGAGGTCTCTGTCGAGGAAGAAAGTCGGCTGTACTCAAGCTCAAGGTGCGATACTATTGTTCCTAGTCTGTTCCCTCTCAATACCCAAACTCGTCTGTTTCCTTTCTAAATGACGTTTTTGTCCTTGAATCTTTTGGAATTTTATGATTACGTGGCGGCCTGGGTCCTTTGACCGGAAAGCTCCACCTTTATAACCAAGAGCAAATAATAGAAAAATGGAAAAATTCGACCTTTTCGGATCTGTTATGAAAGGAAAGGAAATGTAACAAACTACCTTTCAGTTTTTTCATGAAAGAAAAAGGAAATCTAATGAATCATCAGTAGATTAGTCTTCGTTTTCGAAACATAAAATCGAGCTAAAAAGTCGCTTATATTTGAGTTAAAACTTCTATTTAACTAATAAAACATCAATGGTCACTTTCTAACATATATACTAAATGTTTTATTTAAGTATATACAGTTCCAGTATCCCCGTCACCGGAGCTATACGAGGTGACAATGAGCAAAGTAAGCGACGCACTAAAATCCTTCACGTCCCTTCTTCTCTCCCTAATGCGCTCAGCCCACTGGGACATCCCTGCAGCCGTCCGCTCCATAGAAGCCGCCTCCGCCGCCGCCGACAGCCCGACAGCCACAACCGTCACGACAATAACAACCACCTCCTCAGCCATCACGGCGCAGCACGCCAAGTACGCCCTGGAGTCGTACGTGTCGCGTAAGGTCTTCCAGGGTTTCGACCACGAGACGTTCTACATGGACGGAAGCCTCTCGTCGCTGCTAAACCCGGACCAGTTCCGCCGCGACTGCTTCACCCAGTACCGCGACATGAAGGCCATGGACCCCTCCGAGCTTCTCGGGATCCTCCCCACGTGTCACTTCGGGAAATTCTCATCAAAGAAGTACCTCGCAGTGGTTCACCCCAAGATGGAGGAGTCGTTGTTCGGGGACTTGGAGCAGCACCGTCAGGTCGTGGCCGGGAACCACCCCAGGAGTCAATTCTATGGCCAGTTCTTGGAGCTGGCCAAGGCAGTCTGGCTTCTGCATCTGTTGGCCTTCTCGCTCGACCCTGTTCCAAGCCTGTTTGAGGCGAGTCGATGGGCCGAGTTTCACCCCCATTACATGGAGAGCGTGGTCAAGTTCCCCAGTGGGAGGATGCCGTCTGGCATGGTAGTGGGGTTGCCTGTGAGTCCTGGGTTCAAGCTGTGGAATGGGACGGTTATCAAAGCGCGAGTTTACTTGGTGTCTAGGAGTTGAGGTGTTTACCAAATTGTGTTCGTATGTTGTTGGGTGTAGTGATGATCTTGTGTTGTTTTGTTTGATGTGAAAAATGGGCAATACAGATTATGTATTTTAGGACTTGGTAAATGGTTGGTTTTTTAATCTCTTATGCAGTTATGTTTTGTTGCTGTTGTGGTGTGCATTTTAATGGCATATTCCAGAGTTCCCATCATGGTCACAAGTTCACGGTTAAAATTTTATTACTTTTTGGACTGGAACCGGATGATTATGAAACCGTGTTAAGATGATCAGAGCGCTCTTGACACTGCACAATGCATTTTCTTTAGGATGATAATGCTACAAATACAATTCGGTTGGAAGTGTTTGATTATTGGTATGTCGCTTGTCAATAATTCCTAATACGTGAAAATTCGACACAAACACGTGAAATCATAGCCTATTCATTGAAATTATAACTTATAACGATTGTGGAATACAAGTCAATGTCAACATCAATCCAATTGGACGTATAGCAGAGCAGCTTGTGGCTCTCCTAATATGAATATCATAGTAATGGTTTATAATAAATCTACATTTTGATATAAAGAAGACGTAACAACATTCTACCCAAAGAACCTGTAGTAGAAAAGAACAATAGATGGTTCCATGATATCCAGGGGAAAAAAAATGAGAGTTCCGTGATCTGCAACGACCAATATCAGGTGCAGATTTATGCAGATCCTCTGAAAAATTTCTTCGTCTGTCATGCAAAGTTGTAAAAAGGAAATTAGCTAGTAATTGTACAGCAAGTAGTTCTGGCAAACAAAACGGGAAAAGCATCTGAAAACCTGCAACATGATTAATAGTTTGCTTATCTTACTTGCTCAAGCGTTAGAAACATAATCACATTCCAAGATCCAAGCCGACTAAAGTTTGGGAGGAAACCTTTGTAAAAGGCAAAAAATCCCTGCAGGATAGTTGCAATCAGTATTGAAACACAGTCAAGAACACTGATGCACGGTTCCTTGTATCTTTACTGAAAGACGGGTCCTCCCAGTGGGCCCGTTGTCACTAAGAAATTCACCACGACAGAGAGTCAATTCTTTCTCAAGTTCACCTTGAGGAGTCAAACTAAAAAATGAAATGAATTAGCATACCTCAGTCTGCAATGTCTTGATGAAACATTCGAGGGTGTTTTTATAGGTTGAATCTCCCATCATCCTGGATTTCACCTGGTCCAAAATAAGGCACAGCAGCAAACCAATATTCTTTAATCAAAACTATAAAATTTCTTCATATGAAATGAAGCAAACATCACGAATGTCGTCAAACTCTTTTTAACAGGCACACCAATAGTAAAAGCCCACAGTTAGTTATTTGTATTTTCTACCACCATTGCAACACCAGCATCACTGATGAGTCTGTATATGAGAAGAAAGGATTTTCACATTTCCATCATAATTCTAAACTAATAACTAAATAATCATAATTATAACTTTTAGCAACATGAATAAATCTTGATTGCAGTTTTATATGCCTAAGAGACGAGCCATATTTAGTTCATTGCATTAAACAAGCCACAGCTCCACTAAAGTTGATTGCAATAACGTTGTTTGCATATCACAATTAGAGCAAAATTCAGAAACATAATACAAATTAACCACCTTGCAGAGAGTTATTTTAGAAAACAAAACTGATAAATTCATAACTAAGAGGAGAAATCATGCGTACCACATCAACAGGAGATCCAATACAGACAGCAAATAAACCAGCACCTAGACCAGCGAGGAGATGAGTGAAAATACTGTCTGTGAACCCTGGAATTTTCAAAATCGTCTGCATAAGTATAACGAATCAGGATACCATAGAATTATCACCCTAGACATAACAAGTTGTTATCCACAAGTTACAGATGGTATTGGAACTTCAACTTGAGATCAAATAATGTATCACTACCTGCTTCACTTGGTCGTAACTTGCCAGCTCTGCAGCGTTAATAATAGCATTCCTTGCTAAATTTGGCCCCAGCCCGGTCCATAGAGCCCTTAATCCTTCCTAGATATAAATGATGGAAAGAAAATCAGTCTTCCCTTCAAAGTTCAATGCAAATAAGAAAAGAAGGATGAACAAACACACTACCCTCATAAGGAAACTAACCTGCCTCGCTATGGTGAAATACGCATTTAAAGCTCCAGAATAACGCCTGGGTACCCCCGGGGGTAATTTCCCTTCAGCTTGAAGCCGAACCTTCACAAGGTCCGTTGGATTTGCCACTGCAATAGCCAGAGCACCTGTTTTGATTTAAAACAAGTAAACTCAAATTAATACGATGGTTACGAGCATTTTAACTTTTCAATTCAAAGGCAAGGGATTTAAAAACAAGTTGGGAAACTTCACATCCATAAAAATGAGAAGTTGGTGCAAGTTTGTTTTGATACCATACTAACCAGTTATCAGAGCAGCAAGTATTTTATAGTACAAAGGAATGTCCCCGACAAAAGCGCTGCCGACCAAAAAAGCCTTGACCTGTTCAAACGCAATTTGCAGTTGCATATGATGTATCACAAACAACCTCCTATTATATCACTACTACTACTCAACTCATGGAAGAAACAGAATTTTTTTTTTTTCTTTTTCCGTAACTCACAGGATCATACAAGCCAATCCTTAAGCCGCCGTAAATACATTGGCGTTGTAATCCTGGAACAATGCCCTTCCAGAGTGCTGATAAACCCTCTTCCCTGGCAATGGTCACGACCGTACCCAACAAGCCCCGGTATTTCGGAACAGTCTCTCCATCCGCCAGGGCCGATTTCCGTTGGAGCTGTAGTCTTACTTTAGCAGTGTCCAAAGGTATGGTACAAAACTGCAAAATTTTTAGATGACAATACTTAAAAGATCATCCCTTGATAAGGCATATACAAACAAAATTCTAACTGAATTACAAAAAGAATGTTGCTTAAACATTATTATTATCAACGTCCTAAATTTGGAATAAAATCAAATGCATTCAATTCAAGGTTGCTAAAATAACATTGTACTGGTCCGCAACATTTACGGAGTCTAGTTTTTGTTGTCTATTACAACTAAAAAGAAGTCAACATAATTCCAATCAAACCAGAAGAAAACAAAAATCAAGTGAAATTAGAGCAAATTACGAAGGGGGGAAAAAAAACGTACCTCGGCAAAACAGGCAGCGAAAGCACTGCACAAGAAGGTTTCGGCAAATGAGATCTCAGACCTGGGGCCGAGATCCGCCATGGGAGAGCGCTGAAGGAAAGGTCGGAACTTTCAGAAGCAAAGATTGGGGAGGGAAAATGAGGGAAGAAATTTGTGGTAGAAAAACGGAGCTAACGAAAATGGCTTATATAGAGAGTGTGGAAATGAGTGATTAAGAAGGACAGGTACTTGGAAAAACGTGTTCGTCGGCCACCATTGAAGAAATGAAGACAGTTCTGCAATTTTTTATTATTTATTATTATTATTTTTTTGCACGCAGCTGATTGTTGAGGGAGTTGTCTCTGTCGGTTTTAATTTCTTTTTTCAAGAGTTTGTTGGTGGTGTAATAAATTTTCAAAGTCCTCTTTAATTTGGTAATTAATTCTTGGAACTTCTATTATAATATATAAAGCGTTTAATAAAGATATTATGTTATGATTGTATTCTAATGAAATTTATTTTTTAAATATTATATTTGATTAAAAAATATTTATTTTATATTTAAATGAAATATATATTTGGATGAAAAGTATTTTAGAATTGAAAATTTGATGAGATTAGTAAAAATAAAGATAAATAATAAAATTAAAAAGTTGATATGATTGTTTTAAAAAATTTTTAATAGTAATTATTTTTGTAATATTGTTAAAAAAAATTATATTTGAATATAAAATTTTATATTTGATGTAAAATTATATTATATTTAAATATAATTCAAAAATATAATTATTATGTCAAATGTCTTCTGAGTTTTTTTTAATCCATGATCCAATATTTTTTATTTAATTTGGAGAAAGTTTAAAATAAATTAAGATGCATCCTATTTCACACCTAATTACAAAATAATTTCAAAGAAAAATGAAGCACAATGGGACCGCATTTTTTTATCCAACAGATTGCGTAATGTCCAAAGAACTCATTCCGCCAGACTCCCCATCGGCATTTGAGATCTACAAGCGTTATCATCTCCGTCTAACGCTCCTCTAGCATCCCCCAACCTCCTGCCACTCTCTCTCTCTCTCGCTCTCTCTCTCTCCACTTTCTCTCTCTTCTATTTCCATAAATTCTTCAAGCTTGGATCTTGCAAGGCAGCGATGATGGTGCCCCCATGGCCATAACATCTCATTCTCTGACTGGATTTGAAGATCCAGATTGTAGTGCAAGGAATCGCTAGACTTGAAGATCAAAAGCTTGGCCTCTAGCAAGGCTCTCGGTGGCATATCGTGCGTGGGACCTAGTGGCTAGCTTCTATCCGAGAGATCTAGGTTTGTGTCGAAGGAATGGGTGACGGCGGTAGAGATCTGGGTTTCTGAGTCATTTTGGTTGCGAATCTAAGAGCGGTTATTGTGGATAGTCACCAAGAGTCCACTATGAGTCACCGGTTGTCATGGAGGTAGGAGGCCAAAGTTGGGGGAGACAAAGGGAATTTAGGACTGCCATTGTGTGGGTGTTTAAGGCTGTTGGCCAGTGGAGGTGGGGCTACTGATGGAAGGGGTTGTCGACTAAGGGTGGCTGCCTGAGGGTGGCCAAGGACGAAGATAGTAAGGCACTAGAAGGGCTTAAGTGCTCTACTTAAATTTATATAGCCCCTAAAAAATATTAAACTTCATTTTATTCCTTTAAAGATTAAAACTTATAGTTACTAGCCCCCCTTCCCTTACCTAAAAATTCCTAGCTTCGTCACTGAGAGGGGATAAGGGTGGCTGAGTGGCATGGAGTTGTTTAGAATTTTAAAAAAATATATTTTGAAATTATTAAGTGTGGGTTTGTTTTGTAATTATATGGATATGTCTTTTGATCTCAATTGTTAAAAACTCATCCAAGGGTCAAAATTTTTTTACCCTAATAGTAGGGTAAAAAACCTAATAATATAGTATAATCCCCCTTAGTTCTTTTTTAGATTTACCCTCCCTTTACTGAATGTATTGTATTTGTATTGCGTTTGAATATAATGCATTGAATATAATTTGCATTTGGGTAAAAAATATTTACATTTCATTTGAATACAACATATATTTGGATAAAAAATATTTGAATTGTATTTAAATAATGAATATGTAATGTGATGAGTAACAATAAAAAGAAAAAATAGAGAGAGAAAAAAGAATATATGATGTGAATAATAAAAATAATAAAAAAAATAAAATAGTAAATAATGATTGTATTAGATTTAAAATATGATATGATTGACATTTGAATGTAATACTTTTACGTTTGGGTGACAATTGTATTGTATTTAAATGTAATGTAAATGCAATGCTGAAAAAATATTTCATTTTAACTTTTTTTTGTTAATTGAAATTTCTTTCCTTTACTCTGGGTTCTTTACGAGAACGGCACATCTTCAAGTTCTGGGTTGACTTATGCCATGAAAATAGAGAAGACAAACTGTCATATGTAGAACACCAAATGTACCTATTACATGTTCATGTAATTGTAGGTATCCACCGTGATACTTATAGTCATATCACGATTTCAGTAACTTTATGTTTTATGATACTAACTAAAAACACCAAATATTAGCCAAAAAACGCTACTAGCTAGTATCTGCCACAATACCAATTGATAATCACTAGTATTTATGGTGATACTAGTCGATAACCACCAATATTCACTGGAAAACCGCTACCGGTAAGTTACCAGTTAGCATCCACCATGACACCTGTGATACTAGCTAGTAACGACCTATAGTAAACTGATAACCTCGCTTATGGACAGTGGTTGATCGCATTGTTGATGATTTTCTTAACATCAAGCTTAAAAATCAAGGGTAATCACACTCAGTAAAAGGCCGGTGGTGGCATTTTGAGTAATGCCACAGTGACCCCATCGCACGGGTTTGGAAGCTCCACTTTTGATCTATTTTCAAACACAAGATGAAGAGATCTCCAATTACTGAAAACTCAATTTGACAAGCATGATCTTGAATCGGTTCTTAGAGTCGTCCTCACATTCCTTATGACTATAGGCGAACACTTCCAAGGCAATACAAGGGACAGATCTCACTAGCGATCTTGTCTAACAACCCCGTGTAAGATCTCTGGTCTCCTCCCACACGCAGGCTCAAGCATCACCCTAATTCAGACTGTTTATGAAGAAAATGGTGTACAATCTAATTTAAGGATGTGGTTCTTTTATCAATAAAAGCTTTCTTTTTCTCATTCAATTCATATTTTGAGCATTGTATCAAATGACCCCTTTAATTCCAATCGTGTGATTAAGGATTCACAACTGCACAATGCATACCATTCAACTTAAACTAATAACTCCACCATCCTATCCGTTCTTTATATATATATATATATATATTTTTTGTTTTTTTTTTTTTTTGTTTCAAAGCAACGTTCCGTCATCGTCCTCCTCCCTCAACTCAACTCTTTTCCACAACAAAAAAGTTCAAGTCCACATCAAAAGTTCAAAACCAAATGCAAAGCGCCAAAAATTAATTGTGATACGGAGATTAAAAAATTGGAAAATCGCCAAATCCCAATTCTTTTGCATCTCCACACCTTGAGAAGTAGTTTTATATTCTCTAACAGTAACATCTAATGAGAATATAGCTAGCAAAGATTAGAGACAGAGAAAGAGAGTCAAGACTACAGCAAACCATAGGAAAATAGATTGAAAAGTTGCCTAAGCAAAGCTCATTAGAGGTCTCATACAGGAAAAATCCATTTGAACTTAAACAGTGACTCCTGCCAGAACTAAAAAACCAAAACTATAAGACCAAAATAGCATGAAAATGACTTTTTTGCTCCCTTCTTAAGATCATCAATGAGAGTCCTCTTTCATTGGGTAGAACTTTGCAGGTCTGATGAATTTCACATTATACAAAATCCCAGAAATGGAATTCCCAACGGAAACAGTGGTTTCATAGAACAAGCCATCTGAAGCTTCCAAGGTGATGTTGTATATGTTATGCCCTGCACAATTCCAATTTGCTTTCACAAGGTTTTTAAGCTCCAGAGAAGTGCCCTGAAAAATAATCAACAAACTAAAAGACATCAGTCCCGTCACCACCGTCGATTTGAATGGCGCATTACATTCTACATTCGTATCCACGATGAGTTCATAATTTCTCAGTCAACATGGAATACCTTTTCTTTATTGTAAGATCCAAGCGCAACGCGTGCTGACTCTGATAGATATTTATGACTATCAAAGTTAGAGATTGGTAAGAGTGGACCATCAAAAAAATCGAGAAGGGGACCCACATCCCATATATCCACATGAAATCCCTGGCAAAGGATTGAAAGATAAATATATATATAAAAAAAAAAAGAGAGAGAATAACTCAGAGAGACAATAAAGAAAAAGGGAAGAACTATTATTCAAACAATAAAACCATAGAATTCTGAAAAAGATAAGTAAAAATAGAACCTGGTAATCATCTAGTTGCTTCATCATTTTGAATAAGTTTTCCACGTAAAGCTCAGCTTTCGGAAGCTTCTCAAAATTCTCTGCTCCAAAGTCACAATATATATATATATATCATATATTGACAAGCATATGCATCAGAAATAAACTTACAATCTCAAAATTAAAACAACATAATTTACTTGAACAAAAGCCATTAAACTGAAATAGATCGTCTCAATGAACCCATTTAAAATTTTCAGTCGATTGAAAAATAAAAAATAAATGTAAACAAATCAAGAACAACGATCGAGGTAGAGCGAAAAAAAAAATAAACAAATAAACATTATCTTTCTCTTTCTCAATCTTGCGTCTGGAGATTCAAGAAATTATGCTTGGCTTAAATATCGAACCAGAAAAAAGACGGAATTAAAAGAAAACAGAGAAAGGATTAGGGAGGGAGAAATAACAGAAACACATACCGCAAAAAAAATCTTCGGATTTGAAGCCTGCGGGAAACTTATCAGGATACTCCGGTTGGGGCAAATCATCGGCATCACCCATCGTCGCGGCCGCAGAGTCTTGTTGGAGCGAATTGTCGCCGTTACTGACTATAGACATCGTCGCCGGAGAGGTTGTTGAGAGCAAATTTTTTTCGGGGAAACAAAACTAATACGAGGGAGAATGAGTGGTTGGCAATTTAACCTAGAGCACTTTTTTTTTAAATAAAGTTACCAAGCCACCGTAGCATTTGATTTATTAATGGACAGATTTGACCCTTAAAAGGGCGTTTGGGGAGTGCTTGGACATAAAATTTTTGAATTGAAAAAAAGTTGTTTTGAAAAATATGTTTAGGGAAAAATATAAAATTTTAAAAATTTTTTTTAAAATATCAATATAGATATTATTTTATTTCTTTTGAAATTCTTTATAATTTAAAAAAAAATCATCACATTTAGACTTGTATACACAAAGTTATGGACTTTTAAAATTTTGAGTGTACAGTAATGTTTTAACATAAATAGTGAAAAATGATGAAATGTTAGAAAAAAATTGATTTTAAAGAAGCCAAACCAAGCCCCAAACAGAGTCTAAATTTTAGATTTATCACAAAATATTTATCAAACTTCGAAATATAACCTTAGTTTTTCCCCAAATTGATTTTTTTTTTTACATATTACTAAACTTGACGGTACCAGTTAACAAAATATGAACTTACAAAGTGTACTTATTGGCAACACATTAAACATTTGTTATGTAAAATTATAAATATGAATGGTAATAGGACGGGATGATAATTGGTATGTTTCTTTCATCCCACACCCACCTCCGTTTTTACCTTTATACTCGTCTAATTTAATATGTGCACGTAAATGAGTAATCCGTATTAAGGTGTTATACCATATCCATTTACCTATTAAGAATTAAAAAAAAAAACCCAAAACAAATTTTATTAGAATTTTCATAAAATTTAGCTATATAATCACAAATGTAACTGAAAATAAAACTGAAATCTAAAAAAAATAAAAATTTAGATATACCTAAACTACATTCATAAAACAAACTAAAACATTCAACATTTAAAATTTTATCATTTTCCTTATAAGAATTAGGTTAAAATTAGTAGTATATAGTTTAAAAAAAATTTGTCAAGTTCTGGAATAGTTCACTGTTTTTTTTTTTTTTCCTTTATGAAAGTCCTTATTATATATCAATAAAAAAATTTGATATATAAATATATATTTTTTATGAGAGTGAATATACGTGGAGCAAGTGTGGGTATGAGAGCTTCTCCTACCCCTATACACATGTGCAGGGCGATAATCTTGACCCTATACCTACCCTTATACCCATATACTATCCGTGCACTTATGGGTATATGCTGATAAGGGCAAATTTCCTCATTATTTGATGTCAATTCTTTTATGATTTATAGTTAGTTTCTTGAGATTTTTAGAGCAATTATGTTTGTTTTTGTATTTGATAGGTGTTTTGAAGTTTTATGGATGATTTGAAGTAAAAAAAAAATGATTAATTTAGAGAAATTTTGGACAACTCAAAGTGGAACGAATTGTAAAAGGGCAAAAAAACTGAGAACTTAGGTCAAAAACCCAAGAGTGGGCGTTGTAGCTCCCACTTTGCCCAACCCAGTGCTGTGGCACCCATAGCTCTAGTAATGCTCCAAAAATTGTTTTGAGCTTCATGGCATTTACACCTAATATTTGGAGTTTAAAATTCAAATTAAATGGCTGAACATTCCCCTTTTTAATCCATCTTTTCGAGGCTATAAATAGATCATTTTAGGGAAAATTTAGAGAGCTTTCATCATTTTTAGGAGACCAAAAAGAATAGAGAAAGAGAGGCAAAAAGTGTGACTTGGAGAGAATCGTCTGCATAGAAATCTTTGAAGATTACCATTCTTCTTCTTCTCCTTCTTTTTTTCCTTGAAATCCAATTTACAAATTGAGATTATTTATGTTCTTTCTTAATTATTGTTTATGATTTTTTTCTTGTTTTATTTAGGTACGTAACTAAATAAGACTTGATTATTTTCTATTACTAGATTAAGAGTCTTAATCTGTAATTATCTTGATTTTCTTATCATTAGTAATAGTTGCGGTTAGTAATTATGGTCAAGTTTTCAAATGCTTACATGTAGAATATAAACTAGGTTAAATAGACTGAGCTTATATGTTTATTGCTTAGATCAACCTATTTTTCTTATCTTAATGTTTCCATTAGATTAAATCTAGAGAGTTTATTCTAGGTTGTTTAGTGGGCAGGAAACAAGGTAAATAGCTTGTTTTGCCTAACTACATGTTAAGGAAAGATTGAGGTAGTAAAGGTTATTGTTATCTATAATTAATAATTTCAATGGAAAATTGGGAATAATATATTGATTATTTATTGTTACTATCTAGTGGTGGAGATTGATATTTTAACCAGGCTTTCTCATCATTGTTTTCGTCTTTGATTTATTTATGTTTTTTATCTTTCTTTCATTTATTAGCATAATTCAAAAAAAATCCTCGTTTTATACTTTTGTTTTTTAGTTTATTTATAGTCTTAATTGCTTAGAATCATTAGGTTTAACATCGATAATAAATTAATTAGACTTAATTCTTAAGAGAATGATTCTTACTTACACTATACTTATTAATATCTTAGTATTAATATAGTTTAAATTTGGTGTGGTAACGACATATATCATATGCACCTAGAGGTAAAAATGTCATACCTAATTACGAAGTTACTTTTTTAACTTACCCCTAAATATTTGCTTTTTAAACCTAATTATGAGGGTAACTTTGTAATTTGATATTTAATACACCAACCTCATGTTACCAACGTGTACCACGCGTATTTTGTCATAAAAAATTCAACTGAGGATGAAATTTCCAAACTTTTCAAAGTTCAGATGAAAAGAATGTTACAAATTGAAGTTTAAAGGATATTTTATAATAAGATATAAAGTTTAGGAGGAAAAGTGAAATTTGACCTCTATTAATTGCAATTTTTCCATACACCCTGAATAATTATCTCATTGAGTTAGTTTTATGAACAACACTTAAATTATACATCATATCTTATGCGAGCCTCTAATTTTTTATTTTATACATTAGATTCTCTTACACTTTTCTAATGTTACGCAAACAGTCTCTCTATCAGTATTCTATAAAAAAAAAATTATGCTAAAACTAAATATGTTCTAACCATATAAGCTTTATATGTAGTTAAAGTCATAATCAAGTATATTTTGGAAGAAATTGTATCTGAATTTAAATTAATTAAATTTCACGTGATCTGAAAGTATTTAATTTTTATCAATATTTTACGAAATATTGATATAAGGTTCATTTTTGTAATAATATGAAAATTTGAAACAGCATAACATATAAAATTAAAAATTAAGGACTAATCTTAGACTGAAAGTCTAACTCTCTATCTTATTTTGTTTAGAAATTAGAGTAATTGATTAATATGATCCTATACTTTTTAAAAGAAAACAATTTGACCCCACTATTTTAATTTTTACAAAATAAAATCCCTCTAAATTTTTAAAATGTTGACCATTTTGGTTCATTCTGCAATTTTTTTTTTTTGGGAAAATTGTTCAATTGCAGTTCATGTAATATGATGTAAGAGGGTATTTTGGTAAAATAAGCTTTTTTTAGAATAAAATAACTTAAACAGATATAAGTATATAAAAAGAGGTTTTAAAATATACTAATATTTACCAATAAATATATTCACATCTATCAATTTTATTACGATATAATATCTTTTTAAACACAAAAGAAACTCTAATATTTCATGCTTTTATTTTTCCTTGATTTCTTACTCAGTTAACATTATTTCAAAGTTTTTCAAATTCTCATCGTTTCTTTTAGGGGAGACTCTATGGTAAAGATCACTTGAGATTTGAGAGGCACTACATGAAAGGGGCGTTTGTTTTTGTTTTTGAGCATGATTTTCTATTTTCAAAAATACAGAAAATGAAAACGGTTTCAAAATAGCGTTTGTTTATTTAACGTTTTCAAAACCGTTTTGAAAACACCGTTTTCAACTATGTTGTTTTTTTTTTGTTTTTTGAAAATGAAATGGGATTTGAAAAAATATAACCAAACAAAATTTTATTTTTATGTTTTTCAAAATATACACTCAGAAAACATAACCAAACATAGTTTTAGAAATGATCTTAACACAGTTTTCAAAACATTCTCATTTTCAATTTTTTTTGAAAACAGAAAATATTTCAAAAACAATACCAAACGCTACCGAAGTGTTTCACCCAAACGTCATCAATGAGTTGCTTTTGACGTGTATGACTGTAATTTTGTGCAAAATTGACGTAGGTTATATCAAATATGAGAAAGTTTATTGTTAAATATTTGTTAAATTTATCACTGATCTCTCTTTCTTTTTCTCACTCTCCAATTTCTTGTGGATTTACCTAAGTTACTTGCATTAAATAAATAATTTATCTAGTAAATATATACTTTAATAAATTTTTTAAGTTTTTAATGAATTACCTAAATTTTGTATAATTAAGAATATGGTCCTTTTAAGAAACGGTAAATGTAATTGATTTATTAACCAATATTAGTATTTTTTTTCACTACAATCAATCACTAATTAATTATAATTAATAATCATTTTTCTAAATAAAAAAATCGATCATTTACTTAAATAAGTGTTTAAAACATGTATGTTTATTCAAATTTTTCTTGAATATAATTATTTATTGTTAAAATGCTAGTTATTTTATTCTCCTTTTAAAATTTAACCGAAGAACCCAATGTTAAATCGAAACTGTATATTTGTCATTGTAGTTTTTTTTTTTTTTTTTACATTGCAATTATATTTACAGTGGGACTCGTGACTTTTAAAACCAAGATTTCTCATATTTATTTGCTTTTACTTCTCTCTGTTTTTTTTTTTAATTGTGTGAAAAGTATGAGTGAAAGAAAAACCAACACGTCATCTGACATTGATTATTATAAGCATCTTTCATGCATTGTTACATTAACGAGCCAGTGCGATACTTTAAGCCCATGTTTATTTCAATGGTTTGTACAAAAGCTTGGCTCAAATTCAAAATTTTAAAGATTTTTGTGACTGTAAGAAATAAAAACTTTAAAATTTTTTAGTTCAAACTTTAGCAGAGTTAGAATAATGTTAAGAATCTTATTGTAATATCAACTTTTAAATATTAAATCTTATTTAATTATTTATCATTTTTTTAATTGATAAATACAATATCTTTATTTTAATTAAGTGTTGTTAAATATCGATTTATACATATTCTTTCTCTATTTAAAAGTAAGAGGAACACGATCATAAATACGAAAAGAGAGTTAAAAAAGACGTATTTGTTAATTTCTCAATTTACCATGGTCAAAAGAGTAGAGAATGCTTCAAAGTTTTAAGTACAGTTGAATCGGTAAACAAAACTTTAAGTAGCGTTTGATATTGATTTTGAAATGTTTTCTGTTTTCAAAAAAATTAAAAATGAGAATGTTTTGAAAACTGTAATAAGATCACTTCTGAAATTGTGTTTAATTATGTTTTTTGAGTGCATATTCTGAAAAACATAAAAATAAAATTTTGTTTGGTTATACATTTTGAAAACTCATTTTATAAGTAAGTATTATTTTTAATTTTAAAAAAATAATAAAAATAAATTATTAGTCATAACTAAAAAAAAAAACTTCGGTGATAGGTTTTACAATGAGTTGTAGGGGTGGAAGAGATTGATCATCTGAGCTCTAAGTGATAGTGATAGCTAGATTTAGGTTATGAGTCAATAATCATCGTCGTGAGGGGGTCGTCGTCATCCTAGTCCATGGTCATCAGCCTTGGTCGGAAATGGATGCCATCGTTGGACATGATCATCACTGACGTTGTATAGACAGAAAGAGAAAGAGAGAGAGAGGAGATGGAGGGAAAAAACAAAAACAAAAGGTGAAAACAATTTTTTTCATTTTCAAAAAACTCAAAAAAACATAGTTGAAAACGATGTTTTCGAAATGATTTTAAAAACATTGAATAAACAAACGTTATTTTGTAACCATTTTCATTTTCTGTATTTTAAAAATAAAAAATCATTCTCAAAAACAAAAACATACGCCCTTAAAGTTTCCATAGTATAATGAATTGTAAAACCTCAGCTACTCATTGTCAAATACTTCATCTCCGTAGGCATCCAAAATTAATAAAGGAATCGAGGCCACAGTGTCAAAATCTAGATCCACGATAGACTGAATAGGATTGTTGGTATCATCCATTAAGATTTTTCCAAAACCACCATCACGCCAACGTTTACCCGCACAGTTAAGCACCTCGTAGTAACGTGGAGTTGCTTTGTCATTATACCCCACAATAACAACAATATGCCTCATTAGCCTTTCTTCCTCGTTAGGGTAATATACGTCATTCAACTACAAAAAAAAAATGTTAGAATAAAAATAACAATATTATTACTGAAAATTACAAATGTAACAACTCTTTACTCTCTTTAAGAACCCAGTCTCGAAAACCTATCTCATCCCAAGTTGTGAAATTCAAACCTAATACTGAAACTGTCATTGTCCTTGTATCCCAGAACAAGTCCTGGGTTTAAAAACCTGACCTAAGTCCCGACTTGAATATTGGAACATGACACCAGTCCTGGTCCTAAATCTCGACAATGTATCCAAAAGCTCGAATACAACCCAATCATGAAATCTAAACTGGATTACAGGAATAGACACCATCCATGGTCTTAAAAATCAACCCCGTATTCTAAAGTCAGCCCTTGATCCTCCACCCCAAATCTCAATCCCAGATCCCGACTCCCATGTTGGAAGCTAATCTTGACCCTAACTAGCCCCCAAACTCTTCTCAAACCCAGTGCAGTTAGCCACCTCATTGTATTCTGAACGGGGAAAAAAACACCAAACTAAACAATTACAAAAGAAATCAAAAAAAGAAAGCATGAGAACTTACATCAATTTTCACGTTTATCTCGTTAATTTCCCACACACAAGAAATGTTGCAAGCACTGGCTGTTGGCAGACCAACCTTTTAACTGTAAGGGAATCAGCTTTATCCTTGCCATACAATTTGATAGCTGATTCAGGAAATGTAGCCGAGATTGTCGCATTGCGCTGTTCATAGAAACCAAAAACAGAAAGGAAACAATAAAAATTTGAAAACTGGACAAAGCACAAATGTGAAAAAGCAGCCACATTGCTTCAAAAAGAACATTCACGTCTTAAAAACCATAACAGCTCTTGAAATTAGAGCAACATACTAGAATAAATACTCGCAAAATGATGTAAAAAACTGCACTTACATCATAGCGTAAGATAGGCATGTTCTCATGTAGAAGCCCACAGTAGGGCGCGACACCTCGAGTCACCACACTAGCCGCTGAAATGTACTTCATGGCCGATCCAGCACTGTAGCCAATATTCTCGTAAGACCAATATGACCAGGGACCTCTATGTATCTCCCAACTGAAGTAATTTATGATTGGCTGGGGGGAAATTGGCATGTCTCGATTATATTTTATGATTTGGGCAATGCGATAAAGGTGGATAGAGGAAGCAGCAAAACATGTATTTCCTGAAACAACACAGGATAAATATAAGCAAAGAGGGAAAAAAAAAATTGCATAAAAAAATTGCGAAAAGTATAAAAGTACCACGTGCTAAAATGGGCTTAAAGTTGGCAAGTTTCAGATAACGTGATCTGTGATCAACTCGGTTTGGTACCTATAAATACGTATGGAATTAATCATAGAAAACACAAATGATACCTAAAATTAAATATGACCACTATAGAGAATTTTATTATTATTATTTGTCAAAATGAATTAGAACATATAAAATGAATTAGAACAAAGACAGATTCAAGATAACTTACAACTTCATGGATACTCCGTATTATGTCATCCTTCTCCTCTTTACTAGGCTCCTCATTGTTACTGGCCAACCCATAAGGCTCATTCCTTGCTCCGTAAACCATAACAAACTCAATTATGTTCATAGATATCGTGCATAGGTCCGTGGAGCAAGGTAGGAGAATTTCAGTAAAAATCAATGCCATTAAACATTACCAAGTATACTCCAGACAAAATCTTCCGTTTTTGTATCGACAACCTTGATATCTTGTGACTCCCAAATAGCCTTGTCTTCATCTGCAAGGGCATTGCTATGTTCCTTTCGCAAGTTGGCATCTTCAAAGTGAGTGTGTGTCAAAGCACCTTGCAACCTTCTAGGAAGCTAACAATAGAAGGGGATAAATTCATGAGAACAAAGTAATTTTCTGTCAGTCAAAAATGGCATTATAAACAATAATATTTAAAAAAAAATAGCTTAATTCAGAAAATAGGACATATACTTCAGGGGCTATCACAAATGATCCCAAACTAAATATCACCACCATACATAGGTTGTCTCTCTCCTTTTTAATTAATTGGTAACTAAATATATATATATAAGCATATAAACATCAACTACCTCTATTAAGCATTGTAGCTAAGAATCCTTCAACTGGTTATGTAATATGCATTGCCAACATACACTAGTGAGAATAAAGGAGCACAACATAAAAAAATTGGAAAGTCAAAATAGAAGATCTGATTTTATAAAATAACTACGGTTAATTAGGCCAAATTTTGGTGACAAAATACTGTAATTAATTGGGTGTTTTTAATGTTAGTTTCTGTCTATGCTTACTTTCCCACTATGTGTAGAATAGTCAGCTCTATTTTGTATATAGAGCAATATGCCTGTAACGTTTGATCAGAATATCAATCCCAAACGTTACCACGGAGACATTAGAATAAAGATGGCAAAGCTAATACATGAGATACTTACAACACGCCCAAATTCGCTTTTCCCCTCGATGTGGATGTCCTTTTCTTCACAGATGTTTGCTGCGTGAGCCTCCTTTGATGTACGGGTTCCATCGTCCTTTTGACAGAATTGTTGGTTTGGCTCATCATCATCATCATCATCATCATCATCATCACTGTCTACGATGCCACCAAGTTTGCCCCTTTTTTTGTCCATATTTCTGCCACCCCGGCCAATAGTTTCTTCAACAGTCCCTCTCTCTTGAAGCAGCTTCGGTGCGTCTGATAATCCTTTTCCAACTTCGACTTCCATAGACAACTCATGTGGCTTTATGTCTTCCTTCTCTTTTCCAGGTTGTTCGTTGTTATCGGCGGGCTCATCCCCTGGTCCATAAAGCCATTACAGAAACTCGTTTATGTTTATAGCTTTGGAGTGGATAGTATAATTTTAGTAAATATTAACAGGGATACTCAGATAAAACCTTCTTTTTCTGTAAAGGGGTCGCTGTTTTCCTGAAATTCCTTAATGGACATTTTTTCGTCAACGGCCCCGAGACCAGGTTGTGGCTTCTCCTCCTTTTGGAGAGCTATGTTCGTTGCTTCATCTACAGCTTTATGGAAATCCACATCAACTTCTGCAAAAACTAGATTTTCCTTATAATGAGCAACCATTGTTCAATCAAACCCACTAAATCCAAGAATTGAAAGAAATCCCTTAGATTACCAAGAAACAATGAAGTAATTTAGAAAGAATCTTACCATTAGCTTGGTTTTCATCTTCAACATCTTCTTTAAAAACTTTGCACTGAATAATACGTAAACAACATTTAGTCATTAAATTAAAAAACAGGGGAAAATGTAAACGAAGTAGAAGGAAAACTATATAGTTGAAACTAATGGAAGCCTTTTCACCTTCTTTTTCACTTCTTGGCTATCATCCTTCCTCCGCTGCATGCCAGAACCTTGTTCCATTTCTGTGTCTTTAGCCTCTTGATCTCTTTCTTTCGAGCCATCAATAGGACTGGTCTGCTTCGGATCATCTATCTCGTCGGACGACCATTCCATGTCCATGGTGATTCAAGATGCAGAATGTATCAATTTCTTTACTTGGGGTTTAGGGGCTTAAGGATTAGCACAATTTTGATGGTGATGATTCTTCTGAGCCAAGAAATTGGTTATAAGGCTTTTCGAAAAGAAAAGGAAAAAACGTCTTGAAGTCATGTGAACTTACGAAGTTGGAGATTTTGCTTCTCTACGTCCATAACTTTCTTTTGTAAACGTCAGAGAATAGCCAGCTTAGTGGCAAACGCTTGAAAGTGCTAAAATAAAATTTTTGGGGTCCGTTGTGAGGTTACCAAACGTATTTGATTTGATTTGTTGTAGATTCTTTAAGAACTAATTGGACTTTGGGTAAAAATATTAAGTTTTAATTAAGTTTTAATGCAATTTGAGTGTAGTATTTGGTTGAAAAGTATTTATTTTGTATTTAAATAAAATATATGAAAAGTATTTTAGAGTGGAAAAATTAACGTGATTGATAAAAGTAAAGATAAATAATGGAGTTAAAAAGTTGATTTGATAGTTTAAAAAAATTTTTGAATAGTAATTGTTTTCGTAGCATGTTAAAAAGGATTGTATTTGAATATAAAACTTTGTGTTTGATGTAAAATTACGTTGCGTTTGAATACGATTAAAATGTAAAATTTTTGCCAAACACACTGTAAAAAAAAAAAAATCTCAAACAAACCTCCACAAAAATTAACTCGTTTAGCTTAGAATTACGAGCATTTTATTACTTTAATCCTTATATTTTTAATTTTAATAAAAATAATCCGAGATTTTATTTTTCCACAATTTTAGTCCCAATATCATTCTTAACTAAATAAAAGATTTTAAAATTTAATAAAGACAATCGCATTCCTATTACATAATAACTAAATTTTTAAATAAATTGTTTAAAATAGATAAATTAATAAGGGTTGCAATTCTTAGGTGTCGTTTGGCAAAAAAATTACATTTTAATTTTACTTAAATACAATACAATTTTAGACCAAACACAAATTTTGTAACAGTGCTACAAAAACAATTACCATTCAAAACATTTTTAAAATAGTCACATCAACTTTTCAACTCTAAAATACTTTTCATCCAAACACACATTTAATTCAAATACAAAATAAATACTTTTCAATCAAATACAACATTCAAAAAATAAATTTTATTCAAATACAATTAAAATCCAATGCGTTTACCAAGCATCCCCTTAGTGTTTTAATTGTGATAAAAAGGAGTGTTTTTTCTTTTTTTTCAACATTTCAAAAAAGAAAAGGAGGACTTATTATAAAACACAAACATATAGATTTAAAATTAGTTCATCAAAAAAATCAATTTAAAGCATATCTGTATATATTTATAATTTGTTTATCCAAAACCTGCTACTTGTTCATTGATCACGCTCCATACTAAACAAAACGTATATTGAATGAAACCATAAGCTACAATCCTTCATGATATACATATTAAAATAGAGATATGCACATAAAAAAACCTTTTTTTAAAGAGGTTTTTTTAACAAATCATCAAAGTAATTTTATAAAATTAGGAAAATGATAGTTTCTTAAAAAGTGATTTGTCGCTAATTGACTAATTGATTTTGATTAATCAATATTAATATGTATTTTTCATTGATATCAAGGTCAACGACAGTCATTTTCTTTAATTGGGGGAAAAAAAAAAAAAACTTCAAACCATTTATTTGCATAAGTGTTCAAAAACTGCTTAATATCTAATTTTCTTTTAAAATACAGGTGCTATAGGCTAATAATGAGTTAGGTGGGTTAATATCAAGTAATTTTGATCAATTTCAGTTTGTGTGATAGATTGAACTTTTCAAATCAATTTTATTTATTGAACATGAATTTTGAACAGATTGATTTCGCAAGGTTAACATGAAATAGATTCTTTTTTAGATCGTATTAAATAGGTTTGACATAAAATTAATTCATAATCGTTTTTAACCCTAAACTGTATTTTTTATTGTCGAGTTTGTATGTTACCTTGCACTGTTTTAATTTTGTAGAATCTCCTTTCAAAGTGAAAATTATGAAAAATCATGTCAATAGTTTTTTTTTTTTTTTTTTAATGAACATGACAATAACGTTATGCTCTTGGTGTACTACGATTTACATCTTCTTCCTTCTATTCATCCTCAATCTCATGCAATTGAGGAATTGTCAAGAAATTTACTCTGATGCGGTTGGAGTAAGAGGAGTTTCTGGTTTTAGAAAAAGCGTTCCATTGTTTTTTTAATTTTTTTTTTTGGGAACCATGATTGCTAAAGGCGAACGTATGGACTAAAGAATAGAACCGTGGCAGGCAATCCCAGCCGTGAAACTCGTGGCGGGAAACAAATTAGGGCAAATCCCGCCAATCCTTTCAACGAAAAATTCCCCAGTATTTATAGCAACCCGATGAGGCCCAAACCGACTCGAACCGACGAATTCCAAAAAAACCGCTCTCCATATTTTCCCACCCATTTTTGCTTTTCCCTCTCTTCCCCCTTTTCAAAACCCTAACCCTAGAAAGTCTTCAGACCGGAAGCCAGAGAAGAATATGTTGGAGTTACGGCTTGTGCAGGGTTCGCTCCTGAAGAAGGTTCTGGAGGCGCTGAAGGATCTGGTCAACGATGCCAACTTCGACTGCTCGGCGACTGGGTTCTCGCTCCAGGCCATGGATTCCAGCCACGTGGCGCTGGTGGCGCTCCTCCTCAGATCGGAGGGCTTCGAGCACTACCGCTGCGATCGGAACCTCTCCATGGGGATGAACCTCGGGAACATGTCCAAGATGCTAAAGTGCGCCGGGAACGACGATATCATCACCATCAAGGCCGACGATGGCAGTGATACCGTCACCTTCATGTTCGAAAGTCCTAGTATGTTCTCCTCTGAATTTCCTTTTTTGATTTTGTTTACGGGGCATTTTCTTTTCTTTTTTTTTTTTTTGTGAAATTTTTTCTGCTAAATTAAGCTTGTTTGTTGATTAGTTTTTGGTGACTTGATTTGACTTGGGTATTGGTTTTTTCTTGGAAGAATTTTGTTAAAAGATCTAAATATTTAGTATGTTGCGTACAGAGAAAATGAGGAAGAAAAAGGGAAGAACAAGATTTGTTCAATTGTAGAGAAATTTATGTTCATCTAGATTTTGGATTTTTTTTGACCATTTTAAACTTCGATTTTAATATATCGTAAACTGTAAAAATGCGACGTTGTTGTGAAAGTTTGAGTTACTGGGCTAATTAACAAAACTTTGTTGTTTTTGTTCATGGAATATTGTTTACAGCGCAAGATAAAATTGCTGATTTTGAGATGAAACTAATGGACATTGATAGCGAGCATCTTGGAATTCCAGAAGCGGAATACCACGCTATCGTTAGGATGCCTTCAGCTGAGTTTGCCAGAATATGCAAAGATCTCAGCAGCATTGGTGATACAGGTACTGTCTAAAATTTTTTTGCAGAAATTAAATATGCCTCTCTTTGTTTTGCTGGTTTGTCTTGTTGGTGGATGTTTTGATGGATTTCTGAACTTTGGGTTGATGTTTGCTTGCAGTTGTCATCTCTGTGACTAAGGAAGGTGTGAAGTTCTCGACAAGAGGTGATATTGGGACTGCTAACATAGTTTGTAGGCAAAACACTACGGTAGATAAGGTATTGTTTATTTAGTTCAATGGTTCTACGCTGCGTTTGAGATATTCTTTCATGTCTATTTTGCTTCCATTGTAACGCAGCATATAACTCATGTAGTTTTTTTTCCCCTCTGACTTGTGGGAATTACAGCCAGAAGAAGCTACTGTTATAGAGATGAATGAGCCAGTTTCTCTGACATTCGCTCTGAGGTACATGAACTCGTTTACAAAGGCGACCCCATTGTCAAACACTGTTACGATCAGCTTGTCTTCAGAATTGCCCGTTGTGGTTGAGTACAAGATTGCGGAGATGGGCTATGTCAGGTTCTACTTGGCTCCTAAGATTGAAGAGGATGAAGATGAGACAAAGCCTTGAGTTTTAGCGACATGCTATTCTGTATCATCCACTTGGCAATTTTCTCATTTCCCTGGTTGTACTGTCTAACGTTCTTTTTAGAACTTTTGCTTGTATGATTTTTCCAGGGTATCATTTGGGCAATGAAATAGCAGTTTAGAATATTTTCCCAAATCCATGTATTGTTCTTGCTTTGTAGTGTGACAATGTTGCCTTTCTATGCTTATTGGTTGTTTGTAGATGCTCTTTGGTGTTGGCACAATTCTGGTTCTGAGCAAACGTGATCTGATAATCTTGAAGTGCAATTAGTTTTTCAGTAAAGTCATGCAACAAAATGCAACACTCGCAGAAAGGGGTAAAAATCCGTGATTCAGTATCATGGATTTATTTGGTCGATCTTTCCCTTTGTATGGCTGCAGTTTGCATTGCCCAAAACCTTAGTCGTAGTATTTTTCTTTTTTTTTTTTTTGGGTGGGGGTGCTGAAGTAACCTTCGTTGTAGTTAAACCAACACAGCACCTAAGTTTCTCGTTCATACGCACACACCCCTTGCATATCCAGTTCTAACTTCTTAAAATCATGGTGAAACAAAGGCAACTGCTTAATAGTCAGTCGCTTAATGGCTTCTCATGACAGTACAAAACTTTTTTGTCGTACAACCATAATGCAACGTACTACCTGAACAGTTGAACAAAAAGAATTCAAATTTCTTCTTTGACATCACTTCGCACAACAATTTCAACAAGATCATGGTTCATGTCTAGAAATCTCAATTACACATTCTTTGATGCTTTATACTCTTCCAACAAAAAGGGAACACTCAACAACAACAAACTAAGCACCTAGGAGAGGATAAAAAGCGGCAGCACAAGTGCAAAACAATGACTGTTTCATAATGCTGCTGAATAGAATGCGATTTTGAAAATTTTGGGACCCCATGTTCCAAGTGAAGGATCATATGAAACCAGTTGTAGTGACCAAACCCAAAGAATTCGGACTATTGCCTCCAATCTTCACCAGCATAAACAGCATGATCACCAAGCTCTTCTTCAATTCGAAGCAACTGCATGAGATTTTGGTTTGTCAGTCTGGTCTGGCCACAAGTTAAAATATTAAGTAAATGACATGTCTAGTATTTGGATTAAAAGAAAGCCTAGCAGTTGGACATTCTAGGTGAACCGGTGACAGTTGGGCAGTAGTTGTCGTGGCTTCATGAACTCGCACAAGTATGCTTGTGGCCGAGTGTAAATACCAAATCTAGTCATGATGGGTTTTATAATAGGAGAATTTTACCATCACGTTGTATTGAACACACCAAACCAAGAACTTGTTTATCGTACTAAAGCCTTTATTTCTTTCCCTTTTTATTTTTTCTTGTTTCAATTACAACAATGGTTAAAGAAATTTTTTTTTTAATTGAAAAAATCTCTCTATGTTGAGACTAAAGGTCACATTTGGAAAAAGCATAAAGCTGGTAGTTATTGACAATAATACTCAAGTTCTAAAGTGTGAGCCGTGTGGTAGCTAAAGCATGTTGGAAAAGACAAATGAATATGGTCAGTTAAACAAAGTTAAAAGTGGACCTGATTGTACTTTGCCAGCCGCTCTCCTCTGCAAGGAGCACCTGCTTTGATTTGACCAGTTGCAAGGCCGACGGATAAATCAGCAATGAAGGAGTCTTCAGTTTCACCACATCTATGAGACGTGACAACTCCCCAGTGGGCATCCTTTGCCAGCTTCACCACTTCAATGGCCTCTGTCAACGTCCCAATCTGATTTATCTAAATTTAAACAATAAAATTCTCAGTATATAAACTATTAACTTCAAATGAAAACAATGTTTTTCCAAGAACTGGAATGTTTAATATTGTTTGTCAGAGATAAGGTCTTTCACTTTTAAAGTGTGGCCATCCGCATGAGTTGCCTGTACTTGTACAAATTATCCCACACAAAGTAGAAAACAGGATTCTTAAGCAGCATACGAAGCAGAATTAAGTAGTAAGACTAGTTTTCCTCACAAATTAGCTAGATACCTTGAGAAGAAGAGCATTGCAAGTTGACTCATTTATTGCCCGCTCAATACGTTTTGGATTTGACATTATCAAGTCATCTCCTACCACCTGCAAAACCATCCAACTTTGGATGAAATCTAACCATTTTAGGTGAAAACTAGAAAATTTCAAAGGAGCATCCTAAATAGCAACAGATCAAGTTAAATAAACAAAATATTGTGTAGTTGATTCAATCACCATAAAAGTAACAAAATCAAATTTCACAAGTAACATCACAAGAAGTCACCAAAAAATATATATAAACATAGATTTAATAACTATATCTACTTGATTTCGTAGGAACTATCCATATCAGCCTACGAACAGCCTAAAATCAGGGTTTTCATGTGGTTTACAATCGGATAGAGATTGCACAAAAAAGGACCATAGCTAAATATCACTGACAAGAAAATCAAACAAACCTGACAAAGGCCAAGGCTAGAAAAGTTCTTGACATGTTCCCAATCCTCCTTGTCAAATGGATCCTCAATTGAGACAATTGAGTACTCTGGTAAGACCGAAAAGTGAAGTAAGCTAGAAACATATCTTGGTTTCGGGGACATATGCAACCAAAATTTTGAAACATAGATAAAAAGATTATGAAACGCAGAAAGAGAATTTATACCAGTACAAAGCTCCTGGTACATGTCAATCATATCTTCTCCAGACTTAAAATTTTGTCCTGACTTATTTGGAGCTTTGAAATCCAGGTCATACTTTGTTCCTAATTTCAAGATAAGAAGCAAAATTTCAGAAGCTGGGTAAATCGCACAAGAAGACATCTTGTGCAACCCAAATTCGGATGTAAGTGTTGGACCAATCAAAGCAATTCAATAGGGCAAAACAAGCAAGTTTGATTCATGCCTAATCCGTGCTGAAGATGGAAGTATTCATCAACTAAATTTATTTGAAATATATTCTTAGTACATGATGAAACCAAAGTTTGATCTAAACTAATATTTCTACAGGATTGTTAATTACATCACCTATGCAAAAGTCGGTAGCAGCAGCATCGATTGCTATCTTTATTCTATCATTGTACCCTGTTCTACTGATAGCCTCTTTTACGAGATCCAGGCCTTCTTTAACACTGCAAATAGATTTAAATAAAAAAACGAAAACACATTACAACATTTCTGAACAAGTTCTGACCTTTCTGCAGATTATCGTAAAATTAAGGTAATATACAGTCTCTGTTATATACGTTTCAGAGCTGTATCTAATGATAGGTCACTCTTAAAGACTATGATTTAATTTATGTTTTGTAAAGGTACTACAGAAAGGGGGAAATTCCCAAAAGTAATAGGAAAGAAGGAACTTTTAGACAACAGTATGACACTTGCCTGGAGATGTTTGGTACAAAACCACCATCTTCACCAACGTTACATCCATGTGCACCAAATTTTTCTGAAATAACAGCCTGTTCTTTTTATTAACAATACAATCAATGATTCCGTGGATGACAGTGATGTCTTCTTGTTAAAATGCATTAATTTACTGTAATCCAATCAAGTAGAAATTAAACAGAACATTTATTGGATATACAATTCATGTAAATTAATTGGCCCAAAGTCAACCATACTATTAGTTTTTGCTTACGAACATCTCAAGAAGAATGCAGGAACAAATAAAATGGTACAAAGTCTATTCGTTTTTGTTTATAACCCATTAAACTAAATTGTAGAAATGAAGAGTAAGTCAACAGACAGGTCCGCTCTTTAATTAGATGACAAGAGGACAACTTTCTTCATCAAATAAATTTTAAATTTGCACCCACATTATCCAGTGTAAAGAAGACACTTAATCATTTGAACATACTTATTATAAGAAACTTTGTATCCGGCAAGAGCCTTGTTAGAAAATACTATTTAAAAAATTATTCTTTTAAGGCCCCTACAATATGGGAACATTAATAGGATATAATCCAGTTTCTCCTTCCATTACTATAGCAGCATTCCATTCCGATCAATGGGAAATGGCATACAGTAAATTGAATAACAATTGTTACCTGTAAGGAAGTAACTCACTATGTTTCTTAACTGCAACAAACTCTTTCAATAATAACTTTTACCACACCAGAAGCGAAGCATTCAAGGTAATATAAAATTAAGCAGTTCAGGTGGATAAAATCACCTTCAAGTGATGATAAGTTTCAGAGCCCATTTGCAATGCCTCTTCAAACTTGATTGCTCCAATTGGGAGAATCATGATTTCCTGATGAAATTTCAAATGAATAATTTTCATTTGAATTACATGTTCTCGTATAAACATGAATTGATAGGAATGGGGAAGTAAACAAAGCTTCTATTGGTTTTTCTTTTTACAGACACTCAATTCGATAGAAATTAAAACCTAGACTAGCATTCAAATGTAGAAAAGCAAACATGACCTAGATTTTTAAGCGCTGTGTTGGCAATAAAGATCATAATTATTCAATGCAACACAAAAGAGATCATTATTGTTGAAAAACACATATTGCACATTTAAGCTTAAAACAGCATACCTGAATGGCTAAATTGTTCCCAGCATGTTTTCCTCCACTTATAACAGTGAAAGCAGGGACAGGAAGAATCAGATTGGTTTTTCCAGAAAGATCAGCAATGTGCTTGTATAATGGAACCTGTTATTTGTCTACTTTTAGAATGCCTTGAGCAAAATAAAGAAATTTTGCAATGAAAACTCTATGATATTGATTTGAAAAAAATAAATAAATAAAGAAAAAGCAGCTAAAAAAACTCATACATCCTTTTCTGCAGCGCCAGCTTTGCATGCAGCAATTGACACTGCCAATATGGCATTTGCTCCAAGTTCACCCTGGGAAATATTTGAACTTGTAAACACAAACTGTTTCAAAAGAAAAGCAAACAAAAAAAATTTCCTTGCAAGTTGCAAATTGAAATGGACATACATTTTGATTGACCAAAAACACTGAACGATCATTTGATAAACCACAACTCATTATGGCTGAGTTTGGGATTGTTGTGCTTTTGGAAGAGAAGTAGAAACAGAAGTCAAAAGTTCAGTAATCTAGCTTCCCGAAAGAACTGAAAAGTGCATCGGTGCCTGTACCCAATACTTTTATGCACTTTTTTACCAAACACATTACTTGCATTGTGTTATAAGCAAAGGACTTTTTAGTACCTCCAACAGTGATACTAAATTGGCCCTATTTCTGTTTAAAAGAGGTTGCCTTTCCTTACGGTTTTCCGGATCATGCAGAAATGATTGCTAAGTAACCTCTCCTTCTATTTTCCAAGAAGTACCACAAGTTGTTTTCTACATGGAAGCTATATCATCCTAAATCTGAAGCAACTACTCGCAGACAACAAAAAGCAGCACATGCCAGGAACAAAATGTGAACCTCTAATCAGTTATACCAATATTATTGGCCCCCAAGTCGGACAGCCTTTTGCTTGGAACTGCCGAAGATCTGCAAATAGATCTTCTAAAAAGTATTGAAGATCTTCTAGGCCACCCAAGAAGCAGAGTCAAAGATAACAGCACATGATATAGAATCACATTGAAAAGTGAAAGTTGATACCTTTTTCTCTGTCTTGTCAAGGTCTATCATGGCCTGATCAATCTGTGACTGAAGCGTCGGGTCCATGCCAATCAGTGCTTCAGATATCTTCTCATTGACATTCTTAACAGCTCGGCTCACACTGTTTCCCAGATACGTTCCCTTGTCCCCATCGCGCAATTCAACAGCTTCGTACCTGCATTCAGGAATTAATTTCTTCACATAGTGATCAAACTCTGAAAAGCTCATTACACTAATATATTACAAAGGCTCCAAATGGTACAATCCTCCAATCCGAATTTCAGCTTTCCCGTTATTCAATGGCTCTATTAAACAATAATTTTCTCCACAATCAAACACCGGAGATAGAAAAAATCAGAGGAGCAATAATAAAAAAGAAAAAGAAGAAAGAATTCGTACATTCCAGAAGCATCGCCACTAGGAGCTGAAGCACGAAACATTCCTTTGTTGGTGTAGAGGTCGACTTCAACAGTCGGAACTCCTCTGCTGTCGAGGATCTGCCGAGCTTTCACTTTCGTTATCACGGAAGGAACCGCTTTCCTCAAATGATTCGACTGCATATTCACATCATCACCACAATATCAAACACTCGGGGTGCCTAATTTGATTAATTAAGCACAAAATTCAAAATCTTTGATTCATTTTCGTTCATTTTCTTGGGAAACAAACGGAGAAGGTGAGAGAGAGGAACATTACGATGAAGAGGACGGGATCGGGAGTCTTGGCCCTAACGGCGGCATTGACGGCGTCTTCGATTTTCCGAGAAAGCATATGCTTGTCTAGATACTCTTGCACCGACATGTCGTCGCCGTTATCGTCTGTCTTCTAGATTTGAGCTCGACGACAAAGAAACGAGGATCAGAAAGTTCTTTAGCTACGAGAAAACGGATGTGAATTTCTTCTCAGTCTTCTCAGCGCTCCGAGGTCCGGGGCGGTGTTGTGCTCTACTGTGAACTGAAGGGCTGAGCCGAAACGGAAAAAACAAAAAAGACTTGTCGTTTCCACATATGTCTGATAATCATTGTTTTTTTTTTTTTCATTTTTTTTTTAATATATGTTGCTTGTCCCAGATTGAAATTACGTCGTTCTATCACGAAACGAGACGTCGTGTAGATAAACGAGAAAGTTATTATTATTATTTTTTTCTGGAATTTGAAATCCTCGTTTGTACTAATTTTAAGGTAGCGTTTGGTATTATTTTTGAAATCTGTTATGTTTTCAAATTCTCTGAATTTGAGATCGTTTTGAAAACAATTCTGAGAACGTTTCTGAAATTGTGTTTGGTTTTATTTTCTGAGTGTATGTTTTGAGAAATAAAAAAGTGAAACTGTATTTGGTTATATTTTTGAAAACCAGTCATTTTATAAGTATTCTATAAAAACATATTTATGTTTGATTTAAAAAAAATTATTATGAATATCAAAAATTAAAAATTAATTTTTTTAATTAAAAATTAATAACCATAATATTTAAGTAATTACTATAACAATTAAATCTTAATTAATCATAATAATTAAATCAGAGAAATGGGAAAAATGAAATCAGAGAAAACGACTTTTAGTAGTTTTCAATTTTACGTTGGGAGCAAAGGAGATTTTGGATTCGTTTTGAAATCTGTTTTCAAAAACAATACAAACCAAACACAATTTCACACCGATTTTGAAATCGATTTCCTAGGAAATCGTGAAATCTGTTTTGAAAACAAAACCAAACAGGCACTAATTGTCTCCGGTTTTCAACAAAACGACATATTTTGTGTTCAAGTTTGCTGTCGTTTTTTAGTACCAAAGTAGGTAGGAACTTTCTTTCTTCCAACTCGCTACAAGATGACCAAAAATACACCTCGAATCAGCAACAACAAACGATGCGAAAAAAGACGACATTAACATGTAGAGCAACATATTTATTGGCAAACGACAATTGAAAAGTTAAATGACAAATGGAGAGAACAGCAATACCTGCAAGCAACACAACTGGAAAATGGAAAAGGATATATGTATATGCATAACAACGAGATGAGGAAGCAACGTCAAAAGAAAAAATTACAAAGAAAACAAAATATTGAAGGAGAAAAGACAATAAGCCGGAAAACGATGGGACAGAAAAACTGACGAATAATGAACAGCATAATTTCTAAAAGTACAAGCATATAAAGAAAACGACAATAATCAGTGTTCTGAGAAAGTGTAAACAAGATGTGTGCAACTATCTTCGTCTTTAACTGTCCTATAATAAAGCGCAAGTCTAATAATAGAAATACAGATTATGGAAAGGAATCCATAATAACGGCTAATCATACGTTAAGCATCAGATATTAGCCAGGCAGTCTCCATACATACACAAAGGCATTTTTTATCCTACCACAAAAGCACTAGATGAACCGGTGAAATGATGAATTGATCCGAAAAGGCTCTTCGAGGCACCAAAATGTCTGATTCTGTACACACCAGGAGTTGCTGACTTGGGGATTCTCCATTCTATGGTTGCCTGACTTCGGGCACTAAGTTTGGCGGGTCTTGACCACTTGAAGCGCAGGCAGAAATCGTCATCATCATAAGCAGGAACCCAGTTATCTTTTCCTTCGAGTATCTCTACAAGTGCAAATGTACCTTCAGTCATGAGGTCATTCCGAGGGCAGGCAGACCAGAAGATGGCTGTCACCATGTCACCTCTCTTAAACGTGGAATTTTGCGGAACGTCAGTACTGACATCTCCGAAAGCGACACCACGTGGAGTTGAGTCCATCACGACTGGCGTAAGTAAGCTTATTTGTTTATCCAGTAGATCCGGGGGCTGTGGCCCAGGTTCAACGGCCTGGTTATTAACGAGAGCACTAGCAAGCTTCTTGAACTCCTGAATGTAGGCACTTAATGTGTGTGGTCCATACAAAGTGGAGGCACCCTGAGAAGCACATGATAATAAATTAAGCAAAAATACATTTTAGCTTTTGAAAGCTCTAAAACAAAGGGGTTGCTATGCAAAATGCTCTTCTATCTATTTTCATATTGTGTGCATTCGTGTAAATGTGTTTGCTTTTGACCAGAAAGAAAATAAAAATGAAACCAAGGTCAACACGAGCAGAAAGCAGAATAGCATGTGTTCTGTTAGTACAGTTAATGACATTGGTGGAAACTCCTCAATTACCCTATTTCTGAATGCAAACTATATAAATCAATAAGTAAGAACGGACCTCGTATCTTTGCACCGCATACTCTTCAAAAGTAGTTACATATTGTGAGTAGGTATTAGTCAGCCCTGCTATAACAACATGAAGGTTATCTCCTTTACCACCACCACTTAGTACTGTCTTCACAGCATCACGAAGACGCCTACCAGCCATTGTTGTGAATTCTGTTGGAAAACCCCCAGAAACATGGGGGATAATCAGAAAGGTCCATAGTACAAAGAAACAATTTTACCAACTCAGGGGGCAATAAAAGGTTAAGATAAGCAATGGCATCAGAAAGGTCCAGAGTACAAAGAAACAATTTTACCAACTCAGGGGGCAATAAAAGGTTAAGATTAGCAATGGCAATGTTCATCCCCAACCGAAAGAATATGCAAGAAATTCTACTTACTTTACTGGGTGAAACATAGACCAAAGTTAACCTTAACAAAGAAGAAAAGAGGAAAAGCAACGGAAGCTACCTCCAGGTACACTGAGAATGGCTAGCTGCCCTATCCGAAGGATCTGGATTGGAAGTATAGAAGGCTGAAAACCATTAAACAATTTTCTTATGAGTAGGAGCATTAACCGCATGAGAGAAAAAATATATATATATATATTGCTACATTACATATATACTTATTTTCGTCTATGATAATTTCAGAGAAATTTAGGGATTTTTATCAAGTCTGTGCACACCAAGTCTATTTTCAAAAACACTTCGCGTTAATTTTCAAGCATGTGAGTTATTGCAAAGGAGAGTCTTAACAAAGGAGAGTCCTGTGAGTTATTGCAACTTGTAAAATCAGAAAACTTCAACATATAGTTTCCTATAGATTATATTAGCAGAAACAAGTTGCATAATGCCTGGATACATGTTATAGATAAACTAATAAATATATCTATACGTATATATACATATATGTGTCTTGCATATATCATTGACCCTTACAATTTTATTTGACATATTTGACATTTAAAGAGTTACCAACATCAAGTTTAAAATGAATGATTTGATTAGAGAATGGAGATCGCTGATGACTGAACCATCTTCAGAATTTCTTAGAGTTTCATATCATTCTCAATTAAAAAATAAAATATGTCCAAAAAGGTCTGCTTCCTACCGCCCAATCATACGGTAACTTCATTTCACCAGTATCAAGTAAGATAGGCTTTGGCTGTTGACAATCAACTTGTTCCTGGTCTGGCGTTTTCAGTACATTGCGCACCAACTTCCAGAAAGGATTTCCCTAACATAAACCATAACAAATAATGCCAACACAAAGCACTCAGAAAAGTCCTGTAAAATAATACCAGGGAAATGAATGACTTGAAACGCCTTGCATTTTCCAATTACCTGATCATCACCTTGCTTAAAATCAAAAGCTCCAGGTCCATCAGTTGTTCCAGCAGCAAATCCAAAGCCCATTGCCGCAGGACATGTTTTTACCACCTCAAAACCTCCACCCTGTTTGGGAATTTTTACTTCCAGTTGTGAAAAGTCTATATAAGTCTGACGATAGTCGATCTTTCCTTTCAACGTTTCAGTTGCTTTGTCAAAAAGATCTACAGCCTTTTGGAATTGCCTCTCTCCAATAATGCGTGTACTCTCAAATTCGTCAGGGTAACTGCCATGTCAAGACTCATTGATGATTTAGTAAAAATACAAGCATGGGATAAATAAATGTCACACACATAAAGTTCAAAGCAGTTAAAGAATTGAATACCCTGGCCCTCTGCCGTAGCACAACTCATTCTTCCCCCCGCAGGTACTATGATTGAAGTCACAAGGTAGCCCAGTGTCTATACAGAAAGCTCCAAGAACATTTGGGCTAACATCGCCACAGTTTGATTGGCAAAACGCAGATACAAAAGCAGGCTTGTCAGCCTGCCTGAGAGCACCCCTAACACGTCTTGCAACACTCGAAGTCCTCATTACTGGTTTACCAGGAGGAGACTGGAAGGACGCAGCAAGCTCCATTAACTCATGGTCTGCATTAGAAAGATATCAAAAAATAACTCAAAAGAATTTGTTTACCTAAAACCAAACCAAATATTTGTATATAAAACCCTCTAAAGAGGTATATACTGCAATTAAATGAAAAGAGCATGACTCACGATTAGCAGGATGCTCAGAAATTATGTTTGACACTCTTCGAGGAATTCCTTTATCCCTAAATTCATCAAAATACATTTGTCTAACACCATTCTGTTCAAACCAGTCTTCCATAAAACGTGCAGCAGCACCTTTGTTGTCCCCACTTATTAATGAATTTGTACGGCTCATAGAAGTTCCATGAGTGGCAAACCAATTGAAGCTACCAACCGGACCCCACTGATTATCAACTAACTTTAAAAGGGTCATTTCTTTGTCAACATCATACTTGTACTTACTGCGCTCTTCTGCAGGATTATTAAGATAAGCACTAGGACTACGATTTACACCAGCATCTAGGAGCTCTCCTGCAAGTTAAGAACCAAAACTCTTATAAGAACATCATTAAGAATATCTATTATGAAAAAAAAAAAAAAAAAGATCAACTTCAGGAACCTTCTCTCCATACCCTTGTTTACAAAAATTGATCCTGGACGAAGATTTTCATGAGCTTGTACAATGCTTTGCTCAATGCCATCAACAAGGACATTGAATGACTGACGAACAAATCCAAGGGATGTTACAATATATACAATATATTGGAGATAACCCCCAGGACCAGCGTGAGTGTGAATTCCGCTGATAGCTACATTTTTTTCAGTGTATAAATCCCCATATCTGTGAAGTGCCGGCACGGGTTAATTTAAATCAATACGTATTAGAACATACTTGAACAATTTGATTACAGTTCCACTTCAAGAAAACCACATAAAAGCAAAATATGACCGTTTTCTTAGAGTGCACATCCATCGATTAAAGAAGTTATGGTTCATATGACATACTGGATTTCAAAATACTTGTACTACGTATGTAGAGTAGTAATGTCTAAAGAACTTTGACAGCAAGTACCTTGCTTTCAACCTCTCCAGGACTTTAATTGTCACAATTTGGGAGGCCATACAAGCATCAAGATTCACGAACACCACCCGCTTTCCCCGTGGCTCCGCAATGATAAAACTGCGAGCTCGAAGCCTGAAGTGAACACCAGATGCAATCTGTTCCACGTTAGCATATCCCATCATGTTGACGTCGGCTGCCGGTCCGGTAATGTCATAGCTTCCTACGCCAATCAAGTAGTTTGGATCCGATAACACCCCTTTACCGCCATGTAGAAAGAGGAAAAACACAATCCAAAACCAGCTGCAGAGGAATGCTCTCCAACAATTGAAGCTAACAACACTAAACTCCATCACAGCACCACCAGATTGGAGTACTACAACACTACTCAATTCCTCACACTTCCTGTGACTAAGACAAACATTGATTGATCAGACAAATTAGCTCTTAAGAGCAAATGAAGCGCTAAAATCACCATAAATATTTCCTAATTTCATACACCAAAAACTTGAAAAAAAAAAAAAAAACACAGATGATAAAAAATTTCAATCTTGAACGATGCTTAATGAAACCTATAACCGCTATTTTCAGTATGAAAAATAAACTGCCACGAATTTTTTTCTTTCTCTTTTTTATAATAAAACTACAATTGACAGAAACTAGGGACCGTAAACATTGCTTCGGTCGGAGATTTTTGGGCATACCGTTAGGTTGACGGAGATTATATGATTACAGAGCACTTTCTGCTTTATTAATCCATATTCAGAGGAAACGGTCGGAGAATTTAAGAGAGGGAGAGAGAAGAACTACACCAACGATTCTTCAGACGCACTCAGACGTACACGTACATACTGGTAAGTTAGTAACAGGGACGGAAAGGCGTCTCAGCGTTTTTGACTTTACTTAAATTGAAAAATGAAAAAGAAAAAAAAAAAAGAAAATGGATTTTTTTTTCTTTTTTATTGATTTTTAATTTTTATATCCCTTTTATTGAAATTTGATATAGAACGTTCTCAAAAATAATAATAACTAATGATAGAGACGTGGAATGGTTGGATTGGAAGCTAAAGGTTAGGAAGTTGAAGACTTTCAAAAACTAGTATATAATCTGTTAGTAATCTCGAAGAGTTATGAGGTCTGTTAAAGTCAAGGGGACGTGAAGGCAAACTAAGTGGATTACTAAAATCCTATGTGAATTTATAATTTTGATAAGTTCTGGATTGATTAAATATATTGACTAAAAAGATTATCAGTTATAAATTCTAAATTTTATTCTTTCGAATCTTCAGGCTAACGCTTACCTCTAATAACAACGCCACTCATAGTATTTTTTTATCTTTTTTATTTTATTTTTACTTTTAGATTTTATTGTTATAATTTTTCTAATCTCTATTTCAGCTCTTCTCTTATATAAGCTTTTAAATTTATTATCCTATTATTATGTCTTAAAAATTATTTTATTAATAGTGTTTTAACATCTTATTAATTTATTTAAGAATTTTTAATATTTAATATTTTTATATGATTAAATTTTTAAATTTAGATAATTTGACATAACATTATTAAGATACAGTAGAAAAGATAGAAAATGCAAAACAACAAATCTTGCTTGAAGGTTAGGCAACTGAACCAGGAGTTGGAATCTTTTCCTATCAATGAGGTTCTTTTTTTTTTTTTTTTAATTATATTCTATAACATCCCCCACCAAACAAATTTCAAAATTGGATGGTCTATTTTTCAGAATGTTTTATCATAATTTATACTGCATAACATAAAATTGCTTCAGTTATAAATCTTATTATTAAAATTTTAATCTAACTACTAAAATAATAATCTCTATAAATAATATTTCAAAAAAAAACAAAACCATTCTATTGATAATACAAAATAAAAGGTCCTATTCTAGATTTTTTTTAAGGACAAATTTTTACTTTTTCCTAAATTTTAGCCTTATCACAAAGTACATATTGAATTTCAATCTGTAAGGTTCTTTAAAATAACATATTACATCCATTTTTAATGAGACATCTAGAATTTAAATCCTCCGTTGTGGTCTCTCTATGTTCTTGTATTGGTTGTATGTTGAATATACTAAAGTTATTTCTCTGCAGCTTTGGTAATGATATTTTAATACACTAAAAAAGGTTGTTTCGAACATTAATTCTAATTGAAAATTTTCAATTTAACTAAAAAACCTTCAAATCTCATTTCACTTTCTCTTTTTTCTATTTTCAAAAAATTTAAATTTAAAAAATTCATAATTTTCTTATTTAAGTCGAAATGATATGATTTCTTTTTTAAATCACATAAAATGACGAGAGTAACAAAATTAAATCCATATTGCAAATTTTTTTAAATATATTATAAATTTTTACACTATTTTTAATATCACATATCATTTTCAATTTACATTTCAACTAAATACACATTTTAATTTGAATATATAAAACTCCAACCCCAACCAACCTATACAACTCCAACTCCAACTCCAATCATTATTTCAGACGGCCTTGAAAATTGCATTGGCTATTAGCATCGTCATCATGGGAGGCTTTTGGTCTATTGGTTTCCATAGTTTTATTTTCGTTGCATATTGGTCCGCAGCTTTATTTTTTTCTAAAACATTTAAACCATCAACCTCTTCTTCTTTCTTTGTCCTAGTTGTTAGTTTTTGTAAGGGGTTGTTTGGAACAATTTTTGCAGATACAATTTTGCAACTCAATTTCAGAATTCTCAAATTTACATCTCATTTTTACCCTCTTTTAGTTTCAAAAAACTTAAACTTTAAGAGTTTGTTTGACTTGCTGATTTAGTTTAATTTAGCTTACAAATTAAGTTAAGTTTTTTAAATTAATTCTAATTTAGTTTAACTTGTTAGGGTCTACTTTTACTATTTCTTATCTTTACATTCTCTATCTTAGCATAATTTTTCAATACAAGTTATCTCTATCGTCACAATCTCCAATACAATTTTACTTAAATTAAGTTGGAATAAAATGTCTGATCTAACTTAATTTTCAAACTGGATTAAATTAAATCGACAAACCAAACGCATACTAAAAATTCATAATTTTCTTATTTTAAATCAAAATAAGATATATATATATTTTTCATAAATCCCACATAATGACAAAAGAAATTTATATTGCATATTTTTCTAAACATAATTTAAAATTTTATACTATTTTTTATATAAAAATTTATTTTTAATTCACACTTAATTAAACACAAACTTTAATTTCAACTCCAACTGTTGTTCTAAACAGTTATTTAATCCCCTTAGCAACGCGTCACTTTCTGAGATGAAGTGCATGAATTTTCGGTGCGTGAAGTTGATAAATCAGTTGCCTTTCAGTGCAAGGCACGGTTACGCTAGTCCCTATTTCTGAGCTTAAACACATATCAGAAAGTTCACCTCACAAGAAAACAGTCTAAATCGTGCCAAAAATTCTTCTATCACTTGGAAACATTGATGAAACTCCGGTGGGCCCTTTGTTCTCGCTGCGCACACCCATTTCTCAAAGTCTTTAAGAATCCCCACGTTGCTTACTCATGGCCGTTTCTATTTTTGTATTTTTGTATTCCTTTTATTACTTTGATTAATTAGTGCGCAAGAAAAATAGCAGAGATAAAAAATTTCGCCTCGTGACTAAGGATTAGAATATTACGATTTGGATCTAAAAAAAAAAAAATATACATTGAGATTTGGAATAAGAATTCAATATGTATTAATTGTTTAATTAATGTTGATTACCTCTAAAATCTTGAATGATATATGAGTCGAGTTCGGAATAAAATGAAATTCTGAGTTTAAATTAGTTGATTTAATTATAATTTTTATTGATTTTTAGAAAAAGATAAAATTGAAATCAAAATTTTGAGTTTGAGACTTCAAATCAATTAGTCCCTACTTGCATTAGCTCAACTTATAAGAGGAAAAGAATTTGAGTAAAAACTATCAATTCGAAGTCTTACTATTTCTATAAGTGTATGTGCTGATGATCTCCAACGGTAAGCTAATTTCTAAAGGGGGAATAATTTTCTTAATTAAGTTAGTTTTAGTCATTACCTTAGTAGTTAAGGACTTAACAGACAATAAAAAATTAGTGGGTGTACCTATTTACCTTTTTTATTAGGGTGGTTGATTAGACTGATCATAAACAAGATTTAGAATCATCTAATCTAATTGAATATAAATGGGAATAAGAAACAAACAATGATTGTGGCTCGTGATTGAAAAGGAAAAAGCGTAATCACGTACCAACATAAGGTGGGGGGCGAAAAGGGGCTCAATGTCATGCAAGTCTTTGTCTAATTTATAACGAATCTGCCATTTCGCATTAATAATCTAGCTTTACACATTTGTGTTACTCTCTTTTCTACGTGTGCGTACCTGAAGGAAACCAATTATTTACCCAAGTACAAGGAGAACAATAAAAAAAGAGGGGGCGCAATGTGGTAGGAATGTTCCACCCACTCGTACCACATTTAACCTATGCATGTATATAATGTATATTTTGGATAAGACATATAATTTCAGCTTTGCTAAAATACATATAATAGCTTGGATGATTCTTTGACATAGTACAAAATGCAAAATAGAGAGAGAAAAAAATATTAGTAGTTTGTAGTTTTGTTTGCAAGTTGCACTACTGAAGAGTTTGCCAATTTTACCAGAAACATTCCACCACAATTTTCATTCTTTGGGATACGATATATAATTTCATCTTACTATGCCATACCCAAAAAAAAAAAAAGAGAGGGAAAAAAGACAAACCACCGAGCTCGTTTCATTATTTTTGTGGCATGCCATTAATCTGTCAAAACTGTGATTTTAAACCATCTACTCCTTCCATATATAATAGGCGATCTCTAACCATCTTTTAAAAATACAAATACTTCCGTCCTGCCCTATTCCACCTCAAATCGTGCCGCTGCCATGCACTACTTTTTTTTCTTTTTTTTCTTTTGGGTAATTTGCTAAATGTGTTTTGAGATTTTCTTAAATATGGATAGTGTTTGATATTTGATAATCTTTTTTAGTTTAAAAAGTTAATGTATAAGTTAATTGAACAAAACATACTAAAAACATAATTACAATATCACCTTCAAAAAAATATTTCTAATAAGGCTCAGTTAGTACTACGACCAATTATAATCCATATAAAAATTAAAAAATTACATATAATTTACTTTCACCGGAGATAATAACAAGAAAAAAAATTTCAATTTTCTGAGGTTTGTGTTCAAGCACTGGAGAAGTTTAATGCTGGGAAATTAAGTTGCAAAAGCTTCCATCATATAATGGTGGTGAGATATATACTTTAACCCACAAACACATATCATTTTATACTACTTAATTAGTGACATAAAAACAAAAGTTATAAATTCATGACAAAAAAATTATTGAGAAATTAATGAATATAATAGCTAGAAATATGATGATGGGAGATTCTTCATTGGTCCAACCCAGTTTTGTGCTGAAGCAAGGATGGGGTGGGTAAGGCAATCCATAGCGAATGCTAAAATAGAGAACTAATAACAAACCAAAAAAAAAAAATTTTTTTTGTCAAGAAAAAGAAAAATGGTGTTAATTTCTCAATATCAAATATCACTACTAGGAAAAAGCATAGAAGTTTAAGGTATAGTTTGGCAAAAAAAATTACATTTTAATTTTATTCAAATGCAATATAATTTTACACCAAATATAAATTTTTCAATAGTACTACAAAAACAATTACTATTTAAAATTTTTTTAAAACAATCACATCAACTTTTCATATCCACTATTTATCTCTACTTTTACCAATCACGTCCACTTTTCAACTCTAAAATACTTTTCATCCAAACACATATTTTATTCAAATACAAAACAAATACTTTTCAACCAAATACAACATTCAAAAAACAAATTTCATTCAAATACAATGAAAATGTAATATGTTTACCAAACGCCCCGTAACATTCATAATTGGTATTGATTGTCATGCAAGCAGTTTTCTCTTCCTCACTCGAAACTTGTCTGCCCTGTGAACAACGAATTTGTAAATTTTCAACACGTGAAAATGTGGTACAACAAACTTAAAAATGTTTGTAATTTCACCATAAGCTAATTTGTAGCAGACTACTTACTTAACATGATATAAATTTACCTCCCTTTTGCCAACGTGCGCAACTTGTTCCACGACGTCACTAGACTGGAAGCTGAATTCTTTAGGAAATGGGCGAACAACCCATCAAAAATATTTGAGTTATTTTCAGAGTCAAACAATCGATCTTCGGTTACAAGATGTAGGACACGTAAAAAGTCCATCATCCCTTGCATCTTTATCCTTATCCCTTGATGGGGGTTGAAAAACTATGATATACTTGAAATGATAGAAACTTGAAAAATAATAATATATGAGAAAAAAGGATATGATTTTTTAACGTGACAACTAAGTTTATACGGCAAGAAGGATATATTAACTATAACTCCATAAATAACCAAAAAAAAAAAAGGAAAAGAAAGATAACGGACAACTTCTTTTCTAAACGACAACTTTTGTAGAAGCGACAATATCAAGAAACGACAACTTTTAAAAAAACGACAGTAATACTAATAAAACGACATAATTTTTTAATAATAATCATGGTACTTGAAGACGATGAAAGTGATCTAAGAAAAATTACTTCATAAGGGTGTTTACAGCAAAAGACGACAAATTTTTTTTTTTTAAACTTAAGATGCCATTCAAACTCTTTATTTTATGATAAAATTATATATAAAATTACTATTAAATTATAGTTATAATTATAAAGAAATTCAAATGCTAACATCTCATAAATATATATATATATATATGCATATAATCTTTTTTTATTAAAGACCACTACCTTGAAACAACATGAAAAAAATAACGAAGAGTTTTATCTACCTTGAAATGAAAATTGTTCCGCTTCCAAATGTTTTACTAATCTTACCTGACTATTTACATAGATGGCAAAATTATAGTTATGCTGTTAAAAAATGTCTAAAAGCAAATTTATTTACAAAATTGAACAAATTAAAAAAGTGCTACAAAAAATACTCTTAAATTTAATTAAAAAAAGATTTTATCTTATAAATAGCCACATTATTTTTATAAGGTGTTTGGAACTCGAGCCAAAATCTAAAATTTTCATTTTAGTTTTATCCTTTTTTTTAAGCCAACTAAATTACAACTAGGTTTTTAAAAATCAACCAACTTCAATTTAGAAATTTAATTATATTCCAAACTAATCCAAGTTGTAGATTTAAAATTAGAAATTCAAAAATCCCTAAAATACTTCCCCCACAAATCACTTTTTTAACCTAAGTAAGTCAAATCTTACTTATAAAAAGTAAAAAACAAGGCCATTGGCCATTAAATTAATGACCATGTCATTTGATCAACTAAAATCTAATTGATCTCATATAATAATCATTATGATAATTCTACTATATAGTATTGTGTTAAACCAAAAAATACGTGTAGATTGATATGGTCATTATCATAGAGAACATGTTTAATACAACATGAAGTAGGTCATTTTAGCATTAGTACATATATTAAACATTATAAAAAGTTCACCAGGTCATTACTATAAGAATCACAACATTATAAACTCTTCCCTTTTTAGACACAAAATTTGAAAATATATGTATAAAGATAAAAATATAAAATAACAACAAAATCTGCTGTAATTGAAAAAAACTAAATGAGTATTAAAGTATGAAATTAGATTCCTTAATAGAATGAAACCCATTAAATTAGGAAATATGCACACGAAAAGGTTTGTAATTGAACATTAGAAATTAATAATTGTGTAACACAAGAACAATATCCTTAAATAACATATATATATATAGTTGTTGTAATTCAAACTTGAAGACCACTTCAAAAAGACTAGTAAAGAATTTCCAGCAACTATAGTTAAATGAATATTGGCTATCTAGTAAGGCCTGTTGTTGAGCGTATGCAAGAAATAAAGATCATGAATCCGAAATGTGAAGGAAAAAAATGCATCAAAGCTGAAAACGACCTTCCCAAGAAAAAACAAATAATAGTCGATCGAAACACGTTCGTGATGGCAGTTTCTAGAGGACAATACATGAAAATTAAAGAAGAAAAAGAAAGCGGTGGGTTAATGAAGAACTTTTCAACTTGAATCTTACCCTGTCTCAGTAAAGGTGTACTGTTTTACATTATCTTATATATGGTAATTTCCTCTTACTAGCCACTTGCTTGTTAATTTCCAGAGTTAGAATATTAATACGAGTCTCTTATTTTTACAATATTCTCAATCAAATTTCTAACGTCTTCTAAAGAAAGACACTTCGGATACCTATTCTCTAATAAATTAAACTTATATTTTATCATGACTTTTCAGATTCCTGATTGGAAATCTCAAAGGTGTTGCTGTAATCACTTCTGAACTACTATATGAATTTTAATTTGAAGAACTGAAGTTGTTAGCATTAGAATCATTGTTTGGATTATCTATTTATACTTTAAATTTTACATTTTTATGACAACTTTTTTTGTTCCTAATTAATAAGACACTTGATTACAAGCATGATGACCTAACAAGGTGCATGCACAATAATTTTTAATGTGAGAATTCAATCTACCATTTTAATATTTTCAAGTTGCAAAAGGTGTTTTGCCATATGAATTGCAAGGATGAATCATGAACTTCATTCCTTAATATAAAATATCTATATATCTATCTCTATATTTTCGTATATATGTAGAGAGAGAGCAAAACCAAACATCTTTTTTCATAATGATCAACATTAACAAAAATCTGGAAAGTAGTATACCTTAAAATAATAATAATTATTATTGTAAAATTAAAATATTTCATTCAGAAAGTGGCTAATTGAATCAAAAACAAAACCATACTAAAACTTCACTCTAGAAACAAAACCTATAACAAACAAGAACATATTATCATAAACTTAAATAACCTAATAAAAAAAAAAACCTAATAACTCAGTTGGCCGCTAAACAAAAAAAATTGGGGGTGTATTATGGGACTAATGATATTGAGAGCACTGTCGTTTAACTAATGGAGGGAAGATCTGATCTTGAATCCAAGGAGGAAACTTGCTATAGCAACCATCTATAACTCCGACTATGTAGGCACAGCAAGATGGTCCTAGGGTGAATACTCTATTTTTCCTTTGTTGTAAACGTTCATCCAAACATGGTTTCCACTTGGTTTTTAAGTCACGGGCCTTCCTACATCTCGCAATTTCACTTGAAGTTGGTGGATGTAGCCATCTGGGCAGCCACTTTGGTGTTTGAAAACCTGGTGGGGATCTCGCCTTGGCAAGAGGGGGTGGTGGGGAGCTTGCATCAGTCGGAGGAGGGACTGGAGAGCCTGCATCAACCGGAGGAGTGATCGGGGAGCTTGCGTCAGCTGGAGGAGGGACCTGGGAGCCTGTATCTGTCGGAGGAGGGACCGGGGAGTCTGTATCTATCGGAGGAGGGACTGGGGAACCTGCATTGACCGGAGGTAGGATCGGGGAGCCTGCATTGGCTGGAGGAGGGACCGGGGAGCCTGCATCGCTCGGAGGAGGGACCGGGGAGCTTGCGTAGCTCGGACGAAGGACCGGGGAGCTTGCATCGATTGGAGGAGGGATTGGGGAACCTGCATCGATCGGAGGAGGGACCGGGGAACTTGCATCGACCGGAGGAGGGACCGAGGAGCCTACATTGGTCGGAGGAGGGACTGGGGAGCTTGCATCAATCGGAGGAGGGACCGGGGAGCTTGCATCAGCCGGAGGAGGGACCAGGGAGCTTGCATCAACCGGAGGAGGGACGGGGGAGCTTGCATTGGCCGGAGGAGGGACGGGGGAGCTTGCATCGATTGGAGGAGGAACCGGGGAGCTTGTATCAGTTGGAGGAGGGGCCGGGGAGCTTGTATCGATCGGAGGAGGGGTTGGGGAGCGTGCATCAACTGGAGGAAGGGTCGGGGAGCGTGCATCGACCGGAGGAGGGACCGGGGAACTTGCATTGACCGGAGGTAGGACCGGGGAGCTAGCTTCAACCGGAGGTGGGACTGGGGAGCTTGCATCAGTTGGAGGTGGGACAAGGGAGCTTGCATTAGTCGGAGGAGGGGCTAGGTGGCGTGCATCGACCGGAGGAGGGACTGGGGAGCTTGCGTCGACCGGAGGTGGGACGGGGGAGCTTGCATTGGTTGGAGGTTGGACGGGGGAGCTTGCATTAGCCGGAGGAGGGGCTAGGTGGCGTGCATCGACTGGAAGAGGGACTGGGGAGCTTGCGTCTACCGGAGGTGGGACAGGGGAGCTTGCATCGGTCGGAGGAGGGACGGGGGAGCTTCCATTGGCAGGAGGAGGGACGGGGGAGCTTGCATCTGCCGGAGGAGGTACTGGGGAGCTTGCATTAACCGGAGGAGGGATTGGGGAGCCTGCATTTGTCGGAGGAGGGACTGGAGTGCCTGTATCGATCGGAGGAGGGACTGGAGTGCCTGCATTGACCGGAGGAGGGACTGGGGAGCTTGAATCTACCGGAGGAGGGACTGGGGAGCTTGCATCGGTCGGAGGAGGGATTGGGGAGCCTGCCTTTATCGGAGGATGGAGTGGAGAGCCTACATCACCCCCGAAGGGGTATTTAAATATAGTAAGGATACGACACAATATATAAATAAACAAGAATGAAATAGCTTTCTTTTCTTTCATCTTATTTTTTCAAAACCAACAAAAAATGGAGAGAAATAAAAATAAATACCAACATCTAAACGAGAGTTAAACAGTAAAAAAAAAAAAAATCAAAATGACTCGGATGAAGGATATCTTGGGACACATGAAAATAACACCAAGGGAATAAACGACGACAAAGGATACAAAATCAATAAAAGACAAGAGTGCGGAGGGATAAATCACAAAGTAAACGACGAGCAAACAGAATATACTACAATAGCAATACGTAGACGACAAGTAAATAACAAACGACATTTTTACAGTAACAAAAAAAATTCAAATTGACACCGACGAAGGATATCCTGGGACACCTGAAAATAACGCCCAGGGAATAAACGACAAACAAAGGATACAAAATCAATAAACAACAACAGTGCAGAGGGATAATCACAAAGTAAACGACGAGCAAACGGAATAATGTACAATAGCAATATCTCGACAACAAGTTAATAACAAAGAAAGTATGGCAAGAAAAACGAGAACAATGTTAAAAGAAAAATGAACTTAAAAATAAAACGACAACAATATTACATTTAAAAAAAAATATTCCCTTGTTCATAAAACTTTCTTTAAATTTGAAACCTCCCGTTGTTCTACCCTTGAACTGACTAATTAGAAAATTCTTTACATAAACAAAAGTAACATAATCGGTGGACGATTGCTATAAGATCCAAGAAAATGGTGAACAACGAAAATGCATTAATGGAGAAAAACAAAAGTTTTTGCGGAGATTTTTCTTTCCTCATTACGAAATGAAAAATGTTGAGACAGCAGAAAATGATACTGAACTACAATGACACCGCTAGTGGAGAGATAGATAGACAGCCTAACGACAAGGCATAGCAAGCAAGCAAACCTTCGTTACACAACCAACTCAAATTTCTACGACTACACTACTGAATAGTGGTTCATTCACAATGAACGTTCTAGTCTAACAACAAGAAAAGAAACATACTTTGAAAAGAAACGTGCTTTTAAACAACAAGAAATTGGAAAACGAAAACATCTAATTGTGACAGGAAACAAACTACCTTTACACGACAAAAATAAATGAATTAAACGACAATTCAAATGAAAATAAAGCAACTTAAAAAGCAAGACCATATTTTAATGACATCATATTCATATTGATCGTCTTGGCAAAGAAGAAATATGACTTAGCAAAAAGAATATATGTATATATTCATATTGATCATGCAGACCATCTTTTTCAAATGACAGTATCACGAAAGCCATATTTTAAAAACGAAATTTATTTTCTTCTTTTTGCTAAAGTATTTGTCTTATGGAAGATCAAAGATCAAGAAAAACAATAGTATTATTTGTAGCTCAATATCTCATCACCGCATAGAAACGACTAAGGATAGAACAAGACATCATAAAATAACAACTACATAAACTGGACAACATCTTATGATAACGACTTCTACTTTAAACCTATCGCATATAAAAAAAAAAAGGTAAAAAAAAAAAAAAATTACCTGAAGGAGGTTGTGGGGGAGAGCCTGCATCAGTCGGAGGGGGCAACGGGGAGCCTACATCACCCGAAGGGGGTTGTGGGAGGGGCGTTCCAACCGGAGGAGGAAGCGGGGAGCCAACTGGAGGTTGCCATGGCTGAGTGCATTTAGGTTGCACAAGTGAGTGGGCTTGTTGGGCATAGAGAGCAAAGCACACGGTGAAAAATAGAACAAGGCCTACGTTCTTCATCTTTGCCAACCTTTCGATTTCACCTTGCGTTTGCTCTCACGTTTCTTATGCTATTAGCAATATGGAAGTTCCCCACACAATGAGGAATTTATAGGATGTAAATGGATCTGGGATTAATATAATCATTATCTTTTGAAATTCAAAAGTTTATTTTAATAAAAGAATATATATTTTTGAATCTTTTGAATCACAACATGGGATTAATATAATTTATGTGATTTCCTTCTTCAAAAAGAAATGAGAGATGTTAGATATAATTTTTAAAAAATGAACAGGATGATAATGAATGGATTTTACGATTAAAATACGTTGAAAAAAACAAAAAAAGAATATATATATATATAAAAACTCATAGAACAGAAAAAGATATCCTTAGCAAAAGAAAAAAAAAAGATTTGGTTGAGAAAATCTAAAAAAAAAATTCAAAAGATACGGTTGATGCTACAATTTATATAACATCGACGTTAAGAGATTATATATATATAATGCAACATGAAGTAGGTCATTATAATAATAGTACACATATCAAATATTATAAAAAAGTGATCAGGTCAATACTATAAGAATCACAACATTACACACTCTACCCGTTTAAAACATACAATTCAAAATATATGTATAAAGATAAAATATGAAAGAACAACAAAATTTGCTGCAATTGATAAAACTAAACAGCCATTAAAATAGGAAATTAGATTCCTTAATAGAACGAAACCCATTAAATTAGGAAATATGCATACAAAAAGGTTCTTAATTAAATATCAGAAATTATTAATTGTTAACCTTCTCAAAAAAAAAAAAAATTAATAAGACATCTTCGACTTTCACAATTTTTTTCCAGAATTAAAAAATCCAAAAATTAAAAATTATTACATATAGACAGTTATATAAGGAACAGAAATTAAGCAAATTTCAAATTTAAAAAGAGTTTATTTAAAAAAAAAGAATATACATATATATATTTTTTGAATCTTTTGAATCACAACGTCATGATCATTATATGGGATCAGTTAGATTTTAGTTGACCAAATGACATGGTCATTAGTTTAATGCCCTTGTTTTTTACTTTTTTTTTTAGGTACGATTTGACTTACTTAGGTTAAAAAAGTGATGTGTGGGGTGAGTATTTTAGGAATTTTTGATTTTCTAATTTTAGATCTATAATTTGGATTCAGTTTAGAATATAATGAAAATTTTAAATTGAAATTGATTAACTTTTTGAAAATTAGTTATAATTTTGTTGATTTAAAAGAAAAAAGTGTAGAGTGAAATGGTCGTTATTATAGAGACCATGCTTAGTACAACATAGAGTAGGTCATTATAGTATTAGTACATATACCAAACATTATAAAAATGTTGCGAGGACATTACTATAAGAATCACAACATTACCCACTCTTCCCTTTTTAAACACAAAATTCGTAAATATATGTATAAAGATAAAAATATAAAAGAACAATAGAATCTGCTGCAGTTGAAAAAAACTAAACAACCATTAAAGTGGGAAATTATTAGGAAATATGTATATGAAAAGGTTTGTTATTGAAAATCAGAAATTAATCATTGTTAACCTTCTTAAAAAAATATATATTTATATTTATCAATAAGAAATCTCTCACTTTCACAAATTTTTTTTATAAGGAATAAAAATTAAGCGAAATTCAAATAAAAAAAACGACAATGAATTTGAGGCTACATACACGAAACGACAGATGACAGTATGCAGTGTTTAATCTCTTTATATTTACGATAAATCGAATACAAAAATATTTTGATGCGCATGCAAAATTTCAAATTACATGTTTGAAATAGATTTTAATGTGTCAAATGTCAATACTTCTCCATCAACATCAAGGGATGAATTTAGTAATTTTTAAAGTTCGAAGTTAACTACGCATGCCATCATCAACAATATTCGAGGTAGTTTTGTCCAAAAATTCCAATATTTATGAAATGTACTCGTTAAGCTAAAAATTTGTAGAAGGACAATACTCATATACGACAAAGTTTAAGGAAAACGACCGTCTATAAGAATGACAACAAAGCTTTATAAACGACAGCATCTCTGCCAAACGACAGTAACTTAGAAAACTGCAACAAATCTGAAAAAACGACCGCATCAAAGCAAACGGAAATGCACCTCTCGGTCTCCTCTAATGGCGCAGAACACGAATTCATCACTGTTGTCTTTGCCTTGTCCTCCCGACGAAGGCGATAGTTGAAGCAGATTCTGAAAACAAAAGAAAACACCACCAAACTCAAATAACAAGAACAAAATCATGAGTTAACTAGAACGAGATTGTAAGTGCTATATCTTACAACAGGATAAATTGACCTTGTTATGAAGCTTTAAGGTATTTCTTAACAGTAATAATATATATATTTTAAGTGCTTCCTAATGAAAGTATGTGTCAAATTGAAACGTACTATTAGAGATCTTACTACAAACAAGAACATCTTTTTCCGGTGCAAAATTAATGACGACTCATTGTTCTTGCTTTGGCCCCTTGAATATGAAGACATCGGTCAAAGCAGGTTCTGAACCGAACGCAAAGAACTAAAGACGTAAAGCCTGCAACAAAAACGTGAGATAACAAAAATTAACAAGAATCAAATTCAATTGCACGCTTGACGATATGCATGTGAAATTTATAGAAGATTTAAGGAATTGTCAGCAGACACGGTGGTAAAAAATTCTTGGTTTGGTTCGAAACGACGACAAGATCATGATGAGAGGTGCTCATTAAAGATCGGCTGTGCCAATACCTTTTTATTTTTTTTATTTTTTATTATGAATGGTAGAAAGACAACAAATTTCTATAAAAATTTTCATCCAATCAAACGTCTAAAAAGAAAACAAGCGAGTAAGAAAGAGCATTAACTATCATGATTATTTCAGTGTCAATCATTTTTTTTAATATCACTTTTTTTTTCTTCTTTGCATCAGAGCAATAGGCTACTTAATCGAATCACAACGACTTTGAGACAATCCAAAATATGTTTAAATTTACTGAAAATGGCGTGAGGATCTGGAAAGCAGATCAATAGTGTAATATGGTCTGACTTACCTCCTCCTTGCCCACATGCAAAACTTTCTCGTCAATGTCACTCAAAGGTACCTTCGGCTCGTTGAGAATGGAAAGGCAAGAAATTGTTGAAAGTGGAGTTATGATCAGACGGTCCGTCACCATGAACTTTGTCGGAGTCCTTAGAAACTCTCCAACACTCTCATGGCTAATGTCCTTTAGGTCGTTAGACTTCGGATCAATAACAGTGAGTAAATTCGAAAATGATTCACTATTTAATGCCGGGCAGATGGTCGAAATATTATGTTGCCATCCACAAGAGTGGTCTGGAAAACGTAGGCTTTCCTCAACGCCTACTAGATTGTTCTTGTAGCCAAAACCAAAAGCAAGCCTTAAGTGACTAGAATTTCTTTGTGGTAACTGGAATCGAACCATTTCTCGTCAAGATTCAGGGCACTTTTATACAGTTAATCTACGCATCCGTTGGAAGAACCAGCACGCATGTTTTTCACCATATAACCGAGTGGAACAGCGAGGAAAGAAAAGAGTAGATTGAGGAAGCCTTTTGCCGTTTCGGCATAGCAAACCGTCTTCCTGGATTTGCTAACCACTAGCTCGATTGTAAATTTTTCCTCGTCATGTCTTCTTCTTTCGTTTGAAATGCAAATGGACTTACTTGATTATAAACAAGCCTGTTGCTTAACTCAGCTAATGCCTTTTGCTCTAGGAAAGTTTCTGTTAAAGGTGTCTTCGATACCAATACGCACACGAACAAATTCAAAACCTGAAAAAAGCAGGACCAAGGTTTTTTTTTTTTTAATAAAAAAAAGACAAGTACACTTGAAAAAAATGATAATAAAAAAGGGTACGTGTACTGATAAGCATATAAGCTAATAATCGCATTTTCAATAAAACAACCAAGAAAACAAAACCTCCTACAAAAAAAAAAAAAATCACCAACCTCCTAGAAAGCAAAACATCACTGGCGAGAAAAATAAGTAAAAGAAATGAATAATCCTTGATATCCCAAGCGGTTTCTCACCCGATCTTATCTGTGGGTCCCATGGTTATGTTAATATTCTCTACTCAGCTTTTACATATCTTTGCTGGGGCCCCATAAATTTTACGTTTTTGTTTTTTCTAACTTTTTTTTTTTTTTAAGTTTCTTCACTGATTTGTCTAGCCTCTGTATGCTATTTAATGGGTTTCTCTTATTCACAATTTTATTTAACTTTTTTCTCTCTAAATTTTTGTATCCTGTTCGCAAACGTATATGAATAAAACATGACTTTTCAACTTGCAGTTACTCAATTAATATTTAATAATTAAAAAAATTAAATCAATACGAAAACATTTGAATGAAACATTTGCACTCAAAACATTTGGTATTCCATATACTAAATTTTATCATCAAAATTTTGAACTTTGTTTAATGAAGCAAGTACAGGTGGAATAGAGAAAAGTCACGAAAGAAAAAGTGGAGAAAAGAAGAGCAACACAAGCAAAAAACACAAAATAAAACTTTATTATACCAAGCATCAATTTTGGAGAGAAGATTATTCTGATAGAATATATATATATATATATTAAAGCATCAGTTTGCTGAAAATTTTTCCTTTTTTTTTTTTTTGAATTTCAAGATTACAGTGTAAAAAAAAAAAAAAAAGGCCTACTTCTACTTTCCATCGGTCCATATCTCTTATTTTCTTCAACACGTGAAATACTGTTATGATGCCACATAGCTGCGCTCTTACCCCATCGGGTTGGAGTGCTCAAAATAAATGCAAAGATTCCCCTTTTGTCGCTAATTGTCGTTTCTTATACATTCTCTCAAATAAAATTCTGAATTCTGATCGACATATAGGCAAGAATTATAAAACTACCCACTCTTCAAAGAAATAATAACGAAGATTAACAATATGATTTTATAATTTAGTGGGAATCATTAAATATGATGTAACACTTAGCATGTATTTAGTTTAACATTTTGATCATGAGTCGTAAATTGTAAACGTTATGATCTCGTTCCAAGCAAAAAAAAAAAAAAAATTATAACCATGATGTCAAGATTTTTTCCAAACTAATTCATGGCATATGAGTCGGGTAAATTTTGGACCTTTAACCCGTGGAGTGGCCCTAAGAATTGGCAGCGTTTGATTTTATAAGACAATAAATCCAAATGATCTACCACTAGCCAACTCCTTGGATTTAAAAAATGAATAAATATATATATACATATATTTAAAAGAAATACATATATATATATAAAGAATGAATGCTGTCATGAAAATCTTAGTGTGACATGTAAGCATAAAAAGAGCTTAAGTACGTCTATTTTGTGGTGCAAAGCGAATGATGACACATCGTTATTGCTTTGGCCCCCTGAATATGAAAGCATTGGTGAAAGTGTTCTCCGAACTGAACGAAGACAACATAAGACATAGCGCCCGAAAAACAAAGGTGTGAGAACCAAAATTAACAATAATTAAATGCAATTGCAGAATTAACAATATGAAATGCATGGAAGCAGATATATATATATATGTGTATATAGATGATAATTTTATTTGGTATTCCATATACTAAATTTTATCATCAAAATTTTGAACTTTGATAAATGAAGCAAGTACACGTGGAATAGAGAAAAGTCACGAAAGAAAAATTGGAGAAAAGAAGAGCAACACAAAAAATAAAACTTTATTATACCAAGCATCAATTTTGGAGAGAAGATTATTCTGATAGAATATATATATATATATATATATTAAAGCATCAGTTTGCTGAAAATTTTTCCTTTTCTTTTTTTTTTTTTTTTAGTTCCAAGATTATAGTGTAAAAAAAAAAAAGGCCTACTTCTCTCTTTTCATAAAACATGAGACCACAGTGATCGATGAGATGGCTGATCATTTCATAAAACATATATGCTTCCCCTTTCTCGACGCCTTTTTTGGGGGTGACTCACCGACCGCAGTGATCGATGACAGAATGGTACGAACAAATCAAAGTCATTGGATTTGGAAGTTCTCCATTGACTTCTCTCTTTACCCCTATGCATATGTTCCTAAGTGGGTGTGCAAGATGGGCAGGGGCCGGCCTCCCACTCTCTTATGCAGCATTTATTAGCTTAGCTGAGTTGGGTGGATCGTGCAATAAGCCTCTCTCGACCCTCCCTTTCTCATCCGTCTTTATGAAAGCCCCTCGCCTTTCGAGATCCGGTCCATCATCAGCTACTCAGTCAGATCTTCTTGTTTGCTTGCTTTGATTAGGCTTCCTTTAACGGATTTGATTGGCATTTCGTGCCTGCAGCCCTGTGGAATTCGACCTTTTATGCGCTGATTGGGTAGAGCGTAGTAAGGTTAGGGGCGCAACTAGAAGAGTTGGCCCTGTCTTTCGATTTTTTTCTCAATTCGATTGCAGTCTCCGAAGTCCTTCTTGATCGATGGTCCCCATTAGCATTAGTGCCAATTAGCAGCCGCTCTTTTTGGGAGGCGAGGTACTTATGTGTGATCCTTGTTGTTAGTGTAAAAAAAAAAAAAGGCCTACTTCTACTTCTACTTCTACTTCTACTTTCAACAATCAAATGCAATTGCACAATTAACAATATGAAATGCATGGAAGCAGATATATATATACATGTATATATATATATATATATGTGGTTGCAAAAAATTCTTGGTTGGTTTAAAACAAAGACAGGATCACGATGATAATGCTGGTTAAAGATTGACTGTGCCAGTACTTGCGTGTTGACGAGAAAAAATTGAAGAAGGATATCAAGACCAATGGTGAAGACATAAAAACGCTTAGGTTAAAAAGAGGAATATGACTCTTTTGAGACAGTTATTTAACATTTAAGAAGGAAAACAAAAATCAGTATGTAAAAGAAAAACTCGGTAAAGAGAAAGACAACAAATTTCTTTCAAATTCCATCCTAATAAACAGAGAAATACAGCTAATTAAGGAAAGAAGGAAAAATACTTATAATTATTTCAGAGTCAATCGTACTATTTTTTTTTAATATAAACGAAGAATTAGTTCCTTACTTTAAGGGAAAAAAATGGTGAAAATTATCATGAAAATCGTATTTTAGAAACGACAGCGTTCTCCCAAAAAGAAAAAAAAAACGACGTACTTTGAAAAGAAACGTGGTTTTAAACAACAAGAAATTGGAAAACCACTTAAAAAGCAAGACCATATTTTAATGACATCATATTCATATTGACCGTCTTAGCAAAGAAGAAATATTACTTAGCAAAAAGAAAATATGTATATATTCATATTGATAGCGTGGACCATCTTATTCAGATGACAGTATCATGAAAATTAACTTTTTTTTCTTTTTTATATTAACAGCGTCGTGCAGATCGTATTTTAGAGACGACACTTATTTCTTTTTTTGCTAAAGTATATGTTTAATGAAAGATCGAAAATCAAGAAAAATAATAGTATTATTTGTAGCTCAATGTCTCATCAATCTATAGAAACGATTAAGAATAAAACAAGACATAATGAACTGACAACTACATAAACAAGGCGACATCTTATAAAAACGACATCTACTTTAAAACCATCTCTTATAAAAAAAAAAGTAAAAAAAAAAAAAATCAACCGAATAAGGCTGTAGGGGAGAGCCTGCATCGGTCGAAGGGGGCAACAGGGAGCCAAAGTCACTCGAAGGGGGCTGTGAGACGGCCACTCCGATCGGAGGAGTAAATAGGGAGCCAACTGAAGGTTGCCATGACTGAGTGCATTTAGGCCGCGCAAGTGAGTGGGATTGTTGGACACAGACAGCAAAGCACACGTTGAAAAATAGAACAAGACCTACGTTCTTCATCTCTGCCAACCTTTTAATCTCACCTTGCTTTTGCTCTCATGTTACTTATGCTATTAGCAATAGGGAAGTTCAGTACACAATGGAGAATTTATAGGATGTAAATGGATGTGGGATTAATATAATCACTATACTTTGAAATTGAAAAGTATATTTAAAAAAAAGAATATATTGTAAATAAATTGTAATGATCTAATCATGCCAAAACGAATCCAAATAAAGCATATAGATCAAAATGCGGAAAAAAACGTCGGGACTGAAAAATACCTCCCACCATTGTTATTTCTCCGACAAACCTGTAAAACTTTGAACCAAACGTTAAAAACACACACAGAAGGCTTGGCCTTCGAAACTCTCAATCCTCACGATCGATGGTGCAATGAAAACTGAAAATTTTGAGAATTGAGCTCCGGGACCAAGAGCCAACGTCTTCCTCTTATTCTCTTCCATCAAGAGAATTTTTCAACGTAAATGGAGGAATAATGGTGGATTAATGGACCATAATCACGAACGGTTACGTCCGTTTGTGTTCAAAAACCGAAAGTAACTATTCGGTTACCAAGAGTAACTGACATTCTCCCACTTGGTCCATAAATTCTAACATTCATCAAGTAAGAAACAAATTACATGAATCATGGCGACAAGTCCTCTTAAGCATGAGTATTATCTTCCATGTATTACAATGCAATCTATCCCTTTAATAGCTCATATAACTTAATGAATAAACTCTATGTTTATTCTTGGTCCAAACATAAAGATATTTTCTCAAGACTAATATATGTGTACACGAGATGACAAAAATGAGAAAACATCACAAAAGGAATTTCATTATAATAATATCGTTCTTATAACGAAATCACATAGAGGAACCAAGTCCCATTCTAACTACATGATCCTTGAATTTTTGTGGTGGCATGCCTTTAGTTAAAGGATCAGCAATCATCAATTCAGTGCTAATGTGTTCAATAACCATTGATTTATCTTTAACACGTTCTTTTATGGCTAGATACTTGATGTCGATGTGCTTGTTTCGACTACTGCTTCTATTATTCTTAGCCATAAAAACAGCAGCTGAATTGTCACAATATATCTTCAATGGCCTAGATATCGAATCCATAATTCTAAGCCCAGAAATAAAATTTTTTATCCATACACCATGTGAAGTAGCCTCAAAATAGGACACGAACTCAGCTTCCATAGTGGAAGTAGCAGTCAAGGTTTGCTTTGCACTTCTCCAAGAAACAGCTCCACTGGCTAGCATAAAGATGTATCCCGAAGTTGACTTCCGAGAATCAACACAGCCAGCGTAGTCTGAATCAGAGTAGCCAATCACTTCCAAAAGATCAGTCCATCTGAACATAAGCATGTAATCCTTGGTACCTTGAAGATGACTAAGCACCTTCTTTGCAGTTTTCCAGTGGTCTATACCTGGATTACTCTGATATCTTCCCAACATCCTGACTGCAAAAACTATGTCAGGCCTTGTGCAGACCTGAGCATACATAAGGCTTCCCACAACTGAAGCATAAGGAATATTCTTCATTTGTTCTCTTTCAAGATCATTCTTTGGACATTGATTCAAGCTGAGTTTATCACCCTTCACAATAGGAGCTATACTCGATGAACAATCATTTATCCGAAATCTCTCTAAAACCCTGTTGATATAGGTTTCTTGAGACATACCCAGAATACCACGTATTCTGTCTCTATGTATCTTAATCCCAATGACATAAGATGCATCACCCATATCCTTCATATCGAAGTTTTTAGAGAGAAATTGTTTCATCTCATGTAGCATGCCCTTATCATTGGTTGCAAGTAAAATATCATCTACATACAGAATAAGAAAACAAATCTTGCTCCCACTGACCTTCTGGTATATACATTGATCCATAATATTCTCTACAAATCTAAATGAAAAGATGACATCATGAAATTTTAAATACCACTAACGGGAAGCTTATTTCAATCCATATATAGATTTCTTGAGCTTGCAAACCAAATGCTCACCACTACAAGAGGAAATCCTTCTGGTTGTTTCATGTAAACCTCTTCCTCTAGATCTCCATTGAGAAAAGCCGTTTTCACGTCCATCTGTTGCAACTCTAGGTCAAAATGTGCAATTAATGCCATGATAATGCGAAGAGAATCTTTCTTAGATATAGGAGAAAATGTCTCTATGTAATCGATCCCTTCCTTTTGAGTTAATCCTTTTGCAACGAGTCTAGCCTTGTATCTCTCAATATTGCCTAGTGAGTCTTTCTTTGTCTTAAAGACCCACTTGCATCCAATGGCTTTTGCACTATCAGGCAACTCAACAAGGTCCCAAACACCGTTAGATGACATAGAATTCATCTCATCTTTCATAGCATCATGCCATAAGTTAGATTCCTTACAACTCATGGCTTGTGAAAACGTTTTAGGATCAATTTCGGCTCCAATGTTATAGTCCGACTCTTGTAGATACACAATGTAATCACTAGGTACTGCTGACCTTCTTAATCTAGTAGATCTTCTTAAAGTTGTTTCAACATTCTCTTGAAGATCGTGTTGATCAACTGATTGTTCAACCATTTCTGGTACTTCTTGAACAACTTGATCTACTGGTTGATCATTAGCAGTTTGTGGAACCTCAACAACTGGTTGTTGAACACCCGTTGGAACTTGAGGAGTATTAACAATGACAATCATTCTATTACTTGATGTGGAAGGTTGAGCATCAATATGATCTTTTTCAGAAACAATGTTTTGAAATCGATCTCTCTCACTAATCATGTCATTCTCAAGAAACTTCGCATTTCTAGATTCCACAATCCTAGTGCTGTGAGATGGACAATAGAATCTGTATCCTTTAGACTTTTCAGTATATCCAATGAAATATCCACTAATAGTCCTTGAATCCAGCTTCTTTTCTTGTGTGTTGTAAAGTCTAACTTCAGACGGGCATCCCCAAATGCGTATATGATGCAAACTCGGTTTCCAACCTTTCCATAACTCAAAAGGCGTTTTTGGGACAGTCTTGGTTGGAACTCGGTTTAATATATACACTGCCGTTTTAAGAGTTTCAGTCCACAATGATATAGGAAGTTTAGCATTACTGCGCATACTCCTGACCATCTCCATTAAAGTCTGGTTTCTTCTTTCTGCAACACCATTCTCACTCGGAGAACCAGGATTGGTGTATTGAGCAACTATTCCTTGTTCTTCAAGAAACTTAGCAAACGGACCAGGAGCTTGTCCATCCTCGGTGTATCTACCATAATACTCTCCTCCTCTATCAGTTTTCACGATCTTAATTTGTTTTTCACATTGTTTCTCTACTTCAGCCTTGAAAACCTTAAAGGCATCTAATGCTTCATTTTTATTCTGAAACAAGTAGATATACATATAACGTGAGAAATCGTCAATAAAGGAGATAAAGTATTTTGGACCACTTTGTATGTCCATATCTGGACAACAGATATCTGAATGGATGATTTCAAGTAATTCGGAACTTCTATACGCACCCTTCTTAGATGTTTTGGTCTGCTTTCCCTTAATGCAGTCCACACAGATCTCGAAATCAGTAAAATCCAAAGTACTTAGTACTCCATCATTTACCAATCTCTTAATCCTATCTTTGGAGATATGTCCCAATCTCCGGTGCCACAACATAGAAGAATCCTCATTTATAACACATCGTTTTAAATCAGCGTAAACATGCATAGCATTATTAGTGGCATCATATTGTAAATTAATAGAGAAAAGACCATTAGACAAAATATCATTTCCAACAACATCAGATTTATAAGATAAACTAAAAGATGTCTTTGAAAAATTGAAGGAAAAACCAATGGTACAAGTCTTGAAACAGAAATCAAGTTTCTAGAAAAACTTAGAACATAAACGGTATTTTCTAAATTCAAAATAAAGCCACTACTTAAAATTAAACTACATGTCCCAATGGCCTCCACATGCAAGCCCATCTTATTTCCTGAAAAGATGCATTGCTCACTTTCCACTGGTTTTCGCAGATTTCGCATACCCTGCAAGGTATTTGAAACATGGATTGTAGACCCAAAATCAATCCACCATGTGTTATGACCAACATCAACCATATTAGATTCATAACAAACAAATGAGATTAGTTTACCTTTCTTCTCAAGCTATTTCTGGAATTTAGTGCCATCCTTCTTCATGTGCCCCTTCTTTTTACAGAAGAAACACTTGGATTTTTTTTTTATTCCATCTTGTGGAGGTATTTTACCTTTCCCTTTCTTCTTGGCTTGCTTGTCATCTTTCTTGTCTGTTGCCATCATGACACTCTCACCTTGTTCCATTATCAGCCTGCCCTCTTCTTGAACACACATGGTCATGAGTTCATTAATTGACCACTTTTCTTTATGTGTGTTGTAGGAAATTTTAAAGGGCCCATACTGCTGTGGAAGAGTGTTTAATATGAAATGGACAAGAAAGGTTTCAGACATTGTAACCTCAAGTGTTTTTAATTGAGCTGCAATATCCCTCATCTTCATGATGTGCTCTCGCACACCTTTTACTGTAGTGAGCCTCATAGACGAAAACTTCATTATTAAGGTGCTAGTAAGCGCCTTATCAGAAGTTTCAAACTATTTATCTATGACCTTCAGCAGATCTCGGACCTTTTCATAGCCTTCGATGGAACCACGAATACCAGCAAAGATGTAACAACCGGGAAAATTCACATTTTTTGGAAAATAAATGCACAATGAATTTAAGCATTAAAATGTGAAATTAAGTGATGTAATATTGTTTAGAATTAAATAAAATGTTCTAACAATATTAAAGGATGAAAAATGAGTAATAGTGATATTATGTGTGTGCACGTGTGTGCCACTCACAGTATCAGGAAGTAGGTTAAGATGATATTTTCTTGACATAAAACTGATAAATTTGGGTTCAGCACTCCGAAATTAGTAAGGATAGCCTATCAGTACGCTCAAATATGATAATTGAGCACAAGGGTAAATTTTGACCGAAAATTGGCAGTATCGGAAATTGGTCGAAATGACCTTAGATGAAAATAAAACTGATATATTTGGATTCAGGACGCCGAAATTAGTCAGGATAGCCCGTATTGAAATTTTGGGCGAAAAAGTATATAAAGAGAGGGAAAAAGTGGAATTTTCTCATTTATCTACACACACTCTCTCTCCTCCTTCTCTTTCTCTCTCTAGCCGAATATGTACAGTAACCGACCATCGGAAACGGTGTCCGTTTTCGACACCGCCGGTGTCATCGGAAAGCTCTCGCCGAGCTGAATCCGATGGTGGGTCGACGCGACGGAGCAGCCGCCGGAGCAAGCCGCACGCGCCGCCTGAAGGTCGCCGGAGCCGAAATCTTCCCGGCGAGATTTCTCCGCCGTCCGGCCACCATTTGCCACGAAACCGGTCCCAAAAGATTCGTGGTGAAGAGTACTACAAAACCCATGTGATGGATCGCCTCAACACCGGCGGAATCGCGCCGCCCGAGTTTCGAAAAATCCGGCGAAACGCCGCCGTGGAGCCGCCGTCGAAACCGTCGATTCCGGCGGATTTGAAGGACGCCGTCGGTACAGAAATGGTCGCCGTGAAGAGGGGAGCAAAAGCCCTCAATCAATTTCGGGGAAAAAGTCCGGCACGGCGGAGTTCCACCACCGCCGCCGTGGCCGTGACTTTCGGGGTGATTTTCCGGCGATTGGGGCCTTCAAATGTGAAATTGAGGCTACCAATGAGTTCCTCATGTCGAGATCTTCAAGATGGGCTACTCATTTTCCACCGTCGCCGCCGCCGCCGCCGGTCAACGCCGGTCAACGGCGGTCAACGCCGGTCAACGGCGACCGTTGACCGAAAATGCAAGTTTGGCCCGTTAGCCTATTTTCGACGTTCCGGACGCATCCGCGAAGTCGGATTTGTAAGACGGGACCTCAAATATGAAGAACGAGGAATTATGGTTTATGCCGTCGAGACCGGACTGCAATTCGGTATAAATCCCGACCCCTTTTCGTTCCGCAATTTAATTGTTTGGGACTGTTATATGATTTTATGATTTTTAGTATGAAAATTATGGAAAAAGAATGTATATAAAAAGAAGAAAATTGCTGTAATGAAGAAAAAGAAAAATATATGATAATGTAATGATTTTACGTAAACAGTATGAGTTTTACGTAAAATCTAGGCCTCTGGTATAGTACGTGATAGAATTAGATTAGGATAGATGGTTTTCAGGCGTTTCCTAAACGCTGGAACCTTAAAAATTAAGGGGAAACTCTGCCGAAATTTCTAAAAAAATGACACCAGGGGTAAAATGGGAAACGAGGGGTAAAAATATGATCGGGAAGGGAACCCGAGCCCCCTCGAGGAATTAAGGCATGGAAAAAGGAATGGGTAAGGTACGACTAGTAAACCGACCCTTCAAAACCCTAGAACGTAAGGAAAAATATGAAACTGACACTTAGGTCGGAATAGTACTTCCCGAGGGCCGGGAATGTGAAAAATTGGTAAAATGATAAGAATTGATCCGGAAAAGGTCTGATAAGATTTAGAAAGTTAATTAAATGATTTTGGGTTTAGAAAATCCAACCTAAGTATGAAAATTAAAATGTTAGGTTTAAACGACCCATCAGGGGCAAAATGGTCATTTTGCCCAAAGATACTCAAATTATGGGAAAAGAGCCACAATGACCCTGAAATAGGTGAATGAAGTTTGTAAAAGCCAAAATTGAGATTTAAGTTATGAAAAAATCACGTCAAGGGCAAAATTGTAATTTTGTCAAAAGTTAGGGGTAAAATCGTAATTTTTCAAAAGTTGGAGAAAAAATTCGAAAATGGCCATTAAGGTTTAAAAAGCTGTCATAAGGATATAATTAAGGGTTATAAGATCAGAATCAAGCTTTTTAATAAAATAAAAGCTATAGATGAAAATGTGATTAACGGACAAAGTTTGTCTGTAGGAACCTAATCCAGAAGCGACAAAGGACGTCTATGGATTCCAAGAAAAGGATAAGCACGCTATGAGTAAGTTCAGACATTTACCCGTCTGCAACTATGAACAAGTTTATTGTGTTTATATGTTTTGTATGCAAATGTCATGATGTGAATTATGATGATGCTATAGTAATACTATAGCAATACTATGATGATGCTAAAAGTTATGTTTTAATAAATAATTTATAAAAAATATATATATGTATATATATGTATATATTGAATTTTGAAGGAAAGGTATTATAAAAGTTTTATGAGAGTAACGATGTGATAAAGAGGGATAGAAGAATGGAAAGAGTAAGAACAAGAATGTTATGATAGAATGCATAAGAAAGAGATGAGATATGAAAGGAAAGAATAGGTGTTTATGGAAAGTTTTATGGAAATTAAGTTATGATTGATAGAGCAATGATGATCGGTGATGAAAAGAATTAAGAAAGGGATGTTTTATGAGGACGAAAGGATAAATGTTTTATGAAAAATGATATGAAAGTAAAGAGTTAGACAAGAAAGAAAAACAATGATAGGTTATGATAAAAGGTATGATGAATGTTTTATGGAAAATGATATGAAAGCAAAGAGTTAGACAAGAAAGAAAAACAATGATAGGTTATGATGAAAAGTATGATGAAAGGATTAGAATATAACGATAAGATGTGATTGATGGAATAGAACGATAGGCTATGATCGATAGGCTATGATTGATGGAATGATGCAAATGATAAGATGAACAAAGAATAATTGTCTACACGTAACAAAACATGTTTTTGTTTGTTATGATGTGATGTGATGTGATGTTATATAAGTAACATGTGCTATATGTGCTATGTTTTTGAAAGAAAAAGATGTTCAACGAAAAATCAATATAAGAAAAATAAAAGCTTGCAAGATAATAAGACTGAAAACTTAAGTTGTTGGCGTACCGGTCTCCCTACAAGGTCGAGACTTCCGGTCTATATCCTCCGCGTAGATGTGGCGCTACCCCGAAGGTGCGGTAGATTATAGGATGGACCAACCCCGAAGGTGCGGTTTTTATGTGACTGTGAGGTAGGTTGGTGGGTCGCTCCCCCTCCTCCCACTGTCCGCGCGCAACTAGGTACGTCCAACAACGGGCCCAACCAATGGAAAGTGGAAAGAAAACAAACGAAAGAAGAGTGAAAAGAAAAGAAAAGAAAGGAAAAGAAAGGAAAAGAGAAGAAAAGAAAAGAAAAGAAAAGAGCGTGAAAAGAAAAGAAAGGAAAAGAGCGTGAAAAAAAAAAAAAAAAAAGAGAAAAGAGAGTGCGTGAAAAGAAAAGAAAAGAAAAGAGCGTGAAAAGAAAAGAAAACAGAGTGCGTGAGGAAAAAAAAAAAAAAACAAGGAAAAAGAGAGTGGAAAGAAAAAAAAAAATGAAATGATACGAAAAGAAAAAAAAAAAAGAAACGAACGATATGAAAGAACAACACAATGAAATCAATGAAAAATAATAAAACGAAGTTAAAAGAACATGATAGAATTATATATGTGATGTGATGTGTTTGATGTTATATGTATGGAATGACACGTTTTTACGTGATGTTGTGCTAGTGTATATGTTACTAGCTTTAAGATATGAAATGTTAGGAGATGATGAAGCGATACAAAAGTTATAAAGGTTTAGAACTGAAAGTTAAGAAATGATAGGAATGAAAAGCAAAGAAATGAAAAGATTGGATTAGAATGATAAGAGATGATCGATAGAATGATAAGAACGATGAACGAAGAGATAAACGAGCATGATGAAGCTCCTATTTTATGTTATGTTTTGAGGATATGTATGAATGATGTATATGGTGTGTATATACGTGATGATATATATTCTAGTAATAATATATATTACTAGTATTTATAAGTTAATGAATGTATGTTTGAACTTACTGAGCATCTAGCTCATTAGTTGTTTATATGTTGCAGGTAAGCAACGTGTTTATTTAAAGTAATATGATGGACAACGGACGGATCTGCATGTGCCAAGGGACTGGGCGAGGGTATGGTACTACCATGAGTCTTTCGCTGAGCGTTCAAAAAGGAAGACGAAAGAAAGAAAGAAAGTTATGAAATATGTATTATAAGAGTATGATACAGATAGGTATAGTATGTAAGTTAAAAAAAAAAAAAAAAAAGAAAAAAAAAATTGCTATAGAAATTGCTTCCGCTATAAGATGAGAACGTTAAGAATGGAAAGTTAAGTTAAGTAAGAGGATGACGACCCACGAGGTTGCCAGCCATCGCGGTCGGCGTCAGAGCTTGACTGGTTGGTATGGTAACGTACGTGGGGGGTCGCCACAAAAGATGATAGTCTTTATGAACATGACACTTAGGCGATTAGATCGCTCCCATTTTTCATAAAGAGCAACATCAGCTTGAGTGCTGGTTTCAGTTATGGCAGGTGGTTCGTCCTTCCTTATAGCATAATCAATGTCCATCCAGCCCAAATGAAGAAGAATTCTCTCCTTCTAGATCTTGTAATTATCGCCTTTTAATTCGGGAATGTCACACTTAAAATCAGAAAAATTCACAGGTTGCATAGCTGCACAAATTAAATATACATGCTTAATTCACAATTTTAAGGTCAAAACTTAAGTTATGCTTTACCAATGCAGAACATAAATATGAATCTAGTGACATAAAACTTGCCTGTGGGTTAAAATTTTACTCAATTAGGTCCATCTCAAATAAATGACAAAACTATCAAATTACGTTCCTTTTCTTAATTCCTATAGGTAGATTAAGAATATAATTTGACATTTTATCCTAATTAATTATACAAATACAACAAAATTTCCTGTAAGATAAATTTTATTGTACTATATATAATTAATTACAACTAATGTTATAATGTGATCCTAAAAATTTTTAATATATAATTTGCATAATTTAAAGATGCTGTGACTACTCTAAAAATTAAACAAATTATATAGATCATACAACATTTAATTAACAAGATAACCATACATATTGCATAATATCATAAGCAATATCAACAAAAATTAATAATATTACAAAAAATATAAGCAATATTAATAAAGTTAATATACTTTATTAATTAACACAATGTTGCATGTATAATAAAAATAATAAATTTATACACACAAACCCAAATAAATTAATTAAGTACATTAAAATAAAACAATAATTAAAAAATTTTAAATAAAAAAACGACAAAATCTTCAAAAAACGACAATATGATTCGTTTCAGAGAAAAACGACACAATCTTAAGAAAGCGACACAAATGGGCTTCTAGAAACGACATGTCGTTTTTGAAATCAAAAAGTCGTTTCCCAGCTGTCAAAACGACGTGTCGTTTTTATTCTGCCAAAACGACATGTCGTTTTTCTAAATTAACAGTAGTCTCTCACCCTTCAAAACGACATGTCGTTTTCTCAACAGCATAAAACGACATGTCGTTTTTCTTCGTCTTCAACCTCCAGCCGGGTTTTTACAGACCCGTTCGGCCCGGTTTCAACCCGAAATGAAATCCGACGGTTTCTTGGCCTTCCGGACGTCAAAATTCATGTTTCAAAAGCCAGAATTCATAGAAATCAAATTTCCTAATGATTTCTAATCTTATTTTTCAAAAACAACATCTAAAATTCAAGTCCAAAATCAAAAAACATTAACGTAAGTTTTTGAAAAAAAATTTGCAGGTTCTCCGGCAAACAAGACAGAGGCATAAACGTGTGCTCTGATACCAAATGTAAGTAAATTGTAATGATCTAATCATGCCAAAACGAATCCAAATAAAGCATATAGATCAAAATGCGGAAAAAAAACGTCAGGACTGAAAAATACCTCCCGCCATTGTTATTTCTCGGACGAACCTGCAAAACTTTGAACCAAACGTTAAAAACACACACAGAAGGCTTGGCCTTTGAAGCTCTCAATCTTCACAATCGATGGTGTAATGAAAACTGAAAATTTTGAGAATTGAGCTCCGGGACCAAGAGCCAACGTTCTCCTCTTATTCTCTTCCATCAAGAGAATTTTTCAACGTAAATGGAGGAATAATGGTGGATTAATGGACCATAATCACGAACAGTTACGTCCGTTTGTGTTCAAAAACCGAAAGTAACTATTCGGTTACTAAGAGTAACCGACATATATATTTTTGAATCTTTTGAATCACATTGTGGGATTAATATAATTTACATGATTAATTTATATGGTTTCCTTCTTCGAAAAGAAAAGAGAAAGACATTAAATATAATTTTTAAAAAATGAACAGGATGGTAATGAATGGATTTTATGAATAAAATACGCCACTGAGAAAAAAAAATATATATATAAAAAAAAAACTGATAGACCAAAAAAGATCTCCTTAACAAAAAAAATGGATGAGAAAATCTTATAAAAAAAAAAAAATCAATCGAACAATTAGAAAAAGATACAATTGAGATATAAAAAAGCCCACTGAACAATTTCAATTTAGCATGCACTACCGTCTAACATATCACGTGTTATGTAATGTGAAATTATATAGAAAGGTTCACCAAAAAAATTATATACGAAGTTCAAAAATCTTTGACCAAGAGATGAATATCTTTGAAAAAAAAAAATAGAGAAACGATTGAAATTATCTTTCAAAAAGAATAAGATGATAGGATTTTTATTTTTGAAAAAATTAATCAAAACTATGTTAAATGGAGGAAAATTTTCATGTTTGCAAGTTAATCATGATAAATCAGATCAATGTTTTCTTTTGAATAATTTTCATTTTTTTTACTTGTATTTGTCTCTTTTTATTTTTGAGAATATTCGAATATCTTTCTTGCTAATTAAAACATGATCGGCTAATGATTATATTTACAAATGGTCAATTGATTTGCTTCCATCAACAAGGAAAATACTATAAATTTTATTTAAACTAGCAAAAAAAAAAAACAATAAGATACATCTATATATATATATTTACACACACAAATAATCAATAAGTTTATTTTCATCAACAAGGAAAATACTACAAATTTTCTTTAAACTAGCAAAAAAATACAGTAAGATATATATTTATATTTATCTTTGAATTTATAGTATATAGTTTTTAGTATTGACTAAAGACTCATCAATCTTCTCTCAATAAAAAAATTTTCATTTTTCCCTCGGAAAAAAAAAATCATTTAGCTTAGCAAAATATGAAATGTTTATTCATTATCCTGTGTTATTTAAGGAAGAAAATGATAAATATGATTTTTTTTAAAATATATGATTTGACATAAATAACACAATATTTATTATATATGCATGGGATTACGTGGTCAATGTTACTATGTCCCTAAGTTCTAATATGCACCATTCAAATCCTCTAAAATTTGAAAATTTTGCGACAATGCGGTTATAGTTTCAATTTGATATTAAAATATAACTTTAAAAAGTAGTTACAGATATAATCTAGTAGTAACACTATGTTTAACTCCACATAGGACATCTTTAACTTAAAACACCAAATTTCATACTAATATAATATAATTATCACATCAAATAATAAATTCATCTCTAACTCATTTACACTATTTTTAATACCAAAAAGAATATTTTATGTATATCCTCTTTTATCACTTTTAAATTCCTTTTTATTAATTCTATACTATTTGATAATTTAAAAAAAAAAGTAAATAAAAAATATTAAAAAACAATGACAAAATTGATGTTGAGTGAACAGTAGAAATGCAATTCTACGTTTCCATTGTTCATCTCCCCCGTTTTGGAGTAAAAAATGCCGCTCGATTGGAGACACCCACTATCGACAAACCTACTTTTTCATATCATGGGTTAGATATGCTCTTAAAGTATATAGTTCGAATGTTCCTGTCTTAAGTTCAAAAATATATATATAAAAATAAAAATCTGACTACGAGATCGCCATCGACGTTTAGATTCTGGCTCTTGCATTGGTACTTAGTACCATTGCGGGGACTTAACAACATGGCCATATGATTGTTTAGCAAAAAAAAAAAAAAGGCGATCCCAAGTCTGGAAACACATGGCATCGATATTCTTAAAGCTTTTGCACAAGTTGTTCATGGAACCTATCCGTTGCGTCAATGAATTATTCGTATAGACAGGGACGAAGTCAGGATGTGCGAGTAGAGAGTGGAAGCTGTTGCCCGCATTGGAAATTTTTTTCTTCTATCTATATTCCAAAAATTTTAAAATTTTTATATTTTATCCCCGTTAAAAGAAAAAAAAACTCATATAATCCATATTTTACCTCATTAAAAATTAAAAATTCTTACATAGCCTTCATTAATATTAATTTTATAATAATTATTTATAATTTTTCTATTTTATCCCTATAAAAAATAAAAATTCTCATATAAACTCTCTAAAATTAAAAATTCTCATATAATCTATGTTAAAATTTATTTTTTCTCAAAAAATAAATTTTAATATATGCCTCTATTGAAATAAGTTTTTGACTCCACCTAATAGTCCTAATTGGGACCATCTAGAGACTAAGGAGAAAGTTGAAGTAAATAATTCTGTTCTTACAAATTATAATGGAGATTCACTTAGGGGTGAATAAAAAATCCAACAACCCAAAGAATCTGACAAACTCACCCAATCCAACCCATTATAACTCAAACCTAATCAACCAAATCAAGAGATCAACCTAACCCACCTAACCCGACTATTAATTGAGTGGGTTTCGATTGAGTTTTTTTAAACCCAACTTATCCCAATTTAATCCAAACTCACCCAATCTATTAATATATAAAAATAAATATATTTCATACCTCATAATATGTAGTATTTGTCTTATAATTTACATTAATTTCTTAACAACTAGTTATATTTTATATTGCATAAAATTTTATTATTATTTGTTTGTTAGTTTACAACTTCTATATTTAAACTTTTTTTTTATATATTTTATTTTTATATCGGTTTATAACTTATGAGATAATTTTGAAATTTTATAACACTAATATTATGCTGAAAGTTATCTTTTTTTTCATATATTTCTTATTTTAGGTTGAATGATTAGTCATATTTATTTTTTTATTTTTTAATTATGTTCAACCCGATTAACTCATCCAAAATTTAATTGGATAGATTGATTTTAAATTTGGGTTAATTGGGTAGGTTAAATTTGAAAGCAACCCACTCAAGCTTGATTGAGTGGGTTGAAAATTCTCAAAAACCCACCCAATCCACCCGATGTTCACCCTTAATTTGTGGAATCCAGTGATTTGGTGGTCCACCAAAGGCTCTTTATACTCATGATATTAATTCAATTAACGATTTCAACCAAATATTTTTCTCTTAACAAAAATTAAAAATTAAAAAAAGATACGTGGGAAATTAATGGTCATACTTTTATCATTTTATGTACACGTTTTAACGGCAACTGCAATTCACATGTTATGCTAATTGTTATTTTTAATTAATGGATAATTAAAAATTATAATGACAATTCTTAGGAAAGGTTCATTTGCCCGCTTAATGCATCTGTTCGCTATTTTGTTTTCGGCCGTATCATATGAGCTAGACAGTGAAGGTTAAGTAGGTATAATGTCAAGATTGTAAAATGATAAAAAGTAAGATGGAGACACATAGGTAGTTAATGAGGGGAAAGATATTTTCCATGATGTAGTTGGATGTATTAATGAGGGGTTGAAAGTGAATAAATTCGTTGGGATAATTACCCCTTCATGTACAATATTTACTTTTGCAAGTGTACCAACAGGTGGCATTGGAGGTGAATTAAACCGAAAATTTTGCAAAGGGGTAGAAGAGGATTGTTGTCCTTGTCTTCAGGTGGTCGCTATATTAAAATTATTTTACCAATTCGGCATCGTATCACGCTTAAAATTATTTCTCCTGTATGCTTTTTGAACAAAATTTTTAGTTACATTAATAAGAGAAAAAACGCATTCCACAAACAAAGAAGTAAGCACAATACTGGATAAGAGATTGCTAAAAAATAAGTTAATATGGTAGTGGGATGACATGCTACAATTCCAAGCTTGGCAAGACAGAATGGAAATAGAGATCTTATTTCAGTATTTTCTTTTTTTTATTTTTGTTTTTTTTATGATAATATAGAGTTCTATGTAATTTACTTAAGATACTAAAAACATTGTCATTTTCTTTTTTATAATTCCGTGAATTCATCGGGAGTTGAACGATATATGTGAATCTTCTAATCATTTATTATCGTTTTTTCTTTTTCAACTCTCTCGTCATTATTACATTACTTCTATGTTTACTATTATGTTGTTATCTCATTCATTTACTTTATAACTAACAGATTTAGTAATATAATAAACTGATAAAGACTGTTTATGGCTTCTAAAGTTGATAACACTCAAAATTTTTCTTCAGCAATGCTAGAAGGTACTATTATTTCCCGCGAAAATTTGTTTTATTTGCAATTTAAAGTTAAATTGAAATGGTACCTCCAATGTACATTGCAAAAATAAATAAAACTGATTATAGGATTGACATCTCATTATTTTCAGAGGTTAAACTATTTGTTAGTATAGAACTTATTATGTCACTTACTAGATAAACAATAATGTTAATACTTTTAAACTTTTCAAAAAACTATATTGCTATATTTCAACTTCCAAGTATCTATTCTACTTCTTAATTCTACTAAATTTAATAAGCTTGGTTTTTTTTTTTTCTTTATTTTACATATAACATCAAACATGGCACATATAAAATAAATATTAATTTGGAGCCTTTATTTATATTGGGGCATTAAGCAATTGCTTAAATATCCTGTGGGCTAACATGGCTTTGAGTTATGACCATGACTAACCACAATAACAGCTACAACCAATTCTAAAATACTTGTTCAGTTTAAGGCCAAATAGTTCAAGTTGAAACCAAGTGTCAAAGCCCCCTGTATTTCTACAATACACAAACACTCGCTTAGAGAAACCGCCGAATTCAAGGCAGCACCATTAAATTCAACTCCAACTTTTAATTTGGCCAGGTGTCGACCTCTTACTTCACTAGGCATTCATTTCTGTAGTACAAGATTTCTTCAACGCCAAACACATCTTTTAATCGTATCCTATACGGCGGCGGACAATAGCCTTTGTCTTAATTCTTGTTAGTTTGTGAAAAAATTTTAACATGTGTTGTTTCACATATTCTCAAATATTAATTTGGATGACGCCATATTGCCGTTTGACAATTTGGGGTCAACATTTGGATGGTGGAAATAAATATTTTAGGCAAAATTTGGAATTGATCTCCCAAAAATTTTTGCCATTTAGATATATTTATTACAATGCCATTTCAGAATCATTCAAATTTTCAATATAAATGACTTTTTTTTTTTTTAACATCTATCCAGATACATATTGAATAGATCAAGTTTAAGCGGTTTTATTCAAATTTTGAACATCAAAAACACCAATATGATGACAAATCAAATGTTTCCATTGAAAATTTTTATCCAAAATTTTCCATTTACATGTTAACCATTTGAATATATAAACCAGATAGAGCCTTAGTTCCATGTAGAAACTTAACAAAGTTCAGTACTTCATCAAAAAGGGACTAGAACAAAACCAGTATGTTGAATAAACAACCATTGAACAAATGCACCTATGGAGTCATGTGTACGGATCACAGCCACAAAATGCATATTAATAGTCCGTTTGGTGAATGCATTTCATTTACATTACGTTTGAATGCAATACATTAAATGTAATTTGTATTTAGAGAAAAAGTATAAGCATTACATTTGAATACAATGTGTGTTTGGGTGAAAAATATTTGAATTGTATTTTAATAATAAATATGTGATGTGATAGGTAAAAGTAGAGAGAAAAAAAGAAAGAGAAAGAGAATATATGATATAATTAATAAAAGTAATAGAAAAAATGAAATAATAAATAGTGATTATATTGGATTTAAAATGTGATGTGATTGGTATTTGAATGAAATTCTTTTGTATTTGGGGGAAAATTGCATTGCATTTAAATGCAATGCAATTGAAATGTGTGTCTCAAACACACCATAAGCTTTTATTTGTTTTCAACATTATATTCGCATTGCGTTTAAATACAATATAATTTTCATCTAAATGCAAAAGTATAGTATTTAAATACTAATCATATTACATTTTAAATCTAATACAATTACTATTTATTATTTTACTTTTTTCTATTATTTTTATTAATCACGCCATATATTCTCTTTCTCTTTCTTTTTTTTTCTGCTACTTTTACCTATTACATCACATATTCATTATTTAAATACAATTTAAATACTTTTCACCCAAATGTATATTACATTTAAATACAATACAAATATTTTTTTCTTCAAATATAAATTGCATTTAATATATTACATTCAAATACGATGCAAATATAATACATTTACTAAACAGAGCTTAAATGTAAGTCCTCATTATTATTATTATTATTATTATTATTAAGCAAACCATTTCTTTATAATAATGTGATACAAATATAATGTATTTACCAAATAGAACTTAAATGTAGGCCCTCGTTGTTATTATTATTATTATTATTATTATTATTAAGTAAACCATTGCTTTAATTATAAACGAAAGCATCCCGTTACGTTTCAGTACAAAGCAATATATACATAAAACATAGATGGCCAACAACTTTGAATTAGTAATAGCGAAGACGTCGGTAAGAGCAGATTCAGAAACAAAGGAAGACAGTAAAAGCCGCAGGGCCTGCAATAAAAGGCACATCCATGAGATATCAACGAGTAGCAAAATATTGTTTATGGAGTAAAAAATGCTATTTAGTATGATTTATCCCTTTTAAAAAAACTAGACTATTTACATATATGGCCAAATTATAATCATGCTTTTATAAAAAAGTCTAAAATATAACTTATTCGCAAAATTAAACAAAAAAAAGTGCTGGAAAAAATACTCTTAAATATAATTTCAAAAAGATTCTATCCTAAAAATAGCTACATTAATTTTGAATACTCACTTTGTGCATCTAAAATTAGAAATTCAAAAATCCCTAAAATACTCTCCCCATACATCACGATTTTTAACCTAAGTAAACCATGCTTTACTTAAAAAAAAAGTTAAAAACAAGGTCATTAAAATAATGACTATGTTATCACAATTGGTAAACTAAAATCTAACTGACCTTACGTAAGAATGACTATGTTATCTCACGTAATAATCATGTCATTAGAATAGTTCTAATTTATAATTAAACTTAATCTTCCTGATCCGAGTTATAATATGCATATTCCAAAATAATATTTATATGCGATAGCATATGTAACTTATTAAAGGGAATAATTTCAAACCTTTTATAATAATATAGAAACTTCAAATCTTTTCATTGTAAGTTGTTTCTTTAAAATGAAAAAGAAAAAGGAAAACAATTTCATTATCCATAAACAAAAAAATATTAAAACTGAATAAAAATGTAAATTTTAAAATTTTGATAATAAATTAAAGAGTAGTTTTAGGAATACTAACACTGATTTTAATTTTTTGAATACCAACTCATATATTATATTTTTATTAGAAAATGCAATCAATTGATATGATAATATTTTAAACGTAATAAAAGAATGATAATTCACATGCCAAATAGGATAGTATTCAAAAATTGATATTAAAATTGGTATCTCTAGTATTTTTCAAAAATATTTTTAGTAATTATATTTGCACCCATCAAATAAATAAATACGTTTGATTAATTTTTATTTTATTCGTAAAGATTTATAACCTAACCCTTTATAGATATTCTGTACATAATGACAAATTTAACCCTCATTTACTCCACTTTAATTTTTAATTTTGATTTGCTCAATAAAAATTTAATAAAGTAAAAAACTTATTATTAAAAAAAAGTAAAAATAAAACCCAAAATGCCGAAAGTATGAAAATGATAATACATGAGCACAGTTTTTCCATCTTTATGGGAAAAAAGTGAATAGTTAAAATTCACAAATAATAAAATTTTAATGTATTTAGCGTTTCTTTTTTTTTCTTTTAAGGTATGCATTTAGCTTTTAAATTGTGAATGCGCGCGCGCACACACACACACACACACACACACACAATAAATTACTTTTTTTCTTTTTTTGTTGCTCGGAAGAATAAATTGCAATTGCACAACCATCTATGATTATATCGTCTTGCGGTACTAGAAAGAAAAGCAAAAAATTTTCAAAGACAGAGTTGATAAACATGAAATTAGGATTAAATAAAAACGCAATTTTTTATTTTTAAAAAAAACTACTATTTTTATTTATGGTTAATATGAAGATTTGGGTATATATGAGAGAATAGTAATTTTAAGGGTGCTAACGTAATTTTAGTGAAGAATATAATTAAAATAAAGATACTTTAAAATTTGATGGGAACATTTTTAAATTCGGTGAGTGGAAATAAAATCACTTATTATTTTTTCTAATTTTTAACCTAATAGTGCCTAAAAATTAAGTTAATATTGTTCCAAACTTCCAAGTTTTCAACTATCGTTTTTTAATCTCTGATATCTCCAAATTTTATTGCTGTTTAACTTTAATGGCCGTTAATTTGGAGGCAATGTTTTGGGGTGTTTATATATGCCTCATCTTTTGTTGCAAGAGTGGAACTCCTCTCCTCAATGGCACTCTCGTCAGCGATTCCATACTTGGCAAAAAATGAAAAGCTCTCAACAGCTGCCACGGGCGTCACTTGCAAATCGTCGCTGATTACAAGCCTGGCCATGAGCCTTTTAAGAAAAGGGTCGTCATAATAAGCATTTTGCCTCGCATCACCAGCTTCGCTTCACGGTCGATTGTGCAACCACATTTGCAAATAGCACAATGGTAATGGCACAGAGAATTGTAACTGCAGAAATCGTTGGAGCCGCGGTTATACTTCGAGGCTACGACATCGCCATCGGCGTTCAGCTTCAGGCTCTTTCATTGGTATTCAGCACCATTGCGGGGACTTAACAACATGGTCTTATGATCTTGAGTCTGAAAACACACGGCGTCGATAGTCTCAAGGCTTTTGTATAAGTTGTTAATGGAACCTATTCGCAGTGCCCGTGAATTAGTGGTAGAGGTGAGTCTGATGATGGTCCCAATTGGGATCATCAAGAAACTGAAGAGAAAGTTGAGAAAATCTTCAATGGCCCCGGCGTAGATAATTCTGTTCTTCTCCTTATCAACTACGGCCCTTAAGCTAATACTGTCAGCCATTTTGTGTTGTGTTGATCGTGTGGAGTAGCTAGGTTAACCAATTCTTCTTTGATGTCTAGAGAATAATTTATAGTAATGTTTCAAGTTAATCTAAAAGGGAAAGTATTACAAATCTTTTGCAATCTTGAAATTACAGTAAATGAGAAAAATTCTTGCAAATTATGATGGAGAATCAAGTGAATTGTGAATCATATTTATTTGTGGAATCACGTGATTTGGTAGGTTTTTTTTTTCTTTTTTTCCTTCTCTTTGTCCACCAAAGGCTCTTTATATTCATGATATTAATTCAATTAACGATGCAACCAAATATTTTTCTCTTAACAAAAATAAAAAAAATTAAAAAAAGAAACTTGGTAAATTAATGGTCATATATCATTTACTTAAATATACTCGCACGGCTGCAATTCACATGATATATGAGTTTTTTTTATTTAATAAATATTTAAAAGATTATCACGTTAATTAATAATAAGAGATTATACTTATTGAAAAATATAATAACTTATTGTTATATAAATTGAGATTCAAATTATATCTCTAACACTTATCATTGTCTATTCTATAAATGGTTAGACATATAAATTCTTATTACTTAGTGAAAAAAATTAACATGTGTTGTTTCACTTATTCTCAAACATTAATTTGAAAGATGCCATATTGACGCTTGGCAATTTGAAAGAGGAATTAACATTTGGACGGTGGAAGTGAATATTTTAGGCAGAATCTGGAAACGACCTCTCCAAAATTTTGACCATTACAATACCATTTAACGGTCATTCCGATTTTCAACATAAATGACTTTTTTTTTTTTTTTAAACATCCATCAGACAGACACATATTCAAATGCTTATGTTCAAACAATTCTATTCAGATTGTGAAAATCAAAAACATCGATTCCAATGACAATTCAGATGCTTTTGTTTAAATTATTTAAATGTTTTCATCTAAGTTCTAACCATTTGGATTTACGAATCAGCCTTAATTCCATTTAGAAACCTGACAAATTAGAGTACTTCACCTAAAAGGGAGTAGAACAAAATTAGCAAAGAGCATATATAACCCTTGAACAACTGCATCTAGGCCAAAAAAAAAAAAAAGAGATCGTACAATAAAGGCAATAGATCGGCGTCATTGCAACATTTAAATTGGCAGATCAAGAACCGCATATCTAAGAAAATCATTTAGGGTTCAAATTGGTTACAAGTTAAGTTAGCATACAAGTTCAAATCATTTAGATAATGGTTCGTCAATCTAGTTTAATCTAACTTACAAGTTAAGTTAAATTGTTTAAATTTATTCTAATTTAGTTTTGTTTGCTATGACCTACTTTAATTATTTGTTATTGCTACTTTCAATATTTCAATATAACTTCCAATAAAAGTTATCTCTACTTTCATAATTTGTAATATAAGTCAAGTTAAACTAAGTTAAAAAAAAATGTTTGATTTAAATTAACTTTCAAGCTAAATTAAACTAGATTGATGGTTCGTCGATCTAGCTTAATCTAACTTACAACTTAAGTTAAGTTATCTAAATTGATTCTAATGTAGTTTAGTTTGGTATAACCCCCTTTAATTATTTGTTATTACTACTTTCAATATTTCAGCATAACTTCCAATACAAGTTATCTCTACTTTTATAATTTGTAATACAGGTTAAGTTAAACTAAGTTAAAACGAAATGTCTAATTTAAATTAACTTTTAAGCTAAATTAAACTAGATTGATGAATCAAACGTATACTTATATTAATGTAGTTGCAAAGGAGTCACATATACGGACAACAACAATAAAATGTTAATTAAATATAGGTTCCCATTATTATTATTTTTTAAGTAAACCATTATTTTAATTGTAAAGAAAAACATCCCGTTACGTTTCAGTATAAAGCAATATAAATATATATATATAAATATAACAAAAATAGCCAATTACCACTCGCTGCTTTAATTTGAATTCTGATAGACCGCCAATCAGATTTACATACCAAAGGAAAAGGAAGGAAAAAAAGGGACAGGTGGCATAAGGAGGGATTCTTGGGAGCATACTTCTTACGTGAGCTGGTGGTGACTAAAGAATATAGCATAGACAAATATTATAGATATTATTGGTAATAATTAGAAGTTAGTTAGGCGGTTTCGGGAGGGCATAAGTAAGGCGTAAGGGGGGTAGTGAAGGCAGGTAATTTTCTGGTCAATTGTGGGAGAGCGATAGCACTCTCTAATTTGCTATCAACCATTTTCTTGTAAATTCTGCTTCTCCTTGGTTGTTCTTTCCTTTTACTTGCTACAGAATCCTATCAACTTGGTATCAGAGCACGTCGATCCTCAATGGCACAGAAGAAAACAGAGACAAGATTGGATGCTATGGAGCAAGAATTAGGAGGATTGAAGGAGCAACTACAGAGGCTACCGGGGATTGAGCATTCAGTGGAGCTACTAGCGCAAAATGTGGTCCGCGCATTGCAAGCGGTGGAAGAAACGCAGAAAATGGTGTCGTTACTAGCAAATCCTCGACCACCTACTGGGAAGGCGGTGGAAGTCGGAGATACGTCAGGGAGCATGACGGAGGAAGCTGCTCGATTGGAAAAAGCAACACCGGAGCAGTCAGAGATACCTCCGAGTCAGGAGGCACGGTCGAGACGACGTCCCGAAGGCCCGGGTGTATCGGGAGGAGGATGGGGAATTTCAGAACCAACACAGATGACTGGAGGCGACTGGCTGGGAGGCCGAAAACTTGAAATGCCGATTTTCGCAGGCGAAAATCCGGACGGATGGGTATTCCGGGCAGAGCGCTATTTCCACGTGAATCGGCTGACACCAGCAGAACGGATGATGGCGGCGGGAATCAGCCTAGACGGAGAGGCTCTATCCTGGTACCAGTGGACAGAATCCAGAACCCCATTTATGAACTGGGATGATTTCAAATGTCGGCTGTTGCGTCGTTTCCGAAAGACACAAAATGGAACCCTTTATGAACAATTTCTGGCGATCAGGCAGCAAGGAACCGTAGCTGAATACCGACGCGATTTCGAGCTTCTGTCGGCGCCATTGTTGAGATTACCGGAGGAGGTTCTAGAAAGCACTTTCATGAAAGGATTGAAGCCTGAGGTAAGGGCTGAATTAAGGCTGATGAGGCCTGAAGGACTGGGCCCAATGATGGAATTGGCCCAATTGATAGAAGATAAAAATATTGCCATCAGAGGTCCACGCATTGAGAAAGGATCACCAGCCCAAATCGGGAGACCTCCAGATGCTTTTATTTCCAGATCAATCCAACTCGGGGAGCGACCTTCAGTTCAACGTAAAGAGCAGCCAATCAAGAAGCTGACCGACGCAGAGTGGGCGGCCAGACGAGCGAAGGGATTATGTTTCAAGTGTGATGAGAAATACACCCCTGGCCATCGTTGCAAGAACAAGGAGCTGCGGGTAATGTTGGCTTTCGACGATGAAGAGGAAGAGGAAGAGGGAGCGCAGGTCGAGAAGATGAGGGAAGAAATGGACCCGCCGGAGATTCCACAAACGGTAGAGTTATCACTAAATTCAGTTATGGGTCTGTCGACACCGGGAACGATGAAGCTAAAAGGGACCATCAAAGAAACCGAGGTAACTATCTTGATCGATTGTGGTGCCACGCACAATTTCGTTAGTTTGGAATTAATTGCTGCCTTAGAGTTGCCGACAGTCAATACCAATAATTATGGGGTGATTATGGGCACGGGAGCTGCTGTAAAAGGGAATGGGATCTGTAGGGGGATTGTCGTCGTGATGCAGGGGCTGACCATAGTTCAGGATTTCCTCCCCATTGAGCTAGGCAGTACAGATATAGTGCTAGGAATGCAATGGCTGAGTACGTTGGGTAGCATGGAGGTCAACTGGAACCAACTTACAATGAAATTCAAGTTAGGGAACTCTTTGATGACACTACAAGGCGACCCCAGCTTAAACAAGCAGTGTGTCTCCCTTAAGACCATGATTCGAGATATCAAGCATGAGGGACAGGGCGTGTTAGTGGAGTTGGGGACAATGTCTGCCCTAGACCGACCTGCTTTGGAGCACATTCCAGAGGCAGTGCAAGCTGTATTGAGGAAGTACAAAGCAATCTTTGAATTACCTGAGGGGCTGCCGCCAGCCCGGGACGTAGACCATGCCATTCGACTAGTAGAAGGAACCACTCCAATTAATGTCAGGCCTTATAGATACCCACATATACAAAAAAAATGAAATTGAGCGACTGGTAAAGGAAATGCTCATGGCCGGCATAATACAACCCAGTTTTAGTCCTTTCTCCAGTCCGGTCCTCCTTGTAAAGAAAAAGGATGGAAGTTGGCGTTTTTGTGTGGATTATCGGGCTCTCAACCGAGCCACCATACCGGATCGTTTTCCCATCCCAGCCATTGACGAGCTGCTAGATGAACTCCACGGAGCAACCATATTTTCCAAGCTCGACCTCAAATCAGGATATCATCAGATTCGAGTCCGCCAAGAAGATATTCCGAAGACGGCCTTTCGGACTCACGAGGGGCATTATGAGTTTCTGGTAATGCCCTTCGGATTATCCAATGCCCCAGCGACCTTCCAATCGCTCATGAATAAGATATTCCGGCAGTTTCTTCGAAGGTTTGTGCTGGTTTTTTTTGACGATATCCTAGTTTACAGTCAGAATTTAGAAACTCACGTGCAGCATTTGTCTACGGTATTCGAGATACTTACCAAGGAGAACCTATTTGTGAATCAAAAGAAGTGTTCCTTTGCTCAATCACAAATAGAATATTTGGGCCATTTAGTGTCTGCTTCGGGCGTAGCCGCAGATCCTAGCAAGATTGAAGCGATGGTTCAGTGGCCTTCTCCAACATCTCTTAAGGAATTACGAGGATTCCTTGGACTCACAGGCTACTACCGCCGGTTTGTTACGGGATATGGGTCACTCGCTCAGCCATTGACAAGGTTACTCCGCAAGGATGCCTTCTGTTGGGATGCGGAAGCCGAGGATGCTTTTACTAGACTCAAGCAAGCAATGATCTCCCTCCCGGTTTTAGCCTTACCTGATTTCTCCAAAACCTTCATAATCGAGACAGATGCTTCTGGTTCAGGTCTGGGGGCGGTGTTGACACAGGGAGATGGACCAATTGCATACTTTAGCCAGGCCCTTTCAGAGCGAGCTCGACATAAATCAGTTTACGAGCGAGAATTAATGGCCATAGTCCTAGCCATTCAGAAGTGGAGGCATTACTTATTGGGGCGCCGGTTCGTGGTCCGCACCGACCAACGAGCACTCCGATATCTTTTGGAGCAGCGTGTTGTCCATGAGGAGTATCAGAGGTGGCTGTCCAAGCTATTAGGTTATGACTTCGAAATCCAGTATAAGCCAGGATTAGAAAACAAAGCTGCTGATGCATTGTCCAGACGACCTGACAACGTGGAGTTCACCGCTTTGACACTGCCGGTGGTATTGGATGTCCAAACTGTGGCCACACAAGTGGATGATGACCCACTCCTGTCCCGCATCAAGAGAGATCTTGCTAGTAACCCAGATTCGCAGCCCAAGTATTCCGTAGAGCAAGGCCGCCTCCTGCATCGAGGACGACTCGTCTTACCCCGAGCATCTAGCCTAATCCCTAACATCCTTCAGGAGTTTCATGGAAGCTTAGTCGGGGGACACTCGGGATTCCTCAGGACATATAAGCGAGTCTCAGCCGACTTGTATTGGGCAGGAATGAAAAAAGACATAAAAGAATTTGTGGATAAATGTGCCATCTGTCAACAGAATAAGACCCAGGCCTTATCCCCCGCAGGAGTTTTGCAACCACTCCCCATTCCCCAACTGATTTGGGAAGACATTACTATGGACTTCATAGAGGGTCTGCCAAAGTCCCAGGGGTACGACTCTGTTTTTGTGGTGGTAGACAGGTTAAGCAAATATGCTCATTTCATGGCAATCAAGCACCCTTATACTGCCACTTCTGTGGCAACTGTTTTTGTCCAAGAAATAGTACGCCTACATGGGTTTCCCCGTTCCATAGTGTCAGATCGTGATAAAGTCTTCCTCAGCCATTTTTGGAGGGAGTTATTTCGGCTACAAGGAACCAGTTTGAGAAGAAGTACAGCATATCACCCACAGACGGATGGGCAAACTGAGGTGGTAAACCGGTGTCTGGAAACTTACCTCCGATGTTTCTCGTATGATAAACCCAAGACATGGAGCAAATGGTTGGCTTGGGCCGAATATTGGTACAACACTACATACCATTCATCGATTGCAACTACCCCGTTCCGTGCGGTATATGGACGAGACCCTCCTCCTATATTGCGTTTTGGTACGGGAAGCACCCCCAATTCCTCGGTGGAACAACAACTGCAAGCGCGGGATGCCACTCTGGATGAATTAAAGGCGCATTTAACTCGCGCCCAAGCCAAAATGAAGGCCGCAGCGGATCGGCATTGTAGGGATGTACAATTGCAGGAAGGCGACTTGGTATACGTAAAGCTTAGACCCTACCGACACCGTTCCTTGGCCACGAAGCTCAATGAAAAACTCTCCCCTCGATTCTTCGGCCCATTCAAAGTCGTCCAGCGTATAGGCCAGGTAGCATACAAGTTGGACTTGCCTCCTTCTTCATCAATCCATCCGGTGTTTCACATATCCCAACTCAAGCGCTCCTTGGGACCTGGAAACCCTTGCCAACCGCTACCTGCTGCTCTAAGCCCAGAACTGGAATGGTTGGTGGAACCCGAATTAGTCCTGGACATCCGGCATCCAAAAGGGGACCCCAACTTGGATCCTGAAGTCTTAATCAAATGGAAGGGACTACCAGAGTTTGAAGCCTCATGGGAGCCGGCCAGCCTAGTTGCTAAGCAATTTCCGCACTTCCACCTTGAGGACAAGGTGTCTCTTGTACCCGGGGGTAATGATAGACCGCCAATCAGATTTACATACCAAAGGAAAAGGAAGGAAAAAAAGGGACAGGTGGCATAAGGAGGGATTCTTGGGAGCATACTTCTTACGTGAGCTGGTGGTGACTAAAGAATATAGCATAGACAAATATTATAGATATTATTGGTAATAATTAGAAGTTAGTTAGGCGGTTTCGGGAGGGCATAAGTAAGGCGTAAGGGGGGTAGTGAAGGCAGGCAATTTTCTGGTCAATTGTGGGAGAGCGATAGCACTCTCTAATTTGCTATCAACCCTTTTCTTGTAAATTCTGCTTCTCCTTGGTTGTTCTTTCCTTTTACTTGCTACAGAATCCTATCAACTTCCTAACGAAGACGTTGGTGAGAGCAGATCCAGAAACAAAGGCCGAGAGTAAAAGCCGCATGGCCTGCAATAAGAGGCGCGTTCATGGGATATCAATAAAGTAACATAATATCGCCCATGGAGTACTTTTCTTTATAAAATAGAAAATGTTGAGGGATGTACGGAACGATGAGTTATGTTCTGATTCTAGAAGATGAGAAAAATAAAATAGTAGGTTGTGATTACTTTGGCATAGGGGCGTGATAATAAGATGGGACAAATTAGAATGATGGAGAGAGAGGGAGAGAACCTTAAAATATAGAGAATGGTTTTGAGAGAAAGGTGGGATGACTGTAATAAGAAGAGAGCTGATTCGAATAGAAATTGAGAATCTCGATTTCACAGCTTGGTTCATAACATCTTAGGAGAAATTATTCAATGAATTGAGTACACTAAGTTATTATATTTACTTAATACATTTATTTAATAAATAATTAATATATTTATTTAAATTATTAAAATTAATTATCCTGATCATTTAAATAAATTAAGATTTATTAAGGAAGAAAATAATGATTAAAAATTTAAAATATAATTAATATTAATAAATCACCTAAATATCAATCATTCACCATGTAAATATAATGACATAATATATCTAATTGATTTCTCCATATCAGACATAGAATCATAATATCGGATACATCTGTGTCTAGGAAATGGAGTTCTACACTTTTTTCCCCCTCCCTGAGCTGTGGTTATTATTCTAGACTCCAGAGAATTCCTCGTGTGGTCGCTTTACTGACAGTTTTTACTACACATTAGATGTAGACATTTTACATTAAGAGAACTCAAGAGGAGTGGATATATATATGGTGCATCATTTTCATCGGCACTTGCTATGCAAGCTAAATGAGAATGCACCAAAAGGTGTAATAGGAAAAGTGGAGGAAATATTGATGACAAGGGGAAGAGAAGAAGAAGCATAAAAAGTAAACATATATTAAATATGTTAGATTAACCCATCAATCATGAGGAGAGTAGTTTTAAGGAAGACCAAGCTTACCTACGTTGTTGGGAGAATATATTTAAAGAGCAATGATGTCGAAATAGGGCAGGTCCGTGGCAAGTAATAATGGTGTTAACAAGTAGATCATTAGAGAAGAGAAATTAGTGATTTAAACTAAAACGAATAAGGAAGGCACCATCCACTGTTTCTTCACCAAAGAGTGAAACTATGAAGGATTATTCTCACGTCATTACACTTAAAATTTAGCGTTGTTAGTGTTATTTATATTTTGTTTTTTAAACTTTAAAAACTGTCATTTTATCTTAAATTTTGAATTAATCACACTAATTAACTTCTTGATTAAATATTCATTAATTAAATCATATGGAATAGAAGGGGGCCGGGTTATGTGAATATGTTGTCTTTTAAAAATTTGTTTTTAACATAAATTTTAGCAGTAGGGCTTAAAGTGAGACAAATCCCCTATTTTTCTATCTTTTTTAATGAAAATTCTAATAAAGGGTTCAGTGGAATTACTTCAAAATTTAGGGAGTGAAGTATCAATTTTTAAAGTTTAGAAGGAAAAAGAAAACGTAGGGAAAGGCTATAAAGTGCAGGTGAGACTAATCAAATTATAAAGAATGGTAAATAGTGGTTGAATATGCAACAACGTAAACATTGGCCACCTAAATGAATAAATCTAGCTATGCATCTAAAGAACTAAGCGAGTTTTAGAGGTGAGAGAAACCCGAAAACTTAAGATAGCTTAACCTCCATTTTCCCCACATACACAACCATCTCCTCAATGTCATTGAAAGGTACCTTCAATTCTTTGAGAACGGACAGACAAGAACTTGAAGATAAAGGAGTTATGATCAAACTGTCAGTCACCATAAACATTGTGGTAAGTCCTGATACAAATCCTCCATCATTTCCATTTCCATCGGCGGCCTCATAGTCGGACGCGGAATCGATAACTTTGAGAGAAACCGAATCATTATAGTAGGATGGAATTAGGCTTTTATCAGTAGTCATAAAACGGCTCGTGTTTGGTACTAAATGCAGAGTAATATGGAGGACTTAAACCCTTCCCAATCCCTAGCAGATTATTTCTATAGCGAAAACCGAACGGCAGGCTCGGGCTGACTAGTACTTCCTTGTGGCAGTTTGATTTGAAGAATAGCTCACAGATATCCCAAACGCTTTTATGCAAGTGATGGATGCATCCTCTGAAAGGATCACCGTACAAATTTCGAGCCATGTACCTGAGTGTAACAGTCAGAAAGGTGAAGGGTAAATTAACAAAGTCCTTATGAGCTTCAGCATAACAGACCATCTTTTTGGATTTGCTAACCATTAACTTCACGGTAATGTTCCTCTCTCGAATATCATTACTCAATTTATTGATTTCTTCCTTCTGAGAACTCTTCTTCCTACTTAAACAATTCAACGGAGGAGTTTCTGTGTGCTTCAGAAGAATTTCCGTGCAAGGAGTCTTTGTTACTATTGTGCAAAGAAGCAATTTCAAAATCTGAAAAATAAATAAATAAATAAATATAATTATCAACATAAATGAATAGCAATAGATTAGGTTTCGTTATAAGTACGTCACCTGCTCCAACATTAAGAACAATCTCTTTAATGGAACTGTCGTCGGTTGAACCATGGTTGGCGAACAAAGAAAGGGTGGCTGCTGTTGACATAGGGACAACTTGTAACTCATCAGTGACTAAAACGTCGCATTTACATTAACAAAAGCCCTCTTACAATATGTTGTTCTTTAGACAAGCTCTTTGTCAGCTTTACCTCTCGATTCATCGGCCTCCGATATTTACAGAGAACATCTTTGTAAGGACTAGGTAGATTATAAGATTTGTGAGTGCATATGGAGGAAGAACACAAGAACTTATGAGGCTCGGAATCGTCGATTTTAAGTTTCAGGATTTGGCGGTGAGATTCGGCCTCTGTGCGGGGCCTCAACAACATGAGTTTACCGGCTTTGCTATGGAAATGAAAATACCACACATCCATCTTCTCAACACCTTTATGCACGTTTTTTATGCAACCAAGCTCCGTCGGAACTGATTTGTTTTGAGCAAGTGTGATAGTGGCCCTAATAGGGATTGTTAAGAAGCCAAAGAGTGTTAAGTAGGTGTTTGGGACACAAATTTTTTTGGCATTGCATTTAAATGCAATGCAATTTTCCCCCAAATACAAAAACATTTCATTCAAATACCAATCACATCACATTTTAAATCTAACACAATCACTATTTATTATTTCACTTTTTCTATTACTTTTATTAATTACATCATATATTCTCTCTCCCTCTTTTTTTTCTCTCTACTTTTACCCATCACATCACATATTTATTATTAAAATACAATTCAAATACTTTTCCCCCAAACACACATTGCATTCAAATGCAATGCTAATATTTTTCCTCCAAATACAAATTACATTCAATACATTGCATTCAAACGCAATGCAAATGCAATGCGTTCACCAAACGAACCCTGACTTGTTTACTTGAGAAAAAAAAAATCCCACATGGATTATGTATTAAGGGGCCTTGGGTTTAAGACCCTATAAATAGGCTCTTGTCCTCCAAATTTAAATAATCTCAAAAAATTCTCTTTTCTCTCTAGTTAAATATTTATAGATGTCTTTTAATTAGAATATTTAAGAAAATTTGTAATCTTTTGTTGTAGGTAAAATTTAGTGTGTTCATCTATCTATTCTTTATTTTAACATTTTATTTAATTATAATATTTATTAGGTTTATTTATTGCATATAGTATAGTATAATATAGTACATACAATATTATTCACTATATGATACTATTCACATATATGATACTATTTAGTTATACAGTGTTGTTCATGTATATGATACTATTTATTTATATATGCTATTCACTTGTACGATATTGTTTATTTATACATCACTGTTTATTTATATAATACTGTTTATTGTGAAATTATTTTGTAAAAGGAAATTATCCGATTTCCTAACAATCCACGAAATCACTATCCGCTTTGACGAAAATAACTTTGCTCTTCTCCGCGTCCACAACTGCTTTCAAGCTGAGACCATTCACATATTTATCAGCCGTGGATACAACTAATCTGATTGACACCTGCGAGGAGCCCATATAGATTATTTTAGTTGAATGAGCGAGTGAAAGTGATGAGATATGGTTTTTGTATTGGTCTGCAAATTGGATGACTGTTGGATGCAGAGGTGGAGCTGCATAGGGCCACTAGGGTAGCCAAGGGCTCCTTTGAACTTTGGCCCCAAATTTTTAAAGTGTTTCAATTTTTTTTTCTCATTTGCTCCTCCGAAATTCTTTAATAATTACAAAATTTACATAATATTTTTTGTTATAAAAATTACAATGATGGCCTAAGTTTTTTTTTTTTTATTTTTAAGTTTCACATTTTGAATATTAAATCTCAAATAAATACTAAAATATATTATATTATTATATAAATAAATAATTTCTTGGATTTTAAATTTATAAAAGTTGAATCAAACACGATTATTTACTTAGTTTGTTTTAAAGAAAGATGCAAATAGGTAAGGACATTAGAGTTTTTGTACCGTTATTTTAGTTTTTGACGCCTCTCATGAAAATAATTCCTAGATCTGCTTAATGTGTAGGATAATAGGTTATGAGGTTATGGGGATGAGACAGAAGTGGTGATGGGACACGTTAATTAGTAGAAGGAAGACTGTCTTTTATGGAATTTTTTTATGATAGGATACTCTGACTGGTATAATATGTATTTAAACGTTATATGTGACTTTTATCATATATTATTACTAATACTTCTATGGTTAAACACTCTAGAAAAATAGTAAAAAGCGCAACAACTTTTATCACTCCTTAATGCGCATTTTCTTACATCGGATCACGTTGTAGTACCTTGAACTTGGCTTTTGGTAGGGTTGTAGTAAAAATTTGTCCTAATTGTTCTTCACTCTTTCGATCCTTGCTCTGTGAATAAATTTCTTTTAGATCTTGCTTTAGTCTGTATAATGCCTTCTTTCAGCCAAAGAACCTTGTCATTTTGTCCTTGCGTCACGGATTCTTGAAGTTGCTCCACATAGATCTCTTCTTCAAGATAGTCATTCAGGAATGCTGACTTCAAATTTAGTCGGCAGATCTTCCTTGTTTTTTCTTTTTTTTTTTTCCTCTCCTGCATCACAAGTGCTATATATCAGAGACACCCTTTCGTGATTTCGTGTGTCTGAAGTAAATTGTTCAAGTGACGGCGTATGCATAGGGTTACAAATGTCTATATCAAATAACTCCAGTGGTACCTTCGCCGGCCATGGTCTATCTCTTTTATTATTTAAAAGTCATTCATCATGCTACTAATTTAGAATCTAAGACCCGCGGAAGTTAAAGTGCCCGAACCTTTTATGCCATAGCCATGAGTCATCCACTTAAGCCTTCAACGCTGCATCAGTTGTGTATTGGAAAACATTTTCCATATTTTGGTTTTTTACAATTTTGAGGAATTTGTCTTGTTTTTCGTAGATTGTGCAAGAATCCCCCTCAAAACAGTAATTTTCCAAAGTTACTGTTATTTTACAAATGCCTCATGGAGGATATTTGCGATTGTTTTTTTGTTTTTTTGTTTTCTTGACGTTGTGTGCTTTCAAAACTTTCGTGTGATCTTCTACCATTTTCTTTTGACTAAGGAGACCTCTCATATACATTTTAGACTAAAGGCATTTTCCACACAGTTTCCATTTTGACTATTCAATTGCAGAAATTATTGCATAAAAAATTCCAACAAATAAATATCTTTTCAACTATTTTCTTATTAGAGATACTTTTTCCGTAAGCCTGTTATGAAATAACAATCTTGAGTAGACTTATAATCTTTCATTTATATATTTGTAAAATAGGTTCTAAGAGCTCGCAATTTGACGTACGGTGCGTACCTTTCTGTTTCCTTGAAACTCCACTTGCAACGTATCCCGCGCTTCTTTGGCATTTGATGCATCCATGATTCGTGAAAAAATATCATCCACCAATGCTTGTTGTAGAGTAAATAATGCTTGTGAATCTTTTTGTTGAATCTCTTCTAGCCCTTTCTTTTGAGTGGCTGTAAGAGTAGAAGTGTTTTCAGGAATATTGAATCCCTCTTTAACAACTCTCTACAAATTTTGAGAGTGAAAATAAATCCTCATTTTAATCCACCAAAAATCATAATTTTTTCCATAAAAAATCGGAAGAGGAACAAAAGAGCGGTTATAATCAACCGTTGATTAATGACATATAATTTGAAAAGGATTTTATTACGCTGAATAAACGATCCAAATACAGCTCTGATACTGCTAAAGGATTTTGAAGCAAAATTATGGATGAATAACTGATGGTCATGCTAACTAGGTTGATATATAGGGAAATGGGTATATAATGTAAGTAAATTATAATGATCTAATCATGCTAAAACGAATCCAAATAAAGCATATAGATCAAAATGCGAAAAAAAACGTCGGGACCGAAAAATACCTCCCGCCATTGTTATTACTCCGAAAAACCTGCAAAACCTTGAACCAAAACGTTAAATACACACACAGAAGGCTTGGCCTTCGAAGCTCTCAATCCTCACAATCGATGGTGCAATGAAAACTGAAAATTTTTTGAGAATTTGAGCTGCGGGACCGAGAGTCGACGTCCTCCTCTTATTCTCTTCCATCAAGAGAATTTTTCAACGTAAATGGAGGAATAATGGTGGATTAATGGACCATAATCACGAACGGTTACGTCCGTTTATATTCAAAACCGAAATTAACTATTCGGTTACCAAGAGTAACCGACATTCTTTCACTTGGTCCATAAATTCCAACATTCACCAAGTAAGAAACAAATTACATGAATCATGGCGACAAGTCCTCTTAAGCACGAGTATTATCTTCTATGTATTACAATGCAATCTGTCCCTTTAATAGCTCATATAACTTAATGAATAAACCCTATGTTTATTCTTGGTCCAAACATAAAGATATTTTCTCAAGACTAACATATGTGTACACGAGATGACAAAAATGAGAAAACATCACAAAAGGAATTTCATTATAATAATATCGTTCTTATAACGAAATTACATAGAGGAACCAAGTCCCATTCTAACTACATGATCCTTGAATTTTTGTGGTGGCATGCCTTTAGTTAAAGGATCAGCAATCATCAATTCAGTGCTAATGTGTTCAATAACCACTGATTTGTCTTTAACACGTTCTTTTATGGCTAGATACTTGATGTCGATGTGCTTGCTTCGACTACTGCTTCTATTATTCTTAGCCATAAAAACAACAGCTGAATTGTCATAATATATCTTCAATGGCCTAGATATCGAATCCATAATTCTAAGCCCAGAAATGAAATTCTTTATCCATACACCATGTGAAGTAGTCTCAAAACAGGACACGAACTCAGCTTCCATAGTGGAAGTAGCAGTCAAGGTTTGCTTTGCACTTCTCCAAGAAACAGCTCCACTGGCTAGCATAAAGATGTATCCCGAAGTTGACTTCCGAGAATCAACACAGCCAGCGTAGTCTGAATCGGAGTAGCCAATCACTTCCAAAAGACCAGTCCGTCTGAACATAAGCATGTAATCTTTAGTACCTTGAAGATACCTAAGCACCTTCTTTGCAGCTTTCCAGTGATCTATACCTGGATTACTCTGATATCTTCCTAACATCCCGATTGCAAAAGCTATGTCAGGCCTTGTGCAGACCTGAGCATACATAAGGCTTCCCACAACTGAAGCATAAGGAATATTCTTCATTTGTTCTCTTTCAAGATCATTCTTTGGACATTGATTCAAGTTGAGTTTATCACCCTTCACAATAGGAGCTATACTTGGTGAACAATCCTTCATCCGAAATCTCTCTAAAACCCTGTTGATATAGGTTTCTTGAGACATACCCAGAATACCACGTATTCTGTCTCTATGTATCTTAATCCCAATGACATAAGATGCATCACCCATATCCTTCATATCGAAGTTTTTAGAGAGAAATTGTTTCACCTCATGTAGCATGCTCTTATCATTGGTTGCAAGTAAAATATCATCCACATACAGAATAAGAAAACAAATCTTACTCCCACTGACCTTCTGGTATATACATTGATCCATAATGTTCTCTACAAATCCAAATGAAGAGATGACATCATGAAATTTCAAATACCACTGACGAGAAGCTTGTTTCAATCCGTATATAGATTTCTTGAGCTTGCAAACCAAATGCTCACCACCACTAGAGGAAAATCCTTCTGGTTGTTTCATGTAAACCTCTTCCTCTAGATCTCCATTGAGAAAAGCCGTTTTCACATCCATCTGTTGTAACTCTAGGTCAAAATGTGCAACTAATGCCATGATAATGCGAAGAGAATCTTTCTTAGATACAGGAGAAAATGTCTCTATGTAATCGATCCCTTCCTTTTGAGTGAATCCTTTTGCAACGAGTCTAGCCTTGCATCTCTCAATGTTGCCCAGTAAGTCTTTCTTTGTCTTAAAGACCCACTTACATCCAATGGCTTTTGCATCATCAGGCAACTTAACAAGATCCCAAACACCGTTAGATGACATAGAATTCATCTCATCTTTCATAGCATCATGCCATAAGTTAGATTCCTTACAACTCATGGCTTGTGAAAACGTTTTAGGATCAATTTCGGCTCCAATGTTATATGACGCAAACTCGGTTTCCAACCTTTCCATAACTCAAAAGGCGTTTTTGGGACAGCCTTGGTTGGAACTCGGTTTAATATATACGCTGCCGTTTTAAGAGCTTCAGTCCACAATGATATAGGAAGTTTAGCGTTACTACGCATACTCCTAACCATCTCCATTAAAGTCCGGTTTCTTCTTTCTGCAACACCATTCTCACTCGGAGAACCAGGATTGGTGTATTGAGTAACTATTCCTTGCTCTTCAAGAAACTTAGCAAATGGACCAGGAGCTTATCCATCCTCGGTGTATCTACCATAATACTCTCCTCCTCTATCAGTTCTCACGATCTTAATTTGTTTTTCACATTGTTTCTCTACTTCAGCCTCGAAAACCTTAAAGGCATCTAATGCTTCATTTTTATTCTGAAGCAAGTAGATATATATGTAACGTGAGAAATCGTCAATAAAGGAGATAAAGTATTTTGGACCACTTTGTATGCCCATATCTGGACAACAGATATCTGAATGGATGATTTCAAGTAATTTGGAACTTCTGTGCGCACCCTTCTTAGATGTTTTGGTCTGCTTTCCCTTAATGCAGTCCACACAGATCTCGAAATCAGTAAAATCCAAAGTACTTAGTACTCCATCATTTACCAATCTCTTAATCCTATCTTTGGAAATATGTCCCAATCTCTGGTGCCACAACATAGAAGAATCCTCATTTATAACACATCGTTTTAAACCAGCGTGAACATGCATAGCATTATTAGTGGCATCATTTTGTAAATTAATATAGAAAAGACCATTAGACAAAATACAATTTCCAACAACATCAGATTTATAAGATAAACTAAAGGATGTCTTTGAAAAATTAAAGGAAAAACCCAATGGTACAAGTCTTGAAACAGAAATCAAGTTTCTAGAAAAACTTGGAACATAAACGGTATTTTCTAAATTCAAAATAAAGCCACTACTTAAAATTAAACTGCATGTCCCAATGGCCTCCACATGCGAGCCCATCTTATTTCCTGAAAAGATGCATTGCTCACTTCCCACTGGTTTCCGCAGATTTCGCATACCCTGCAAGGTATTTGAAAGATGGATTGTAGACCCAGAATCAATCTACTATGTGTTATGAACAACATCAACCATATTAGATTCATAACAAACAAATGAGATTAGTTTACCTTTCTTCTCAAGCCATTTTTGGAATTTAGTGCAATCCTTCTTCATGTGCCCCTTCTTTTTACAGAAGAAACACTTGGATTCTTTCTTTATTCCATCTTGTGGAGGTATTTTACCTTTCCCTTTCTTCTTGGCTTGCTTGTCATCTTTCTTGTCTATTGCCATCATCACACTCTCACCTTGTTCCATTATCAGCCTGCCCTCTTCTTGAACACACATGGTCATGAGTTCATTAATTGACCACTTTTCTTTATGTGTGTTGTAAGAAATTTTAAAGGGCCCATACTGCTGTGGAAGAGTGTTCAATATGAAGTGGACAAGAAATGTTTCAGACATTGTAACCTCAAGTGTTTTTAATTGAGCCGCAATATCCCTCATCTTCATGATGTGCTCTCGCACACCTTTTACTGTAGTGAGCCTCATAGATGAAAACTTCATTATTAAGGTGCTAGCAAGCACCTTATCAGAAGTTTCAAACTGTTCATCTATGGCCTTCAGCAGATCTCGGACCTTTTCATAGCCTTCGACAGAACCACGAATACCAGCAGAGATGTTAGTCTTTATGAACATGACACTAAGGCGATTAGATCGCTCCCATTTTTCATGAAGAGCAACATCAGCTTGAGTGCTGGTTTCAGTTATGGCAGGTGGTTCGTCCTTCCTTATGGCATAATCAATGTCCATCCAGCCCAAATGAAGAAGAATTCTCTCCTTCCAGATCTTGTAATTATCGCCTTTTAATTCGGGAATGTCACACTTAAAATCAGAAAAATTCACAGGTTGCATAGCTGCACAAATTAAATATACATGCTTAATTCACAATTTTTTAAGGCCAAAACTTAAGTTATGCTTTACCAATGCAAAACATAAATATGAATCTAGTGACATAAAACTTGCCTGTGGGCTAAAGTTTTACTCAATTAGGTCCATTTCAAATAAATGACAAAACTATCAAATTACGTTCCTTTTCTTAATTCCTGTGGGTAGATTAAGAAATATAATTTGACATTTCATCCTAATTAATTATACAAATACAACAAAATTTCCTGTGGGATAAATTTTATTGTACTACACATAATTAATTACAACTAATGTTATAATGTGATCCTAAAAATTCTTAATATATAATTTGCATAATTTAAAGATGCTGTGGCCACTCAAAAAATTAAACAAATTATATGGATCATACAACATTTAATTAACAAGATAACCATATATATTGCATAATATCATAAGCAATATCAACAAAAAATTAATAATATTGCAAAAAACCATAAGCAATATTAATAAAATTAATGTACTTTATTAATTAACACAATATTGCATGTATAATAAAAATAATAAATTTATACACACAAACCCAATAAATTAATTAAGTACATCAAAATAAAACAACAATTTAAAAAAAAAAATTTTTTTTTTTTTGAAAAGAAAAAACGACAAAATCTTCAAAAAACGACAATATAATTCGTTTCAGAGAAAAACGACAAAATCTTAAGAAAACGACACAAATGGGCTTCTGGAAACGACATGTCGTTTTTGACATCAGAATGTCGTTTCCCAGCTGTCAAAACGACGTGTCGTTTTTACTCTGACAAAACGACATGTCGTTTTTATAAATTGACAGCAGTCTTTCACCCTTCAAAACGACATGTCGTTTTTCGTCGTCTTCAACCTCCAGTCGGGTTTTTTTACAGACCCGTCGACCCGGTTTCGACCCGAAATGAAACCCGACGGTTTCTTGGCCTTCCGGACGTCAAAATTCACGTTTCAAAAGCCAGAATTCATAGAAATCAAATTTCCTAATGATTTCTAATCTTATTTTTCAAAAACAACGTCTAAAACTCAAGCCCAAAATCAAAAAAACGTTAACGTAAGTTTTTGAAAAAAAAAATTTGCAGGTTCTCCGGCAAACAAGACAGAGGCATAAACGTGCACTCTGATACCAAATGTAAGTAAATTATAATGATCTAATCATGTTAAAACGAATCCAAATAAAGCATATAGATCAAAATGCGGAAAAAAACGTCGGGACCGAAAAATACCTCCCGCCATTGTTATTACTCCAAAAAACCTGCAAAACCTTGAACCAAAACGTTAAATACACACACAGAAGGCTTGACCTTCGAAGCTCTCAATCCTCACGATCGATGGTGCAATGAAAACTGAAAATTTTTTGAGAATTTGAGCTGCGGGACCGAGAGCCGACGTCCTCCTCTTATTCTCTTCTATCAAGAGAATTTTTCAACGTAAATGGAGGAATAATAGTGGATTAATGGACCATAATCACGAACGGTTACGTCCATTTATATTCAAAACCGAAATTAACTATTCGGTTATCAAGAGTAACCGACATGTAACGCATATTGGCGTGAAGTATGCGTGATGGTCGAATAGGGGAACGACAACGGTGAAGGCGCACGTTAATAGAGAGAAAGTAAGACTTTCTTTCTTTTATATATTGCTAAAGACGAAAAGGTGAGAATGTGGGTTTCAAGTAGAATGGTTTTTTATTGCACAATTGTTGCTTGCTTGCATACACAAGCTACGGTAAAAGTAAAACAAGCTGCAGAAGTGGTCTGGGTATATATGTTAGTGTGAAATCTGGGCAATGGTTGGATAGCCTAGTGTATCTAGACTATTAGATTATTATATGTTAGTAGGGAGTAGATGTCTTAGCCAATTGTGGCATTTGGTGAGATTGGAAATGAATGGTGATGGGATGCCTTAATGGATGGAAGGAAGATTTCTACTGTAAAATATATGTTTTTAACATTATATCTTATCAATATAAAAATTATATATAAAATTCTATAACAATCTAAGAGCCCGTTTGAGCCACCAAATGGAGTTGGAGTTTAAGAGTTTTTTTTTTTTTTTAATTATTATTATTGAGAATGAGTGAATGTTTGGAAATGTTTTTGATTGGAATGTATTAAAAATGAATCGTGATATCTTATTAACGTAAAAAAATATATATATAAATCTTGTTTTGTTACTCTTGTCGTTCTGAGTGTATAAAAAAAAATTTTATTTTGACTTAAAATAAGAATGTTAATAAAACATTTTAAGGAGACGTTTGGTAAACGTTTTTTAGTGCTGTTGTATTTAAACGTAATGTAATTTTATATCAAACGTAAAGTTTTGCATTTAAATACAATCCTTTTCAACAGTGCTATGAAAACAATTTCTATTCAAAGTTTTTTAATACTAAACGTAAAATTTTGCATTCAAATTTATACCAAACGTAAAGTTTTGCATTCAAATACAATCCTTTTCAACAGTGCTACAAAAACAAGTACTATTCAAAAGTTTTTTAAAAAAATTACATCAACTTTTCAACTCTAACTTTTTATTTCTAGTTTTACCAATCACATCAACTTTTCAACACTAAAATATTTTTTATCCAAATATACATTTCATTCAAATATAAAACAAATACTTTTCAACCAAATACAATACTCAAAAAATGAATTGTATTTAAACGTAATTAAAACGTAATACGTTTACTAAATGAATCATAAGTTTGAATTTTACAAAAATGAAAGAAAAAGATGTAAATTTGAAATTAAATAATATAAATAAATAACTTTTAAACAAGAAAAGCAAAACTCCAACCGGAATTGGTGGTCCAAACGTACTCTAATATCTCATTTGTTTATCACATTTCATTCATTTGCATTCATATGCAATGTAAATTTCATCTAAACGTAAAAATATTGCATTCAAATATTAATCATATCATAATTTAAATCCAATACAATCACTATTTATTATTAATATTTTTTCTATTACTTTTACTAATTACATTATATACGCTCTTTCTTTCTCTCTTTTTTCTCTGCACTTTAACATATCATATTATATCTTCATTATTTCAATGCAATTCAAATATGTTTCATCTAAACACAAATTACGCTTAAATATAATATAAATATTTTTTATCTAAATATAAATTATATTTAATATATTACATTCAGTCATAATATAAATACAATGTATTTACTAAATATGTTCTAAAAATTTAAAATACAATCTTACATGTAAATAAACAGCCCGTTCAAAAAAAAAAAACAAAAATAAAATTGTATGTACAAGCTGAAGGTGAAAAAGCGAGCGTGAATTTTAAGGTTAATGGCCCCTCCATGGGAGAATGGCTTTTAATTGCGCTAATTGCTTGCTTGTGTACATACACTAGCTACTCTTGGGACACTCGACTTCATGTGGAATTAAACTTTGTTATTCTAACCTATTACATGTGTTTGTTTTTTTTTATTTTTTTTTTCTAGACCTTTCTTCTGCATTAGTGGCTATTTTTCAACTTTCAACTCCTATAGATATGATGGAGTCAAGAATGTTTTTGGATGATGTGAACTAAATCAATTTTGAATAAAATGAGAATGCAATAATATTTTATTTTGATAATTGAAACTAGGAGTATAATTGATTTTTTAAAAACTATAAATGTAATTAAAAAAATTCAGAGAGTAAATGTGGAAAATTTATTTAAAAAAAAAAAACTTTTTTCTTCATTTGAGGAACTATTTAGATTGTAACATTTGAAATGAAATTATTTGACTAGAAACATTTAAATTATTATCTGAACTAACATTTAAATGTTAATATTTATAGTATTTGAACAGAAACATTTTGTTAAGACGGGCATTCAAATGCTCTATTTTAAATGCGTAAAGTCTAAAGACATATTTGAATGAGCTATTCAAATGAAATGGTCCGAATTGAAGCAAATGGTTGTCCCTAATAGTGACTTTAATATTAAGGGTAAAAAAAACCCCTAGCAGAACATATCTCTTTCATAATTTCAACCATATAGCTTTGCAAACGTTTTCGGTGTCCTTTTATGATAGGACATTTTATTAGTATTATTGGTAGGAATAGCATTTAAACTATTATATTAAACTTTTTTAACTATCTACCTTAAAAATTTACCATGCACAACATAAAACTATTTCAGGTATATATCAAACCGACAAGAATTTAATCTACCGACCAAAACAACATGGTCACACAACATAAGATACCCGACATACAAATGCCTACGACTTTTTATTATTTATTACTTATAGGAATTATATTTTAACCACTATATTTAATTATTAACTGTCTAATTTATAAGTGTCTACTTTAAAATTTACAATATACAACATAGCACTATTCTAGTTATAGATTAAAATTGTTAACAAGTTTAATCTACCGACTAAAACAACAATTTCAACTGATAATATGAAATAAGAGCCTCACATAGAATTTTTCATATTTATAATTTAGATAACTCTAGAAATATAGAAAAATGTGCAGCATTTTATAGAAAAGACAATGGTTATTTTATTTTTTAGAGAAATCTTGAAATATAAAAAAAAAAATGTGCAGCGTATCATAGCAAAGACAATGGTAAATGAATCTTATACGTGGTCCATGGAAATCGTTTAAACGCAAAGTTTTTGTGTAATTAGGGAAAAACATTGAATACAATAGAACAGACTGATCATAGGGAGGAAAAAACTAGAACAAATTTCACGTTTGCCTCCAAATATTGAACGTCATCAAGTGCCCTTGAACTTTGCTTTGCAACATCCTTTCCCTGCTGACTTTGAAACATTAATATATTTTCCTACTCTGTTAACGAAAATTGAGGATAAATTTCACGTTTGTCCTCAAATTTGTCATAAATATACCCCCTGAACTTTGATTTATTACACTCATTTCCCTAAAACTTTGAGACATAGCAAAATTTTCCCTTCTGTTAGTTATGTCTACTTTAGACCTTGGCCTACACAATTTTGCTCTTAAGTTTTACTTTAAAAGGCTTTATGAATTATCATATATATCAATTCCCAAGATATGTGGACTACAGAACTTATTATTTTCCTTATATAGATTGATTATTATCATAATCACCCCTTCTTTGGGAGCCCAACATCCTCATTGACCACAATTCTGATTAGGTGTAGACTTTGATACCATTTGTAACTATCCATGCCTTCCTTTAGTATAATATTGTTTGTTTTGAACCTCGATGTACATAATTTTGCTATTGGGATTTATCCCAAAAGGCCTAATACAAGCAATGTGAGATTATACAGCTTACCTTTTCCTTGTACAGATTGATGACTATCACAAATCTTGATGGGTCACACAAAGGCTCTGAAGAAGGTAAGAGGGAAGAGAGGTATTGCTGTGAATATTTTCCCGATAGATTTCTATTGATTGTCATGGTGTTTAAATACAAAATACAGCCAAAAATATAGCCTAGAAAATCTTCTCTGTTACAACAATTAAAACCAACTTACACTAATCAAACTACCAGAAATCTAGGAACAACAAAACGACTAGCATAAGAATAGGGATTCTGTTATCTATTGTTATCAGGCTCATCGTGAGATCCGTGGAAAATGGGTTTTGACTCACATTCATGATAGGACGAAAGACTCAATAATGGAATCTTGAGAGGTGCTTGGGTGGATAAGGGGTTAAATTCACGCTGCGAAGGGTTGTCGTCCACCTACCCGAAGTCATTGCCACTTAAACCAAACCGCTACCTACTACCAAAACCAAACCAACCTATATGGCAACCCAACATTCGTCACTCAGATCGAGACAAAGAGATCTCTATCACCTTGTTGCCGCTCCCCTTCCAAGCCCTTTTAGTCGCATGAACCATCGAGCCTCATCGCCACTAGAACGTGGAGACCGTATCGCCATCACGTGAGTCGTCAAGCCCCCTGTTCTCCAAGTTCTCAGTAGATTGTCCCATTATTTTTAGTGGCAGGAATGGTAAATTTGGAGTCTTTATAGTGTGTGGATGGTTTTATTTTGACTTGCTTGTATATAAGCTTTTATAACCTTTGGATTTAAATTAAAAGGTGTATAATTTTTCCCGATAATATAATTTCATCCTATTATCCAAGTTCCCTTAGTGTTAAAAAAAAAAAAAAAACCTGCTGAAAAGTTATAATCCTCGGATGCTGAACTGTCATTAATATAAGAAAAGACGAAATCATAATAAAACTAAAAAGATAGATAATCAAACAAACAAAGGATGACCTTGATCGTTTCACTACAATGTACGTAACCTTTGATTAGATGGAGAATTGGAAAGCGAAGAAGGAATAGAGAGAATCCTAGATAATGACATCATTTGCTAGCATCATCCACCCTAGGGTCATTAAGACTACATCATCAACAATTAAGTAGATAAACAATTTTTAAACATTTAACATGCATTTGATGCACGAGTATTTATTTATTTTTTATTAGATTTGAGTTAAATTATTATATATTTAGTATATGAATTTAAATAGCTGGAATTAAAAACTGTAAAAACTTAATATGTATTTAAGAAAAAAATTAATATAAAATTTGTTTATTCGTTTTAAAATTCTATATAATAAAAAAAATCATCTTATTTCGACTTATATATATAAAATTATAGAATTTCAAAATTTAAGTTACAAAGTTGTAATTAATTTGTGAATAATGAATAAATTATAAAAAAGATAATTGCATTTGAATTAAATTAGTTTACCATACACAAGTTTTCTTTTAAAAATGGCTAAACTTCTTTGATTTAAGAATATTATTAATGGCCTAAAATATTGACGATTATAGTCAAACAGTGAGTTGACTATTTAAAAACACATATTTATATAATTAATTAGTAATCATCATCTGTCAAGTGGTTAATTGTTGATTGATTTTTTTAAAAATGATTATTTTCCTAATTTAACACACTTTAAACCTCCTATTGAAAAATCAAAGAAAGAAATATATAGCATTTTGATATAAATAATTAAAATAAATAATATATTTTCAAAGTATTTAGAATAAATAACAAATTTATTAAATAAATGATTTATTTATTTTTTATCAATATATTGTTTACTTAATTTATTTGTTATTTACCTCAAATATTTTCAAATTTTATTGTTCACTTCAATTATTTTCAAAAAATTTTATTTACTACAATTTTCTTTAAAAAAAAAAAAAACTTTAAAAAGTCATTTATCCACGCATCCCTTTCCGTTTTGTGGCTGGACTAGCCATTCCCTTTGCTTATGTAAAGGTCACACTTCTTGGTCCACGACAACTCAAGTGAGGAAACAAAGTTCAAAAGCCATTTTATTTTGTCATTTTAAGTTCGTTCGTGACTTTAAACTTCAATTCAAAATTTTTTTTAATTACAATATTTTTACAATGTTTTTCCTTGTAAAAATTTAAATTTGAATCAAAATTTTCTATAGGAATCAAATCTCCTCTTGGCTTTGTCTAAACAAGGCCTTAACCACAAGTCTTTAATCAGCTTCTCAAGGTCATTCCTTCATCTTCCTTTCCCAAAATCTAGAAAGAAAATTCTATAATGGGATAAGCCTCTCTATTTCATTAATTGGGTAAAAATTTTTTAATTATTGGATTAATTTTCAACAATTTAGATGATGTATATACACAAAAATTATAATATATCTAACTACATTTGATTACAAACTAATTACAACCTTCCATTGGCGCCCCCTTAAACTTGCGACTCCCTCCTGACAACGACGCAAGACACCCCCCCCCCCCCCCAAACACAACCCGACAACTCTAGACTTGGCAAAGACCCAACCCCCTATCTCCCTTGCAAGTTCCCCTTCTACTGCACCTGCCATCTACCACCAACTCTCCTAGCCAACAACCTCCCACCAATGCCCCCCACCTCGCTACTACTCAGCGACAATGCAGTACCCCCTTGATGACTCCAAACTTAGCAAAGACCCAATCACCCTTTGTGATTTCTCCCTGATGATGACCCAGGCCCTCTTTATTGGATCTGGGCAATCGATTAAGTTCAGAACACGGCGACCCCTGCCACCTCTACGAGCCTAAAATCGATGATTGCGATGGTGGGTGGATCTCATAAGTCGGATCTCGCAAGGCACCATCTTCTCTAACGTTGGCAAGTCCAACTTTGTCGTCATCTTCTCCACCTTCCTCTCCCCCATCAACGCCCTCCACAACAATGTCATCGAATGGTGGCCGACAGCCTTCTTCCAATTTTTGGTTTTTTGTATTTTTTTCTTTTTCTTTTTTCCATGTTTTAATCTAGTATGGTTAAGTGTATTTAAATCTTTATTGAAATTAAATTTTGAACATTAAATCTTAAAAGCAAAAAAATCTTATCCTATTGTATGAACTTCGAATCTAAAAATATTTGATAACACTATTTCAATCTTTCTCTCGTCAAAACAACTCATTTTCTTTCTCTTTCTTTTATGGGCAATTCTACAATGAGATTGCAATACTTTTCCCCATCAACGGCTACAATTTTTTCAACCATTCAATTTTATTTTAACAGTTCAGACTTTAAGAGTATACAAATTTGTTATAAGCCCAACCAAATCTAATTAAAGAATAATTATTAGGAGGAAAAAAAACCATCCCTTACCTTATCTCTGCCCTCAGCATCGCCACCTTAGATGGCTACAACTTCGCCATCGTCGACATGGAGCACTGTCCTGGCGAGATCTCCGACACACTGGATTGACTCTGCGCCCTAGCTGCCGCTAGAATTTCGACGGTCCTCGGATTGCGAAATCCTCCACAGCCAGGGCCAAAAAAGCCTCGACCTACAGGGAATCTTGTTCCAACGATCGATTCCCCCAAGGACGTCAAAAAAGTCATCTCGTATAGCCTACTCTCGCCAGAGGAAATTCGAGGCTCTGTGCAAACCGTTGTTAGAGTCCTTTTCCTTGTGCACTTGTTCCCCCCCAACCCACACACCCACCCCCCCCCCAGCAAAGGCTACACCTATATAAAGGCCGAGCTTGCGAGATCCCAAAGGCTACAAAAGTTAGTGCCAAAGGTCGATTTCTCCGTTGTGGCCAGGCGGCAAAGGTATGGCCAAAAGTCATAGGTCACGTTGACCTCCTCCGTCTCGAAAGCGCGAAGGCCGCTACCTCACACTCCAGTCCAGCGGTGACGCCCACCATGGGTTGGAGGTTGAGATTCGCCGGCGACCTCCCATCTCCATACACGGGCGAATATTTCGGTTATTGTAGATATGGTGTTGAACTTTCTTTTTTACTTTTTATTAGAGGTGAACAAAAAAATCTAACAACCCGAATAATTTGATAAACCAACCCAACCTAACTTATTATAATCCGAATCCGATCAACCCTCACCTAACCCGACTATTAATTGGGTAGGTTTAGATTGAGTTTTTTTAAACTCAACTTAACCCGAATCCACCCAATCTATTAATATGTAAAAATAAATATATTTAATATCTCATAATATATAGTATTTGTTTTATATTTTATATTAATTACTTGATAACTTGTTATATTTTATATTATATGAAATTTTATTATTATTTGTTTGTTAATTTACAACTTTTATATTTAAACTTATTTTTCATATATTTTATTTTTATATCGGTTTATAATTTATGAGATAATTTTAGAGTTTTATAACACTAATATTATATTGAAAGGTATTTTTTTTTTCATATATTTCTTATTTTAGGTTGAATGATTAGCTATATTTATTTTTTAATTTTTTATTATGTTTAACCCGATTAACCTACCCAACCTACCCAAAATTTAATTGGATAGGTTGATTTTAAATTTTGAGTTAATTAGGTGAGTTAAATTTGAAATCAATCCATCTAAACTTGATTGGGTGGGTTGAAAATTCTCAAAAACCCACCCAACCCACCTGATATTCACCCCTACTTTTTATTTTTGGGTTTTCTAAAAGATCTGGTGTGTTGTGCCTATTTAACTTATGATGAACTTGTTTATTTCTAACCATTTCTTATCGATCGAATGGCTGAAAAATATCCTTATCTATAGGAACAATGGCACGTCCCCATTGTAGAATTGCGCTTCTTTTATTTGTTTCTCTCATTTCTTCAACATAAACAATAATATCAGTGTTAAGTGGGAGCATATTTAAGAAAAAAAAACTTTTAAGTGGGAAAAAAGTGAAAAAATTTAAATAAACAATGGGATTTATTTGAAATTTAAAAATATTAAGTGCCCTCAAGGACTAGAAGGCCTTTTTACTAGCTTGCAAATTCCATCCAACCGTAACGAAGGAGAACATTGTGTTGATGTGGCTTCTTCACCAACTATATTTCACTAATGAGTAAGGATCAAATTGTATATCAATAACAATTGTCATTTATTTGTTAAAAATCTTATTTCTTTATGAGTTTTCTCACGTCACTATTTTTTAAAGGGTTGTTTTTCAAATTAATGATACATTTAAGTTTTCAAAACCCCTAATTAACAAATAATATCAATTAATTTAATATAATTTAATGATAATTTTTCACTTGACCTAATATAAGATGTGTAACAGCCGGAAAAATTTTACTGTTTTTGGGAAATGTGTATATCGTATGTACAGTATCAAGAAAAGGGTCAAGATGACATTTTCTCGACCTGAAACTGATATATTTGGAATCAGGATGCTCAAATTAGTCAATTGAGTACAAAACAGAAATTTCGACTGGGAATGCGAAAAATACGCAGTACCGGAAACTGGTCGAGATGACCTCGGATTAAGATAAAACTGATAAATTTGGATTCAACACGTCCAAATTAGTCAGGATAGCTCAAGTTAAAAATTTTGGGGAGAAGAGTATAAATAGGAAATCGTGTGGGTTAATTTCACAAATTCCTCATAATTCCAAAAAAATCCGAAATTCTACCCCCAAATTCTCTCAAATGTGAATAGTGACCAACTTTCACATACGACATTCGTTCACGACACCGCCGGCACCATTGGAAAGCTCTCGCCGAGCTGAGTCCAACGGTGGGTCGACGCGACGGAGCAGCCGCCGGAGCAAGCCGCACGCGCCACCCGAAGCTCGTCGGAGCCGTGAAATTCAAACGGTCGTATCTCCACCGTCCGGCCACCGTTTGCCACGAAACTGGTCCCAAAAGGTTCGTGGTGAAGAGTACTACAAAACCCAGGTGGTGGTTCACCGCAACAACCGCCGTATCGTGCCGACCGAGCTTCGAGAAATCTGCCGTCGCCGCCGTGGGAGCCACCGTCGATTTTCGTCGATTCCGGCCAAATTGAAGAGAGCCACCGGTGCAGAAATGGTCGTGGGGTTGTGGGGAGCAAAAGCCCTCAACCAATTTCGGAGAAAAAGTCCGGCACGGTGGAGTTCCACCGTCGCCGCCGTGGCCGTGGCTTTCGGGGGGATTTTCCGACGATAAGGGCCTCCAAACATAAAATTGAGGTCACCAATG